>JASGLE010000007.1:15000-1277500 GCA_030179965.1 Cyperus esculentus | reverse complement strand
CTTTATAGAGTTAATATAACCTATAGATAGATTGTTCACATCTGAAGCTGCACATATACTATAAGTTGTGCACTTAAAACTTCCGATTTAATAACACCAAATGCTGATAAAAGGACCTAACAAACATGTGCTTGTCTGAAGAAGGCAAGAGGACAACTACAAAATGAGAATGGACGTCCTGGCACCATGAACTGATTTATGTTTCTTATCTCAATGTTTTTAGAACATTCTGTACATAAGTCTTATATGTTAACTGCATTGTGCAGTTCACAACATCAGCCGGTGGATCATCTCAAGATCCGCACTGGCATGAATCTCGAGACAATCCTACGGCTGACGTTGTGAACTGCACAATGCAGTACAGCAGGGGATATGAATTCCACCGGTTGCTGTTTATCTTCAGTCATATTTTGTTTTTTTTTTGAAAAGTATCTTCAGTCATATTTTGATCAAGTCATTTGCAAGGTTTCCCAACAGAAAAAAAAAAAAAAAAAATTTCTATATAGATCAAATGTTCTCAGGGAAAGCCCCGAACCTAAGTTTCATGTTTCCTTTGCGCTATAGTGTTCCCAACAAAAAAAAGAAATATTCAAAATAAATCTACATTTGAAATGGCCATGCAGTCTTATGTGGCTGTATAAATCATCTTACAGCAAAATTATTTTAGTACCTGTTTACTCTCAGAGAGAGTAAAACATGAGTAATGTAGATACGCCTCCTCGTCCATTTTTGCTTTGTCTGCTTTTCATTGAGCAAGTCTCGGTTTCAAAATGTTCTTAAACTTGAGTTTGTCCAATTGTCGATACAGTAGTACAGTACTTCATTCAAGAAAAGAAAATGAACACTATAACATTTGAGACCCAGCTAGTCATTGTCAAAGGTAAAATCGTCCCGGACCCACTCGCCGATTAAATTCACTGAGCCATGCGATCTTTGCAGACTTTCTCAAAAGATTTGTGACCATTGACAAAATTATATTTACACGGAATCCACATTTGCCAAACACGATACATGTTGCAGGACCTAATTATCTATACTCCTTTGTTTCCATTTCAATAGAAGACGATCATGAATGTATTCTTTATGAACTTTCTTCAGGCTCCTTTTCAGTTCCGAGAGGTTGTAAGAGCTCAGCTTGACTCCGTTATCAATCAAAGCCTCTGCATATTTGCATGCCTCAGGCAACATGTGAAATTTATTCAGCAAGGAAATCAAGGAGTTACCTGCCTCCTCTAACGGGTGAATACCATGCTTCAGCATGCACTGCCACACCTCGATACACAGGTCTGGATCTTCTGTACCGAAAGCCAAGAGGCAGTTTGCATGTGAAGGCAGGCACTCATTCTTTAACATCTCATTTAGGACTCCTGTAGCCTCCCTTATCCTTTTCAATTTGACAAGCATCTGGAACAACACGTTGTAAGTGTCTGGATCAGGAAATGCACCGTGCAGCACCATTTGATCAAGATGGCGCATCGCGACTTCAGCCTGTTTTTCCTTGCAATGTATGGCGATAATGTGATTGTACATGGCAGTGTCGGGAGGGCACACGCGACGTTCAATGTACTCGTTCCATAAGGCCATCGCAAAGCGACTACTGTCACACTTACTACGGCACAATTGGAGCGCGGCACGAAAGAATCTGGGGCCGGGCGAACAGCCATGGCGACGCAAGTTCTCTAAATATCTCATTGCCTCGATCAGACCATCATCGGAGGATCCCAAAAGGGTCACAAGGAACGAATCGTACGCAGGCCTGTTGCCAGGATCCCATCCTATGGCAGCAACCATTTCATCGAACACCTTGCGTGCACACCGACCATCCCTCTTGTTCTCACACCCTTCCAACAGAACAGCAAAGGAATCCACATCCGGCCTCGTGCCGGTCGCCGCCGCCTCATGCAACACCGCGCAGCCATCCTCCAGCATCCCGGCCCGGCACATGGCGGCCAGCAACGAATTCAGCGCGACGGTGTCCCTCGCGACGCCGTACAGAGGCAGCGCGCGGAACGCAGCGAACGCCTCCCCGGCGCGGCCGTCGTTCGCGAGCGAGGCGAAGACGGAGGCGAAGGTGGCGAGCGAGAGGACGTTAAGGTCGCGCATGGAGCGCACGGCGTCCCACATGGCGTCGAAGTGGGAAGTCTTGCCGAGCATGTCAACGACGAGGTTCCAGGAGTAGGGGGAGTGGAGGTGGCGGAGGCAGCGCTCGCCCGCCCAGCGGAAGAAGAGGAGGGCGTTGGCGGGGTGGGAGTAGGAGAGCTTGAGGACGGCCTCGACATCGGCCTGGGTGACGCGGGCGCGGGTGGCGTCGAGGCGGGCGAGGAGCGCGGGGGTAGAGTCCAGGGAGGGCGAGGAGATGATGTCGCAGAGGAGACGGAGGGTCGGGGGCAGGTCGGGGAAGTCGGTGTGGGATGGGAAGGAATGGCGATGGGGAGAGGACGAGGACGACATGGATGGCGTGGTTGAGTCGTCGCCTGGAAATGGAATCCCTTGACGACTGTAACTGGAACTGACTAACCACTGTTACTATATAACAACATATAATATAACGCATTAACGCTTAAACTGTAATCTTTCTTTTTTTTTTTTGAAATGTAATATATATATATATATTTTAAAAAAAAAATAGTTATGTGATAGACATAATCGATAACTTAAGGTAGGACTAGAATTTTATCTGAAGCCATTTAGATGGTTTTCGTCCAAAGCTACGACTAAATAGTTCGATTCAATTTAGGGCCTGTTTGATTTGTAGAATGTAGTTTTTCTTGTATTTTGAGCTGCAATGAAGTCTCTCCTACGGTAGTTTTTAATACATAATTTTTCTTTCTTTTGTTTGTTTGCATCACAATACAGTAGCACATAATGTTTTTAATTTATTTCTTTACTTGTTAGGTGTGTAGAGTCAGCTTCCTTTCCTTTTTCTTTCATATTAAAAAAAATATAAGGAAAATAATTATTTCCAAACTCAGCGTTGCAATTGCTCCTGCGTTGAAAATGAGTGTAGCACAAGCTACTGCATCTGACATCAATTGGAAACTCCAACTACAGTAATAATATACAAATACCGAGAAACAAACAAGTGCTCTATCCAGTTGCAGCAGGTTGAGTTACGTGCATCTTTAGCTTTGCTGAAACAAACATGCCCTATATGTTTATCAACGGTGATAGCATATGACCCCATCGTTCTAAATATAACCAACATGCTATTTTTAGCACTTGCGTGATTAAATCACAGTTGATCAATTACTAACAATTAGATCGTACGACTCTCAATCCTTTGGACCGTCCAAATGACTTTTAAGATACCAAAACTTATATTAAATATTTTCTATATTTAACATAATTGTGGTTACAATCAAATGACGTAATATATATTCGTTAGAATGATTTTGGCATAACAGTTTAATGGTTTAAGGGAATTATATAAACAATGCGACACACAAAATTTGATTTGATATTATTTGATGAAAATAAAATGATCTGATTGAATCATGTTCATGAGTCATGTAAGAGGGTTTTGACTCCTCATGGCGTAATCATGAGCTAACGGGATCAGGCTCAGCGGTCCATATAAACTGTTGCAAACTTGCAATCCACGTCAAATACAAAAAGTAACACCTACCGTTTATGGATGAACTAGACACAAGAGTATAACAGGTATGACCCACCATGTGACACTTTGTAGGGGTCTGTATCTGCTGCCATAAAAAACTATGATAAGAACGTGCCATAGTTAATATGGACCCTTGGATTGATTTATACAGCCTAGATTTAAGAAATATGAGGTATTTTTAAAATGTGGGTCCCATTTTTATAGAAAGAAAAAAACTATGGCCGGACCGTACCATAGAAAACCATGGCAGCGGATGTCAATCCACAGTTTGTGGCCTTGATGTACAGTTTCCCAATAAAAAACATCCATTCTAATGACGGAAAGCCAAGTTACCGCAACAAAGTGAGTGCTTATCAGTTGTCACAGCAATGGAAGTCCCTCATATAGTTTATGAGGGATAAACCTTCACACAACAGCACCAGTTGCTCTAAGTCTTTAATCATCTTTGATCAAGTCATTTGCAACGTTTCTCAACAGAAAAAAAAAAAAAAAAAAATTCTATATAGATCAAATGTTCTCAGGGAAAGCCCTGAACCTAAGTTTCATGTTTCCTTTGCGCTATAATGTCACCAACAAATATACTTTTTATTCATTAATTTCTGACAAAAAAAAAAAATATTCAAAAGAAATCTACATTTGAAATGGCCATAGCCTCAACCCTACTCTGCCTGTTCTGACAAAAGCAAAACTAAACTGATGTAAGTACCCATAATTAAATTACAATACAAAAGAGCAATTTATCTGAGAGCAGGGTATGACAGTGGTACCTTTTCAATAACAAGAAGTGCGCCTACGTTTACAGATTAGATTACAATGCAGAAGCTTGATTAGAGAAAATGTATCACCACATTTTATTGGATTGGACTCTAAATCTTGTAGAAATCCACAGTTCTCTTTCCTTCAGCAAAATCCTCATAGTGATCAGCTACAAAATCTTTAGTCTTGACTGTCTTGTACATCCTTGGCCTCTTTTCATCTATCAGTTCATCCAGTGGCCCCAAATCCTTTTCTGGGTCAAGTGCACTAAACATTGCAATAGAGAGCCTCTCCTTCTCTGAATTCGCAAGAACCCTATGTATCGGGCTCCTAAAGAAACCATTGCTCATTACCTGCACCGAACAATACACATTTATAAGAACATTAAGTAAGATAATGGCCATACAAGGAAACACAATGTTTGTCGGTGAACCAATTTATGCTGCAACCATGCTCGAAGAACTTCCATTAGATACTTTTACGAATAACATAAATGTACTCTAGTAGTGATGGCAGTTAAAAGGACAATTAAAATAAGAAATGAAGTACCTCCATTCCATCACCTATGACTACAAGCAATGAATGAGGAAGAACAGGAACGTCGACCCACTCGGCATCTTTGCTAACTTGAAGCCCGCCCACTTCATTGTCCAGCAGAAGAATGGTCATAGCAGATCCATCGGAATGTGGCTTCAGACCAAACACAAGATCAGGTCTCTTGCAATGCGGGTAGTAGTTGAATCTTGCATACATGATAGCCTTTTCATCAAATTGGTTCACGAAACAGTCTTCCTGTAGTTCCAGTACTTTTGCCATGGCTTTCATGATTTGAACCCGAACTGTTTTCACTTTCCTTCCAAATTCGTGCAGGACATCCCTGAAAGAACTTGAATAAGCAAGTGGGACTTAACAGTAAAATGCATATGATTTTACCAATGCGTGACAGTTCTAGTTAACTAGGTTAGTACAAAAGAATCTATCAACATAGCGGATATATATCATGCATAAAAAGGATTTTCAATTATCTACAAAAGTTGGAGCATGTTTGGTTTAATGGTAAAAGGCTGATCAGTACAGGATTGCATCATATTTATGCAAAGATTTTAAACTAAAATCTCCAATCCAAATATAAACTAAAAGTTCTTCAAAACAAATTAAGAATATAATACATTCATTTAGTATGACACAATTGGAACAAGTAATCCTACATAAAAGTTGTACCTAAAAGATGTAGGGATGGTTGGCCAAACAGCCAGGTTTCTCTGATCTTCTGGCTGAACTAAGAGATAGAGCCGATCATTCCAATCCAGCTTCTGGTCATCTTTAACAACAATATCATTGCCATAGCCCTCCAATCCAAAATCCTTTCCATCTACCAAGTTTGAAAATTTGTTCTTGTCTTCTAAAGGCAGGTGGAAGAATTCTCTCGACAGATTAAGCACCTCGTCGAGGAAAGTGTTTGGTATCCCATGGTTTACCCCCTGACAAGTCAACAAACTTATTATTTATTATCTTTTTTGAAAGAAGTGGGATGACCCACCAGTTTCATTAAGAAACTAATTGGATTGGATACCATACCACAGATCCCCGGTATCCATAGGGAATTTAACAGAACTTACTCTTACTTAGAACTAAATCTAAACCGTAACTATTTTATCGCCTAATTAAACATCTATCATACCATCAACAAACTTATTATTAGACACAAAAGATTTTATCAAAGAAAAGCAACATGCACATGTACCATTTCAGATCCTCTGCAGTAATGCAATGTGCAGCGAAGCATGTGCACCATTGGACCGCCTCGAAATTTGAGCCTACGCAAATCTTGAGACAATCCAACGGCCTCCATGCTTCCTTACATATTGCCTTTAGGCAGAGGATAAGCACTGATGAATTCATATCCCCTGCTGTACTGCATTGTGCAGTTCACAACGTCAGCCGTTGGATTGTCTTGAGTTTGTGCTAGCACAGACCTTAAGACAATCCAACAGCTGATGTTGTGAACTGCACAATGCAGTAAGTCAGGGGATGAGCACTCAAGCACTGATGAGCCTCAATTGGGCATTTCATCAAACATGTGGCATGCAATTATTTTTCCTGCTCCTTTTACACCTAAAGATACCAATTGCAGAAACAATCATATCCAATTCTTTATTTCCTGGTGATACGAATTGAAGCAAAAAGCAAAAAGTTTTACCAGAAAGAGGCCCCAGGAGAGCAGCGCAGATCGGAACTTGGCCGCGGCCTCATCATCGGCGCCGTCGGATCGTGACAGACGGTCGAGATCGATCACAGGGACTTGAGCAGAAGGATCGTGCGCCTGAGGAGCATTCAATGGACGATCGCTGTCATTATGCACGTAACAGCCGGGTGGATCTCGGCCGTTCATTGCCAGCTCCTGTACCGGCCCCGATCCGATCTCCATCGTTCCTTTCCCTCCGTGTGGTTGACAGTTTTGACATACAGAAGTGCAAGCAGGAAGCAGCAGAGCACTGAGAAACGAGTGCGCTCCGGCTCTGTTGAATGTTGACTAATTAATAGAGAATTTTGGACGGTGAGAGTGATTGAGTCCTGCCGCTTTGTATCGGATCTGATGGGTTGATTAATGGGCTGGCCCATGAAGCCCATATTTTGAATCTGTGACTCTGTGAGTATGAATCCCATGAAGCCCATATAACATGTTTTGGGTTTCTGTTTCAAGCTTTCAGGGTGAAGCCCATAAACTCTGATTATTTTGTCCTATCAGTGCGCTCTTCCTCGTTACAAATTTTTTTTATGAGTTGTTCTTTTATGGTTCTTCATGTTCGGTTGAGCAACTTTTCAGTTTGAATCGAATAGTTATTATCAAACATTTTTCTCTAATTGTATCTGAAAGATATATCGTGATCATCCGATTATAAAAAAATGAACTGCTCATATTTTATCCGATCCATAACATAATTAGTCTTTATTTTTTAGCGCCCACTGAGGCTTGATCTGATCTGATCTAAATTCTAAAAAAAAAATGTTATAGAGATACTAAAACAATACCAAAATTAATACTGACTGAAAATTTTATCTATTTTGTACTAAACAAGACCTTGTATATAATACAGCATCTTATGAGAGATACGAGAACAAGAGAACTAGTGTAAGGAATCGACAAAATTCAGGACCTAAATTCAACAAATGGACAAAACCAAGCGTCAGGAATCAACAAATTTCATGATCTTAATAAATTAAGATTCACGTTAGTTATGTTTTGTAGGCATATAACAAAGCAGAAAGCAGTGTTGGTGCACCATTTCAGGGAGCTGGGGCCGGATAACGTTTTTCATTCTTCAATGACTGGAAATCACTAATACATCATGTTTCTTTTTTTTTCTTTTTTTCTTTTTTTTTTGAGGTGGTAGGAAAAAAGCCTACCATTTTTTCATTGATAATACATCATGTTTCACCAAGGAAAAGTAAGAACAAGACATCAGGCTAACAACAATTTTATGAACCATACATATACTTTTTGTTTGTCGGTGGAGATTTTATAATTTATTAATGAAGATAACAGTGGAGGATGTTGATCATATCTTTTATGTTGTGAAGTTTATTTGGTCTCGAATCTTAAAAGAGATTATAGAGAAGAAACAGAAGAAAATAAAGTCTCATTCGGTGTCATTTTTTTTTCCTTTTTCTTTTTGAGTGAAGGTGTCATTTTTTTTTTTTTTTCTAAGTTTCGTACTTTTCCCTTTGTATCGGAGGCTCGGAGCAGAGTACAGGTGCTTTTATTGACATAATAAGAAAATGACTAATTGTGAAAAAGGGATGTTTTATGGTTCAAAATTCAACAAGGGACTAAAGATTTCAAAAATTCAAATGGAAAATCTTTTAGTGTGAAATTAAGGGCAACATTTTTAATTACTATCTAAAGTATACGCATGTAACATTTCAAACCCAAAACCTCATACTGATGTTATAAAAACTTAATTAACAGTAAAGGATGATGTTATATATGCCAAACAAAAATGATTAAAAAATAATAAAAAAATTTATATTTTCCTTCTCTTTCGTATTTTCTATTTTCTAGTTATGAAATGCATAATGGCAAAAACTTGGTCCTTTTTATTTTTGTTCTAGAAAAAGCGAAATTAATTCACATTTAATTCTTTTGAGAACCTTAGTGTTTTCTTATGTCACTAAAGCAATGATCTTCAAATTTCTTGTAAAGTTGTGATGTTACAACAAAAAAAAAAAATTGGACATTTGAGTAACTAATATTGAAAAATATTAAGGGAGCGTTAATGTTTTGAATGCCTTTTTTTAATTTGTCAGAATTTCAAAATATACTAAAAAATTATTTCATGCTGGCTTTCATTCATAATTCATTACGGTGCAAAAGGCTAATTAACATAAAGAAGTTTGTTTGCACAAAGATACAACATGAAGTCATGGGCGCATGTGTCTCTTACCACTTTGATTAATTTCCTTTCTTTCTTGTAAATCCATTCCATAATTCCATAATTGCATTGCAAATATTCAATAAGTAAAGCAGTTAAATTACTTTCGCTTTTGCTTTCTGAAAATAACCCAAATACCGAAACAAGGTGTGTTCCAGAAGCAACAACACTTTCCCTCACGCAAAAGCGACCAACTCCTCATTCACATAATTCAACCTACATGATATCATACGGAATCATATATATCATCCTAAATTTGAATAACAGGTCCCTATTATTCTAATCGTGACCGTTGGATTAAAACGAACTGATCCGATACGTACATTCAGAAAAGTTCTTGCTCCATTCAAATTAAAACTGTACTTTAATTAGTATCAATCTGAACCGTTCATTTTGATCCGACGGTCTAGATTGGGATAACAGGATCCTGTTATGTCTAAGCATAACAGCAGATAAAGGACTCATATTACATACATGTCACTGTCGCTTACTCTCTAGTGCAACATTAGTGTGTGCAATATCTTATTAAAGCCAAGTGAGATTTAATTTCAGATCAGGCAATATAATTAGAGTCGTAGGTAGCGACTACCCTTTTATCTATCCACCGATCTACCGTATTTTTGATAAATAAATGTCATTTTTCAATAAACATTTATATCTTTCCGATCAACATATATCATTTCTTAGTAAACAGATACACTACGGTTTTTAGTAAACATTTATATATGCAACCGTGACAAAAACATGAGTGCACATACGTACGTGGGTGTGTCAGATTGTGAGAGAGGGGTGGACGTGTGACTTACTTTACAGGTGGACTCTACATGTTTTCCATATAATTAAGCTCCAACACAACACTCCTCAACACTCCTCAATTCCTACATTAGCTAGCCAGCCAGTTTCTTCAAAGGAAGGTCTTCCTTTGTCCTCACTTATTCCTGCATTCACTCATTCATTCATTCATGTGATCAAATGTCTACATACATACACATCACAACATCTGTATATATACATACATAAATCAGGTGAAGATACATTCACTCATTCAGTTATGTGATACTACTACAAGCTAATTGCTAGTTAGTTGTTTGTCATATATATACAAAGATGAAGATGAAGGACCTTAGAGAGTTGGCCCACTTGCTCGTTTCGGTCTTTCTGTTCCATTTCGCGGCGTACATGGTGATACCCGCGACCACTGACATCACCATGGAAGCGTTGTGCCCGGGCCAGAACGAATGCTCCCTCGCCATTTATCTCACTGGCTTCCAACACGCGGTAACCCTCTAAATCTGAGTATCGATCTTTTAAGCATTTCAATGTGTAGTATAATAAATAATAACTAATATCTTGATTAGCAAAGAACACCAAGGAGATACCGATATATTTCAGGTATTAACTGGTACAGTTTTTCTTAAAATTTTACATCAGAAATTATTAAAATAAGAACATAGTTTAAATAAAAAAAAAAAACAGAATATTGTAAGGTGCAACGAGATCAAAATTTAGATTTTTTGTTATAATTTTTAAATAAGAGACCCATAAACGTCAGCATATTAATTTTCAAATAGGTACCGATCGAGTACATGTATACACTACAAAGTGATTGACTGGTTGTTGTAACAAGTTACTTGATTGTTGGTTCCGAAACCGAAACTATAGATTACATGAATTCATTAGAAAAAAAACAGCTCTAATTACTGAATCGAGACATCTAATTTTGCTTTGGATGCAACGCATTTTGCCGGGAAAGCATTTGTTTGCACAGTAACGCAGTAGGTGTACGCTCATATTGTTGAGAGGCGTCACTCAA
Organism: Cyperus esculentus; assembly: GCA_030179965.1. NCBI lineage: Eukaryota > Viridiplantae > Streptophyta > Magnoliopsida > Poales > Cyperaceae > Cyperus > Cyperus esculentus. Next base: position 1,266,882 of record JASGLE010000007.1, on the reverse strand, counting down.
TGGCATCGATTTCTCATTAGCAAATGCAAAGATACAATATCAAATTTGCGATGGATTCTGATTTTATCTAGTTCGTAATGTTATCTAATTATAGATGAAATCATTAAAGGTGATCAACTATAATGTGATCCTTAATAATTTCTCATTTTAGCTGCATTAAAGGTGATCAACCATAACATTAATTTATCTAAATTTCAAGAGATCTGTTGACACTATAATGTTATAATTAAACATATAAGTTACTTTCTTCTGTTAATAGTTATATAAACTTTTTATATAACACCGGTTGTTACAAACACTAAAGCATACTGAGATTGGATGGAAAGTGTGTTGTGTACCATTCCAGGAAAATGACAACATATATAGAAGCAGAGCACACCAACTAATCAAAGAAAGTGACTACACAAGAGGCTAAGAATTAATCCAAGCCATAGCTCCAGGATGTAAACTTCTAACTAGAGGAAATGGGTTGGTTGTTTTAATTTGTTACTAACTTCTATTAAGGTTATTGCTGATGATTCAAGTAACAAATTTGAACAATCTTTTAAGTTTTTAATCCTTTGATCTTGCTACATGTATGTGTTTTCATAGTCAGCAGTACAGTTAGCGTGTTTACCGGCTTTATTTGGAACGTATACAGGGTTTAAAGGTTAACTTGTACTCCACTCATTCCCTAATCCAGTGCCATAGCTAATAGCTACTGCTGGATAGGAATTGGGAATGAAATGTTGCTTTCTGCAGCTAACCTAACAAAAGCGACTTCAGGAAGAGAATTGAAGGTCATTACTAAGTACTGATGGTAGTATTTTCTGACAGAAAATAGTGGATAGCGACACAATTCAGTATATTGAATATTACCATTCAAAATAGTTGTTTTTTGTAATATGAATTTAATGAATTAATTTAAAACAATTTATTATATTTTTTTGTGAAAAAACTAAAACTGAAGCAATATTACAGTTTACCAAGCATTAACTGTCGTTTTTTATGCAGGTAACAGGACTTGGGGCGCTGATAGTAACACCCCTTGTTGGTAATCTGTCAGATAAGTACGGTCGAAAAGCCTTGCTTACGTTTCCAACAACAATCAACATTTTACCGTTAGGTAGAACAACGAAAAAATTATATGATGTCTGATTTTTGACAGTTAAGCAATTTTATTTTCTTGATTGCTAGACGTTATACTCGTATCCTAACGAGGGAGTTTATATTTTCCTCTACACTTTAGCTATATTGGCCTATAACCGGAGCAGGGAATTCATTTATGCATATTATGCGGTCAAGACGTTCGCAGGGATGTTTGCTGAGGGCTGCATGCAATGCCTTTCCCTTGCCTATGTGGTAATTTAACAAGTTCTAAATTCAAAAATTCAGACCAGTAACTTAAATCTGTAACAGCTCAAACATTTTGTCGAACTATAATCACGTAAAAATGCCGTGCAATATCTTAATGTCATATAACTAATTCGGTATAAGTAGTATAACATCACAAAGTAATTCTGAAATTTCTCGTGTTTTATTATTTGCGACTATCATATACTCAGGCTGACAGAGTGTGCGAGCGCCGTCGTTCCTCTGCCTTTGCCTTGTTGCTAGGTGTCTCCACTGCTGGATTCGTGTCTGGCACGGTCCTGGCACGATTACTCCCCGTCTCCTCCACGTACCAAGTTGCTGCCGTTGTTGCCATGGTCACAGCAATTTATCTAAAATTGTTCCTAGAGGAATCAAATAGTTCCGTTGCACAGGATGATGACGAAAGCACTAAGCCTCTCTGCTCGGCTTCTTCACAAGATGAGGAGTCGTATCCTCGGCTTACACTTTCGAGGAAGTCACCATCTTTCTCTGAGATGGTCAGCCTACTTACCAGCAGGTAACATTTTCTTTTTTTTTTTAGGTAGCAGGCCAATATCTTACTAGGTAACATGTTCATTCTCTTCTTGCAAATTGCCTCAGAGGGGCAAGTTGGAAAAATTTTGAAGTTTGCAATATAAAATGAACCAACAAGTTTTCCTCAGGGGCAATTTGGGGCTTTTTTTGAAATGCTGAAATTTCTGCTTTGATTGGCAATGTTTTGAGAATTGATAAATTACTCTTTTATCCTTCAAATTTAGTTAGATAGTGATGGCTTCAGCTCTTGTGAACAACTGTATCAAACCTCTTCCTTATTGTACTACAAAAAAAATGCAGTTCCATCTATCAGTTAAAATTTAAGAAGCTGATTATGTTTGCCAGACTAAAAAGGGAAATTAAATTGCCAAATATAACATAACATTTAGACAAATAAATTTGTATTTTGAATAAAAAATGTTTCAATATTCTGAGAAGCCATGTTAATTTGTGTAGCTTGACCTTATCGAGAGCGGCTATAGTTGTGTTTTTTCAGAGTTTGGGGGAAAATGGCCTTCACACTGCTCTATTGGTATTCCCTTCTCCTTGTTATACAGTCCTCAGAAAACTAAGATGTTAACAAAAACTTTTGATACTACCAACTATATTTCAATTATAAACCTAATTAAGTTTTTTTTTTTTTTCACCATAACAGTACTATCTGAAGGCACAATTCAACTTTAGCAAAGACCAGTTTGCTGATTTGCTGCTTATCATTGGGATTATGGGGACATTTTCACAGGTAAACATGAAAATTCTTCTTAGCCTTTCTTCTATTCATATATCTTATTGAACTGGACTTGCTAGAAATGTGATTTACTGCCATACTAAGGAGTAATATGAAAATGACAGGCTCAAGTGTATTTATTTTGCAGCTTACCTTGATGCCTTTCTTAGCTCCAAGGGTTGATGAAGAGAAACTACTTACTGTCGGTCTATTCGCGAGCTGCGCACATGTAAGCTGAGATGCCCACTTTCTCAAATGATTACATTGATTTATATTAGCAGGCAAAAAAATCAGAAAAATTATATGATACTTTGCAATGGTCTGAAGATGATTTGTTGCATTTTGCAGGTCTTTCTGTATAGCATTGCTTGGGCATACTGGGTACTTTTCCTGCCTGATCAATTTCATACTTTTCCTCTCTTTTTTTGTTATGTTTATAATTGTTACAAGTATGGGACAAATAAAGGATCACTTGGCTTAACTTTATTTTATCATTAATGACTACTAACATTGCACAACTTAGTGCTGACTTAGTTTATTTGCTTTATCTAAGCAATTGAAGCAGTATCAGTTTATCATACCAGCACTTGTTTTATACATGTCTTAAAAATTTTACCAGAGCTCCTATATATTTAGTTCAATAATTCAAGAAAAATTAGTTGGGGACATTTTTTTTTTTTCATTACTTGTGTTCACTATTTTCATGATAAAACCATTATATAACCACAGAATACAATGTTTCTGATTATTTATGCCTTTTCTATTGATCATTATACATTTTCCCAGGTACCTTACCTAGCTGCAACTTTTGTTTTTCTGAGCATTTTTGTGAACTCCTGTGTAAGTCAATAGTCAGTAATGATCCTTGGTACATCAAGTTTTTTGCTTTCATTCTTATACTAAGTGGGATATAACTTATGTGCCTATTTTACATATAACTTGAACAGATCAGGAGCATAGTATCAAAAAAGGTTGGATCCTTTGAACAGGTATATAAAATTTTTTCCCTTCTGTGGGTTCTATTAATTCTGTTGATAGACATGAAAACCAGTTCAAAATGAAATCTATACTTGAAATCCAGCCACTTATTATTGCAATAGATGTGTGATTTCTATTTATTTTTCACACTTTTACCCTCCAGGGAATGGCACAAGGATGTATAACAGGAGTGAGTTCATTTGCAAGTATTATATCTCCAATACTATTCACTCCTCTTACAGGTTAGTGCTTCAACATCTCTGAAAATTTCAAGTGATATTTTGATCCATCAAAAAGACTTATATCAGCAAGACTGGATTTTATGTTCCTTTTTTTTTTTTTTTTTTCAGCATGGTTCTTATCAGACAATGCTCCTTTTCACTTCAAAGGATTCAGCATTATGTGTGCGGGATTCGCAACTGTAAGTAGTACCTATCGACCTATGCTTATAATATAGACCTTTTGTTCTACTGATGTTCTTCTGACCTTCTTTTGGTTTGCTCAGGTTACTGCACTGGTATCAAGCATAACGATTCGGACTGGGGAGTCGAATACACACGACAGTCCAACTTGTGCAGAAGACGAACAAAACTTGGCCTCAGAACAAAATTCTGTGAAAGAACCATGTTTGTGAAAGAATCCCTGTACATACCAAGCTACTTCAAGGATGGAATGATGCATGCTGTATTAGAACATGACTATCGCCATCTAAGCAGAAACCCTATTTCTGTAAATAGTATAAAAAAAATTCTAGATGTATAGCTACATATTTCTAAGACAGGTAGTTTTGTAAGTAGACCAAGTTCAAGATCAAGCAAGATTATACTACTCAGCTATATTAACTAATATTCAACCAAAACTGACAACAACAGCTGCAACCTATAACTGATTTAATATACAAGGAGCAGCAGTAAGACAGATCAAAACGGCAACACATTATCATTTCCACACATAACAGAGTTCCAACATTCCTTATTTCAAGGAAAGGCATGTTCTATGTACAACTCATTGAATTTAAGCCCCAAAAATGGGGTTTAATTAACTCTGCAATCGCCCGGCCCCTCAGAGCTCTGACCACTGTTCTCATCAGATGAATCATCCCCATTCGCCAATTGCACTATTAAATTGACCAAATCGGAGGAGTGGCCAGGCTCAGATTCATCGTCATTTCTCCTTTGGTTCCGCATTTCCATAACTCGCGACATTAAATCCTCCGGCAAGGCAAATCGCCAGAATCTGTTTCTTCTCTTGTGCCTCAGCTGCCATTTTTTTACCGACATAGTTGTATCAGCATACAAATAATGTTGAATGTAACCCCCTAACTGGGAAAGTTGGTTTATATTGATTTCCTGTATACTTATGTCTGATTATTCATATATACATAGCTTGGAATGCCTTAAACCTCCAAATGTATCTATTTGCATCATTTTGGTCCTTGTGATCATATTTCAATCAAACAAAAGACAGAAATCAAAGTCTGTGCTGATTCAACATTTGAGAGATCTTTAAGTGAAAGTAATTACTTAATGCACTTGTCTTGCCAAGTATTGTTGTTCACCGTGTCACTTCAACAGAATGGTACCAACCAATGAGTTTTATGTCAGCAACAAAACTGAAGTTTTATATTTGAGGGCTGATTAAAGAGAGCAATCAATGTAAATCTCAAATTAGTGCAGATTGCACAGTGGTCTTCAATATAGATGTCATACTAGCAGACCATTAAATATGAGCAGAAACATAAAAGGAGAAGGTAAAGAATGAATCTACCAAGGTCAACGACATGGCAAAGTACAAACTTTCAGTTATCAAAACATGAACAAAAGAAAGTAGGCACTTCAGAGAAATTTTGTTTTTGGCAAGAATTATATATACTTTGTGAACTGAAGTTGAAAAGAACTTGAAAGTACTTTAGAATTCAAGACTGAATTAATCCAGTCAAACTTTTAACACATTTGAGAAATAAAATTGAGAAAGTTCTGGAAAGAGGAAAAAACAGGCTTTGAATGTGGGGCCATGGGTTTAAGATTTTCCCATCGCGGATACAAACTTGAAGTCAAGATAGGGTTTAAAACCATGGAAGAATTTGAATATTCTGGTTGGAAAATCGAGGCCAAACTTTTAAATGTCACTTCTGTTCAAAATTTTCAATTCAAGTTATCATATATGATTTTGATTTTCTTTAGTCCAAACACAAAATTACAAAAGGTATCACTAGATTACTATCTAGTGCCACAACATGACTGAGGTATGTGAATATGATACACATTAGAATAGTGTGACTAGTAATCAATTCTTGTACTTGACAAAAAAAACTGAAAGCTTTCGATCTGGTAAATGCTCTGGGGGGCCTTAATGGTGCCAATGTTAGACCTCCATGGCTTTCATCATCATAAGATAAACTTAACCGTGATTAACAATGATTGTGTTACCGCAATTATGCAGATGTGTGACCTGATATGGGTAATGTCTAGAAGGCAGTTAGAAGTCTAAATAAATGATGTGAACAAAGTACATTACCTCAGAAATATTTACTGGAGCTGCGGGCTCTGTTGAATTGGGAATCCATATCTTAATATCCTTGTCAATCCCACTGCTTGCAATGACTGTCGCATAAGGGTGTGATTCTATACAGTTTACAACATACCTATCCCCATCAATTGCCCTCAGCAACTTGGCATCACTTCTCCTCCAAATGAACAGCCTGCCACAGTCCGATCCACTTGCAACATACTCGCAACTTGGACCAAAGAAACTCACACCCTTCACAGTGTCACAATTTCGGTGCCCTTCAAAAACCATAGGCCCATCTGATTCAGAACCAAGCCCTTCTCTGTTTGGCCCAAGCCAAGTGTCAGGCCCCAATCCTTGCCCCTTCTGAAAGAGATAGATGTTTTCATCATTATAGGATGTTAGTAACTCCCCACGGTGAGAAAACGCTAAGCCAGTTATTCCAAGGTGGTCATCGCCAATAAGATGAGCTGGGCAGAATAAGTTGACAGGCCGCCCAATATCCGATGAACCATCCCATTTATATCTGTCAGCGACATGCCATAAATCAACAAGCTAAAAGATTTAATGAACTTTGAGATAGTTATTGGTCTTGCATGCTACTACACCGGTTTGATACTTGATACAAATGGCATTCTACAGACAAAAATATTACTAATTTTTAAAAAAAAAAAAAATGGACAAAACACCCAAAATTTTAAGGTTGTACACAAATTGTGCACACTATTTAAAAAACAACTTTGCTCCTGACATTACAAGATATAGTCCAATCACTTTTTAATTGATACCCTCAGTAACTCATTTTTTAACAGTTGGCTAATAATTGCAAATAACATAGAGAAGATCACATGTCTGTGAGATAGGTTGAATGTGCAGTGCCAATATAAGGGAACTAAAAAAAAAAACAGTATTTGAATTTGAAAATACTTCATCGTCAATTAAGTTACTGAAAGTACCTCCTGATATCATACATGCGAGCATACTCGTCAGTACCACCCACCACGAACAAATTTGGGTCCATTGGATCAATTGTGATTGCATTTAGGTGAATGGTTGAGTTCTGGGAATCCTTGCATTTCAACAATTTTGTAGGTGTCTTTGATCTCAAGTCAAACTGTGTGCAATAAGTGAATATATTCTTAATATCTTAGTCAAATTAGACATAAGTTACTAATTGTACAAAACAATGCATTGAGATTTTTGCCCAAAATTATTTTAAGTTTACAAAAATCCTAGGGACTCCGGTAGCCCTCAGATATGCAATTTAAGTAACAATGATCCAAAAAAGGGTAACTTGGCAACAATGACCACAACTGGTGGCAACTCATATAGATTTGGGCCATTTGATAGTAGAACCTAATGTTAATAGATTGAATAGCATTCCATTTGCAGAACCTTCAATGAAACTAAACTTAAAAGTTTGACCACAAGCAGTTGTCAGTATTCCATATATTAACTGTGTTGCAGAATGCATTAGCAGTCTACACAAGTAACCAGATAGTGATGAGACTTGGATATAACTTCAGAAAATAATCATACACTTGGCTTTAAGATGGTATGCAACTTACATGCTGTACCACACCGTCTTCTCCGCAGCTGTAGAATATGTAAGGGCTGCCTGGCTCTATAGCCAACCTATGGGCCCGCCCCTGATGTACCCCCAGCAATGCAGTGCGCACCTTACCACCCTCTAATAAATTAACTTGTCTAACCTGGTTACACAAATAAAGAGGAGAATTAGAGTGAGAGAGAGATAGTGCGAGTAGAGGTGGCAAATCGGTCAGGCGGGTCGGGCCATTTTGACCTTCTAGAAGATCTCAGGTCGGGTCAAGTCGGATGATGGGTGGGTCAGGTCGAGTCAATTTTTATATCAACTTTTTTTGGATCGAATGTTGATTTGAGTTGGATTGGATGCTATTTGATCTCGGGTCAGGTCGGATTTGGGTCAGGTCGGATTTGGGTCAGGTCGGGTCAGTTTGACTTTCTGAAAAATGCTGGGTCAGGTCGGGTTCCGCCACCTCTTAAGTGCGAGGGAGAAACACAACTTTACTTTATGCATAAAAAAATTACAATGATACAGAATCTAGAGCCGCATGATATACTAGGATTCAACAATCTAACGGAGCATAGTCATCACCTCTCCATCAGCAGCACAGGTGGCCATGACCCTATCATCAGTGAAGGGCATGAAACGGGCCTGAAAGACGTTGTTCGAGTGGCCCGAATGGAACTGAAGCTTGACCGTGCCGGCATCCCAGTCCCACAGAATGATCTTCCGGTCATCCGACCCCGACGCGAGAATCGTCCCGTCGGAACTGAAGCTCACCGTGTTCACACAACCCCCGTGCTCCTCGAGCTTCTTGTCGTTCCTGAGGCGCATAATCAGAGCCTGCATGATTTGTGCATTAGGTTAATACTCTCAATTACATATCACTTAACGGGAGAAAAGCTCGTAAGAGAGAGACGAACAAACCTCGGAGGCCGCGGCGCGACGGGCGAAGCATCGGGGCGACACCACGCCCTCCTCCCGCCTCCACAGCTCGACGATCGCCGATCTCGCCGCAGTCCCCATCGCCATCGCGCGCGCGACTCTCGACTACTTCTTCTAGTGAGTACTTCCTGCGCCTGCGATTGCGAATTTGCGACTGATCGATCGATTGATTGATGGATCGAGAAGAAGAACTGAACCCGTTTATTTACTTACTTTATTATTGTTTGTTGTTGTTTTAATCAGTATGCGGTTTGTGGGACTGACCAGTGGGGTCGGCGAGGTGGGGATGGATGGCCCACATGTCAGTGATACGGAGAAGACTTCGCACAGTGCAGTGCAGTATTTTAATGCGCAGTGAATCAACGATGCGGATTATAAGAGGTTTTTTTAAGATTGAGTTCTGCGAATCTCAAAGTATATCGAACGGTTCCAACGATGAGCAGTAACTTACCGCGCAGTAGAGGATATGAACTGGAGATCTGGCGGGTTCGGTAACTGTCGATGAGTGGAGAGTGTGTGTTGCGGTTTTCGTGTTTGCTACTGTGTTGTCAGGACTCAGGACATATTATTATATTAATATTGAGTTATTGAGTATTGACTAATTGGGATGTTGAATATGAGCGACAGAATTTCGTGGGTTGACCGTAGCCTCAGAAAATCCGTCTTGTTGTCAAATCAGTGGGTAGTTTTGTATTTGTTCCGTCCACAGTTAAATAAATTTATAACATTTACAACTTGTACACAATTAAATGAATTTATACCCTTTGTTTGAATCCACTTTCTTCCTAAAATATATATATATATTACGAAATTCTCAAAATGTCTCTCATCTCCTTCCAAGAATGTTCACTTTTCTACTATTGAGAGCATAAAAGTAATTTCACTTTTCCACTATTTCCTTTGACTTTTGCTATAAATTCATTCTTTTATGAACAGGGAAGTAACTTTTTGTGGTGTAAGAAATCTGGAAGCACCGAGGCTTAAAAGTGATAAAGTCCAAAGCTTTCTAAAAGATCCCGTGTGATTTATTAACTTTAATAACGTTGAACATCAAGCAAAACAAAACAAAACACCATATATATATATACGAGATTCGAACTTTGATGTATGCCGTCGACGCACGGTCTATCATTATTTCCCCAGGCCTCAACCTCATCTAGATGACTAGATCTAAATAAATACAACTTTCTATTCGAGTTACTCTTAGGCCCAGCCCAGCCCACCAATACCCAGCTCATACCCGTTAGTCGTTACTCAACCCATCTATCCCACGGGCCACTGCACCATCTACGAGGCCCAATAAAAGCCCAAATTACATCCTCCCGTACCATCCACACGATCACGAATAAACTGCATTTAATAATTATTTCGCGTCCGGCGTACAGACACAGTCCAGATTCCAGAACCTTCCTGCTTATAAAACCTGGAACCTCCTTCAGAACATCTGCAATCTTCTAGTCTGTTCCAGGCTCATCAAGAAGAACGAAGAAAGAGCGCGAGTTTCCTGCGGGGCAAGCAAGGCGGTTCCGAAATCGCAAAGGTATCTTTGATCTCGATATTACTGATTCGATTGTTAGGGATTCATTGTCCGCAATGGCATGCTGAATCTGATCAATTATGTTCGATGTAGGATCAATTGTCATGGTATCGTGATGAGTATATAATATAAATTGAATGTAAATTAGGGAAGTTTGGAGTATAGAGGGGGTTATGAGTTATAGATTGGTTGTTTTTTTGCATCTGATGCAGTATTGGATGCTGTTAAGGTATGTGTGTCATATTGGATCATATCATCATAGAATCAGATTCAAATCTCAGATTTTGGAGTTAGTTTGGAGGATGAACGGATCGTCCATATAGAAATGGATTAGGATAGGATCTCATGGGAGTGCTTTCTTGGGTGGTTTAATGATAACTATTGTTAAATGTTAATTATGAATGTCGCAAATAATTTTTGAGATAGATTATGATTTGCTGGTTTGATTGCATATCTGTTGCTAGTTATGAATATTTAACAAACATTACTCATGAATATTTAACAAATCGATCTTCTTGGAATTCATGTTGCCATTGCCGGTGTCTTTACAGAACATCATATAATCCAGCATATCAATTAATAATATTTTTTTTCATGATTGTTTTCAAAAGGCAATTGGTGATGTAGATCCTGAACTTATAATTCTAATTTAGCCTGCTAACCGGTATTATTGTTTTTGGTCATTTTGTTTTTGTTAGATGTCGCGTTCAAGAACATTAAGATCCGTTTCAAGGTCATGCTCCCGTTCACCTTCAAGGTATAGCAGGTCAACCTCCCGGAGCCGTTCAAGGTAATTAATTTTTCATCATAATTTAAAGGTTTGGTTATTGTTCGTATGGCCTCACTGACAACACTTCCATTTGATTCTTGAAGGAGTAGGGAATCATTTGATGTGGAAAATCCTGGAAACACCTTATACGTGACCGGTTTGTCCTCCCGTACCACAGAGGAGAAACTTGAGAAACATTTTTCATCTGAAGGAAAGGTATGGCTCACTTCTTAACCAAGTAAATTTGTGAAAGTGTTCAGAAATTGATTCTGATTGCCTACCAAAGCTCTACAACATCACTGTGCACAAAAAAAAAAGGAGTGATACCTTGAGGATAGAAGCCCTTTTGGACGGTTTATATCTTTTGGACGACTTGAATCTTTGTTTGTACAGTCTAATAATTGATTGCAGTTTCCAAGCTGTGTTATTCATTAGAATGAAGTCAAGTTTCTGCTTTAGAATGCATAACTTATTTGATATTTGTTTTATCTTATGTCAGTTAATGCCAGATCAAGCAGGCATTGACAGTCTGGCCATGTAAGAAAGATTACAATTTGTTTTTGCTTATTTCTACATGACTAAATATGAATGTTAGAGTATAATGAAATATAAGAAACCCACTGTCTGGAAACGTTGCTTAATTTGTATGTGTATCTAACTTAAATGTCGAACTGACAGGTGATGGATGCTAGACTGGTGTATGATCCTAGAACAAGGGAATCCCGTGGTTTTGGATTTGTGACAATGGCTTCTGTTCGAGATGCTGATTACTGTATCAAGTATCTTGACAGAACTGTTTTGGATGGCCGTGTCATTACTGTTGAGAAGGTAGTCTCTTGGAAGTCCATTATTCAAATTTGAATATTTATTTCTTTATTTGCTTGTTGTTACTGCTGAATTTGTTTGCATTACGTGAGAAATTTAAGAATTGTATTACCCTTGAAGCTCTTTCCAGTAGCAGGATAGATCTGTATATATAGATGCTCTTCACAAAAAGCACACAATCAAACAACTTATCAACTCAACATGAAGGGTTGTTACTTATTCATTCAATTTATTTATGTGTTGTATTTATTAGCTGTCATTTGTTGTACTTAGGTTTCTTAATGTTATTATTGTTTATTTCTGTTGATAATTTCTTTATAACTCTGGTACTAATTTTGCAGTCCAAGAGAAGCCGTGGGAGGACACCTACTCCTGGTAGGTACCTAGGGCTGAGATCTGTACGGGGTAAGTTCATAGCCTTATTCATCACCTCTCGTGTCATTATTTCAGTACAATTGTTATAAGTTTCCTCATTATGTTGTGCATTGTATACCAGGACGCCATGATTCACGGAGCTACTCCCCTTATGGAAGGGAGAGATCATATTCTCCTTATTACAGGCGGAGATCCTACTCCCGTTCCCCATCCCCATATGATAGATGGCGTTCCTACTCCCCTTACAGTAGACGCCGTTATTCTCGATCACCTTCACCGTACTATTCTGGGTATAGGCGCTGTTATTCCCGCTCACCATCTCCGTACTATTCTGGCTATAGGCGTCGTTATTCCCGCTCACCATCTCCATACTATTCTTGCTATAGGCGCCGTTATTCCCGCTCACCATCTCCATACCATTCTGGCTATAGGCGCCGTTATTCACGCTCTCCTGTGAGGCGGTACAGGCGATCTTATTCAAGGGAAAGGTCTTATTCGAGTGAGGATGACCTCTCTCCTTCACCCTACTACCGCCGCAGGAGGTATGGCCGTTCTGTGTCTAGATCCTACAGTCCAGCATATAGAAGAGGTTCTAGGAGTTATTCTCGGAGTATCTCACCAAAGAAATGTTCGAGGCGGAGCTACTCCCGTAGCTATTCTCCCAAGGGGCGAAAGGCAAGGAGGAGCTACTCCCGCAGCTTATCTCCTTCAGATTCACGAGAAAGCTATTCACACAGCCGCAGTGCTGGTTCCCGTTCTCCGTCTGCTTCGAGGCCTTGATCTCCTGTTCACGACTTAAATAGTGTTATTATATCTATACTGTTAGCATATACTCTTGGGCAGTTTCAGCACTCTTATTACCAGTATAAGTGCTGTTATTCCCATTGCATTGTAAAGGATAAACCTTCTAGCTTTATGCATTATGAATATGTTAGTAGTTAAGATGCTGCCTCATAAATCCATTGGAGTAGAGATGTTTCTTTACAACATTTGATCTATATTAACATGCATCTTAGGTATGTTCAGTTTTGTCTATCAGATGTTTGTAGGAAGCCTTTCAGATGTTCTTACGGACACTTCTTTTCTCTGTTGTTGGCAGTGTATCAATAAGATCTTGTTTCTATTACTTTTGTAAATTAGTAAAATGGTTGTCTACGTCTGGCTATCTGAATATCTGATGAGCATTTGACGCTTTTTTCTTAACCTGAATGATGTCAACTAGTGGTGGAGAAGATGGCTTTTCTTATTATATATGCTAATGGATTCTGTCTACAAAAATCTGTTGAAGTTTTTTGGTTGCCGTAGTGTATTTGCATGCTCAAAATTTTGAAGTTAAGAGTTGCTGGGTTGGGTTTCAAGTATCGCAATGCCTGGGTTGTGGTTGGGTTGAAGAGACAGAGGCAGCCCAATCAAGTAATTCCAGTCCAACTAATTATCACTATGCCGAGCAATGGAGATGGCAAAGAAATAGTCCCTCTTTTCACTCTCCTCTTTTAATAACAAAAAAATTCAATCGAAAGTTAGAACTTACCTACAAATATTTTCTCCTTCGTCTGTTACATGGAAATGTTAGGTGTCTGTATCGGCTACGATCCAAATTGGACTAGATTGGAGGACCTTTCAATCTCAATGTGACGACTATTGTTTTTAGGAGAGGTTTTTGGGAATAATCTCAGCCATCATATGCGGATCGGAGGGTCTTCCAATCCAAATTTGGATCGTAGCTAATTTCAGCACTAGATGTTAGTACTTGGGACATTGCTTGAATTCATGATTTACTGCCCGGTTCTAAAATTGATGATGTTTTCGAGTGGTGCAACATTGCCTTTTGACGGGTTAACTATTTCCTGGGCCTTTGCCGGCACCTTCAAGCTTGCTAAAATTGGAAGTGCACAAGCTTACCATAATCGATTGGTCAGGGTTTATCAAGCCGTTGCTAAATAATGTTCATGCTCTGGTCTTTCTGATTATCTGTTACCACCCCCTTTAATCCATACATACAGCAGTGCCCATTATAATTAATTTTCTTATTTTTCCTGTTATTTAAGTATTTGTTTATACTATTTAAACAAAATAAGGATGACATGTAATTTTTTAACATAGAGAGTTAATATTGAAAAGAAAGAAAGGAAAAATAGTTAAAACAAAAAAAAAAATTGAATTATCTGATGATATTATGATTTTGTAAATCATCTAATGCAATATGCATATATTGAAGTTGTATTAACTTTTTTTTTTAACTTTTACATATTTCTTTATTTAAATAAATAAAAATAAATTGAATCACGTTAAATTATAATTTAAATCAATAAAATTATAAAGAGTTATGTTATGGTGTACCGCAGTGCAAAATGAGTTTTTGCGCCGTCATTGAATCTCTATTTTCAAAAGACAAATGATCAAACCGATTTGTCCAACATAATGATCTACATATTGAGATTATGCAAAGTACCAAGTTTTAAAAATTTCCAAATGGTACGTTTTGATATCCAAATGGCATTATTTTATTATTATTTTTGCTCTATCTTTCAAAAATCTAAAAAAATAGTTAAAAAAATTCTAAAAATTGTAGAATTTCGTATTCCACCATATTTCAATATGTATCATACGTTGGTTCAATTAGATTTGACATTTGAAGTTCGGTTTGTGAGATTTTGAAAACGGTAGTGCAAAAACGCGTTTCGTACCGCGGTGCACCATAGCGTAATTCAAATTATAAATATTATAATTCTCTTGCATGCCCTCAAAAGTGAATTTGCTGGCTTCGTCACTGTTGTTTGTTGTTTGGCTGTACATCTGCAGCCAAAACCTGTCTTTTTTTTTTTGTTTTTTTGAACTGTAAGAACCTGTCACTACAGTACTAGATAAAACCAGACCTGATCGTTGTTTGTGCTGTCTCATAGTAGGCTCAGCTTGTTTACAACATGCACGTGAATGCATGGATTTGAATCAACTCGAATTCAATTCCGCTGTTATCCTTCCCTCGGATAACAGGGTCCTGCTTTTCTGATCGGCACCGTCGGATTAAAATGGACGGATGAGATCTGTTCGGCAAAACTCTTTTTTACTTTAAAAACCGAACTTTACACTGAATTTGAACCGTTCAGTGTTGATCCGACGGTCACTGTCGGGATAACAGGGTCCTGTTATCGCCGAAGATTAACAGCAGAATTGGACGCAATGAACTCAATTAGCGTGAAGTGTGAAGACGTACAGACTCATAGACTCATATATAGCTGATGATAGCTTTATGGAGATTTTTAGGAAGCAAAAGCGAACAAACATAAAGCTACAAAAATTAACATGCATGATTCCTCTTTTCAGCCGTAACATACATTTTTGGACTCCAAACTCGACGCAAGGTTCGGCGGATTTTACGGGAAGGGATTAAGGACAAAGATTTTAATATATATTTTGTTGGTTCATATCAGATGATATATACTTTCTATTTTATATGTTGGTTTTTCAACTATATGACAAAGGCATGAATGCATGAACCCTTTTTGAACTATAAGACAAATTATATATGGCATGATTTTTTACTTTTTTGTATACACTGACATTTAGTATTTATTTTGTTGTTTAAATTTTACACTTTTTGTGATCATCATTGTATGATATCGTAAATCATTAATTAAAATGCCAATAAAAAACTTTCAATGAAACTATATATGGAAGTATATATTCATGGATATTAGGATATATATATATAGAGGAGGGACCCATTGACAATGTTTATCTTGACAAGCTTGACAATGAAACATTTTAAAATTTTATAAAAAATCTTAAAAATGAAAAAAGAGTTATGGATGTATTATTTAACTCATAGATTGACGTTGTTTCAAATTTCAATCAATTTGAACATCGTTTGATGGCTTGTCAAAATTTTGTGTAATTTTTAACGGTTGTAATTTAACGGATCTTTGAAGAGCTATCAAATATAACTTAAATTGTATATAATCGGAAACATAATCAATCTATATGTTAAGAAATACTTCCGTAAACTTTTTTCTATTTTTGAGAATTTATATGATTTTTTATAAATTTTTAAAATATCAAATTGTCAAGATTGTCAAGATGGGAATTGTCAATGATCCCTACTCATATAGATATATACCAGCAGGGGGGGACACCGTCTATATATATATGGTTGTGAGATAAAAGCGAAACAAACAATTAATGGATAACTTCATCACCATTCTCATTCTGGCTATAACAACACTTCATTATTCACTAGATGCTTCGTTGTTGCTGCTTGGCAGCAACCATATTTGGAAATAATTAAATAATGGTTTCGTAAACATATTTGGTGTGAAATATTGCATAGTTGAACAATATATTCAGCACGTAACTCATCTGTTCAATTTGAAGAAATTTTTTTTTTAGAGTTCCTACTTCCTACAAATGAGTTATAATCCTCTTAAAGCGTACACAGCCACATAATATTTATTTTGCATGCGCTCTCCGTATGGGAGATTGCGAGTTCAAAACCCGGATGGGTCTTTTATAGACATTTAAATTTGAGTGACTTGACTCTCATCTTTTATCTCAAAAAAAATACAACCTCCGTTCAGAATTAAATGAATTTATACTCTTTACAGCTTGTCTCCAATTAAATGAAATTTACCGATTCGATATTATTTTTTTATTCGTGTCTTAGTTGTCCCCAATTACAACCTTCCCTCTCCCCAATTAAATTTCCTTTTATCTATATTATTTAATTGGAACAATTATTATGTAATGATTACAAATTGAAGGTATAAAAGTAATTTCACTTTTCCACTAATTCTTTTGACTTTTCTTAAAAATTCATTTATTCATGGACAGGTTGTATTTACTTTGCATGGGTGCTTAGTTGTGATTACTGGCACCTAACTGGTATCAGATGAATTTCTGACAGGTTTATGAAAAGAAGTCTGCAATATTTTTTTGCTATCTTCAATGTATATACTAACTGGGAACTGGGAAGTCCTTTGTGATTGATTAAAGCTGGGTACAAACTGGGAAGGGAAAGGTAAAGAGAGTAAAAAAAAAAAAATTTTGCCCACGCCAGCATAAATCAGCAAGCCAAATGAGAGGCATCAGATTATAATCAGACGGCCCAAGTGAAGCGTTTACTGTTCATCCGGGGAAAAAAGACATCCCCGCTTCACTATCTTTAATTTATCCCATTAAACATCTTGAAATTCGGTACAAGTCACAACAGGGTTTCCTCTTATCACTTCGTGTACCAGTAGTCCAGTACCAGAAAGCAAGTAATACCAGGAAACAAAAAGCGGGAATCTTTTCTACCTGCTGACAATTCAGATAGGTGTGTGACCCTGATGACCCATTGATCATAGCTATGCCTACGGGTTCATTTCAAAAAAAAAATAATAATAGCTATGGGCTGAGATTAGATTAGACGCTTTGGATTTACAGGCCAGTCCAATTTTATTTCTCTAAATCTAATGGGCCCAGGCCAGACATGTTGCATGTCAATTAAGCTACAAATAATGCCTTGGAAAGTTGCAGCGATATGTATAGTCCACCTCTAAAGTAAGCCACCCATATATCTACTCTTCTCTCGCATTCTAATACATCCACCCACGTGCACTCATGTGCTTGTCATAATTGCATAAATATTTACTGAAAATCGTAGTGTATCTGTTTACTGGAAAATGATATATGTTCACTGAAAAATAATGATATTTGTACACTAAAAATACGGTGGACCGGTGGATAAGTAAAAAGAGTGGACGCTACCTAGGACTCATTATCTAATCTCAGGGTGCATGTGATCATGTATGTGATGGCTGTTAAAGTGTCAAGCTAGCTACTTGTTAATCCCAGCTATGTTATATTTGCAGATTCTCTGCTACCTGTTGAAAAGAACATTGTATTGTATTAAATATTAATGCATGCATTGTCATCCCACCGGTCCATATATGAAAGGGTTAGACTATTAGTCTCTCAACAAAAATCCCCCCATCTATCCCCCTCAATCATGGCGTGCCACCTGTCAAAACACGTTGACCGGTCAAACTCCAAAGCGCGTCGCCCACGGAACTTACGTCACTCCCAATCATGTGCAACACAATGCACTCGCATGTCAGTGTAGGTGTTTATATTTCAAAGTCAAGTGTTTATATCGTAACTCCAAGTATTTATATTCACGTCCAGTTAATTTTTCACAAATGCTAAATGTTTATATTTGAAACTTAGATGGTCACATCTCAAATTTGGGTGTTTACATTTCATAGCCATGTTGATATATTTCAAAACAAAATGTTTATATTTCAAATTATGTGTTATCTCAAAACTAAGTGCTAATATTTTGAAATTACATAGTTAAATCTCAAATCCATGTATTTATATTTCAACGCAAAGTAGTTATATTTCAAATCCAAGCATTTATATTTCAAAGTCACGTGCTTATCTCAGTGTTTGTATTTCGAAGTCAGATAGTTATATTTCAAATCCAGGTATTTATATTTCAATGGCAAGTGGTTATATTTCAAAACCAGATATTTATATTTTAAATATCATGTGATACTATGAGAAGAAAAAAAAGAGAGATGGGAGAAGGTGAAAAGGGAAGGAGAGATGAAGATGTCACTGCCAGGAGAAAATGAGAGAAGGAGAGATGAAGAGGCGAAGATGTCATCGTCGGAGCATGATTCCGAAAATGAGATCCTCGAGGAGCGAAATCGTCGGAGCGAGATCGTAGGAATGAGATCGTTGGAGCTAGATTGAGTGAGATCATCGGAGCGAGATATCGTCGGAGCGAGATCGTCGGAGCGAGATATCGTCGGAGCGAGATCGTCGGAGCGAGATTGTGGGAACAAGATTATCTAAGTGATGTCCTGTAAGGATTTTCAATTGAAGAGGATGAGCCGAGGAGAAATATTGGCATTCACTTTCAGTGAAAGGGAGCACTTTCAATATGGATAGGAGGGAAAGAGGGTGGGGGGAAGAGAGGGCTATAGAGGGGAGGAGGCACAGAGAGAGAGATGAGGAAGAGAGGAAGGAGATAGAGGGCACTTATTGTCATGGGAAGAGGTTGATAATGGATTTGGATATAATATTAGAGGACTAAACGGGTCTTGACCCGGGGACAGAGTCGAGGGATTAAAAACGAGGGATAATGAGATTTTCACTATATGAAAATATTGAACACATGCATGTATACTGCTGGAGAAATAACAGAATGAGAAACATCTTGCGTTCATTGAAATATTGTCTATACATCCACATATGTGTACGGAATATAATTTATACATCCCGAAATGTAACAGATACACATCAAAATGTAACATATAGCTGCTATGGACAATTTTTCTATGGACGCTTGGTACGTATTACTCTAACAAAATCATGTTGCATATGTTTGGGTAGTAAACTAAAAAGGGTCATATCTAGTGTCTGCATACATGTCCACATTGATATAAAATATGAGATAAGTGTTACAAATTTTGAGATATGTGTTACACTATTTGTATATTTGTGGACATGCATGTACGTGGACACTGAATATGAGGACAATTGGAAATTTTCTAACTAAGAATTAATTAAACTGTATGTTTGATGGGTATGGAAGACTGTTAGAATTGAAATCGTTAATTAAAAGCTGTATAAGTTTTAGATGAGTTATAAAAATGATTTGAAATCTAAATTACTCTTCTTTTATAATTTCAAAAATACATATCTATAAACTTTTTAATTTTTTTTAATTGACTCGATGTCAAATTCATACTCTAAAAAGAGGGGTAAGCTTCTAAGATTAATAGTTATGTCACATCATCATTAATCTCAACCATTGATTTTGTTTTTCTCTCTTCATTAATCTTAATCAAATGGTTCAAATTAATTTTTTTTCAATATGATGTACCTATAGAACAATTTAAGACTCAAAATATTTGCAACTCTTTATATTCTTTTATATAGATTGAGATGTAGCTAACAATTAATATATTATATAGAAAACATATTAAGTCCAATATTTATCTAATAAAATATATTTATGAAAAATGTATTTTTATTTTCGATATCTACTAATTTATGTACTATTATTTGCCCCGATTCACAGCTCTACTTATCATAATAACTGTATGATCAAATGATATCACCCCGTTTTGAATAAAAAAAATGATATATCTCCCCGTACAAATTAATTAAGTGGCACCTTTTTGCATCCTTGTAGCCATTAGCCAATGCAACTATTATATATAGTACAATTTAAATTTTAAAACGACTAACAACAAAAAGTTATAGTTGTTTAAGATTCCAATTCGTACACATGACGTATATCAAAATAATGTCTATTTTTTTTTTTTTTGAGGAAAATAATGTCTATATGGTATATTCTTATAAATTTGGATCCTGGCATTTTCACTCACAGCTAGGGCCTACAATAATTTTTTTTTTTTTTTTGAGAATAAGACCTACAATAATAAAAAAAAACACCCATATTATAAATCCTCACAATTTAAAATTTTAAAACAATCCAAGGTCTGTTTTATTTTAAAAATAGTAAGGTACTGCCATAGTTTATTAAGGTAGTACGTAGATACGGACTCTTTTCTTAATTTTCTCGGAGGTTTCCATCTCATAATTTGTTTAGTATTCAATCTTATTTTCTAGTAATTAACGATAATATATATTTAAAGTTTGTTCGAGCTGCAACTTAATGAGAGAACACAATTATTTAGTTTAACAAAAAAATTTGGGTCAATTTTAATGGTAATTCTCGTATGTTCAAATTATCATATATATTTCCAAACATAAAAGTTCAAGATATTTCAATTTTTTTTATAACAAATCTCGAACCTCCAAATTAAAGCACTATTTCTGTTACCTTTTGTAAGACTGATTATCATTTAGATCCTTTTTTAACGTAGTTAATCTTGTCTTGATAAATATTGAAAAAGTCAATGTTTCATTACAAAAAAGGAGAAGAAAAGAAAAAAGTAGATTGTTGTATTAGTCACGTGAACTGTCAAAATATTTTTTACATGCATGATGTGACATGACATGCCAAAAATAACGAAAAAAAATACATCACTCACATGGCACAAATACACAATGTTTTTAGCTTGAACTTATTCATTGAGGAGCGTGTTGAAGAGATATCATAACGACAAGGGATCCTCAACAATGTATAGATAGGCCGGTAATGGAATAATAGTTATCTTAGATCTTGATAATCGAGCTTTCGAAAAAAAATATATATATAGACGTATGAGTGAGATTATCGCGTTTTGCAAAGAGCAGTGAAGTAACGCACTTTGGTCTGGTATCTCAAAATCCTAATTCAAATGACTAATCCAAATTGCTCACTATAATCTTAATATTGAAAGCGGGTTGCATACACTTGGCAATCGCTGCCAAGCTTCCAAAAAAAATAATAAATCGGGTTGCATACCAAAAATTTATATTTTTAGAGTTTTCTAATTATTTTTATGGATTTGTGAAAGTTGTATAAAAAATTCACAAAAAATTGTATATAAAATGGGTCATTATTTAAAAATCCAAAAAAATAGTTTGAAAACTCTAAAAATAAAAAAAAAAACTTGATAGCAACAAGACTTCAATATTAAGATTATGGTGAGCAATTTGGATTGTTCATTCGAGCTACGGTTTATAAGATATGAGGCCGAAACACATTAGCCATTGTGCTTTGCAACGCGCAATAGCCTCACTCTAGATGTATTATTTGATATATAGGTGGAAAGTATCTCAAGTTTAAAAAAAATTAAATATCGTTTGCTAGTTTATTAAAATTTTATATACTTTTCGATTGTTGTAAATTAATTAATCTTTGATAAATGACCGTGTTTTTGGCGACTCATCAGTGAACATGAAATAAAATCTCAAAATTATACTACTTTGTAAAGTGCAATGGTTATTGTGTTTTGATGTCATAGCTCCTAATCCGCAGCTAGAATGACCGATCCAAATTGTTCACCATAATCTACGTATTAAAATCTAGTTGCAGGTCAAATTTTTCTATTTTTATATTTTTCTAACTAATTTTTTGAATTTTTGAAAATTGATCGTTTTTATACACAAATCTTTGTGCCTTTTCTACACAACTTTCGAAAATCCATAAAGTTAGTTAAAAATTTCTAAAAATATCCAAAAAATAGTTAGAAAATTTTAAAAATATCCCAAAAATGGTTAGAAAATTATAAAAATAGAAAAATTTGACATACAACTAGTTTTCAATATGTAGATTATGTGAGCAACTTGAATCAACCATTCATGCTACAATTTAATTGGAGATATGATACCGAAACGCAATAGCCACTGCGCTTCATAAGCACAATCCCTAGTCATTATAATTAATTAATATACGTAGTTGTCTATCAATTATACACTTAAATATACTATCACTTGATATAACTTTAATTTTATCCAAAGAATCTTTGGACCATACCTCCCTGATTGCCAACTTAATCTGATATAATTTCCTTGGAGACTAGTAGATAGGGACATGGCCGTTATCCACAAAAAAAGTACATTAATTTAGACGGGCTCTAATTATTATCATATTTAGCTTTAAATTTCATCAATTTTCGTTTTATTTCAGGCGGTTATAAAAATGTATTTTATTTATTTATTTTTTTTTTTTTTGTGGAACTCAGGTTATGAAAATGTACAATTTTCACATAAAATTATTCACCAGCATCTGCGCTCTACCTGAGCCGAGACAAGAAGCTCCATGCCAAGGAATCTACGTAAATTGGCCATGGTCCTTGTGTTGTGCATAACATACCTGACAAGATATATCTCGGCTTTTCTGTAGAAAAATTGAAATGTGGGAGTGTGACGTTCTAAATTTGAAATTCACTGTTAATATATGTATTATTTTTTTTTTCCATATTTCAATTATGTACGAAATTTGAGATGGCAAGTCACAGCTTATTAAATATATATTATGGAAGGAGCTGGAAGATGATTTATTGATTGTAAATTTGAAACGCATTTTCACAATATTTCATTACAAAACAATGAAAAAATTTTAGATAAAAAAGCACAGTGAATATCATTACAAATATGTATCAAAACTTGTCAATGATAATTGATGAGCGAATAGCTGACAGAACTTTTTTTATATACTTAACATTTTATATTGAACTACTATCAAAATATTATTACATAAGAGATGCCTTGCTAAAGCATATAGTAAAAAAGAGTTCTTGACTATATATATATACTATTATATAGTACTATTAGAGTAAAACAACTGTGTTCTTAACTTCACGGAGGCCTTCAGTGAGTTTAATACCAAAAACATATCAAACCATATCCAAATTTTGTTTTATATGGCTCAATAAATTTTTTATATCAAAATCACATGGCATGCAAAAAACTTTTAATTTTTAAATATTTATTTCGGATTTTTTTATAACAATTATACAATAATACAATATTTATTTCAGATTTTTTAAAGTGCAAATTTAACAATATCAGTCTTAAATTTCCGACATATTTTGTGCACTAGGTAGTGCCACAGGGGACCGAGATTCCAGGTCCATTGGTAATTCTAATTCGGTGTCATAGGTGGCCGTGACAAGTGCCTTTTGGAACCCATAGCTTAGTAGCTAGGCTCATGCATATATACCAGACCAGACCAAAAACCCTTTTCGTGTTAGTACTTACTACATAGTACAGACTACAGATGCATGGTCAATGCTCTCAGTCTCAGAGTCTCAGGGCTCCAGAATCTAGATTAATTTGTTTCTTCTGGTCTTCCCACAATTACAAGAAGGTTAAAAGATGTACATGGTTTTTCCAGATTGGTATGATGGTCAGTCCCTGAACCCCTCTCATAGTCTGATCTGATCTCTCAATATTTTTTTGGAAAATTCTTTACCGATTCTTAGTTTGATACCAAATTCGATACGCAAGGTTTTAGATGCAGTGTGAGTAAGTATTCAAGTTGTAACTAAAAATATTCAAGTCATACCATTTAGTATTTAAGATATCTGTATCCAGTAAAACTATAAAATCAGGGTTTTAAGTGTAGTAGGAGTCATTATTCAAGTTGTACTTGAAAATATTCAAGTCATACTATTTAGTATTCAAGATATCTGTATTTGATAAAAAAACATAAAATCAGGGTTTTATGTGCAGTAGGAGTCACTATTCAAGTTTTACATGAAAATATTCAAGTTATACTATGTAGTATTCAAGATATCTATATCATGGTAAAAAAAAAAAAAACAGAAAATCAAGGTTTTAGGTGCAATAGGAGTCAATATTCAAGTTTTACCTGAAAGTATTCAAGTTATACCAATCAAAGATCTCGGTATCAAATATGGTATCAACTACCGTATCTCCATATCCAAATCCTATTTTTTTTAGTTGTTCGGTTATGGATTGGCTAAGCAAATCGAGCAGTTCTTATCAAACATTTCTCATTAATTAATTGTATTAAAAAATATATCATATTATCATGATCATCCGATTCAAAAAAAATGAACAGCCGGCCTATATATATTTTATCTAAGCCAATAGCAGAAGTAGTTTTTTTTTTTTTTTAATGTCTGATTTATAGTAGTGGCGATTGGCATCTTGACAAAATATCTCCTAATTAATCTCCTATTATTTTATAGAGAGGTACAACAAGAAAAGTAATTTAGGAATTTGATTGGAATTTTATGTTATATCAATTTACATAACTTACAATACAATCAAGTTGTGATGTTGGATCCGCTAGAATCTAAGCTAATAGGATTGATCACACTTGCTACAAAGTTGTTCATACCCCGCATTAGGTATTTGATGTCGATGTAATTATAAATTTGCTTATTTAGTACTTAGTAGTACAATTTTAATATACAAAATGTTTTAATTTGTGCAATCGGAATCTTTGATTAATGCATTTATATGACACATGGATAATTTTTGTAGTTTCTTATATATATATATTGACTTCATTAATTACGTTCCATCTCTACAATTAATCACTTAATTACATAATTTATTATATGATTAACAAATCTTTTGCAATTACTTTGATGAAGACTTTCAAAAATTTATGTGGCGCTGTTAGATAATTATTGATGAAAGACTAAACAACATCAATTTAATAAGTTAAAACTTGATAAGCATTACTTTAAATAAGAATTATACAATATATATTTTCTGTTTAAAGGAATTAATACTATTTAAGATGTAAAATATAGCAAGCCACGACTATCACACTTTAAAGTTGTTATAGTTTATTATAACAACAATATGAGAAGAATCTAATCCAGTCAATTACTTGACACATGAATTTTAGTATTTATTTCGGATTTCTTGAAAGTGAGTATACAATATAACTAAAACAATAAATATTTCATACATAACTTTTAAAAATCCGAAGTAATTACTTACAAACAAAGGTTTAAATAGCGGATAGTGGACTCGTTGCGGTGGGGCATATTTGATAGCAGATATCGGATATCGGATATCGGCACTATTGCGGGCGCTACCGGTTCCTATTATGTAGAATATTTTAACTATTTTATTGGTTCATGAGCTAACTTATTTAATAAAAATGATGAATAATTAGAATAATGTATAAAGTTTTCTAACCAAATTGTTTAAAAATTATATAATTATTGTATTACTCTTAAAACCAAAGCATTATTATTCAGATCTATTTACGTAGTACAAC
The DNA here is from genome assembly GCA_030179965.1 of Cyperus esculentus. Classification (NCBI taxonomy): domain Eukaryota; kingdom Viridiplantae; phylum Streptophyta; class Magnoliopsida; order Poales; family Cyperaceae; genus Cyperus; species Cyperus esculentus. Next base: position 1,241,137 of record JASGLE010000007.1, on the reverse strand, counting down.
ATGTTGGTTAGTCTTTTATTGCACAAGTATTATTAATTTGTTTCTATCAAAAGGATTTCAAATTGAATCATTGAGTAATTACTTTTCCTAAATATTAAAAAATTGAATGGATTATTGAAGTTATCAAAAATAAATTATCTATCTATCATTTATCAAGAAAAAAGTTAGAATCCAAAAATTATGATAGAAAAATTTTAAACAAATTATGATAAAACATTACGTAAAAAAATATTTACTAATTATATAACATTTTAATGGATTTCAAGTATATGACTTTCATTTTCACTAATCAATCCCACTATTTTTCTTATGTGGATACTAAGTTTATATAACATTGACTGTTGTTTATAAATCCAATTAATTATGTGTTAAACGATTGTAAAACATAAATAACAACTATTAAGTGTTATATATAATAAAATAATTAAAAATTCAGATGATTCTAACCATATTTTATATGTTACTGTATAAAGTATCAAATAGCAGGAAAAAACCGATTGCGTCATAGCGTTTTGCTTCCAAAATACTATATCGACCGCTATAGCGGCTGCTATGAGCGCTATTTAAACCTTTGCTTACAAATCTTCAAAAATGAAACGTTTTTGAATGCCAAAATATTTTGATATTAAGAACTTATCAAGCCATATAATAAAAAATTGAATATGACTTGATACATTTTTTAGTTTAAGCTCATAGAGGGCCTCCATGATCTTAAGAACACGTAGTTTTATTTTATAAACAATTAGAAATACGATCAATTTTCTTTTTCATAATTTGAAGTCTATCTCATGTACATGTACCCCTCTCTTATGAGATCGATTGATCTTTTTTTAGAAATCTAGTGTCTGCCTTTTCCGATCGGATGGTGAAGATTCACCCAAGTGCATCAAGATTGTAGCACCGAACTGATCTTGACCATTCATCGGTAAAATCATATCCTACTTTTCAAAAAAAAAAAAAAAAACAGCTGATTTGGACCCGTGTAGGCCTACTTCTAGTACAAGCTTTAAATCATGATTGGAAGATTAGGAGTCCGTATCTGCTGTTATTCTTTGAGAATAACAAGACCCTGTTTGTCCAATTTGGACTATTGGATCAAAACGGACGGATCTGATCGGCCCACTTAAGATTATAGGAGGCTTTTCTATAATTAATCTCATCCGTTGATTTTGATCCAACGGACCAAATTGGACAAACAGGATCCTGTTATCCTAATTTGGATAACAGGAGATATGAATTAGGGTTTGCAGAGTAGAAAGGAAAAGGACGTCAAATAATTGCTCTATAGTCTATACACTTGAACATAAGAGAAGATCTCATCTAATGAGATGATAATAATCAGATTCCATTCCTTTCATACCCTGTGCCATCACTGTGTGCGGGGGCCCCTTAATTCCCTTTCCGACACATATTCCCTGATCAACCAATCTGCACTTCATCAGGGAATAATTGCTCTCATCATTATGCTCTGCAATTCTTGATCTCTATTGAAATATATCCAAGGAATTAGACTATTAGAGGGAGATCATAACAAGTAACAAGCAACGCACAGTCAGAGTCGTACCTACCGTCCATACATAAACAATTTATAAAAATCACAAAGTTGTATGATAAATGAGACTCATGTGGACTCTAATGTAATAACTTGTGTCACACACGTGACTCTATGGACAATCCATGTATATGGACGAAAGATATTTTCGTTTCATATCAGAACAAGGGATTTAATTATTATTATTTTTTAAGATAAAGATGAGGCTCAAGCGACTCAAATTTAAATGTGTATAAAAGACCTCTCATTCGGGTTTCGAACCCGCGACCTCCCACACAAAGAGTGTTGCCCTTAGCCACTAGACCAAAGACCGGTTCTTAAGGGATATTATCATTAAAGTGGAAATTCAATACATTTTATAGCATATCTAAAATGTTAATGAACTTCTTTACTATTTCATTGCATTTAAATATATCGTTTCCAATTTTCCTCTCCTTTCCAATTTTATGGGTTTTCTAATTCTCAGGAAGCTGTGTTCTTTTGTCCTTAATGTTAGTTGGCACTTGGCAATTAATATATGAAAAAGTCATTGTCATCTTTTTGTTGTTACATTTGTTCTTAAATTTGGATCATCTAAAAAAGCAAGTAAGGGAAGTTAATGAAGAAACATTTTTGTTGGTTTTTGATTGCTTTATTTTACATAATGACATTGTTAATGTCATATCAAGTACTCTTATTAAAAAAATATGAATTAAGAAAAAGATAAAGGAGTATTATCAGCTTGGTTGTTTTCTTTAGTGTCAATTTTTGTTACTTTGCAAAGAGTTGTTGTTTTGATAATAATCAGGGTAAAATACACTTCCATAGATATTCTACTTTTTAGAAAGTTTATTTTTGGACTTGACTATAATATATTTATGTCAAAATCGACTGCTAAAGTGACTATTCTTTTATTAAATATCTTCATATATCTATGCATAAGGCTCTTTTATTTATTTATTTATTTATTTTTCCTCTCATTTTAATCTTATGATGATCAAGGTATATAAATTCTGTCAACTTTTATATGTTAGAATGCCAATAATTTATTTATTGCCCATTTGTACTTCATTTCTTCAAAATTTGTCTCTCTATGTTAGTTTATCGGGACAAAAATTATGTTGTAGAAGGTTTTGGTTGATATTTTGTGTCTTTTGGATTTAGATTGAGAAACAATTTTATTTTATTTTCACGTTGATGTAACTATTTATGTGAATGAAATTAATTAGTTACTTATGGGTCTTGAATGTTTAAAAAAAAAAAAAGGATTAGAGAGTTCTATTTGAGCCCTACACTATTAATTAGTTAAATTGAATATTAGGTTTAAACCTCGTTTTCTTTTCACTTGCTCTGTTACCACTGTATGTTAGTTTTTAATTTTTATGGAAGATCATATTGTCCCAGTGCAACCAGATACTGTATATAATCAGCCATCTAGAAATTAATAGAGTCATATATATGTAGTGTCTTTACTATTATTGTCCACATGTCCATGTTATTATAAAATTTGAGTTAAGAGTTATAAAATTTGAGATAAAAGTTATAAATTTTGTGTATGTTTGAACATGCGGATAATTAAAAGGAGGACACATGAAAAATTCTAAAATAGTAGAGGAGGGTTCCAATGCCTCCATTTTTTGTGCCTCCATCATGCCTCCACTTTTCAAATTTCAAATAACTCAAAATTTAAAACTAATTTTTCAAAACGAAACCGTTGGATTTAATCTATATCATTTAATTTATGCATATGTAAAAAAACCATCAAATTTGAATATTATTTTGTTTGACATCAAAGGCATAAAAAAATTGCACCAATTTGAACAATTTCTAGACGTTCATTTTTGTAACTCATTGATTTATATAAAAGATAATAAAAAAGTGAAAAAAATTTGTTATGTGCACATAGAAAATATCATATTAATCAAATCTAATGATTTTATTTTGAAAAATTGTTTTTAAATTTTGAGTTATTTGAAATTTGAAAAGTGGAGGCATGACGGAGGCACAAAAAATGAAGGCATTGGAACTCTCCTCAAAATAGTTCTGTCTAGCTAGTTACATGATTAATTCTAGAGTTATGCAATCCTTCAAAGTTGGTCCCCTATAAAATAATCCCCAAGTGGGTGCAACATCAGTACTGTGCTTCAGGATTCACATCCGCTGCCATAGTTTTTTCTATGGCAGCAACTTGCCATACTTTTTGTTTGAATGACAGTGGGATCCACATTAGAAAGGCCACCCTAATAGCAACAATCTGAACCGTTTAACTCAATCACATGGCCGAAAATGATTATGGCAAGTTGCTGCCATAGTTTTTTATGGCAGCAGATTGGGACCCCTGTGCTTCATTCCCTTCCGACCTTCCCCATTCATTCTCTCTCCACTGTTCAAACTGTGAACAAGAGTGTTGTTCAAAATCTACACAAAAAAAAAGAGTGAAAGTATTAAAGAGAGAAACCCAGAAAGAAATAATGGAGCTTGATGAAGTATCCTTCCTGAACGAGCTCATGGCGATGAGGAAAGAGACATGGGACACTTATCCAATAGGGATGAGTGAGCTCTTGTTCTCCATTAACAACGGAGAAGAAGAAAAGATGGATTCTTTCCAAGAGAGCAGCAATTTTCAGGGGATGGTTCTCTCCGAGGAGGCCATGAATTTCGACTGCTTGAGCGAGGTCTGTTGCCCCTATCAGAGGGGCATCTCGGCAGATCATCATCACACGGCGATTTGTGAGGGGTTAGATGCAAGAGCACAGATGGAGGGTTCTTTCATTTTTGGCAGCACGAGTTCTAATTCTTCCGGGGAGAAGAAGAAGAGTCCTTATGCGAAGAATAAGGCGCAAGGACTCCCGTCGAAGAATCTGATGGCGGAGAGGAGGAGAAGGAAGCGGCTTAACGATCGCCTTTCCATGCTCAGATCCATTGTGCCTAAGATCAGCAAGGTAAATATTGATACACTAATTAATATTAATATCGGGTCGATTAACACACTTTTTAGCGATGTATATATATGATCTCGCAACGATAGCTTGTATATATATGATGAAGGACTAGATCCCCTTAGAAGTTAGAACAACATATATAATCTCCCATATACGAACTAATTAATATACAAGGCCTTAATTATCTATGTAGCTTTTTTTTGTTGACAGTCAACTCTTCAAAAAAAAAAAATTATCTATGTAGCTAATGTCTATAATACTTCCTCTGTGTTATTTGTGAATTAGAATTACCGATATATATGTTGTCACCTTATGTCTGATCAACTATTATTGTAAATTTGTAATAGTGTTTGTTCACAATTCATTTGACTAGTAAATGTTATTGCTCTTCAAACCAATATTCTGGCCTCCTGCCTTCAAGTAATATGATTTATATGTACTTGACAATTGAAATCAGGATTAACATTTCAAAGTTCTAAGGTCTGTTAATCTCTCTCTATCTATATGTACACAGTACACATGATTACAATTCATATATAGATGCACTTTATTATATATGGACTAATTAATGATAGTGCTAATTTTGATAATTAGATGGACAGAACATCGATACTGGGAGACACGATTGATTATGTAAAAGAGCTCATGGAGAAGATCAAGAAACTGCAAGAAGAGATCGATGGTAGCTCCGGTGAACTTGACCTGTTAGGTACATTGAAAGAGAGCCCAAACGAGATGCTTGTAAGGAATTCTACCAAGGTATATTCATACACAGAAGAACATATAACAAGCTCTGCTCTTTCATAAACAGTTTTTTTATAATTGTAAGTGTTAATAATTAGGTACCATTAACTCATTTAGGCTTCTTTACAAATTTATGAAAGATCAAGTAATAATTTGCTCGGACAGAAACTTTTCACAATCCAAAAGCCAAATGAAAAAGACATGCAGGCAAAGTTCGCTTCAACAAAAAAACAGAAATAAAGAGACATACTGATGAGTTTCAATAGTACTCTTGAGTCTTGATGAGGTAGCATAGGAACTAGCTAGCTTAGATAGCTACAGCTTAATTTATTGTTTTATTAGATCTTGAAAATCTTTACTATATAAGAACATTACAAAAAGCAAATATTGATCAGAAAATAAATGTTGAAGAAAAGATGTATTTTGAGATATTTTCATTGATGAAGAATGATAGTGAAATAATTAAAAAAAATATGCAAAATTGCAAATGTCTATATATCCGATATTTTTAATATTAATTAAAATAAAAATCATAATTAAATAAATAGGCACCCGAGATAGTATTTCGGGATATAGGTTGGTCTGTGTTTGTTATACCGACCCCAAACACGTTGTTCGAAAAAGTCACAGGTTTTCAAAAAAAAATTCTTTTTTTGGGGCCGGCGTTTCAAACACGGACCCGAAGTCTGGGTCCGTGTTCACTTTACCGGACCCAGACTTCGGGTCCGCGTTTGAATCGCCGGCCCAAAAAAAGGAATCTTTTTTTTTAAAACCTGTGACTTTTCCGAACAACGTGTTTGGGGCCGGCAAATGAAACACGGACCAACCTATATCCCGAAATATTTGACATGGGAGCTTATTTATTTAATTTTGATTTTGATTTTATTTAATATTACAAATATCGGTCTATATATATAGTGGGAAGCATATTTTATGTCTGAGGATTCTGTGATTCCCTATCTCATTAATTTCATTTTCTAATCACTGTTCAAACAACATGCATGATTTAATTAACCTGGGCAATGTGAATGGACAAACCTCATATCAGTTTGATGTGGAAAGGCATGAAGGCAACAACACCAGGATAGAGATATGCTGTGCTGCAAATCCTGGCCTTCTGTTGTCAACTGTGAGCACTCTGGAGAGCTATGGAATGGAGATCCAACAGTGTGTCATAAGCTGCTTCAGTGATTTTGGCATGCAAGCTTCTTGTCTTGAGGTAAGGGACTATAGCCTATATATTTTTAGAGCCTATATATTTTTAGAGTTACATCTAGCGTCCACTCTTTTTACTTATCCACCGGTCCACCGTACTTTTAATGAACAAATATCATTTTTCAGTGAATATTTATATCTTTCCGATTAGTAGATATCATTTTCTAGTAAACAGATGCATTATGGTTTCCAATGAATATTAATGCAACCATGTTAAGCACATAGGTGTGTCAGTCTGTGAGAAAAATTAATAAGTAGTCTACTTTATAGGGGTAGACTATACATGTTTTTCTATATTTTACCTTCTTTTGAATGTTATCTAGTTAAAATTGATTGAACCTTCTTTCATGTAGAGATTTATTATATAAAATTAAAAATGGTAGCCTTTTTGACCAGGAGACAGGTAGAAGTACTAATTAATTTAGACCTATTTTATGATAGCATGTTATACAATTTTTTCAAGATGTTACCATCAGACATTAACATCATGAAGATTTCATTATTTTCACTGACCCCACAGATGGTATGGAGGTCTAGTAAAAGTCACAACTATATAGGTTATTATATCATGTTTTCCTGCTGTCTACCTATATAAATTTAATCACTAATTGCGTTATCATCGCCCCCATTATCTTCCAGCTTAATTAAGACCAAATTGAATTGTCAATTATATATTTAAATCCAATGAATCATAGAAAGACGAAAAAAATAAGTTACATTGGTTTTATATATGTTTCTACTTGCATTAATTTTGAACTAATTAATTGTTGGTTTAGTTTAGTGATTACACAGATTAACTTTCTGTGCTCTTATCTTATTAATTAACCAAGTTTATTTGCACATCCATCTATTCTACAACAAATGTGTATACAATTGTATGAATGCCTTGCAAAAATCTGAACACTAGCTCAAGCCAAATTATTTTGACATTCTTTGACAAAAAAAAAATAATAAAATATATGCATTTGGAACATGAAAAACTTCATCAACTGACAGCTCTTGATTCATCATTCCTTTTTTATATATATATATATACACTGGAAACTAATAATGCCATTAATACTCTCTGGATATATTATTATAGGATGAAAAGCAGAGACTAGCTGTGAGCTCAGAAGAGATCAAGCAAGCACTATTCAGGAGCTCAGGCTATGGTGGAAGGACCCATTGATAAGTTAGAAAAGCACCACAAACAGTAATCAGAACTCCCGGTTTGCTTCAATTCGATCTGCGACATCAAAATGATTGAGGTCATAACTAAATTTGATGTTTGTTTTCAAGGAAAGTTGTTTATGCTTATGGAGTTATGGGTCATTTCGACGAGACGGTGTATTTGGATTTGGGAAGTACTGTTTCCTTTGCTTAATTTACTGTCAAATTGTTTGCCGTTGCGATGCAATTTAACAATGTGAAATACTGAAATGTGAATTTATGAGTGGATTCTGAATTTCCTCAATGTTGCATAATGCTTTTTTCTCTTTTTGTGTTGTTGTCTAATGAACTCGATCGGCTGGAGGCTGGAGCAAATGCATTACATGCATATATATGTATAGGTGAAGCAAATCTGCAAATGGAATACAGTTTTTAGTTAATTGAATAGTGCTTGCTGCTTATTTCTAAGCAATCAATTTGATGAGTTTTTAACTTTTTATATAAAATGAAGAATGAAACGTAAAAGTTAATTCTGGTATCTAACAAATCCTAATTAATGTTTGTTCTCAATTAAATCCGATGGTTTTTGGAAGAGAACATCAACTGTGAACTATTATTGTCAAATTTTCGACTTAAGACACACAATTGTTGACTAGCAATGTTGGTATACTTGTACACATTTCTGTACATTTGTATACAAATATATAAACTTAATTGGTTAGCAATTGTATATTTTTGTTTATATATATTATATAATAACTATAGTTAATAAATAAATAAATGAGTAGACCTAATTATGTGATGCTCCATACATCTTTAAATTTTAAAACAACCAAGAGTAAGTAATGTCTTATTCCAAAAAAAAAAAAAAAGAAAGGAAAACAAAAAAAAGAAACAGAAAGTTTTCTACAATGGAGGCATGGAGGCCCACAACAACCTTTGAAAAACTTGTTTGGACACAAACACAAGGACTTGCATTGCATTGGGGCAATTTTAACTCGGTTACAGCCTGTTGGGCCCCTTAAACAGCCTTTTTCTGTTGCACCAATAAGTCCCATTCGTCCCTCTTGGCAAACAGCACTATATGGCCCAATTCAGCAGAACCCCTGGGCCCTGGCAGAGCAGTTCGTTATCTTCACTTCAATTGCCCCGTGGAATATCTTTCAATCATAATTTGAGCAAATACACGGTGAGTTTAAATTTGAGTTTACGTAGCTTATTATTATTTTTTTGGGAGTTGAACTGCACTCTTTAAAAAATTCTCTTAACTACACCCCAATACATTTTTGAGTGATTCTGCTATGGATCGGCCAAACAACTTTTCATTTTAAATCAAGCGGTTCTTATCAGACATTTCCATTTAATTGTATCTAAAATACATATCATAACCATCTGATTATGAAAAATGTATGGCCCATATTTCATCCGATCCATAGCAAAATTAGCCTACACTTTTAGTTAAAGTTTCTTTTTCAAATACAACAAATCACTTTTATCGGTTGCAATTCACATCCTCAATCAAACAAAACACTTATATATATACAATAGAAAGATCAAGAATAAAAAAAATTGCTCAAAATTTATGAGGGTATGAGAAAGAAATAAAAAATATTACCAATTTAGTTTTGGGGATGGATAAGGCGGGCAAAGATAATTTCTCTTATATTTTATATATCAAAACCTTATAAAATACTAAATTTTTTCATTTTTAGAAATTTTAAAATATTTATTTTGGATTTTGTAAAAGTGATACATAAAACATTAAATATTTTATTAATATTGTATTTTTAGTTTTAAAAAAAATCAAAACAAATACTTAGAAAATTTTAAAAAATGAAAAATTTTTGTATCTCACACTACTTTAATGTAAAGAATATAGGGCTTGTTCGGCGACAAGGATCAAGCATCCGAGGATCAAAATTTTGATCTCCACTGAGGAGGTTATGTTCGGTGCAATATTAGGATTAACAGGTAAGACTTAGTTTTAATAGAATATTCATTTTAACATGTAAAGACCAAATTACCACTCTTGTTTTTTACAAGATGTAGTCAATAAATTAAATTTTATACTATTTATGTCAGTTCCAACTGCATTTTTATAAGATATATCGAAGGAAATTTGTATGCAATCTGTGTATAGAAACAATTAAACGACTCATGACGAGCAAAACCAATTAATTGCATAAGATAATAGATGTGCAATGTGATTCTCTTAACACGATGGTTGTTAAAATAAAAATATTCATCTTGGGGCAATCGTTGCCAGAATCTGATTCTCTTAACGCAACACAAGCTCTGCACCAGATCAATGGTGATCAATAAGAGAAGACGAAACCTTATGTCAATATGGATGTCAATAGAAAGAGAACCTTGCTATGAATCTCACCGTGGTATCAGATTTGGAAGTTTTTCAACAGAAAAGTGTTGATATGTATTGGAAATAAATAGCAGTTTCATTTTCACTGCCTTGGGACGTGCACCGTCCAAGGGAGGAAGAAAGACAAAAAAAATATAAAATAATTGAAGACAGCTTAAGGAAGTGCTGCTGGAAGGGTACAATCGTCAGAAATATGGTCAATTTTCAGCTTGAGGAGGCTCTAGAGGAGGGTGGGATCTTAAGGAAGGGGGGGTGTGGGATCAAGATTTGAGCTGAGGAGATGGACTTGATCCCCGCTAAGGAGCAGGTGTTCGGTTTGATTTACACGGATCAGGCTCTTGAGGAGGCTTGAGGAGGCCAAATTTTGTCATGCCGAACAGGCACATAGTGAACTATATAACTAGAAGTGCTTTAATATAATTTTGAGCTAAGCTCACTCTATATTTGCTCCCATAATTTGGTTTGGTTGTCGAGATCCAACGATGAGGACTAACAGAAGGGTTTTTGAGATTGAGCTGCACGAATATCGAAAGAATCTGAACAGTTGGATCTGATAAGAGTTTTGGTCTGCCACTGGACTGTAGAACTAGGAAGTAGGAACCCGAGTGCTCATCCCCTGACTTACTGCATTGTGCAGGTCACAGCGTCAGCCGTTGGATCGTCTCGAGATCTAAGCTGGGAACGAATCTGGATACAATCCAACGACTGACGCTGTGACCTGCATAATGCAGTAGAGCAGGGGATATGAATTCGTAGGAACCCACAGAAGCAAAAACAATAGTAACTGACTGACTAGTGAGCAAAACAAAACAGATAGATGGCTCTAATCCAAACCTTCTCCTCTCCCGCTCCGCTCTTCTTATCACCCCGCCGCCGCACCTCCTCCTCCTCCTCTCTCCGCCTCTCTTCCTCCTCCTCCCCCTTCTTCCCCTCTTTTCCCTACCTCTCCCCCACCCCCACCCCCAAGCCCCCCTTCCAGCGCACTCCTCCTTCAGACGAAGATGATGATGATCATGATGTTGCTATTGGGGACTGCCTCGTCTTCGAAGACGGCGCTTTCGACCAGCCCGTCGGTTCGGTTGCTGGCACGAAGTTTGATGGAATTAAGATTGATGGCGGCAGGAGGGGGAAGAAGAAGGAGAGGAAGAAGAAGGCGGGGGTGTCGGAGCCGGAGCCGCAGAGTCTGGTGCCGGATAAGTGGAAGGAGGCCGTGGAGGAGATTAATTTGACGAAGAAGGAGAAGCGCAAGATCGCGTACGAGCTGAAGTTTGGGAGCCGGGTGGAGAGGCGGAAGGCGGTCCCCTTGCCGGATATTGAGCATTACCGGTATGGATGATGCTATGTTTGAATATATTGTACTGGTAAAGTGTTAATTGTTAGCTGAATTTGAATTGGAAGTTTTTGGGATTATGTTAGGAAAGGGATCGAGTGGCTATGCTTATCTTGACAATCCTGACAATGTAATTCAGAGTTGTTTGATATTTGACCATCAAAGGCTAGTTGGATTATAACCGTTCAAAAGTGGTGCATAAAATTTATGATAACCTACCGAACAATATACGGATTAAATGAAAATTGTACCACTAATAATTTTATAAGCAAAAGAATGCATCTATAAACTTTTTTCTTTTTTGAGATATTTCAAATATAATAAAAGTTTTGTTGTGAAGATTGTCGAGAATTCAAGATAAGCATTGTCAAGTGATCTCTACCCATTATTTTATTAGCTCATTGAGATGTTGTCATTATTCTAAGGTTGAGTTTTACAAATCGATGTGTCAATTGGTTGAAATACAGAGAACATGCTGGAAGTAATCATCTCAATAGTTTATAGACAATTTTGTTAACTGAGAATTATTAGTGTTCAGAGAGAATTCACTGGTGCCCAATGTAGCTCCCGTTTCTCTTTCAAGTTGCAAACATGACCTGGTGTACATTTGTTAATTTGTTTATTCAATACTCACCATTGTATCATGTATTGAATTGTCTATAGATAATGCTCCCAGATGTCCTATGTAACTATTGTTCTATTAGAATGAAATTGAGGAGAATATCTCCCTACTCAAGTGCAGGGCTTATAGAGAAAAGAAATTGGGTCAGCTTAGGCCAGTTGTTCGTAATGAACCAAAGAAATATCCAGTTGGAAAGGTTGAGTTGATGATCCCGCCTGAACCAGGATCCAGAGTGGCCCCAAAGAATCCTAGGTTAGAGATTGGAGGTGGGACTTTGGATGATATTTCGGATTTCTTTAATAGCCGTGAGTATGCACCTGTTGATAAGGATGAAGATGAGAAACCAGCAGGTAATTCCTTTTCTTATGCTTTCCAGAACCAAATTTTACATTGTAACAGGACCATTACAAGATTGGTTCTGTGCTAATTAATGAACGTCAAGCCTTAATTAGTCATCAATATTAGACATCAGAATCAACCCAACTTTTTTTTCTTTTTGAATTAGGGTTTTGTCTCATTTTTAAGTCATATTACACGGTTTGAGCCTGATCGTTACCTTAATTTGTTGTTGTGATACTATTTTAACCTGTATGCTAGAACATTATTTTGGCTAATATATATAATCAGAGATCTGTATATATGGCTTTTAACTGCTTTAGATATCTGTTAATCGAAAGGTTGTGGAAATTTCTCCAACTTTTCCATGTCACCCAAAAATTCAAATGCAAGGGTGTAGTTGATAATGACAATCTTCTGGTATATAATTACTCACCAGCTCATATTACTGAATATATATTTGCTCACACACTTTGCATTGCTTCTCTAATTAAATTTGTCACCTCAAATAAGTTAGCTATATGTTACCCTTCAAATGGAAGTGTTTATCACAACATTTTTTTTCCCTATGACTCCTAGATCAAAGGAAAATATTCACAGATGAGGAGAAGCATCTCATGAACAGACGAAAACCTGACCTTAGTTTTGCTGTTTCAGTGAGTTCTTTTTTATTTCCCCTGTGGAATGTTGAACAAAAAATAGTTTGTTAATTTTCTTTACTGTTGTTTTATTATCTTTTGTATTCTAAATTCTATTTCTTGTTGTGCTTAGAGGAAATGGTTGCCATTGCACATTCTTGCCGCTTCAGGAGAATTTCATCTTTTAGATAGACTTCTTAAGCATACTGTTGATATTAACGCTGTTGATCAGGTGAACTATTGCTTTAATTTCTCTTATTGTACGGTTTTACCTTTTCACCAACAATAAGAGATGGAAATGTATCATCTCTTTTTTTTTCTTTATTGTTTTGTCAACTGAATGCACTTTTTGGAGAAAATAGTTAGTTAATACTGGTGAGAAGATCAAATTAAGTTGACCACAAGCTGCTAACTTTGTCTAGTGAATTGTGTTGCAGGATGGTTTAACAGCACTTCATAGGGCCATAATTTGTAAAAAGCAGGCAATCATCAACTATCTCTTGAGAAACTCGGCAAATCCATTTGTCCGAGATAATGTCAGTCCCTTTTATTGCAAACCATTTTTTATTAAGTATATTTACTTTTCATGACCTTAGCTTATTCTGTCAATAGTCATGCCATTATACAACTGACAGCTTTATGCGTACATTTATTTTAGCATAAGGTAAGTTAGCAGGAAGTCAGAATCTATCTTCTTTATTCTTAATAATAATCAGCAGTCAGTATAGTCTGTATTTTGAAGAATTATTCTTAGTTAAACTTTTCCTTGTCTTGCAGGATGGGGCTACACTCATGCATTATGCGGTACATACTGCATCAAGTGAAACTATAAAGATTCTTTTGCTATACAATGTTGACATCAATATTTCAGACCATGTATGTCAGTAACTTTCTTCTCTCCTTCCAAACTCCTATCCCCCACACCGCGCGCGCACACGCACACATCTATTTCTCTCTTATATGACATCATTATGTACTGAAATTGTAGGATGGCTGGACTCCATTACATCTTGCAGTACAGGCACAAAGAACAGACATTGTAAAACTTTTGCTAATTAAAGGAGCTGACCAGTCGATTAAAAATAATGTAAGCTGTCATTTGCAATTTATTCATGTTTATTCTTTCTGTTGGATGGTGGCAAGGGAAGAGCTAGTTCTGGTGTCGACCACATTATTATTTGTGAATGATATTCTGGCACTGATCATTCTATTTGACCCCAACATCGATCATTCTATTCCTTTGCATCATAGTTGTTCTTTTAGATGTTTTGGCCAAAATCACTATAGAGAAGACTTTAAATAGCACCTAATGTGGTCTAGCTGCTAATACCCGCCAATCCTACCTTATGATAACCATGTCAAAAATAAAAAAAATGGTTGTTTCCTGTCTACAAATTATGTATTTTATTGAAATCTGTTCACTTAACCTTGTATGTTATATGCTTCTAGGATGGGTTAACTCCATTACAAATTGGCCTTTACTCGGGGCATCATGTGAGGATGTATGAGCTCATCAAGTTACTAAAAAATTTCCGTTGCTCAAGATAAATCCGAAGAACTGTTTGTTTTGTCCAAAGCTTATATTATTGACGAGCTATTCCAGAAGAAAACCCATCAGTTGCTCAAGTTTTGTACATGCACCCAGCTTGGCAACTAACTGATATGAAATGGTTGGTATATTACTTGTCTTCTTGTTTGGATTAAAACTATCCTATTCCATCAAGACGAATTTCATAATTATCGTTGTGTTTGAATGACAGGTACCATCTACAGTGATATAGGTACATTTTGAGTACCCAGTAGGTTACTTATATGCACTTATGCTGAATATACTGCTTACTAATTCAGAAAAGAATGGCCGAGTGGACAATTCGCTTAGCCCCAAGCATTCATAAATATATCGCTGCATCTTTGGAGCCTGCATTAATAGTTCGATATCAGTTTCAGCTTTTCGGGCTGCAGTACATCTCCATTCTTTTCTTTTCTTAATGTTTTTGACTGGTATGCGTCATGTAAATTTTAGATATTATAGATGCCAAAATCATTTCTTTGTAGCTGATATTCTCTCAGAATAGGCATAATCTGATTACTTGTTTTAATATTCTGAGAGCTTATAATCTGTTAAACTTTTTAAGTAGATCTCCTGAAGAGCTTTACATTGTATGATATGAATTACGTATGTGTGATTGTTAATAAGTGCCTTCAAAATTAAGTTTGTTGTGAACAATTTTTGTTTAAAAGAACCGGCTTTTGGTTTAAGTAGCTAAAGGTGATGCTCCTGTATGAGTGGTCGCGGATTTAAAACCTGGATTGGGAGTTTTCATATTTGAGTGGTTTGATCTTTCAATTTACTTTGAATGAAACAATTCCTGTTTAATTTATTTTTCTAAAAGAATTTAGGTATGAATGTACTGGATTTTTTTTTTTTTGGTTTAAAAAAAACGAATATTTATGTTTAAATCATATCTGGTTCAATTTAAGTCCAAATTATAATTAAAAAAATTAAATTTCTTTTTGCATGATCCAATATGTCGGAATAAATACAATTTACAGAAAACATGATCAATAAATATTTTCAGCTCGATTTTTAGTTGCCTGTTGATTATCAACAAATTCCTGTCCAACCAAGCAGATAATCCGATGATCGGACGGCTCAAGTCAGCCAGAGCACAGAGCACCTCAGATGTCGCCTTCAAACCAAGGCGGTTCACTCGTGTCCATAGCACATATCTGCTACTATCCTCAGCAAAAAGGTAGAACCATATCCTCCGATCCTGGCCGTTGGATATAACGAACAGAGCAGAACAACCTAATCCAGATCTTATCATAATTCCCTCAAGCAGATCTGGTCCGTTCCATCTCAATCCAACGCACACAAACAAGACAACCGAACCTCACTCGGGCCAACATAAAAGTAGGCGATTCCAATTCTCTAAAAGGTCTAAACCCAATTCGTATCCTCTACCGCGCAGTAATTTACTGCGCAGTACTCTGGACGTTGGATTTGTTCTAAGATTCGTGTAGCTCAATCTCAGAAAACCCTCCTATAATCCACATTGTTGATTCGCTGCGCAGTACAATACTGCGCATCAGAGGATAAGCACACTCGTCTAAACCCTCTCCTTATTCAACTTATTACTTTCCCCAAAATCCCAAATTCGAAAGAAAGCGTAAAATATCATCATCATGCCATGGGTCAGTCGGGGTCGAGCCAGAGGCGGAATCAGAGCGGCGGCGGCCGCGGCGGCGGCGGAGGCGGAGGGGGAGGAGGGAGGGGGTGCTGCGCCGTGATCAGGGAGCAGAGATCGAGGTTCCGCATCGTCAAGAGGTGCGTTGTGATGCTCCTGTGCTGGCACAAGTACGGCAAGTATTGATCTTGATCTTGACCTTGTTTGTAGATAATCTGTATGCTAGATTGATTTTGCTGAGGAAGAACTATTATGCTCCGCTGTGTGATTAATTATGATCTAAGGTGAGAATTCACTGGTACATACATGCTTGTAATAGCTGGAGTAGTGTAGTGGAGTGGAGTGTGTGTAATTTTGCATATATGTGTATACAATCTAATAGTCTATACAGATTTCAAATGTTTGTTTCCTTTTCTTGCACGATTATACGTTTCAGCTAAACCTTCCGAGATCAGATCCTCGATCAGAAATCAGAATTCGGATCCTTGATCGACTTCAGAATAAAGCTCTTTTGGTATGGTAGCGTTACCTGTACTGATAATCTGATACAACCTCACCGGTCCGACCATACGTACACAATAATGCTCAATTGGTACGCAATTGCTCAGAAATTAAGCCAATTTAGTTAGTTGAATTTCGAAGAATAGCACAGTCTGTTGTTGAGAATATATATATGTAGCCAATTGGATCTCGGGCAACATAACCAGTATATAGCGCTCTCGCCTGAAACCAGCATGGTACCATTGGCACGTCCTCTGCTGAACCTACGGTCTTCTGAAATCTTCAGGCCCGTCCAAAGGCCGTCGGAGGCAATGGACTCGCCACCGTCGGCTTCAAAACTTTTCATGATCAGGTTTTCAAGATCTGTTGCTTATATATTTTTCAGTTACCAGGCACAACCGGCACTGCCCTTTCGCATTCGTACCAAATGTGACAATGGACAGACGGAAGTGACAGTTGATAATAGCCAAGTTCATCCATTCAAAGGTCCTCGATAAAAGATAGCACAGCAGTTTTCAGTATTGCTAACTCCCCCCCTTCCATGCTGCTTGAGTAAAACAAACATTTAATATACAGATGAATGAAGAAAAAAAGAAGAAGAATATAATCTGAACTTAAAGTCCAAAGTGGGCTCATTGTTGTTGGATGGACCTAAATTTTGGTTAGGAATCGTTTCGTCGTCCTTAAATGAACCTGAATTTGGGGTAGGACCAATTAACGGTTTTTTTTTTTATTAATAAAAAAATAAAAAATCAAAATTACCACTTTAAAGACTGTTTTTTCAAAATTACAAAAATAAAAAAACCGCACTCTAGCTTTGAGAGTAAGCCGCATTTTCAGAGTGCGGCTCACCCTCAGTGCTAAGCCGCAATTTCAAAGTGTAGCTTAGTCTGTATTCTGCTGCGGATTTATGAAGACAATTGAAGGGGCAAACGTTGGTTGTTTTTTATAAATGACCTACCGTTTTAAAGGTCTTAAAGTCTACTTTCCAATGGTTCAACTTCCAATGCGTTTGGAGTTCTCATCAGAGAGTTATTGCAGTTTTAGTGGAGAGGGGTCAGTTTTCTGTATTCTCTCTTTAATTACGAACTTCTGGAGTTTTCTGTTTTTTTTTTATAAATGACCTACCGTTTTAAAGGTCTTGAAGTCTACTTTCCAATGGTTCAACTTCCAAGGTGTTTGGAGTTCTCTCCAGAGAGTTATTGCAGTTTTAGTGGAGAGGGGTCAGTTGAAACATGAGTTGTTCTGTATTCTCTCTTTAATTACTTATTTCTAGAGTTTTATGTTGTTTTAGGCTATAAAAGAAGATGTATCCTATTGTTATGAGATGTAAGAAAGACACAAAAGATTATAATACAAAGAAAGCTTGTTAATCCATCTCTTCTCTTATCTCAAAATCTTGTTTATCCACCACTCTATCTTTTATCTGAGTTTAACATAGCTAACTGTTAAAGAATTTGTGTTGCAGTCTTTGTACAAACTCTTGATAAATGCTTCAAGAATGTATATGAGTTGGACATTATCTTCAATTTCAACAAGGTTATTGACTTTCTATATATTCTTTGCTCCCTTGAATGTGGCAAAACTAGCTTTTAACACTAATTGCCATCTTGTTTACATTTTTCATTGTTCAATTTCATAATTGAAGTATAAATTGAGATCTAAAAATATTTTAGTCTCTGTCTGAGTTCAAATTAGGTCTTAAAGTGTGGAGGTAATTAGGGCTTTAAAGGCAGAAGTGTACTATATTGGGTTTAATCAGTCTATTTTTAGAACTATACAGTTGTAGATTTGCATGTGGTAGTATTAGATAAATTAGGAGATTAGTTCAATAAGCCTAAAAAAAGGCAACAAAAGAAGGTTTCTACCAGTTTGTGCCGGTTCACGAGTCATATTTTCCTGTACTTAATGGTGTTAGAGAAGATATCAAGAAACTGTTACAAGAAAAAGCTATTCTTGCTTGTGAGAACTATGGTGTGAGACAAGACAGAGTTGCGCAAACCCATTGATGCAGTAAGGCTTCTACCAGTCTTCCGGAAAATTCTAAATAAGGCAACAGAAGAAGATTGTCTATAGAAGGTACCTCTATTGATGGGTGGTCCATCTTGCACATTATCCTTGATTCTGAAGATTTTGATAGTGTGTTGAAATTTCTAAGAGCTAGGTGAGCCGAATATTTTGATAGTGTGTTAGAATTTCTATTGAGAAGTAAACAGACATATTGTTCCTAAAGATACTGTTCTAAAGATACATATTGCGAATTTCTATTAAGAAATTTTAAAACACTATCTTTAGGAACAATATGCCTGTTTACTTCTCAATAGAAATTCCAACACACTATCAAGAAATTTTTAAAACAATATCTTTAGGAACAATATGCCTGTTTACTTCTCAATAGAAATTCCAACACACTATAAGAGATAGAGTGGTGGATAAACAAGACTTTAAGATAAGAGAAGAGATGGATTAACAAGCTTTCTTTGTATTATAATCTTTTGTGTCTTTTTTACATCTCATAACAACATGATACATCTCATTTTATAGCCTAAAACAACATACAACTCTAGAAATTCGTAATTAAAGAGAGAATACAGAACAACTCCTGTTTCAACTGACCCCTCTCCACTAAAACTGCAATAACTTTCTGGAGAGAATTCCAAACGCCTTGGAAGTTGAACCATTGGAAAGTAGACTTCAAGACCTTTAACACGGTTGGTCATTTATA
This sequence comes from Cyperus esculentus, assembly GCA_030179965.1. Taxonomy (NCBI): domain Eukaryota; kingdom Viridiplantae; phylum Streptophyta; class Magnoliopsida; order Poales; family Cyperaceae; genus Cyperus; species Cyperus esculentus. The sequence continues at coordinate 1,221,836 of JASGLE010000007.1, read as the reverse complement.
AAAAACAACCAACAGAAAACTCTAGAAATTCGTAATTAAAGAGAGAATATAGGACAACCCCTGTTTCAACTGACCCTCCTCCACTAAAACTGCAATAACTCTCTGGAGAGAACTCCAAACGCCTTGAAAGTTGAACCATTGGAAAGTAAACTTCAAGACCTTTAAAACGGTAGGTCATTTATAAAAAAAAACCAACAGAAAACTCTAGAAGTTCGTAATTAAAGAGAGAATACAGAAAACTAATCCCTCTCCACTAAAATTGCAATAATTCTCTAATAAGAACTCCAAACGCCTTGGAAGTTGAACCATTGGAAAGTAGACTTCAAGACCTTTAAAACGGTAGGTCATTTATAAAAAACAACCAACGTTTGTCCCTTCAAATGTCTTCATAAATCTGCAGTAGAATACAGACTAAGCCGCACTTTCAAAGTGTGGCTTAGCACTGAGGGTGAGCCGCACTCTGAAAATGCGGCTTATTCTCAGAGGTAAGCCGCACTCTGAAAGTGCGGCTTAGCAGGGGGTGAGCCACACTTTCAGAGTGCGGTTTTTTATTTTTGTAATTTTGAAAAAATAGTTTTTAAAGTGGTAATTTTGATTTTTTATTTTTTTATTAATAAAAAAAAACCCCAATTAACTCTATCATGAATACATAATTCGTGTTTTGGAAATTTGGATACACGAGAAATTTGTTTTTTTTTTTAAAAAAAAAAAGATCAGGCCAATAGTATGTCAAACAAGTCCAAAAATATTCACGAACATATTCTTTAATCTGTTTCAAACATAATTAACGCAAAACCCTCCATTTGTATATTTGCCACTCCAAAACCCTCTATTTGTAACTTTGCCACTGCAAACTTTGAAATTGCAAATTTGGCTCTACAAACTTAATAATATTGCATTTTTGCCATTAAAATTTTTTAATGACCAAATTGCCCTCAATCTCTCACCCGGCAGCCCTTCACGCCCCCCCGGCAGCCCCTGGCAGGACCCCGACAAATTGCCCTCAAACTTATATCAGGTACATCTTCCACCCAACGGCTCGGCCCGAGTAACATTCAACCAAGTCCATGACCAAACCTGCAGAAGTTTCAATGGACCCCCAATTGACTTTGAGTCGGACCTAGCAGCGATTGATAGGTTACGGTATAAACATGCTAACACTGCAGCTCCCCAATTGTATGACTGTGGGTTTTGTAAGTCGGTTAAGAATTGTAGATACATGGCGGGAACTGCAGTTGTACTAAGGTCCGGAAACATCACCGTCCCAAACAAGTCCATAACAAAAGCTCGAGTATACCGATCAATTTCCTATGGTGATGCGTTAGCTGACAACGATGGAAATTGCTCCCTTAACCAAGACAAACTTAAACTATATCGGGATGTCCAATACCCAGACTCATCACTTGTACCTTTCTTTTTCTTGGAAAAAAAATGTGTAATCATCAACGGGTATTCCAAAGGCATCCTCCACCATTTTATTCCAACTCCAATCTGAGATACCGCTGACAGGGACTCCATCGATAAGGAACCCCCACAAACATGTGACATCCTGTAGTGTAACTGTCATCTCACCCATCGGGAAATGGAATGTGTAAGTTTCAGGCCTCCATCTCTCTACAACTGTTGTGATGAGGCCCTTATCAATGTTAGTGTGTCCCATGCGAGCAATGTGATATAACCCAAGCCGTTTCAATGCTGCCTCACATCTATCATCATACGGGATATGTACCTTATGCGACTTGGCACTTAATGTGAACTCTTCCTGAAATAAGCAAACAAAAAAGATTATAAAAATTTACAATACAAACATGCATTAGAGCTCTAATTTTATTGCTTTGTTATACACTAATTAATTTCGTATTAAAATATATCTAGGTTTGTTTTAATCTTTGTTTTTTTTTTCTATCAAGCAATAAGAGGCATTTGTAGCAGCAGAGTGGATGATCATAATTTCTATAACTATATACATTTTTTATGTTATACACTATGTTATGAATTCATAATCAAACAATTTTATGAATCGGGCCTGATTTATAAAAGAAATAAATCAGTAATCTTACATTAGAACGAATGGTGTACACTTTATGTTGGGAAAGAGGCATTTGTAGCAGCGGAGTGAATGCCTGATGGTCCGGATGAAGTGGTGGTAGTGCTTGCTGTTGCACCGGTTCAGTCTCAGATGTATTAGGATCATCCTGATTAGCATATCCCTGTCGTTGGCCCCGCCCCCGCTCCAGACCCCGGCCTCGCCCTCGTCCCCGTGCAGGTCTTGCCATCAATAGAATTCTACATTACATATAATTTTTATGTCAAATTATTATACAAATATTATTTTTTATCAATAATTTTGTCTTAATCTTTTCGTTCAATTTTATATTATAAAACTTTGTATTTAAACAAACTTGTTATCCAAAATTAATAACAACTCTAAATTTTGTACCGACTCCACTTCATTTTTATACAAAAAAATACTAATTCTAAATTAACAATAGGCCAAAATACTTATCCCATTGCATGCAAACAAATCATACATTTTTTTCATTGCATGCAAATAAATCATACATAAAAATGTATAATTGATCAATGGGAACAAACCAAATAATTTAATTTCATCTATTAAACTTTTTTATGTAAGCTGTACACTTATTTCTCTTAATTATTCCGGTTGGCCATTTCTTGGCTGGGGGCATTACTTTGGGCTATGATTCATTTGAACAAATTTTGGAGTTAGCTGCGGCACAATACTTGCACAAGGGCTTACACCAATGTCCAATCGATATAAAAAAAAAAAAGGAAAAGAAAAAAGGCAGTAGCATTTCACTTATGCGTAAACAATACAACCCTTTTATTTTAATTATACAAACAAAATGAACAAAGGATTATGAAAAAAAATTATATGTACCAGAGTAGAACCGAGAGAGCTCTCCAACGATGGCCCGATCTGTCAGAGAGGAGCGATGGAGAAGCGCCACCGGTCTCCGTTTATTCTCTTAGACTTGCTTCCATGGATGATGAGGAAGGTGGTTGGGACGAGTTAAGTGGGAGAAGAGAAGAAAGATGGCAGTATTGAATATGAACTGGTCCACCTAATTTCTGGGTGGCATGGGTCCGCCTTCTTTTTAGGCGGAATGGGTCCGCCTTCTTTTTAGGTGGAATGTCTAATTTTTGTGATTTCTAAACCGAATATATACTCGTGATTTCTTATTTTATTTTGTTTATTGATAAAAAAATCGGAAGCATCCAAACATTCAGAATAGCTGATTTCTTATTTTATTTTGTTTATTAATAAAAAAATCGGAAGCATCCAAACATTCAGAATAGCTGATTTCATATCAAACATACAAATAGCTTATTTACCCATTAAAACTTTACTAGATTCCTTGTTGCGCTTTCGGCGCAACTCGTACATACATACAACAAAAGCATATATTTTTCCCTGTTTAGTATCTAAGCTGTCACTCAGTTCCGCGACAGTAAAAATATTTTCATGTTTATCAACTAACATATACTCGATCACGACTGTTATTATCTGATTCCTGCTTTCTTTGAACTTCTTTCATGCGTTGACAACAATCCAGCAAAGCAAATGTGTCAATAACAACAATCCAGCAAAGATTAAAAAAAAAATAGCAAAGAACTATATACATGATTATTCTTTATTGATGATAATTATGAAACTGAACTGATAGACAACGTTGAGCCTTCTATCAAAGAGCATCCTATTCGTGACGCTATGCATGTTCGTCGCAATTGTCACTATAAAAATACAAATATTGAATATTAGGTGCCATCATCACGGTTGCTTTGCAGACCTATATATCCTTCAAGCAAGACTTCATAGATATGGTATGCACATGTCAACATGTCAAAGCCTGAAAGAGGCAAATATATTGACATCATACAATTATATTGACATATATACACCACTTTTGCTAAAATATTGATTGCATAATTTGTTTCATACATCGTATCCATTATTTAGAAAGATATTGACAATTGCCTCTTAGTTCTTTATCATTGAATTTATGGTGAGTAGTAGTTTAAAGATGGGAGTAATTTAATTTAGCCAACTATTTTAGAAATGAGACATAGAATGTGGAGGTGAAATTCTGCCTACAGCTAATCATGTCGGATGTGCCTTTAGGCTAAGTTGTACCAGCGATGATCTCTCTAAATTTGCCGGTATATATATATGTGATCTTTTGAGACTTCAATTACCAAACATTGCATCTTTTCCATTTCCATGTTCAATTGATGGTTAACCCAGCTGAGAATAAAAGGAAAGGTACCAGTTGAGAAAGAGCAGACGGCAGGGTTCTTTATATCTTGGTAGCTCTTCCTGTTTAATTGTACCTTTATTTAATATCTGCTAGTGTAACACCGCAAGCACACACCATCCCTCCTCCAAGACAAAATTAATAAGTTTCTCACAACATTGATAATCTGCATGGTTTATTTGATTACATACTTATACCAGGAAATTAGCAGCCACATGCATTAAACGAAAAAAAATGTAAATTTCAGTTATATGCTCTGTGCTCCATCAAATGTAGTTCAATTGTTCAAAGACATGGAAAATATAGACATGCATGTTCCTCCTTGGAGTGTCAGTACTGATTTTCCTTCTTATTAAGTATCATTTTCCTCTACCTCGTCTATTAATTGACAGTTGGCCCTTTGCGCACACACCCGAGCTTGGACCCTTAAAGAAGCATGTATGCACCTGTGATTGGTAGCCTCTTGTTTCCTGACTTGCTGGCATTTCAGCATGGCCTACAGGTTTCAAACTTAGTAAAAGTAATTAATAAGTTTCTACTACAGATGGCTTGGAAATAAAATTTTCACTGTGAGGTTTAGTCACACATGCTTGAATTGTCATTCTCATGCTATTCAGACAGTTGGTACAACCATCCATAAACAATTAAAATGAAGATATAGGCCTTAATGCATTGATGTAAAAAGAAAAAAAATCAAAAGAAAAGTCAACCTGCCTTGTGTATCTCTACCATACTGATGGAAAACGGAGCTCCCAATTTGATCTGAAGATAACAATGGAACCCAGCTTCGGCTCTAGTCTATGTCTGACTCTTCTCACATTTAGTGTACCCCCAACAATAGATGCCCCTGCCATTTTGAGGGGTAAAATTCTAGGAACAATGCAACTGATGTCGAGAATCGACAAAAACAGCTGCTCGAAAGGTGTCAATTTGGCATGTGTCAGTGCCTCCCTTCCTACAATAGGTTACCAGCAACATCATCCTTTTGTGAAAACTTGGAATCACAACGCTCACCATTTCCCACTCACTGCTTGTTTTCCATACTGAAAATTTTTTTCCTTATTGGTCAGCACAGAGAATAAATAGAAAAATAACAAAGGCAACATTTGGCCATCAAGCTACATTAAAAGCTTAAACCTTGCTATCTTTGGCCAACCCTTCACCGTACTCAATTGGCAGTTCAATTTTTTTTTTTTTTTCACGAAACGCCAAAAGGGAAGGAAGAGATTAAAAAGATTTTTGGTTCATGGCGAGCATTGTTGAGCTTCTCTGTACCCTGTACCCATTGAGTTCATTGTCGAGCTTCTCCCTCCTGACCGCGAAGCGCTTCTCGACCGACTCCACCCAGCCATGATCAACAGTGTACTTGGGCCCGAGCTGGCCGTGGGTCTTGGAGCACACCTTGCGGTGGAGATTGGTGTTTGATCCCTTCTTGATCTCGTCGTACGCCATACGCAGCGCCTCGAGCCGCATCGCCTCGTTGCTATAGCACTTGTCGGCGATGAAGAAGAGTCTGAGAATCTTAGACCGGCCGGAGTACACCGTGATCTGCTTACCTGACAGCATGACGCAGGGGATGCGAATCGATCAGCGGCTGAGCTCTCCTCCATGAGCCGACACCCCGAGCTGCTTCATTTGTCGATCAGCGCAGCCAGCTCTCCTCCATCAGTGGACCCCCCCGATCTGCTTCATGATCCACTCGTCCTTATTGACAGAGGAGTCGAAGGAGCGGGCTTCGGTCGGCGGTGATCGTCTGCGCGGAAGAGGAAAGAAAGGGGAAGTGGTGTTGTGGTTTTTGTTTTCGTCTTTTTTGTGAGTAGAGGAAGGAAGAGAAGGGGCTGCTGACCTCTTTTTGTTACGAGGGGGAAATGGCACTTGTAGAAATTCTACTATGGGAAAGAGTGCACCTGTCAATGCGTGGTAATATGGGAGAGGAAACTATCATCAGCTGACATGAGGGCAATCCAACAGAACCGTAGGATCTAAATCCAACGGCTCACACACAATAAAAACACTGTTCAAAGAATACTGTAGTGGCGAGATTACCAAGGGTTGGCAACGATGTTACTGAATGAGGTTTTATAATTTGTGTATTATAAATAAATATTTTATTTGAATACAAATTACCAATATATTCTTTAAACTGGTGACATTAATTGGTGCTCATCTCTTTCCTAGGCTTTCTAAAATTGCAGTGCTCATCTTCATTAATTATTAATATACATATATTTAGCACCTTAACGCATTTTATTTGCAAACATAATGCTCTCCAAGATATTTGAAATTGCATTTGTAAATTTCATCTGCTGTTGTATGTAGCTTGGAATTTTTTTTCTGATATCATATGTATGTTCACATGTGCTGCTGTACAGACTTCAAATTGCATTGTAAAATTAAAGCTCTTTGGTATTATAACTGTTGTTAAATATATATGATCCAATGTGTACTAAAGATAGATTAATCATGCATAAAGCTCATATACCGAAACATGTATTAAAGATGAATTAATCATGCGTACTTAAGATGAATTAATCATGCATAAAGCTCTTCTGATCTCCGAACATTTAGGCTTCGGGCTCCGGTCCTCAAAACTTCACTGGAGAGAACAAGCTACTCTAGCTTCTTTTTTTTCAAAACAAAATATAGAGAAGGGGTATATTGGTAACTTTTATTCAAATAAAAGGTTTATAATACATAAAATAAAAAAAATGGGCATAAAGAAAATAAAGTTGAGTTTTAATGGGGAAATAAGTCATTTGTATGTTCAATAGGGAAATTGGCAATTTTGAAAGTTTGGATGGGTACACCAACAATTCACTAACCCTCCGTTTGGCAAGCGTGATAAGTTAAAGCGGAGTAAAACACTAAATTATCTTAAAGCAGTGGTGTTTGGTAGTAATGAATTAAATAGATGAAGTAAAGTAGGTAGAATGTGTAAAAGATATGAAAAGTCGATGATTTAATTTACTATACCTATATAGCTGTGTTAACTTACTACACCTTTAATCATTTCCGTTTGGTGACTTAAAACATCTTAAATCACCTTACTACAATTACTACACTACCAAACATAAGGTAAAGTTCTATCGGAGGGCATTCTTCATAATCCAAATATTTTAACTCATGAAATTTGCCAATGTACAGTTACTACACTACCATACAAAAGTCAAAGTTCTATCGGATAGCATTCTTCATAATCCAAATATTTTAACTCATGAAATTGGCCAATGAAGTCACTGAGCTCAAACAGATCCATATCTAATAATTTTACAAACCTAAGGCGCAATATCTCCACATGCGGGGCAGGGCAATCTGTGATCCAAATTTTACGAAGCTTTCCACCTCTAATATACAATTTCTTTAATTTTTGTAGCTTTGCAGCGGTAAACAACTTTGATGCATCAGAACATGGATAGCATCTGATGTCTAGCTTCTCCAAATTTTCAGGGAATGAAAGGGGTGGTATATCATCTTCGGTTTTGCTTCCTTGATTTTTGACTCTTGATCTAGAGCTTTTATGTTCTTCTTTTGCACTCTCTATGCTATTATTTAACGTTATAGCGGTTTTACTCTTCTCACTGTCACTGCTTTGCTCCTTTCTCTCTAATTTATGGGTACCCCATACTATTGTCAATACTACGAGGCTATGTAGAGTTTTCAAGCCATTGCGATCCTCGGGATGAAAAAGATGTGAGTGAATTATTTTAATGCTTAACTTTCTAAGCTTTTCTAATTTTGAGAGATCCTTTAACCGAAACTGGTCTAGTATCATGCCATTAAACACAGCGCCCTTAAGAACTTGTAAATTTCTAAGCTCACGGACCCATTTTGGCAAATGATCTAAGAGGTAACACCCTGTAATATCAAGATACATCAACTCCTTGAACCATCGATCATCTTTGCATAATGCAGCCTGTATCTTTGATTTAGGTTTTTGTGGAAGTTTTTGCAAACTATGGCAATCCTTGAGGTCTAGTATCTTCAAGCCGCTTATCTTTCCAAGTGACTGAGGAAGCTCCTCTATCCTAGAAATTCCTCTGAGGCTAAGGTATGCCACCGTTTCTTCCATATTTTCCCAAAATTTCTTACCATAAACCTCAATGTTGTCATTTTGACACTCCAAATCTTCGTAACGCCACTTACCAAGTTGGAGCACTTTGATGGTGGGTTTCTTACTAATGTTATATCTAGAATTGAGCTGCTTTTCGTTGAGATTCAGCACTGCTATGACATTGCCCTTGTCATCCTTATAAAGCAAAGTCTCCTTCACCCTTTTCTCCTTCAACTTTAAAATCAATGAACTATGTATTTTGGGATTTATGGTGTAGCTGTCAACTACTTGACTATATTCTTTGATTCGTTTTGGTTGAAGGATACCCTTCCCCTCTAATTTAGAAAAGAAGGATTTTACAGACTGATCATTATCAAAAGGTAAAAGTTCTAAAGCCATCCACCAACGAACTAGTAATCTCTTCTTTACTTCTTCGTTTTGAGGAAAGATAGCAAGGCTATTCAGACAAGCCTTCTCGTTAGCATCCCATTCCCCATTAAGTTTGACATCATCTACAAACCCATCATTGTTTTTGTCACTATTGCCCTTCACACTGGAATTTGAAGATTGCCCCACTTCGAATGATGTGTTTTTGGGAGGACTAAGGGATGCCACTTCACTTGGTTCGATTTCTACGATATGAGGAACTTTCTCCAATTCTTTTATCTTAACAAGGATATTTTCTAGATCCGAAAACAGTCTCTCATTGGAATCACCATTTTGATGCTTTCTGATGCACCCTCTAACCATTGAAATCGTATCTAACACTTTATTTTCCCAGTCACCTACTGCTGCCATTAATTTTGTCATTTGCTCAATCTTCCTGTGTATCTCTATTTTTCTCTGTTCATATTTGCTTTTATTTAGCGTGTTGAGTTGCTCAACATCATGTAGTGTTAATTTAATGATATCTCGCCGAATGCTAGTCTTCAATACTTTACTGTCATCTCTTAATGAAGCCGCTGACATTGTTTCTATGTAAAAGAAGGGAAGGCATTTAGCTAGAGTGAATATAATGACATTTTTTTTTTGAAAAGAAATTGACTTATATGAAAATAATTTAATTATTTCTTATATCTCCACTTTATTTTATATATGAAATTCAAGAGAATAAAATTAAAATGAAAAACCTATTATACAAATACACTGTGAGGTCTGATCTAAAATAATTTCTTATAATACATGTCAAATTCCAAATTTGCTTTATTTAGTTACTAATTTTTAGCAGGATTATAAATGCCGTGAATTTTGTTCCAACTTTTGTGTGCGCCTGATTTAAAAATAGAGAAAATCTCTAGATACCCCACCTTTCGTACCCCAATATGCTGAACCCCGGTAATTAAAACTTAGAAGCCCTTCTATTATGTGCTATTTAGCCTATTTTCATGTAAAGCGAAAAATATTGCGAATAATGGCGTCGGTGCCCTCTTCTTTCCCAGTAAATGTGTGGGAGACCAACAATAAAAAAAATATATAAAAATATGATTTGTTTTCTAACAAAAAGTTATTCATGTTCAAAAACTTATTAACTCTAAAATTTTAAAATTAATTAAATGAGTACCCGTTTAAACATTTTAACGGATTAGATAAAATATAAACGCTCATAAATAAAAACACACACACATAAATATAGAGTGAGGCTATTGCGCTTCATAAAGCACGGTGAGGCAGTGCGCTTCGGCCCCGTATCGCAAAACCGTAGCTCAAATGGCCAATCCAATTGCTCAACACAATCTACATATTGAAATCTTGTAGATTACCAAAATTTTCCATTTTTAGAGTTTTCTAACTATTTTTTTGGAATTTTGAAAATTGTATAGAAAAAAATGTACAAAATTTTGTACATAAAATGGGTCATTTTTAAAAAATTCATAAAAATAGTTAGAAAACTCTAAAAATAGAAAATTTTGGTATGCAACTAGGTTTCAATATCAAGATCATGGTGAGCAACTTGGATTGGTCATTCGAGCTACAGCTTATGAGATATGAGGCCGAAACGCACTAGCCACTAAGCTTTATGAAGCACAATAGCCTCACTATATATATATAAATATATATATATATTGTTGAGGTGCTCGAACTAGTTATTTAACATGTTTTAAAAATATAAACACCTAGTGTGAAAATATAAATACCGGTTATACAAATATAAACACCGGTTTGCAAGAATATAAGCACCTAGTGTGAAAATATAAATACTGGTTATACAAATATAAACACCGGTTGCAAGAACATAAACACCTAGTGTGAAAATATAAATACCGGTTATACAAATATAAACACCGGTTGCAAGAATATAAACACCTAGTGTGAAAATATAAGTACCGGTTATAAAAATATAAACCCCGGTTGCAAGAATATAAACACCGGTTATACAAATATAAACACCGGTGATGAAAATGTAAACACCTAGTGTAAAATATAACCACTATTTATAAGAATATAAACACCTAATGTTAAAAACATAAACACTTGTTATAAAAATATAAATACTTAATTGTGATTGAGAAATATGAGTATTTGATTGAGAAATATAATTAAACACTTGATTAACAAAAAGTTTGATAAAAAAATATGAATATTTGATTGAGAAATATAAATACTTGATTGTCAAAAAAATTTGATCAAACAATATTAATTCTTGATAGAGAGACATATGAACACTTGATTGAGAAATATAAATACTTAAAACTTTTTTATCGAAAAAATATAAATACTTAAAAGTTTTTTATCGGAAAAATATGAACACTGGATTGAGAAATATAAACATTTTATTAAAAAAATTTTGAAAAAAAATAATATGAAAATTAGAAGGTGCATTTAATTATTTTAGTGCTAACGTGCAGCTAAACAAAGACAAATAGATTTGAGGTAAAGACGACAGAATATATGGAAGTCGTTTGGAGTAATTTTCATACTCCTCGCCGAGCATAAGCATATCGGTGATATTCATCACTTTCCTTTTTTCAACTCATGTTGACCGGTCAACTTGTTTATACTAAAAATTCTGTTGGGGTACAGCGGAGGGGTACAAGACCCCGGGTACAGTTAGCACGACTCTTAAAAATATATAAGCTAAGCTAGTATGAGCTAATGCATTGTTTTTTTTTTATTTTTATTTGATGAACATAGCTCAAAAATATAATCTATCATCTTTAAATTTGCATATATGATTATATTGCTCAAAAATATAATTTTTTATGAGCATAGCTCAAAAATAGAATTTAACATCATTAAGTTTACCTAAAACAAAAATCTCACTATAAAAAATGAATAATTCTAATTAATTATGATATAGCAGCAGCCACTAGAATTATAAATCTCATATTTCACTAACCTCAACCGGCTAAACCCAAAATAGATAGAGAAAATTAAGGATGAAGGAAAAACTGTATCTAATTAGAAAGAAAAAATAGATATATAAAAATGAGAAAAGCTCCTTACAACAAGAAATATATTGATTTGATTCACTTGATCTAAGCATACACCCAAGCTCCCTCAAGCAACTCTGCTTCCTCAACGCATAATGAAGTTTTTTTGTGGCTATCTTGCAATCATAGAAAATAATATATATAACTAAAACAACCATATATATACTTTGCAGCATCTAAAGTAACTTTATTCACATGCTTCAGTGAGATACCTTGCTCATAACTTGAGCGAGTATTAATTCCTTGCATATTGTAATTATTATGTTTTGTTTTTTTTTTATCAATGCTTGTTCTATTATACATTACTAAATCTTGACGCTCAAAAAGGAGAAGTAACGATGGCCAGTGGACCAAGGTATACGTGTTTGGCGCGTTTTTGCAGTTGGGAGAGATGATATGTTGGGCCAAGTTGGGCTGCAATGGTAAAAGATGGAAACAACAGAATATGCACCCAGGAAACACCGACAAATTGACAGTAACAGGTTTTTTTTTTTTTTTTTTTTTTTTTTTTTTTTTTGAGAAGAGACAGTAACAGTTTAACAACCATAGATCAAACACTGACAATTTTCTAAGACAACATAATATGCACCCGGGAAACACCTAAATGGAGTTTCTCAAAGATTCTCAAACTCTTTTTTCATCTCCAACTTCAGCTTAAGGTTTTCAATCATGTCTCTACCGTGAACGAAATTTCATTTGTCTTTTCTTCTTTTCAATCCTTAAGCTTCTTACAGAAAAAAAAAAAAAAAAAGGAAAGAACCCACAAAGGCATAGTAAAGGCGATTGCACATTTGCACTGCAAAATCATTATTCAATTTTGGTCTCGGTATATAATTTAATTTGTTCAGCTCAAGAAAAGAAAAGAGATTTTAAGAGGCATCAGGCCCAGCCCACCAGTCTCTGGTCTTTTTACTCAAGTCACAACTATCAATTTCAATCTGGCCCACAATTTACTAACCATCGATATATATACAATGTTATAATGAAAAAATCCCTTCAAAAGAGGTGAAGCATTTTTTTTTCTAAAGGCACCTTAGAACTTGGGACTTGGGGAGCAATATTTGAGCAAGAACTTAAACATAAACCAATTTAGCATCCTAATTCACTACCCTAACAAATATATCGGCATTAAATTCGATATGTAACCATTTTCATTGAAAAAGATCACAAAATAAAAGAAAATAAATCGTTTGCTAGGAATTTTTCAAGTGTCTTCATTTTCACTATAAACATATCCACAGTCCACACATATACAAAATTTGTAGCTCTTGTCTTAAATTTTGTAACTTTCAACTCAAATTTTATTACAATGTGGACACGTGGATACCAATATTGAGGATACTAGATATGACCCAAAAGAGACATTTTGGGTATACACACGCTAGAATTACGATAACCCTATCTTAAACATGCATATACCTAATAACAAGGAGGGAATTGTAGGAGAATTCGTGCACGAAATCGGTTCTTTAATTTGTAAAGGATACACAAAGGGACCCATTGGTCATAAGGCCCATAACCATTAATTACAATTTTACTGTTTGACGATCAATCTGTATGATTTACTCGAGGTAAACACAAAGGAAGTGAAATGGCAAAGAGAAAAATTTTGCGTCAATTTAAAAACCGTTCATATATCCATAGACGAGTACACAGGGTTGGAAACAAGAGCAGTGTCAGGCCGTGCCCGGGCACTGCCTTGATCCAAAAATATTTCCGACCCCCTGTATGATTCATACCATGGCCTGCCCAGGCCAAAAAAAAAAAAATTTTCCATAATAGTATTATGGTGGATGGATAATAAGGAGGATTTGAGTTAGGGGAGAGAGACTTTTTCTCGTTTAATATATAGTTGGCTTTTAATGTTATAGTTTTTATTTTTTGGGAATGCTTAATCTATTAATTCAGTATGCATATTTCGGAAATTTGGATATTACGACAATTATAAAATTTTTTTTATCATTTGACCTTTATACATAATTGATTTGACATTCTTGAAAATTATATAGAGACTAATTAAGGCATCGGGCTTCTCGGTACCCCCTTCAAATCATTCCTGGTTCCGCCACTGCGTGTACGTACCAAATGTAACAGATACATCCTAAAATGTAACCTATAGACAGTTTTTCTATGGACGCTAGGTATTACTCGATGGCAAAGGTTATTCTTCACCTTTCACCTACCAACCTACTGGCAAGGGAAGGGGTGGTAAGATCAAGAAAAGACAAATCAAGACAAGGATGGAGAAAAAGAATGGAACGAAGAGGGTGGTGAATTAAATGAAGGCATGGGGGGTTGGATCAGATTATCAGATCAGATCAGAGAGAAGAGCAGTGAGTGCGTGAGTGAATGAATGAATGAGGGAATCTTTGTCTGATCATCACCCGAGAGCGCGCTAGCTGATCGATGAGCATATATCGATCTCTACGTATTTCAAAGACAAAACAAACACCAATTGAATTAAGGACAATGATACTATGCCACAGACTTTGCCCCCACAACCTTATGATGAGGTGGCATGTGGGTTGGATCGGTCATTTTTGTAAAATTTTCAGAGTCGGAGGGTCATTTTTGTAAAATTTTTAGGGTCATTTTTGTAAATAGTTTTCCAGATATGGTCAATTTTGTAAATGTTCTTTGGAAAAAGTGGTATTTCTGTAAATTTGTTTGAAAAATGGGAATATTTTTGTACATATTTGTCATGTCATCGTATGGTGCTAGAGGCAATGTAAGAGGCTATATATATTTTTCTTTGAATTAACTGCTGACAGGTTTACTCCTCATGTGCCTGCCTCAGCTTGCCTTTGGTTTTGACTGTATACTAGCTACCTGTCCCTGGCCTCATTTATGTGCAACATGAACACCATGATGATATATATATTCGTTACTTACTTCCAACTACTCAAGGAATCTCCTTCTCTCTCCCTCTTAAATTCCACTGCCCGGAGATCGAGTTAAGAGTACATTACATACATGCAGAAATTCAAACCCTAGCTAGCTCGGATTATATATCTCCACTTGAATTGTCTGATCGATCCAAGTATATATGTACAATATATATTTCATATTGGATGGTCACGATCGATTCCTTTTTATCCAGAATTACCAGTACTGCAAGTTGCAGTTAATCACGTGGGACGTTGGATCTTCTTGAGATTAGTGCAGGCTCGGATATCAAAACAATCTAACGGTCCATACGTACTGCAGAGGATATGAAATCGGTGCGTGTGTGTCAAAATGAGTTTAGTAACTTGGTATATATGTTTGTTTGTTTTTTTTGGAATCTTTGCGGCCGCTGCAAAGTTACACAGACGGGTATCAAATTCTCAACCTTTAAGTAAACAACAGCCCCGTGACTTTTCTCTTAACTAACTGAGCTACTACCCGTTTTCTAGGGCGGATATATATGTTTGTTATTTACAAATTAATGGTACAATTTTGTGCATCTCTCTCTGACGTTTCAGCTGCCCCTTTCGCTTATACAATGCACTGGGTTCAGAAGGGCCAGAACAAAGTGTTAATTTGGAGTTGAGAATTTTAGGGTTTGGTTACTTAAAAGCTGCCAAAATACGTTTTTTGTATTGTTGTTTGGTTGACTATAGCAATGAATGAATGAGCTTCTGGCATTTGCCTCCTGTGATGTAAGGTACAACGCATTAACATAGATAAAATGTGTATTTTACGAGAGATTCAGATTATGCTTCAAAATAAGACATCTACACTATCTGTTGACAGTTGAACTCTTTTTTGCGGTTGATGCAAAATTATATTAAAAAAAAAAAACATTGAAGCCGTCCTAGGTTTAAATAGTTTTAAAATTACCGTTTTGAAAGCAAAATGTTACGATGCTATCAGTTTTAATTTCACTCTATATATTCGGTATTTTAAATAATAACATATAAAGTAATAATGGTTATAATTATTTGACTTTTCAATAATTTTATGCTATCTATTACTTAGTATTTCAATTATGAGGAGGGATCAAATGACCACAAGTTTTGGTGCTCCACCAGTAACCACAAAATTAAATCTCTAATAACTACATTTTAAAATCCTAAAAAACAAAACTAATTGATAGAATGTTTTGCACATATCATATTTTATGTGTACACACAAAATTATATCATTTTAATTTTATTTACATTTGCATCAAGTATTATAAAAAACCAACAGTTCAAATTTTATGATTTTTTTCTCCTCTCTTGATTGATATCAAAACGAAGTTAAATTTTCATCATTTTTTACGTATATACTATTGAAATAATTTATAATATATTCAACAGTTTACATTTGTCAAATTTATGTATAAAAAATTTTGTGGACATCAAGGGCATCAAAAGTTGTGGTCATTGGATCTCTTCTCTTCAATTATAGTACGATATTCTAATACTTAATAGTTGTTTTATATGTTTTACTTATCATTTAACACATTAATTTGGTTAATTAATGAAAATTGTATTAAATAAACTTAGAATACACAAAAGAAAAATAGTGAGATTGATCAATGAATAGCATAGTCATAAACTTGTAATATGAAGTTCTATTATCAATAAAAAAAGTCGCATGACATAATTCTTTTATCATAATTTGATCTACAATTTCATTGTTAATGTTGGAAAATGACAGATAGACAACTTATTTAGTACAGGCAACAAAAGTATATGTAAACTTTTTCTATAGTTTAGGTCGTCACACATGCATTAATTTTTTAGTATCCAGAAAAAAAAAAAAACAATTGCTCGTTATTGAAGTCCTTTTTGATAAAATATTGAACTACATTTTTTACTCTTTCAATATTGAACTACATTTTCTCAAAAAAGTTGGTAAAAATATTACACATTATTTAAAAATTTATCATTTTATTTAATATATTACCTTAATACCCGATAAATAATCAAATATTTCACATATGACAGGAACTAATAGCGTCCACAATAGAGTCATATTCAAATATACCTTAGCACTATGAGTCCGCTACCCGCTATTCAAAGCTTTTGGAAGATATTAATAAATATAAATATAGAAAATATTGTCCTCTTTTTAAACCTTTTGGAAGAGATTAATAAATATAAAGGCTAATTCTGTTATGGATCAAATGAAATATGGATCGTTCATTTTTTATAATCGGATGATCACGATATATTTTTAGATACAATTAAAGATATAAGAACCGCTCGATTCTAAATGAAATGTTGCTTAGCCGATCTATAGAATAACAACTCAAATATAAATATAGAAAAACAGAAAAAATAATAATTTGCCAATATTAGAATACCAACAAAATATAATTAGAGACTACAGATCCAAATAATTTCATCATCATTGATTATATTGCCAATAAATGCAACGACTATATCATATATGTAAACTTAATTATATATCTTATAGCTGAATTTTTTAACTGAGTGATATTTGTGGATCCATATTGAATTTACATGAGATATTTATAAATAATATATAAAGAGGCCGGATCACTTGACAATACATATCTCGACTAATCGTGCATGATAATAAAGTTCCTAACAAATTCACAAAAATAATTAAAAACATATTAAAAATGGAAAAACAATTATAGGTTCCTCCAAAGTACAAGCAATCCTATATATATGTTGTGAAAGATGAATCACTTTAAGTAAAATATCGAAAAATCTAACAATGTTCGTTTTTCAATCATACCTCCCTGATTATACCTTCTGCATTAGCTGTGTAGCTCCATTGTTAATTAATTTTGATGATTTTAATTAACTGGATGTTAAAATCTTCCTACTAATTAATTTTCTTTAATTATATATATAGGAGGTGTTGTTATATATATCAGACAGAAATTACATCAAACAAACCTTGATTTTTCTACCAATGTGATCACATCACGAAAGCCTTAATATATGTACCAGTGACCGGCATGCCGGCCGGCATTTTCTACATGCAGGAGATCTAACTAGTAGAAATTGAGATTTGCTAGATAAAAATAAAAAGGAGATGAGGAGAAAAAAAAAAAAAAAAAAAAGGTATGTGCGCATGGGTAGTTTCGGGCATCTCTAGATTTCATATTCACTATAGTGCTGCGAAGTGTAGTGCAGAATGTGGACTCTTAGATCATCTTGGGATCTGTGCTGGCTCGAATCTTGAGATGATATAACGGTTCACATTCTGCGCTACACTTTGCAGCGCTATAGAGGATGAGCACTCGGCATTGATCCAACACACTAAATTTCAAGTTGATGCACACAACTATAACTGAGCTTGATGGAGGGACTGTAATGTGGACAATGCAGCACAAAACTATACATATATGCATGGAGATACAGAATGAAGAGGCAGATTTCCTGAATTAGCTTCAAAGTTGTGTGCCATTTGCACATCATTCATTGTCATATATTCATATGATCTTCACTGCTAAATATATGAAGAAGCAGTACCGAATGCCAAACACCCTTTTCTAATGAATTGATCAGTTAAAAGAAAAAACAAAAACCATGTATTTTTGAATGGCAAAAAAAAAAAAAAAAAAAAAAGACATTTTTATTCAAAACATAAGAAGTGGAAGTTTAAAAAACATTTTAATTTGAGAAAATAAGAGATGCAAATAAATTAACAATTGATATATATATATTATTTGTACGTACCTACATAAATGGAGCATGACAATACCATCAAAACATAACATAACAACACAATGATGAAAAAGCACTAAGATATTGGCACGGCTCAATCAGAAAGCAATAATAACAAGGCACTCAGAGTTTACTGTTGTTACATAATTGATAATTAGCATACATACATACATATGCATGCATGCATCTGATCTATCTGAGTGAACCGGGCCAACATCGCAGTTACTATTTCATTGCTAGCTAGCCCCAGCTGCACATATGCATTTCTTTAATCAATCAACAACACTCTCACTCAGAGAGAGACAAAATTAGCTGAAGGATCAGAACTCTGGATGAATAATGGCGATTGTTGAAGGGGGGAAGCAAGGATGAGCACTTAAGGAGGGAGAGAGCTTGCTTGCTTGGTGTGGGGATGGAATGATGGATGGATGGCATTTAAAACACTCGGCTACCGATCGAGAAAGACAGGCTAGAGCATTAATAGTAAAACGATTCTCTCTTTTTTTTTTTTTTTTTTTTTTTTTTCTCTTTCATTGTATGATTTCAGATTTCTCCATCTCTCTGCTAGCTCTGGTTGAATTCAATCTCTCTCTCTCTCTCTCTCGTGTATGTCATGCACTGCACGTTATGGCATAAATGATTCTTTCCCTGTAGCTAGAGAGATCATTCTCTTTTTGTACACTACCTCATATATAGCTTGTAATTACTTGTAACTTTAATAAATTGTAAGAGCTAGCATTCATATGAGTAATACGTCCATAGAAATTAAAGTCGGCAATAGTGTCCATAAGTTATATTTGAGATGTGTCTGTTATATTTTAGGGTGTATTTGTTACATTCTTTCTATGTTTATGGACATCTTAATTTTCAATGGACACAAGATCGATGTTTCTCCATTCATATATTATATACACATATGTATATGTTGGAGAAGAGAGTAATTGGTATATAGTAGTAGCTATGTGCATATATGCATGCTCTGAGTCTGAGCAAAGAGGGAGGGGCAATGGCATGTGGAGAGATCGAAAGAACAGGGATGCCCTCTAGTGTGGAGTAAATGGTGCGGATGAGATTGTGACTTGCCATTTATTGATTTAACTGTGTGCTAGTCTACAATGCGTTAGAGCCTTAGATGAGATAGATATTATGCTATGTATATATAATCAGGAACACACATGCTATGTTTAGTAACACAATGAGGATTAAAATTTGATCTGTACTACGGAATTCACATTCGGATGGCTTAATTTATATCCAAGAGCTAATGAGACTTAATCCATGGGGAGAGACTCCTTAAGGAGCCGGGCAGGGATTAACTGTCAGACAAAAAAGGAGGCTTAAGGATGTTCTAACTCTATGACAAGGAACTCGTGTTTGGAAGGATTAAGATACTAAAAATGCTTGGAGGAGCCTTAAGGAGGCTTACTCCTTGTTTGTCAAACGGCCTCAGGTATATATACGACCGCTGATATTAGTCCAACTACCCATGTGTTTGACGGGTCCAACGTTAAAAATCACTCATTATCTGTTAAATGAAACACATGATTGTGGAATAGAAAGTTTGATGCACGAGATACACAAATTTTATGTTATAAAATTGATATATTTTTCATATCAACAATTATACACTTTCTTTCAATCGATAATGAACGATTTTTAATTGTGGACACATAGAACAGCATCAGCATTGGACTCCAAACGTTTTTCTATATAAATTCACAAAATTATGAGGTGTTAGCATAGGAGTGTACTACATATATAGTATGATATAAAGCACTACAAGAGTGATTGTTTTACTGGAATCAAATTTGTTTGCTGTTCACTAAAATTAAATTGTCTCCTTAATATAGTCAATTAATTGACTGGAGACTGAAAATGAAGTCAGAAAGGATTAATCCTTTGCAAATTTAATATATGTAATAATGGCTAATCCTATTATGGATATGATGAAATACATATGGGCCGTTCATTTTTCATCAAGATATGTGTTTTAGATACAATTAAAGAGACATGTTTGATAAGAATAGCTCGATTCAAAATAAAAGATTACATGTTTAATTAGTTGATTCATGCACCTTCCCGTGATTTGAAGGCAAGCTCCGCTACTGGATTATGGCACAAAATTTAAAAGACGTGCGTGTTAATTGGACAAAACCCTAATTTTATGTTAAGGCCACACCAATTTTAATTGTTTAAAGCCACTCATCAAGCAATGTTGTGTGCATCAGAGCATATGGCCAGCAGCATGCAATGGAATTGAGTGCAATATCATAAAAATGCATATAAACATGTATGGAATGTAACAGATATATTCCAAAAATGTAACAAATACATCTCAAAATGTAACATATAGACGCTATAGACGGTTTTTCTATAAACGCTAGGTATTACTCTATTTTTAATTTGTTATTTTGGTCTGAGGCGCGCAGGATTAAATATGAGAGGGTGAAATCATGGCTTCATGGAGGAAAGGCATGAGTGCAATAAATGGGGCGCCAGGAATCTGAAAGAAAAAGAAAAGCCAATGACAAAGAGAGACAAAATATTTTGTCAATCGAATATAAGTTTTGAAAGTTCATCTCGTTTTTTGTGTGTACATTAAACCAAAAAAATTCATGTACAGTAAGATCTGAGTTGTGCAATAAATGAGGTGTGGGGAATCTCAAAGAAAAAGAAAAGCCAATGACGAAGAGAGACAAAATATTTTGTCAAACGAATATAAGTTTTGAAAGTTTATCTTGTTTTTAATTTATATGTATATATAAAAAATAATATGCAATATTGTTATTCATTTAAATAGAAAGACAAAAAAAAAAAATTGTTATTGATCATTTTAGTAGAAAGAAATACAACCTCCGTCCATAATTAAATGAATTTATACCATTTACAGCTTGTCCCCAATTAAATGAACTTTACCAATTCAATATTATTTTTCTATTCGTCTCTTAGTTGTTCCCGGCTTTCACCGAAGTTTTCGCCGGACATAAATTGAGGGCATAAAAGTAATTTCACTTTTCCACTAATTCCTTTGATTTTTCCTAAAAATTCATTTATTCATGGACAGAGGTAGTAATTGTTATTCATTTAAATTTTTTAAATAGAAAGAAATAATTGTGAAACTTAATTTTAAAGGGAATGCAATAAATAAAAGGGAGCTGATACAACAATACAATTGAAGCACTCGCCATTGATACGGATGGTTTGACCAGTCAAACTTTTTTTGTATTCTTAAATTATGCATGCAAATTTGTTTAATGTGCAACAGAAGTTGATTATTATGCATGTAAAACAAACTTGCCGAATAAAAAATATTAAATAACTTGCATACTTCATATTTTCATGTGTATAAAAACATTTGGTAACTTGCATTCTACAATCAATACATTGCATGTTAAAATAAATTTGTGTGCATAAATAAGCAACTTTACTTGCATATAAAAGACATTTGTTAATTAACATATATTCTACAATCAACATACTGCATACTAAATACATAAGTATGCATAATAAATCAGTTTACATACATAAAGAGATACTTATTGACAAGTATATTTTGCAACCAACAAATTATATACAAAGTGAGCTACATAATGCATAATGAACTATATAGTATACATAATAAGTTACATAACATGCATAATAAAAATATATATGACAGTGAAAGAAAGGGAGATGCTATAGTGAATCGGGGACAAGAGGTCATAGATTTCATATGGCGAGTTGAGTTTACATACACATCACTACATAAAACCGGCTATTTTAGCGCAAAAGAAAGAAATAATACACATATATGTCGATTGTCGGTATCAACGACGGGAGCTGTTTACGTATGACCATAGCATTTCCGACAACAAAATTGAAGAGAGACATTAGACAAAGGCGCTTCATGGAGGAGCAAGGGGACTGGTGCAGGCAGGCAGGCAGGCAGGCTTGCAGCAGCAAGGAATGGGAGGCGTCGGAGGAGGTTTTAATGCGGGAATCTTTGTCTGACCGCGCCATTTATAGCCCCCATCGACTCGCTATTAATATGCACCATGTATGCAGTATGTATGCTCCAGCTCCTAGTCCTCTCCTCTCTCCCGGATAAAAATATGCTGCTTTTCTTTTGAGAAAAGCGGGGCCTGCTTTTCCGATCGGACGGTCGGGATCGGTCTCCGCACCAATCTCAAAGTAGTTCGGTATTTGTTGCACCGATCTCAAAGTACTTTGGTATTTCTTAACCATTGGATCAAGAAAAGCAGGCCCTGTTTTTCTGCGTTCACAACATCAGCCGTTTGATTGTCTTGAGATGATCCAACGGCTGACGTTGCGAACTGCACAATGCAGTACAGCAGGGGATGAGCACCCCCCCCCCCCCCCCCCCCCCCCCCCCCCCCCAAAAACCCCCCATCGTTTGAAAATTTCACTTCCACAGTTCCACCTCTCTCTCTCTTTTTTTTTTCCCTTTTAGTTTGTTTTTTTTGAACCGATCGACCAACACTTCAACTGTTTGTATGTCAGTCATTATTGGATGCTTAGTTGACACGGTTCGGCTGTGTAATGATGCATATATATGTTAGTCCGTGTGGCCTCGGTTAATGTATATATGTTTATTACTTGGTCCGTTTTAGTTTGTTTGGATTACTAAATGCTTATTAAATTGTAAGGTGGTTCAAGACTTCAAGTGTTTGTTCTTGATAACTAGCAAGAAACCTGCCCATTGGATGGGTCTTTTAAACTAAATTCGAAACAATGAACTATATTTATTTTAGTAATATGCAATACACAAGGTTCTAAATCGCTATTATAGCGTTATAGCGGTGGGTCGTCAGAAAAGCTATCTCCGCTATAGTATTGTACATATATAGCATCTTCAATAAATTCATATATTGTATTCTTTATTTTGTATTAAGTTTCAATATTATAAAAAGTTTCATAGAACAAATAATCAAATAATCAACACAAAAGTTATTAAGAAACTATAATATTTGTATAAACTAGTACAAAAGTCCAAATTATTATTCAATATATATCTGGTATAGTATTGTTTTCAATCCAAAATGATCTAGAAAAGTCATTTCTCGCACAAAAAATCATTATTCGAATATTAGTAATTTAATGTTAACCAGGTCATTCTTTGCATAATAGGTCACTAATACGAACTGTTTGACGATTTATATCTAAACCTAACCCTAGTAAATGATGATCAACATGATAGAACAATATAGAATAGTCTAAACCCAAACAATTTCTATAATTCCCAGTCCAATAAACAAATTTAACTCGTTTTGGACCATAAAAATATCGTTTGTTGGACAGCGCACGCTATTTACGCTATCGCACTATACGCTATATCACTCACTATTGCGCAGTGTTGGCATATTGCATTGCGTTTAGAGCCTAAAAACGCTATAGCGCGCTATTTAGACCATTGGCAATACAAATAGAAAGATAGAATTTTAAAATTGAGTGAAGCGTCACAGACTCTCCATATTAGGAAGGAGCAAGGTTGAAGTCTATCGGTCAATTAAGCTGGAGTAAAAGTGAAGTGTTGCAGAGTTTATGGATCAAAAAGAAAAACCATTATTAATTGCAAAGAACAAAAATTAAAATTAAAAAGCAATATTTTTTCTTTAATTCGATCACAATGAGAGAAAAATGGAACAGTAATTGGACTAGGAGAGATGACGGTGCGTTCGACGGAAAATGTGTTGGGAGTGATAAGACAGAAAAATTGAAAAGTCACCGGTTCGATCTATGGGAGTAGGGTAATACCTTTTCTCCATTTCGGAATTAAACTTGGAACAAAAAAGATGATCCATTTTTTACGTGCTTTTTATAGGAGTATAGATATAAATGTTGTTCAGCTGTTAAAGTTTTTTATGTGAATTCAATTGTACCAATATTCTTTTCCTTTTTCCATGATACTTTTCATAAATAATTTTGACAACACTTGTGAAAGCTTTTTAAGTTTTCTTTATATTTCTATTTATTATTTCAATAAGCTACACATTAAATTTGATCTGACTTGACACGTTTGTCCGGCCTTATGCCTTTTGTACTATATATGCATATGTAATTTTTTTTTTTTACAATGGACTGAGAAAATTATCAATTTAAATTATTTAATCATTGATTTCAAACAGTTAATTGAATTATCTACATTTTAAAAATTAAATTGCAAATTTTCGAAATCTGCAATTATATGCATGCTTATTTCATAATAAAGTTGTAGAACGGTCAATTGTTAGCAAAACGTAATTCCAATGTATATCAGTATCAAATCAATATAGGAAAAGTTCCAATTAATAATCCAGAACTTCAAATTGATATTTGGAAGCACAAAATAGTTCCTGCATGTTTCGGCATTTCACTTGATATGAAATCAAACGGTTCACTAATGAGAAAAAAATGTCGTACCAGATGGTGCTTAATTTTGTAGAATAATCACCAAATAAAAATTTAAAATTTTATCAAATGCTTATATAGGAATTCAATTTATTAAAAGTTACTAAAATATGTACTTCAAGAAATTGATAAATTGAGGCAAATAGAAACCTTAACTTTCTTTTAAACAATACATTTATAAATCTTCACTAACAAATAGTTTGATAAACTTATTGCAAATAAACCTCATATTTATATATTCAACTATTCAGATTTCAGAAGTACTGTGTTTTAAGAGAGAAGTTTGTTGGGTTCAACAACAAGATATTCAATTTTTAATTATACTCTTGTTTCTTTATTGTGGGAACAATGAAGTAAAATCTTCATTCTTTTTTGAGACAAAAGTTCCAAACCTAAAACTAACAACTATAACAAAACTAAAACAAGCCCTTATACAACACCCAAGCAAATGGGCTATGTCACAGTTATCTGTCATCACAAAACAAACTAAATTAAAGCTATCTTCTTCTTCTTGTTTTTTTTTTTTCAAAAGTATATCAAACTGGATTTCCAGAAGTTTCAGGTTTCATTTTCATTATTCTCAAAATTTCCATTGATCTTTTTTTTCTCTGGTAAATCATGTGGATTGTGGAGCATGGCTAGTTAATGGGCCGAGAGCACAACAGCCATCCCGATCGACTTCATCTTTGTTCATACTTTCGGCCCATAGGGCAAAACAGACGCAGCGAAATCTCTAATCTGTCTCAAATCGTGAACTTATCTAATTTTCTTGTTACAGAAGCATAACAAATTAACAATTTAGGAATAATAACAATCCAAGTAAGAACATAAGTTTGAAGTGGTGTTTTAATAATTCTAATAATGGGAATAACATTTTGACAATAGGAGGGATCACTTGACAATATTATTTTTGACATTGGCAATGAAATTATTACTAAATTTGAAAAAAAATTATTAAAAACATAAAAATGTTTTTACTTGTATATTGATCAAGCTTTTAAAAAAACGTTTAACGGCTCTTAACGGTGAGGTGACCATTAAACGGTTTGAGATTAAAACAGAATTGCATGGCCGTTAAATTAAAAAAAAACATATCCTCATTTTCTATATATTTTTTATATTTGAAAAGGATACATAATACATTCTCATACAATTATACTTAATAACTAAGTACAAATAACAATGACAAAACTAATTGAGTACATAAAAAGTTATAAATCTTATGAATCGGAAATTATAACATTAAAAAATTATAATGGAAAAATTTAAGACAACAGTAATAAAGAATTTAAAATTTTTAATTGTTAATATGTGTAGGATAAATATTATTGTGAACTTCTAGACTGTTAATAATGTGCAAACATATTTTAACAACGTTTAAATGCCTCTAAAATATGGATTTTAACGGTTTTAATTTTGTTAAAAACGGTTTTTCCACAAATAATGGTTTTCTTACAAATACTTAATGTAAGAGGGTCCAAAAAACAGTTTAATGATTTAAACGAAGTTAAAACTAAGTTTTTTAAAAACTTCATATTGATAGTGTTTTTGTTTTTAAGTTCAATTTTTTCTTGATAGGTCATTTGAACTCATGACATTGAAAAAGATTGCATCTATTGTTTTATGCACTTTTCTGCACTTATAATTTAATGAGCCTCTAATAAGTAACAAACAATACTTAAATTGAATACAATTATAATCATAACCAGTCTACAAAATTAACGATACTTGAGCAAATTATCATGTAATTTAAAAATTATTAAACATCACATTATTTCGTAGCTCGTAAATCGCTCAAGTTCGATTCGGTTTGAGCTCGAATTCGATTTAGCTTGGCTCGATTTTTCTTGATTCAATTGATAATAGCTCGATATATAGTAACCTGCACATATCTTAAACTATTTTGTCAAAATTATTCGTAATAATATACATATTTTATTATTTAATTAACAAAATATACTTATTTTATTGTTGAATTATTAAAATATAAATTTTTTAATCATAATTTATTATAAAATTAGTAAAAATAGCTAAAATTAATTTATTTTATCAAAAATGATCAAATAATATACTTAACTTAGCTCTAATTATTTGTGCTAATATATAAATTAAATGTAATATATTAATAATTGAGCTTATATGGGTTCGGAGCTCGATTCGAGTTCGAGCTTGTTCGATTCAGTTTAGCTCGAGTTGGATTGAGCTCCAGCTCGATTTGGTTCGATTTAGATCAAATTTGATTTGATTCGTTTGCGGCGCGCCGCTTAATACTCAATTTCCCCTTAAAAAAGAAAAAAAAAAAAGAGATAGCGATTGACATGACATGTCCCCACTCCTCATGCCACTCAAACGACCAAAGGAAGCTTCGCGGAAGCTGCAACGGCTATTATCATTGGATCAGGATCACCTGCTTTTCTTTTTAGAAAAGCAGGCTATTTTTCTTGATCCGACGGTTGAGAAGCACCAAACTAAATTGAGATCCGTGCAGAAAATACCAAGAACTTTGAGATCTGTGCGGAAACCGATCTCGAACGTCCGATCGGAAACGCTGATTCTGCGTTTTCTTTTCAGAAAAGCAGCGGATTCTTATCCATTATGATTGTCCCTCCTCCCCCTTCTCTTCCAAACTGTCCATCATCAAAATCAGATCTCAAACAAACAGACAGCAGCAGCAACATTGCAACAAGCCCAACCAAGCTCTCCGGAATCACAATGGCCGACTCGGACTCCGCGTCGCCGTCGATCGACCACCGCCTCCCCTCTGCGGTGCTCGCCACGGTCCTCTCCCGCCTCGACGTCCGCTCCCTCGTCCTCGCCTCCCTCGCCTCCCGCGCCTTCCGCTCTGGCGCCTCCCAGGCCCTCTCTTTCCTCCCCCATTTTCATCTCCTCGTAATCCCCTGTTTTCTTCTTCTTTCTATGTTTGATTAATTCAAGATCCGGTTGGTATTGATGATTGATGATTGATCGGTTCTGAATTGCTGGTGCAGGATTTCGCGCTGACAGTGGAGTTCCTGAGGCCGCTGCTGGCGGGGAACCGGTACGTCGAGAGCATACAGATGGACTGCGATCGGCTCGACGATGCCGCGGTCCAGTACCTTGCGAGGCCTTCTCTCAGTGAGCTTTGCCTGGTGAACTGCCGGAACTTGAGCGGGAAGATCTTCTCCGAGCTCGGCGCAAACTGCCCTGATCTGAGGTAGTTGATTGATGTTCGTTGTATGCGTGATTGAAGACTGTAAATATAACTAATGTGAGCTGGGAAAATTAGGGAAATTAGTGATAATGTGTTGGGTTGTATTAAATTTAGACAATCAATATATGGAAGTTGCTTCCATACTCACACCAAGATAATTTTATCGGGTTACAGATGAATCTCATAACGGATAATATTCATTTATAATCGTCAGATCCAAAAGAGAATTTTTTTGGTGGGAGTATTGGAGTACAATTTTTAGTATATATATGCTGAACAATGAGCATCATATGAATATGCCCGTAAGGCTGGAATTTGAAAGTAAAGTTAAGTTTGTAGATAATTGTAAAGATTTCTTGGTCAATTAGATACCAATAGATCTAACATGAATTGAATTTTGCTTTCAATATTTATGCTGATTAAATATATATTTTAACCCAGATTATATGGTATGCTAATGCTACTTTGTATTTTGTGCGTTCAGGACTCTCTCACTGACGTGTCTTGCTCCCCGTAAAGAACTTCCGATATCTTCTGCTGATCTTGAGCAGTTTCTCATTGGCTGTTCCCAGTTAGAGGTAATTGTTTCTTTGCTTCAAGATTTCTGCGGCTGATTATTTTAATTATTTCGTTGTTCCTTGTACATTTCAAATGGACCATATTTAGCCAAGTCATAATCTGCTGGATGCTATTTATCAATTGTACTTCTCAAGGATTGCCTTTGCTTTCCTTTTGTTGATATAAAGCATGTAAGTCTGGTATCATTAAAAATTGTGCATCATGTGAACTGGAGTGATATTAGTCCTAGTTGTGTATGCCATTCTATTTAAATCATGTGGCTATCCAATGGACTATATTATGCCAACTACATACTTCGTTCCTGTGAAGTAGCTTCAAGAAATGTCATACTTTTGTTAATGTTAAGCATGCTGTTATGGTATTGTTAGGCTTCATCACGGAACAGTGTTACTGGATGTTTTTAACCCCTATTTTTGCACTCCTAACTAGTTTATCCAGTTTTATTCCGTTGAAGGAATCAATATGTGTACGTTACTGTGACAATGACATGGTCCTGTAACTAAGTTATTTGGTACTTCTAATGCGTGTAGTGATTTCTTTTTCTTTTTTCTTTTTCTCGTTTGAGTATTATAATGAATTAGTTATCTGATACAGTTTTATTATTAATTGTTTCGTTCAGTCTCTTAACCTGCCGGGGCTTGATTTCTCAGTGTTTGATGGGCCTAATTTCCACCACATATGGTCTGTGGCCTCCAAAAAACTATCATGTTTAGAGATCGGATATATCCCCATAAATATGTTACTCCAGCTTCTGGCTGTAGTCATAGAGGCCCAAAATCCACAAATCCAAATTGCAAGAGCTCCCCTCTTCCCCAGCCTTCAGAAGCTGTGCCTCTCAGTTGACTACATCACAGACAACTTGATTGGATCCATATCAGAAGCTCTTCCTAACCTGACCCATCTGGATCTCAAAGATGCACCATGGTTTGATCCTGTACCTTTATCTGACCTTACAGATGTGGGCCTCCAGCTGATAAATCGTCATGGTAAGCTGAAACATGTATCTCTGATTCGGAGCCAGGAGTTCATGATAACATCATTTCAAAGGGTGAGCAATTTGGGTCTTCTGCTAATGTCCCAAACTTGTTTGAAGTTGGAGAGCATTTGCCTCGGCGGTTTTTCACGGGTCACTGATGCAGGTTTCAGTGCAATCATACATTCTTGCTCCAGTTTGCGCCAATTTAGGGTTTCACATGGAAACCAATTGACTGATTTAGTGTTTCATGACATATCTGTCACATCGCTCTCTCTGACACATGTCGGTCTAAAGTGTTGCAATCTGTTGAGTGATGTAGGTATCGAGAAGATATCTTTAAATAAAGATCTCAATGTGCTTGATCTGAGAGAGTGCAAGCTTATAGGTGATGAGGCTTTAAGAGCTCTAAGCCAGCTACCAAAACTGCAAGTTCTATTTTTGGATGGAACTGGTGTTACTGACATAGGGTTGTCATACCTTGGTCAAGGGCTCTGCCCACTAATTTCCTTATCCCTCAGAGGTTGCAAAAGGCTAACTAACAGATGTGTCGAGTTATTATTAGCGGGTAAGGTCAAGTCAAGTTTACAAGTCTTGGATCTGTCAAAGATACATGGCCTTACAGATGAAGCTGTTATGTCATTGGTAAGGAGCCATGTTCAGATTGTAGAACTTCGTTTACGGGAATGTTCTCATATAGGAGATTCATCAATCATGGCACTTGCATCAATGCTTGTTGAAGGGGGGACCCATGGAAGTAGTCTCCATTTGCTGGACCTATACGAGTGCGGGGGCATCACTCCATTGGCCTTTAGATGGTTTAAGAAACCATACTTCCCAAGGCTGCGGTCACTTGGTGTGACAGGGTGCTTGAATAGGGATCTGGTGGATGCTCTAGCACGGAGCCGGCCTTTCCTGCACGTGGCATGCAGAGGGGAGGAGCTTGGAACTCCTTTCTGGGGGCCCTCGAGTGATTGGGGTTGTCGAGATGAGGAGAATTTTGATGAGCTTCAGCAGTGGTATCTGGAAGAGGCAGAAATACTTGATGGCTTCTATATAGAAGAATGAAACAATGATGATCGTGATTATTATTATTATTTTTCCTTCTTTTTTAGTGTTGTTATGTTTATTTGGATGTAATTTGTTCATGTATCTCCTGATAAGGAACTGTACTAAAATTATTTATCTCGTTCTTGATCGAAACAGATATTGTGGATTTGATGTTGCTTCTAATCGTTTATTATTTGTTTGTTTATCTGATCTGAAGTTTGTCATTTTAGGCTGTTCTTATTTGAATGCAAATTTAAACTCTGTCCTACATGTGTACTTAACGATTTAATGTTTGGATCCTCTCCTGCATTTTCATGTATAACAAGTTTGGATGTTATGCAGGTGTTGTAGCAATAACAAGTACTAACAACGCGTATCAATTTGGGGCACATTCAGCACTATTCGGAGGCATTTTTATTTCGACCAACTATAAAAAAATTAATCGTTTCAACTTTATAATGGAATATAGTTCCTGAAAAAAAAATAAATAAAAAGTGCTGTTTTGCTCATTCAGCTCATTTGCAAAAGGCATAATCGAGTACAGTAATATCCGATAGACGCATTATTCAGTTATCTTGTATTTAAATTCTTTTAAAAGAAATTTTCATTAAAATGCCAGATAAAATTTTTCTACACGCACAAAATATTTTTGTGGTTAATATTGTAGGAATTATCTTATGTTATTTCAGCTTTTACTCAAAACACATCTCGTCTAATTGCCAGGTTATGATATTGATTATTGTTTCTTAATTATATCACATCATCACAGTTTATATATGATCTTGAACCAACTATTCATGTTTAAACATTTGGTCTTTTTTGGAAGTAAAATTTAGTAAAATATCAAAACTTGACAATTATGAAAAAATATGCATGAATATTGAATAATAACATGCTCAACTAATTATGGAAATTCAATTTCTTCTCCTATGCCCAACTCCATGTGTCGTCACAACAAAAAAGACGAGAGATTTCCCTCCTAAAATCTCTCCCTGCCATCCGCTCACTGCTTCAAATGCCGCAACAATTTACTTCAACAACACAAACCTCTCAACAATTTTCACATCGAGTTTAGTAAATGTCATCCCTTGCTCAATTTATACATTTTCATTTACTAAATCAAGGTGCATTTTCGCCTTTTTCTTCTTCTTCAAGGTGCACACTTGACACCCTCCTCGGTCGATGTTGCACTGCGAATGATCGATCAATGGATTCACGACGAGTATCGTTTGCATCCTCTAGCCTCGAAAAGAGCACTTCCTCGGAGGTGACGTCCTTCGAGAGCGCACCTGAGCAGCCTCGCTTCCGTGATGATGAGGTTTCAGTGAACATCGATAGTTGCGATGCTTCGAATTCGAAGCCTCCTAATTTTCCTGCCAATGTTACCAACACCTCGAATCAGAACAAGGCTCAGAATCAATTTAACTCGAGGCAATGCCGTATCTATCCGGATCCTGCATCGATTCTCAAGCATTCCCCGTCTTCAATACACAATGTCGATGAGGAGCTCAACAGATCTAGGAAAACAACCCTTGAATCGCAGTACAACAATATTGGTTCCATCAAAAGAGGTCCCTCCACTCTTATTCGGAGACGGACGCGATCAAGATTGATGGACGCACCACCGCTACCTACTATTCCTTCGACCAAGGAAACCAACAGTAGATCAAGTCAACTGAAGTCGGGCGCCCTTAGAAAATCAGGACCCTACGAGGACGATGAGGATGAGCCTTTCGATGATGACATCCCTAACGAATTCAAGCGCTCGAGCTTCAATCTTCTCACAATTTTGCAATTAGTAAGCCTTATAGCAATTCTTGCGGCTTTGTTGTGTACTCTCGTTATAACTGATCTCCGAAAGAAGCACCTATTAGGGTTAGATTTGTGGAAATGGGAGCTTATAGTGTTTGTATTTATTTGTGGCCGACTAGTTTCTGGTTGGATAGTCCGGATTGCGGTTTTCTTCATCGAGCGTAATTTCCTACTACGCAAGCGGGTGTTATACTTCGTTTATGGCCTCCGTGGGGCGGTACAGAACAATATTTGGCTTGGCTTTGTTTTGCTCACGTGGCACCTTCTCTTAGACGATGGCATTACCGGACACCCGAAAACCCTTCACTATGTTACCAAAGTACTTCTTTGCCTCCTTATCGCATCAATCTTGCACCTCGTGAAAACCCTACTAGTGAAATTGTTGGCATCATCATTCCATTACAGTACCTACTTCGAGCGAATCCAAGAGGCACTGTTCCACCAATACGTGATTGAGACGCTTTCGGGTCCACCTATTATTGAGATGCAAAGAGCGAAGGATGAGGAGGAGCAATTGATAGCCGACGTTAACAAGTTTCAAAGCTTAGGATATAGAATACCCAAGGCACTGCATACTGCTGTACTACCGGGTACTAAGATTCTTACTAACAGCGTCAGTAGAAAAGAGGAGGCCGGTTCTAAGGGAACAATGTCAGTTGAGCAACTCTACAAAATGAGTCAGAAAAACATCTCGGCTTGGAGCATGAAGCGACTTATAAGGACAATCAGACATGGTACACTTACAACTCTTGACGAGCAAATACCTTTAACTGCCGGGTATTGCGAGGATGAATCGACAACTCAGATAAGGAGCGAGCATGAGGCCAAAGTCGCAGCGAAAAGGATCTTCGCCAATGTTGCTAAACCTGATGCAAAGTAAGTTGACTGTTATTAATTTTTTTTAACAAAATGGCAAAACACCCATTTCATTTAGAATAAAATCATAATTTACAGTGTTCATATCAGTAATAACCAAAAAATATTGTGATTAGTATAATGTACTAATGACATAGTTGGTCAATTGAATTAGATAATTATTTCTCATAATCAAAGTTAATGATAAACACATATTAGATTATGCCAATATAAATATTCATCTGTAATATCTTTTATGTTTTTTACTGTAGGTACATCTACTTGTCTGATTTGCTACGCTTTATGAAGAGAGAAGAAACAGTTAAAACGATGTGTTTATTTGCGGGAGCTGAAGAGAAGAATAGGATTTCTAAGAAGTCGCTTAAAGACTGGGTGGTAATATATAATCTCGACTTATTTTCTTATTTCGAGTTAATGATCTTGTAAATCATCACTATCATGACATATATATTGGCATAATAAAAGTTATGTATATTTTTGTCAAGTCGATCTAACAGCTAATTAGTCATTGTTGAAAAACCATAATCGAGTCAAATTTAAGTTTTTTTGATGCTCGACTGATACACTTACAGAGGACTCGCTGATATTATTTAAGATCTACTTGATGCTTAATTTATATTAACATATCTCAGTTAATTAGCAATGTACTTTTCAATTGTCCAGGTTAATGCATTTCGAGAGCGCAAGGCCCTTGCTTTAACACTCAACGACACGAAAACAGCCGTCAACAAGCTTAGCAACATGGCAAATGTGATAGTTGTTGTTGCTGTGCTATCCCTTTCACTTCTGATACTGGGCATAGCAACATCTCGGTTCTTTGTTTTTCTAAGTTCGCAACTCCTCCTAGCAGTTTTCGTCTTTGGAAACACACTAAAAACTATTTTTGAAGCAATAATCTTTTTATTTGTGATGCATCCGTACGATGTTGGTGACCGATGCGAGATAGACGAAGTTCAGGTATGGCATATAAATAACTAAAGCTGCAATATTTATTTTTTTCTTGCACTATTTTGTTCACAAAACAAAATCAAATGAAAAATTCTATTGATTATAATTTGAGGATTTTTAGGAATTCAAAAATGTTGAATAATTTAGGATTAGGAATGTATTATATTAAGATGTAAATTTTGGTACTAAATGATTGTATGTCATATTTTTGTTTTTTCAGCTAATTGTTGAGGAAATGAACATCATGACGACAGTTTTCTTGCGAGCGGACAATTTGAAGATTACCTATCCAAATAGTGTGCTCGCGACTAAACCAATTAGCAACTTCTATCGAAGCCCCGATATGGGTGATGCAATTGATTTCTGTATTCATGTCGCTACTCCGGTTGAGAAACTTGCCATGATGAAAGAAAGAATTGTCAAGTAAGCACTCATTCTCATATAAATGCTAGTAGTTAATTATTTGATTAACAACTCTAATTTAATAATTAACAAAAAGTCACTGGAGTTAGGTACATAATATTGGTTATTTTTTTGGTACTGAACTATTTATTAGGTTATATTTCAATTATA
The DNA here is from genome assembly GCA_030179965.1 of Cyperus esculentus. Taxonomy (NCBI): domain Eukaryota; kingdom Viridiplantae; phylum Streptophyta; class Magnoliopsida; order Poales; family Cyperaceae; genus Cyperus; species Cyperus esculentus. The sequence goes on along the minus strand of JASGLE010000007.1, from coordinate 1,187,075 downwards.
AAAGATCAAAAGACACAGGAAAGTACTGCTTAGGCATAGCTGTATAACTTACTGTGAACCCAGCCCACAATATATACATACGAGTATATTTACGGTAATCCCGTGATTTTATAACGGTGTTCAAATCAAAGTATTCATAATTTTAGGAGTTCTTAGGAGTATTGTAAAATTACTCTCTATATATATATTACTCTTATGTCACAATAGAGTTATGTTCTAGTAAAAACCCTTTCTCATTATACTATAAAGATAAGCTTTTTTATTTTTTATTAAATGCCTTGAACGTATATATCATCTCAAATGTTACTGAAATATCTCTCGACAGGTTCATCGATAACAAGAAGGAGCTCTGGTATCCAAACCCATGTGTGGTACTGAGAGATGTCGAGGACATGAACAGACTGAAAGTGAGCATATGGTTTCGCCACCGGATCAACTTCCAGAACATGGGAACACGGTTCGAGCGGAGGGAGATGGTAGTGGCGGAGATGGTTCGGGTCTTGAAAGAGCTAGGAATCGAGTACCGCATGCTACCAATAGATGTCAATTTCAGAAACATGCCTTCCATCACGACATCGCGTGTGCCATCTACATGGTCTACTTTTGGCTGATGCATCACTCATTTTGCTCGGATCGATTCACTAATTTTATTCAAAAGAAATCTATAATCTTCACCAAATTTGTCGAGGAAACACCAAAACCCCCCCGCCCCTCGAAAGCATGTAAACCTGTTCTACTAGAATAAAATTTATTTTTGGGTACCATATTATCAAATTAGCTTGTCAATTATAATACAATTGATAAGACATTCTGTATGTCCTGATATTTGAATTGGGATAATTTTATAATAGATGCAGAATTTAAGCTGTCAACTTTGCTGATCAATTTTATCCGACTGTTCATGTAGAAGTTTGAAAGCACACATATGCATACTTGTTACTTAATTTTGTGAACACACAATAATTCTAATCTATTGAGCTAGTTAATTACGCGATGTATGGATCACAATGCTATTGATCAAAGTGAATTAGATAGAAGATGGTAACATAAAGCCCAGTAGCAGACCTTCACCAAGAAACTAGGGGGAACCAACTAATTAATTAATTTAATCCAGTAAAAAAAAAAGATTTAAAATTTGCATCATTTATCAAAGCAGGTCAGCAAGTTTCATGTATTGTATGGTCTAAATACTCTAAAACCAGCGCACAATCTAGTCCAATTTAGTGAGAAATTGGTATCTAAAATACAACAAAATTAAAGAAAACTGTCACAAGTCACAACTCACCAGGGGCAGCGGCTGTTTAGCAGCGAAGGACAAGAATCGGAAGCGCGCCAAGTTAGTTCACTCCTTGGAAGAGAATAGAAAAGTAAAAATTTGGAAGAAAATACAAATGCACAAAGAACAATCAGGATAGATGGTTAGTAACGGAGGTGAGACATTTTTGTGGGTTATATGAGGCCTTTGTAGGGCCCAAAATGCAAATAAATTCATTTACTACGTGTTTGTTTTGTTAATTTCAAATCCATTGAAGATTAATGATAAAAAAAAAAAGAGTTTTTCTGATTTGGCTCGGTTAAGTAACTTTTTATAAGCGGTTTTTATCAAACATTTATCGTTAATTATATGTAAAGGACATATTACGACTGTCTGATTTCAAAAAATGAACGGTCCATATCTTGAGCGATCTATAGCAGAACTAGCTTTAAAGAAATAAAAATAAAAATAAAAATCCATAGAAGATTGGCAAATTTTCTTACATAACAACTCAGAATTTATGCATTAAATTTTATACACAGTTAAGAGAATTATATATTAAAGATTGTGACTCACTAAAAGAAAATCGTTCAAATTTCGTATGTATCATATAATATTTGGTTAAGAGTGATGCTATCACGAGCTTAAACTCACTCTTTTTGATAAAGCTTAACTTAAAAATATACTTACAATTGTGATTTATATCTTCCAATAAATTTGTTATATTAAAATCTTATGACCTACAAAATTTTCTTTTTTCATAGAATTTATTCTTTATATTCAAAACTTATAATCTCCAAAATTTTCGTTTGTGTATGTATTGATAATCTCCAAAATTTTCGTTTGTGTATGTATTGATAATCTACAAAATTTTCTTTTTTCTTCTTTTTATAGGGGCCGTTTGATTTTCAAGAAAGTAAGAGTGTGTTTAGATGAATTGATGGGATAGTAAGAATAGTCACTAACCCAAGGTTTGAAGAAAGAGCTAACCTACCTTTTAGTTGGGTTAATAGAATAGCTACTAACCACATTCTTTTATAACAATATTTTTCATCCAAACATAAAATAGCAAATAAAATAAAATAGTTACTAATCCAAAAAGTTGTTATTCTTCATCCATCCAAACATACCTTAAGGGAAAAGAAATATGTTTCCGATATGTTTTTTTCCCTTAGTCCGCTTGATGTACAATGTTCCCGAGAATCACAATTCTTATCTGGCAATTGCCCCCCCTCATTTTGGTTTCTCCATATTTTTAACCGGAAAATAAAATGACACATGAGTAATATAGGACAGCTAACGGGCCCTACAAATTAAAAGGTTGGATAAAACTTAATAGTGACATGTGTAGTGAGTCTAGTAAGTTATGTTCTTAACCCGCTGTATACAATTACACATATTTATAGTTTAAAATAATCAAATGATCATTTGCTTATAAGGGCAGAGTCCTATTTACTTTTCTAGTGGATCAAACGATCAACAAAGAATCAAGGACACCGGAATCGTTAATGAAGGATGAAAGTTTCCAGTAATTTTATTGAATCCCTTATATTCTTTCAAATCAAACAGGCACTTATATAAAGTATATGTTTCATAATTTCAGACAATTTCTTTGAAAACCTCAAGTCCTAACTCTAATCAGTTAACAAATTGATAATAGTCAATTTTAAAATTTCCAAATGTCAATCTAAGCCCTAGTATCGTTAATTTAAAATATCGAACGGTTGACATTTAAAATAGTAAAATGTTGGGCGGTACCGGTACGTGATTTTCATTGTTTTACCTTTTACGGTCTCGAGTCTCGATCGACAAACAAGGACAATAAGTCCACATTCCAAAGGATGCTTCGTTGCTTTGGACAACGATAAAATTACTTTACAAATAATATTTATGATCGAAAATTTAGGGGTGTAAATGAGACGAGTCAAGTTGAGCTAGGGTAGAGCTCAAATTCGACTCATTAAGTTAATGAGTCAAAAACACAAGCTCAAGATCGGCTCATTTAATTAACGAGCTGACCGAGATGGTTCGTTAAGTTTGTTTATTTTGTAATAATAAAATTTTAAGTATGTTATATCAAAATTTATATAAAAATCAACAAAATAATTAAGAAAAATATGTTCGTATATATTTTATGAGGGAGGTTCCAATGCCTCAATTTTTTGTGTCTCCATCATGCCTCCACTTTTTAAATTTCAAATAACTCAAAATTTAAAACTCATTTTTCAAAACAAAACCGTTAGATTTGATCAATATGACATTCTCTACCTGCACATAACAATTTTTTTCACTTTTTTGTTTTATTTATATAAATCAATGAGTTATAAAAATCAACGTCTAGAAATTGCTCAAATTAGACATTTTTTTGAAGCCCTTGATGTCAAACAAAATAATATTCAAATTTGATGATTTTTTACATATACATAAATGAAAAGATATAGATTAAATCTAATGGTTTTATTTTGAAAAATGAGTTTTAAATTTTGAGTTATTTGAAATTTAAAAAGTGGAGGCATGATGGAGGCATTGGAACCCTCATATTTTATTTACATAACAATTTTATATATATTAAACCATATGTTGTATAAGATATTAATAATCTACGATAAGAGCAGTACGAATTGCAATTAATAATAATTTATCGAGCCAAACGAGTTTAACGAGCCAAGCCATGCTAATCTCAAGCCCGGCTCATTAAATTAACGAGCTTAACAACAGAGTCTAAATTGATCCGATCCCGGGCGAGTCACGAGTGATCCACGAGCTTCGATTCTTTTTTTTTTTTTTGCCAGCCCTAATCGAAATGTCCTTATTTGTACAATTATTAATTTATTATTGCATAATAATTCAGCAAGAACATTTTAGAAGTTCTCAAATAAAAGAACTGTTTTGAAAGCAATTCCAGCGCTGTCCGGAGCACTTCCCATTTTACAAGGTTACATTAGAGGTGGCAAATCGGGCGGGCGTGTCGGGTTCGGGTTAGACGGGTTGGGTCAATTTGATCTTCCAAAATATTTCGGGGCGGGTCGGTTCGGGTGATGGGCGAGTTGGGTTGGGTCAATTTTAATATCTACTTTTTTTTTGGATCGTATGTTGATTTTGAGTTAGATTGGATGCTATTTGATGTCGGGTCAGGTCCGGTTCGGATCTAATCGGGTTGAATCAGGTCAGTTTAACTATCTGAAAAAATTTCGGATTGAGTCAGAAAAAAATTTCAGATCGGATCGGGCGAGTTTTCCGAGTCGGATCGGATTGTGCCATCTCTAGAACTTACACTCACTTACTACTAGGCAGTGAGTAGCAGTGAGTAGCAGTGAGTAGAACTTACACTAACTTCTACTACTCTTCATCCCTGATCCAAATCACTATTTTTATTCTATTCTTATTTACTAATCTCTGTTTCTCTATTCTTTACTAATCCTTGCACGATCCAAACGTACCCTGAGTGATTGGATTCGGATAAGGCGAGCGCAATGTCGGGCGTGACGGTGTTCGGGACTCCCCTGTCGCCGGCGGTGGCCAGGGTTCTCGCCTGCCTCCACGAGAAGGACGTCGCCTTCACGCTCTCCCCCGTCGACATGGCCAAGGGCCAGCACAAATCCCCCGACTTCCTCAAGCTCCAGGTCATCTCATCTCCCTCCTCTTTTTCTCTCCTTTCCTTTACTGACTGACTGCTGACTGTTTGTTGTTGACAGCACAGCCCTTCGGCCAGGTCCCGGCGTTCCGAGACGAGCTCACCACCGTCTTCGGTGAGTGACACTGAGACTGAGACATCACTTCGCTCATTATGAGTCAAGAGAATATCTGAATATGTTTGTTTGTTACATATTGTTTTTACCTATTTTAGATTTGGGTTTGTAGTTTGTTTTGATGGTTTCTAATCTAAATTGGGTAATTAATTAAAGAACTTCCTTACTGCTCACACCCAGATATTTTTATCGGTTACAGATAAATCTCATAATAATAATAATGGGTAATATTCATTTATAATCGTCAGGTCGAAAATAGAATTTTTCGATGGGAGTATTGGAGTAAAATTCAGAAATTATTATATATATATAAGTTTGAGTAGGTGAGTTTGAGTGCTATGATTGATTACTGGCATCTCTGATCTTCAGAATGATAAGAGTGTTATACAACTAGATGTTAGATGTAATTGATTCCAAATCAATAGAATTAATGTGTGTAAACTGCAAACAAAATAATAATTAATCTTCTTAAGGCAAAATAATTGCTTTTGTTGGCGTATCAGACTGTCAGTAAGGTATGTTACCGTTCAAAAATGCATAAGAGATTTGTTGCACTTTGCATGCAGAATCGAGGGCGATCTGCAGATACATCTGCGACAAGTACCCCGACAAGGGAAACCAAACCCTTATGGGTCGGAAAGATGGTGGGCTGCTTGCGCGCACGTCAGTAGACCAGTGGCTTGAGGCGGAGGGGCACAGCTTCAATCCACCGAGCATAGCCCTAGTGTTCCAGCTGGCGTTCGCGCCGATGATGGGTCTCAAGCAAGATACAGCTGCAATCGAGCAGAACGAGGCGAAACTAGCCAAGGTTTTGGACGTGTACGACAACCGCCTCGGCGAGAGCAGGTTCCTTGCGGGTGATGATTTTACACTGGCCGATCTGTCGCACCTGCCAAACGGGCATTTGTTGGTTAGTAACAATAAGGGGGATTTATTCATGTCGAGGAAGAATTTGGGAAGGTGGTGGGAGGAAATATCTGCCCGGCCTGCTTGGAAGAAAGTCGTGGAGCTGCTGAATGCTCCTCGGACTTAGTTTCCTCTCGTGTGCTCATTTCAGGTGTCGCTGAGTTTACCGATTAGGAATATTGTTCGTGTTTAATTTGTTTCGGCTCTCGCCTTGTGTACCACATTGACTCCAAAACAATCATAATCCTCACTTGTTGTATGCATATTTTGGGGATTCCATGCTTGTTCCTGATTAGATGGGTATTAGACTGATTGAATTGTTTGCTTTGGAGCCTTAAACAATGTTCTTGCATTTTGTTATAAAGCAGACTTCTCACTGCATGATTGGAAGAACATTACAAATGATAGCAGTATGGCTTAATACTGGTGGTATTGGCAGAAGTATATGTCAGTTGGGGGAATTCATATCCTCTAACCTATGTCACATACCATTCGGCATGTGAGCCGTTGGATATCCTCGGGATTCGGTTGAATCCCTTTGGTATTTGGGCAAACCCGAATCCTGAGGAGATCCAACGGCTCACATGCCGAATGGCATGTGACATAGGTCAGACGATAATCATCCTGGTTGGGGTGCTGCCTAATTAATTACTGTTGTTTCTGGACTACCATATACTTTCAACTCTTTGGCAGTTATATTTTAAGAAGGCTAATTCTGTTATGGATCGGATGAAATATGAGTCATTCATTTTCTATAATCAGATGGTCACGATATATCTTTTATATATAATTAAAGAGACATGTTTGATAAGACCTACTCGATTTAAAATGAAAGGTTACTTAACCGATCCATAACAGAACCACTCGTGCCTTTTTGTGCTATGATGAGTAAAAAAACGAATAAAACAGCAGAAAATAGGTATACTCGTTTGTGTTCCTTGAATTGAATTAACTATGACTTCAAATTGCAAGCATTTGAAAAGTATTATCTGAAGATAATATTCTGGGCTTCATAATGTATAATTAATGTAACTAATATTTCACGTTATCTACTTGAAAAAAGTTTGTAGAATAACATAACACTTTAGTATTGTATGTATTACTAAATCTTTTGACCGTTGGACCAAAACCTGATTCAACCTTTTCTTGGTTTACCAATCACAAGCTCCTCTAATAAAACATATTTCCTCTCTAATCCTCAAACATTCCTTGCATGTAATTTTAATACTTAGATTAAGTATTAAACACTGTACTCAACTTTGGATAAAGAGAGGTTATAATTATTCCTTAACAGTAGCAACAGTCTGACCAAAGTATCTTCTTTGCCTCACTTGTATTAATTCCTCTTGTCTTCCAGTACCAGCATCTAAAGCACAAAACAGTCACATGCAATGATGTGTAATTAGCACATATCACAATGGTTTTAATAGCTTAAAGGTTGTTAAGCTAATATAATTGTGCCAAGCAAGAATATATCCACATCTTTCTTTTGCTTTAATCAGTTGCATCTTTTCTTTTTCCTTTTTCTTTTATCCCAGAGAGCAAGAAAGCATAGATCTTCTCCTGGCAATCTCCCATAAAATCCCCTTCATGGCAGCTGATACCTGCCATCTAACAATTGACAAAAATATAACAGGTGAACACAAAGGGAAAGAATGGTGGGACTGAAGGTTTTTGGCCTGCCGGGATCAACCGAGGTTGCAAGGGTGTTGACATGCCTTTTTGAAAAGGACCTCGAGTTCCAACTGATCCGAATCGATACGTTCAAAAGGGAGCACAGAATTCCTGAGAACCTTCAGCTCCAGGTAAGTGAATCTTTCTATTAATTGACTAAACAATTGTAATGAATTGATTCTTCTTTTCTGATAATATTTCTCTCAGTATTTCATCCCGAACCGTCTTTTCTGATATTGCGCAGGATCCGAGTGGACAGGTAACATTCAAGGAGGGAGACCTTACTCTTGTAGGTAAGATCAAGTTGGTTTACTTTTTTTCTACTACATCAGTGGAATTGCTGTTTACAATTGGAGTAATAAAACACAACAAATTCAAACAACTAGTGATACTGAAACATGTCAGAAGCATTTTTTACAAATTTGATTTGTTCCAGAAGCATTACTTTTTCTAGTTTGGAGCATATACAAAATTAAGATTGTACCAGTAAAATTTGTGCAATGTTATATGCATACTCTTTAGAGTTTATAAGAAAATAAAGTCTAATTTAATTACACTTTGAATTTTCAATGCAGATTCCAGGAAGGTTATCAGGCATCTATGCACCAAGTACGCAGACTGTGGATATACGAAGCTTTATGGTAACGGGTCCCTCGAAAAGGCATCAATCGAGCAATGGCTGCAGTCCGAAGCGCAGAACTTTGCGCCGCCCAGCTCTGAGCTTGTTTTCCACCTGGCCTTTGCCAAGCCATTAGGCAAAGAACCCAACATGGCCATCATAGAACAAAGTGAGAAACGGCTGTCCAACATCCTGGATGTGTACGACCAGAGGCTCGCAGAGAGCGAGTACCTGGCAGGCGACGAGTTCACCCTCGCAGACCTGTCACACCTCCCTAACACACATTACCTGGTAACTCGGTGCCAGAGGGGCAAAAAACTGTTCGCTGAAAGGAAGAATGTGGCCAGGTGGGTCAACGACATCACGAACCGCGATTCGTGGAAGAAGGTCATCGAGCTGCAGAGCGAGCACCCGGGCCCACTCGAAAAATAAACTGAGTTATGTATCTGAAAAATCTGTTGAAGCTTGCTGTTGTGAAACCTGTTGTGAAACCAGTGTCAGTTCTTCACATGATCCTAATGTGGTTGTTATATCTCTATTTGTTTGTTTTTCTGCCTTGGAACCTTCTAAGGGAGCTGCAGCATGTTATTGTCTGTTTTTTTACTGTAATTCTGAATAAGAAATTAAAGATGCATTCTTAAGTGCACTTATATAAGTGATATGGGTGAAGATTAAATTAAGCGAATTTGTTTGTATTCCCTGTACTAAATACAAATAATAATTGGATCTTGAGTTTATGTACTTCAAAGTGTTTAGGCGTTGTTTTTTTTTTTTTTTGATGTAGTAGGCGATAGCCTATTACTACATAAGATTTCATTAATTAAATTAAAAAAGAGTTTACAGAGTCAATCAGAGGAAAAGAAATACCAAAAGTGAAAAGAAATACCAAAATTAAGGTTCCCTATTCTATGTGAACTCTCCCTGCATGCACTATGCAGCATTCACCCCCCGTATATATAGCATCGGTATCTGCTGAGATCCAAAACCGATCTCAGGGTCCTGAGATCTCAATCCGACGGTTCTCATGGACCCCGAGATCCAGACTCAGCAGATATGGACCTGAGAACCGTCAGATCGGGATCTCAGGGCCTTGAGATTGTTGGTCTCCTCACATTGATCATTGCAGAGCACGCAATATTGTTGCGCCGGCCATCCTTTCGCTCGCAGGTTCTGTCCCGTCTGGAGCCTGTCACGTCATGTAACATTAGGGCAAAGGAAAATGCTACGGAGATACTGCAAAAGATACCGTCGGAGATACCACCATACAAAGTTAATTTAACGTTAATCGGCAACATGCTGCGATCAAAATGAAACATCTATAAAGTTAATCTGAAACTCAATGAGATTAAAATGAAACACAAATGATATATTTTTCTCTTTTGTTGCCTTTTCACTTCATCTTGCTCCCATACGTTCTCTCAACAACTTTAAAGTAATATTTATGTGATTTAGTAGTGATTCAAGTAGATGATTTAATTTATGATTTGTATTATTTAACTTAATACTACAATGTTTCAAGTTAATACGTTAATTATTTCAAGATAATTTGTTAATGTTTCAATTTGGATATATTTTACATCATAATTGGTATCTTTTTTGGTATCTGTATATCTGGACCGTTAGCCAAATAAAGAATTGAACTCTTGGTGGAATCCTGCAGCCCCATACAGCATTTAAGGTTGTCGAGGCAATTCCCGGGTCAATGATTAATTACTCTGTAGATTAATCTTACAGAGAAATTATTGTTAGGGGTCCCCCTCCAGATGAGGTTAATTTTCATGTTGTCTTTCTGTGGAGATAGCGTAGATTGGAGATAATGTCTGTAGATCCCGGCGTTGTTAATTAGTAACTATTGTTTAACAAACATATATACTCTGCATTTGCTTTTATTTTCCCCTCCAAAGCATATTTTTTGTTTCCAATATATACTCAAATTAAATGCACATAAAAAAAAAAAATTTCTTTTAAAAATAAATCCAATTTCTTACAACACAGTTAATATACATTCTCAAATAATTTATAATTGAGGAGTGATGCAATGACATAAAATTTTGACACAAATATTACACTAAATTATATAAATTTATAAAAAAAATCTTAAATTACAAACATGTTCATTTATTTATAGATCGATTGTGTATCAAATTTCATTCAATTTGAGTGTCATTTGATACTCCATCAACGACCATCAAGTTTATATAATAATTACAACGGTCTAAATTTAATGATTCTTGATGGAGTATCAAATGGCACTAAAATTAAATAAAATTTGAAAGACAATCTATCTATAAGTAAATGAATATATTTATAAAAGATTTTCTATTTTTAAGATTTTTTATAAATTTATATGATTTAGTGTAACATTTGTATCAAAATATTATTGTGTCATTTTGATCCCTCCTTTTATAATTAGTTTAATATTTTCAGGCAATACCAGAAATTTTAAGAAGATTGGATAATTCATGATTCAATTATAACATTGCAGACATTTAAGGGCAATACTAAATACAAATATTAATATAGATTTCAATTATGGGATAATCTCACATTTATGGCTAACTATAAATTTCTTAGAAAAATGTTGTTGTTGTTGTTGTTTTTAATCGTGGAAAAGTACTACATAAGACGTCGAATTTGAGAAAAAAAAAATGGGGACATTGGCCATCCAGCACTATATATCAAAAATTTAAAATCAAAATGTGGTCCATCCAGCACTTACTATATATGGGATCATTGGATTTAAAATACAAACAATAAACAAAGTGGATGAATTGGAAATTTTAATCAACCTGTGCGCATGTATTCATTATATTAAAAACTTTTGTACATAAAACCAGTCTTTGATCTGGTAGCTATGGACAATGCTCTCCTTATGAGAGGTTATGGATCCGAAATTTGAATGAAGGGTCGGTCTTTTATAGACATTTAAATTTGAGTCGGTTGACCCTCCTCTTTATCTAAAAAAAAAAATCTTTTGTATATATTTAGTGGGTGGGATCGGGTGACAACCATTTTTTGTGACAACCGCGACAACGGATCCTTAAATAAATAGAAATAAAATCTTTAAAATAGAAAATAATGTACAAACATATTATGAAGCTCATAGATTAATTGTGCTTTAAATTTCAACTGATTCGTTTGATAATTTGATACTATAACTCATAATTTTTTGAACTGTTGTAAATATGAAGAAAATTTCTTTAGTTCCAATGGAGTATTAAACAATACTCAAATTAGTTGAAATTTGAAACAAAATCAATTTATGAGTTTCATAATATGTTTATACAAAATATATTTATTTGAGAATCAGTTGTCGAGGTTGTCACAAATCACAAAGAACAGTTGTCACCCGATTCCTACCCATATTTAGTATCTCCATTCGAAGTTCATACTAATTTTACTCAATGTAAGAAGCTTTTTAATTTGTATGTACATTTATTTTAGTTTTAAGAAGAAATAAACACTTATATAATTTTTCATTTTTTTCCATAATTAAGACAATATTGATCTTCGTTGTAACATTTGAAATGCAAAATATGTAAAGTTTTTCAGGCACCTAATTACCTGTAATACATTAATTTATATATGAGGAAGGATCCATTTACAATTCATATTTTGACAATCTTGATAATATAACATTTCAAAAATTTGTAAAAATTCATAAAAAAATTTTAAAAATGAAAAAAAAATTATGGATGCATTACTTAACTTGTAGATTGATAGTGTTTCAAATTTCAATCAATTTGAATATCGTTTGATGACTTATCAAAATTTTGTGTACATTTTAACGGTTGTAATTTAACGGATCTTTGAATAACTATCAAATATCACTTAAACTGAATATAATCGGAAACATAATCAATATCTAAGTTAATAAATACTTCTGTAAACGTTTTTCTATTTCTGAGAATTTATATGAATTTTTACAAATTTTTGAAATGTTATATTGTCAAGATTGTCAAAATATGAATTGTCAATGGATCCCTCATTTTATATATATATATATATATATTGTTTTCCAAATTTCCATCTTCATATAATATATATAACTAGCCATATGCCGTTCTCTTATATACTCCAGACCAAGGACAGTAAAATCATGATGGGGGCAACATACAAGTGATTGCTTTTAATTTCTTTTTTATAATTAATATGCTTTAAAGAAAAAGAAAAGAGAGAATTTTCTTAGTACGAGTTCCTTGTCATACACACTAATTAGAGGTTAAAACTCCAATAAATATATATTTAATTTCGCTCATGTTGTTAACAACAAAAGATCAAATTTAATTTTTAAATCTTCAATAAAAAAAAATAATCTAATTTGTCATGTTAAAAAATCAGAAATTAATGCATACACTATAAATACGTACTTTTTTCTTTTCTTTTGGTTTTTTAATTATTGGCTCTTTTTATATTAGAGGCCGAGCCCAAAACAAATAATTTTAAGGTGTCAATATGCCCTCTCAACATTCTGAATATATAATTACTTTTCAGAAGACATACATATACAAGTTATACTAGAGTAATTATGCATTAATTAAATTAAAAAAACTGCTTTAATTACTTATATCAATTAATTAATTAATAATGCTCAAAGCCGGATCTGATTGAGTAAACAACAGTCTCTCAGAAAGAAAAAGGCAAACAAACACCAATGATGGTACACAAATTAAAACCTGAAATGGCAACCCTGATTTTTATCTTTCTCTTTTTACTTTAGCTCTTTAATTCTCCTTTTGCTTTTGCATTTTTCCACTTGAGAAGCAAGGCATTTCTGCTGCTCATCCGGCAAGTATATATAACAAGCTCATTCATTTATAAATTCACACCTTCATCACACTTAGCATCAACAACAACAAATAACAAACAAACCAACAAACCAAGTTTGAGCAATTCACTTGAGGAGAAGACAGTAATGGCTGCTGTGAAGATCTTCGGGTCCCCGACCTCGGCTGAGGTCGCGCGCGTGCTGACTTGTCTCTTTGAGAAGGATGTGGAGTTCCAGCTCATCCGTGTCGACACCTACCGGGGACCGAAACGCATGCCCGAGTACCTCAAGCTCCAAGTATATATCACTTTTTTTTTTTTCATTTTTTTTGTTGTTTGTTGCCTATAAAAAAAAACCAACAAAATTAAAATGTGTTGCCAGTGAATAATGCAAAATTTCTAGTGTCTTTTATCAATCATATTATTATGAGTATATATAAGATTTACAGGGCCATATATATCTTACTTTGAATGTACATGTTTTGTGGGTATGGCAAATGGCAATTTGTCTGTTCAGAGAAGACCATGGGCCATTTGGCCTATTTATAATAATTGATCCAGCCCAAATTAATTACCCAAAAAGAAAAAAAAAAAAAAACAACAACAACATGAGAACATGCTACATAAGTATTAATTAATTAATTTTGGTACATAGCATAAATGCATAATAACATACAAATAAACAAACTAATAGAATAGAGATATATATGTTACTCTAAAATAATCTAATGCTGTTTAATTTGCAGCCTCGAGGAGAAGCACTCACGTTCGAAGATGGCAAGGTGACCCTTGTTGGTAAGAACACACATAAGCTTTGTCATATTAATTGCAATTAATTTACTAATTTATAAGTCTCAGTTCAATTAATACAGTAAAATATCAGACAATTCTGAAGCAATTAATTAACATCATATTAGTTAATTTGAAAAAAAAAGGTAATTAAATTAACCAATATTAAGTGAAATATTAGTTAACATTAAACGTATGTAATTTCATAATTAGTGTTATAATTAAATAAAATCATTGTAAGTAATTTCATAATTAAGACTGTTAGAAATTAAAAACAGTAATTAATTAAGCAAAGAACATTGCTAAGACAACAACTAATGCTCTATAACAATGATTTAATTTTTTTTTTTTTGTTTTTGATAACAGAGTCCAGGAAGATATGCCGCCACGTGGCCGAACGCTACGCTGATCAGGGCTACAAGGAACTCCTTGGTGCGGGGGCGCTCGAACGCGCTGCCATCGAGCAATGGCTGCAGACCGAGGAGCACAGCTTCGACCCGCCGTGCTCCGACCTGGTCTTCAGCCTGGCATTCGATCCGAACCTCGACGAGGAGTGGGTGAACAGCAACAGCAACAAGAAGGAGCTGGACAAGGTGCTGGACATCTACGAGCAGCGCCTGTCGGAGAACCAGTACCTGGCGGGCAACAAGTTCACGCTCGCCGACCTGTCGCACCTGCCCAACACGCAGCGCCTGGCGACCGACAGGCGCTCCAAGGCCCTCATCGAGAGGCGCCGCAACGTGAACAGGTGGTGGAGGGAGATCTCCCGCCGCGCCTCCTGGCTCAAGGTCGTCGCCATGCAGCAGGAGCCTCCCCCAATGGTTTAAACTACAAACAATCGACGGCGAAGTGATTTCTAAGTCGGTCTGCTTAAATTGTACTTCTTCTGTGTTTTCGATCGATGCCATTCAACTCCCGCCCTGGAGAAGTTTGGCATCTGATCATGCATTTTATTTGATCTTCGCTCTTTATGTTTTCCAAGTTGTAACTGGCGTCGTGCCAGAATAAAGTTTGCACGTTGAGTGGTACCGGCCGGTACGTTGTTGTTTTGTTTGTTCGAGTCCAGTCCTTTTGTTTTCAATAAAAAATAATTATATTGATGCAATGAGAATTCTATATTATGATTTATTAGTTATTATAAATTACATGCATGCATGAGAGAACAATTTTCGCCACTTATGAATTTTGTTATGATTTATATCTTTTTGTATAGTCAATTATTTGTTGATTAATTTTGCAGTTAGTTTGTGGCGTCTGTGATTTAGTTTTTCTTGCCAATATATATATGAATATGACAACCAATATTGTGTACAAATTAATTAAATTGCATAGACAATGTATAATTAAATTGTGAAGAAATATATGAAAGCTTTGAAAATTCAACATGACCACCTCATGCATGTCTTTGAGGTGATAGCTTTTTGAAATTCCTCTACTGGGAAAATAATTTTACAATTAATAAAGAAGGATCAGCAAGCGGAATTTAACTTATCAAATAATAAAAAAAAAAAATCATAGTTGAAAACAATTTCAGAAGAAAAAAAAAAACAGAGATTAATTCCAGAGTGCTGCGTCACATCCTGTGAACCGTCAGATCAAATATATTTTGACGGCCCATATTGAATTTGTGGTCAGTAATTGCCATTTCAGATCCTCTGCCTTAAGGTAATATGCCATGAAGCACATAGGCTATTGGATCGTCTCGAGATTCAAGCATGCACGGATCTTGAGGTGATCCAACGGCTCATGTGCTTCATGCACCGTGCTTTAAGGCAGAGGAAGCACTCAGTAATTGCCTAAAGCAGCTCTAAATAATGAAGGCCTAAAAAAATAAATTATGTTGGCTCTTATTAGAATTCTGTTATGATTTTATCTTATTTTCACCGAATCGGATATTGTCCAAAGTCATTTGGACGGTTCAAAGACTTTGAAGAGCTGTACGATCTAATTGTTGGTAATTGATCGATCGTGAATTGATCATGTATGTGCTAGAAAAAGTATGCTAGTTATATTTAGAATGATGGGGTCACACGCTATCACCGTTGATAAACTTATAAATCCCTACTTCCCTACTAATAATAAAAGGAGGACTTTTTTTAGACCCAAAAGGAGTCTCTGTTCAGAGTCATTCTTGACCGTCAGATCGGATAATCTCAACCGTCCACATCTGATTAATTTGCCAATCCGCTCTTTGGATTTTCTCCCCAATCAGTCAAAACACGTTGTTCTCTTGGATCGTATTTACTCATCCTGGCTCGCGATCCGATTCATGCCTTCCATGACTCTCTCCTCCCTCAAATCGCTGCTCTCGGATCTCATGCCTTCAATCCGCGACTCTCCCTCAGATCGCTGCATTTACAGCGCCGCCGGCTCTCTCTCTCTCGGCCCTTCCATCTGCGCGACGTCTCGGTCGATTCTCCTCTCACGGCAAGTATGGCGTTCTCTCCGGCGAGCCGCGGCAGCGAGCGCCTCTGCTCTTTCCGACGAGCGGCGGCGGCGAGCTCGGTCTGCTCTTTCCAACGAGTCGCAGAGGCGAGCACGATCTGCTCTTTCCGACGAGCGGCGGCGGCGAGCGCGATCTGCTCTTTCCGATGAGTCGTGGCAGTGAACGCCTTAGCTCTTTCCGACGAGCTGCCGCGGTGAGCGCCTCAGCTCTTTTCGACGGGTCATATTGATGATCCTCCTTCCTCTATCTGAGGAGCCGCTGTGACGATCGTGGTTTCTTCTTCGTGAAGTCGGGGTGATGATAGCCTTTGCTCTCTCCAGTGAGTCACGACGAGTCAAGGTGGAGATCATTCTTTGAACACTCTCCGGCAACGATGATAGTGCTTTCAGCTCTCCGGTGGGTATTTTCCGTTGTTTTAGTCTGATCGTCTTTCTTACCTGAGTGATTTGATAGCTCTCAGTTGAGAACAAGTGGTAGTTTTGGGATAACTGAGATTGATATTGCAATCACGGAGGTCCCAACCAGCCTTCGATGATTTCGCCTTGGAAGAAGTCGAGAGAGTCACGACCGGAACCACGTGTGCTCGGGCGGCAGTGTAGCGGCGGTCCCAGGCTGTGCGGATGAGTTCGGTGCGGTCGCAGCAGAGGTCGACCGGGTTCCGCTTCGGGTCTGGGGTGGCCTTTCCTGATACTGGTGTGGAGGCGGTGAGTTGCTATTGATTGGTAGCGTGCCACCTATGGGGGTTGGAAACAGTTAGTTTTTTGCTTGCTTTTGGCTCATATATCTGTTTTAATTGTCCTTTAGCAATTTAACTGCTCTAGTTTCATAAAGGAAGCCTGTATTGGTATTGCTACCACTTCAAATATTGAAAAGAATGTAACGTGCTCGATGAAATGCCTAAGTGAAATGGAACTTAATTAGATAGCAGTTTGACTGGATGAATGTGATTATTGAGTAGAAGAGTGTGTTTTTAAGGGATTATGTGTCTCTTTCGGGAATTTCTAAACATAAATAGTTTGTTAATTAATAAGAAATGTTTGACAATAATCTTATGTAACATCTATAGAAAGAAGAGGACTGTGCAGTAATAGAGGCTGATGGAGAAAAGATGATATGGTGAATGGTACATTTGCTTAGACTCAACGTTCTTCCATAGGTATGTTATTCTCAGAATGTTGTATTAGTTGCTGCACATTACCAGGGCATACATATTTCAGCCAGTGATATGAATTCATATTTGAATGTTTACTCTCTATTGTTGATATAACTTGGTAAATTTTTTTTATTTGTCTTTTTGCTTAATTTGGGTATCTGTTCTTGCGCATATTGTTATATGAGTTGAGCTATAACAAATTACAAAATAATTTGAAGAAGGCATTATTGGAAGAGTGGTGTCAAGAAGTTCTCCAGTTTTCGCTTTCCTAGAACTAAAAGCTGCAGAATGGTCTAATAAAATGTATCCGATGTTTTAATCTTAAATCTTTCTATATATCCATTGTCTTAAAGTTGGAGTTTTCTAGGAACATAATCATACTCCATCAGAGGCAACAGAGACTTAATTTGACTGAATACTCAAAAGTTGGAGGCAACCCTCAATTATATTGTGGACTGGTGGTAATATTGCATATGAATCTCGGTCAAGGCATCAAGTGACCATTGCATGGCCATGGGGACAATGGTTGGCATCAGGTGGCTCGTGGCTGTCACTTAACTAAGGCGCAGCCATGGGTATCACGTGGCTGAGGCATGATCGGGGGGGGGGGGGGGGGGGGGGGGGGGGGGGGCGGGCGCAACACTTGACCGAGTTGCAGCTAGGAGTCTAGGAGTCGTTATATCACCAAGTGCATTCCTGTGCGCATCATGTGGCCGAGGAAGAACAAAATTAACTCTTACCATTTTGACATGAATTCAATGCAACGGTGGAAATGTTATCTTGTATAGGAAATATATATCATATGTGATGTGTCCAGCTTACCGCTGTTGACTGTACACCCTAATCATGATCAGTATTATATTTGTTTTACGGGTGCCATTTTCTTTATTTACTAAACTTATAGAGTTATATAGTCAGTTATTATCTGTAGGGATTGTTATCCAGCAGTAGTTGATTCTACTTCAGCTTCGTTTGGAAACATATATGCTGATCCGAATCCAAACCAATTAGACCATTGTATTACCAGGTTGTACTGATCAATAGTAGTACCAGTAAGTAAGTGTTTTGTTCCATCTTCTTGTGCAGATATATGGCCCTTCAAGAAACGTCCGCGACTACGGATCAAAATCATATCCCGGCATTGATGATGCCACTGATGCAGCCAAGAAGTCCAACACAACCAAAGCTTGGAGATTTGTGCAACATGAGATATATAGAGCTGCAAGGGCTGTGAAGCAGGCTTCCTCGGTCTTAAATGGAGGCCTAACATGAAATATGCAGATTTCTTTGATTTTGTAAATTTAATAATATGCAGATAAGTTGTTTCAGATTTTAAAACAGTTCTTTCGGATCTGCACACAACTCCTTCCTCAGCTTATGAGAAAACAATCTGCAAGCATCCATAGTTATTCATATTTGAGTATGGATGCTTGCAGATTGTTTTCTCATAAGCTGAGGAAGGAGGTGTGCCTTCATAACTGATCAGTTATTTATATTATCATTCTGCTTTAGGCGTAACATTTATATTTCATTCAAGTTCCTAGCTACTTGATGGTGTCATCTCAATGTCATACTTTCAAACTTTCAAATTAATCCTCCTCGCGACTAATATGCTATTGTATCTCAATCTTATCTTTGTGGAAAGAAGATTATATTCTTTTGTAATAAATTGTATTTATTAATTGCGTCTGAATTATGTGATTACAAAACAAGATAAGAGTGATCATCATTTAGTTCTTTTCATTTGCACCTAATGATTTATGTATTACAACAATACAATATTACTATTCCCACTGCAACGCGTGGGCAATTGACTAGTTGAATTGAACGGCTTAGTCTTACCTTTGGATGGAGACCATTCAAATCACTTTGGACAAAATTCTATCCTATTTTCACTGTCCATTTTGTTTTCTTACGTTGTCATGATACATGACATGATGACAAATTGACAATCAATGTTGAACTAAAGCAAAATAAATTCCATCGGTACCTAAAACCGGTACGATCCATGTTATGTGAACAAAACATGGGAAACTTTCAAAATATATTATAACACCCTCTCCATATGCATGCGTTTGTTATGACTAGTAAATAGCTCACAGCTTGTTTTGAGCTCAAATTGCCATTTCTTATAATTTCTTATAATAAATTCTTAAGATAATATGTAATGGGGTTTAAATTGAGAAAATTGATATGGACCTTAAGTTTTAATGAGTTGAGACATTAAGGTACAACAACGGTGGTGATCAATACAAGTAAACAATCAAAGACTGAGATTTTTCCCTTGGAGAAGACAGAATTTTCATGTCAAAAAATTCAATCTACTTTTATTAAGAGTAAGGATATACACTACATATCCATATTCACATACCAAATTATTGCTCATTCATATATATATATAGAGAGAGAGAGAAAATGAATAATAGATAATAAAGAATGATGATCAGCAAGCAAGCAGAGTTGAGCTTTGATTCAAAAAATTACAATAACAAATTAATTAACACAACAATTAATTAAAGCAGAAAATTAATCACCATGTACGTAATATAATTACACGCTTCCGAGCAGCTTCGAATTGGGGATCTTTGAGTCCGGATTCTCCATGTAATACGACTGCAACAGTTGTGCTTCCTTCGACTTTGTCAGCAACTGCCGGGCCCGAACCCGCACTTGCAGCCGGACAAGCGCCTGCATGCAGTGGATCGCAACCTCCGCCTGCCGCCTCACGTACGCGCCCCGCGCCACCGCCTGGAGCTTCACCAAGCTCCTCAGCGCCTTGAACGCACGCCTTGCCTACGTACACGATCCATAGCAAAATTAGCCATATAGTTATGTTTTGCTACAGGTTAAGTACAAAAGAAAGGTTACATTTCGGGGTGTATCTGTTACATTCCGTACACGTCTGTAGATGTATGGACGGTGTTTTAATGGACGCAGGATGTTTCTCACAAACTAATATATACATATATAGTTATGTTTTGCAACAGGTTAAGTACAGAAGAAAGGAATGGCAATTATACATTTATATATAGTACTAGAGAAACATCTTGCGCGCATCCATTGGAAACCGTCCATACATCTATAAACGTGTACATTGTTTCTCGCACGCGTCCATTGAAAAACCGTCCGTACATCTATAAACGTGTACAGAATGTAACAGATACGTACATTCCGAAATGTAATAGATATAACCTGAAATGTAATATATGAACCGGACGTTATGGACGATTTTTCTAGGTATTAATTACTCTTTATACTATATTTCAGTAAAATTAATGTTGGAAAATAATGTACTGAAATACTGATAACTAAGTAATAAATTGCATATCATATGTAAGAGGAGGGATGATCAAAATGTACCAGATGCCCCCTGAAATATGTCTGTATCGTGACTGCAGCGACGTCCTCCCGCGAGAACCCCTCCTTGACGAGCAAGCTGTACTCGTCGTTGGAGCTCTCGCCGTCCTCGGGCTTCAACGGTGTGGCCACGGCCGCCGCGGCCGCCGCCTCGACATGCCGGGGGTTATACACCTTCACCTCATTGTTCCCCCTATCTCTAGCCGGGACAGACCGACACGGGGACCGTGTCGAGGTGCGCCTGAAAAGGCGGAACCAGCACTTCGACCGGCCCAGTTTTGTCTGCCCCTGCTGCCCCTGCCGCGGCGGCCTACGCGGGGTCTTTGGCAGCACGTGACCGGTACAACACATGATACGTTTACCTCCGGGCGTCTTGGGCGTCCTCGGCGTACGGGCACTGAGCCTGGTACTGGGCGACCGGGGAGGGAGGCCCGGACGGTGGTGCCGCCCGACGCAGCAGATGCATGCGGCCGGCTTCGAGCTGTTGCGCCTGGCGCCGGCACCGTCGCTCTTTGGCTTCATTTGATGCATCGTGATGCAGCAAATGGGGCTCGACCGGGCCATCGCTCGCTCGATCGAAGTCGAAACTTGGTTGTTACTCCTGATTATGCTTTTAAGATGATTTATATATATAGAGTAGAGGATTTATTTTATCTATCAGATGATGATGATGTGATAGCCTCTCTTGCTAATTGAGCTAGCTAGCTTGTACCAGTACGTGGGGGGATCAACTCTGAAACGCGTATTAATATGGTGGCAGTTGTTTGTTTGTAAGATCCGTCCTTAACAATTTTAGTATATAACTATATATATATGAAACATTGTCAAAGAGGTATAGCACGATTTATGATTTTTATATGAGAAAAAAACATCTTGCATTCATTGAAAAATCGTCCATACGTGCATAGACGTGTACGGAATGTAACAAATGTATTTCGAAATGTAACAGATATATCCCGAAATGTAACCTATGAATGCTATGGACGCTAGGTATTACTCTTCTTATATAACCAGGAACAATCTTATTATTCTCTGCCTTAAGGTAATATGCACTGAAGCACGTGGGCCATTGGATTGTCTCAAGATTCGTGCAGGCTCGGATCTCAAGGCGATCCAACGGTTCATGTGCTTCGCTGCATATTACAGTACTGCGGAGGATGAGGATCTGAAATCAACAATCTGACCGTTCGATTGCGGATAATCTGATATGAAATGTTCTCAACAAAGGAATTTCTTAAAGAAAACAAGTGAGATATTTGATTGAGGAGGTATATACATATACTGCCTTCCACGAAGTTTGCTAGCTAGCTAGTAGCCAGTAATCTGACAGGGAAACAAACCGGGAATTAATAAATTTGAAATATATATTTGCATTGAAATCGCCTTGTTCTGAAATTATTTAAAAATTAAAGAGGAGAAAAGTAGAAGATATATATATATATAGCAAGTAATATCTGTCACTCTAATGCAAAGCATGATGCGAATTTTACGGGATAATGTTTTAAATAATCTCAATTGTATATTTGAATTTCTTCTTAATTATATATTATATAATCTCAACGCAATATCAATATTGGGTCCGTTTTGGCACTTTAAAGTCCCAATTAATTCCCATACCACAGAAATGGGTAATTTACCCAAGGTATATCATAGGCTCAATTTTCAGTATTGGGCTTGATTAGCCCTACTAGAAGTTAACTCGAGATGTTATTGTTACTTGTTAGCCCTAGTTGTTGGGTTGGAGGAAAATACAAATTTGGAACTTTATTGTTTGTTTCTAGGGCAAGCTTTATAATGAGGCCCAAATTTCCCTTGAAAATAATGCTCTTATCTTAGAGAAAAAATATATACGCAGTTCAAATGATGTGCATTTCTGCAGCAAAGCAAAAACCCAATTTCAAATATGGATAGAATAATAATTGTAGGATCTTTCAAATGCACAATTTATGTCCTTCTGCAACATTGAAATATTTTGGGTTTAAAAAAGTCCGATTTTTTTTATTATTAATGAAAATTTTGGTAGGTATTTTCCTACCACCTCAAAAAAAAAAAAAAAAAAAATTCCGATTTTATGTTTGAAATATCGGATTGATTCAAATTGGCATAATTTATTTTTCAGTTTGAATCAATTCCGAAATTATTGTATTCGGTTCAAATTAATCCATAAATAATATATTTTGTTTAAATCTTTTATTAAATTATTGAGTTTGGTACATAGTGTCTCTTATGTTTATTTTTGTTTAGTGTTTATACTAACTGCTAAAAGTTTGTAGACTAATATGAGCCAGTAAATAATCAGGAGCTAATTTGAATTAAATATACTAATTTGGAATTTATTATCAACCAACAACAGAATAATTTATAATTTACCTAAATGAACTAAATAAATAATCGATCAAAATTATTTTCTTTTTAGTTGGATTAGTACTTGATTTGTTCGGGAAAAGGGTTTCCACTTTTTGCCAAACAAAGTAGCTCAACATGTTCCTGGATTGGATTTTAATCATTTTATTAACTCCCCCCGTACAAGGACAAAATTAATATACTAATATACTAATATACTATATGTGAGGAAATTATCATCCTAATCACGTTTAACTGGTTATGATATATTTTATGAAAGAGGTAATGACTTTACAGGTACGCTAAATTAATGTTTTTGTTTATGAAAGTTGGTCCCGAATTTTTAATTTAAACAAACATCTTCCGGATTATACGAATTCGTGGTGATTAGTTGTTAATAAGTAATTATATACACTGTCTTGATGACATATAAAGTAACTAAGATATCAATGTACCTTTTAAAATTATAATTAAATTATAATTAATTAAAGTATATATTTCATAACCTATGAGATATTAATTAAATTATATACATATTTTTTCTTTTTTAAAGTTCTGCATTTACTATGTCATTTGCACGCCTTCAATCCTTACTATATATAAAAGCATATTGGAAAAAATGATATGAAGGGCTATCTTCCCCAAATAAGAAATCTGAGCCGTTGATCATTTTCTTGGATAGATCAGAACCGTTGATTTACATTAATGCCCGTTGATGTTAATGTCTCAGCCCATTAAAATTTAAGGCGCATATCAATTTCCTCAATATAAGACCATTATATATTATCTTAAAAATTTATTATAAGAAATAATAATTTCAGTCCAAAGCAACGCGTGGGCTCTTTACTAGTATGCATAAAAGATGCACATTCTTCCACATGACTAGAATTAAGATTGCGATATTTAGGAGGTGAATTGCTTCAAAAATAAATTAATGTTCTTTCATAAGAAGTCCAGCTAGAATTAACTCTTCGTCTCGTGATTAACGTGTCTAATTAACTCTTAAACCCAAAAAAAAAAGAAATAAAGAAAAATGGGGTCTAGAAGGATTAAGCTTATTAGAGAATAGAGACCGATCAAATTATTGGGGGGTAAAGTATTAAACCCATTCATCCTCTAGAAAGATCGAGGGATACGCTGAATTTCAAGCTTTTTAGCTATGTCACATCATCATTAATCTAAACCATTAAATTTTTCTCTCTCTCTTCTTTATCTCAATCAAATAGCTCAAATTATTCTTTTCTTTTTTCATTAAAGAGATAATATAATTTGTCTAAATAACAATATAAGACTCAAAATATTTGCAACTCTTTGTATTCTTTTATACGAATTTCAAGCTTTGTATAGAAAATATTTTAAATTCAAAATTTATCTAATAAAAAATGAAAAATGTATATTTATTTTCAATATCTATTAATTTATGTAATATTATTTTTTCGTGGGGTAATGTATCCAGACTCTACTGCTCCACACATCTGACCGTCACAAATTGGATATAATAGAGTTAGGCTACAATAATATGCATATAGCAGTTTTACTGTGCTATGCAGTCTGTATCTCCGTTTTCGGTGTCCAAATAGTCGATCCGAACCGCTCGACTTAATCTTTATATCAAAATATACTAGCAAACCAAATTTTATAATTTTTATAATTTTTTTGCTATTTTTAATGATAGGGACAATATCACTATTTTTGTATAAACCAGATCCCTTGGATGTAGTCATTTTCTCCCCATCATTAAAAATAGCAAAAAAAATTTAAAAATTATAAAATTTGGTTTGCTAGTATATTTTGATATAAAGATTAAGTTGAGCAGTTCGGATCAACTATTTGAACACAGAAAACGGAGAAATGAACCGCATAGCACGGTAAAACCGTGATATGCATATTATTGTAGCCGGACTCTATATATATATATAGTTATATAGTTTTTTACCGTGATATGCATATTATTGTAGCCGGACTCTATATATATATATAGTTATATAGTTTGGAGGAATTTTGTTTTGGAATTAAGAATTCACAGAACAATTTAATTTATTGTTACCACTTAATTACCAGTGGAAATTTTGAGACGGGTAAAACATTATTCTCTAATGTAGATGCTAGTGTAGCATCCAATTCGTTCTTCAATGGATGAGAGAACGGTTCTATTCTTTCAAAGAGGATGACGACGTGCGTAAACAAATATTTAACTCAGATTTTGGCTTACCAGTCAATTTGACCAGGAATTAATTTTGATAGACGACTTAATTACCAAATTAGTAACGAGTTAATTTATCCTCTGTAGCGCTAGCTCCATTGTGTAATGCAGGATTTGAACCGTTAGATCATCTTGAGATTCGAGCCAGCACAGACCACGAGATGATCTAATGGGTTACATCCTGCGCTACACAGTGATGCATTTGCATTTTGCAGTGGGTTATATATTAGGACGTTGCTTCTATGCTCACACCCAAATAATTTTATCAGTTACAGATTATTCTCATAATAGATAATATTCATTTATAATTATCAGATCGAAAAGAAATTTTTTTTTTTTTTGGAAGTATTGGAGTAAAATTCTATATATTATCCTTAATTACCCTCTCAGTTCTCAACACGTGTTGGCGATACCAAACGTACGCACGGCCACAGAGATCTCACACACTAAACCTCTTATATCATTTTAGTATTTTACTGATGGGAAACATCTTGCGTCCATTGAAAATATCAATGGAATTATCATCATAGACACAAATATCATATGGTAGGTCCTACCTGTTACACTATATGATAGAAATTCCATCGGTATTTTCAATGGACGGTAGGTTGCTCCCCTTACTGATTAGATAAGGAGAGACGACCAAACTGAAGTTTTTCAAAGAGAGGAATAAAGACAGGCTCGAGTTCGACCAAAGAAATTAAGAAAGCTTTCTACATATCTAGGTATATGTATAACTACAGTGACTTGTTAATTATATATCATCAGAAAGCACAAATATATTATATACTAGTAATGAGCCACGCGCTGCTTTGGGCTGAAATTGTTATTTTTTATAATAAATTTTTAAGATAGTAATGGGTCTTAGGATTGGTATCCGCTGCCATAGTTTGTGATGGCACCGGGTGCCATAGTCTCTATAACAGTGGGTAGGGGTGTACAACGGGCGGGTTAACGCTTTTTTATCAAAATTTGAACCCAACCCGGTTATACCAGGTTATAAAATATTCTTGCTCAACCCATCCGTAACCCAACCCGACCCGACTACTTTTTTATGTACGGGTTTTTGCGGGTTGTACGGGTTACGCGGGTTAAACGGGTTATAGTTTCGGTTAAATTACTAATCATATAATGTTTACTTTTTATATAATATTGAACATGTTAATGGTGATTTATAACTTGATGATAGTATATTTTGGATAACTTAAGTAATATAAAGATAATTTAACGTTAAACATAAATTAGGAATTATATATAGAGTATTCATTATATATTTATTCGCTAAATTTCATATTAGAAACATAGAACGAGCACATAAAGTTACAAAAAAAAATAGTTAGATATAATAAGCATTAACCCAAAAACATCATAAAAATTTTATATTGATCTTAAATAAGAACTTAATTCTTAAATTATTGTTTCATTATTTATCTTTTTAATAAATTGTATATGTAAGTTTGTATAAAATTATAATTTATAACTAGTTGCAGGCGGGTCCGGGTTAGACGGATTTCTAAATGCTCAATCCGTAATCCAACCCGGCATAACGGGTTAGTCAAAATTACAACCCGACCCAACCTGGTAATATCTCTAACCCGGTAAAAAACGGGTTGGGTCGGGTGGCTCGGACGGGTCGGCCGGATTGACGGGTTTTTTGTACACCCCTAACAGTGGGACCCACAAAAAACAGCCCCCTCCAATTCACAAAATCTCAGCCGTCCAAATTAATCTCAACCGTCCAGATTAAAACTATGGCACCCGGTGCCATAGTCTCTATAACAGTGGGACCCACAAAAAACAACCCCCTCCAATTCACAAAATCTCAGCCGTCCAAGTTAATCTCAACCGTCCAGATTAAAACTATGGCACCCGGTGCCATCACAATTATGGCAGCAGATTCTGATCCATGGGTCTTAAATTTTAATGGGCTGAGACATTAACTTCAACGGGCATTAACGTAAATCAACGGTTTTGATCTATCCAAAAAAAAGACCAACGGCTAAGGTTTCTTATTTGGTGAAGATAACTTTTTCATGTCATTTTTTCCAATATGCTTTTATATATAGTAAGGATTGAAGTTTAGCTAGCTACACAATAGTCACTTGTTAATTTAGAAATCAGTACATATTATATATTGATGTTTAGCTAAACATGTACACGCTAAGCTGACAAAATTTTCCTCTTTCTAAGGAACAAATTAGCATATATATATACGTACGTGTTGTCTTCTTTTATATACACAATTGTAGTGGATATAATATATGTGTTGATAAAAGATTCAATAGTTATTCCCGATCGAATAACTTCGAGATCAATTGATATGTACAACAATATAGTCAGCAAATATAAATATATATGTAACTAATTGCACAAATAATATATGCAAAAAAAAAGTTGAATTGCGCGCGCATGATTTAAAATCATACATATATAATTAAATTTGTCACAAATTAAACACATACATTTGTGAAGAGAGATTAAAATGACACAAAAACCATCTGAAAATTAAGATATAAGAAGAAGTTCCAATCGGATGCATGATGATACGAAATAACTATAAAGTTCAAAACTTTTTGGGCAAAGTATCAATAATATCTAACCTAATTGGTTTTAATTTCATGAACATGCATGTCTGAGTGAAATTTATTCAAAAAATCAAAAGTAATGTACTCATTATATAAGAAAGATCATGCATTAGGAGTATATATATATATATATCTTAGTGATTTATTGCATGAGTGCACAAATTGATTTGCGTTTCCAACTGAATTGCTTTTACACATTTCAATTTGCAACAATATTGGTGGCAATTATTTAAACACCTTGATAGCTTTTGCAATTACAAAAAGTAATTTGATTTTGTGCTTGGTCATCAGATTCCAAGAAGAATATATACAATTTGCACTCCAAGACCTAGCTAGCTAGCTAGACTAGATAAAAGTATTGTTTCCTAAATTTATTTTGAGTAATACCTAGCGTTCATAGAAAAGCCATCCATCGTGTTCATAGATCACATTTCGGAATTTATCTGTTACATACCGTACACATCTATGAATGTATAGATGGTTTTTCAATGGATGCAATATGAGTATATGACCATGCTTGAATTTAATTTATGTTTTCTTTTTTCCTGCGCTTAATTTTGTAATTTAAGTTTTAATTAATGAAAAATTTAAGTAGCGTTCGAATCAATTTACCTAAACAAAAATATTTATTTAGGTTAGAACATCATGGATATCCCTTTCCAATTCTATATTAATTCGTCCAACATTATATTCTCATAGGCACATTATTTTCAATTTGTTTGATTTGATTTGATTCGTTACAAAAAAAAAAGTATATATTAAGATTGTCATTGTGATTGTCATTGTCATGTTGTTTTGTTTTGTTATTTTTTCATAGACTTGGTAAGATCTTAATTACTTCTTTCGTTAAAAGAGGCTTTAATTTAGATATAGTTTTACCAATATTTCTTTTTCTTTTTTTTTTTTTTGAGGTGGTAGGAAAATCCTACCAATTTTTTCATTAAAAAAAAGAAAATTAAATACAATGGATTTTTACATATGGAAAACCATAAAAAAAAAAAAAACAAAAAGGAGAAAAAAGGAGAAGGCAGCAGTCAAGTGAAAGTGGGGAGATGGACCCGACGATGTGAGGTGGACCCGGTGTGGCGGTGCGAGGCGGACCAGGCAGTCAAGCGAGAGTGAGGAGATGGACCCGATGATGTGAGGCGGACCCAGTGTGGCGGTGCAAGGAGGACCCAGTAGTCAAGCGAGAGTGCGGAGATGGACCCAACGGTGTGAGGCGAACCTGGTGCGGCGGTGCGAGGCGGACCCGACAGTCAAGCGAGAGTGGGGAGATGGATCCGACGATGTGAGGCGGACCCGGTGAGGTGAGGTGAGGCGCGACGATGACGGTCCAAGGCAGACCCGGGGAGGCTGTACGAGATGGACCCGATGAGGTGAGGTGCGGCGACGACGGTGGCGATGACTGCTGCTGCTAGTCGGAATATACAGGAGATTGGGGATGGCGGGGGGTCGCTCAACCGGCGAGGCGGCGACCCCACCAGATCTTTGCTTATTTTTTTCCTCTGTGGCGGTTAGGGTTTTTGCTCGTGCCCAAGGGGATGGTTTTACCAATATTTCATGGATTGAAATCTTGTCTAAAGACATTTGGATGGTCTCCGTCCAAAGTTATGACTAAACCAAAGCATCTGTATGTCGTTCTCACTTTTAACACCTACATGACTAAATCACGATTGATCAATTGCTAACAATTGTGTCGTATGGTTTTCTGAATCCTTTGGACTGTACAAATACCTTTAGACAAAATCCGATTCCATATTTTATACAATGATAGAAAAAACATTGGGTCCGTTGTGTCGGTTTCTTTTAATTGTTGACTACTATTACAATATTCTGCTTATATCATCACTTGTTCCATGCAGATTTTATCATCTTAATTAATTTGTTTACAAAATTCGTACAGGTTAATTTTATTCTTGAAATGTACAAGTACATTAATCTTTCCCAAATGAAATTTGTTAAATCTTATACGTATTAAATGAAAATTTTTGACAGTCTTTAATTTTCATAAGCGGCAATAAATTAAGGGTGTAAAGAATAATTCTTCTTTACAGAAAGATAGGAATAAAGCGCTGAGAAATTTTGTATTATGTGGGATATATTAAAAGAGATTGAATATCTTGTTTAAGTACTTCACAAAATTTATTAATTGAAATATTTAAATTACAAAATATTATTTACTTTTGAAACTTATTTTAAAAATAAAAAAATCGGACTTTTCAATATGACCCTAATTTTGCAAATATTTATCATATAGGGATAATTAAGACTCTATTATAATTCTTGTCTTAAAAGTTGCTTTGATGGAATTAATAAAGCGCTGAGAATATGCCACCATATATAACGTATCATTTTTTTTTTTTTCTCTTTTTTGGGTGTTACGAACATATATATAACATATCATTCCGACATATAAATAGAGTAATACCTAGCGTCCATAGAAATTATGTCCATAGCGTCCATAAGTTACAAAATCAGATTTGTTTGTTACAAAATCAGATGCATTTATTACATTGTGTCTATGGACGTATATATGGATGCATTCTCAATGGACGCAAGATGTTTCTCATATAAATATAATAAAATGTTTGTATTTATTTCAAGGGATGTTGCCTGGAAAGAACAATATGAGTTTGGCTTGTGATCTGACGCCTGTCCATCAAAATATATATATGGTCAAATTAAGTAAGAGGAGGGATCCATTGACAATGGTGATTTTGACAATATTGACAATGTTATATTTCAAAAAATTATAAAAATTTATAAAAAATCTTAAAAATAGAAAAGAGTTTATGGAAGTATTATTTAACTTATAGATTGATTATACTTCCGATTATATTCAATTTGGACGATATTTCATAGCTCTTTAAAATCCGTTATATTACAACCGTTGAAAAATACACAAAATTTTGATAACACATCAAACGATGTTCAAATTGATTGAAATTTGAAACACTATCAATCTATAAGTTAACTAATGCATCTATAAAATTTTTTCCATTTTTAAGATTTTTTATGAATTTTTACAAATTTTTAAAAATGACCATTGTCAAAATTGTCAATATAAACATTGTCAATGGATCTCTTCTCATTAAGTAATATGAAACTAGCTATTTTTATATATAGTTTTGTTTAACAATATATGGTCGTGTGCATACTGACTTCAGCTACCAAATTTTAAATGAGCATGAGACCGAATCTATACTCCATAAAGAGTGGTAGCTCTCCAAGCATATCAACTATGCCACATCATCAATGTTATTTACCATTGATTTTGTTTCAATCTTTTCATCTTCTTTGATCCAACGGCTTGCATTTTTTTCTCTCTTCTTATTAAATAAGATGAGTATGATAAGTTAAAAATAAAATTTAACACTTAAATGACCCAACAATATTTATTGTTATTATTTATAAAATTATTATATTATTATTTCACATCAAAAGATTTAAAAAATTATATTCAAATTTTGTTTAATATGAATATAAAATTAATTTGTATTATTTATTTGATACTAAAGACCGAATTACAGCTCTACTATATTTAAAATGCAAGTAGCTTCCTGTCTTAACAACCGACAAAGAGGTATTAATAATACCATAGTATATATTAAGCTTCTTATTAGTTCCTCTCGTTAGTTTAAGTGCTTTTTCCCCAAATTGTAAGCACAAAAAAAAAATAAAATAAAATAGATTTATGGATATTAATTAATTAGGTGGGGATCGGATGACATCCATTTTTTTTTGACAACGGCGATAATGGATCCTTAAATAAGTATAAATAATTTTTCTAATATATAAAATTTTGTACAAACATATATTGATTGTGTTTCAATTTTTAACTAATTTGAGTGTCGTTTGATACTATATATATTAATCCTCATAATTTTTTGAACAGTTGTAAATATTAAGAAATTTTAATGAGTTTCGATAAAAAAAATAAAACAATATTCAAATTAGTCGAAATTCCTAAAATTTTGAATCTTTGTTCCGATGAAATTCCACAAACAGAAGTTGAATATTTAATCCAAAACAGAAGTTGCGCAATTCCAAAAATTCTCTTAAATATATAAAATGCACTGTTGATCGAATTTTACCGTACAATCTTGCACAAACGAAATTATGCTAATTAATCACTAAATCAAAAATTGATTTTCCCAACTCAGAAGCAAGAAAGCGTTCTAATTCTTCATATATATCCAATCACTTCTCACAAGCTTGCTTTTGTTATAGCGCAAATAAGAGATTAGGTTCTTAATTAATTAGCTCATAATACATAATTAATCTTTCTTTCTTCTTTCGAGGAAGAACATAGTATGTATGAATCACTATCATTTTTTTAAAGCAGGCAAGATCCAAGTTCTGCGACTTCAACTTCACTAAAATAGTAAGAGTATGACCACACAGTGACACAGAGAATGACGAATTCGAGGGAGACAAAACCTTAAAACCAAAACCAAAAACAAAAACAAACCAAAAAAAATAAAATAAAAATAATAATAACAAACAAACAAACATAGAAAAGTACAGATTACAAAATTAATTAGGCCGCGGTTTACTACATGTTTAATCCGGTGGGCTGGTGATCATTTAACTGGAGTATAGCAAAATACTATACCGTTAACAAGAATAATTAATAATCCATTTAAAATAAGTCTTAATTCAATATTGATTTTAAAATCTGGATATCATCTCCTTTTGTCAATTAATTACTACTTACTGCAGGCTGCAGTTTTCTGAGTATTTGCAGAAACTGTGTTGTTAAATCTATACTCCATAAAGCGTGATAGATTTTCAAACACCTCAACTATACTACACCATCAATCTTATTTACTATGATTTCGTTTGAAACTCTTGAACTAACTTTTGATCTATTGGCTTATATATATTTTCTCTTCTCATTAAATAAGATTAATATGATATATTTAAAACAAAGTTTAACCCTTAAAATAGTCGAACATTTATGTGTTTTTATTTATAAATTATTACATTATTATTATTTATAGTGAAAGATTCAAAAATTATGTTCAAATTTTGTTTAATATAAATATTTTATATTAATAAATTTCTTGATTACTTATTTAATATTATTTTTGGGGGCGAAACCTGAGTTACATCTAGTTAAATTAACTAATAATTAGCTTTGTTTTTGGTCAATCTCTTAGTCAGAACAGAGTTGTTGGATGAACCGGTACGTATCGCTTTCAGATCAGATTTATTATAAGTTTATAACAAACATTCGGTACATATCCTCATTTGAATGTCAAACTTATAAACTTATAATGCCCAAAGTTAGAAAGGCAAATAAAATGCCTCTCAGTTATATAATGGCAGCCTTTCTCTGTCATGATGAATTTAGTAACATAATTAATATGTATTAACAATTAAACAAACAGACAGTTACCCTAAAAATCGGACAACTTTTTTCATATTAATTATGATATGATACGCGGACAAATAAAATTGAAAGAGACATGTCCGGATTATGTGCAACATTATGGGACCATGTTGCAGGATAATGCGACAGAAAAAAAATGATCAATAGTCTATAAATTGTGATTAGTGCCGGCCAGATTAAGAAACTAGATATGATGATGATCTGGTTGAAAACATATTTAGGATTTTATATCAGTAAGTATACTAAAATATTTCTGACGGAAATATATATCATATACGACAAAGCATATATAAAACAATATAATGAATTTAGCTGGCTGGTTATTAGGGCTCCATATTATCATTTTTATGCTTCGATCGATCGATCTAAACAGTTCAATATGATATCCATATATAAACGGAAGGATTAATGAAATGGAAGCAATCTCAATTTTGTTTTTGATGTAGCAGGGAAATTGCCTACAATGAAAGAAAGTAGTCAAGTCAACACTTTATATTTTAGATTTTACTGGTAAATATTTTAAAGAATCCTAAATCCAAATCTGATGACATGATTAGAATTTTACCAAAAGTCATACCTAGGGACAAATTGTAATAATATGAATATACTCAATTGGAATGCTAGGGGGTTAGGTGCAACCAAAAAAAGAAATGCATTACATAATTTGATAATAGATTATAAGGTGGATATTATAGCAATTCAAGAAACAAAAAAACAAGAATTCACAACAAGAATGCTTAGTGGTATTAGTTCTCAACTGGATTCTTGGTTTCAACTTCCTGCCAACGAGCTATCTGGGGGTATTCTAGTAGGGTGTGAAAGCAGCAAATTCATTATAGAAAAAGTACAGATAGAAAAATTTTCGATCACACTCTATCTTAAAATTAGAATGGATGATAATAAGTGGTGTTTCACCACTGTTTATGCACCTATTGATAGGCAGTTAAAGACAATGTTTTGGGATGAAATTAGAATCATAGGTACTGAATGCCATGATGCACGGGTTGTCTGTGGTGATTTTAATGCTCTTAGAATGAGACAAGAAAAAACAGGAACCAATTTTCATGTTAGGACTAGCAAAAAATTCAATGAGGTTGTAGATGATTTCAGTTTGTTTGAATACAAATTATCAAATAGGAAATATGCTTGGTCAAATGGTACGGACTTTGCTCTTTTAGATAGAATGTTTGGCAGTAAAAGTTGGGATAATATGTATCCAGATTGTGTAGTTAGAGATTTAGCTAAGAATGGTTCTGATCATTATCCAATACTGCTCAATACATCTATGTCAAAAATAGATTCTCAACCTCAGTTCAGATTGACATAGAATGGGCTAAAAATGAACAATTCAATGAACTAATCCAAAAATGGTGGGATGAACAACCCCTAACTGGAGATCTGGGTAATAATTGGCACAAAAAATTGAAAACAATGAGAAGGAAAATAAGAGGCTGAGTCAGAAATCATTTAGGAGAAAAAGAAAGGAAAAAAAAAAATTTGCTTTAGCTCAATTATTGTTCTATGAGAAATTGATGGATAATAGGATTTTAACCAGCGAAGAAGTAGAACAGTATTATCATTACAAAAAAATAATAGATGATCTATTTCTAGAGGATGAGATTTATTGGAAAATTAGATCTAGGAATAAATGGCTTAGGGAAGGAGAGTTAAATACATCATTCTTTCACAAAAAAGCTTCTTGCAGAAGAAATAAAAGTTTGATTTTCAGTCTAAAAATTGAGGGTGAGCTATGTGACTATCTTCCTCAAATTAAAGCATATATCTTTGAATATTATAATAACTTATTTGGTGTAGAGACAGCACAATTTGCATCTTTAGATAGAAATTTTTGGGACCACAATTACTGTATAACAAAAGAAGATTGCATACAATTAGAGTTACCTTTTACAGGGCAGGAATTAAAAGAAGCAGTATTTGGATCTGAATCCAATGGGGCTCCTGGGCCTGATGGTTTCTCTTTTTGCTTTCTATCAAGTTTTTTTTAATGTGGTTAAAGATGATCTATTGCTATTATTAAATGATTTCCATAGGCACTCTTTGAATATTGCCCAACTTAATCATGCCATGGTCTGTTTAATCCCCAAAGAAAAAGATGCAAACCAAATTAAGAAATTTAGACCTATAAGTTTGGTTGACTGTTGTTATAAAATAATCTCTAAGATTTTGACAAATAGACTCTCTCCTAAGCATGGTGGATAGTTCTCAAGCTGCATTTATTCATGATAGATACATCCTAGATAATGTGTTAGCAGTGAATGAAATAATTCATTATGCAAAAAACAAAAAACCAAGAAGGGATAATACTTAAAGTGGATTTTGAAAAAGCATATGACAAAGTTAATTGAGATTTTATAAATCAAATGCTATTAAGTAGAGGTTTTGGACAGAAATGGGACAGGTTGGATACTTAGCTTACTGCAGGGTCTAAAACTTGTATTTAATGGTACACCTACTGAATATTTTAATTGTCAAAGGGGTTTGAGACAAGGTGATCCTCTATCACCTTTCCTATTTGATCTAGTAACAAACACTCTGTGTCAAATGATTAGAAGGGCTAAACAGCAAGGGGCTATTGAAGGACTGGGTCCTGATTTTGAGAGGGAAGGCAAAGTAACACACTTTTTGTATGCTGATGACTCATTATTTTTATTAAAAGCAGATTATAACAATATAGATGCTATTAAATGGGCATTTATAGTATTTGAGGGCCTTACTGGCATTAGGATCAATAGAGACAAAACTGAGATGATTCCCCTTCAAATCAGTAAATTTGAATGTGAGGGTTTAGCTGCAATTTTAGGATGTAAAGTGTCTACTTTTTCTTTTAAATATCTTGGAGTTCCTTTAAGTGACAAAAAGCTCAGAAAATCTGACTGGAACAATGTTATAGATAAGATCATTAGGAAACATTCCAATTGGTCAGGATCAGTATTGTCAGAAGGAGGAAGGGCTACATTATTAAATTCAGTCATTACAGCTGTACCTCTATACATGTTATCTCTGTACAAAATGCCTTCTGGAATCCAAAAAAATATTGATAGGATTAGATGTAGATTTTTTTGGAAGGGAACAGCTCGTAATAGGAAGAAATATGCTTTAATCTCTTGGAAGAAGCTGTGTTTACCAAAATAATTAGGGGGTTTAGGAATTCTAGATTTACATGTTATGAATATATCTCTATTACTAAAATGGTGGTGGAAGCTCAAAAACCCTCAATATTCAAGTGTGTGGAAACAATTAATGGAATATAAATACAATGAAACTACTATCTCAAATGTCCTCTGTGTGGAGGGACATTCATAGATTAGGATCTATTGGAATGCTTGAGTCTAAAATGCATATTGGTAATGATAGGAATACTAAATTTTGGTTAGACAACTGGCAGTCAGAATATTCATTAGCTACTTCTTTTTCACATTTGTTTGAAATCTGTTGCACCAAATTTGTGACTGTGTTTGAGGTGGTACTCACACAGGAAAGAACACTGAAATTCAATAGGCAACTGTCATGGGTTCTTTTATTAGAGTTCAATGAATTATGCAATATCATCTCAGGTTGTCAATTAAACCTTGACAATGATACTATTATATGGAAATGGTGTACAAATGATGTTTTCTCTTCCAAATCTGTGTATGAGTGGTTGTCATTTAGAGGTGTAGTGGATAGAAAATATACAGTATGGTGGAATTTGCATGTCCCTTTGAAAATTAAAATCTTTATGTGGAAAGTTCATCATAATAGAATCTTGACAAGGGATCAAATGGCTAAAAGGGGTTGGAATGGTATCACTGATTGTTGTTTTTGTCATGTAGATGAAACAGTAGACCATCTATTTTTACATTACATCTATAGTAGAATTATATGGTTTTGGATGGGAGACTGTCAATCGTTATTTGTGCATTAGACAAGATTTGTTGATATAGTTCAATTTGCAAAGAGTTTACCAGGTGCAGAAAGGGAAGCTTTTCTTCTTGTTGTTAGTGCTACCTGTTGGTCACTATGGAAAACAAGAAATAATGTGATTTTTGAGAATTATCAATTACCATCAGGTTGGAATTTGATCATACTAATTTGCTCTCTTGTGAATTACTGGACAGATGTGGTGCCAGAAAAGGTGAAGAAGCACTTGAAGAGATGGATGCCCAGAGTGATGGAGCAAATTCCTCTATAGATGATTGCACCAGCTCCTTTGATAACATGCTGAGAGAAAACATTGGAAGTTCTTAATCAAGGGAGAGCCCTGAATGGATGATAAGAGAAGACGAGTATTTTTGTGTTATGTCAAAGTTTTAGATGTTTTAAATAAAAGCAGACTTGTGCATGTTATTTGAGAATTGAACATAAAGGTTTGGTGTGTGTTAGTGTAGTATGTGGTATGATTTCTAAGTTTGTATCGAGTCTTGGATGTCAGGTGCTAGGGTAAAATGCTGACAGTAGCAATGGGGGTACTGCTAAAAACGATCTTGTATCGAACTAGTTCTAGTATTTAAAAAATGGTCTCAATAGCCTTTTTTTTTTTAAAAAAAAAAACACTTTCTATTTTCCAATTGGATCATAGGAATGCTGATCTCTGAGTTAAAGCTTTTATTAGCCAGATAATTGCCTTGACAATTAAATGGATTATTGGGGTTTTTCGGCAAGGTGGTTGGCTTAAATATTTAAGCCTCACTGAGCCACATTCGTTCGGAAAAAGAAAAAGAGCTTAAGAAATTAAAGTTTAAGCCTTAACTCATGGGTATTGCTTCCTTAGGAATCTGGGCAAGGCTTAAGCCCCGGTTAAAAGGAGGCTTAAGGAGAAACTTTTAATCTGTGCTAAGGAGCTTGCATTCGGAAAGATTAAGAGACTAAGGAAGCTAAAGGAAGTCTAAGGAGGGGTTGCCAAACAGCCCCATTAGTTTTAATTTTATACAACGGTTTCTTAGGATGGGCGGAATCTTCTTGGATGCCAAACAAAAAAGAGAAACATGTAAAGTCAACCCTATATAGTAGGCCACCTATCTACCCCTCTCACAGTTCTGACACACCACTTGCACCTACGTGCTTAGCACAGTCGCATAAATGTTTGCTGGAAACTGTTATGTATCTGCTCACTGGAAAATGATATTTGTTCATTAATTAGAAAGATATAAATTTTCACTGAAAAATAATATTTGTTGATTGATAATACGATGGACCGGTGGATAGGTGAAAAGGGTGGACGCTACATACTACTCAAACAGAAACCCAATTACACTAAACAATAATTTTTTTTGTTTTTTCAATGTATTTGAATATGAAGCTTGAAGCTGTCAGAATCTCAATTGCATAATTTCAAGAAAAGCTGTAGGATGATCAGTTCATATTTCTTCCTACATATAATAAGGTGGCGTATCCAGATTTATTAATTTGTACATATCTATGAAATAATATAGTGGCACCTATATAGAAGGTCTATCAAAGAAAATGGTCACAGAGAATATCAATAACTAATATATGTATATACTATATGAACTACATATTATATATCTAGCTAGGTTGGCAAAAATTATACTTGAAGATTATTTGTATCTTCTGTACCTTTTTTTATGCAAAGTTTTATTAAATCAATTCTTTAAGATGATTTCTTGCACATATTATAATTATTATATTTCTGACGGAAATATATCATATATATACGACAAAGCATAAATATATAATACAATATAATGAATTTAGTTGGCTGATTATTATGACTTCATATTATCATTTTTAACCTTCAATTCATCGATCTAAAATGTTCAATATGATCTCCATATAGACGAAGCGATTAACGAAATGGAAGCAATCTCAATTTTCTTTTGATGTAGCAGGCAAATTGCCTACTACGAAAGAAAGTAGTCAACAGTACTTTCTATTTTCCGATTGGATCATAGGAAATTAGAAATGCTAATCTTAATTTATTAATTTGTAAATATCTATGAAATAATATAGTGGCACTCTAGAAGGTCTATCAAAGAAAATAGTCACAGAGAATATCAATAACTAATATTATGTATATACTATATGAACTATATATTATATATCTAGCTAGGTTGGCAAAAATTATACTTGAAGATTATTTGTATCTTCTGTACCTTTTTTTTATGCAAAGTTTGATTAAATCAACTTTTAATTAAGATGACTTCTTGCACATATTATAATTATGAGTCGTACTACTGCAATGCACCAAATTTTATTTAGGATATAAAGTTTTGAAGCATTCTAAGCCATAAAATAAATTAAAAGCATCAATTTTTTTTTTATATGTAACTAATGCTAAATGCTAACTAGTAGTATTCTCTTTCCATTAATTTCTTAATTTTTCATCAATTATCATGTAGTTGAAAATTTAAATTAAAAATTTTTTTCAACCAAAACTTGCTGGCAGTAGCAAATTTGTACAATTATTATGCTTTCTAAAAGCACCGAATTAAACCAATTCTTTAACCATGTCTCATGATTTTGGTACCAACAATTATATATATACCAATGAATAACTAGTCTTTGGTCTAGTGGCTAAGGACAACACTTTCTGTGTGGGAGGTTGCGGATTTGAAACTCGGATAGGGGTCTTTTATATATAAACATTTAAATTTAAGTAGCATAACCCTCATTTTATCTCAAAAAAAAA
Organism: Cyperus esculentus; assembly: GCA_030179965.1. Classification (NCBI taxonomy): domain Eukaryota; kingdom Viridiplantae; phylum Streptophyta; class Magnoliopsida; order Poales; family Cyperaceae; genus Cyperus; species Cyperus esculentus. The sequence continues at coordinate 1,147,185 of JASGLE010000007.1, read as the reverse complement.
AAAAAAAACAATTATGTACCAGTTTATATACGTGCCTGAATGCAAAAGCTTCATCCCATATATATAAGATCAACATATCAAAGTTGCAGACGATTAATTATACTAACAAAATATTGCCTAATTTAATTAGAAACCAGTCTAAAGAAATTGAAAGGGGAGCCGTCTCTTTTCTTTTGAAACTCTAGCCGCCTTTACTAGTAAATTCTCTGGTGGGGAGAGGCACACCGCCTCTTCCCCACCACCCCTCTTTCGTTTACTTCTTCTTTGTTGATTACCTTCAAGTTTAGTTCGTCCGTTTCTTCGTCTGTCTTTTCGTCGACCTTTTTATTCTAAGAAGGGTCTTTCGTTGTTCTTCATTTAAGATGATTATATCATGAATCACACGAGAATGGATTTTGCTCCCGCTTCAACAAACAGAAATAGTGCTTCAAGAAATGAAGATATGCAGAGTGCTTAACAAGTTTTTCAATCCTTACAAAGACGATGAATTCATCACAACCAAGATGGTAACTTCAAAAATGAATTGTGTGCTTCTTCAAAATTTGTCTCTCTATGTTAGTTTATCGGGACAAAATTATATTGTAGAAGGTTTTGGTTGTTATTTTGTGTCTTTTTTGGATTTAGATTGAGAAACAATTTATTTTATTTTTTCATAGATGTAATCTTTTAAGTGAATGAAATTAGTTGCATACAGGCTTTGAATGTTCAAAAAAAAAAAAAAAAATTGAAAGGCAACCAGTTGATGGTCTCCTGATTAAAGCTAATGCCTCCACATTCACACTTCGTACTAATCTTGTTGAACTAATTAAATAGAAAAAATTTATGGTTGATCAAGTTTGAAGTTATTAGTGCAACAAAATAACGTAAAACTGTTCCACAAATTAGAGCTCCTACTTGAACAAAATTTACTTAGAACCCCCTGAAATTTCACCTATTAACGAAAAGATGATTAATTAACTGATTCGATTTCTGTGAAAAAACACACAATTGATAAGTTGATAATTCATCTCCATCTCTCCTCTATACCACAGATTATCTTTAGTTAAATATCCCATTATTTAATGGCAGCCACACAAATTGTTAACTTTGAGAAGCTTTTCTTCTTCTTTTTTAATGAAGCAGGCTCTGCCACCTTGATAGGTTGATTAATCAATTTTCTGAACTGATGTTTTCAAATTTATTTTAGTATCTCTAATTAAAGTTTATGAACTTTAATTACATGGATTGGATGATATCTTCTACTACTGTTGTAATAATTAAGGTGCAATAAATTAAGTTAATTCACTAATAAAATTTTAATTATATTCGATACAATTTAAATGATTTTTTTTCTGTACATCACTAAGTTTGTGTATTGATCATGAGATATTTTTATTGCCTACTTGTCTGCAATAAAAGACACAAATTTGAGTGGCTTGATCCTCATCTTTATCTTAAAACAAAAAACACAAATACACACCTATAAATAGCATCAGTGTTTTCCATCAATAATTTTGTAAAAAAATTGATGTTTTTAAGTTCTTCACTTTGAGAAATATAAAATTAAATGCCCACACTAACAGCCAATGATTGTGTTACTTGTTTATTTTATTTGATCAGAGAATGAGAATCCTCAGTTGTTTTCTATAAATAGTGTAGCTATCTTCATTTCTTCAACTCAACATTCTTCTTCCTACAATTAATCCTAATTACTAATCCTTAAAACACACACACATCTTCTCATGGATAACACAGTTCAAAGTTGGTGGGTCTTAACCCCCCTTGCCTTATCTCCTAATCTGTTTCAAAGCTTTGATGCAACTGCCCTCTTTTCAATTGCCACACTTGCCATTGTTGCATGGCTTGTGACCTCTCTGGTTCACTGGACCCATCCCGGCGGCCCGGCATGGGGAAGGTACTGGAGGGGAAACAGCCCTTGTTCCGACTTGGTCATACCGGGTCCGAGGGGATTGCCTATTGTCGGGAGCATGTGCCTCAAGTCGGGGTTATCTCACTACATGCTTAATGTTCTGGCGAACAGGCTCGGCGCCAGGAGGCTCATGGCCTTCTCGTTGGGCGAGACGCGTGCCATCGTGTCGTCGCATCCTGATGTCGCGAAGGAGATCTTGAACAGTCAGGTTTTTGCCGACCGTCCCGTCAACCACTCGGCCTATGGACTCATGTTCGATCGGGCAATCGGTTTTGCACCGTACGGAGTCTACTGGCGCACGTTACGTAGAATCGCTTCGTGCCACTTGTTCTCCCCTAGCCAAATCGAGGTATCGGCTTGCCACCGCGCATCGATCGCCACTCAGATGACCAACTACCTCCGTTCGAATTCCGGCAAAAAATTCCAAGTCCGTGGAATGCTAAGGCGGTCGGCATTGTACTACATCATGCAATCGGTATTCGGAAAGCGGTATGATCTCTGCTCATCCGATTCTGACGAGGCCGAGCAACTACTACGGATGGTCGACGAAGGGTACGAGCTTTTGGGCATGAGCAACTGGTCCGACTACTTCCCGATCCTTGCTGGATTGGATCTTCAACATGTCAAGTCGCGGTGCTCGAAACTCATGCCTAAGGTGAACCAACTCGTGAACTCGATCATCGATGAACATCGCTCTACTGCTGGATCGAGGAAAGATCAGGACTTTGTTGATATATTGCTTTCCTTGCAGGAGAGCGAGCAGCTCTCTGACTCCGACATTGCCGCCGTGCTCTGGGTGAGTCATAAAAAATCAGACATTTTTTTAAAAAAAAATTCTTGTTTAATTGATGTAACTTGCTGACATATAGTGATCTATGGAATTTATAACAGGAGATGATATTTAGAGGAACAGATGCCATGGCCGTGCAGATGGAATGGACGCTGGCTCGCATCGTGTTACACCCCGAAATTCAAGTGAAAATTCACGCCGAACTCGATCGAGTTGTAGGAAGATCCAAGCCAGTTGCCGAGTCCGATTGCACTTCTCTCGTATACCTGCAAGCCGTAATCAAGGAGGTTCTCAGGATGCATCCTCCCGGTCCGCTGTTAGCCTGGTGCCGCGAATCAATAACAGACACGTTCATCGATGGCCGCTTCGTGCCAGCAGGCACCACCGCTATGATCAACATGTGGGCCATCACCCACGATCCCGAAATCTGGCAAAACCCCGACGAGTTCAACCCCGAGCGTTTCGTTGCAGACACGAATAATGGGTCGATGAAATCAGCTGAGTTTTCGGTATTGGGTACTGACTTGCGGCTGGCTCCCTTTGGTGCCGGAAGGAGGAGCTGCCCCGGCAAGGGCATGGCAGTTGCATCGGTTGGATTTTGGATGGCTTCCTTGCTACACGAGTTCGAGGTGCTCCCGGTCGAAGGGAAGCCCATGGATTTGTCGGAGCTTCTCAGGCTGTCGTGCGAGATGAAAGTTCCGCTCGAGGTGTCGGTGATGCCGAGGCGCAGTGCCTGAAGATGATCACTGATTGGTTATGATCTACTTCCCTGTTTTACTGAAGTAATAATAATTAACTAGGTGATGGATATATATATAATATGGATCATCATTTTCTCTGCTGGCTGTTTATTTCCAGATTAAGCAAAACTAATTAGCTTTTACTTAAGTGTATAATTAATGTTGTTAATGTAAAATGTGTTTACTATATATATATGAATTAATGTGCTTGACTGCTGCTTTGCAATGCGTGTTATATATATATAGTTGTGTTGTACTTGCAATGTGTAAATTGATCATATTAACTCTTTATATATGCTTCTCCACATATAAAACGTATACCAGCAAAGAGGCACGCATTGCTTTGGACTGAAATTGTTATTTGTTATAATATTTTTGTAAGATAATATGTAATGAGCCTTATATTGAAGAAATTGATATGGGCCTTAAATTTTAATGGGCTGAGATGTTAACTTAAATCAATGGTTTTAATCAATCTAAGAAAATAATCAACGGCTCAGGTTTCTTATTTTAGGAAGATAGCTCTTTCATATTATTTTTTCCAATATGCTTTTGTATACAGTGAGGATAGTGTTATATATCATTGAGTGCATTACCAATTTGCATGGTTTAATTAGGAGTACGAACCCAACCAAAGAAGAAAGAACTTTATATATTTAATTAACTGAAAGATTAACTTGTATATTTAATTAATTGGAAGGAAAGAGATAGAATGCTTTTTTTTTTTAATCCAAAGAACTGTCACATTACATGCTTAGGGAGTGTAGTGATAGGGATGTAGCGATTTGGGCAATAATGTAAATTAATAGGATAGAAATGTACTTGAGGAAGAAGGATGTAATATTACCACTTAATTAAAGATAACTACGTTTTTGGTGACGCACTGTTGATTATGAAATTAAATCTTAAATGATTATATTTTAAACTCTTAAATAATAAAACTATTTGATGGAATGTGTTGTATATATCATGTTATGTGTACATAGAAAATCATTATTATTTTCTCCCGTTTGGCAAGCGTAATAAGTTAAAGCGGAGTAAAATACTAAATCACCTTAGCACATTGGTGTTTGGTGGTAGTGAAGTAAATAGATGAAATAAAATAGATGGAATGAGTAAAAGATGTGAAATATTGATGATTTATTTTAAAGCACCTATATAGGTGCGTTAACTAATTACTACACCTTAAATCACTTCCGTTTGGTGACTTAAAGTGTCTTAAATCACTTACTACACTACTACTACAATCTAATTACACTTACCAAACGCAAGGTTTGGTTTTATTTACATGTACATCAAATATCAACAAAATTAACAGTTCAAATTTTATAATAGTTTCTCCTCATTTGATGGCCATCGAGACAAGATTAAATTTCATCATTTCTTATATATTATTGAGATAATTTAGAATACGTCCAATTTATGTTTAGATAAAAAAAAATATATCATAAGTACCAATTGTCATGATTATTGGATCCACCTATATATGTAAAATAATAATGATTTACCATCTTTAATTTTAATTAATTATTTATGAAAATGGTAGGCTGAGCCTACTTCATAAAAAAAAAAAACGGGGGTACATATATATGATTTGTTCATATACAATAAGTGTGGTATATATGATGGTATGATATACTTAATATTTATAATACATAGATATATAGCTTGAATATATGCTGGATGCATTACGAAAAATTAATTAATTCACCCGTCAGCTTCACAGTTTAATTATGTCGACAAATGGCAGAATAATATAACATATGAATCACGGCTTTATTCAATTTGTTTATTTGTGCAAACGAGGCACTAGCAATTTAGCATATCGATCGTGCCAACAAATATGTACTTAATTAATAATTAGTTCCTTTATTAGCTTGGAATCTACATATAATGGTCAAGTTAAATCCACATTACGAAACCTAACCATGTTATTAATTAATGTGGATTGCATTGTGGAGTAACACCAACCATGCACAATCGTACTAGATTCTCTATATAATTATATATATACGGTGATTAACTAGGTAATTAAAGTTTAATTAATTCTAATCGTCGATGAAGTCAAATGTAGGCCTTATTTTGCTTTAAAAGAAACTATATATGAACTAGATATCTTATATTGCTTTCCTTTTCATTTAAACTACTTTAAATTCTTTATTACTGAATCAGTTGGCGTTTTGTATGTATTAAAATTTTAAAATTTAAATTTGTGGCATATACAGGGCACCCGGTTCTTGCAAATTAGTCGAATGCACTAGAGTTTGTCTATTGTACTTCCAACTAGGTTACCTAGTTGCGCCTTTGGCACAACTTTAGGCCAGGTTATATATCATACAATGCTATTTTATTATTCTTGCATCAGCACATGATGTCACCAAAATTATATCCAGCCATGAGATGAGCATCGAATGACCCTGTGTATTTAGAAATCACTATTGCTAAGGCACTGTTAATTTTTGAGGAACCCTCAGCTGGGGTTCAAGATCCTCAATTGAGAAATTAAAATTTCAACTGAAAATACTAACGACCTAAATTCCAGCTTTTCAACAGTTCCAAACTGACCAATTTTTTAATATAAAAAATAAAAAATTTTATTTTTAAAATTTTAAATTAAAAAAACTTATTTTTAAAATTGAAATGAAAAAACTTATTTTCAAAAATAATAAAACCGGGTTCCCCAAACCCCGCCTCCTAAAAGTTGGCCTAATTTTAGGAGGCCGGTTTCCTATGAACCGGCCTAAATTTTTTTTTTTGATATTTTCTTCAGATAGCTATCATTGTTATCTTTCCATAGCAGCGAAGTTTGCTCTGATCGGAGTTTCCTATCAAAAGTTATGCCCGTTTGAATGTTGAATACCCAAAATATAGAATAAGATTCAGTATAAAATGCAGAACAGAATTCAGAAAGATTTTCAATGAATAATATTATAAATAAATATCAAATAATACAAATAATATTAGAATAATATTAGAAAAAAGAATATAAAGAACAAATTTTAAATTTATTTGAAATGAGCAAAAAGCTTTAGAATTTACTAAAAATTTATTGTGTAAATAACAGTTATGTACTAAATTTCGTATTGAATTTTATACTAAGTTGTATATTAAATTTTGGGTACTCAACATTCAAAGAGCCATAATTATCATGCAATAAATTTAAATTATTATTTTATATCATTTTTTTAATATTATTTATAATATTTAATATTTATTTATATAGTTTTATAAATAATTATCATGCACTATATTTTGTTCTGAATTTTATACTAAATCTTATCCTATATTCCGAGTACTCAACATTTAAATGGGCATAACTTTTGATAGGAAACTCCAATCAAAGCAAACTTCGCGGTTACAGAAAGCTAACAACGGGAGTTATCTGAAGAAAAATATATATAAAAAAATTTAGGCCGGTTCATAGGAAACCGGCCTCCTAAAAGTATGGCCTTTCCTGGAAAACCGGCCTCATAAAAGTAGGCCGGTTTACTATTTTTGAAAAAGATAATCTCTTTGTCCCCCTTAAATGTCCCTCATCCAATTCCATCTAAAACAAGCTTTGACTTTGTCAATGCGCACCGCCACCTCCGCATAGGTGCACTGCTATCTTCACCCAAGTGCACTGCCACCTCTACCCACGTGCACGACCACCTCCGTCTAGGTGTACCGCCACCTTATCACCGATGCCTACTTCCTCTCTCGCGCACGCTCTGCTCTAAAGGTGGTTTGATGTGACTAATTTTTGTATCCGACGATCTCTCGTGATGCTGATCCCATATCTCGCCGGTAGCCGCATCATTGAAGGTGACGAACTTTCACCTCCGGTGATCCCCTCGTGATGCTAACATAAATTTTTTTTTTTTTTAGCCACTGCAATTTGGTATGTATACCACATGATATGTGGTATGAACACCTAGAAGTATATAGTATGAACACCCAGAGTATATGGTATGAACACCCCACAAAATAGAAGATTTAAACACGTGTTTGAAATCAATTAAGCACGTGTTTGAAATCAATTAAGCACGTATTTTAATTAAGCACCACAAATTTTAGTGTTCATACTACTCTCACTAGGTGTTCATATGTTCTACTATAAGGTGTTCATACTATATGTAGTCAGGGATAAGTGTACGGGGGACATTTAAGGGGGATTTGTTTTGGGGGACAGTTAGTACGCCCCTTTTTGAAAATAAGTTTTTTTTTATTTTAAATTTTAAAAATAAGATTTTTTTTTATTTTTTATATTAAAAGATTGGCCTTCCAAACTTCAATCCAAATGACTCAATATATAACATCTTGTGTCATAATATTGTAAAAATACAAAAAGTTTTTTTGCCATTTTTAATTTCTATAGTAAATTTTAATATCGAGTATGATAGATGCAATTAATTTTAAACTCGATCATTGTATGAGCAAGTTTAATGATTATTTTTGTTCAATAAAAATTATAAATCCAAAATACGCCTATCATCTAAATTAAATCGGCACATAAATATCATTAAAACTATAAAATAATAGATGCAATTAGTTTCAATGTGGTCCAGATATCTCCATTAATTATCATAAAAAAGAAATTAAGGTGCCAAGAATCTTTGCTGTTGACGAAATTAAATAACTAGAAAATTGGAATGAAGTAAATTAACATATTACGTACGTAATATTTTTTGTTTGATAGGTCGTCATCAGATGTTCTTATTTTCCATGCAATCCAAAATTAATTGAGTGATTTCACACGGTATCTTTTACTTAAAACAGAATTAAAACCAGTATTTCATGTACCACATAAAATAAATGGCCTTAATTAATTACTTTCTTCTGTTCAAAGTTATCGAATGGTCAGGCCTAAAAACAGTAAGAATAATGTTTGGGATAGCAAAATTTTTTTTATTTATAGTATGATTTTCTCATATTTTCTTTTATATAATTTAGAGATTTTGCTATCCTAAGTAATATGGTTACTGTCCTTAAACAGACCTTGAATAATCTAAACAGGAAAATTCGACGTCTTATGATTTCAGGCACTGGATTTGCAGCAAAAGTTAAGAAACTTATATTTATTTTGAGTGGATATTAAATGAATTGCGGGCATGATAGGGTACCTGATGGTTTTCTCCAAAAATGTGATCAATCAAATATAATCCAACTATATATACAAGTCAGATGAATTCTAGTGTCTATATTTGCACCATGTAACTAGTCTCATTTTGATCACAAGGAGAAAAAGTACGTGATCCCTGTTGTTTTGGTTGTTTCTTTTTTTGATCTTTTGTTGTTTTGGTTATTGTTATTGACCACTAAATTTCTCTAACAAGTGCAACAATATTCCACTAACATATATAGCCTTCAATTTGAAATGGGAAGGAGTTATCTTTTTTGTCTTATCACAAAATTTCCTTAAATTGTCACAATCAATTAAAATTTGTTCTTTTTCATCTCTAATTATTGATCCCACATTTCAATGTAAATATAATCAATGTCATTACATAATTAGAAATATTGGGGAATACAAAAAATTTTTATTTTTGGAGTTTTCTAAGTATTTGTTTTGAATTTTAGAAAATAGCTCATAAATATTAATAAAATATTGATGTTTGTACAAGCTATTTTCAAAAATGCAAAACAAATACTTGGAAAACTTTAAAAATGGAAAATTTTTGTATTCCCCAATATTTTCATACAAAGAATTTATTGAGCAGCATAAATCGTGATTTCAGACACGATAACAACAATTTTGAGCCGTTAGCATTTCGGTCCGAAATGCTAACGTTAGTATAATAGTCTAGCTCTATATATATATATATATATATATATATATATATATATATATATAGAGTCTAGCTACAGTGATACGCATATCACGGTTTTACTGTGCTATGCGCTCAGTATCTCAGTTTTCGGTGTCCAAATAGTCGATCCGAACCGCTCAACGTGATCTCTACATCAATATATATATGCTAGCATACCAAATGTTACGATTTTTAGAATTTTCTTGCTATTTTTAGTGATGGGAAGAAAATGGCTAGATCCAAGGATTCTGATTCATACAAAACAACGATTTTCCGCATCATTAGAAATAGCAAAAAAATTCTAAAATCTGGTTTCCTAGTATATTTTAATATGGAGATCACATTGAGCGGTTTGGATCGACTATTTGGACACAAGAAATGGAGGTAGGGACCACATAGCACGGTAAAACCGTGATATGCATATCACCATAGCTTAATTCTATATATTATTGAGATAATTTATAATACACCTAACGGTTCATATTTGTCAATTTATGTCTATATATAAAAAGAAAAAAAAAAACTATCATAAGTTCAACGACCAATAACCAATAACGTCCCTCCTCATATGTAAATATCTTTGTTAGTAGACTACATCGAAAAAAGGGGTAACATGTTGTATATATATAGCTGATACTCGAGATTTGTTCATTTTTGTTATGTAATAAGTGTATGATGGTATGATATATTTAATATTTATAATACATATATATATATATATATATAGCTAGAATATATGCTGAATGCATTACGACAAATTAATTAATTCACCAGTCAGCTTCACAGTTTAATTAAGTCGACAAATGGCAGAATATATAACATCCTTATCCTTACTCTTGATAAAAGGATAAAAGAAGATTGAATTTTTTTACATGAAAGTTTTATCTTCCCTAAAGAAGAAACCTCAGTCATTAATTGTTTATTTAGATTGATCACCACCGTTGATGTACATTAATATATCGGCCCATTAAAATTTAAGGCCCATGTCAGTTTCCTCACAAGAGATGAGCTTTCGGCAATTTATTATAAAATATAATAATTTCAGCCTAAAGCAAAGCGTGAGCTCTTTACAAGTATGTATATATACAAGTATATAATATAAAAATCACGGCTTTATTAAATTTGTTTATTTGTGCAAACGAGGCATTAGCAGTTTAGCATATCGATCGTGCCGACAAATATGTTCTTAATAATTAGCTCCTTTGGTTTGTAATCTATATTGGTCAAGTTAAATCCACATTATGAAACCTAACCATGTTATAAATTAATGTAGATTGCATTGTGGAGTAACACCAACCACAATCGTACTAGATTATATATATAGAGATATTATATGGTGCCAACATCTTGCTTTAGGCTGAAATTATTATATCTTATAATAAAGGGCTGAAAACTCATCTCACAAACTAATATGGGCCTTAAATTTTAAAGAGCCGGGACATTAATGTACGTCAAAGATAATGATCAATCTAAGTAAACAATCAACGGCTGAGATTTCTTTTTTAGAGAAGACATAACTCTCATGTCAAAAAATCCAACCTAATAAAATCATTACGAGTAAGTACATATGTACGGTGATTAACTAGGTAAACTATAATTCTAACCGGCGATGAAGTCAAATGTAGGCCTAGTTTTGCTTTAAAAGAAACTATATATATATATATGAACTAGATATCTTATGTTGCTTTCCTTTTCATTTAAAATACTTTAAATTCTTTATTACTGAATCAGTTGGCGTTTTGTGTGTATTAAAATTTTAAAATTTAAATTTGTGGCATATGCAGGGTATCCATATCCTCTAGAATGGTTAGTCATTCCATATCATGGAGTGGTCAGATATCACACATAAAAAAAAATACGGGCAGCCTCGATTCTTATGTCAAGTGGATTTATAGAGGGGTTTTTTGTTTTGGGCAGTACTCCACCCGTGGAGTATTCCAGGGGATGTGAATTCGGGGTACTCCAGGGGATGTGAATTCGGGGTACCCGGTTCTTGCAAAAGTCGAATGCATTTTTGCTACTTTTGGACCCACTTTTATTCTGTTTCCTTCCACTTTTAATTTTATTTAAAAATTTAATGACATGATAGTTAACAAACATTGTTATTCAAAGATTGTTAATGTTTTTAGATTTTTACTTTCTCCTGGTACCAACAAAAGCTTCACCAGTAATAAGAAAAATATTAAAAACATCCAAAAAATCCGAAACACTCAGACATGATCACATGAACTTACCTCCAAAAAAAAACAAACAAACAAACAAATGCCCTTCAACGAAACCAAAAACACAGAGCCCATTAAAACAATATCAAATCATTTTTACAACAACTTATAATAACATTCAAGGCCTTTTTTTTCTTGCAATGTTTTATGTGAGCCCATTTTGGCCTTCATTAAACTAAGAACCATTCATGTAATTTTAACTTTTTTTTTTCCTTCCTTTCTCAGTTCTCAGTTCTCACTCCCAACTCCAAATTCAGCACCAAACCTTCCCTTACTCTTTGACCGATTTCCCCAAAGTGGTAAAAAGGGTAAAAAGTTACTACTTTCTGAGTGATTCTCAGTCATGACGGGCGTCTCGTCGGTGCTCTCGCTCTCCCCGGTGTCTCCCTTCACTTTCCCTCTTCGCCTCAAGGTACTACTACTACCACTACCTCTTTAATCCTCAAGTACCCACAAATTATTTCTCTCTAATCACCCCTAATTTTTGTTGGGTTCAGAGATTTAGGGGTGTAAGGGTCAGGTGCCAAGCGAGTTCGGGTTCTGATTCGGGACAGGAGGGTAGTTCTGATTCTGGCTCTGGCATTTCGTCGAACAGCTTGTCTGCAGGACTGGCTGGTCTTGGGTTGCTCGAGACGGGGTATCTTAGCTACCTAAAGCTCACTGATTCCACTGCATTCTGCCCAATTGGAGGTGGGGGTTGTGGGGATGTGCTCAATAGTGACTACTCCGTTGTTTTTGGTAATTAATTAATTGCCCCCTTTTTTCTGTTAGTTCTGTTTGTTTATTCAGAGTGGGACTTGTCTTTGTGAACTGATTGGGTTTCTACTATAATTGGTGAGTTCTTAAAGAAGAATAAAGGCAGGTTCAATTGGTGCTTTCATCAGTTTTTAATCTAGTTAAATTTGGACTCTTTTAGTTGGAATCCCTCTTTTGATCGCCATCGTTGCTTAATTAATTGGCATTGGAATTTTGTTATAGTTCTAGCTTTATATTAGTGCCAAACTGGTGTCGACCAATAGCTCGTAGTGGTATCAATTACTTGCATCAAAGCCACAAAGAAATGTTTGTTTTTTCTTAGTTAGTTACGAAAGTTGTCACTTTGCACTTTGTTCAGTTAACCTGGCTTGTCCACCCAAGAAAAGCTCGTTAACTTTAATAAAGCAATATGCAATGGATAGTGTTCTAATCATATATTTGTTTTCCTTGTATAATCTTTGTAATAATGTTACAACTTGGTTGAGTTTTGACATGGACCTGCACCATTTAGAATATTCTGCTTTTATGTGGTAGTGTATTCTATTATATTTTATAGATACCATGCTTTGTCATCAATATAATATGTTACAGAACTTTTACATAGTGATTGGGCAACCAATGCTTTTGCCTTATTTTTCTATCCTGTTGCTGCTGGTCTGTTTTTCACCATATTGGAAATTTGTATATACTTTGTTTTTCAATAATCATTTTCCTCTTCAGTTTTAATTCATTGTTACTTCTCTTGTTCCTTGTTTGCCAGCTGAAATTCATTAGATTCATGTTAAAGTGGATATTAACTAAAAAGTTGTCTATTTTGATTTTTCAAAGAATGTATAGTCTTATCCAAATTCATTTCTCATCCACATGGCTTGATTCCCTTGCATTTTGTGTTTGAAATTTGATGCGATGCTGATATTGCCTATATATTTGCCATTAAATTCTCATTGTTTTAGCTACCTTTGTAGTGTCAAGCTTAACTCTGATGATTTCTTGCTAGAATAATGGTTATATTATAAGAACTGGTACTGGTCAAGCATTGCTAGAACAGTAAAAATTTAATTGTGTTATAAAATAGTAAACATCAAATTTATCCATAACTCGGTTACTAGGGTAAACATCACTGGTCTGTCATATCTCGATTGGCCACGCAATGAAAGAAATTTGATTTGACTCACTTCAAATCTTCTTTACTATTGATTGGGACTGTTATGTTTATTGGAAATATAAAGGCTGAATTAATTAAAACATATTACAATAATGAAACACCGAACTTTTTCTCTTACAAGGAGGAATACCTTTTTAAAAGTTGAATTCTATATAAGTTTAATATGTTTTCAAATCTAATTAATTTACTTTCAGAAGTCAAGAAATTTTATGGTACACAGCATCATAGATTTGCTTTACTGAATGAAAAAGAAAACAATGTGTTGCAAGACTTCTTCAGACTCGAGTTTGTTGATATATCAAATCTTGTTGTTTTGATTGTACCATATCTTAAGATAAATTCTTAGCATTGTATGAGACTGATCAAATCCAATTTATTTGAATCTATTTTATCATTTTCTTGTGTCCAACTCTGTATGAATAGAACAAAATGCTGACAGTAATAGTACCTTCTTCTTTTTTATTGCTAGGTGTCCCTCTACCATTGCTCGGAGCTGCTGCATACAATGCAGTTACACTCCTCTCACTTCAACAGCTGGGAATATTTACTATTCCTGGAATTGACAAAACTGATGGTCGACTACTCCTAATTGGGACCACCACTTCAATGGCAACTGCGAGTGCTTATTTCTTGTACCTATTAAGCACAAAATTTGCGGGAACAAGTTGTTCATACTGTCTCATATCAGCCTTTATATCCTTTACGTTATTCTTCATTACTCTTAAGGTACTTGTGAAGAAGTGTTTGAGACCCCAGTATGTACAGTAGAGGAGGCATCACTTGGCAATTGTTATTTTGACAATCTTGACAATCGAAATTTAAATAAATCGAAAAAAAAAAGTTTATATATGTAACCTTCAAGGCTTCAACTTATAGATTTTGAGAATTTAAATTTCATGCAATTTGAATATCATTTGATATCTCATTGAGAACATGTGCAACTAACAGTTCTCATTATAACAGCCTTTGATAGATTAATAAACTTACTAAAAATTGCTTGAAATTTCAGAACATAAGAAATCCATATGCTTCACAACATCGAGAGCATTTGTTTGCAATAATGACCAAATTATTCTTTTGAAGTGCAATTTTCCTTTATGTTATGAAATCTATGTATTAGTAATTAAGTATTTGGTTTGCTGAAATAACTATAGGACTATGGATTGGAGAAAATCGGGAAGTTGCTTGGGCTGCAGTTGGCTATTGCTGGGGTGGTCATTGCTGCTTTAACAAGCACATATTCAGCTACTGTTCCTGAATCAACAAGGTAAGATACTGTTGTCATGAAAGAATAGATTCTATGTTGCTTCAAATATAGCCTTACCTAACAGCATGATTCGGTTTTCTGGTTTGTCCTGTTGCGTTTAATTCTTTATTTGTTATAATGACTGGGACAGTGATTGAGGCTTATTACCTGAGGCACCTTAGAGAAGCCACTTTTGATATTAGTTTATATAATTATTACTATGCTTTCATTTTGTACTTTGTGCAGTGCGGAGGAATTCACCTTGGAACGGTATGAAACAGAAATAACCAAGGAGTCGACACCATATGCCATCGCTCTGGCAAAACACTTGCAGTCCATTGGTGCCAAGATGTATGGGGCATTTTGGTGTTCCCATTGCAATGAACAGAAAGAGGTTAATTCATGAACAAAAATATAAATATTTGGCACTTAATGTCTATACTTTGTTTCTAGCCAGAAATAGAGCTATGCTTGTATGCAAGGTGATGTGGAATTCTGTGGAGTTATAGAAATAAATGGATAAATAAATCAAAGGGAAGAAATATGAACCTTAATATGATAGATGCACTAAAATATGTATATTTTCTCTATGTCAGATGTTTGGAAAAGAGGCCATGAAAATACTAGATTACGTAGAGTGCTTTCCTAATGGAGCTGGCAAAGGAAGAACAATGTCCCTCGACTGTGCCATTGTGGGAATTGAGGGATTTCCTACATGGGTCATAAAAGATAAGGTACTGCAACTTTTTAAATTACGTCGACTAGTCAATCAAATTATAAGCAATACCTGCTTGATGGATCTATACCTGTTGGCCTGAACATGGATGATCAAAATAACTATTACAGGTATATGTGGAAAGAAAAATAACTGAACTCCGCCCAAGCAAACCTAAATCAATCAAAAATCTGTTTACAAATTAAAAAAAATGGAATTTACAAAATAACTGCTGCTGGGTCATTTTATTTACTTTCACAGTTAAAGAAAATATAACCATCATAAGGGGTGCACAATTTTTCAGTGTTAGCTTGTATAATGAGAAATTATCAGAATACCTTACAAAGAAAAAAATAAATTTAACAAATACATTTCCAGGATAGTGCTGTTTGCCATTTTCTTAATTTCATACTTCAGTTGAGATTTCAGAGACCTTAATATCACCAAGTGCACCTTGAAATGAGGAAAAAAATGAGCACGTCCCAGTTGAAACAACTTTAGCCAATATTGATTAAAATTGAGGATGAGGTGAAACCGTAAAATTGAGTAGGTCAATTGACAAGTTTAGGTAGCAGAAATTTACAAAACTAGGCAAGCTTTTCTCATATGCATGGGACTATTTGTAACTATTTTCTTATTATTACTTAAACTGGCATTCAATTTTAGGTCCTGAGTGGTGAACAGGATCTTTCTACTCTAGCAGAGGCGTCTGGCTTTGTTTATCAAGAAAACATGCAGTCCTAGTTATTCGACCAGAAGATCAGTTTAATTTTGTGAAAGCGGCACTGTTAAATTGTGCCAATTGAGATTAGTTGAAGCTAGCAACTGAGGAAGAGCTAATATATTTATTAATAGTTTGTATATATTATTAGACAGATTCTTTTTGTATCGATCTCAAATCCCTAATGTAAATGAATTTTGAAGAGCTGTAAAGTGAAGCATCAATGGAAGTTGCGAAAGTGCTTCGTATGATATTTGGTGTTTCCAATCCATTGGTTCATTTTATCGTAGATTCGTCGGCTGTCCTATCTTTAGCAGGTATAAGGTGGTCCATAAGCTGTATTACTAAAAACACATCAAGAATGGTTGTTACGGTATATCTTTGAGTCGAGATTGACAGTAATAGTAATAACTAAAACTTCTACAGATTTCAGAAACGATATACTTGCAAACATAATCAAATTGTAAAAATACCAGAGTACAAAGTAGAGCAATCATAATCACACATCATTAATATAAAATTTAGCTGGAACAACGACACCCAATTGCAATCGTTTCAGTTGAGTTTGCATGGTTGCACTAAAGCAGTAAATCACAAAAAGAAAAATAACTTCTGAACAACAATCCAGTTGGCAGCCACTGTCAACTTCTCAAAAAAAAAAAAAAAAAAAAAAACAGTACAACACTGACTATAAAAATGACAATCAAAAGTAGTCTTTCTACGTTCCAAATAATTTTTGAACTTTTCATTGATTTGCACTGGTTACATGACATCAGGTGATATTTAAGTCATCCTACCATTCCTAAAGCTCTGTTAATCGATTATCACCACAACCAATAACAAAAATGAAAATAAGAGCACAAATTAGGAAAAAGAGTTGTGACTATTTCTGCAGAACTTTGTAAGGAACTTGCATAATGTGGCTACACGTTATGTCGTGAACAAGAGATATACAAGCCCTTTCAAGTATTCTACTATTTCAGACCCTCCAAGCTTTGAGCTCCCAAACACTCTGTCAACAAAAGTTATTGGAACCTACAACAGAAACAGATGACATTAATTAAATAGATATGAAGAAAAATACAGCTATATGCATTCCGTCTACAAATACAAAACCTTTTCTAGGAACTTGAAGTTTACAAAGTACCAGCACAGCATGATGAAATAGGTGCTAAAATGTATATTAACTAATTTTGGCTCAGGTAAATCTCTGTGGCCATGGAGGGCAAACCCAATTAATAGAAGGCATGTATAAGTTATTCAGTTTAATCATGCAACCTCACAGAAAATAATACACAATCACAGATATACTCAACATCTAGCGTTAAACTTTCTTTTTCTTTAATACAACCATTAACATTTGGAGTTGTGTTTATGAATTGTACAAATAAGACTGAACAACTCCAACATACATCGCCCTCAACTTATTAATAAAAAAAAACAAATAAGAGGTAGTAATGGCATACCAGTATGTGAATCGCCAAAATAGAAGGTACAGAAACCAATATTGCAAGTCATTTTACATACTAAATAGTAAATACTTAAATAGAATTTTCCACAAAATGTTAAAACAATAGCCTTTGCATAACTATGAAACTTTGGATAGTACCTCTTCAACATGGTAGCCCTTCCTTGTCGCTCTCACAATCATCTCCATCTGAAACACATAGCCTTTGCTAACGCATGATGTGACTAAATCCTGTAGGACAGATCTCTCGTACAGTCTACGCAAAACAAAGGAATAAATTGACATACTAGACACCACATACATTCTGAAGAATTAATAAAATAGCTACTATGTTATGCACCTAAAAGAGCCAGTCAAATCAGAAACACCCGGCCAAAGGAGAGTCTGTGCAAGTACATTTGCACCCCTGCTTGTCAATTTGCGCATGAGGTTCCAACCATGTACACCTCCATTCTTGACATATCGGGTCCCTGTAACAATGTTAGCGCCAGTTTCCTTTTGTTTCCTGGTTATTTTGAGCTGTAATTAAGGACATGGAAAGAGACGAGACCAAGCCTACTGTTCAAAAAAATTTTGAAAGAATTATTTAATAATAAGAAGTTATAAAAAAATCTTTGATACCTGATGAAGTTAGGCAAGTATTTTGGCTGCACAAAGAAAGAATAGTGCAAATGTAAGTTTGGCAATAAGAGAGAGAGATTATGTGACAGTTAAAAGGATCCAAATAAAAATTACATGATGAGAAAGATCGGCATCCATGATGACAACAAAATCACCTGTGGCATGCTTCAGTCCATGATAATAGGCAGTCCCTGCATATTGTACAACATTAATTTCAATTCAATTTTATTCATTTTAAAAAAAAATTAAATAAAAAAAGGGAGGCAACGAACTTTACCTAGGCCAAGTTTTCTTGGTCTTGCCCTTAAAAGCTGATGTTATAAAGAAATTAAAAAAGTCAGACTACATTATACTTCCACATAATAAGAATCAATGAGCATGTAGGAGATAAAGCAAAGAACTGGTAAATAAATCTGGCATGGTACAGTGCATTATCATGAGCTAATTCAAGAATCCAATTTATTAAGGTATAATCAAGTAATGGAGTCGCTTACAATGCGGTCTTCTCCATAGACTTCTTGCAGCTGCTTAACAATATCCTGAGTTCCATCTGGGCTTCCATCATCCACCACAATTACTTCAAAATCAACATCCCTGACAAAAACAAAAAACTTAACCCGTATCATATTTTGGAACTAAATGACCCAGCCCTTGTCTGACAAATCCAACCCCATTTTTTTGAAAAAAGTAGGTTCACAACCTACCGATTCTATTAACTAGAATCTTAGATTAAGAATACATAGTCTGAGAAAAGAAACCAAATGGACCACAGGGGGTGTACACACTACTTCTTCGCTTTACTGGTTTCACACAGATACCCTATGTTCTAAAAAACAAAAAAAGAAGAGCAACACACGCTCTTTACAGGTCACTCAATAGTAAACTAACAGTAAAAGAAAAGAAAATCAGTATCAGCAAAGCAGAGGAACATACAATTTTTCACTCCGATTTGGGATCAAAATAAAGAAAAGGAAATAACTCCTCCAAGCCTGACTGAAAGCATCAGATATTGGATTTCCACCTTCCCGGCCACTCTACTGCTTCTGACTTTGTAAGAGATGAAGGGTGACCCCCAGTCTCCTCTTTGTAATGGTATTAAAACCTCCAACAAATTCAACCCCATTGATATAGACTCGTAGTAGTACTATTAATACTATATGGTCGTATACATATCAATACAACACTAAGCCGGTAACAACTAATTTAGATGTACGTATATATGTATTTATCATCATCTTTATAATAGAATAGAGATGACACTAACAATCATCACATCTATGTTATTTAACAAATTAACATCTCCTACTTTTATCTACTCTCACAATAGCATAATTCCAAAGTATGCACTTAATCCGACCAAAACATGTGGTCGATTTAGAACCGTCAGTCCGCAAATTTTCACCTAAATTCAAAGCAGATCGACGACCTTTTAAATCCAAAGGAGTTGGTCAGATTAGAGCCAACATACATACCGAAGGTGCTTGAAGATGAGGTAGATGATGAGCGCGATGTTGAGGCGCTCGTTGTAGGTGGGGACGATGATACTGTACTTGGTCTCCTTCTCGTTCCCCTCTGATCGGCGTTCCTCCTCCATGCCGCTTCGCCCGCACGCGATCTCCGACGGCCGATCCGCTCGATCTCCCTGTTCGACTGACCCAGCGGTCTTCTTAGAACTGCTCTCGGAAGCCCGGGAGGAATCACTCTGGAACAGGCCATATTTGGAAAAGGCCCACTCCAAGAAACGCGAAGTCTATTGGGCTGCCTCAGTTTTACTCGATCCCGATTCCTTATCGCTTCTGATGTTATTATAATGAGGGATCCGGTGCCAACGATGTCAAGTCTGCGATTTTCATATTTAAATTTTGATTTATATGGCTCAATAAATTCTTTATATCAAAATTTTATTTTTAAAATTTTTGAAGGCTATAAGATTTTGATATAAAGAATTTATTGAGCCATATAAATCAAAATTTAGATATGAAAATCGCAGACTTAACACTATTGGCACCGGATCAGATTTGACACCGGATCCCTCCTCTGTTATAATAACCGAGTGCTCATCCCCCGACTTATTGCATTGTGCAGTTCACAGCGTCAGCCATTGGATCACCTCGAGATCCGTGCTCACACGAACTGGAGACGATCCAACGGCTGACGCTGTAAGCTGCAAAATACAGTACAGCAGGGGATATGAATTCTCTTTTCTTAACTGACCGACCGCCTTCTTTGTTCTCTTTTGTCCTTTCTCTTCTCTTCTCAGCCGCGATTTCCCCAATCCAATCCATCTCACACACAAACCCCAACGCCCAAATCGATCGCGCTCGTCTTCCTCCGCAGGACCACAAACCAGCCATGCCGAAGAAGATGGGCGTCAACACCAAGGCCGAAGCGGCGAGGGCCCGGCGGAGCGCCACGGAGTCCGAGCGCAAGGAGAAGGACGCCCGCGACAAGGAGGAGGCCTACTGGCGCGACGCCGAGGGCCCCAAGTCCCGCGCCGCCAAGAAGCGCGAGGAGGAGGCCGAGAAGCGCGCCGAGGCCGCCGCACGCCGCGCCGAGATCCGCAGGCTCGCTGAGCAGGAGCAGCAGCAGCTCGAGAAGGCCGCGCGCAAGCCCAATCCTAAGGAATCTAGGGTTTCCGTTCCCGTTCCGAAGGTTTGTTCTTGTACTTCTAGATTGCTTTAGATTTAGAAGTAGTTGTTATGGTTGAAGTTTATAGGTTGTAAGAGAGTTTTGGTTCAAGAATTGATCTGAAACGGAAGAGCAGGATGATATTGAATCGAGAGAAATAAACACGATAAATTATAAGTTAAATGTTTGTTTATTATTCTTTGATGCGTGTCAACAGGTGACTGCTGCGGAGCTGGCGAAGAGGCGGGAGGAAGAGCAGCAGAGGTTGCAGCAGGAGGCAGAGGCAGCTCAGAAACGGAAGAGCAGGATGGCCGATGAGGAGGAGTACGAGAGGATGGTGCTTGTTAGCAATACCAATAGAGATGATTCGGTCATTGAGGCACACTCGGTGGATGAAGCTCTGACAAAGATGACGATCGCTGAGCCTGCTTTGGCACCGGATCGCCACCCTGAGAGGCGTCTCAAGGCTACCTTCAAGGTAATTCTCTATTATATGATATCTGTTTAAAGTTTATCTCTTAGATTATGAATGGTTTCCCAATCATGAAGATGATATATTAACTCTTTCGTTAGTTCCTGAGGTATCGAACTTATTTTTGTTGTTAGAGTAGATGGTCAGAAGTAAAAAGTAAATCCTTTGCATGCAATTGTTCATGTTGCTGTTATTAGTTTACTTTGTTATTGTTGGTATGGGAACAGTTTTTCAAATTAAAAAAACATACTTTTTTTTTTCCTCTTTTTAAAATTCAATAAGATGTTTTGCTTCAACAGAACTTTGTTAGTTTTGGTGCGTGATGCATTGATTGAAGGTCTCAGAAATTGTCTCTACATTCTATATTATGGAAGTTTACTCATTAATAATCAACTTCTGTTCATTCCTAAATGCTTGCCAAGTTTAATAATCAACTACTGTTCATTCCTAAATGCTTGCCAAGTTTAATAATCAACTACTGTTCATTCCTAAATGCTGCCAAGTTTAATAATCAACTTCTGTTCATTCCTAAATGCTGCCAAGTTTAATAATCAACTTCTGTTCATTCCTAAATGCTGCCAAGTTTAATAATCAACTACTGTTCATTCCTAAATGCTTGCCAAGTTTACCATTTGAAGAATTTCTGAGGATATAATTGTTCTTCAGGCATTTGAGGAGGCTGAATTACCAAAGTTGAAGGAAGAAAAGCCTGGGCTAACACTCAACCAATACAAAGACATGATTTGGAAGATGTGGAAGAAATCCCCAGACAACCCCCTCAATCAAGTAATTGCGCTTAATGCTTATGGTTCAGATTAATTTATATGTTGATTTTAGTTACGACCATCTGCTAATCCAACTTCAAATTCTTATATAACAGGCCGCTGAGTGATTTACACTCTCGAGTCCAGTCTGCAACCTGCATCTTGTAACAATGGTTCTTGTTCAAATGGAGTCATTTTTTATGGTTGCAGTATGTAATCTCTCACTTAAGATGAATAATAAGATGCAGTCTGCTGCCCTGGCTGATGGTGCATACATTTTTGGGTACTGTGAGAGCTGTGAATAAAATCAGGAGCATGCAATGTACATTAGTGAATTTAGAGTATTAGTTTATTTTGCTTTGCTTAAACGGGCATTTGAAATTTGTGCTGAGTACAAGTTATGTATGAAATTCTTGGTAATTTTATATAATCTTTAGTTGGCACAATTCATGGGAAAATTTATTTGTTGTTAATTGTTACTACACAGATACACATACCGTTGTCGATTTGGCTTCTCTCTGTGCTTATCTGAAAGTCTCAGATGGATTCAGTTCATTTATATTCTTCGAAGGGTTTCCGAATGTAACTTGTTATGCAAAGTAGACAATAACTTCAGGAGTATAAAAAAAAAATCAGACATTCAGAAGCACTAAAAATTGTAACTAAAAGATTAACATTTCATATAGATAGTCTCCGTCATATATACAAATAGATCAAAATAAAAAAGAAACAAAGATCTCTAATACTATATTACTCCAAAAATCTCTGATGTTACTCTTTACACGATTTCGATTTTTCGGAGTTGACATAGTTCAACATCGCCTGGGTTGACTGCTGAGCAAAATACTTCTGCCTTAGCAACACATATGGGTAGCTTATCACTGACAGAATGTGTGCTGGTTTTGAGAAGGAGAATATTTCATAGTAAACTTTGTCATCCTCATCCCACTGAACAGAGAACCTCTCCTCTCCAGCCTACATGCAACCAAGAAATTCAGTCACTCAGAGAGAACAATACCATATACATTTGTATAAGAATTCGACAATATATGGTTCCAAAGGTTCCAACAATCGTACAGAACAATTTCAACCTGAATTCACCAATGCGTATTCGATGTTTCGAGAATGACAACTGGTCAGAAGCATAGACTCTTAAATGCCTTGTTCATGCATAATCCACACTTAACAAGTACTTAAAATTACATGTAATTCACCGAATATTTAAAATCATCATGAATTGAAATTGTCTTCTGATGAGCCTTATGTGATAAAAAAAAAAAAAAATGTTTAACCAAAAAGTAAGTTCCATTACTAAATAAAATTCTTCATCATCTTTACATTTCGAGTCCGTATCTGCTGCGATCCAAATAGCATCTCAGGGTCCTGAGAAACAGATCCAACGGATGTGGTTTTCAGGAGGGTGTTTTAAAATATCTGCACCGTTGGATCAGGATCTCAGGTCCTGCGATCCAAATCGGATCGCAGCTGATTTCAGCGCTTTACATTTCAATGTCTGACATAAGGGTACAAGAGAAGAGAGCAAGTACCAGGAGGTGGCCTTGCAGAGTCCCACTTCCAAAAGAGAATTCCTCCTTTCTCGGCCCTTTCGCATCACTATCATCAGTCACATACGCAATTCGAAGGGGCATCATGAGCCATGGCACCACCTCCTTCACGCACACACAGAACTTAACGTCCTTCCTCACCGGCGTGCCCGGATCCACCGCGGCCCACCCCAGCGCGAACTGCCTCCAGGACAGGAGCCCCGACCTGGCGCTGCGGAAGGCGTCCGGGCCGGATCCGAGGAGCACACGGGCGCGGCTGATCGAGAACCCGTTACTGGTAAGGGCTTTGTTCTTTTCCTCTGCATTCAGGTCGGTGCTGGAGGAGGTGGCGCAGTGGAATTCGGCGGGGTAGTTGAAGTCGCCTGCGGTTGCGATGCACGCCTTCTGCTGCTCCGCCGACGGACGCGTCCAGCTGAGAAACAGCCCTCCCCACGCCATTGACGATGGTCCTCTCCTCCCGCCCCTCTTTCGTTCTCCGATCCGATGTAAATTGGCCTACCAGTACCAGCTACAGTGATGAGTGAGTGAGAGTGACTGCCTGACTGGTAAACAGTTTGCTGCTGAACTTATTTATGGGCCTTGGGCTCAAATGGACCTGGGCTTTTTTGTTACTGTTGGGCCAAGATTCAATCATGCTATGGATTTGATCATTTTACTTGAAAACTCTTTTTATAGATCGGTAAGAAATATGAATTGTTTATCATTTTTCTGAAACATATAATACCATGGAAGAAATATGAATTGTTCATCATTTTTTTGAAACATATAATACATAACTCTTCTGTAGATTGGAAAAAATATAAATTGTTCATTTTTCTGAATCATATGGTAACGATATATTTTCCAAGTACAAGTAAAGAGAAATACTTAATCTGTAAAATTATAACTGCTCGATTAACTCGATTAATAATTAACGGTTGTCCATAGAAGAACTCCATGAGTTAGTAAACTGCTGTAAGTTTGTGAAACTGGCGTTTGCTTATGAATTATGAGTAGTTATTAGTGCATTGTACCGATTTTTCGTTCAATTAATATCCTCTTTCCGTACCAAATTGCACTTATTTAAGGTCTACTGTACCGGGCACGTGTAGAAGGCGGGAAGGAATTTAATAGTTGCACGTTAAGCGGTACAGAGATTTAGTTTCAAAGAAGATTAATAATGGACTCAGGAACAGTAAAACGCCACCAACTTCTCTCAAAGAAATTAAATAAGAGAAATTATATTTGCCCCCTTAACTATCCTTCAAACTAAATTGGTAATATTTTTTCTTTCTTTCTCATACTCTCATAAATTTTGAGTGAATTTTTTTTTTTATTCTTGATCTTTCTATTGTATATATATAAGTGTTTTGTTTGATTGAGGATGTGAATTGGATCCAGTAAAAGTGATTTGTTGTATTTAAAAAAGAATTTTTAACTAAAATGTATTGGAGTGCGGTTAAAAGAGTTTTTTAAGGGGTGCAGTTATCAACTCCCATTAAATAAATGGAAGGCCACAAAAAACAACACTTATACAGTTATACTAAGATATCACATTAAATTGGCTTTTATTCCGTACCACATTTTATATATTGGTATACAAATACAAGGTTAATCTCCTCTGGTAAACTGAATTCATAGACAACAAACAAAAGGAACAAATTAAACCAAACAATGGATTATTCTGTAAGAGAATGATCTTATTATTGACTATATATTTTCTCATGTACCAGCCATCTTATAATCCAAGTCCTGATCAAGGCTCAGACAACAAACTGATAGTTGAGGTACTTGAGGGAAACCCAACTCTCCCAAATTAATCTATAAGCACACCAATTCATATGGAATTTTAACAGGATCATAAAGTATCGGAAGTCGGCGACATAATCCCCATAACAAGCTGTTCGATGTTGATCGGCGCAGAGTAAATCGGTGAGCCAAAGAAAGAGAGGTGTGATGTTATCCTGTAGATGGCTTCCGTCGGGTGAAACCAGTCCCAGAAGAAGTACTCATTTCTTTTCTGACAGTATGTCGCTTCTTCTGTGCACTGGATTTCTGCATTGAACTTTCCACCCCCGCAACATGCGTTCGTCGTATCCTTTATGCCTAAATGAAGATAAGTTGCTTAGTATAAGTTATTTGTGGCTAAGTAGAACATACGAGTTCGCTCTTTTGGAAAAATGTTTTTATTTTTCAGTTTACTGACTATAACACTGTAATTTATTTTATCAAAAATAAATAACATTGTAATTTGATTTTGAACTGCATTTTTGTGAGGATCTGATTGTATTTAACTAGAATAGATCTAGAAAAAGTTTGAGCACGGGACGTCGTACCATATAGAATAGGGGTTTCCTTCACATCAGATGTGATGCGGTAAATGTCCGAGTAGGAGTATCTCAATCCTGGAAGCTGTGAGGACAGTTGCCTCAATTTCACCAAAGCAATTTTGTTATACTGGTCTGACAACTGGTTCAATGCATCGATGCAAGTCCCTGCCGGGTTCCTGCTCGTCAGAAATGGCACGCATCCGAGATGTCCCGTACCAGATATGTCAAAATGCCTTGCTCCAAGGTTGTAAAGTGACTGCAGAATCAGAATCAAGTGTTCTATTCAAAAATATAATCATTGAATACTTGATCATTATAATTATCTGATATCATCAGTAAATACACCCGATTTGTTCACACTGAATAATCTATATATGTGCCAGTCTGATTTTCCTTTTATCTCCGAAATTTGATAAGTAAATGTGAAACAAGAACATAAAGTGCGCATTACCGTAACATGTTGAGTGAAACTATCAGCAAGGTTGTTGAGGAATTGCTCGTTCGAGGCCGCATTAGCTGCTCCCGTCGCAAAGTAATATGCAAACATATCGTTGTTCGCTGTGGTTATCATGAATATCGAGGTGCCGATCTTATCCTTGGCCTGATTTTGTCCTAGTTTTTGCTGAAGAACCTGAGCTACTTTCTCAAAATTTTTAATCTGCTGCATCATGCTGATTGTTCCTGGACCCTAATTTTTGCAAATTGGATAAAATAAACATTGTAAGGATCATCTTGCATAAATCCAGAAAAGGTTAATTCACAGAAAATAGTCTAAATTATCCAATTTAATAAGTTCTAATTGATACGCGATCGATATGATTTGGACTAATAACTTGCTAATTGCTATATAATTACTTGTAACAAGAATACAGTTGTAATAACTACAAACAATAAAGAAAGAAAGGGACATACTACTTGTAACAGAAAGGCAGAAACTTTTTTTTTTTTTTTTTTTTTTTTAGTGAAACTTACAGTAGTGTCCAGTATTCCAGAGCCAGCAGATCCAAAGTTCACTCCATGTAGCATTTGAGTTGGTTTTGTTATAGAGAGGTAAGCTGGGGGGCCAACTATATACCCAAGAAATTTTGCTGATAACCAAAACATGTTCAAACAATATATCAGATAAAATTACATGATTATAAATTTATATAGCAAAAAAATGTTGTGTTAAGATTGAAAAGGAGACAATTTTCAAGTCCATACCGATGAAGTCGACACCGTTGTAGCCATTACTGAACCTCCCGGTTGCGATCCTCCCAGGGAAGTCGATACCGTTGTGAGGAAAATTGGACTTGTCCAACAGTGGCACACTGAGGTTGTTGTTGTTGCCGTTATCGACCAACGAATCGCCGAACACGAAAAGCGGTATGGTCGCTTCTGTCCTTGTCAGAACAGAAAGGAAGAGAAAAAATCCAATGGCTGAGAAGCTGGAAGGAGATGCCATGATTGGTCTTGAATGAGGAAAAGTTATGAGTTAATTTGAGAAAGATTTTCAAATTTATGTGTATTTATAAGGCAGTCTGTTCATGAAAAGTGATTGCTCTGGCATTATGGTCCTCAAGTGTTGACAAGGAAAATTAATTTGTAGATAGACTTTTTTATGTGATTCAAGCACCTTCTGATAAAATCCAATCTATATCATATTATTATAAGATAAAATGAAAATCCCAATTTTCCAAAAAGAATGACCTAACAATGGAAATGCTTAAGAACCAGCTTTTGGTCTAGTGGCTAAAGGCAACGCTCTCCGTGTGAGAGATCACGGGTTCGAAACCTGGATGTGGGGTCTTTTGTAGATATTTAAATTTGAGTAGCTTGACCCTCATCTTTATCTCAAAAAAAAAAAAAAAAAAAAAAAAAAACAATGGCAATTCTTATTTCTTACTGTCTCAAATTTACCATTCCAAAAAAGAACCTCCAATTTGTCTAATTAATCTTTGACTCTTCCCAATACAATTTGTTGAAGAACGAGTTATGAAATATGCATGGAATAATTAACAGAATATACAAGAAACGTGTTTATATATTCTGTGCCAACACAGTGCACATATAGTTGGGTAAATTAATTAAAGCAAGGTACAACCAAATATGCATAATTGAGAATTATACCCTCAATGATATAACGATACTGTTAAATCATGCCACCGGCATTATACATGATTGTGCTCAGTAGGGACATTTGGAAAAGTATATACAATTAGACTAATCGTTCTAGCTAGTGAATGAATGAGACATCTATCTATCTATTAGGGACCAAGAGCCCTACAATTGTGAACAAATTAAGAACAAAGAGAAACATCTTGCGTCCATTGAAAAACCCGTCCACACATCCATAGATGTATAGGGAATGTAACAAATATATTCCAGAATGTAACAGATATATCTCGGAACAGGGGCGGAGCCAGACTCCGATTTAGGGGTGGTCAACTTTTTTACTGGAATATAGTTTTGTAACTATTAAAGAAGTTAGATATATTTTCGCAAAATTTTGAAGGTATACTTGTGCAAATATTTTTCAGGGTAGAGCCAATTTAGCAAATTTTCTTAGAAATCAATCATATTTTTGTAATATTTTATCAAAGAAGGGTTATTTTTAAGGGTATATTTTTGAAAAAAAATATCTATGGGTGGGCCAGTGCCCACCCTGTTTTATGCTGCCTCTGTCCCCGTCTCGGATTGTAAACTATAGACGCTATAGACGATTTTTCTATGGACGTTAGGTACTACTCAAGAAGAGAACAGACCATTATTGGAATAACGCTAGCTAGCTATCGTTAGTCGTACACAAACCTTTTCTTTGCTTCTCTTTTAACATTTTCCGTGTCAATTTGACTATATTGGCAGAGACATGGACATCATGTCATATTGTCATGTGTAAAAGATGATATTTAAACGAGGATATGACCAAAAACATATATGTCGGTTTTGTTCTTTAGTTCTGATTTTTGTTTCTCTGTTCCGTGAACATGATTGCAATGAAACTTCCAAATTATTTTTATCCTTTCTTTTTTTTTTTTCATGTTAAACGTTTTATAATTACTTGCAAATTACTTATTTGCATAACATAAGTGAGTAATGTATTAATTATACATTCATACTGGTCAAATTCCTAAATTAGAAGTTACTTTACAATGGTTAATATATATATCAAAAAAACTAGGTGCCAAGGAATTTCCATCCTTTATTAATTAATCATAAAATCACAAACTAATTAATTGTTGAATAGCAAATGGCCTAGTAGCTCAAGTGGTAGCTAACTAGGATGACTTCCAAGAGGTCATGGGTTCAATCCTTCATGGGCACAAATAAAAAGTTTCAATAAAACTGGTGGAGTATTCCACTTTCTTCAAAAAAAAAAAATAATAATAATAATAATTGTTGAATAAAAAAGTTTTAAGTTTTTGTGTGGGCAAAATATATTATTTACTAGAAATCCATAGTTGTTGTCATATATAGCGGCTTTTGGGCATGATGATATATACGTTCTTCAGTTCTTCTCCTCATGTTGCTATCCAGAAACGCCGGAAGATTTAATCCTTTGTGTAATGCATAAGAAATCCAAGTACCCCTACGTGCATGTTTCCTTGGCTGCCCATTACTTTCAACTATAATTAGTTCGTACCGCTCTTGTCAATGATATATAAAATTCCATGTGGGGAATTTTAGCTAAAATAAAACAAAAATACAACTAGCCAGTTACTATTATTATTTTTTTTTCTAACAGAGATCGAGATTGTTTATTTATTTTATTTTTTTGTTAATACGATTAACAGTACTATCAATCAAATTAATTATACACTTCTTTTTATCAAATTAATTATACACTTCTAAGCAACATGAATTTCAGGAGAATTATAATTACAGCACAAGTATAATTTCTTTCTTTCTTTCTGAAATAAAGATATAATTAACTGGACTTCTTCTTTTTTTTTTCTAAACAACAAGAGTTATAAGAGCCCAAGAATCTGAAAAGAAACATTTTTTTTTTTGAAGAGTAGCTGAAAAGAAACATTATTTTGGCGTTTTTTTTGTGTTAAATCAGCGCCGTCCGATGAAGATCAAGGGCACATATATGCGTACGTGGGCACACTGACAGCCCCTTAAACTTGTGGCCAAATGTAGTTAAGTTAAGAGTAATACGTAGCGTCCATAGAAAAACCGTTCATAGTTTCCACATGTTACATTTCAGAATGTATCTGTTACATTCCATACACTTCTATGAATGTATGGACAGTTTTTCAATGGACGCAACATGTTTCTCTTAAGTAAAATTAATGGGGGATCCACAATTCCACATCCAGTACTGGCTACATATATATAGTACAGCTAGCAAAAAAATGAATCAGACCGAGTGATACCTAGCGTCCACAGAAAAACTGTCCATAGCGTTCATATGTTACATTTTAAGATATATTTGTTACATTTCGGAGTATATCTATTACATTATGTACACGTTTATGGATGTATGGACAGCTTTTCAATGGACGCAAGATGTTTCTCAATCAGACCCACCCCACCACAGTTTGTTGTTTGCACTTTGCACTGTGCCTAATTCGTTCTCGACTCATTTTGTAGTTGAAAAGCATGGCTTCTGATTGGCCCCTCAATCCTGCAATCTGAGCCGTTGGATCAGCTGGAAGTCTGTGAACAAATTTTGCAATTTTGATCATATATTTTTGCAAATTTGCAGCTATTAACACTTTTTTTTCAGAACGTAAAATGTAAGGTACAGATTTATCTATTAAGGAGTAGGCAAGGCCATTTCTGTTTTTGTATCACGAGGTTTGTCAATTTAAAACGTGCTTTAATAGTTTAATAATGTAGAGGTCATAGAGAATGTGCCAAGCAAAAAAGGTAATTAATTATTTTTTTTTTGAAAGATTGACAGTGGCTGTCAACCAAAAAAAAAAAAAGGTAATTAATTATTTGTTCTTGTTCTTTTTCTAAAGTCTAAACATACCACAAATATTTCTGTCTATTTTGTTCTCCACAGAGCAATTCTTTTAGGCCCATTGCGCTCGTTTGGCGGTTTCATTGGCTTAAATATTTAAATATTGCTAAGTCACACTTGTTCGGGAAAAGAAAAATGACTTAAGAAAGATTAAGCCTTAAACCATAGGTATGGCTTTCTTAGGAATCCGGGCAAGGCTTAAGCCCCGGTCAAAAGGAGGCTTAAGGAGAAACTTTTAATCCGTGCTAAGGAACTTATGTTCGGAAGGATTAAGATGCTAAGGAAGCTAAAAGAAGCCTAAGGAGACTTAAGAAGAGGTTGCTGAACATGCACATTATTATTTTAGCCCACTAATTTGGATTTTGGGGTTCTGTTTTATAATTAACAGAAAAGGCCCGGATTGAGCATTTTTTGAAACTTAACATACAGAATAGCGTTGTCTTTGAGGAACAACTAACACCAACAAGTACTTCTTCTTTATCATAAGCCCAAATTATGATGAAACAAATCAGAAGAACTTCTTGTTGTTGTCAAAATAAAGATGACCAGTTATTACATCTTTACTCCTAATAAATAGAGATTGGATTTCTTGACATGAAAGTTATATCTTCTCCAAAGAAGAAACTTCAGCCATTGATTATTTTTACTTAGATTGATCACCACCGTTGACGTACATTAACGTCCCGGCCCATTAAAATTTAAGGCCCGTATCAGTTTCCTCACAACGATGAGATTTCGGCCCTTTATTATAAGATGTAATAATTTCAGCCCAAAACAAGACGTGGGCTCTTTACTGGCTAGAGTATAAAACATACAGCAAAACAATGCATTTTTTTTTTGGAAAAAAAAACTATGAAAAACAATTTGATTTAAAAAGTTTCATGTTGAACATGTGTCTAACTCTAACACTCAGCTAGTTGCTTTACATTGATGGGTGTGACTTTGTCCGTGGAACCATGGAGCTGAAAATGAGCTGTTAGATTGTAAGCAGCCTGTGTTGGATGAAACCAGTCCCAAAAGAAGTACTGTGTTCTATCTGAGCATAAGGTTGCATTTTGTGTGCATTGCGCTGCTCCATTGAACTTCCCGGCGCCACAACAAGCGCTTTCAATCTCCTTAAATCCTGACAAATTGATTAGTAAAAGATAATTAGTATTATTTTAGAATTTAGACAATAACAAAATTACATGTATAGCAAATTGATGGTGTCAACTACGTACATAACAAACCGAGAGCTAAGAAAGAGCTCTCACCGTATGCAGCCTTGGCTGTTGTGTAGCTGGAATTATAATTCATGTAAGAGTATTTGAATCCAGCAAGCCGATTGCCGAGTTGTTGTATCTGAGGCAAAGCGACTGCATTGAATTGTATAGATAACTGATTCAATACATCGATACATCCGCCAGTAGAGTTCAGGTTCCTTAGAACTGGTAAACACCCTATGGATCCTGTTCCTGTTATCGCAAACTTCCTTGCCCCCAGCTTGTAGATCATCTGCATAATGCGACATTAGTATTTCTTAGAAACGACACGCAGTCTAAATGTTTGATTGGAAGTAAAATTTACTATAAACTCAGTAAATTATGATAAAATGTTTCTTAACTTTTAATTAATTGGATTTTGTTTTGTCATGGTTGTGTGATTTCTTAATTAACTATCTATATCAGTAATTCAGTATTAATTTTTCTGTTAGACCTCAAAAGAGATTACCGTCAAATGGTCCATGAACTCGGTAGCAACATTCGAGATGAATTGGGTATTTTGCGTGCTGTTTGCAGCTCCAGTAGCATTGTAAAGTGCAAATATGTCATTGTTTGCAGTTGAAAAGTAGAAAAGAGACTTCGGAAGAAAATCATCAACCATGCTTTCGCCAAACTGTTTCACTAGAGCTTCTTTAGTTTTTGCGAAGTAATTAACTTGTGTCGCCAAGTTCAGTGTTCCATTGCCCTGGTAAAATGGCAATCATTAAGTTATCATCAGTGCACTGTAAAATTTTATAAAAAATTATAAATAGTTTTATATGCAGGGCCAATTCAGATATGTTTATGTTTACAATTTATACAATAAACTATGAAATATCGGTATAAGACATGATGACTTGCATTCGGTATCAATGAATTATGAAAATTGGACTCCATAATGTATGAAAACCTGAATGTGATAGATGCTTGCTACCAAAAAAAGATCAGAGAATATAACAGTGATAGGATCTTAATTAAATTACAGTAGTTTGGAGTATTCCTGAGCCAGCAGAAGCGTAGTTGACCCCTCTTTTCATTTCGTCCGCATTTTTGATCGAAAGATAAGGTGGTGGGCTTTTCTTAAAGCCGAGATTCATTGCTGCAATGCAACACAGAGAAGAACAAATCAAGATACAAATATCAGTTATAGAATTTCTCATATAAAATTAAAAAATGGTCCTATAGATTTAAGCTATGTATGTTGTACTTCGTTTCGCCATGAACTAATAATATCCTTTGCATGTTGTTTGTTTACAGATCAACTATTTTATCTATCCTTTTCTTTTCCATAGTTGAAATATAAAAGTACAGGTACATAAGTTGGCAAGGAAAAGGTAATTAAGAAGGACTCATTATAAGTAAGAACATTTTGTACTACGTACATTGACCGGCGCCTCGAATTGCCTCGGCGGGTTGCTTATTTCTTTCTCTCTTCACAGCATTGGCCGTTGTATGTTTCGATTGCTTTCATTTTTGAACAAAAGGTTAATGGCGGGTTGCTTATTTCTTTCTCTCTTCACAACATAGTAACTATCAATGGGTTCAAATGTTCAATGACACTGAGGCATACGCCATCTTTTGGAACACAGTGCAAGGGTGGATTTGTGCAGTACACTATGTCAGTGATTAAGTATAACTCAGTGTCTAGTATCGCATACGTTTACTCCCAAACTCCCAAAATCATGGTCACTGATGTGCACTTTTACTGGTAAAATGCTAAACAAGTATTACATCTAGCTAGGAAATGAAGGTACTTTTATGGGAAAAAAAAGGTATAATGGAGGCATTTGGACTCCCCTCTTTTCCTAATATATTAATTCTTACGGGGAATTGATTATTTGACAAAGACATGATGATTAAGGACCACTTTGCTTTCTTTAATTCTTTTTTATGTTTCCAGAGTTTAACTCTACATAAGTATTTTAGTCCCAAAGTCCTTACAGAAAGTAGATATATGAAAGCTAGGTCTGTTGACAACGAAAGATCATCAGACTCATCACTTGACAATTCTCTCTTTCTCTCTATATATAATTATATGTATATACATATCACAGGACCTCTCAGGATTTTAATTTTTCATCTAAAACATGAGGGATATATGGATAATAATTCAACACATTAATAAACGAATTGCATGTGGAAGTGTGAAACTCAAGTAAACTGAAGTTTGAGATAAATTATAATAATCGATTAACTAATGACTTAATTAATTTCTGAGATAAATAACAATTAATTAGTTAACTTTATGTGTAGTGTGTATGAACTTGGCTCCACTTGTTAGATATGCTTCAAAATTTGGTATAACCAAATTACCAAAATCGAGTAAAACTTCACTGAAAACGATTGAAATATTAAGTTCACAGAAACTAGAAAGAAAGGGGAAAAAAAGGCATTAAAAAGTTGCAATGAAAAAGTACCTATGAAGTCGATTCCGTTGAATCCATTACTAAACCTCCCCGTGGGAACCCGTCCCGGGAAATCGACTCCATTGAACGGAAAATTCGACTTGTAGCGCATAGCAACATCAAGGTAGTTGTTGTTGCCAACATCAGCTAGGGAGTCGCCAAACACAAAGATCGCCGGTACCGGCTTGCTCTCGACGACAATGGCAGAATAGAAAAGAGCTAGAGCCACAAAGGAAATGGCAAAGAAGGCAGAGGAATCCATCTTTTGTTGTATCATTGTATGAAATTGGAATTGCTTAGTAAGTTAAAGTTGGGTGGGCATATATTCCGGGTGGCTGTGTAAAGTCAGTCAAAGCTGGAATTATTATCATATTAATCACCGTTCTCGTTAGAATCAAACTTTTTAAAATTCAATAATATAGTTACGTTTTTTAAGAACCAGCCTTTGGTCTAGTGGCTACAAAAAAATAATATAGTTACGTTTTTAATGGTGATTTTGTTATACGAATCAATATATATATATCTCCTTTACTACACAGGAACGGCAGTACCATGCATAATTTATAATGAGAATTAGTACTGTATATTGAGATAAAAGCTCACTTGCTCATTATAATTAACAGACTTATACATGAGGAGACTTTCAACGAGTTGCTATAGAAAGCAACACTAATAGTGAACATATATATAAACAAAGCCACCTACTCTGCTATTTCCATTGACAATGTCATTGTCTTAATGTGATAGATCTCAACTAAATCAATTATCCGGGTGGAATATATGGAGTTGAAAATCAGAAAAAAAATTGGCATGAGAATATGAGATAGATTACAATGCATTAAACAAAGTCACTTTCCTGAATGTACCTTTCTTGAATAAAATCCAGCTTTAAGAGGGATTTGAGGGTGACTATGCAACCTCCAATTTGACCGTCACTGTCTTATATCTTAATACTTCTAAAAACGATGGAAAATTGCCCCTCCAATAAACATGCAAACCAAGTCAAGAGAAGGTGGGGATTCAATTATAATCTTTTATGATGAAAAAGGGGATTCAGTTATAATTGTAAATGCAATAATTCTTCATAATTCTTAGATTGAATTAAAAAAAAAAAAAAAAAAAACATTTTTGTGTTGGCTCATATGTTTCTTACATATCATTTATAGTTTTATACATAACTTGTACGCTATGCGCATCAAATAAAGGAATTCATATAAATTTTGATGATGATCGAGGTTCCTTTAATTTTCCTTGAAACACAAGAGGCCCGGATCTGAGTATCTGGAACTAAACACACAAAATAGCTATCTATGAGGCGTATAACTAACACCAAGTATATACTTCTCTTTATTAATAATCCCAAATAATGAAACAAATGAGAAGAACTTGTAGTCGAACCGAAGATGACCGGTTATTAGTTACATGGAAGAACCTAATGAATATAAAACATGCAGCAAAACAATGTACGTATGTTTTTCGGGGAAAAAAAAGGTGAAAAACAATGTGATCTGATGTTTCATTGACAGTGTTTTTAACACTCAGCTAGTTGCTTTACATTGACAGGCGTGACTACGTCTGTGGAACCGTAGAACTGAAAATGAGCTATTAACTTGTAAGCCGCCTGTGTCGGATGAAACCAATCCCAAAAGAAGTATTGAGCCCTGTTTGAACATAGGGTTGCATTTTGGGTGCATTGTGCCGCTCCGTTAAACTTTCCACTGCCACAGCAAGCACTTGCAACCTCCTTGAATCCTAAAAAATTGATTAGGAAAGTTAAACAAAAGTATTTTTGAATAATTTTGTGCGTTTGAGGGTACGCAATTTAGTTGATTGTTTCGATGTTTTCAGTAAAGAGTTGTGACAGTAACAGTTCTCTTACCGAATGCATCTGGCGAGTGTGAAATCTTGGCCGTTATGTTGTTAGAATTCAAGTAAGAGTACTTAAACCCAGCAAGCTGATTGCTGAGTAATTGTATGCGGGGCAAAGCGACCGCATTGAACTGTACCGATAACTGGTTCAATGCATCAATGCAGCCGCCCGTAGGGTTTAGGTTCCTTAGATATGGCACGCAGCCGATGCCTCCTGTTCCTGATATCGCAAACTTCCTTGCCCCCAGCTTGTATACTGTCTACATAACGCAGAATTAAATATGTTTTATTAGAAATGTTGACACAATTATATTTTACTAACTGATTGTTGTATACACGTGGTATAATTACATAACAAACTTCTTATTAATTGTATAATTGAGTAGTTGACTATTTTGCATCCTCTTCATTAGTAATTAACTAATTACTAATTACTATACGGCACTAAACATAATTGCTTGATTTCTTAATTCAAGTCATCCATTCCAGGATTAATTAATTTTCTGTTAGATTGGATAAGAAATACCGTCAGTTGGCCAATGAACTCGTCAACAAGACTCGAGATGAATAGGGTATTCTGTGTGCTGTTTGCAGCTCCAGTCGCTCTGTAATATGCAAACATGTCGTTGTTTGCGGTTACAAAGTAGAAAAGTGACTCCGCGAGAGAATCGTTCACCATTTTTTCATCACCAAACAGTTTAACAAGAGCTTGTTTGGTGTTTGCAAAGTAATTCACTTGGATCGCCATGTTCAACGTTCCGTTGTTCTGGAAAATATGTAATTAATAAGTTAATTACCGTCAGTGCACCATGTATATATATAAGATTCATAAAAAATGTATACACAATTAAGTATGGAAGCTAACTCACAGAATTCTTATATATATGTACATTTTATACAACAAACTATATATGATACATCAGCATAAGAAATATGTTAAATTACATTCAAAATAAATTATTTGTAATTAAAATTTGGAGTTCTTAATGTATAAACATGAGTGCAATTAATATGTAGAATCTGTAGAGCAGTGATAGAATCTTAGTTACAGTAGTTGGAAGTATTCCTGTGCCAGCAGAAGCGAAGCTGACCCCTCTCTTCATTTTGTTAGCATTTGTAATTGAAAGATAAGGTGGAGGGCTTTTCTTAAAGCCGAGATTCATTGCTGCAATGTGAAACATAAAAAGAACAAATTAAGAAATAAATATTAGATGTATATATACTTAGAATTTCTCAAGTAAAAAATTAAATGGATGGTTCCTATATAGAAATTAAGCTCTATTATCCATTTATTTTATAATTCTTTTATAGTATTTATCTTATATATACTAGAGATGTGAATCGGGGCAAAGCCCCGAAAAAATAGTATTACATGAATTAATAGATGTTGAAATTAAATATACATTTTTCATAAATGTATATATCTTATTAAATAAATATTGAACTTAATATATTTTCTATACAATTTATTTTTAGCTACATATCAATTCATAGAAAAGAATACAAAGAGTTGCAAATATTTTGAGTCTTAAATTGTTCTTTAGACAATTATATTATCTCTTTAATGAAAAAAAAAATTAATTTGAGCCATTTAATTGAGATAAAGAAGAGAGAGAAAAAAATTAATGGCTGAGATTAATGACGATGTGGCATAGCTAAAAAGCTTGGAGACTTACCCCTCTTTCTAGAGTATGAATTATTGTGCAAAATATTGCAAAGTAATAATCAAATCTAGAATTTAAAATTTTTCATATCTGGTAACATAAAACCTATCAAAGGAGAGACACCAAAATATATTTTCTTATATCAAAATTTTTTGGACAAGCTAGGGATAGGCATGACATGATGATGACTTTTCTGATAGGAACTTGAAATATTTCATGGTTGTTGCTCTCCACCATCAAGAGCCGCCCATGGTGGTGTCATAATAAGTTGACCATTTTGTTTTCTTTTTGATGTTTCTGGAGTACAAATTCTACATATATATATATATATGGGCACAAAATATTGTAGTCTCATAGCTACAGAGTCTTTTCTGTGTAGAAAGTAGACCCAATATTCCTAATGAGATAGTTTAATTTTCCTATACAGTAGAATAAGTTAGTTAATTATTACTATCCATATATATATATATATATATATATATATATATATACAGTATTGACTTTAGTTATGTATCTTGTTAATTTCATGTACAGAGTTTATTTTTGTACCTTAATTAATATCATGAATATGAAGAATAATTTAATACAATCAATAAATAGGTTACATGTGAACTCAAGTAAACGTAACCAAAGCTTGAAAAATAAATCAAAATTAGTTAATACAATCATTTTCAAGATGAATAATATATACTAATAATTAATTTTGTAGTATACTTGGCCCCACTTGTCCTTTGCTTCAAAATATGGTATTACTTCTCCTCTATTTGATACTCATAATTTCACAATGGTTGATATTTTCTTCATGCAAACAATATTAATCTACGGCAAGCAAATTAATTAAATACGGTCCAGATATACAGATACCAAAAAAGATACCAAAACAGATACCAGTTATAATGTAAAATATATCCAAATTGAAACATTAACAAATTATCTTGAAACAATTAACGTATTAACTTGAAACATTGTAGTATTAAGTTGAATAACACAAATAATAAATTAAATCATCTACTTGAATCACTACTAAATCACATAATTAATACTACTTTAAAGTTGTTGAGAGAATGTATGGGAGCAAGATAAAGTGAAAGAGCAACAAATGAGAAAATTATATCATTTGTGTTTCATTTTAATCTCATTAAGTTTTAGATTAACTTTATAGATGTTTCATTTTGATCGCAACATGTTGTAGATTACCGTTAAGTTAATTTTGTATGGTGGTATCCCGACAGTATCTTTTGTGGTATCCCCTAGCATTTTCCAATTACAATATACGTACAAACAGTACTAAAATTGAACTCCAAATGAAGCTATTTTTAATTAAGCAGAATGTTTCCCAGATTGTTTTTAAAATGACAAAAACAAGCTCCAAATTTCACTAAAACTGAATTATGAACTTCACAAAAAGAAAGGGAAAAAAAATAATAAATGCAATGAAGAAGTACCTATGAAGTCGATTCCGTTGAAGCCATTGCTGAACCTCCCTGTGGGAACCTGTCCCGGGAAATCGATGCCATTGAACGGGAAATTCGACTTGCCGGATAAAGGAACGTCAAGGTAGTTGTTGTTACCAACGTCGGCTAGGGAGTCGCCAAATACAAAGATCGCCGGCACTGGTTTGCTCTCGACAATGGTAGAACATAGAAGTGCCAGAACCAAAGAGGAAATGGCAAAGAATAAGGTAGATGAAGCGATCTTTTTGGTTAAGTTGTTGTATGAACAATGGAAGTATATGTTGCCTAGCTTAATTAGGGTAGTCTTGGTGTATATATATAATAAACATGTAGAGTCTACTCCTACTTTGTAAGCTACCCATTCATCCCTCTCACAGTTCTGACACACCACGTGCACACATGTGCTTACTATAGTCGCATAAATGTTTACTGAAATACCGTAGTGTATATATGTTCACTGGAAAACGATATCTATTGATCGGAAAGATATAAATATTTACTGAAAAATGATATTTGTTCATTGAAAATACGGTGGGCCGGTGGATTAGTAAAAAGGGTGGACGCTAGCTCTATATATAATATTGCGTATGGTTGTGATAAGGTCATAGCTGAAATTAATTAAGTGGATGCATCATTATCTCGCACGTGTGGTTGTGTAAGGTCATATATATAGTAAGATGAAATTGAACAGATTAATTAATCATTAATCTCGTTAGAAATATCTTTTCCTTAATTAATAATTACTCAAAATAATTACTTTTACTTGTTCTAAAAATGGCGATTTTGTTATGTGAATATTCATCCTTTTTCTACACATGAAAGGGAAGGCCCCATTAAATTAATTATATATTCCCTTGCCTTGTCCCTTTAACAAGTTGGTTCATATATTATCAGGCGTTTACTTCTTTTCACTATGAAGCATAGCATTGCCAAATTAAAATGTCATTAAACAAAGAGAGCAATATACTTAAAATTAATTCCATGTCTATTATCTATATCGGCAATTATATATGCTTCATATATATGTATGGTCTGAATGCATGCTTTAATTTGGACTTTGTCAATTTGTTTGATTGTTTCAACATATCCGCCCCCATTTGATTAGATTTATGAGGAGGACATTTTAATTTAAAACAAATCTGATCAATTCATTTTAAAGGAGAAACATCTAGCCTACATTGAAAAACTGTCCGTACATCCATAAACATGTACATAATTTAACATATACATCCCGAAATTAATGTAACAGATACATCTCAAAATGTAATATATATATATGGATGCTATGAACAGTGTTTGTATGGACGCTTAGATATTACTCATTTTTAAAGTAACGGTGTGTATTGGAACAATATGACACTTTAATTTGTAGGTGTTTTTCATTCCCATTGCAAGTGGAGGAACTCCAACACAGCTTGGTGCCGTTCTCATGTAATGTAACCATCCTTATCAGTGAGTACATGCATGGAGTCAACTAGACTCGCTATCACAACTCCAAGAGTTTTTATTTGAACTTGATAACCTAATTTTAGCTGCATTTTTAAACCAAAATGTTCCGACAGTTTTAATTTTCAGTTTTCTAAAGTAACTCACGAATTAATCCAGTAAAACGACGAATTAACCAAATTACAGTTTTCTAAGAAGAAATTAACTAGCTATCTATCCAGACCAAATTAGATTGTAGTGTATACACTGTCCACTAAATTCCCTATTGTACATTCTAATTGTATATTCATCGTCCTATTTTTTTTCACCGGAGAACAACTCTAGTCTTAGGCCAATTATTTTTTTAGCACACCAAATTTTGATAATGATGTTCCTAATAGGAGGCCCAGATCTGATTATCTGGAACTTCACATACAAAATAGTTTCTTTATTGATCCCAAATAATGAAACGAATGAGAAGAACTTGTAGTCAAACTGAAGATGATCGGTTATTACATGGAAGAAACTTAATGAATAAAAACATAAAGCAAAACAATGTATGTTTCTTAAAAGAAAAAAAAAAATAGATATGGAAAACAATGTGATCAATCTGATGCTTCGTGTACATTGACCGTATCTTTAAGAGTAATACCGAACGTCCATAGAAAAACCGTTCATAGCGTTCATAGATTTACATTTCGGGATGTATCCGTTACATTTCTAGATGTATCTGTTACATGTATATGTCTATGGATGTATAGACGGTTTTTCAATGGACACAAGATGTTTCTCTATTTTGAACACTCCACTAGCTGCTTTATGTTGACAGGCGCGACCACGTCGGTGGAACCATAGAACTGAAAATGAGCTATTAACTTGGCAGCTGCCTGTGTTGGATGAAACCAATCCCAAAAGAAGTGTTGATCCCTGTTTGAACATAGGGTTGCATTTTTGGTGCATTGCGCCGCTCCGTTGAACCTTCCGCCGCCACAGCAAGCACTCTCAACCTCCTTAAATCCTGATAATTAATTAGGGAAATTAATTAAGTTGATTGTTTCAATATTTTCAGTTAAGAGTTAAGACAGTAACGAATTAAGTTAAATTGATGGTGTCAGTTACATAATTAAGAAACCAAGAGCTAACAAAGTTCTCTCACCGAATGCATCTGGCGAGGGTGCGATCTTGGCCGTTATGTTGTTAGAATTCAAGTAAGAGTACTTGAATCCGGGAAGCTGATTGCTGAGTTGTTGTATGCGGGGCATGGCGACTGCATTGAACTGTACTGATAACAGGCTCAATGCATCGATGCAGCCGCCCGTAGGGTTT
This sequence comes from Cyperus esculentus, assembly GCA_030179965.1. Classification (NCBI taxonomy): domain Eukaryota; kingdom Viridiplantae; phylum Streptophyta; class Magnoliopsida; order Poales; family Cyperaceae; genus Cyperus; species Cyperus esculentus. Next base: position 1,104,970 of record JASGLE010000007.1, on the reverse strand, counting down.
AGGTTTCTTAGATATGGCACACACCCGACAGCTCCTGTTCCTGATATCGCAAACTTCCTTGCCCCCAGCTTGTAAATTGTCTACATAAATTAAGCAACATTAAGTTTTTCGTAGAAATGGCTCCCAGTTTAAATGTTTGGTTAGAGGTAATCAACCATATATATTATATTAACTGATTATTGTCTAATTTAATACCAGCTTTACATAAACAAACTTGTTCTTATTAACTATATATTTGAATATTTGGCTATTTTTCATCCTCTATATTAGTTATATTACTATATGATGAAAGGGCATTAATCATATATAGTTTGCTTGAATTCTTAACTCAACTATCTATTCCAGGATTAATTATTTCCTGTTAGATCTAAAAAGAGATAATTACCGTCAGATGGCCGATGAACTCCTCCACAAGATATGAGATGAATTGGGCATTTTGAGTGCCGTTTGCTGCTCCAGTGGTAGAGTAATATGCAAACATGTCATTGTTTGCGGTTACAAAGTAGAAAAGAGACTTCGCAAGCAAATCGTTCACCCTCTTCTCACCGAACTGTTTTACAAGAGCTTGCTTTGTTCTCGCAAAGTATTCAACTTGCGTCGCCATGTTCAATGTCCCAATGCCCTGGAAACGTATTATCGATAAGCTAGTGTCAGTGCGCCGTAAGATTCATAAATGTATACATAATTATATATGGAAACTAACTTAAAAAAGTCCCATATATATTTGTAAAACATCATACATAAACTATGAAATATCAGCAGAAGAAATATGATAAATTAATTACATCAACTCAATATATAATTTGTAAATAAAAACTGGACTCCTTATTGCATGAAAACCTGAATATGATAGATTTCTAGCTACCAACAAAAAAGAAAAGAGAACAGTGATAGATATTAATGTTGATCGATTACCGTAGTTTGGAGTATTCCTGAGCCAGCAGAAGCAAAGCTAACCCCTTTCTTCATCTTGTTCGCATTTTTTATTGAAAGGTAAGGAGGAGGACTCTTATTAAAGCCGAGATTCATTGCTGCAATATATATGACATATGGAAGAACAAATTAAGAAATAAATATTCATTTCTATACGTACAAAAATAGTACTTTTTTTTTTTTTTTTTTTTTGAAGAAAGTGGAATACTCCACCAGTTTCATTGAAACTTTTTATTCGCACCCATAGAGGATTGAACCCATAACCTCTTAGAAGTCATCATAGTACTGTTGTTATAAGTATGAATGTAACATTTATATTTTTTTTGAGTTTGGTACGTATAACAATTAATGAAAATGTACCTATGAAATCAATGCCGTTGAAGCCATTACTGAACCTCCCGGTGGGAACCTGTCCCGGGAAATCGATGCCATTGAACGGGAAGTTCGACTTGTCGGACAAAGGAACATTGAGGTGGTTGTTATTGCCAACATCGGCTAGGGAGTCACCAAATACAAAGATCGCCGGCACCGGTTTGCTCTCGACGGTGATCGAACAGAAAAGAGCAATGATAAAAAAAAGAAATGGCAAAGAAGGTAGAAGAGCCGGCCATCTTTTGTTGTATGAACAATGTAATGGTAGTAGTATATGTTACCTAGGTTAGAAGGGTGTGTATATATATTGTGCATGTGGTTGTATAAGGTCATATAGCTAATAAAATGATTATTATATATATATATTGCGTGTTGTCATGATATATAGTAGCTGGATTTTATCAGACTAATTATTAATGTATCATTGATTCATTGTTCTTGTTAGAATTATTTTTTCTTAACTCTATTAAAATAAGTTTTACATCATTAATTTAGTTGTGATATATTTTATTATGTGAATATATATGTTTCCTTCACCATACACATAAACGGGGAAGGTAGCCCGGCCATTCTATATTCCCGGCCTTGCCTTAAATTGTCTTTACGCCATTAACAATTGGTTCATCATCATCAAGTGTACAATTCTATATATATTACGATGAAGCATTGCTAAATGTGACACAATAAAGAGCAATACTTTTTAAAAATATTTCCATGTTAATTGTCGGATTATATGCTTTATATTTTCGTGAAAAAGTATGTATTTGCATATTAGTGATATTGGGATATTTTAAATTAGAGGAGGGATCCCTTGACAATGCTAACTTTGACAATCTTAACAATGGAACATTTTAAAAATTTATAAAAATTCATAAAAAATCTTAAAATTGAAAAAAGACTTATGGATGTATTAGTTAACTTGTAGATCGATAGTATTCCAAATTTCAATCAATTTGAACATCGTTTGATAGCTTATCAAAATTTTGTGTATTTTTTAACGGTTGTAATTTAACGGATCTTTGAAGGGCTATCAAATATAACTTAAATTGAATATAATCGGAAACATAATCAATCTACAAGTTAAGAAATAATTCCGTAAACTTTTTTCTATTTTTGAGAATTTATATGATTTTTTACAAATTTTTGAAATATTAAATTGTCAAGATTGTCAAGTTAAGGATTGTCAATGGATCCCTCCTCTTTAAATTAATCTCCAACATATGCATGTCTAGTATGACTATTATTTAAGAAAAAAAGTGTGACTTAAACTATACTTTGCCACATCTAATATTTAGATTTATAGTTCTCAATCAATTCTTCATATAAAAATATTTTAATTTTAGAGTTATTTTAATTTGTTTTTAGTTTTTGAAAATGACATTCTTTTCATGTACAAAAATTTAATAACTCTAAAATTAATACAGATAAACGAGCCGAAACAAATTAATTATACTTTTCATAATTAAGAAGGAACTAGGCAACTAGCTATTTCCGGACTTAGCTTGTCGAACCAAGTCTGTATACACACAATTAGTCAAAAAGAACATTATAATGCATTATATATAGAGGAGGGGATCCATTGACAATCCTTAACATGACAATCTTGACAATTTGATATTTCAAAAATTTGTAAAAAAATCATATAAATTCTCAAAAATAGAAAAAATTTACAGAAGTATTTCTTAACTTAGAGATTGATTATTTTTTCGATTATATTCAATTTAAGTGATATTTGATAGCTTTCAAAGATCCGTTAAATTATAACCGTTAAAAAGTACACAAAATTTTGATAAGTCATCAAACGATATTCAAATTGATTGATATTTGAAATACTACCAATCTACATGTTAAGTAATGCATCCACAAAATTTTTTCCATTTTGAAGATTTTTTATGAATTTTTACAAATTTTTGAAATATTAGATTGTCAAGATTGTCAAAATACTGGTTGTCAAGGGATCCCTCCTCTTATATATATATACTGGCCACTAAATTCTGTATTGTACATATTTTAATTAGAGATGGTACGTAACGACGGTATACCTACCATCTTGTGATATTTTAAATAAATTAGCACATGTCAATGATAAAAATTTAGAAAAAATAATAAGCAAATTAATTGAAAGAATCACTTAACAAAATAATATAGTCGTAATCAGACAATTGCAGATAAATATTCAAACTTAATTTATGAGGTCAACCAACATGAATCACGTCTCGGTGTGTAATTGTAGTCAGAAAACAATTCGCAAGTTGATCAGTAGCTTTGAGTTTGAATTATAGCTAGCTAGCCAGCAGTTATCTACAGTTGACCCTATATTTAAAAAAAGGGAAACATAATGCGTCCACTAAGATACCTGTCCATATATCTACCGAGCATAAATTAAGGATATAACAGCTATATCTTGGATATAACAGTTACACCCAATGTGTAACATTTAGCGTTCTCTATAAAATCCAGAGTGGATGTTAAGTAGCACTTTTAAATAAAAATATTTGCAAACTAACAAAGGCATATCCTATAGTTGACCCTACTTTAAAATCACTATCATACCCAAACTTGGAATAATAATTTTGTGGATTGTATACATGGAGTGCAACTGCATTAATGTGGCACTAAATTAATTGTTCAAACATGAAAAGGAATGCACAAGAGACTCATACATGTGATGCACAAAGCACATAGAATAGATACTTAGATTATGCATAAAGCGCATAGACTCAATCATGTGATTATGTGATGTACAAATCACTACCTACTTTTCCTTTATATATTAAGTGAATCATGTGAACTGTTTTACCAGAGCTTGTTTGGTGGCTGCAAAGTACTTAACTTGAGTCTCCAAGTTCAGTGTCCCATTGCCCTGGTAAGATATATGCAGTCAGTGAATTAACTTCATTGCACTATGTATAAAAAATTTATATCCTTACTATATATAAAAGTATATAGAAAAAATGACATAAAAGGGCTCTCTTCCTCAAATAAGAAACCTGGGCCGTTGATCATTTTTATGGATAGATCAAAACCGTTGATTTATTATTTTACGTTAATATCTATTGACGTTAATGTCTCAGCCCATTATAATTTAAGGCCCATATCAATTTCCTCGATATAAGGCCCAATTACATATCATCTTAAAAATTTATTATAAGAAATAACAATTTCAGCCCAAAGCAACGTGTGCGTGGGCTCTTTACTAGTAAAGTATAAATGATTCATTGGTTTCAAAAAAAAATGTATAAATGATTCATACAAGAAACAATGAGATTATTTCTGCATCAAAATATGATAAATACCAAATGTTCACATTCAAAATATATGATTTATGAATGAAATTTAGACTCCACAATATATATATGAAAACCTGAATCTGAAATATAATTGGTTGTAACTACAAAAAAGATCATTGAACAGTGATATAATATAGAGTCTGAATTACAGTAGTTAGGAGAATTCCTGAGCTAGCTGAGGCGAAGTTGACCCCTTCCTTCATCTCCTTGGCATTCTTAATTGAAAGATAAGGTGGTGGACTTTTCTTAAAACCCAAGTTCATTGCTGCAATTAAAATATATGACACACAGAAGAACAAAACAAATATGAGTATATGGTAAAATTAAACTAGTATTTTTATGAGTAAACTATATATAAAAAGGAGGATAAAAAAATTATGTTATTGGTGATTAATTAATTGATCGGATCATGAAATTACATCTCAGATAACTATATTTTAAACTCCTAAATAACAAAAGTAATTGACGGAATTGGTTGTATATATCATTTTACTTGTACCAAAAAAATTATATTATTTTAATTTTATAAACAGACATATGCTATATATAACACTCAAAAAATTCAAAGACGTCTAAAGTATTTTTTGATCAGATTGTAAAAGAGAGATACATGGTTAATTTGAAAATAACAAACTTAATTAAGGAATATGCTCAATTAAATTAATAAAAATGTTTGCGTATATATATTTTTTCTAAATTTTTACAGGGTTAATTTTGGCAAATGAGATCCCCTAACGCACTTCAAAAAATGCAGTGCATTCCCAGCCATGTGATCTGTTGGGAACCGTGCTAAGTTAAAAAAAAAAAAAAAAAAAGCCCCCTCTATTCTTCAGTCGTCGGGTTGACGCTGAAAAAATTGCAGTGCGTCGGTAGATCTCCGGACCCTAATTTTGGTAGTGGCCGGACCAAAAAAATAATGAATATATATTTTGTTGGTCGAATTTGACTTGGCGTTTAGTATGTCTCAGCCATGTATATGCCCATATACATGATGGTGATAGTGCTAAAGAAGTATACATATATATATATATATGATATATCCATTAATACAGCATCCACATAGTAACAATAGTTGGACAAAGGACCCAATAAACTTTTTTCCAAGTGGAATTTGAAATATTATCATGTTTGATATGCTTTTCGACCTTCGCAGCCATCCAATTTGTGGTGTAATGATAAATTAAGGACCATTTTGTTTTCCTTATGATGTTTCAAGAAGCACAGGCACAAAATATTCTAGTCTTATATATATATATAGCTCTATGAACTTTCCTGACCTCATGATATGCATGAAAGATGATCAATAATGTAATCACCAAAACATGAACCGTACAAATGCTTATTAATTTTTTTGTTTTAAATAAGTGATTATTTCATATTAGTAATTTCAGTATGAAATTAATTAATTATTCTGTATTTATAATTTTTATCATTCAGAAATCATGAATACATATGACTGATATAGTTCAATACGATTAATTAATAGACCATATATAAAAACCTCAAGTTAAAGAAACTGTAGTTTTAAGATATAATATACAATTAATAAACTAACATAATCTTCGAGATAAATAATAATTAATTAACTTTGTGATATATTTTTTTGAAGAAGAACTTTGTAATATGTTTTGTATGAACATGTCCCACTTGTCACCTGCTTTAAAATTTGGTATGCTTCCCCTACGTTTGTATACTCATAATTTCATTGTACGTAGTTGATTATCTTCATATATGCAAACAAGTAATCATCTCCGCAAAGCAGATCAGATATTAATTATATGAAAATATAATTAAGGGAATTACTACCTAAATCATGAAAACATATATGCTACGAAAACATGCTGAATATTTCATATATAATTGATCAAAATATTAACGTTCATAGAAGGAAATTAATTAAGAAAGGAAAAAAAATTTCTAAAAAGTGCAATCAATGGAGAAGTATGTATGTACGTACCGATGAAGTCGATCCCGTTGAAACCATTGCTGAACCGCCCCGTGGGAACCTGACCCGGGAAATCCATGCCATTGAACGGAAAATTCGACTTGCTGGTGATAGGAACATTGAGGTAGTTGTTATTACCGACGTCGGCTAGTGAGTCACCAAATGCAAAGATCGCCGGTACCGGCTTACTCTCGACAGTGGTAGAACATAAAAGAGCTAGAATTACAAAGGAAATGGCTGAGAAGGCAGAAGCAGCCATGGTTTGTTGTTATGAACAATGGAAAGGATATTGCTAATTATATATATAGCTTAGAGTTGAATGCGTGTAGTTGTTGGAGGTCATATATAACTGGTATCAGATTAATCAGCATTCTTGTTAATTAGAATTAATTACTCATTTTGAAACTCATAATTATAAATTCAACGTTTTTCTAATGGTGATTTTATTATGAGAATGATGTCTCCTTTAATTACTAGTTTACTACACATGACATGTAACAGAGAGCCATGCATATTCCGTTAGTTTAATTAGTTAGATAATTGTTGTACAAAGTTTAATTTGGTTAACATTTTGCGTTATATTTGGATTTAGATTGAGAAATTATTTTATTTTTTTTCTTATGAATGTAATCTTTTAAGCGAATAAAATTAGTCGGTCTTTAATGTTCAAAAAAAAAAATCCAAAAATTTATTTATTTTATTTATTTTTTTATTGCGATATATAGAACATTGCCAACTGTGGTTAAACATAAAGTAGTGATACATAGAGGTGGCAAAACCCGACCTGACCCAACAAATCCGTCCGGACCCGACCCGACCCAACCCGAACCCGACCCGATTTTTCAGATAGTCAAACTTACCCGAACCCGACCTGACCCGACCCGGCTTGACCCGATACCCGACTTGAACGGCAGTTAGGCAACCCGCAACCCGATCCGACCCGAGACCCAACTTGAACGGCAATTAGGCAACCCAAAACCCGACCCGACCTGACCCGAGACAACCCGAGACCTGATATTATTCTAGATTACAGACCCGAAACCCGATCTGGACCTGACCTAAACCCGAATTACCCGAGCCCTAGACAACTCAAAATTGGATAACCCGAAACGGCGAAACCCAACCCCAACCTGAAATAGTAGGGTCAACCCCATATAACACAATCCAAACAGTCTGCCCCGATGCGACCCGACTCGACCCGATCTGATATTAAGAGCATTCAAATTTGATTGAGACGAATTGAAAATGACATGTATCAACTCATATCAATTCATATTATCAATGCGACTCCAATGATTCTCTTATTTTTATCTTTGATTTTAATTATTGCTTACGACAAGCTAAATTTTATTTCATAATTAATTGAAAATAAATAAATTAATTAGTAAAACTAATCAATCATATTTTATATAGTGAAAAGAGCATAACAGTTAATACCCAAAAAAATGCGGCCATTCCCCTAGTGACTAGCGTACTTGGACAAACAACAGTAGTTAGAACCAGAGATGACTCGAGAGGTCAAGACTAGATCAGATGACCCGAAAGCTAACCCAAATCAAAACCCGACTTGACCCTACCCGACATATCTCTTGACCCGGCAAAAGGCGACACTTGTCGACCCGAGACCCGACTCGACCGGACCCGAACCGACCCGTGACCTGATCAAAAGATGGTCTTGCTGACCCGAAAACCCGACCCGCCCCAACCCGACTCGACCCGTGACCCAATAAATGGCGGCTACTGCTGACCCGAAACATGACCCGCGCTGACCCGACCCGACCCGTAACCCGAATTTTGCCTGGTCAAACTAACCCGAACCCGCCCGACCCGACCCGATTGCCACCTCTATATATCTATTAGCTAACTAATAATCAACTGCAGGGAATGCTCCCTTTTAGTTTGGTATATTAGCTAGTTTTGAAAGCACCCAGATGTAATTCTCTGACTCGAATTAAGTATTACCATCCGATTCAAAGTGTCTGGACGAAAAGATCGATGTATATATTCCTTTTTATCCAATTTGTCTGAAAAATTCATATTCAAATTATAATTCTTCAAACAAGAGTAAGCTAAAGCCATATGCTCCATATATATATACCTTGGTATAGACTATTAATTTATCCAAAAGAACAACTGCATAATCCAGCATATTGTTGGTAAGTACAAGTTCAGGCAGTTCCTCAGTAATTGTGATCCATACTCTAGGAATTAAGATGGGTAACTGTTCAAGCACCTCAATCATACAGCATCATCAATATTATTAAACATTGATTTTATTTAAATCTCTTCATCTATTGTGATCCAACGGTTTATGTGTGTTACTGTGTTCTCTCCTCCTATTTAATAAGATAAACGTGATATGTTTAAGACCAAATTTAACCGTTAAAATGATCTTAACATTTATGTACTATTATTTATTAATTATTATATTATTATTATTGCAAATGGCCTAGTAGCTCAAGTGGTAGCTAACTAGGATGACTTCCAAGAGGTCATGGGTTCAATCTTCCATGGGCACAAATAAAAAGTTTCAATAAAACTGGTGGAGTATTCCACTTTCTTAAAAAAAAAATATTATTATTAGTATTTACATCAAAAATTTTTAAAAATTTTCAATTTTTTAAAAATAAATATTTTAAATTTATAAGCATTATTATTTATTTGATATATATTATATTTCGGGGTGAAGTCTGAGTTACCGCTCTAGTTTTAAAAAATTAGTAAATTTCATCAAGGCCAAATTAAACATAGTCAAAGATGAATTTCATCCAGCCTCCAAAATATTAATTATGCAAGTATATAATAAGGAAATAACAATAACAGAAGCCGTCCCCATTCTAACTAAAGGTGAATGCATGGCTTCTCTTACAATTGATACTCTAAGAGATGTCCTAAAACACTCCTAAAACCAAAAATTTGGAATTAAGGAGAGAAAACCATCTCCAAGAGATACCCAAACAATTATCCCTATTTTTGCCCAGTTTTTAGCATCCCAATATGACTTCTCAAAACCAGAGCCAAATCCAGACCGTTCATATGTATCGGGATCCATAATTTGGCCCAGTTTAAATGTTTTGGGATCCATATTTTTCTGGGAATCTGTTGGAGATTGAGGTGAAATTTGCTCCAAAAAAATTTAGGATGACACCCAATATAAGTATATTGGGATCCATTTTAAGGGAGTCTCTTGGTCTTGGAGATGCTCTAAGTAGCCCAAATTAATTAAGGAAAGTCGTGCACACAGCACATTTGCGTGGTGAAGGAGTTTTGGACATGCCATTAATTAATTTATGTTGCAGTTATCCTGTCACAATTTGATACGGAGGATCGGCATTGACAAAAAATAAAGCAATAAATTAAATTACAATGTAACGTATATATGTAACGTATGCTCTTTGGATGCTTGGACAATTAATACAGTAGAAATTTTTTTTTAAAAAAAATAATGAAGCTTGTTGTCATATATTATTTTGGTCATCGATTTTGCTTTCTTGTTGATGATATTATACTGTTAAGTGTTTTTGTTGAACTCACATTGTTCACTTTATTCTTTAATTATTTGTTGAATCATTGACTTCGTATCATATATTTTTTAAATATAATATGATATAGGCAGATTGTTGGGTCGGGTCAGTTTGACCAAATGGAAAATTTCGGGTCGGGTATCGGGTTAACGTCTGCCGGCATTTTTTTTTGGTCGGGTCGGGTCGGGTCGGGTCGAGTCGGATTCGGGTCAGGTCGGGCAGGTTTTTGGGGTCTGGTCAGATTTTGCACCTCTATTACTGAATCGGGTCAGGTTCAGGTCAGTTTGACTTTCCCTGAAATTCGGTTCGGGTCGGGCGGGTTTTTGGGGTCTAGTCAGATTTTGCACCTCTATTACTGAATCGGGTCAGGTTCGGGTCAGTTTGACTTTCCCTGAAACTCGGTTCGGGTCGGACAGATTTTTCGGGTCGGGTCAAAATTTGCCACCTCCAGCTAATATCCTCTCAAAAGATCACTAATATAGAGTGCGATGTGGAAACATGTGGTTCAGTACTGCATATATATCTTTGTTCTTTTCACTTTTTTTATTATTTTTTTTCATTTCCAAGCTAGAGCAGTCACCGAAAGAGAAATCTCGCATTTTTATTTATTTATTTATTTTCTTTATAGTTAGAAACGTTAGACTAGTCCAATTTGGCTGATATATAGTTTGCTTGTGCGCATGTGGAATGTATTCGTTCAAAGTAATATATAAAATAATAAAAATAATTATATCGATCGCAACCGGGAGTTGCCTCTTCATTAATCGAAAAATCATTTGTCAAATGCCATGACAATTCATGCTCCCAAATTTCAAAAGAAATTGTTTCAGCGAGTAAATCATCGATCGTCATCATGCAATAATGCTGACATAATATATATATATAATTCATCAGAAGATTGGAAGTGATTAATATATAGTTGATGGTCTTCAATTCGTTACTACAGATGCTAATTTATTAATTTAAGCTTATCCATTTGGGTGGAAATTATAATACTTCATATGTATAATTATGTTTGATAAGTATATATATAAGAGGTGATAACGTAGAAAACATTCATCATGATATATCAATTCAAAGAGGCAAAAAGAAAACCCTAATTAAGTTTCATATATATATATAACTCTTTGATGTTTAACATATCAGTTAACCAGCTGGTATATACCCTACCAACATTTTTTTCATTTAGATATATAAAAGAGACTGATTTTGCAATTTGTTACACAATAAGTTTGCTTGATTTAAAAATGTAAGGAATCTATCCCGAAATGTAATATATGAATACTATGGACGGTTCTTTTATATACGCTAAGTATTACTCATCAAATAATTGACACCATGATATGCATGCATTTCTAGTTTCTGCACACCTGTACAGGAACTTTCTGTTTTGCAGAAATCACATAACACTGTAATATATATAGAGTTGGGATACGGTGATATGCATAGCAAAACTACGTTTTTGCTATGTGCTCATATCTCAACAACCGTAACTCGGATGGCCGATCCGATTTGATCGGTGCATTCTACATATCGAAAACTCATCGGATACTAATTTTTACTATTTTTGGAGATTCCTACTATTTTTAACGATTTTTGAAAAAATGACCCTGATTATGAGTTCCAAATAGATTATTATATTATTATTTTCTTGTCATCTTTCAAAAATCGTTAAAAATAGTTAGGAATCTCCAAAAATAGTAAAAATTAGTATCCAATAAGTTTTCAATATGTAGAATGCACCGGTCGAATCGGATCGGCCATCCGAGTTACGGTTGTTGAGATACGAGCGCATAGCAAAAACGTAGTTTTGCTATGCATATCACCGTATCCCAACTCCATATATATATATGTATATATACTTCAGGTTACAGGTCAGAATATGCCATTTTTAATGAGAAACTGTTGAGATAAAAGCTCAATATTCAGCTAACATTTTTTTATACGAAGACATGCACATGTTGCTACGCAATTGTAGCCTTGTATCTATCATAACAGATTTGTACATGATCCGTTTAATTAACGAGTTGCTGTAAAGAAAGAAAGTAACCATAATATATAGTTAACTAGTTAACATATATATAAACAAATTAATTAAATAGAGCCGCCTATATATACTGCTGTTTCCATTGACAATGTCATTGTCATGATAACTGTCAAGGTCCATATATATGTAACTAATTCAACTATCCGTGTGGAATGTATTTCAAACTCTGAAAAATGGGCATAAGATTACAATGAATAAAACATAGTCACTTTTCTAAATGTATGACAATGCATGCAGCCTTCAACTTGACCGCCACCTGCTAATTCTTTCTTAATACCTAAAAAAACATTTTCAAAAAAAGAAATACTTAAAAAACAGATGGAAAATTGCCCCCTGAATATATAAATTAAACAAGCAAATCAAATAGTAAATCCTCCAGTGGGGAGAGGCACACTGCCTCTCCCCTGCCGCATCTCTTCTATCTTACTTCTTTCTATATTGATTTCCTTCAAGCTTTGTTAGTTCATCAACGGTTTGTCCGTTTCTTCGTCCATCTTTCCGTCGCCCTTTTTTGTTTTAAAAAGGGTCTTTCGTTATTCTTCATTTAAGAAAGTTATGTCATGAATCACTCGAGAATGGATTTTGCATGCTCCCGCTTCAACAAATTGAAAATGGTGTTTTAAGAAATAAAGATTTGTGGAGTGCTTAGTAAGTTTTTCAATTCTCCCAAAGACGATGAATTCATCACAACCAAGACGGTAACTTCAAAATGAATCATGCGCTTCTTCAAAATTTGTCTCTCTATGTTAGTTAATTGGGACAAAATTAGTTATATAATTATTATAGAAGGTTTTTGTTGATATTTTGTGTCTTTTGGATTTAGATTGAGAAACAATTTTATTTTCTCGTGGATGTAACCTTTTAAAGTGAATAAAATTAGTTGCCTACGAGCCTTCAATGTACCAAAAAAAAAAAAAAAATTAAAACAATTAAGAGGCTATCCTAGAAAATTAATTAAATTCTACTTGTATATATATACTTGTTCTTTATAATTGCAATCGACCGTTCCCATTCTTTTGCTGCCTTTATATGGAGCTTACATTACATATGATATGACTTGCAACTTGTACCCATTTTCATTAAGGGTCCGGATATGGTGATACCATAGTTGATACCATAGTTGATACCAAGATAGTTGACCAGTCAAACATTGGTATAACTTGAATACTCATTGGTATAACTTGAATATTTACTGCTAAAACTTGAATACTAACATATTTTTCAGCTTGAACACTCATTAATTACTATAACTTGAATACTGACATAATTTGAATTCTCATTGGTATAATTTAAATACCTATTGGTATAACTTGAATATTTACTACTAAAACTTGAATACTCGAATACTGACATAACTTGAATTCTCATTGGTATAACTTGAATACCTATTAGTATAACTCGAATATTTACTACTAAAACTTGAATATTGATATAACTTGAATTCTCGTTGGCATAACTTGAATTCTCGTTGGCATAACTTGAATTCTCGTTGGCATAACTTGAATTCTCATTGACATAACTTGAATACATATTGGTATAACTTGAATACTCATCAGTATAACTTGAATACTTATTGGTCTAACTTGAACACCGACCAATTGCAAGCGAACCGAGAATTGACAGAGAGAAGAAGACCAGAGAGGAGAAGTTAGAGAACGAGGAGAGAAGAATAGAACGAAAGGAGAAGAAGATCAAAGAGGAGTGGGAGAATTAAAGGAAGGAGATCGGAGGGGAAAGTTCGCGCCATAAGAGGATGACGACGGGAGGAGAAATAAACCGGAGAGGAGATCGGAGAGGAGTTCGCTCCATCAGAGGATGAGAACGGAGAGAAGGAGAGAAGGAGATGAGAAGTTTGTGATTTGATTTGATTGATTTAAAATTTCATTGAACCGACGTTAGACCAAAACTGCATCCGGTTTTATGGTATCAACTATGGTATCAAACATGGTATCCACCTAGAATTTTCCTTTCATTTCATTAAATAAAGAAGAGGGGACTCAAATAGCTGATTGCATCCTGACCATCAATTGCTGAATTTTCATGTCTCTCAATTAGTCTCAACTTTATGCATGCAATGAAACCTTATTTTTGGAATAAATAAATAAAAGAATTTTACTCCTACGCTCTCACCAAAACAATTTTCTTTCTGATCTGACGATTATAAATAAATATTACCCATTATGAGATTCATCTGTGACCAATAAAATTATGTGGGTATGAGTATGGAATCAACATCCTAAATAAAATACTTAAGTTCCCAAGTCTGTAAAGAAGAAGATAATCAGTCTTTGAGTCATGACTCATGAATACAGAATATATGCTCCAGTACTCATTTAGAAGCTGCTGCTTATCTGGGTTGGGCTAATTTAGGACACCGGGCTTTTAATAGCAAAGCGAAGAGAACAATATTATCTTTTCTGCAGTTAAATGGATACAAATTTGCTGTTATCAATCAGAGCTTGAACTTGATTGCATGCAGATTACAGACGTTGAGATATATATAGTTCAAAACTTCAAATTTACATGCATAGGAATCCTGTCTCTCTTGATATGGTGAAGTGGTGCCGAAGAACAGAGATCGATCTGTGTCGATCGATCATTCATTCAATCAGAATATATCTCTACAGGCTTTTAAGTTACAAAAGTTACTGCAAACCAGGTCGAAATGGTCCGAACAGCGTACCGGAATTGCACTTTTTACGGCTTGTTTATGCTCAAATCAGATATATTTTTTTCTTTTGCAAAAGTGCATCCCAATTTGCGCAATTCGAACGAAAGGAATTGTGATTTGTATTATTATGTAATCTGATAAAGAGAGGATTGGAATCGTCAAATGTACGTGGGTTTCATGCGCAGCTAGCCCAAATGCAAGAAGGTATATGAATCACCTCATGAATTAATGCGTATATTTCTTCACTGGCATGTCGCTATTCTGTTTTCTGGAATGAAACAATTTCGGTATTAGCTAGCTAGGGACGTCACAGATCTTGACAAACCAAGATGTGTATTTCATTCCTCCATGATGATTTGGTGAATGTGAAGTTGAGAACAGAAATACTTATTCCATTGTAATACTGAGAGAGTGCAAAAAAATCTTCAGAAACGCTTTAAAACCAAACAGAGAATTTGGCTAGGATCGATGTTTACCAAGAACGGAATCTGATACAATCATTCCAATTATCGCTTTTGAGTTGAGTTAATTAAGCTTTGATTTATCCAAATTAACTTGCTCTTGTGTGTCCTGATATATATTGCAGTGTAAAGGAAAAACTGGGCTTCCGATCAACGAAGGGTACATGCCAGTTCTAATGGTACCGTTTTGATATTGCTTTTTCCAGGTCTATCAATGGTCAAAATTCATTGATTTATTCTCTGATGAACGAATATAACCGCTGACGAGTATGTTATAGCGTTTGTTACACTCAGTCTCAGGGATTCGTTTCAGGATGGATACGAAGTTAGTTACAAACTCACTACTTCTCTTTCCTTCATAACTCCGATTTCTCTCGGTGAACTGAGATGTGCCGCCTCAGCTGGAGGTAGACTAGGCAGTGTGCCATCGCTTCCTCCACTGACGCTCCGTCGTTCAAAGAATTTCAGGAATATAAAAGATTCAGCAAAAGAAATGATTTCTTTCTTTTTATTGGGGAAAAAGTTACCAAATAATGTGATCTGTTTCAAGTCTACCAAGTTTTAACTCTCTGCTAGTTGCTTTACGTTGACAGGTGCGACTAATTCTTGGGAACCGTTGAGCTGAAAATGAGCCGTTACATTGTTTGCAGACTGTGTTGGATGGTACCAGTCCCAGAATAAGTACCGACTCCTGTCCGAGCACAAAGTTGCATTCTGTGTGCATTCTGCTTCTCCGTTGAATCTTCCGGAGCCACAACAAGCACTTCCAACCTCCTTAAATCCTGGTACAATTATTTCGAACATAAGAACAAAGTGAGTATAATCATTTGAGTATATAATTTGGTTGTAATTGAGAGTTATATGTTGAATTGATCGATCAAATGTTACATTCAGTTAAAGACATAAAAAAATTAGCGTAACATCAAGTTAATTGATGGTGTAAACTACATACCGAGAGTTACTGACAAAGTTCTCTCACCATATTCATATGCCGAGGCTATAATTCTGACCGCCACGATGTTATAATTGAAGTAAGAGTACTTGAATCCAGCAAGCTGACTGCTCAGCAGTTGTATTCGGGGCACAAGGGCCGTATTGAACTGTACTGATAACAGGTTCAATGCATCGCTACAGCCGCCAATCGGGTTTTGACTCCTGAAATTCGGCACACAGCCGATAGGTCCAGTTCCCGTTATAGCAAACTTCCTTGCCCCCAGGTTGTAAATTGCCTGCATCATATCCAACATTGAATGTTTCTTAGAAATGGCACACAGTCTAAATATTGTTGAAACTTAATATTTACTAAAAAAAAGTTTAGTAAGTTATGAAAATTATGATGCATATTCCTTAATTTTAATTAACTAAATTTTGTTTTGTTCTTTTTAGCAGGGGATTCAGCTGGCACAATCAAATTATATATACCAACTGATTTTTGTGTAATTTAATGCCATTTTGAACGCAATCGATTACAGTAAACTAGCTCGGTTCTTATTGATTGTCATTTTTGTACTGGTAAAAAAGTGCATTCAAAAGAATTGCTTGATTTCTTTAACTTTCATGAATTCTGGTAAACAATTTGCTGTCAGATCACAATGGAGATTACCATTAGCTGGCTTATGTACTCGTTGACAAGATTCGAGACGAATTGGGTATTCCGCACGGTGCCTGCAGCCCCAGTAGCTCTGTAATATTCAAATATGTCATTGTTTGCTGTCACAAAGTAGAAAAGCGACTTCGCGAGAGTATCGTTAACCACGCTTTCACCGAGCTGTTCTACTAAAGCTTGTTTTGTGTTCGCAAAGTAGTTCACTTGGGCTGCCATATTCAGTGTTCCAATACCCTGGTAATTAAGATGTGCAATCATCAACTTAACATCAGTGCAATGAGAGATTCATAAGATTATACAAGTAGTTATATACTGATCATGGCTGATTCAGAGTTGCCCAATTTGCAAAATTCATACAATAAAATGTGAAATTATATATATCTGAACTGAAAGAGAAACATCCTGCATCCATTGAAAAACCGTCCATATATCCATAGACATGAACGGAATATAACAGATATATCCTCAAATGTAATCTGTGGATGCTATGGACAGTTTTTCTATGGACACTAGGTATTACTTTATCTGAAACATGATAAAAAAAAACCGCATTCATTCATGCATATGGATTTCTGAATGTGATCCATTCTAGCTTCAAGAGGATAAAAAGGGGGGAAAAAAGGTGTTGGAATATGGAATTACAGTAGTGTTGAGTATTCCTGAGCCACCAGAAGCGAAGCTGACCCCCCTCTTCATTTCTTCTGCGCTTTTAACTGAGAGATATGGTGGTGGACTTTGCTCAAAGCCAAGGTTCATTGCTGCATACACAAGCCGATAATATTAATTGTACACTAGTAAAATCTGAAAAAAAAAAAAAAAAATTGAAAGTATAAAAATATAGTTTGAAAATCCTATATATGCAGAGGAGGAATCTATTTACACAACAAAGATTTGACACAAAAATAGAAAATCTTTTACGACCATATTTTACTTATAGATTGATTTTGTTTCAAGTTTTATTTAATTTGAGTATTATTTGATACTTTATCAATGATATTCAAGTTTACATGCATGGTTAGTAGAATGGTTTAAATTTAATGATTTCTTGATGGAGTATCAAATAACACTCCATTTGAAATTTGAAATATAATCGATTTATAAGTAAATGAATATCTTTATAAAGGATTTTTTTATTTTTAAGATTTTTTATGTCTTTATAAGCTTTGTTGTAATTTTTGTGTCAAATTTTTGTTTTTTCTTTTTGAGAAAAAGACGGAGGTCCAGCCTCCAAATTTTTATTTAACAGCAAACCAGTGGTGTTAGAAAAATTTACAGGAAGTGTAAGAAAAGAAAATAAAAGGAAAAAGAAAGAAGAAGAAAAATGAAAAAGAGATAAGAAAGAGAAATGAAAAATAAAAAGAAATAAGAAAACTTAAATGCTTCATTTGAGCATTCCATAATGTTTCTAAAACCATGCCCTGTATTCGATCAGTATCTCATCCCTTATTTGATTTATCGTTTTTGCTTTGTCTCTGAAAATTCTTGCACAACGCTCCCTCCATATGATAAAATTCATAGTGACCATTAACCTCTGATTCACTTTGTGTCAAATTTTTGTTGTGTAAGTGGTCCTCCTCATATATGTGTATTGAACTATTGATTGAGAGAAATTAATTAGTGTGGAAATATTTGCATTATGTAAACACAGACGAATTACATCTTCGCCAAATCTGAACTTTGAACTTATGTTCTCAATTAATTATTTAAATAAAAATATTGGGATACAATTTTTTTCATTTTTAGGGTTTCGACGTTTTTTTTTATTTATAAAAGGATATAAAAAATAAATCATGTATTTCGTTCATAAAAAGATGTCATTTTCAATATCTTACGATTCCAAAAGTTGTTAAGCTATTCATGAAAATGCAGAAGTCGCTCAACAATATAAACAATTATTTAGAGAAGATTTCTCATTCGGATTTCATACCTATAGCGTATCACACAGATATCATTAATTGCCTATATTTATTGTTAAATACTTAAATTTGGTGGTCCTATATATTTTTATGTTTCACATATATATTATTGCTCTCAGGCTCAGCCATATAAATGTCGTTTGAGGTACGTACACAACGTCATTTAATTTGTTTTCTTTTTTTTTTTTACGTCATCAGTCATTCAATCAAAAGAGAAAAAATAATTGTGTAATAATAAGTTAAGGACCATTTAATTTAATTTATGAGAAATTTTTCTTGTCCTCTTTTTTTGTCCCCTTGAATATCCCTCACTAAGATTATATTAAAATTCTAGTTTAAGATTCTAATTCTCACTAATTACGTATTTATTTTGACTCTAAAAGTTGGGTCTCACCACTTAATAGTCAAATTTGTTCTATCATAGCATTATAGTAAATAATTGTCTGCGCAAATCTGGTGTTCATACCTATCATTCTGGGTGTTCATATCTCCCACAATGAGGTGTTCATAGTTGACGTAATTTTTGTTCATACCTACGCATCGAAGATTCTGCGTAGGCCATCCAAGGTTTTGACATTTTGGTGAATGATTCTATTAGGACTGGTCAAAGATTCCACGTTCGGGTGAATGACCGTCCGCCCTGATTTGAGTGTTCATATATACAATGTATTGTCGGGTGTTTATATCTATTACATTGGTGTGCTCATACCTTATGTACAAGAAGGCGTACTATTGGAGGGCATTTAAGGGGTATTTTCTTAGGAGACATTTAGCATACCCCTTAATTTATTTTCTTTTTTTGCGTTTTTACAGTTCAAACTCTTACCCACAACGTCTTTAATTAGTCCCATATTAACTCTAGGGACTTTAATTCCTGTGTAGGACCCGATCGATATTTTAACGAGATGTTTTTTTTTTTTTTTTTTTTTTTAAATCTTCGCAACAGCTGCAAAGTTCTGTCAGCGGCGGCGGCGGATATCGAATTCTCGATCTTCAGTAAACAACAGCCTTAAAACTTCTCTCATAGCCAACTGAGTTACCAGCCGTTTCTCTTTTACGAGATGGCTTTCATTTACAGTATGTAAATATATAAATATATATGAACCGGCCATGCTTCTTAACTGTCGGGTTAAATAAGTAATTTATTATTTTAATTATCTGATTTAGTATATAACTAATTTTGTACAGGATCATTGTCATCGGATTAGATGTCATGAAGATGAATAGTGATTCAATTAAATCTATAAATGAGCTGCATTTAAAACTCTAAGTAAAAGTGTAAAACTGTAAAAGTAACTATAATTTGAGATGCAAATGGCCTAGTAGTTCAAGTGGTACCTAACTAGGATGACTTTCAAAATGCTATGGGTTCAATCCTCTATAAGCACTAATAAAAAGTTTCAATGAAACTTGTGGAGTATTCCACTTTCTTCAAAAAAAAAAAAAAAAAAAACTATAATTTGAGATGAAATGCAAGTAATCATTTATTAATTTTTAAACTAAATCACATTTAATTAACTTTGTACATATATTGTTTACGAACTTGATCCCCACTTATTCCCTGCTTCAAAATTTGATACAACCTCCCCTGTTTATAAATAGCTCATAATCATTTTTTTTTTTTGAGATAAAGATGAGGGTCAAACCACTCAAATTTAAATGTCTATAAAAGATCCTCATCCGGGTTTCAAACCCGCGACCTCCCATATGGAGAGCATTGCCCTTAGCCACTAGACCAAAGGCTGATTCTTATAGCTCATAATCATTTAACCATATATAGTTGATGTTATCTCCATGCAAACAATTAGTGTACATCAAGCAAAGATACCTTACGATAGTAAAACTAAACTGCAAAGCTAGATATATATAATTAAACTAGACTGATATATATAATTAAACTAGACTATTGTACTAATGTTAGCATTTCGGAAATGACACACACAATATTTTTTAAAACAGCATGTACAAACATCAATATTTTAGTAATATTTATGATTTATTTTCTAAAATTCAAAACAAATACTTAGAAAACTCTAAAAATAAAAAAATTTTGTATTCCTCAGTATTTTCATATAAAGAATATATTGAGCACCATAAATTGTGATTTCGGACACGGTAACATAAATTTTGAGGCGTTAGCATTTCAGTCCGAAATGCTAACATTAGTATAATACTAATAGTCTAACTCTATATAATTAAGCAGAATATTTTCCATGTAACAGAAACTGGCTAAAAGTTTTACAGAAAATGAAATGTTAAGTTCACAGAAAGAAAGAAATGAATCTCAAAAATGCAACGAGAAAGTACCTATGAAGTCGATTCCGTTGAAGCCATTGCAGAACCTCCCGGTGGGAACCTGGCCCGGGAAATCGACGCCATTGAACGGGAAATTCGACTTGTCGAACAAAGGAACGTTGAGGTTGTTGTTGTTACCGACATCGGCTAAGGAGTCGCCAAATACAAAGATCGCCGGTACCAGCTGATCACTCTCGGTAGTGATGGAATAGAGATGAACTAGAACCACAAGGGAAATGGCAAAGAAGGTAAAAGAAGCCATCTGTTGAATAATGAACAACGGAAGTATATACATTCTCTAGCTAACCATACAGTTGGTTAATTATATATAAAGAGGAGGGATCTATTGACAATGGTTATTTTGACAATCTTGACAATGGGGGTTTTCAAAAATTTATAAAAATTAATAAAAAATCTTAAAAATGGAAAAAAGTTTATTGATGCATTATTTACTTATAGATTGACAATGTTTCAAGTTTCAATCAATTTAAATATTGTTTGATAGCTTATCAAAATTTTATATACTTTTTAACGGTTGTAATTTAACGGTTCTTTGAAGAGTTATCAAATGTCACTTAAATTGAATATAATCGTAATCATAATCATAATCATAATCAATTTATAAGTTAAACAATACTTCCGTAAATTTTTTTCTATTTTTAAGAATTTTAATGAATTTTCAATAATTTTTTTAAAAATCATATTGTCAAAATTGTGACAATAAGCATTGTCAATGGGTCCCTCATATATAAATATATACGGTGCGTGTAAGATGGATTCCAGATCCTATAACATATGGTACGGTGCTATACAATATATGGACCGTTGGATCTCCTTGAGATTCGTGTAGTCCCAAATTTCGAGGCAATCCAACAGTTCATGTGCTGCATAACACCGTGTCACAACTCACATGTTAGGGGATAATTAAGCACTCAGATCATGTAGATGTGTAAGGTTATAGCTAAAATAATAAGAATAAGCATCGTTCTTATTGGAACTTATTTTTCTTGGAGAAAATCTTCTTGTCCCCTTCTTTTGTCCCCTTAAATGTCCTCCATTAAGATTCTAATTCAAGATTCAGATTCTCACTATAATTACACATTTATTTTGACTCTAAATGTCGGGTCTCACCACTTAATATCAAATTTGTTATATCATAGCGTTATAGTAAATAACTATCAGCGCAGATCTGATGTTCATACCTATCCTTCTGGGTATTCATACTTACCACGATAAGGTATTCATAGTCAACGTAATTAGTGTTCATACTTACGCATCGAAGATTCTGTGTGGACCGTCTAATATTCCACATTCTAGTGAATGATTCTGTTAGGACTGGTCAAAGATTCCACGTTCTGGTGAATGACCGTCCGCCCCAATTTGAGTGTTCATACAATGCATAGTCGAGTGTTCATATATATTACATTGGGGTGTTCATATTTTATGTACAAGAGGGTGTGTTGTTGGAGAACATTAATTAAGGAGGAGTTTTCTTGGGGGACAGTTAGCATACCCTTTTTCTTGTAAGAAAGATATTGAGGGTTTGTAAGAATATTTAATACTCAAAATTAATGTTACGTTCTTTAATTCTTTATGGTGATTTTATTATCATGTGAATCATGTCTCATTACTAGAGTCCGTATCTGCTGTTATTCTTTGAGAATAACATGACCCTGTTTGTCCAATTTGCACCATTAGATCAAAACGGACGGGCCTGATCGGCCCACTTAAGATTATAGGAAGCTTTTTTATAATTAATCTCATCCGTTGATTTTGATCCAATGAACTAAATTGGACAAACAGGGTCCTGTTATCCTAATTTGGATAACAGGAGATATGAATTCCTCATTACTACATATGAATAGCTGGGACCTTCATTGTAAATTTGTAATTGATTAGTTGGTCCTTTTGGTCCCCTTTAAATCGAAAACTAATGGTAGGCTTTCAACAGAAGTTTTTTTTTTTTTGGTTTCATTTCGTCCGGACAAAACGATAAACGAAATGATTTTTTGTTGCGTTGAAATGACGAAAAGATTAACGAAATAAGCGGTTGTTCATTATATGTTCAAGAAAAAAATAATACAAAATCAATGCTACAACTTAATTTAATTGAGAATAAAATTGAAGTTAAACTAATTAAGGTATGCACTAGCTGTCTAGCTCAACAATAGAACATTATCAAGACAGCAAACAAATGAATTTTGAGATTAATTAATTATCTAACTTACCTGGCATATATATATATATATTTTTCCCAGATTCGGGTTACTTATAACCCTCACAATAAGCTTTAATAAATTAACGTTGTTTTATTATTACTAGCAATTAGAACCCCGTGCATAGCACGGTCGTGTATATGGAAATTTGGAGAGGAAAAAATATAGCAAGCAAAATCCTTTCAAATGGGGAGAGCGCTCAGACTGGAAACGAAATGGAGAAGAATATATAGAACTGGACGCAATCCAGGTCTTTGGATTAGTTAAATTTAATTTTAACCGTTTGATGCAGGGCAATTTGGGTATTACAAAAGTTTGAAGAAGAAAAAAAAAATGGACGGTCCAATACTTACGTACTTTTTAATATATAGTATAGATTATCTGGGCTGTCTAAACTTAAAATAGCAATTTTGAGATTAATTATCTAACTTACCTGGCATATATAATAGCAAGGTTTTTCATATTAGATTTTTTTTTTCAATTTATTATTTGAAGATCCTTTTGTCAAGGTTCTCATCAACTTTAATTGTCCCATCCCCACTCTATTATTATTAATATTATAATTATGTGGTATATGCTCTTCCTATATATTTGGTCTCGCGAATTCGCGATAGAACAAACACAACTTAAATTCATAAATTAATTCCATCCTCCAATGCTTCTTAATCACGCAAATATGTATATGGGTTACCTGAATTATTGGGATAGCTTGAATTTTATATTAGTTAATTTAATTGTAAGAAAAGCCGTGCATGCGTACAACTTCACTAAAAGTGGACGGTTTTTGTTTATGTTATTTTTTTTATTTTAATTTATATTGCTTAATAAATTTTCACGTCAAGTATTTGTTTAAAATTTTTTTAAATACTTGTAGCATACAAAAATTTTAATTTATATATATATAATCCGTTTACTCAGAGGTTCGCAAGTTAGAAATCCAAATATAAATTTTTCTATCAATATTTAAATTTGAATAGAGATCCTTGTGGGAGGTCTAGTGGCTAAATACAACACTCTCCATGTGGAAGATCCCGGATTTGAAACCTAGATAGGTCTTTTATAGACAATTTAAATTTAAATGACTTGACCCTTGTCTTTTTTTTATCTCAAAAAAATGTCGTTTAGCAATAAAAATCATGATATCAGTCTGGGAACAGCTGGAGTAGTTTAAAACCACTCAACGCTCATCTGATTATTTCCTCCAGTATATATAAAATGGGATTTTCTATAGTAGACTATCTTCAAAAACACTATTATAACAAACTTGGAATGATTAGTTTAATTAGTTGGTTGCATGCATATAGTGCGATGTGAAATTTAATTATTCAATCATGTTAGGAGTGCAGGAGACTGAAAACTGAAACATGTCAATCACAAAGTGCATAAACAAGTTTTTTTTTCCTTTTTTTTCCTTTTTTCTTCCTTTTCTTTTTTCCTTTTTTTTTATCATTTCCAGAAGCAGTCACCAGATATTGCATCGCGTATTTTTATTATTCTTGTATACCTTATATCCTTACTCTCAATAAAAAGAGATGAGATTTTTTGACATGAAAATTCTATCTTCCCCAAAAAAGAAACCCCAGCCGTTAATTGTTTATTTAGATTAATCACCACCGTTGATGTACATTAATGTCCCGGCCCATTAAAATTTAAGGCCCATATCAGTTTTCTCATCGGGGATGAGCTTTTGGCCCTTTTATTGTAAGATATAATAATTTCAGCTCAAAACAACGCGTAGACTTTTTTACCAATATATTCTAAATACTAGTCCAATTTGGCTGGTATATATATTGCTTGTGCGCATGTGACATGTGTTCGTATAAACTACTAATATACATATCACAAGCTCACATGGAATATATTGCTTCTTCATCAGCAGATAATCATTTGTCAAATGCCATGATAATGCATGCTTTCAATCTTCAAAGGAAATGTTTTCAGCTGATTTTAAATTAATCATCGTCATCATGCAGTAATATATAGTGACATAACAATTCCACAAATTTGAAACTTATTTTTGTGTTGAAGTCTTTATATATACTTGTGATTTGCTCCAGCATGTAGTATCAATGTATGACCGTAAATTACACCAATGGTCGGTAAAGTCTCACTCTTTTATTAAATTGGTCTTTAAGATTTCAAAAGTACCAGGTTTGTTAGTGCTTTATTTCAAGATACATGTCAGATGCTTTGTAGATATGAAGAAAACTACACATGGATTGGTGAAAGTTTCATTCTTAAGACAGTTTTGAGATGAAAGCTCATTCGGCAATTGTAAAAACCCGGTTACTCGTCATAATAACAAAACACAAAGACACATTTTTATGCAATCCATAGGTATCTCTTGTGATGATCACAATTTTATACAAGAACAGCCGTTCCACGAGGTGCTATAAAGAATGTAATCCTAATGATTAAGATATCAACAAAATTAAGCCACCTATACACCTCCCCATCCAAGTCAAGTATATATCCAGGTGGAATTTATAAGGCATAATTGGTTACATGCCCACCAAAACTTTGAGATATTTACCCATCAAACTTTAAATTTAGATATTCACCCATCAATTCTTCATTTTCTCCTATATTTGTCTATCAAAATAGTTTAGAATAAAATAGACAAATTTTGATATAGAAAAATGAGATAAATATTAGAATTGACAACTTTGTCCTCCCCTCACCCCCATCGGTCTCTCCAAGGCAAGAAGCAGGAAAGTCAAACTGACCCGAACTCGAACACGAACCCGACCCGTGTTTCAGGGAAAGTCAGACTGACCCGAACCCGACCCGAGAGAAAATCAAACTGACCCGAATCCGACCCGACCCGACCTGAACAACCCGAAAACCCGAGATAACCTGGGAATAGAGGTGCAAAATCTGACCAGACCCGAAAAACCTGTCCGACCTGAAAAAATGCCAGCAGACGTTAACCCGATACCCAACCCGACTTGAAAAAATATTGGCAGCCGTCAACCCAATAACCGAGAAAGAAAGAGAAGGGAGGGGCAAAGTTGTCATTTCTAATATTTATTTTCTTTTTAATATCAAAATTTGTTTATTTTATTCTAAAACTATTTTGATGGACAAATATCGGAGAAAATGAAGAATTGATGATGAATATCTAAATTTAAGGTTTGATGGACAAATATCTTAAAACCAAAGTTTTGATGGGTATGTACCCAATTTTGCCAATTTATAATGTATTTGAAAATCAGAAAATGGGCATGAGAATATCACTACATGCTTTACCGGAGATGACACGACTAGAAAGTATTATAGGAAGGAAACTTAAGAATGGCTGGTAACCAGAAATGATGCATACTGGAAATGGGCTTTCAATGGGCTATTCATGTGCATATCAGCATATTATACATAGGAAAACATGTAGAATCTATCTATCCACCTTTCTCTCAAATCTGACACACCCACGTACACCCATGTGCTTGTCACAATTGCATAAATGTTTACTGAAAAACTGTAGTGTGTCTGTTTACTAGAAAATGTTATATGTTGATCGGAAAGATATAAATGTCTACTGAAAAATGATATTTATTTATCAAAAATACGGTAGACCGGTGGATAAATAAAAAGGTGGTCGCTACATACGACTCTTATACATAACTCCACCCAAGGACCTATAAAGTTTCGAAGCTAAGTATACTTTTCCTTTTGGAAAGTTAGAACCCTATATGAGCCATTGGATGAAAACAAATTGTGACCTGTATCAGTAAATGAGCAGGATGTCAACAAATTCAAATGTAAAAAAGAGAGGATGGCAATTGTCGAGTATGTCTTTCATGCGCCAATATGCAAGAAAGTACATCATCTCACGAATTGATGCTTAATATCACAGATCAAGATTCACCAAGTTCAGTGTTATTTAGTCCAAAGACAGATAAGATCCAGTTTCACACAAGTTCGAAAACCGAATTCATATCCTCGGCCGTATGTCACACGCCGTTCGGCATGTGAGCCGTTGGATCTCCTCGGGATTCGGTTGAATCCCTTCGGTATTCGGGCAAACCCGAATTCCGAGGAGATCCAACAGCTCACATGCCGAATGGCATGTGACATAGGTTAGACGATAATCATCTGAGAAAACCAAGCCAATACAAAAATCTTCGAAAGCTTTTTTATCTTGATTGAACCCTATCTCTTGACCACCGAAAGGGGAAAAAAGAAAGTTACTTGCTTTACTAAACAACCCGATATTGTCAATTTGGTCACTAATCAAGAATTCAGGTAGCCGATTTGAAGTCCATTGATTCGAAGAGTGTTTGACGTGCCAAAAGCATTAAGCTACAACTGAATCAACAATTGGTAATTGAGCTTTTGAGTTAACCAAACTTTCTCCTGGTACAAAGGAAAAAAAAAAAAAAAAGATATCCTGGTACAAAGGGTAGATACCAGTTCTAACCGTATCAGTACCGTAACATACCTATATCATATTCCAGTATGCTAATTCTAGATCTTTGACGAAATTAGGCCAGTCTTTCTTGCTTAATTGCTTGAGACATACCTCTCTGAAATATATCGATAGTTCAGAACTCAGAAGTACTATTTTTTTTTGTCATTCGCCAATATAGAAACCAATCGATACTCATAGAGAATACTCTCATTTATCTCAAGCAACAACACAAAAGCCGATTTGCATCGCATTCGTTTCCTAAATAGTTCCAGAGTAACATTACATTACATCTACCTAAGAGTTCAACATATCAAAATACTTCCAAAAAATTCACAGATATTTACCTCAAAAGAGTACCGATTTTAATCCCGAAAATCTCAGATTCATTCATTCATTCAGCCGGCAACAGGCTCCTGTGTCGCCACCGCCGCATCTTCGCTTCCTGCCTTCTCGCCCTCGGTACCTCGCTGCCTCTCAAACTCCTGTACCAGCTCGGGATCCATATTCTCTTCCGGCTCCCACGTCTTCTCCTCCAAATCAATCCACTTGACCAGATACTCCTTCTTCCCTCCCTCCACTTCCCGCCGCCCCACAACCGCCTCCGCCACGCCGTACTCCAATCCTTGTTCGTAATCTCTCACCAAATCCTCGGCGACCCATTCCGCCTTCACCCATTCCCTATCTCCGCCGTCCCTCCACTCGACTAAATACTCCCTGTATTTACCCTCGCCTCTCCCGTCCACCACTTTTTCGACTTCCCCCCATTCAAACACCGCCTTCTCCAGCTCGGCGGCTGCCCCTTCCAACCCCAATCTCCTCCCAAATGCTGCCGGATTACCTCTCGGTGTCGCTGCCAGGACCTCCTTCACCAAGTCCAACGGCATTCTTCCCCTCCCATCCACGATATCGGGATCAGCACCGGCTTCCAGCAATACCTTCACTCCCAGTGCCCGTCCGTAACCAGCCGCTATGTGAAGGGGAGTCAACCCACCACCGGCCCGCTCGGGCTTGTTCACATCCGCACCGGCTTCCGCCAGAATTTTGATCGATTCTTCCGACCCAAGACCCGCCGCGAAATGCAGAGCGGTACGGCCGTCCGGGTCCTCCGCATCAGGGTCATGGGATATAGAATCGTCCGAGAGAAGGTCCGAGAGCGCCACAGCATCGGCCTTCTTGGCAGCAGTCCACCAGGGCGTCTCGTACTCCGCGACCACATCCGCAGCAATGCCGTCCGCCGGAACCCACGACGGCGCGTGCCCGTCCTTCCACTCTATCAAATACTCAGTCCCAACAACAGTTGTCACCGACCCATCTTCGGCAAACACCGGCGAACGCACCGTGCGTCGACCAATTATGCGGTTCACCTCTCCATAATCCTCTTCTTCCTCTTTAACCCCTTCTGTTACCGCCTGATTTTCATTTTCATTTTCCTTTGCCAATTCCCTTTCTTTTTGGGGAAATTGGTCCTGGAAGAAGGCGCAGGGAATGCGGAGCCGGAGCTGGTGGTGATGATGGCGCGGGAACACCCGAAATGAGGTCGAAATTGGGCGGGAAGAAGGAAGAAATACTGGGTTTGGAACAGAGTGTTTGAGGCGAGAGAGGGAAGGGTTCATGAGAACTCCTCCCTCCATCTGCGAGTGAGATTGTGACTTTGTGAGGCTGAGAAGAAGAGCGCAGAAGAGAGAGTGTGCGCATGGTACGTACAATACAATTGAGAGGTTTGAATGAGTGGATAAGGAAGATGATGGAATTGGATTCTCTTGGAAATTTCTTTGAGTTGTAAACTTGTAAATATTGTTATTCCTAGACAGCCGTTTATTTTTATTTAAATTTATTTTTAAATTTTTATTTGTGTTTTTTTTTTTTTTTTTTGGAAGGTTGACAGGGCTGCCAACGTTTTCTTTATTTGTGTTTCAAGAATATATTGTAACCATTGATTTAAGAGTGGGGATCAAATAACCATATTTTTTGTGACCAATCGGTGACTATGAAATTAAATCTGAAATAACTACAATTTAAATTGTTAAATGACAAAACCAATTAATAGAATGTGTTGTATATATTATGTTTTATGTGTACACAAAAAATTATATCATTTTGATTTTATTTACATATGCATCAAGAATTAACAAAAATCAACGGTTCAAATTTTATAATTTTTTCTCTTCTCTTGATGACTATTGAAATAATGTTAAAACTTTATCATTTTTTGTGTATATGTTATTTAGATGATTTAGAATACATCTAACGGTTTAGATTTGTTAATTTATATATAAATAATAAAATGATCACTACGGTCACCAACGTTCATGGTTATTTGATCCCTCCAAAGGGAAATTGTAAGCCTTTCGGATTTTAGAACGGAATGGGCCAAGATTTGTTGCGAATTGGGCCGGGTGAGTTGGTTTTTGCAAGATTGTTGGGCTTGTTTTGTACAATTTGGGCCCATAGGGAAAATAATAAGGCCCAATAGAAATTGCACTTTCAAAATTGACAAGTATAGATGGAGATTAATTCTAGGCCTGCTTAAATGAAAATTGATGATATTTAACGAATGTCATATTTTGGTGTAAGGTGATTTCGATTCTTTATGGTATAGAAGTAACCATTAAATTTTATGTTAACAGATTTGGATTGTTTTTGTGAATGCGGGTTGACCATGTGTACAAAGCTGTTAACATACTTATTTGTCAGCATATATGATAGTGATACTACAATTTTTTTTTTTTGAAGAAGTAAGCAGTGCTCACTTGATTCATTGATAAGATACTACATTATTTTATCCATAAATCTGTTAGCACATAGATCTGGAAGTAGTAAGATTTTATGATACAAATTAGTAATTACAAAAATATTTATGAAACTAAACTAAAAAAAAATTGTGCCACGGCTCGGAAGATTCTCGCTAGAAACCATATACGACTCCACGAGAAAAACGTGTATAGTCAATTACTCATTAATCACTATTTCTACTTTTTTTTGAGTACTTGTGTTATTATCAAGTTGCAAACTTGCAATTGGCAATTAGAATTTAGAAGTAGCCGCCCCAATTTTGGCATGTGAGTGAAAGAGTATGTGACCAAGTCCCTCAGTCGCAGTCACCGGCCAACAAGTAGTAATACATAGCCACATTCAGCCCTCCATCCTGACCGTCCAATCTCCTTCCGATTCGTGCACTTCATCTGTCACACATATCCAACGGAGGATCTCACAGTCAATATAACCCCACGTGCTAATTGCATACTCCACCGTCCACATGAGATCCCGTAACTACAGTGGTACTCCTACATGACAAGGTGAGATCTTATCCTCCGACGTACTGCCTGATGCAGTTCATGAGACTGGCCGTTGGATCGTCTTGAGATTCGATCTGACACGGATCTCTAGACAATCTAACGGTCGGAATCATGGACTGCATGATGCAGTACAGAAGGCGAAAGTACCTACCTACCAGTACGACTTCGACCAAAATCCCAGACAAACAAATCCTGCAGAGAGAGAGAAACCCACTCTCATCGTCATCATCAGAAATTCAGAATCTCAATATTCTGAGTCTCACTCTCAGTCAATCCATGGCAGATCCAAATCCATCATCAGCCACCGTCGATCCACGCAGCGGCTACTGCTCATCCACGGGGGTGTTCCGCAGCAAGCGCCGGCCGGTCAAGCTGCCTACCACCGATCACTACCTCGACGTCACCACGTTCCTCTCGTCCCGCCGCCACTCCGGCACGACCGCGCTCATCGACGCCTCCACCGGCCGGCGCGTGTCCTTCCCGGAGCTATGGCGGTCCGTGTCTGCCGTCGCGACGGCGCTTCTTTCGCCGCCGCTGTCCGTCAAGAAAGGCCAGGTCGTTCTTCTTCTCTCGCCGAATTCGCTCCACTTCCCCGTGGTTTCTCTCGCTGTGATGAAGATCGGCGCCGTGATCACCACGGCGAACCCGCTTAATACGCCCAGAGAAGTCGCCAAGCAGATGGCGGACTCGTCACCGGTGTTGGTGTTTACTACCAGGGAACTGGTGGGGAAGTTGCCGAGAGATGGGAGGTTTCCGGTTGTTCTGCTTGAGGAAAGCAGGATCGACGGGGATGATTCTAGGGTTTTGTTTACGATCCGTGAGATGATCGCGACCGAGCCGAATCTGAATTTGCAGAGGGAGAAGGTGAGCCAGGACGACACGGCTACGCTTCTGTACTCTTCCGGTACAACCGGGAATAGTAAGGGTGTTGTTGCGACGCACCGGAATTTAATTTCCATGATTGAGATAATTATCAACAGGTTCAAGCTGGAAGATAGCCGCCAGCCGGAGGTGTTTCTCTGCACCGTGCCGATGTTTCACGTGTACGGCTTGGCTGCCTTTGCGACCGGTTTATTGGGGTCGGGATCCACGGTTGTCGTTCTGTCGAAGTTCGAACTTGCCGAGATGCTTCGCGCAATTTCGTCTTACGGGGTCTCGTACCTGCCCCTCGTGCCGCCGATTTTGGTGGCGATGCTGGCACATCCGTCGAAATTACCTCTCGGCCGGCTACAGAAGATTCTGTCAGGCGGCGCACCGCTCAGCCGGGAGCTGATCGAGGGGTTCAGAGAAAAGTACCCTGGCATTGAGATTTTACAGGGGTATGGTCTTACTGAAAGCACAGCAATTGGTGCCTCAACGGATTCGGCTGAGGAGAGCCGCCGGTACGGTACAGCTGGTATGCTCTCGCCCAACACCGAAGCAAGAATTGTGGACCCCGAGACAGGGAAGTCACTTGCCGTTAACCAGACCGGCGAGTTGTGGCTTCGTGGGCCATATGTAATGAAAGGTAATAATTAAGGTATCATCAATCATTGACTAATGAAGTAAACATAAACAATCAATCAAATGTTTAACAAAGACTATTAGCACAATCTTTAATTGTTCTTCTGGAATGCAATAATTGATATAGAAAATATCTTTGTGTATGTAGAGTATTTTAAGAATGAGGAGGCAACAAGGTCAACTTTGGACGCAGAGGGATGGCTCAGGACTGGAGACTTGTGCTACATTGATGAAGATGGTTACCTCTTTGTAGTTGATAGGCTAAAGGAGCTCATTAAATATAAAGGATACCAGGTGATTTATATATTTCTTCTAGATTCAATCAGGAACTTATACATGTTGGAAGAAATATCTGAGACACCCTGTTAAATGCTTGTATGTCATGTAGAAGTTAAGAATACCTCAAAACTATTCAAATTTTACATTCACCCTCTATAAAAAAGGTAAATTGTTTATAACTAATTTAAGTAAGAGGAGGGATCCATTGACAATCCTTAACTTGACAATCTTGACAATTTGATATTTCAAAAATTTGTAAAAAACATATAAATTCTCAAAAATAGAAAAATGTTCACGGAATTATTTCTTGACTTGTAGATTGATTATGTTTCCGATTATATTCAATTTAAGTTATATTTGATAGCCCTTCAAAGATCTGTTTAAATTACAACCGTTAAAAAATGCACAAAATTTTGATAAGCTATCAAACGATGTTCAAATTGATTGAAATTTGGAATACTATCGATCTACAAGTTAACTAATGCATCCATAAGTCTTTTTTCAATTTTAAGATTTTTTATGAATTTTTATAAATTTTAAAAATGTTTCATTGTTAAGATTGTCAAAGTTAGCATTGTCAAGGGATCTCTAGAAGATGTTGTGAGGACTGAGGGTAAATACTTTACCGTTTCGTCTAAGTAGACTATCGAATGTTCTTGGTGTGTATATATGTGATAATACTTAATAATGTTTCCTAAATACATTAGATTTTAAAATATTTCGATTTCTCAGATAAAGAATATTAACATTTGGTAATGGTTGATTCTTTTCAGGTTCCTCCAGCTGAGTTGGAGGCGTTGTTGTTGACTCATCCATCAATTTCAGATTGTGCTGTTATACCGTAAGTTAATATTGCTGCTAGATAGAAATAGAGAAATGGATAGAAATTGAGGAATTGGGGAATCCGATTGATTTACCTGTTGAAATTTTGCATTGTAGTTTCCCTGACAAGGAGGTTGGACAATTTCCCATGGCTTATGTTGTAAGGAAGGCCGGTACCCAATTATCAGAGAGTGAAGTTATGACATTTGTTGGAAATCAAGTAAGATAAAACATCTTTAAAATTTTACATTTTTAGTTTCATATATGATATCTCCCACTCCCAAATAGAATTGTTGTCAAATGGATGGGTGAAAACAAGCACTAATTTTTTGAGATTGGTGAAAATAAACAGGTTGCTCCATATAAGAAGATCCGGAGAGTAGCTTTTGTTACAGGAATTCCCAAAAATGCATCAGGAAAGATATTGAGAAAGGATCTCATTAAGATTGCTACCTCCAAGCTTTAAATGTTACTTCAAAATGTTTAAAAATCTCAATTATTGTAACAACAATTTTATAAAAAC
Organism: Cyperus esculentus; assembly: GCA_030179965.1. NCBI lineage: Eukaryota > Viridiplantae > Streptophyta > Magnoliopsida > Poales > Cyperaceae > Cyperus > Cyperus esculentus. Next base: position 1,070,863 of record JASGLE010000007.1, on the reverse strand, counting down.
CGATGTGTAATCGGCTTGAGTTATGTATGTATCTATTGAAAGCATCCAAGATGAGCTTTGTTTATAATTGAAAACAGTAGCATGAATAAATCATTATAATGAAATAGTTGTTTTCTTTCAGTTGATTTTCTATTTTTTATCTTAAATCTAGTTGACCTTGCTGCATACCTTGAAGAAATCAATGCAAATAATGTAGTGACCATCTCATACTACCCGAGCAATTGGTCCAGAGGTCTTGGTTTTCTTTCAGTATATTATTTTTGTGAGCTATAAATACATTAGATGAATAATACTAGTTCTAGGAGAAACTTAATTACCGTTTATTAATAATCAATATTAACTTTCAGTCTATTATTTATACGTGAGTTCATTACTACTCAGACCAAGGAAACTATTAGAAAAGGTGCCAATTTGGATACTAACAAAAAAAAATTGATAATGATACTGAAAAAAAATAACTAATAGGATTTGTTAATCTTTCTACAGTCACATGATTTTTCATGACTGTCTTAACAATAAATAAAATAAGCATTGTATTTCAATTAAGGTAAACCTACATCTTTTAATTTATTTTTTGCCTCCTGTTTCGCCTCATTAGGCAAACATGAAATGCATCGACCAATTTCATATCCTTTGTGTGACTGCAGCACTTCATCACGTGAGTCATCAGATTGTCTTGAGATCTGAATTCACACGAATTCGAGACAATCCAACAACTCACGTAATGCATTTGTAGGAGGGCTAGGAGCCACTGGTTCAATTTCAAATTTGTTTACATGGATGTTTGCATCTTAGATTATACAACTATTTTATGTACGATTCACTAAGGTGTCCATCCGTCAAGATATCGTCATAGATGTGGAAGAGACGAGCATCCTTCATATATTGGGCTCCAAGAGCCAGGTGTCGGATGCAAAAGCTTAATGTGAGGTATCATTATTTTTTTTTTATTTCAAACTGGTTAATGAAATCTTAGCACATAACCTAAATTCTAAATGGGCTTTTCTAGAAGAATATCTAAAGTTCTTTTTTTCTATATTCCAGCTTTTTGTAGGAAAGATGGAAAATCTGGAGTGATATTGATGTTTTGGAGAGGAATTTTGTAGGGTGCATGGTTCAGTTCATCCAATTTATATTTGCTGAAATTTGACTTTTTTTTTTTAATTTTCTTAAAAAATGCTATTAAAATAGCATAGCTGTGTAGGACAAATATGGAATTTTTTTTTTTGTCTATGCCCAAAAAAAATATGAATTTGCAATCTATACCCGTTTTTATAAGAATATCACGAATATGCTTAAAAACTGGCAGACAGCGGTCACTGTTCATTTCAACTGTCGACGGTCATAGTATTAGAACCAAAAAAACAGTATATTGTTTTTTGTGTCTGACCGCCACGTCCTGGCCGCCAGCGGTTTGGACTCGGCGGTCAGACTCTTAATTAAATAAGGGTTAAGATTTATTTTTTTGGTGCGATCTCTTTTCACTTTTCGCTATTCTCACTATTCCGACTTTTTTATGGAACAGCGGAATAGCACTAACCAGCTGTTCTCATAAATTTATTTTTCTGTTTGGATTGAAATAGATTGGGAATAGCTTCGCTATTCTACGAACAAGACTATTCTTGATGATCCAAACATACCCAAAGAGAATAGAAGAAGGTAAAGAATGTACAGGGAGAATATAAGTAGCAAACACGTGTATAGGGCAAGGAAAAGTTTCTGGAAACGCATGTGATATGGACCCGCATTTTTTAGTCTATATGAACTCACAACCAATTAAATGGCAGAATCGTAGCATAAATTTTCTCTTCCTCGAATCCGATATAACAACGGTACACATCCTTACTATATATAAAAGCATATTAGAAAAAATGATATGAAAGAGCTATCGTTTTCAAATAAGAAACTTGAGTCGTTGATCATTTTCTTAGATAGATCGGAGCCATTAATTTACGTTAATGCCCGTTGACGTTAATATCTCAGCCCGTTACATATTATCTTAAAAATTTATTATAAGAAATAACAATTTCAGTCCAAAGCAATGCGTGGGCTCTTTACTGGTTTCGATGAAAATCATTATACTCTCTTTAGAGTTTAGCTGGGGAGAGGAGAGCCAAGGCCCGTTGCTTATTCAAAGCATACGGAATGGTGGCTGCACTATTCATTTGGCAGAACACTTTGAGACCATCCCATAGGTGGAGAAAAATTGCAATGCAAATTGAGAGTTAAAAATTTTTTCAATTTAAAATTTACGGCTCCACACAATAGCTACAAAATAAGTCACGAGACCATATTTCTAGCATTAGCCATTAGACAACTTTTTTGAATTAAGATTTCCATTTTCCCACCACACCATTGACCACATATATATATACCATGATACAATGAACACCGCATGCACTTACCTTCACATATATATGATTAAAGCTGATACAATCAGAAATTACATGAGTCACACGAAAACATCCAGTTCACATTTTAAAGCGCACCAATTATTCCAACTAAAACCAGCAAAATATATAGATAAGTGTTTATAGTACTTGAAAACAAGCTCTTGACGAAGGCACTGGCATCACCTTGGTTCATCTTTAGAAAGAGCTAGTCTCAGAAAGATCCTCAGAATCAGACTCCGCAATGACAGCATTTCGGATGTCTTCAAATTTGCCCACAAACTGCATATTTCATATTCATAATAATCATGGTTAGAACCAAAAAAGTTTAATGATGGTTTTGCACTGAGAACTGAACTATACAAAATACTTAGAACTATTTGAAAAACTCAACTTTGTATATTTAAGTTATGAAGCTACATGCATATCTTCGTGTTGATTCAAAGACCAATTTCTACTTAAGATGAGCAAAAAAGCGAAGTTTGAGAGACAACCCCAAAATGAAAAGAAGAGTACAAAAGGGGACAATGCGCATGCGTTTCTCAAGCTTCTAAATGTTCGATTCTGTTTATGATATTATTTCAATTTTCAGAATCAAAGTACAAGCTTTCACAGTTTTTTTTTTAAAAAAAAAACATAATAACTATAGTATATACATCACAGACCCACACAAAAACCAAAAGCGGAAAAAAAACAAAAGAAAAGAAAAGAAAAACAAAACAGAAAAGAATCCAGAAACCTACCCTACAATAATCTGTTGATGTTTGGCATAAGCCAAATTGATGGCTCAGTTGATGAATGAAAAATTTCACACGGATTATATGGTTCAGTAGTCCCCTTTGTGAAGTCATAAAAACCGAGGTCATCGCACCCATGTACTTCAGGAAAGAACTTAAAAACATAGTCGGTAAAGTAGATACTATTTCTTCTGCAACCCTCAAACAGATGAGAATCAATGACCAGCGGGCAACTAACGCCCAAAAATATTGTATAATCGCCAAAATTGTTGCAACAAGAGGACCGTTTTTTCTCCAAATCCAAATGGTGCACTTCAAACCTAGATGTGACAAAATGCCATTCATGCTCGCTGTCTCCTGCTTCCTTCAGATACCTGTTCACAATTAGCAACTGTCCCATAAAATCCACGAGATACTTGATTCCACAGAGAGGTAGACGCATTACCGGCTTCATTGTTGGGTTTGGTCCGAGATCAGGAATGACAGCCAAATCACTAGCAAGTGCAAGATAGAAATATCCTTCAAAATAAATAGCATCTGAAACAAGCTGCCTGGATGGTACGCATGTCCAAGTACTATCGCCGTGCCGCCAAAAGGCCACATGAGTGATGTTCTTACCATACAAATACAACACTGTAAAGTCGCGCGTCTTACTCAGGTCATGTGATAAGACAGCTTTCAACGAGTTTTCAGGATGCATATTTTCCTCGAACGCTAGCAACGGAGGAGGCTCCAGAGATTCTTTTGTAAACGGATTGAACAGACGAGGTGCGAATTCTCTGTCGATCATAAAAAGCCACCCGTATGAGGAACCAACCCAGTGCTGGCCCTGCAACTCGGGGATGTCGATGTAGTAGTGTCGATCCTCAGTTAGACTGTAAAAGACCCGCTTCTTAGTGGGCGCATGCTCAGCCATCATCAACCACGGGAGCTGCTCAGAAGGAGAGCAATGTTTGTTCTTGGCAACGTGCCGCCAATTTTGACAGACAGCACTGAAACGGTGCTGATCCGGAAAAGATAAGAACCCCATGATGTTTTCAAGCACATCGTTGTTGAGGTCCGACCAGCAGGCCATATGAATTTTGCAACCCTGCAACAAAAAAAAGAAAAAAAGACATGGCATAGGTGTACAACTTTTCTATCTGTTCAATAAGTTTCGCATAAAGGGAAATGAAGAGGAATAACTATACCGAACCGAACGATGCATGATCCGTTTGCAAGAATGTAATAAAAGGTTTGCAAAGTATGATATGACAGATTCTTTGTAATGTACAGGGATTTTTCACAGGTATACAGGTAGAATGATGGTTGAAGAACAAGCATTGCTGCATGCATAGCTAGAGGTGACAGATTGTCGGGTCGGGTCGGGTTTGGTACGGTTCGGGTATTGGGTTGACGGTTGCCATCATTTTTTCGAATCAGATATCGGGTTGACGTCTGCCGGCATTTTTTCTGGTCGGGCGGGTTTTTTGGGTCCGGTCAGATTTTGCACCTCTGTTCCCAGGTCATCTCGAGTTTCAGGTCGGGTGACTTTCCCTGAAACACGAATCAGGAGGGTTTTTTCGAGTCGGGTCAGATTTTGGCACCGCACAAATTAAATGGGGACCAAACCACATGAAATAAAGATACAAGTTATTGCATTTTTAATGGTGTAGTGATGTTTATCAGCAGAAATCAAATGGAATTGAAGTGAAAGAGAGGTATCTTCTGCTAGGCGGGGGGTACGCAATGGGATTTACCGAATGATCTGATTGAGAGTAAAGACTAAACAAACACTCCAATTTTTTTTTATTTCAAAGGTAAAAAAGGCTTTACCTTTCTTTACTTTCTTCTGGTACGACCTGCTGATTCTAATTGATTATAGTCGGAGAGGGGAGGAGGCAACGGGTGAGAAGAGAAGCCTAGGAGTGACAAAAAAAACTCGTAGCTCGTGGCTCGCTCTCTTAACGAATGAGTTCGCACATACCTCCAAACCGAGCCAGCTCGGCTCGTTTACACCCCTAGAAAAGCCGAGGGTGGATGGAATGGAGCAACAACAAAGGGTGGTGAATAGAGGTGGCAAATCGGGCGGACGGGTCGGGTTCGGGTTCAGGTCGGACGGGTCGGGTCAGTTTGACCTTCTAGAATATCTCGGGTCAGGTTGGGTCGGGTGATGGGCGGGTCGGGTCAGGTCAATTTTAATATCTACTTTTTTGGATCGTATGTTGATTTGAGTTGGATTGGATGGAATTTGATCTCGGGTCGGGTCGGGTTCGGATCAGGTCGGATCGAGTCGGGTCGGTTTGACTATCTGAAAAATTCCGGATCGGGTCAGGCGGGTTTCTCCGATCAAGTCGGGTTCTGCCACCTCTAGCGGTGAACAACTGCCTGCCTGCCTGCCTGCCTGCAGAAGAGTGTACACTATACAGTACAGACGGATAAAATAAGGGAAAGCGACAGAGAAGGGCTGACATATTTTGAAGCCCTCAAAACGAGTACATGGGCTTTATGAGCATTAGCAGATTTGTGTGCATTTTGAGTGGACTGATTGTGGACTGGTCTCAAATACCAAGTTTTGGAGCTATTTATATTGCCCATCCTAGTGCTTGTTTATGAAGTGGGAACTTTTAAAAATTTGTAAAAATTTATAAAAACTCTTAAAAATTAAAAATAGTTTGTGGATGTATTATTTAAACTTTTAGATTGATAGTGTTTCAAATTTGAATCAATTTGAACATCGTTTAATGGTTTATAAAAATTTTGTGCACTTTTCAACGGTCATAAATCAAATGCTGCTTAAATTTAATATAATTGGAAACATAATCAATCTATAAGTTAAATAATACATCCATAAATCATTTTTCATTTTTAAGAGTTTTTGTAAATTTTTTAAAGTTCTCATTGTCAAGATTGTCAAATTAAGCATTGTCAGTGGATCCCTCCTCTATTTATAAATACTTGGATAGTTGGATTGTATTAAAAAATCTTTCAAGTTTCAAATATTTATTTTCTCTTTTTTTTTTTCTTTGCCCATCCTTGTGCTTCTCAGTCATCCCTACACCACAGCTGTGAAACAAATTAAATCATACGATGCGCAATTCAAAATTTGAAATTGTTAATAATTGATTAGTCTCCACTCATAAATATATAGGACGTCGAAATCCCATATAAATATTTGGAAGAGCCTGGAAATAAAAATGACTTAAAAATAATTACACAACATATCAGTTACTCATTATTAAGACATGATGTCATCCCTATCCATAAATTATTCTTTTTCGACTGTTCTAGCTGTATAGGATTCATATCAAAAAACCCCCTTCATATATGTTATTACATGGCACAAATCAATAAATGTTCGATGAATCCGAATGAAAATGTTCTCTTACCAAAGAAGTTACGTTACATGACATCAACGTCCATTGGAATAAGACAGAATAGAATGACAATGAAAGAATCGTGGACTAAGAAAGATAGATTGGGGTCGTTCTTGTTTTAGTAGGCGATTTTGCGTGTCATTTTCTCAAAAGATTAGCATCTGCTTTGCGGCTTAATTTGGCACCAAAGATTAAGATGGTACTCTTGGAAATGGAAAAATAGTACATTTCCTCAGGTAATTAAAATTGAGGAAATTCAAGAATTTTAAGACTTTCGAGACTTAATCTAATAATATAAAAAATTATTATAAAAGGATTATACTAAAATTGATACGGACTGTAATAGTATATATATAATAAATAAGATTCTACTCAAATCAATGACTTTAAAAAGGCACTTATATTACAGAGTGAACTATAATATAATACGAATAACTTTAATCCTGTATGAGTCAATAGAATAGTAACACATCTAATGTGAAACTAACACAGTCAATATATTAGACAAAATTCATGATTACAAATTATATATGTTCCCTTAAAACTCTAGTGGATTTTTTTAAAAAGTATTCTCACATCCGAGATATTTTAGACAAATTTCATAATTCCTTACCTACAACAGCATCATACAGAATTATCTTATGTCAAATTTTGTAGGTCACTATTGAGTATTGACTTACAAAATTATACCGTTGGAAGAACAAATTGTCTGGCAACTTGATTTTGAAATTGATAGCACCCCCTGCCTTCTGGGTCCGGATTGTCTGGCGCACTGCCGAATTTGTAGCGCGGATCCGACGGTGTACTAGACTTCGAGATCCGGACTCATTACTTTTCACGGATCCCGAAGTCTAGCTCACGGTCGGATCCGCGCTGCAAATTCGGCAGTGCGCTAGACGATCCCGAGTTCTGCCTTCTAGTCTTCAACTCTACAAACCTCCAGGACTTAAATTTTCAACACGGTTCTGTACTCTTGTTTACTCAAACAGCTCATTTAATTTTTCTAACCTATTTTAGAATTTAGAAATACAATTTTTGATCTATATATTAAATTTCAACGGCTTGGATCTACAACTACCTACTCAGCAGGTTTGCAATTGAAGGCTCCAGCTACCATATATTTCCACTGTTGACTGAAGCGTTGTTTGAATACAATATATATCAAGTATCAGGAAAAAAAAAAGTAAATAAATAAATAAATTGATTACTGTTGACTTGGTTACCATTCCATGTTTGCTGGTCTAAAATGCTTTTCTTTTATTGGGAAAATTTTTTATATGCCCTCAAAAACTTGACTGATTTCTTATTTACCCCTGCAAACTTCAATTTATCATGCCTACCCCTCAATTTTAGCAACCATTTCTTATTTACCCATGATATATTCTATTCTAATTAACACCAATTTAAGAGGAAAAAATACACCAGTTAATCCCCCATCAACCAAATTGGAAAGAATAGGCCGGTTAATCTCCAATTAAAATTGGAAGATAATCATCCTTATCTTTTTCATTAGTACTTACCAGACTGAAACCTTATTTCTCCCACCTGTACTCTCATTTCTCCTCTGTTGCGACCTTTGATTGCAAAGGCCAGTAGGTTTCCGGATTGCAAGGTGTTGATACAAGTTGAGCGTGTTCTGTTTTGAATCACCCAATATGCGCAGTAGTAGTTGGAGATTAAACAATCTATTCTTTTTTATTATATTGAAAGGAGATTAACCGGCCTATTCTTTCCAATTTGGTTGATGGGGGATTAACTGGTTTATTCTTTCCTCTTAAATTGATGTTAATTAGAATTAGAGTATATCACGGGTAAATAAGAAACAGTTGCAAAAATTGAGGGGTACGCAGGATAAATTGAAGTTTGCAGGGGTAAATAAGAAATCAGTCAAGTTTTTGAGGGCATATAAAAAAATTTCCCTTTTTTATTTGCTGAAAATTAATATCCCATTTTCCCGGAAGCATTGAAGAAGTGGCATGACCAAAATTTCCACTAGTTTTTGTGCCAACGTTTGCTAAACATTATATAAATGTAAGTTTATATCTAATCTAACTAACTTTTGTATGTTTATTCCTTAACCTATTTATGATGTATTGTGCTTTGGACACCTTTTTCTCCTTATCATCTTGACTATATATATATCCACCCCTTTGTTGTAGTATATTCTTTTCCCCGGCAGTAAGAATTGAACAATTATTTTCTTAGGTTTGTAGATTTTCTTCATATTTTTTATTTATTTAAGGTTAGAGCTAAGATATATATATTTTTTTTATTGTGAGGGATATAATTAAACTCCAAACCAGCTCGACATGATCATAATATATATAGTTGATCCATAAATTTATTTTTAAATATAATAATTGATCCGAACAACTTTGCATAAGCTTCATATACATATTTATTTTTTACAAATCAAATTTTGTATTTTAATAAAAATCCTAATATTTTTTAGATAATTAAAATTATCATTTCTTATATTATTATGGTTGATAATATTAACATCACGTCACTCTTTTAATTAAACTATATATAATTGCATATAATAGACGTAACTATGTAGATTTCCATGGAATTAAAATCCATAGGGCCCTACAAATGAAGATGCTAAAGCTAATTTAATGAGGGTTCAACTCATCGTTGATCCTAAAATAGTTTGTATAGTACGGGTTACCATATCATAGATTTTGATGTCACATACTGTTTCAAGTTTTCTGTATTATCAATTTAAAACCAAAATAAAAGTTCACTAATTTAATTCTATTTAATTATTCCCTTAAGCATCATGTCAAATATAATCAGTCTCCTCTTTTACTATTTTTTTTTCTTTTTAACATCAATATCATGTTGTGTTACCCGGATACGCTGTATACCCAGAAGAATTTGCATCCGGTGCGTATCGAGTGCGGGTGCGCGTCCGATACGGTGCGGGTGCCTACCGGGTGCACCACGTGGCGCATCGGATTACTTTATTCAGTCAAACCAACCGATCGGTCGCCGATACGGTTGATACGCACCCGCACCGTATCGGATTATTTTATTCAGTCAAACCAACCGATTCGGTCGCCGATACGGCCAGGATTCAGCTCCGATACGCCAGGTTGTACAGGATACGTCTCACGGTTCGGCTACACAAGTGGTCACACGAATAAAGGCACAACAGATCAATGATCAATGAGAATTTCTCAAAAAGTGCTCCCAAAGCTAAATGGCAAGAGATGGGAATCGATCCCAGGTGCTGAGCACTCCCTTTGTGCTTCGTGATAATATGAGTTTTTTCTTAAATATATTATATATGAATGTATTTTTTAAGGTTTTTGCCTTTTAGTTTATTTTTTTATTTTATAATTTATATTAAAATATATTATATATAACCGCACCGGTATCGGAGTTTTTCAAAAATTTCCGTATCGCCGCACCCGCACCGTATCGGATACGATACCCGCATCCGCACCTAGATATCATGTTATGCCAACAAAATCCATTAATTATATAGAATAGTAAAAATTAATAAAATTTTGCACTCCCCTCACTGTTCATAGTAATAAATTAATAATAATAATACATTTTGAATATTAATTTTAAAAATATTAAACAACCCCACAATAATTGGTTTTCATCATTTATGAGCATGCACTGAAGGACAAGAGAAAGCAAAAACCACTTGTTATCTTGGAGGAATATTTAAAGATGGCTGTCACAACCACAAGTGACCATCAAATTTGAATTAAGAAAAGGAAAAATATATATGGCTCTCCATGCTATGCTCCGCACTATATGATGATGTATTATCCAACAGTACTAATGACTTTTTTTAAGAGAATACTCTCCGCAGCTGTCTGGGTAGATAACCGCAAAAAATACTCTCCGCAAAATAGTTGCCCGGGTAGAGGAAAACGGGCTGCAAGTTCGATTGGATGCCCGCATCCGTACAAAATGACAACACATCAAGGGCTTGTTCGGCAAGGTAGTTGGCTTAAATATTTAAGTCTCACTAAGTCACACTCGTTCGAAAAAAAAAAGGACTGGAGAAAGCTTAAGCCTTAAGCCATGGGTATTGCTTCCTTTAGAATCCAGGCAAGGCTCAAAGCCCCAGTCAAAATGAGACTTAAGGAGAAACTTTTAATCCATGCTAAGGAGCTTATGTTCGGAAGGATTAAGAGACTAAGGAAACTAAAGGAAGTTTAAGGAGGGGTTGCCGAACGGCCCCCAAGAATTGTGGGGACAAGCCTTGGGTCTTCGTATCACTTCTCCGAAAAAAAAAAAAAAATCAAATGAGCCGCGTGGCAAATGTACGGAGATGCTCCCAAGGATTTCGTCTGATCCATATAACCATAGATACTGCATAAGAACGATGGATGGATATATGATTCTTGCTTGCTTTGCTTGGCATCCTAATCAAAACCAAATAGTATGTACTCATTCGTCCTTATCTCTAAACCCTAACACTTGGGTAACAATAATGAATTCATATCCCCTCTTATCCTATTCAGGGTAGTAGGACTCTGTTATTCTCTTCTAGGTCGTCGGATTAAATCAATGGATCAGATTTGTTTCAGAAAGACCCCTATTGTCTAAACTGGGCCGATCTGGTCCGTCCGTTTTGATCTAACGGTTAATTAATAACAGCAGATTCGGACTCCTTGGATAATAATTAGATCCATCGCGGACCTTGCTCAACTGCGGCTTGCTGCTGACTGCTCACTGCTAGGTTGCTGGCTATAAAGACCTGTGTTGTTTGTTTATATATCGAATGTCTGCTTACTGTGAATAAACTCATCTTGCGGGTTTCTGCATTTTAAATTTTAGTATCGAATTAATTAAGTTGATTTTCTCTCTAAGAAAGTGAAAAATTAACCTATTAAAATTGGATCAAAATAATTTTTAGCACACGTATATTTGTTCAGAGACACTAGAGATGTGTATAATTGAAAAATTGAAACTAGCATGGTCGATCTCATAAACTCATATGCAGGGGCGGAGCCAGAAATCTGGCATAGGGGGGCCGGAACGCCGGAGTCAAAAGACAAACATATATATAAAAAAATTGTCAACTATCGTTGAGAACTCAAACACAAATAGTCATAATAAAAGACGGGACAGAATGGAGGAATGAAGAGATGAATAAGAAAATGACCACGTTTCATGTAATTAAAGTTGTTGAGAACTTTTCAATTAATTTTAAGACCTTACTTAATAGGTTTTTTGTAATTCTATATAAAGTCTAACTCCATATGTAATTTGAGGAGGGATTCAACAACCATGGTCATTGATATCCATGATAGTCATTTCATTATTTGTATATAAATGGACAATTATAAACCGTTAGATGTATTCTAAATCATTTTAATAATATATACATAATAAAATAATAAATGATAAAGTAGTAACATCATTTCGACAGTAATTGAGAGATGAAAAAGAATATAAAATTTTAACCATTGATTTTTGTTAATTTGATGCACATTTAAATAAAATCAAAATGATATAATTTTTTTGTGTACACATAAAACATAATATATTCTAACACCAATTATCAATTAGTTTTGTTTATTAAGATTTTGAAATGTAGTTATTCAAAATTTAATTTCATGGTCATTGATCGGTCACCAAAAACATGATTATTTGATCCCTCTTCCTTAATTTAGGGGGCAAATAAATACTTATACTAGTACATGAAAATCATAGGGGGGCAAATAAAATTTTCTTACAAAAATATACTGACAAATTAAATGTCAGTACGTAATTTGGGATATCATGGGGGGTCTTAGCACCCCCCAGTCCCCCCTTCTCTCTGCCCCTGCTCATATGTATCCATGTGCTTCACGCGGTTGTATACTAACTGAAAAATAATATCTATTAATCGGAATGACACGTCTGTTAATGGAAAGATATGGTAGATGTTGATACATCACTAACTCAACAAATTAATCGAATGAGGCAACTTATTCCTAAATGCGATGGAATACTTGACTCACCACACCTTCAATTACGTGCCAACGCTTTACAGAGAAACTTAAATTTGATAGTTTATCATGAATTTTGCATTACCATGACTGGTTTGGTACTCTTGTCATCATCATGCTCTGTACGTAGTCTGTGGCGTACACAGACTGAATCCCACAATTTTTTGTTACCCGTTACGAGTTCCTTCGGAGGTGGCAGATTGTCGGATCAAGTTCTGGTTTGGGTCGGGTCAAGTCGAGTCAGTTTGACCAAATTGATCATGTCGGGTCGGGTTTGGGTTGGATTGGATTGGGTTGGGTCGGGTCGGGCATCGAGTTGACGCCTGCCATCATTTTTTTGGGTCGTGTCGGATCCGAATCAGTTTGATTTCCTCTGAAACACGGATCGAGTCGGGTCAGACGAGTTTTTTAGGTCGGGTCAGATTTTGCCACCTCCCAGTTACCACACTCCCCACTTCTCCGGTCATCAGGCATGAGGCATTCAGCTTATTAATTCTCTGTTTCTTTAATTAAGAGTTAATTACTTATTGAACCTTTTTATTTGTCTCACAAAGTTGGTGTGGAATAATTATAAAATATGCCGACAGCCTCATTAAAAGTGATATCTAAATCTAAGCAGCTATGTTTGTGTTAAATGCAGCGTTCATATTTGTCTTTTGTATCATCTTCTGTGATGCAACTTTTTTTTTTCTCTCATGAGAAATACAATTTTATGGAAACCAGATTCATTGGTTAGATATGAGAAAATGTTTATTGCTGGAAATAAAGAGCAAACCCCTTGTAGTAAATAAATTAGATGCGATTCTTTTATTTATACATAGATATATGGAAATTCAAATATTTTAATTTTAAAACTAGGCACATGAATTCAATTATATTCAAGAACAAAAAAAAAAAAATCCTTACATAAAAGATAATAACAAAATAAATTTTCTATATTTTATTTTACTAGTTAATTCTCTTTCTTTCCTATCCAGAACATCAAACAAACTTTTTTTAATTGGTAAAATAAAAAAGAATCAAGAAAAATAATAATTGCTTGATTGGATCTTCTGTAAAGAAAGAGACTTGTAACATAAAAAAAAAACTTGTATACACATTTTTTTCGATAGAGATGTTAATTTAAGTAAATAAATCAAAAAGGTAAAATAGCTTTTGTTGTTAATCCATACCCATATATGTTAATTACTGAAGCAAGCCAAAAAGAAGAAAAAAAAAATGATGAACATGTTGGGTACGTATTAAGAACTTATAATTGAGTATTATTCCAAATGCTTTTTTTTTTTTTTTTCCTTGGAGCAAGATCTTTTTTTTTTTGAGTAAACTTGGAGCAAAATCCAATTCCGAAGCACTTATCATTTAATTAGGTCAAATGGTATAGTGGAGGAGAATGAATGGTCCGAGTGTGTAATAAATTTGGCTTGCAGAGAGCACCTACCTATCCTACTGCTCTGTATTATGGCCCCCAAACAAATAATGTAGGCAATTAACAGATGGGAATCATTAAAGTGTCCACTCTATGGAATTCATATATATCCCCTGTTGTACTGCATTGTGCAGTTCACAACATCAGCAATTGGATTGTCTCGAGATTCGTGCCAGTGCGATCTTGAGATGATTTTAACGGCTGACGTTGTGAACTGCACAATGCGGTAAATTAGGGAATGAGCACTCTATAGAGTCACACATAGTTCCATATGGATTCCATTTAACAGTTCACGTGTGACTTCTATAAATGTTCATAGCGTGAACTCTAGGTAAGGTAGCACTCATAAAAGATTAACAAAAATGTTCACACATGTAGACAAGATTACTGATAAGTAGGGGCATCCAAAATAGAAAGATGCTTCTTCCACTAATCTACCACTGACGTACGTACGCTATAACAACTATATATAATCATTCAGTTTATTTACTAATACTCGTGATGTATACTGCATAGTAATAGTATACATACCGCAATACCGGTTGTTTTTGACGGGTGTAAACAAGTCAAATAACTAAGTATACAAAAAAATTGTATACCAAACATCACCAATCTGATTATTTTTGTAGCATGCATTTAATTATCTTTCATGGGGTACAAGTTCTCAATTTCGCAAACAAGAATAAAATTTGCTCAATTTGGAGTGCAGAATTACAAATTTTTAAGTTTTGGTCGGAACTAATTTTACCATTTTGCATGCATAAACACACAAAATAAATTCATTATACAATTACACCTGCTAGCAACTCGCTACACCATGCTCTCTTCCTCTCAGACCATATAAAATCCAGAGATAGTCAGAACATCACTATTCAGAATTCTCTTTCGGCAAATTATTAACAAACAAAACATTACATAAATCCTTACTATATATAAAAGCATATTGGAAAAAAGGATATGAAAGGGTTATCTTCCTCAAATAAGAAACCTGAGTCGTTGATCATTTTTTTTTATAGATCAAAACCGTTGATGTACATTAATACCTGTTGATTTTCTCAGTTCATTAAAATTAAAAACCCATATAAATAATCTCAATTTAAGATATATTACATAAGAAATAACAATTTCAGTCCAAAGCAAGGCGTGAGACTTTTTTACTAGTATAAACAAGGGTTATATCTTGTGTCCATTGATGAATTGTCTATTATAGATACAAACCGTAACAAGTGGGGCTCACTACATGACACTTTATGTCTATGATAGACCATCCATCAATGTACACAACAAGTTTCCCTATAAACAAATCTTTTGTAGTTTTACTCTTCCACTGATCTTTCTTTCCACTTTCCTCCCAGAATTACATCCCTCTCACACACTTCTCTCATCCCAAAACAAACAACACAAATTAAACCAGAGCAGAGCAGCAGACCCACCAAGATCTCTCGTCTCTGCTTTTATCTCCATTCATGCGCGCGTGTTGGGTCGGTGCGCTGCTTTGCGCTTTGCATCCCCTGTTTTCCCCATTTCCATTTTTGTGACTGTTTAATTCCCTTCCCTTCCTTAATCCTTCCTTCCCTTTTATTTATTTATAGCGCGTATAGCCCCACGTTTTCTTGGTTTCTTTCTTTCTTCCTACCTCCTTATAACCCACTGCGCTGCACACCACTTGGTACCATCATCATCATTATCATCATCCCCTCTTTGCACTATATATCATATCATATCATAATATCATACCATATCCCCAATTCAATTCAATCTCCTGTCTTCTACTCCACGCAATTTTCATTACTCACTCACTCTCTCTGTTTCCACTTACTCTGTTTTTGACATGGGGATGGTTATCCTTCTTCCTATGTTGTTGCTCTTCCTCTTCCTGTCTAGTTCCCTCGCGTGCGACAGATGCGTTCGTCAGGCGAAGACCATGTACTACACTTCGGCACAGGATTTCTCTGGTATGTTTCAAGAATCGATCTTTCTGATTGATTCGGGGAAGATATTAAAGTTGGTTGCTTTGATTTGGGTTTAATTAATTGTTCTTCTTTCTTCTGTAGCTGGAGCTTGTGGGTACGGATCAATGGCTTTAACCAACAACGGATTTTACACCGCGGCTGGTGGCAGTTCTCTCTACCGGGGTGGTGTCGGCTGCGGCGCATGTTATCAGGTCACAAAACCGAACTCAGTTGTTACTGTTAGTTCAATTATTGCAATTTCTAAGTTCTCACACGAAACATATCCGATTCGTGCAGATACGATGCAAGAACGCCAAGTTGTGCACTGCCGGCGGAGTGAAGGTGATCTTGACGGACTTGAACAAGAGCAACCGAACCGATTTCGTGCTTACTAGCCCGGCCTTCGCCGCCATGGCGCGGAACGGAATGGCGCCTCAGTTGAAGAAATCGGGACCTGTAGACATCGAATACAAGAGGTGAATACTGAATATCATCAGTTTCATTGAATTGCATTGATTTTGTAGAGAATTATTTCATTTATTTGTTCTAATTGAACTTTTTTTGTAGAATTCCTTGTGAATATGGATCAAAAAACTTATCAGTAAGAGTAGAGGAGAAGAGCAAGAGCCCCAATTACTTGGCAGTGAAATTTCTTTACCAGGGAGGCCAAACTGACATTGTAGCTGTGGATGTGGCCCAGGTAATTTATTACTTTTTTTTTTTCTGCTTAATTTATACCTTCATTTCTAGTGGAGGCATGCACGTCAATAATTTTCAGTGTCTCAATCAGTGGTGATGTGTCCTGGTAATGGAAAAATTAAAAATCTTTATCTTTTTCTCACCAAAAATAGTTCACACTGATACAATACAAGAGTTGAATTTGACTATTGGTAATTAAGATGGTAACAAAAACGTTTGTTAATTTCACTTCAGAAGAGTTAAACTTGAACTTGACAACAGTTTCCAAGGATAAATTGTTAAAGTAGGAATAAGATTGCAAACATGTTTTGTTCTGTTCTGGTACTTGAACCAAAGATTGTAGCTTTCTGGTACTTGAAGTAAAATAAGATAGGGAAGTTGTCTACCAAGATTTTAACCAAGTACATCCTGTCATATTTATTTATTTATTTGCCTCATAGTAACAAGTTGGCAATATTAATTACACAAAAGGGTATTATTAGGTAAAATAAACAAGAAGAGATGGTCCTTAGCTCATTAAAAATTTACAACTACCCCATTTAGGCATTTACCAAACCAGACAGATTGCAATTATGTTTTAGCTGGGCTTGCACAATTTAAGTTTGGGCTGAAGAAGATGGGGCCACAAATTCAATTTCATAATAACAATTTCATAAAAATGCAATAAATTCACTGTAAACATTTTCATTTGGAATTTTCTAACAATAATGTGAACATGTAGACATTAATATCGAGGACAATTGATATGACCCTATTCATTTTATTCTATGCTGAAACAGGTTGGTTCGTCTAGTTGGAGGTTCATGACAAGAGACTACGGTCCGGTCTGGAGCACCAGCCAGGCGCCGACCGGACCGTTGCAGTTTCGCATGGTGGTGACCGGCGGATACGATGGGAAATGGGTTTGGGCCGACCACCCGGTCCTTCCGACTGATTGGAGAACCGGTTCGGTCTATGACATGCGGGTCCAGATTTCTGACATTGCACAGGAAGGGTGCTATCCTTGTAACAACGTAGATTGGAAATAACCATGACATTTTTTTTTTTTTTTTTTTGCGTTTGCCTTTTTTTTTTCGAAGTGTTTTTACAAAATCTCTGTATATATCTGAGGAGGAAATCAATTAAAATGCCCAACTAAACAAAAAGGTGTCTTTGATGCATCTTTTATAAATAGATGACAATTAAACACAAATACACAATAGTCACAGAAAGGTTAAAAAATTTCCTAAAAATTCAGAATATAAGTTCTCACAGATTTGACTGATTTAGATCGAGATAGATTCGTTGCTCTTGATTTTGGATAACTATGGGTCTCTAGAAATTTAAGGTCAAACTTTTTACCATTGAATTTTGGATGACATTTTAGGGCATTGTACGTCACAAATCAAATGAAATCGGTTTCAAAATACTCAAATCTTAGAAAATTTGGAATTTCGAGTCAAATTCAATCGGCTTTCTTTCAAATCGTCTTAATTGACTTTTTTTTTTTTAATTTAGGTTTTTCTTGCATTTCCGATTATTTCGGTTTCGGTCATATACTGATATAATGTTGGCCACTGTTTGACTTCATGAAGTACAAACGGGTTTTACTGGCGTCACGGTGTCACCTCCACCTTTATATGTCCTTCCTTTTTTTTTTTTTTTTTGAGGTAAACCTTTATATGTCAAAATAATTTCTGACAGATGATAAAGATTTGTGATGTATTTGAATTGATAATTTTAAATAGGAAAGTGGGTGTGTACAACCCCATGATGACGGAATTAGAGGGAGTAAAATTAACATGAGGAACTATTAATTATTAAATTATTTTAAAGAAAATTTTTAAATGTCCACAATTTAACTATTCACATGTCCACATATACATAAATTTGCTAACTCTTACATCAAATTTTATAACTTTTTCTCAAATTTGGTAACAATGTGGACACGTAGACACAAATATAGAAGACACTAGATACGACCCTATTTTAAAATAGAGGAGGGATCCATTGACAATGACTATATTGACAATCTTGACAATGTCAATTTTCAAAAATTTGAATAAAATCATATAAATTTTTAAAAATGAAAAAAAAAAAGTTGATGGATGTATTATTTAACTAATAGATTGATAGTGTTTCAAATCTCAATCAATTTAGACATTGTTTGATGGCTTATCAAAATTTCATACATTTTTAACGGTTGTAATTTAACAGATATTTGAAAAGCTATCAAACATCACTTAAATTAAATATAATCAGAAATATAATTAATCTATAACTTAAATAATAGTTCATAAACTTTTTTCTATTTTTGAGAATTTCTAACATTTTTTTTCAAATTTTTTAAAATTGGCATCGTCAAAATTGTCAAGATAGACATTGTCAATGGATCCCTCCTCTTTAAAATATTGGTTCTTGATAAAAGCAAAGCAAATCGTGTATTAAGATTAAAAAAAAAATCCAAAATTTGCGAGCTTTTATAATTTCATTATATAAAACGCTAAAATTTAGTGCACCTAGCTATTATCAATTTTGTCCGGTACTTTCAATCAATTATTGAAGTAGTCCACTTATTAAAAGGCTTATTTTCTTTTTCTCTCTTTTTTTTTGTAGAAAATGTTGGACTAGATCTTCATGTTATTAATGTTAAAATATCATATATAAAATGCTAAAATAAATTAAATCGTTATACGGATGATCGATTTTGATATTGGTGTCAAATATTAATATGGAACTTAGAATTATTCCAAATAAATGAAAAAATGGAACCTTCTTGCTCTGAGGTGCTTCGTTTGGTATTCCAATTGAAGATCTGGCATGAAAATTGCACATCCTTGACACTTGTTCAAAGTAATATGCATTTCAAATCGAAGACAAATCAGAAGACACTGCTTATGTGCTTATTAATTTCTTGGAACCTACATATACTAGTATAAAAATTGCAGATCTTACATGTCATTGGTTCAATGCTGCTGCCCATGCGTCGTTGTTATTCGGCTACTCCGACTATAATACTCCAGAAGATATATTTTCTTACAGGAAAATTGATACAAATTTGAATATGTGTGTGGAAGATAATATGCGGCATGGAATTACATATGCGGATCTATATATGTGATATGCTGCAAATGCAGTTTTATATGTGGATTTATGTATGTAGTATATATAATCTAATCTATAGTCGTCCATTTCACATGTACATTATGATGCTACAAAAATATAAACACAAAAATATGAACACAAAATATGCAGCGTAAATATAAAGATATAATTAAGGGGAAAAGATAGCATGAGCTTAAACTCACGGGGCCATTCCGTGAGCGCACCTCCAAAAACATATCAAATTACCTTAAAATTTTGATTTATATGACTCAATAAATTCTTTATATCAAAATTATATGGGATACACAAATTTTTCATTTTTAAAAATTTTTAAGTAATTGCTTGAGATTTTCTAAAATGTTACATATTGATTATTTTATTAATATTGTATAGACACTTTTAAAAAATCTTAAACAAATATTTAAAAATTTTTAAAAATAGAAAATTTTTGTATCCCATATGATTTTGATATAAAGAATTTATTGAACCACATAAATCAAAATTTGGATAGTAGTATAAGCAGTTTTGCATTAACACGGAAGGTTGCATTAACTTTGCCCATCTTTGTATAGTATATGCAGTTTCCATTAGCTTAAAATTTCATAGTGTTTAGTGTTTGGTGATAGGACTAATAGGAACCTTAGTTAATTTTGTATAATTCATATATGTAATAAGAATGAACATAAGACTTTTGTTGCGTTGTGATATATCATGTTTACAAATTTGATAAATATGGATGCAACAAGTTATTTAGTGGGTATAGTTAGTGTTTTCTTTTAGTTGTATAATTAAAATTAGTGTGTAAGGTCAGTATAAATAGGTTAGGTCCTTCGATCCCCTAAACCAATCAACCATCTTATACCACCAAGAAAATGGCTGGCCGCTTAACATATGGGTCGTTTTCTACATTTGTAGCGAGCAAATGGAGGATCATAGGGACGGTGTTTTTAGTGCTGGTTGCTGCAACAGTGGCAACATACTAGGTTATCAAGTACTACAAGGTGAACTGTTTCAACATGGTCAGGGTGAAGGGCATCATAATAACATGCCGGGTAGAGCAGCCTGATTCGACCACCGGCACCAACTAATTAAGTTTAGAAAGCATCGAAACATATAGAACTCAGTATACCTCTTCTCTAGTCCTTCACATTTTGCTTGTTAAATAAAATGTTCCTTCCAATCTTGTCGGACAACTAATCCACCGTACCGATATTACATAAATACAAATTTGAATATGTGTGTGCAAGATAACATGCGACATTCAGCTGCATATGCGGATCTATATATACGATATGCCGCAAATGCAGTTTACTATACCAACCAGCCAAGCCCTACTTATCAATTTAATAATATACACCAGATCGATCGAAGATGTCTTATTTTAAAGCGTCGGTGTTTTTTTTTCTAGAATATTCAGCGCTAAGGGAATAGAAGGGACGGTTGTAGTGGTTGTTGTAGCAGCAGTAGCGCTATACTGGATCAGCAGGCGCTACAAGCTCAACTGTCTCAACATGTGTAAGATGAGAGGCCTGATGCTGATGTGCCAAGTTAAGAAGCCGGCCCAGTCGACCACCAACGGCGGCGACGTCGAGATCGAGATGGTATAATAAGATTTGTATTTTATTATTTTCTTGTTTTTATTTATATAAAAAAGTGTGCTAAAATAAAGGGTTTGTATTTGTATTTTATTATTTTCTTCTTTTTTATTTATATTGTTATAATTAATGATATATACAATATAATTTTAGTACATATTTTTGACTTTCTCACTGCATCATTGCAGTCTTTTATAATTTTAATTCCTCTTACATACTTGTTTTAATTGTTAAGCCAAGAACTCAGAGAAAAATTTACATATACTAGGTTTCACACCCGCACTTCACGGTGGGAGTTTTGCAATTTGTTAGAATTTTTTTTCCACTCTTTTTTGTGTGATTGTGTCATTTATCAAATTGCTGATCGAACAACGAAAAAAGAAGCAGCAAATGATTTATCTATTCCAATTATCTTTTTAATTTTCATAAAAGGTTTAGACCTTTTGTTAATGCTTGACGCGTATATAAATAAAATCAAAATGATATAATTTTTTGTGTACACATGAAAAAGTAAATATACCGCAAGGTCAAGCTCGCAGAGCCCTTTCGTGAGCATACCTCTATAAACATATAAAATCACCTTCAAATTTTGATTTATATGGCTCATAAGTTCTTTATATCAAAATCTTATGAAAAAATAAAAGTTTTTCATTTTTTAGAATTTTTAAATATTTATTTGAGATATATAAAAAGTAACCACACAATTGTTATAAAAATGATCATTGTTTATTTATCACTTATAAATTTTAAAAATGAAAATTTTTTGTATCCCATAAGATTTTAGGATAATTTGGGCCATATAAATTGAAAATCTAAAGATGTTTTGGTATGTTTTTAGAGGTATGCATATGAAAATGATCATAAGCTCACATGTTTTACTCTAAATAAAATATGATACATACAACACATTGCATCAATTAGTTATTGTTGTTTAAGATATTATAATTTAATTATTTAAGATTTAATTTTGTGGTTACAAATAAATCATCAAAAAGATCATTTGATCCCTCAACATGACAAATAGCATAAAGTGGGTGAATTGTACCGTGATAAAAATTCTCACGAAAACAAACAGAAGACCGAATCAAATCTGACCGTTCACCCACTTTGACCCCACAAATCTAATGCCTCTCAGCTCCAAATCGCTGAGAAGCCGGCATTCTCCTCCCTAAGGGGTATGTATAAAGAGTGCATGCGTAAGCTTTACATGGACGTACGTGGCCGGCTGGCCGACTAACCTTATCATAATTAATTTCTGTGTACCAAATCTTTGATTACAGATATATATGTGGACGTCTCTCATGTCTCGATCACGCTAAAGAATTATTATGATATATATGGTATGATGATGATATGGTCAGGTCTTTGGATATATATGATGTGTCATCTTGTGAGATAACATGATTTCAATTTATTTTCCAAGTTCACATGAGCATGACACGAGTCTTGTTCAGACTGACAGGCAGACTTAATCCTTAATTAATTAATTACGTTTATCCATTGTAAACTGATCTATAACAGAGGACCCATAATTAATTAATCATTATGCATCATGTACTCATAACATAATCAATTAATTAATTAATATCCAAATGCATGATTCTTATCCATAGATGTCTGTGAATTAAGGAATTTATGGATTTTTGAATTAATGATACGCAGCATATATACATGAGTGCTTATCATCCCCTAGCATATGTTAGGCCTGAATCTCGAGACGATCCAACGGCCCACGTACTGCATGGCACCGTACTATATATATATGTTAGGGGATGGAATCCAGCATATATATATATGTTTTGCTCTATGCAATGAGATTCCGGGAGTCTCTTAATTTCTTCCAACGCAGTATTTGGTGGTGACTTCTGAAAATGCAAACTAGTTTTTTGATAAATAATGTATCATGTATATATATGAAGAAATTGTTTGATGAAATATTGGCCTACATGTTTTGGTTGATGCTCTATGTACGATGTGCCAGTCGTCATCGACCACCTGTACGTGGGCTTTGTTCATATGCAATTGCAAATTTGCAATAGAACAGTACTATTCTTTCAAAAAACCAAATTTAATTTGTTAGATTATAGTTATTGTACACATTTTTTTAATTTCATCGTTTTGAAATTGACAATTTGATAGACGATTAATTTAAAGATTAAGTTAAGGATGGCAAATTAAATTCAAAAGCTTCAAATTGCTTTCAAAGCTTCAATACAATTAGAACCATGTCCAACCAATTTATTATTATTCTTCTTTTTTCATATTCATACAACCTTCAAACTAAATTCTAAATAAAATATTGTTATTTTTTGTGCAAAACCATTTGCCTCCTTAATTTCTCAGCAAATATATATACTCGTCTCATGCCAAATTGTTTTATGTTCGTTGCATTTAAACCAAGGTAATGATAAAAAATTCAAAATATATAACAAAGAAACATACATATATACATCTTCAGCTTTCAGGTGACAAACTAAAAGCAATATATACAAAAGTTCATTAATAAACAAAGCCATGCTTTCCGACATTAATTTGTCATTATCTCTGAGTTCAGCATTAGAGCAGGTTTATGTTTATGTTCATGCTACAATGATAAAGCTTAATTAATTCAAGCAGGTTATACATCAACCTCAAATGATAACAACCTTTTAATTTCGACATACATATAGGTATATATATATATATATTAATTCTGACTGATTGGTGACCAACCCAATCCATCCACACCACATCATTCACATAACGGATTTTATCGATTTTGCCATATATATATATATATTAAGAGTAATACCTAGGTCCACAGAATATCTGTCCATAGTGTTCATCTGTTACAAAAACAGATTTATTTGTTACAAAATCAGATGTATTTGTTACATTCTAAACGTGTTTATGGACGTATATATGGATACATTCTCAATGGGTGCAGTGATGTTTCAAATATATTAATTAATATATATCATCTATATTGTGTATATATGTTTTTGTGATTAGTACGTAGCTTGTTTTTTGCATCATTGTGGGCTCTTTAATTTTGTTGTTTGATTTGATTAATTAATTGATTGATTGATTGGGGCAGCCGCCAACAAAGTGGTGAGTTGCTAAAAAGGTTCACCAAAACCTTTAAGTTTAATTTGTGATATAATTATACGTGTCAAGTGTCAGTTATTCGGCCACATTTTTTAAGTAAAAGCTAGGAAACTTCTCAAACAAATGTTTCCATGTGGCACTGCAAGTTTTGCTTTGTATCTACTATCTAACAATGAGAGACCGATGTTTCTTCTCCTTTCTATTTCATTAACAAAAATTACTCTCGTTTCCACAAAATTATTATTTATATTATGTTCCAAACATAAACTTATAGAGTGCTACTAATTTATAAGACAGATCCCCCGGCCTAGTGCCCCCGTTCCCACACCCCACCAACTTCTGCGTTCAGTGCCCTACCATCTCTGCTCAACTCGTCTCACTGCTTTCCATTTTCTCTCTTCCAACACTATTGTTGACTTGTGCTTTGGATCTGACTACTTCTTCTTCTTCTTCTTCTTCTTTTCTCCATCTTCTTTTTTTTTTTCCGTCTGTAAATTCGTTGCAACTTTTTATTTGTTTAATGAAAAATTGGTAAGTAAGTTTTTACTTACCACCTAAAAAAAAAATTATAAAACAGATAAATTATCGATAAATTAATTTCTGTTTTTAAATACCGTTTGGATATATTCGAATATCATCGTCTAAATTGTCAAAATAGCTAATATCAAGTTATTGCTCTCCGTATACATATCAGAAAATTTAGAACAAAGATTTTTGTCCCATTTAAGTGCAACCAGCCCAGAAAACCATATAACATTATTAATTATCCCGTAGAAACATATATACCGGGTTATCTTGTAACAAGTTCTAAACTTAATAATGGGCCCCAAAAAAAAAAATCCAAATGTGCTGCTGAACTCATTGAGCCCGCACAATTTCTGTGCTTAACGGGCCCAAATAAGTAATAACAACCCATTCAGTTTTTTTTTTTTTTTTTTGGTTTTGATAAAATAGTTTCGAATTTTGAATCATTTTTTTTATGTTGAATTGTGAATCATTACAAAATTAAAAAAATCGAGACACCATTGAGCACCTTTGACTCTTAATATTCGTAGACATACTTTTCAATTGTGGATCGATCTTAGATCAGATTTCAAAAAACTTTAACATTATTTTATATTTCGCAAGAAAATTGAAATTGAATGCACGGTCGAATTTGATAAAAGTTTAATGTTATCGGTTCAATAATCAATATACAGAAAATAAATTAAAGGCACGAGAATTTAATTAAAATTCTGTCGATTAGTACAAAAAAAAAATGTTCTTTTTAATACAATTATGTATTGATTGCGACACCGTATTTTATTGGTTTAAAATCCTGACTTGTCGTGATACCTATCAAAGCTTAATTAGTTTCATTTCATGTGATTAGAAACAGCAACAGATTACTGGAAACATGTCAACGATGTTGAACAAATGTTTAAGCAACTAATTAAGGTTTACTGAAATCATACAAATTGACCCGTGAGCGTGTCAAACCCTCGTGGGAGTTTATATATAATTATTTGATTAGTTAAGCTATCGTATCATCTGAATATATATTGAGGATGATTTTGACAGAATTCCATTTGTAATGAATTTTAGGAAAAATATAATCATTTATTTAGAATAGGAAGGAAGTTTATAGATATATTAGGTGATGTCACTAATGATTAATATTGGACTATTGAAATTTCATGTCACTTAATTTGTTTGATACTACAGACAAAATTACATTGTACAAAATACAAACTTTTGTTGTATACTACAAACAAAATGTGTGAATAATAGAAAATATGCACATGATATACGATCTCGATTTTAAACTACTAATTTTCAAACGTCAAGATTAACAAAATGCAATTGTCAAGTAATTAATTTCACCTCAAAAATATTGATTAGTTGAGTGGACACGCCTAAGTGGACTGACGTATTTTTTATTTTTATATCTCACTGCTTTTAAATTTTTTATCTCAATTCCTTTTATAGATTTATTTATAATAGATGAATTTATTACAACTAGCAAGAAACCCGCATGTTGTGCGTGCATTTTAAATTTCGATCTCATGCCGTGTAATACATATAACGTGTTTTTAGTTTTTGGCTAATTATTTACCATTTAAATTTCATCTTTACACTAATTTAACTCATTAAATGTTAAAATATACAACATTAATTCCTCATTAACGTAAATTTTAATCAACATTGATATCCTTCATACCAAGATTGATATGTTTCCAAATTTTTTGTAAAAATAAAAATGGAGATGAAGTTGTTTAATTGGATAACATCAACACCTTTGAAATCAATGTATTTTGATCTGTAACGTTGATTAAGAGATAAAATGGGAATTAAAGAAATTTGAAGGAGAAAAAAATAGAGACCTCCAATACTTACATGCTTTATAAAGAAATTTGGTGCCAATGCTCCAACAGTGCCAACGGTACCAACAGGCAGATTTTCATATCCAAATTTTGATTTATATGGCTCAATAAATTCTTTATATCAAAATCTTATAGCATGCAAAATTTTTTCATTTTTGGAGATTTTTAAGTATTTATTTCGGATTTTCTAATAGCAACTATACAATATTAATAAAATAATTAATGTTTCATATATAACTTTTGGAAAATCTGAAATAAATACTTAAAAATCTCTAAAAATGGAAAATTTTTGCATGGCATATGATTTTGATATAAAGAATTTATTGCGCCATATAAATCAAAATTTGGATATGAAAATCTGACCGTTGGCACCGTTGGAGCGTTGGCACCGGATCCCTCCTCATAGATAAATACATAAAAGTATAGATAGTTTAGATAAATATATAAAAGTTATATCTGCATGATAAATGGAATAATAATTAATTACAAGAATCTGAAATACTTATTCCAAATTGTATAATTTTGGTGCCCTGGCTAGATTAAATTAAATGTAATATAACTTTTTAGAGTAGTCCAAAAGGTCATTACCTAATAATAATGTGATTACGTGCATTTGTTACATTATTATGTTGTGGCTCTGCCTATGCTTTTAAATTTTGATTTTAGTGGGTTCAAGATTGTGAAATTTCAGCAACCAATACGGATTTGCTAAAAACTAAAAAGATGATGACACTATTTCGTCTTCTTTAATTATTCTCTTTCTTTTTAGTTCTTGACAATTTATTAATTATCATTTATGAAGGTCATCATTATCATTACTCATTACGTCTGCAATTAATTTTAATATTAATACTAGTTTCTACTCTAAAATATTTCCATTTTTTTTTAATTTCAGAGCAAACTGAGCTTTCTATCAAAAATATTTACTCGCCTTAAATTACTCTCATTCAATTTCAACGAGACATATATTTTATTTGACAACGTTAACATGTGAAGTCATTATCCATATAAACATGAAAATCAGAAAATGTTTGCTCAGGGCCGTTCCAGATACGCTGTCCCCAGTACGTGCATACCAACCAAACCAACACAATAAAATGAGTAATAGCTGGTGACCACCAATTTTATCTATCCACCGCTCTACCGTATTTTTAATGAACAAATATTATTTTTCAGTAAACATTTATATTTTTCCAATCAACCTATATTATTTTCTAGTAAAAAGATACATTAAGATTTCTAGTAAACATTTAAGCAACTGTGATAAGCACATGAGTCTATGTGGGTGTGTCAGATTGTGAGACAGAGTGGATGGGTGACGGGGTGGACTCAGCATAAAATCCCTTTTTAACCATAAATTGACGGATTGTAGTCAAATCATGGAATGATTCAATTCAATTCTCGTGTTTAATTATGGCACATTGACTTGTTTACAAAGCGGCCAACGAATTGCATTTATGATTGATTTAAATGCGGTTCCATTAAAATTGACGGTATAAGCTTACCTAAGAATTGTTAATCAAATTAAATATCTTAATTTTTTTTTTTTTGAGATAAAGATGAGGGTCAAGCCACTCAAAATTAAATATCTATAAAGAACTCTCATCCGGGGTTTGAATCCGCAACCTTCCACACGGAGAGTATTGCCTTAGCCAATAGACCAAAGGCCGGTTCTTATCTTAAAATTAGTTTTAAACGGGAATATATATATATTTCCTACAATCAAACGAAATCTCAGTATCTGTTTTATTAATCGCCACCCCAAGGCTCTATCCTAGAGTACGTACGTAATCCTTGGCTCCTTGCTTAGTTTAACACTTACTCTCCATATTTAATAACGTTTATGTGAGATGAACGAAAGCATGAGGAAGCCGTCCACGAGTCCATGCCAGGCTGCCCTGCCCAGGCAGAGTCCACCGGCAACGGCTCCATTCCCAGATAAAAAAAAAAAACACTTCATATTTCTGTCAAATGTTGACAATCTTTTCCAGCTCTACGCATCAGATTCCACTTTCAACACCTCACTCAGTCGTAATTCGTACAAGCACAGGCATGACATGCGTTCATATCACCTGTTATTAGGGGTGAAAACGGAGCGGATACGGAGCGGATAATGCTAAAACCATATCCGCATCCACATCCTATTAGGCGGATACAAATACGGATACGGATATCAAACGGATGTGAAAACTCAATACCATATCCGCCTTAAACGGATACGGATACAAAACGGATAGTTGGCGGATACGGATTCGGACGTGAATTTAATTACAAATATGAAATAAAAATTAAAATATATTACCAAATGAATACATATACAATAATAATAAGTATTTAAATTGACAACACTTATTTAAGATGAATGTATTGGTTAATATTTGTATAAAAACATTATATACATACAAAATTTTTGGTAACTAGCACTATCTTATTAGAAAATATTAGTAATATATTTCCTTATTTTCGAATACGGATAGTTCGGATATCCGCCTAATTGAACAATTTGAGAAATTATCCGTATCCGTATCCGCATTAGTCTTTACGGATACGGTACGGATACGAATACGGATAACTAATATTCGAATACGGATACCATTCTTACGGATAATATTCCGGATACGAAGCGGATTCGGACGGATAAAATCCGCTCCGTTTTCACCCCTACCTGTTATCCTAAAGAGGATAACAGGACCCAGTTATTCTCTTTTGGGCCGTCAGATTAAGATCAACGGATCTGATTAATTTAGAAAAGACGTAAGCCTCAACTGGATCGATCCGGTCCGTCCGTTTAGATCTGATGGTTTGGATCGGAATAACAAGGTCCTGTTATCTTCTCAGAATAACAGCAGATACATTACAAATCTACAATATTACATAGCTTGACTTGGTCGATGCCACGCCTTCCTTCAACTTTCTGCGTGTTCCCCTCCCACCCATCATTCTCCGCACATCTCTCCTCCTGTAGTCCATGTAGTAACCTGTGTTGATCTCATCGAATTCATATCATATCCTCTACTGCGCAGTATTCCAACCATTGGATCTGCTTGAGATTCGTGCAACTCAATCTTAAGAAACCCCCCCTATGATCCCATCGTTGATTCGATGCATCTCATTGCTGATCATCTCCCCGTGCATCTCTCTTTTCAGTTCCTATATATAAATAAATCCCACTCCCTCACTTCCTCATTGCTGCTTCACCATGGGCTACCACCGCTCCATTTCCTTCGCTCCTTCCTCTTCTACCTCTTCCTCTTCACTACCGATCACCAGATCGAAGTTTCAATCCCGATCCGCCAGCCTCCCGTGCCGATCGGACCCTCTCGTTGCCGGTCTGCAAGAGCATTCACTGACCGTCAGATCGTGGTCCCGGTCGGCCCAATCCGACGGCGGTAGATGGATCTCTGATGGTTTTGGTTTGATGTCGAGACTAGTGGCGTCTCTGCTGGAACTGTTGAGTCATCCGCAGGCTGCCGAGCCGCTCCGTCTGCACCGCTGCGAGAGAATTCTCGAGGATCTGCTGCGGCTGGCCGACGCCCACAGCTGCTTCCGCGACGGCCTCCTGTCGCTCAACCAGGCGCTGACCGAGACGCAGTCGGCCGTGCGTCGGAGAGACGCGTCGCGTCTGGCCGCGGCCGTGAGGGCGCAGCGGCGCGCCGAGAAGGAGCTGACGCAGCTCGCCGCGACGGCGAGGGAGATCTCGCGGCTCGGCAGATTCACCGCGGATAATTCTGATGATCACGCCGCTCTGTTGATCGTCTCGATACGGGAGTCTGTGGCAGTGACGGCCTCGGCTTCGGCCGGGGTGTTCGCCTGTGTCGTCGGGATGTCGGTCGAGTCTGTCCGGGACATCGCTGATTCAGTCTGGGGACAGTGGTCGGGGTGCCCGATCGCGTCCCCGGTGAGGTTCTCCACACCGATCGCTTCGCCGTTCGTGAAGGTGAGCAAGGTCTGGTGGGTGGTCGATGTTCTACGGTGGCGCCGGAGAAGCAACAAGAGGCGTCAGATGGATCGGGAAGCCGGGCAGGCCGTGTCGGGCGAGGCGATCAAAGGAGAAGAAATGGAGAGAAGACAGGTGCTGCAGAGGCTGAGTGAAGTGGAGAGGTGCATCGGCACGGCTGAGACCGGCTGTGCCGAGATCTACCGGGCACTCATGAATGCCAGGGTTTCTCTGCTCAATGTCCTCACACCAAATTCTTGATATTTGCGATGTGAATCTGGTAATTGTAAATGTAAATAGTTACTGGGAAATTAATTATGAATTATCCCCAAATATATGCTATCTAAGCAAAAGCAAGAGGTTTAATTATGTTGTAGATATAGTTATGTCAACTCTGCTTGAGTAAGAGTTTGTACATTGTAACTGTAATTGTAATTGCCATCAGTACTAAAGAGTTGTTCTTCTATGGATTGGCCGAGCAACATTTCATTTTAAATCGAGCGCTTCTTATCAAACATCTTCATCTAATTGTATCTAAAAGACATATTATACCCATCCATCCGATTATGAAAAATGAACGGCCCATATTTTATCTGTTCGATCCATAGCAGAACTAGCCAAAAAGAATATGAGGAAATTAAAAAGATTAGACTATCTGATGACTGCTTAGAGCAATTAGTAGAGCACTATAAATATAATCTTGTATGTTTTGAATGCTATTGGTTAACTGGTAGTGAACAATGTATGTGTTTAGTGTAATGGTGTTTCCTGGAATGCAATGCAAGTGTAAATAGTTTTTGTTTGAACAGGTTTGGGAACAAGATGTCCCTCAAAACAAAGTAACACATTGATTTGATAACAAAACAAAATGTTGGCTTTATTTATGCTTTTACTCGCAAGCAATTGATTGCAGTTTTTTTGTTGAAAGGAAGAAAGGAACACTGGGGATGGAGAACTATTCAGATATTTTGATGTAGACAAATTATTTTTGTCTGGAATTGTTCATGGAGCCCCAAACTTTGCAGCTTTCAAGACTATATTAATTTCCTCCTTTTGGCGTAATATGTCAAATATTGAAACCTACATATTCGTCGCTATTAATTCATTACTTGGACCAGTATGTATGGTCTTGTTATATCAGCTTTGATTGAAATTATACCCCCCCGTTTGGCCAAAGGAGATCATCTACCGCCCTGCACATTCGGCAGCGCGGATCTGACGGTGTAGCCTACGTCGGGATCCGTAAAAAGTAATGAGTCCGGATCCTGACGTAAGCAGCACCGTCGGATCCGTGCTGCCGAATATGCAGTGCGGTAGACGATCCTTACCCCCGTTTGGCAACATAGTAAAATTGATTTAAGGTGATTTAAGGTGTTTTAAGTCACCAAACGCAAGTGATTTAAGGTGTAGTAAGTTAACACAGCTATATATATAGGTGTAGTAAACTAAATCACCAACATTTCACATCTTTTACACATTCTACTCACCTTACTTCATCTATTTACTTCACTACAATTAAACACTACTGCTTTAAAGTGATTTAGTGTTTTACTCCGCTTTAACTTACTACGCTTGCCAACGGAGGAATATTAAAACTTGAGGTTTTTTTGTAATTTTATTCTTGTGTTTTCTTGAAATCATGCCAAGATCTTTGACCTGTTCCAAAGTTGAGTGTAGGAAGGAGGAGATTGCCCCAACAACCACACTAACAAATCTGCCAGTAAATTCATTGATTCAGGAAATACATTTGGCCATCTTTTTATATTTTGGAAAGGATTATGTCAGGAGCATCTCTCTGCAAGTTAATTTGTCAACGGTTTGTTATTTGAATAATCGAGCTGATTACGTAAATTAAATCAAATTGATTAGTGTAGGAAAAACGTGCTGATAATTTGGATTCGTTATTATCTTAACAATTCTGTTAAACAATAATTAATACTAGAAAGATTAAAAATCCCTTGAAGCTACACAACAATTCTACTGAGTTGCATAATTTGTAATGATGTAATCATCTCATCAATTAGTTTAAACAAAGGAAAAATCAAAGAAAAAAAAAATGTCATACACGGGCATCTCATTGCAAGTTGGTCAACGGTTTGTTAGTTATATAACCAAGTAAATTACATTAGAAATTGATAAAAATTAGGAAAAGTTCATTATATTTTATGGTATAAGATTTGAAATTCAGAAAAATATTAACCAAAATGGATGTTAAGATGTGTTTGAAAATGAGAAAATTGATTCTCATTCGGAAATGACATTTGACAACAGGAAACATGCCTTTCTCTAATTATTATTGTAGTCTTTGACTTGTTAATATTTAAGATCTGAGTTATTAATTAACAAAATAAAATACCCAATATTTAAACAGTGTTTCTGTCAGGGTTGCAAAACAACATGAAAAATAAAATTACTCAATATTTTTCAGGCAGGCCTCAAGCCTTAAGGATCCATTAATGGCCCATACCAGTAAAGAGTTGTGAATTATAATCCATTGCGGCCTTCAAAATTGGATCAACTAAAAAAAAAAAAAAAAAAAAAAAAAAAAAAACATGCTAATTAATTAATTCCTTCAAATTGAAACTTCGTAGAAATAAATGAAAAGTGTGGTGCTTTCATCATCGAAGAAAATAATGCGTTTCGTTGTTGTTACCTACTCTTGCTTTTGGTACTATTTTAATTATTATGATGGACTTGCAAAGTTAACTTAACGATATGAGCAAATTTTTTTTGCCAAAAGCAATCGATATTGAAAATATGGAACTACAAATATGTTCGGTGTTATTGAAAATTGATTCATCCATTTTTTATCATGATAAAGAATTATGTTATAAATTATAGTTTCTTTTTATCTGGAAGAATTAGTGGGATGACTGCTGCCACATAAACTATATATAAAGAATATTTGACTTTCTATATATCTATATATAAATAAAGAGGAGAGATACATTGACAATGGTTATTTTGACGATCTTGACAATAGTATTTTTTAAAAAAAATTATAGAAATCACAAAAAAATCTTAAAAATAGAGAAACGTTTACGGAAGTATTACTTAACTTATAGATTGATTATGTTTCTGATTATATTCAATTTAAGCAGCATTTGATAGCTCTTTAAATACCCGTTAAATTACAACCGTTAAAAAGAATATGAAATTTTGATAAGGCATCAAACGATATTCAAATTGATTGAAACTTGAAATATCATCAATATATGAGTTAAATAATACATTCATAAACTTTTTTCATTTGTAAGATTTTTTATGAATTGTTATAATTTTTTGAAAAGGCTCATTGTCAAGATTAATTGTCAACATAGCTATTCTCAATGGATCCCTTCTCATAAATAAAATCCCTTCTCTTGTTTTATTTTTTTTTTCTTCACGTCGTTTTGTATGAAAACATAGTAGGTTATTCCCCACTATATTGAAAATGTAAATATATTACGTCCTTACAAATGAAAGCGGTTGACTAAATGAAAAAAAAAAAGGGTAACACTTTGAATATAAGAAAAAAGAAAAAAATATATATTCCTCTTCGCATCTCACCGTTGAGTGTTTTCACTGAAAACTAGCATATATATAGTAGATTAATTATGCTGAGATTCTAATTTATTTGGAACTAGAAAGCTTTTTTTTTATAAATTATATTTCTAATTAGTTAGATAATTTGTCGGGTGGGAGCGTTTTATTTGTTTTTTTTTAAAAAAAAATCATAAGGATGGATGCCACTTTTAATAATATAATTGGTTTAAATATTGGTTACTCGTCGATAATAAATAATAATTATTAGAAGCTAAATTGGCTTTCATGCACGGTAATTAAATAAGTTTACCACTGGTACAATATATTTTGTGGGTGTTGCCTTATTATCACACCCAAACAATTTTATTACTTAGAGATGTATCTAATATATCGAATAATATCTATTTATAATAGTCAAAAATAAATTTTATATAGCATAAAATTTAACAATTTATATATCTCTAGCTCCGTTTATTTCATTGACCGCGTCAAACACAATTAAAGCCATCATGATGATGTCGTTTCTCTCTTAAATGATCCATGAGCTGGGTGCCTTATTAACCTTGAAGCACTAGTAATAGTAATTATCTTAAGCAACATCATGATGATATTCTATTCTATTATTAATTATATATCATAATATAAACGACACGAACGTTGTGCAATTCATCTTGGTGCCACGAGTGGTGGTCCCATCATCATCACACGCCAGCAATGTTGCCGTACATACATACATACATACAGATACAGACTTACAAATTTAATCATGTAATTAATTGATTAATTAATCAGTGACAGGCTGATTAATCGATTAATTAATTACACGAAGATGGGATTCGACCGTTCAATCGACCTGGAGATCGAATCAATCAATCAATCAACGTTTATTAATTAATTAATTAGAAATTATCTTTGTCCCCTCAACTACACTCCTTATCCATCCTCCAAATTAAACTGGTAATATTTTCTCTTTTTTTCTCATACTCTCATAAATTTTGAGTGAATTTTTTTTATTCTCGATCTTTCTATTGTATATATTTAAGTGTTTTGTTCGATTGAGCATGTGAATTTCAAACGATAAAAGTGAATTGTTGTATTTGAAAAAAAAAAATTTAACTAAAAATATATTGAGGTGCGGTTAAGAGGTTTTAAGGAGTGCAGTTATCAACTCCCTTAATTAATTAGTGCTTAGATTAGTTCTTTATAAAATACCATTAGCAGTCCTGTCATCCTTGTTTTCTAGCTGCTCATCCAAGTCAGAAAGATTAGACATTAATTATGGACAACAGGGCCCTAATATTCCAATAGGGGAATAACCGTTTGATCAGAAACAACGGATGAGATTAATTATGAAAGAGCCCTTTTATTATCCTCATTGGCCGGTCGGACAGTTCATTTTGATCTAACGGTCTATAGTGGACAAACAGGGTCCTGTTATTCTCAGAGAATAACGGCAGATTCGGACTCTAAACTGCAGTTAAGTTAACAGCACACGTGAGGTGGCTTTGTTCCGTTATTATTGTCATGGCTTTGAACCAGATAAGACACACATGAACATGATGTTTGGAGTTGGCAAAACTTAATGATTTGACCCCACAAATTTGTCCAAACTCATCTCAATTTATATCCTCTAATGCGCAATAAGTTACTCTGTAGCATTTCAACTATTGGATCTGCTTTGAGATGTGTGTAACTCAATCTCAGAAAGGCCTCCCTATAATCCTCATTATAGATTCGCTGCGCAGTAAAATACTACGCAACAGAGGATAAACACTCAACTCATTTGGCTAACCGAACTTGTTTAAACTTTACAATAATCAGCTTTTCAAAATGGAAAAGATATGTTTCTCAAAAAGGAGAAAAAAAAAAAAACAATCCGACTCATATTTTTTTTTCAGAAAAATCAAACTAATCATCCATCAGCGTACCTAATTAAAAACCCTCCTTTTCTTTATCAAACTACAATTCGATCCGACTTGATCTGTCCCGTTCAGACATGCTCAATGCTCAATTGAATGGAAGCAACGCAATCGATTGGAAATTTGGAATGATATATTCTGAATTTCTGATAGATATATCTATCTGTACTCCTTTAAAAAGAAGCTACAGATTAAACTCTTTATTGATGGTCATAGTCTGATTTATGTGTTAATTTTCATCCATCAAAAAATAAAATGCTCACATCGCATCTCCTCTCCATTGCTCATCTCAACACAAAACTGAAGTGATGAAGTGTCGGACTGATTTTTTCGCTCTACGAAAGTTATAAGCTCATTTCTTCTCTTTGATTATTTCATTATATTTAGGTTGAATAAAAATCAAAATTACCTGTAGCAACGCGCGTGTACGCTTCTAGTAAATAAATGTAGAGTAGGTATGGTCCTCACACATCTCGAATTGAAATCCTTGGGGTACTTCACATTGAAATGGTCAAAAAAAAAAACCCTAAAAAGCTACTGTGCGCAGCTTTTGAAGCTGCCCGCTACAGTGATATATATTGTTTTCAATATAACTTCTGACCACTCTATGATTTTGGATAATCTTACCATTCCAGTGGATGTACTCACACATCTCATACCAAACGTGCAGTGAAAATAGGATCACCATCCATGACATGCCTTTGCACTGCCGACACGTTATGAAGGACAGAAGTAAGGGACGCAACCTCGACCGTCCGATTGGGAAAACTAAACACAAATGCACAATCGTAGCTTTGGGCATTTGAAAGCAACAAGCCGCCAAATTCGTGGCCTTGAATTGAAGTTGAGCAAACGAACAAATTAAGACTGAAAAGAAGAGAAGAAAACTGGTGCAAGCATTTTCTGATTTTCCACAGCTTGAGCTGGGTTGTTTTGTTTGTTGTTGCTGTGCACATTGCGGTGTTGTCTACGGTCTTAATTTCATTGAAAATATAAGAACGGTCCAGATATACAGATATCAAAACAGATACCAGTTATGATATAAAATATATCCAAATTGAAACATTAACAAATTATCATGAAACAATTAACGTATTAACTTGAAACATTGTAGTATTAAGTTGAATAATACAAATCATAGATTAAATCATCTACTTGAATCACTACTGAATCACATAAATATTATCTTAAAGTTGTTAAGATAACGTATGGGAGCAAGATGAAGTG
The DNA here is from genome assembly GCA_030179965.1 of Cyperus esculentus. Lineage (NCBI taxonomy): Eukaryota > Viridiplantae > Streptophyta > Magnoliopsida > Poales > Cyperaceae > Cyperus > Cyperus esculentus. The sequence continues at coordinate 1,033,603 of JASGLE010000007.1, read as the reverse complement.
AAAGAGCAACAAAAGAGAAAAAATTATATCATTTGTGTTTCATTTTAATCTCATTAAGTTTCAAATTAACTTTATAGATGTTTCATTTTGATCGCAACATGTTGCAGATTAACATTAAATTAACTTTGTATGGTGGTATCCCGACGATATCTTTTGCGGTATCCCAGCATTTTCCATATAAGAATAATAAAGCCAATATCTGGATTCGCATTATGTAGTGAGTACTGAATAGTGACTAGTGACTACATTGTTTCTCGCACAAAAAAAAAATGAGTAAAAGAGTCTATACCCCTTGGAGCTAAAATTAATTATATATTATAATAAAGGACCAAAAATTTATCAATTATGAAGAAACTGATATGGGGTTTAAATTTTAATTGGTTGGGACATTAATGTATGTCAACTGGGGTTTCTTATTTGGGGAAGATAGAACTTTCATATTAAAAAATTCAATCTCATTTTATTAGGAGTAAGGATATATTTTCCCAATCATTGTGAAGTCATGACCAACAACCATTAGGGTTATAATTACGTGAGATTGATAACAACATTAGCCAAGCAGAAGCAGAATTGTAATGGATGAAAATATTGATTATTTCATATAGTTGACGATGAACAAACAATGTTATGTGAAATTGTCTGAACACTGCATGGATAAATTTTAAAAAGGTTGATTAGTTTTAAATGTAGTTATAATGTTTTTGTTTATTTTTTCTAATAAATAGGTTATCGTTTACTTCAAGGCTTTTTATTAAGAGGAGGGATCTATTGACAATGCTAAATGTGACAATCATGACAATGGGAATTTTAAAAAATTTGTAAAAATTCACAAAAACTCTTAAAAATGAAAAAACTTGTATGGATGCATTCTATAACTTATAGATTAATAGTGTTTCAAATTTCAATCAATTTGAACATTGTTTGATGGTTTATCAAAATTTTACACATTTTTTAACGGTTGAAATTTAATGAGCTTTAAAGATCTATCAAACGTCACTTAAATTGAATATAATTTGAAACATAATCAATCTATAAGTTAAACAATATCTCTATAAACTTTTTTTTATTTTTTAGAATTTTTAACCATTTTTACAAATTTTTCAAAATCTCTATTGTCAAGATTGTCATTATAAGCATTGTCAATGGATCCCTCCTCTTTTATTAATCAGCAACAAAGAGTTTGGGTAGAGACAAATTAAAATGTTTACAAAATAAATACAGAGAAAACATTTGATATACGCTATTAAATCCTTACTCCTAATAAAAGAAGATTGAATTTTTTGATATGAAAGTTCTATCTTTCTCAAAGGAATAAATCTCAGCCATTGATTATTTATTTAGATTGATCACCACAGTTGACGTATTTTAATGTCTCAACGCATTAAAACTTAAAGACTCATATCAATTTTCTCAATTTAAGTCTCATTACAACAATTTCAGTCTAAAGTAAGGCGTAGACTCTTTACTAGTTAGTAAAAATGTGGTTTAAAATCTAGAAACAATATATCGATACGCAAAAAAGTTAACAATCTTTTTTATAAGAAATTAGTAAGACTCATACCTTGTTTTGGGCTGAAATTATTATATCTTATAATAATAGGGCCGAAAGCTCATTACTTGTGAAAAAAATAATATGGGCTTTAAATTTTAATGGGCCGAGACATTAATGTACGTCAACAGTGGTAATCAATCAAAGTAAATAATCAACGACTGAGATTTCTTCTTCCGAGGAAAATATAATTTTCAAGTCAAAAAATCTAATCTCAATAAAAAATAAAGATAATGGAACTAAAATTATATAATACATTGCAAGAGAATTTCAATATAACATGACTTGCGTAACATCACATCATTAAACTCAAAGATAGAGACAGACAGCTATACGCTGACTTAAAAATTCGAATAAGACGGATAATTCTCAGCAAAAAATGTTTTAAAAACCTTAAACCTCCATGAAGATATTTTCAAAAATAAATCAATTCTTCGATAGATATATATCAGAGCCGACATCACGGTGGTTGCTACTTTCCCTAGTCTATTCCGGGACAGTAAACGACACGCCCAAAACAAAATGCATGGCCTAAAATAAAATCATAAATTTATAACATTCTTTTAAAGTGATACCTAGCGTCTATAAAAAAAACTGTTTATAACGTTCATATGTTATATTTTAGAATGTAATTGTTACATTTCGTACACTTCTACGGGTGTATAAACGGTTTTCCAACACTTGTGTTTCTCGTTCTTTTACTAAACTCTTACTTATAATTAGGTATATAATTACCCTCCGAATTAGCTTAATTAATCTCAGAGACTCAAAGTCTCAAAACCAACACAGCAGTATAGATTACAGTATAGCATCATGGGATGGCGTCAGCAATCATCATCATCAGTGGATCTTCCAGGTCAAAGATCGCACAGTATGCGAGGAGTGGTTAAAGCTGCCAATGCCAGGAGGGAATGATCAAAAAGGACATATATTTTATATATATATATAATAATATATATTTAGAATTTTCTTGGAACTTGGTCTCGTGTCCCTGATTTCTCTGATCTCAGAATTTTCGAATTTGCTCGGTTGCATAATTTTCGGATGACAATTTTATATAATATTAAAAAAAATCATAAAGAATAATTTAAAAAAAGAAAAGAAAATGCCAAAAAGGAGCATAGTAATGAATTGAGGGGCAAAAGTGTAGGAGCGACAAAAAAATTTGTGGCTCGTAGCTCGCTCGTTAGTGGATCGGGCTCGACTCGTTATTGGCTCGCTCGTTAAACTTGTTAAACTCGTTTAGCTCGATAAACTATTACTACTTGCAATTTTTACTGCTCTTATCGTAAATTATTAATATATTATACAACATATAGTCAAATATATATGAAATTGTTATGTAAAATGTGTACGAACATGTATTTATTAGTCCTTTTATATTAATTTTTATATAATTTTTGATATAACATACTTAAAATTTTATTATTAAAAAATAAACGAGCTTAACGAGCCAGCTCGGTCAGCTCGTTAATTAAACAAGCCGAGCTCGAGCTCATGTTTTTGGCTCGTTTACACCCCTACAAAAGTGTATTAAAAAAAATCAGCTAATGAGATAAGATAACTGGTGTCTTTTGTGTAACTGTGCTTATTTATTTTTTTAATACATAAAGAAAGAATAATGGCGTATGCTGTGCAAGCAAGCAATGTGTGTGTGTGTTTTTTTTTTTTTTTTTTGAGTTTTGCACAATCCTGATTTGGGATTTGCAACAGAACTCTGCATGGATTGGAGCTGCCACCTGATCCTCAATTAACATGCAGAATACACGCCAATAATCCAATAAAAAAGGATTATTTGATTGTGGGTCAATTTTTAAATTTCTGGATTTGAAAATTGAAGAATTAGTTAGTTGAATGGATACGAATAAGAATTGTGCTAGATCGCATTTACACGAGGCAGACGCTAGATATCAGAGAGAAGATAAGCTTTTTCAAAATAATAAATTGGTGCTTTATAATGCGATTTATTTTCTCATGTATTTCGGTTGAACCTAACCAATATCATGTGAAACAAATGCTGATAATCTTTTTTTTTTTTATAAGATGATGATTTATAAAGGAGTTTTCCCAGCGATCGTATTTTAATTAACTATCTAAACGTTCACACATATACAAAATTTGTAACTCTTGTATTGAATTGTATAACACTTAGTTTAAAATTTGTAACAATGTGGACATATAGACGCTAATATTGAGGAGGGATCAAATAACCATATTTTTTGTGACCGATCGGTGACCATAAAATTAAATCTTAAATAACTACATTTTAAATTATTAAATAACAAAACTAATTGATAGAATATATATTGTATATATCATATTTTATGTGTATACAAAAAATTATATCATTTTGATTTTATTTACATGTGCATCAAGTATTAACAAAAATCAATTTTCAAGTTTTATGATATTTTTTCCTCTCTAGATGACTATCGAAACAATGTTAAAACTTTATCATTTTTTGTGTATATGTTATTAAGATAATATAGAATACATCTAACTGTTTAGAATTTTCAATTTATGCATAAATAAAAAAAATGGTCACTATGGATACTAATGCCCATAGTTTTTTTTTTTTTTTTTTTTATAGCCCGTAGGCCGATAGGAGCGCATACACTATACACCCTATGTAATTCGCCCCATCCGGGGTTCGATCCCAAGACTCCACATAGGAAGCCAATGTCACTACCAACTGAGTCATACTTTAGTAGACACTAATGTCTATAGTTATTGGATCCCTCCTCTTTATAAAAACCTACACCGGAATTTCGCTTATCCGAAGCTGCAAAGCCGGGGAACCGTGTTCACTTGTGCAAACTATAGACGTTTCTTTCTTCAATTCTCTCTTTTTCCCACCTTTCGCGCTCATGTTATTTTTCCCTTGTTTTTCGTTTTTGTTACGTGGTGCCTAGACCATAATAACCGGACAACCAACCGTTCCAGGTAAACGTTATCAAACCACTTCAATAAAACATCAAATGTTATTTTGCTATTTCGCCTGGAGGGTAATGCATTCTTTAGGTCAAAAATGGTGAGCAAAATTCCGACGATTTTTTAGGATTAAGTACAAATTTTGCTTAGTCCAAACCTTTTTTTTTTTTTGGGTCTGCAATTATATAGCTAGTAATAATATATATATGTTTTTTTTGTCATTGGTGAACAAATTTGATGCACATTATGACATTAATGCACATTGGTTTTAAAGATCTTTCTTTTTAATTAAAATATCTTAATAACATTTGTACTGAAAAATGAGCCTCGTTTTTAAAAATGACAAATGTTTCAGTTAAAAAAATCATGGCCAAGATAATTGATTTTTTTTTTATAATTTAGTTTTAAGTTGGCAATTTTTTGCTTCATTGCTTATCTCTTGATTTATTTTATCGTGTAAGATAAAAATCCCAAAGTGTCATTGCTCGCCCAACTAATAGTTTACATAGCAAATTAAATTGCGTAAGCACAATATTATTATATTTGTAACCAGAATAAACACTATTCTACCAAAATTATTAGCTCATTATGTCAAACAAATATCACTACAGTTGGTTAATTAATTAAATAAATTCCGTGAAGTATAATATAATAGTACACAAAATAAAATGTCAACGCAGTATTAAAATTAAGTGCTTATTGCAATGTTGATCCATGTATTGATACGTTGCACCTACAAATAACCACAATTACAACGATGCAAATGCAGAGATGAAAAATAATTGTGTTTAAGTAACAAGTTTGAAAGCATGTCAATTTCTTTGGAATGTTTAAAATCAGTAAAATTGCTGTAGTAAAACAATTTCCAATTGAATCAATGTAAAACAATTTCTATAAAAATCAATTTACATTTTTTTTTTTTGTGAGAAATATTGTTACCTTAAAGTAGTCGCAAAATTATGTACTACAAATAGCAAAAAATGAGAACAACACCACATTATTACGTACAAATTGATCAATTTGACTAGTGAACATCAATTCTTTGAGCCATTATACGTTATTTTCTACTTTACGTAGTTCCTTTTTGTCACGTTGAATTTGTCCATTGAACTTGTACTTGCACGTGTCTTGAATTAGATATTTTTTAGTCAAAAACTTCCCGTACAACATTTTGATTGAACTTACTAGCCGTACATATTGGAAATGCTTCACCAAATAAAAATGATAACAAATCCCACGTTGATGCTTGTCTAATACGTTTTTGAGTTACGGATAGCCAAGATATTCTACTGCATAAATTGCAAATTAACAAATTTGTAAATACAAATCTCATATATAATGTATGGTTTGTAGTGCATGCCTCATACATCTAAACCATATATCTAATTGTCATTCTATAGGTAGTAAAGATCCAATAATGCATATTAATTCCACTATATCGTAGTGTAAACCTGATAATGCATATTAAACTCCACTCGATCGGTAGTAAAAATCAGATAATGCATAATAAATTTCGCACAGCGGGCAATAAACATCTATCAATAGAGCGAGCCAACTCACCAGCACCATAAAAAAGCTCCAAACTGTTGTGACAAATATCAGCCCCTCAAACAATTCACCATTATTAACTCATAAAATAAAAATTAAAAAATTAATCCTAAATTCCTATATAAGTACAAAAAAGTTACCAACACAGCGAGAACCCATGAGGAAGAAATATAAAGAAAGGCAATAAACAAACGCAACCCACCCAGCCCAGTCTGCCTAGAGTGATACCTAGCGTTCATAGAAAAACCATCCATAACATCTATATGTTACATTTCGAGATGTATCTGTTACATTCTGTATACCTCTATAAATCTATGATCAATATTTTCGGGTCAATATCTACTGCTCTTAAAACCCGAGAGTAGGACCTTGCTCTTGTGATCAGGCGGTCAGTATCAACCAAACTTTATTTTTGCGGTTGATCACAACCGTCCGATCATAAGAGTAGGGCCTTACTCTCGGGTTTTAAGAGGCACCAGATCTCAACAGTCAACCCCAATATTTCAATGCACACAAGGGGGTTGTTCGGCAAGGTGGTTGGCTTAAATATTTAAGCCTCACTAAGCCACACTCGTTCAGAAAAAGAAAAAGGGCTTAAGAAAGTTTAAGCCTTAAGCAATGTATATTGCTTTCTTAAGAATCCGGACAAGACTTAAGCTCTGGTCAAAAGGAAACTTAAGGAGAAACTTCTAATCCGTGCTAAGGAGCTTGCGTTCGGAAAGATTAAGAGACTAAAAAAGTTAAAAAAAAGTTTAAGAAGGACTAAGGAGGAGCTACCAAATGAGCTCAAGATGTTTCTCAAATCATCATAATCAGAGCAGCAGCAGCTAAACCGAAGTTAAAAAACAGTGGCAGCAGGCCAGCAGCAGCTGCAGCAATAGGGAGAGATCGATAGAAAGAAAGAAAGAAAAGAGGAGCAGCTCGCATAGCACTTGCTACTTCCTAGATCCCCCCATCCATCCCCTTTCCTTCCTTCCCCACACGCTCGCACCCAAAAAGCCGAATCCTTTCCTTTCCTCTTTCCCCTTATACCAATATTAATAACAATTGTTAGGACTTACAACAGTTCCCACACATCATTCATCATCGTCATCATCAGCATCCATCCATGGGGTGCTGCAGGTCCTCTCTACGGGCCCTCACTCACCCGATCGACAACAAGCCCACCCACCGCCAGAACCACCACCGGCGGCCCGTAACCCAGCCGGCCCGGTCCTCTTTTACTCACCAGCAGGCGGGGCCGACGGCTGTCTCCACCTCCTCTGCCTCCTCCGGGGACACCCCGGTCTTCGCCGAGTATACTTTAGCCGAGCTCAGGGCCGCCACTAATGGGTTCGCGGCCGGGAACATCGTCTCCGAGAGCGGCGAGAAGGCGCCCAATTCCGTGTACAAGGGGAAGCTCCCCAATTCGAGGTGTATTGCTGTCAAGAAGTTCCCCAAGACGGCGTGGCCTGATCCGAAGCAATTCGCCGTGAGTTCTCGGCTTTCTGGTTCACTGATCTGGTTCGGGGTTTTGGGTCGGGGATTGTTTGATAATTGATTGGGTAAATTATTGATGGTTTTTTTTTTTTTTTTTTTTTGGTTTTTTGATGAGGGTTTAGGAGGAGGCCAGAGGAGTAGGGAAGCTGAGGAGTGGAAGGCTTGCTAATTTGATCGGATACTGTTGTGAGGGTGACGAGAGATTGTTGGTAGCTGAGTTCATGCCGAACGACACCCTTGCCAAGCATCTATTTCACTGTAAAAATCCCCTTCTCACTCTCATCAATCTCAATTGCCCAAGTTATATCATGATTTGCCTGTTTATTTTGTATTGAAGTAGTAGTACCATTAGCTGTCTCGAGTTTGGTTGTTTAGTGTTACCGGGACGCCATATTGATGGTATCTCGAGTGAATTCAAAAAAATAGGTTGTTCGCTTACTGGCTTTTGGAGTGAGGAAATCGGGTTTCGTTGATTAGTAACATAATAATTATGATGGACCAATTGTGTCTTTCTATTGGTTTGTTAAATTGTTCTGCCCTCGTGCGGCCGACATATGTCACTTCAGGGTTTGTGTTGTGCCCAATTAGACAACATTCCGGTAACCCCGGATGGTATCCTGGTTCCCTTTTGTATTACATGATGGTTGTTTCAGCTTCACCATACGGTGCCTTTTGGTTAAAAACGGTACACCTGATCGAGTAGACTCCTGCTTCGGGGGGTTTTGAACCGAAATTTTGAAGGAAGTCCTTAATTATGGTTCTTTATCTTACCATTGGACATGCCTGCGAATAGCAAAATGTCAAATTTGTGAGGCAACCACAAATGTGGAAAATTTTTGGTTTAAATATAGTAAATTGAGCATATAAGTATCTTATGCATTGTAATTTGTGATTTTCGGGTTACTTTTGGTGTCAAAAGTTCCATGACCTTTGACCAATAAACCGCTGTGAAATTGCTATTTCTACCGATATCTTAATTATCAGGAATTACTAGACTGTAAGCACTGAGAGTCGTTAACTACATAATAGGAGTTCTTTATCGGTATGCACAATAAATTGGGAAATCTGAAATTGCTTCTTTCAATGTACACTAAAGTAAGAAAATGAGAACCTAGCTAGTGGTGAAATTATATAAGGATCTGACTGAAATATTTGACTCTTAAAAAGGTAAAAAAATCAGTTATCACACATGTTCTCTTACGTTTTTTTACAAAATGATGCTTTGTTGACGTGTTAGGTCAGTTCATCTTTAGGATTCAGACCCGGCCAATATAAGATAGATATCCAGTTACTTGGATTAGTCTTTTTGTTCAACTATTAGATTAGATTGATCGAATTGTTGTTCAATCAACAGGGGACAATCAAACACTTGAATGGGCCATGCGTCTGAGAGTTGCCTATTACATAGCTGATGCATTGGAGTACTGTAGCACCCAGGGACGACCGCTTTACCATGATTTAAATGCATACCGGGTCCTTTTTGATGAGGTATAATTTGTGCCTGCTTATATCATTCTTACTTTATAAAAATATTTTGCTCTATACCCTTTTTTATTATTATTATTATTTTTTAATTTTTGTAGAATGGGGATCCTCGTCTTTCCTGCTTTGGGCTTATGAAAAATAGCAGGGATGGAAAGAGCTACAGCACTAACCTTGCTTATACACCGCCTGAGTATCTTAGAAATGGTACGTGTAATGTATATATTTATTTTTCTGGAAGCTTCTATAAAATGTTTCATAGGAGAGGCGGCCAAACATAAACTTTCAGTTATGTTTATATATTATATTTTTCATTTCTCGCAGGAAGGGTAACACCAGAAAGTGTGATATTCAGCTTTGGAACTGTACTATTGGATATTATAAGTGGGAAGCGCATTCCACCTAGTCATGTACGTACCTTAAAAAATTTGCAGCATCTGCACCTTGATTACATATCGGTGTGGTAGTAGTATTCTTGAGTACAGTATGAGTTCACTGGGTACCTACCCAAATTACATAATTTGTGATTCATCTCTCTCAAATTGAACTACGTTAATTTGCATCTGGCAGGCTCTTGAATTGATTCGAAACAGGAATGTGTTAGTACTAATGGAGTCACATCTGGAGGGAAAGTTCTCGACCGAAGAGGCGACAACGCTGGTGGAATTGGCTTCCCAGTGCCTCCAGTACGAGCCAAGGGATCGTCCGGACACAAAGAAGCTTGTGTCCATTCTTGCACCCCTGCAATCAAAATCAGAGGTTGTTACCTACTTACCTTGTGGATCCTCGGATATAAATTTATAATGGGTGAAGCCTGTTATACGATCTTTCATAATCTTGAATTCTTATTGATTTTTATAATCAATAAAAATTTTCAAAAATTTTTATTGATATAAATTTTCATAAATTTATATCCTCGGATATAAATATAAATTGCACACCTCGCAATCAAAATCATTATGCAGTATTCTTATTGATTTTTCATAATCTTGAATTTTATATTAGGTGCCATCATATGTGATGCTTGGTATTCCGAAGCCTGAGGAAACACCACCAGCCCCACCGGCCCCTCCCGCCCCTCCCGCCCCACCGGCGCCACCAGCACCACAACACCCGCTTTCTGCAATGGGTGAAGCCTGTTCGCGGATGGATATGACAGCAATTCATCATATACTGTTGACGATGCACTACGGCGATGATGGAGCTAGCAATGAGGTATTGCTATACGAACACCTTTTTTATGAGCTCGTGTTCTGAATATTGATGCCTCCAATGATTTGGGGTTTATCAACACAAGTTCGTTCCTTTTGTTTTGGTGGATTTCAGTTATCGTTTCAGGAGTGGACACAACAGATGAGAGATATGCTGGATGCCAGGAAAAGGGGAGACTCTGCATTTCGAGAAAAGGACTTCAAGACTGCAATCGAATGTTATTCTCAGGTATATTTTTTCTTAGTGAAAAGTATGTTGCCAGGATTTTGTTATAGGTGTAACTTTTAAATGTCATTATAAAGGCACTGTAGACTGATGCTAGTAATAGTTTGAAATGTACATTTATAAATATAATTTTCATTAATTTTTCCATAATATTATGGACTTGCATCTCTAATTTCCAAATTCTTTCCATGTTCAGTTCATTGATGTGGGCACAATGGTCTCTCCAACCGTGCACGCGAGACGTAGCCTCTGTTATCTGATGTGCGATCGGCCCGATGCAGCCCTCCAAGATGCAATGCATGCTCAGTGCGTAAATCCAGAGTGGCATATAGCCTTCTACATGCAAGCCGTCGCGCTCTCTAAACTCAACATGCAAAGTGATGCTGTTGACATGCTAAACGAGGCCTCGCAACTTGAAGAAAAGAGGCAAAAGGCTTCCAAAGCCAACTAAGGTAACCCGTAAGTGGTCATTGTTGTTGTTAATGTGTATTAGTGTTTATTCCGAGAATGTGAAAAGTTTAGTTTCGTTCATGTGGTTCGGGTTTGGGGGGGTAATTAGATGTGAATTGTGAAGATGTATTAGGGGAGAAAAAAAAAAGTTCAAATGACCCTTTTTTTTTCTTTTGTTCTTTTTTAAGGTAGTCTGAGTTAAATTGGGCTGTCATTTTGCTATTGTTGGTCCCATGTATATTGACAGTGCAAGGCATTATTATTCTGTTTAAAGAAACTTTTACTCTTGTTTGACCTGTAAATGGCTTTTTTTACTCTTTCTCCTTTTGCTTTAACTCTTTGTCATGGCTTAAGCTTGGCTCCTATTTAAGATTGTGTCATGAATAACTTAGATTTAGCAGCCTGAATCCTAATCCAAATGTGAAGTCTTCAAATTTGGTAGAAACCAAGAATAATCTGGATTGAGGAGCTAAAATGTTTTGCTTTTATCCATCAAAGAAAAGCATAACACTAAAGGATAGGCATCGGATACTGAAGAACATTGCTCCAACATCTAAAAACTGTTGCTTTGGTTAGATAATGACAGTAGAAAATTGTATGTATCTTTTGATATTTCCAGAACTTTTCTAAATATTTTATTAAGTTCTAAATTGTTTGAATTAATTTTTAATTAGTTTGTATGTTTTGAATGTGCATATTCAACTTGTGCCTAAACTGACATTTGAACCATTGCAATATGGATTAAAGACTTGCATATCTCATATCGTCAGTATAGGTATTAATCTCGGAACAATTTTGGTACTGTTCGCTACAATGCGAACAACAGTACTTATATATTAAAATAATAAGTGTAAAGTTTATACTTCCTCCGTCTACAATTAGATGAATTTATACACTTTGCAACTTGTCCACAATTAAATGAATTTATACCTTTTGTTTGAATCCACTTTCTTCCTCAAAAAAAAAAAAATATATATATATATATATTACGGAATTTCCAAAATGCCCCTCGTCTCCTTCCAAGAATGATCACTTTTCTACTAATTGAGGGCATAAAAGTAATTTCACTCTTCTACTTTTTTTTTTACTTTTGTTACAAATTCATTCTTTTGTGGACAGATGAAGTATATAAAAAAAAACCCTGTTAGAAATGTAACACGCAACTACGCAAGCAATAGTCTAGACAAATTTTCAAATGCCTTATATGAAAGGAGGAGTTCATTTGGAGATTGAAACAAAATAAAAAAAAATAAATTATGTATAAAAAAATGTATAAAAAAATGTATAAAAAAATGTATATTTGAGTTTTTTAAATCAGTAAAGTTCTGATTCGTATCGAATCTTCAAATGGCCATAACTTTTGATTGGAAACTCTGATTAGAGTGTTTTATGCGGCCACGAAAAGCTAACGATAAGATCTATATAATGATAATAAAAATGAGAAAAAATAAAATTAAAAAATAGTAAGTAAGCCGCACTTTCAAAGTATGGCTTACCTAATTTTTAAAATTTTTTATTATTACTTTGTTTTGGGCTGCATTTGAAAGTGCGGCTTAAATTTAAGGTAAGCCGCACTTTGAAAGTGCGGTTTTTTTAGTTCTGTAATTTTTTAACTTTTGTTGCTTGATTTGTAATTTTGATTTTTGATTTTTCATTATTAAAAAAAGGCCCATTTACTACTCTACGTCAAAACGCGTTGTTGTGGTGCTATCATTTGAGAGAAAAAGTGCTACACCTTTTTTTAGGCCTAATACAGTACTTGTGATCTTTTGTGACCATTTTACTCATATGCATCATTAACTAATGAGGGGGATCCATTGACAATTGTTATTTTGATAATCTTGACAATAGAGGTTTTCACAAATTTATAAAAATTAATAAAAAAGATTTATGGATGTATTATTTAACTCATAAATTGATGGTGTTTCAAATTTCAATAAATTTGAACATCGTTTGATAGCTTATCAAAATTTTATGTAATTTTTAACGGTTATAATTTAACGGATCTTTGAAAAGCTATCAAATTTAACTTAAATTGAATATAATCGGAAACATAATCAATCTATATGTTAAGAAATACTTCCATAAACTTTTTTCTATTTTTGAGAATTTATATGATTTTTTATAAATTTTTGAAATATGAAATTATCAAGATTGTCAAGATGGGAATTGTCAATGGATCCCTCCTCTTAACTAATACCATAGTAACTAGATTTCTTAGTTGCCGTTACCATGATTCATTGTCGTGCTAAAATTATTATTAATAGTAATAGTCATTTGGAGAGATTAAGTTTGCTTTATATTTGCATAACTTCTTTTGTCATGGATAAAACAGTAAAGATTCTCATGACAAACAATAATGTCCACTTTCGAATTCCATACGAAATATTCAACTTTTGGTAGACCAAACATTAAATTAGAAAAATCTTAAACAACAATCAATGAGGTAAAATACTAACAAAACATCTAATATTTGGAAGGAAAATATATTGTAGCTGGTAATATTCTTCAGTTCTGAAAAATAAAGGGCTACAATTCGACGCCGATCAATCTGCCGGGAACCCTCTTTCACAAGGCAATGAAGGCACGCTGAAGAATCAGTGAGATTGGTGGTAGCATCATTGACTCAAGAAGGGAGAAGCAGAGGATTCCACATCCTCTGGGGTACCCCACCGTGAAATGGTCAGAAACCCCCCCTAAAAAATTTCTTCGGATGGTGCCCGTACAGTGCCCGATACAATGTTTGCTATTGTAAATTCTGACCATTCCTTGTTTTGAAATAGCTGACCATTCCTGGTGATGTGGACTCGAAGCAGAGAGCGGGTGCAGGGGAGGCCGCTGGTACCGACTTGCTTTGGTCCTTCTTGGAAGCCAAAGAAGGGCTCACGGATGCTCAGATTTCCGACAACGTGATCGGGGTAATATTCGCGGCAAGGGACACCACGACATATGTTCTGACATGGGTCGTCAAGTTTTTGGGTGATAACCCGTCAGTCCTCCAATCAGTCATTGTGAGTGATCTTCGAAAATTACATGTCTAAATATGTTCAATACGCCTTAATTTGTACCGTACCGGTGAATTGACATGATCATCAAACTGAAATCGATGCAGGATGAGCAGGAGGAAATCAAGAGAGAAAAAGAAGAAGCCGAGGAAGGGAAAAGATCCCTCGAATGGGCCGACGTGAAGCGGATGCCGGTGACAGTGCGGGGAATTCACGAGACGATGCGAGTCGCCTCCATCCTCTCTTTCACCTTCAGAGAAGCCGTTCAAGATTTGAGGTATACATCACTATCACATTATCACATACATAAAACATATTATGCTTCTTTTCTTCCTATTCCTATTCATTTTCTCTTCTTTAATTAACCACATAATTAATTTGATTAAGTATCTTATTACATCATTCATAGTTTCCTAATCCCTGTTTTGGGTATGATAATTGGAGGTGATAAATTTAGGATTTAATTGTGTTTTATTTGAGCAATTCAATGGAATTATGGGTGAAATTTACCTGATTATGCAGAGCTCCTACGATTATTATATATTTTTTACAATATTTAATATATGGTAAAATCAGAATTTTCTCTTTATTTTATCCTCTCTGGATATTCTATAACCAAGTTTGTGTATAATGGGGGCCATGTTTATTATGTATTTTTATATTTTGAAAAGGGAGCTGATATAGAGATACCGCTCTAGCTTCCGTCGTTGATACGAATGGTTTGACTGGTCAAACTTGCTCTATACTCTTGAATTATGCATGTAAACTTGTTTATTATGCAACAAAAGTTGTTTATTATGCATGTAAAATTACTTGCCGAACTATAAAATATTAAACAACTTGCATACTAAACATTTTTCCCTGCAAAATATGATAACATGCATTCTACAACTAATATATTGCATACTAAATAAATTTGTGTGCATAAATAATAAACATTTTTACTTACATATAGCATTTGTAACATAGATTCTATAATCAATACACTGCATACTAAATGAATTAGTGTGCATAATAAACACGTTTGTATGCATAATAAAAAGATAGCTACTAATATGTAATCTACAACCAATAAAATGCATACTAAATGAACCACATAATAAATATATTAGTGTGCATAATAAACTATATAGTGTGCATAATAAACCATATAGTGTGCATAATAAACCATATAGTGTGCATGACAAAAGATTGAAGGTGAAAAGAAAAGGGGGAGATGCTACAGTGAACTGAACGAAGGGGTCATGAACCAATTGAAATTTGTTGAATCGGATATTGAACCACAACTTGCTTATTATAAGAGAGATTTAATCTGACGAGTTGAGTTTTCATGCATAATTATTAGCTTTTGTTGTATAATTATCAGCTTTCGTTGTATAATTAAGGGTTTTCGTTGCATAAAATGCGCAAAAAAAATAAAAAAAAGTCGTATCGCCGACGGGAGCACGTTCCGTATCGATACAACATTTCCCTTATGAAAATGAACTACTTAATTATATCCGAATTATTCTTGAATAACAAAATTTTGACATGCCCCCAACATTTTCTAATCGATCGGTTTTGACTATGAATAATACTTATAATGAGGATATACACTTTTTTGTTGGTGCTTGTACCTTTTGATTCACAAGATACAAATATATTTTTTAAGGATCTTACTCTGAATGCTAGAAACAATGAGTTGTATATATTATTAGAAAAATAATACGCTTCCATCATTTCTTAGATTACAAATTATTAAATATCATAGGAGGATGATGAGAGCTTGCTAATTATATATTCATGTACGTTTTAATTTAAATAAATATTCTAACAAATTTACAAAATGTCACAATTCATACATTTTTATCCCACTGCAACGCGTGGGCACTTGACTGGTGGTAATAAAAGGCAGAGCAGATTTCAATACTTGATGTGTAAATTTTGACAGTGGGCCCAAAAAAAATGAACTTAGTTCAAAGAGCTTGGTAAATCACACTACGCCCATCCATATCAATATGATTATGATAAAATTTAAACAGATTTATAAGGAATCTAACAAACTAATGAATTTAAATATGTATATTTCGATTCAGGATTCCACACAAAAATATAGGGAAAAATATGATTTATTGAAAATTGTTACATATGCTTTTATTCTTTATTTAACAACGATATATTATATTTTTAGAGAAAAATTACTTGAGAAAAATGAAAATTTTATCTTTTATTAGAAATTAGAAATTAGAAACTACAAATAGAGAACGTATAAATAAAAAATATATATGGACAAGATATACCATTTTAATCAAAGAAAATATCAATTGACTGTTATTTACCATATATTAAAACATTTTAAGAAACAAATTTATTTAAATAAAATGATAATATTTTCAAAACTAATGTTCTGTACGTTATCTTTCAAGATTTTGTAAGTAAAATGAATTTCATAAATTTTGATATTCATATTCAAATACACGTTGTTATATAAAGAAAAAATTTATATGATATACCGAAGCAACGTGAGGTACCACACTCTAGTTGATTGTTACATTTGAAACATAAACCATGAGAGAGTGAAGTTAACTACAAATTCGCTTGCCCTTCCAAAAAGAGGTACTTTAGAACATAATTGTTGTCGTGTCCGTCTATGAGTTGAGGTCTAAGATAGCATTTGACCCGTTAATATAAGGAAGGATCCATTGACGATGATTATTTTGACAATCTTGATAATGATATCTTTAAAAAATTTATAAAAAATCACAAAAATCTTAAAAATAAAAAAAAAATTACGGAAGTATTACTTCACTTATAGATTGATTATGTTTCCGATTATATTCAGTTTAAGCGACATTTGATAACTCTTTAAAGACCCGGTAAATTACAACCGTTAAAAATTGTATAAAATTTTGATAAGGCATCAAATGATATTCAAATTGATTGAAACTTGAAACATCATCAATGTATAAAATAAGTAATACATCCATAAAACTTTTTTCATTTTTAAGATTTTTTTGTGAATTTTTATAATTTTTTAAAAAGCACCATTGTCAAGATTGTCAATGTACCTATTGTGAATGGATCCTCCTCTAATGTATAATAAATATTTAATAATCATTCATTCATGCATGCCAGAAGGCCACAAAGAGTCAAAGACGCATGCCAAGAAGGCCACAACTTGCTTTTTGACCGGGCAACAATGTTTCGCCGCGTATTGTTGTTGTTGCTCTTTTTTTTTTCTTTTGTGAAAAAAATGTCTTGATATTTTTCTAAGAAACATCTTTGCATTTCCTCAGAGAAACATCTTTGCATGTCTTGATATTTTTACTAATTTCACTTACTATTCTCTATTCCTCTATTCTTACACTAATCTTTACACGATCCAAACACATCCTAAATAGGCGGCTGTCAACTAATCGAATCGAATTTGATTCAAATCAAACTTGAACCGAATGGAGCTGGAGCTAAACCAAACTCAAGCTGAAATCAAACCGAGCTAAACCGAATCAAACTAGCTCAAACTTGAATTGAGCTCCAAGCTCCATACGAGCTCAATTATTATAATTTTATATTTAATTTTCGTATTACCATAGATAATCAGAGCTAAAATAAGTATATTATTTAATCCTTCTTTGATAATATAAACAAATTATCTCTATTTTTATTATGATTAAAAAATATTTTATTAATTTAACAATAAAATAAGTATATTTTGTTAATTAAATAATAAATAAGTATATTATTACAAACAATTTTGACAAAATAGTTCAAAAAATGTGTAAATTAATGTATATCGAGCTATTACGAATCAAATCGAATTAAGAAAAATCGAGCCGAGCTCAAACCGAATCGAGCTCAAACCGAATCGAACTGGAGCGAATTATTTTTTGCCAGCCCTTATAGGCATGTGTTTGTCACCTGTACCCAATCAGTTTGACATCGAATTGGACACTTGGAATTCGACTTAGATGTACACCCGGACGGTGGTGGAAAAGATTATATATCATAATATCAATCAGCCTAGCCATTCCAATAGACTTGACTTAGCATGGACAGACAACACAGTGATTGGCATTCAAAAATAAAAAAAATAAAAAAAAATAACACAGTGATTGAACACCGTTGCTTGTCACCAACCAGTCAATTAATTAATTTTTTACCACGAGAGGAAGATTCTAAAAGAACCAAATTGGATAAGGAACTGAGGGTGTGTTTGCCAACCAAAAACTAGAATATAATAGCAAAATAATAGCTTTTCCATGTGCTAAACAGAAAATAGCTATTCAAATAGCTCTGAAAAATTGCTAATCCGCTATTCGAATAGCTCTAAAAGTAACTCTAAAAATATTTATCGCAATAATATTCCAATTGTCATTTGCCAAACAATATTTCCACTATCCGAATAGCTCTAAACATCACTATTCTTTTTACTCTTCCAATAACCACTAATTTATTTTTACTAATCGGATAGCACTATTCTATTGCTATTCCTTGATTGTTAAGCTTGCTCTAGAATGTTTGTGTTCCTGTATCCTGTGAATGCCATCCTTTGTTTTTTCTGAAAATACTGGCATGGCGTTGTTCTTCCCAATTTTTGGAAGTGGAGAGCAAATTGTAAATTGAAAAAGAGTGCGATTGTTATAATATATATATGGTTTCTATGTTGGCTCGGGAAACTCTATAAATTGGATCTTTTTTTGGTAATTTCTCTTAAGATTGTTATAATGACCTCGTTATTAATTTATTTCGTACAATATTATTACTAATTTCATTGAACGATAGAACTGGTAACATGACATAAAATTCAATTAACATGAATGAAATGACTATGTTACAACCGATATTGATTTATATCAATTTTCTTGTTTATTTTTTTTCTAAATAAATGTGGAATTTCATGCACCATTTTCCATTTCTTCACTGTTCTCATTTTAGAAAAGAAAATTGCAAGAACCAGCCTTTGGTCTAGTGGCTAAGGGCAAGCACTCTGTGTGGGAGGTCGCAAATTCAAAACTTGGATGGGAGGTCTTTTATAGACATTTCAATTTGAGTGACTTGACCCTCATCTTTTATCTCAAAAAAAATTAAAGAAAATCGCATGCAGTCAATCTGGAAAGAAAATGTCAGGTAATCTAAAATTCTACAACTCAAATTCTACTTGCTCACTCAACCAGGTACTTTCCCAGTTTGACTCAACAAAAAGTTTTGCAATCACCAATTATTCACCTTCATGCGCAAGTAATCAGTCACAGCATTTCTCCATCCATAAATGTGTATAAAATGGAACAGATAAATCTCGAAATGTAATCAGGGGCGGAGCCGGGATTTGAAGTTGAGGGGGGTCGAGACGCTGAGAGAAACAAATTTAGGGGGGTGAAATAAAAATTTTGGGCAAACTACACAGTATAAGAACCTAATCAGTATATAAATTCCAAAATATTAGGGGGGGTCACACCCCTCTTTGCCCCCCTTCCCTCTGCCCCTGAATGTAAAATATATATTCTGAGATGTATCCTATGCACGCTAGGTATTACTCTATAAATATCTACATAGCTATCACCATACTGCCATACCAATCCTGTCCAGATCAGTGTTTCAATATACTGTCAAGATGAGGCCTTTCATAGTATCAGTCTTTGCTGTTGCCTTACTAGCTGGACTCTTTTCTACCGGTAAGGCTCAGGGTGTGAGCTCAGTCATTACCAGTTCTCTATACAACCGGATGCTCCCGCATCGCAATAAATTCTACACTTACGACGCATTCATCAAGGCCGCAAATGCCTTTCCTAGATTCGGCACGACTGGTGATTTAGCCACCCGAAAGAGGGATCTTGCAGCGTTCTTTGGCGAAACCTCTCATGAAACAAATGGTTACTTCTTGATCTGATAAAATCAGGAAACTAATAATTTCATTTGGTTTTTTGTAATCATCATCCTTTATTCATGATTGCATTTTTCTTGAATTAATTAGGTGGATGGGCCGGCGCACCAGACGGGGAATACGCCTGGGGATATTCTTTCACAGAAGAGATTCAGAAAACCGATCCCCCTTACTACGGGAGGGGACCCATTCAACTTACACAGTAAGTTCTCGATCGGCTCATTGATTTCAAGTTTTCAATACAACTGTATTATTCATTTTGCAAATAAACGATCTTTATGTTCAAATTGAAATACAGATCGATCTTCACAAAATTTTGACCAGTTAACAGCATGACAGAGATGTTGAAATCAGAAATATTGACCAATTAAGCAATCTATATAAGACTTAAAGTTTAAAACTTTAAATCAAACAAAGAAAAAGGAAAGACAAATTAAAGATAATCAGCCCATGATAAATCGATCGACACAACACTCTGGCATGTTCTTGTATCAAAGTTTGGTTAAATTTTAAGAATCTCTTCCAATGTTTAAATGGTTTGCTAATATGTCTAAATTCTAATTTTTTATCACAGCAAGTACAACTACGAAGGAGCCGGGAAAGCCATCAATGTCAACCTCGTCAATAACCCCGGTTTAGTGTCCTCTGACCCAGTGATCTCCTTCAAGACAGCAATCTGGTTTTGGATGACTGCGCAGGCAGCAAAACCGTCCTGCCACGATGTCATGACAGGTCGGTGGAGCCCAACAGCTGCAGACAAGGCAGCCAACAGATTGCCGGGCTACGGTCTAACCATCAACATCATCAATGGTGGTGTAGAGTGCAACAAAGGGGGGAACCCGAGTGTCACTAACCGTATCGGTTACTACAAGAGATATTGCGACATGCTCGGTGTGAACTACGGCAGTAACCTTAGTTGCGCGAACCAGGAGCCCTATAGTAGTAACTGAACTGATCAGTACCAGCTTGTTGTGAACTTGATGTAAACAGAACTTAAAAGTATCGTTATATTAATATATACCAAATAAATGAATACATAATGTGGTTGTAGATTTCTATGGTGAGCATGCATGCCTCTTTTTAGTGTTTGTACTTCTTCAAGTTTCTATCGAGCTACAACCTTAAGTTCATCTTTGCAAATATATATATATACTAGAGCTGTAAGTCGGGTTTCGTCCCGAAAAGTGGTATCAAATAAATAACTAAGAATTTTATAAAATTTATAAATATTTATATTAAACAAAACTAAAAAAAAAGTCTGTAATTTTTTTATGTAAGTATATAATAATAATAATAATAATAATAATAATAATAATAATAATAATAATAATAATAATAATAATAATAATAATAATAATAATAATAATAATAATAAAATTATTTATAAATAAGAACATATATAAATGTTGAACTATTTTAAGGGTTAAAATTGTTTTAGACATATCACATTCATTTTATTTAATGAGAAGAGAGGAAACAAATACAAGCCATTGGATTAAAGTAGATGAAAAGTTTCAAACAAAATCAATGGTTAATAATAGTGATGATGTGGCATAGTTGAGGTGCTTGGAAATCTACCCCTCTGTATGGAGTATAGATATGACGATAAATAAATGCAAATGACAAAAATCAATTAAAAGCCTTAAAAAATATTGACCCACAATAAAAAAATGTTTTGATAGCATATTTTGATAATAATTAAAAAAAAATCAATTTATTTTTTTTTCAATCCATTATATTCCTTCCAATTAAATAAAAAAAAATGTTGTAATAATTTTAAAATATCATTATCCTTCTTAATAGCATATTTTGATACAATTGGATCAACTAATTTGAAGAAGAATAATTATTTAAAAAAATTAAATTTGGTGTGGGAAGCAAAAATTTGGTGTAGATAGCACTTCTCTTTTTTTTTAATCAAGATAAAGTTGGAAATTAATTTCTCCAAGTAGGTTGAACCAGAAAATTTTGAATACCATTTTAGTGTTACTTGTTTTATTTTTATCGATTTGACTAGAAGTTTTTGATAAAATATATACTTAATCTACTGAGCGCATTAGTGAACTGACAAAGACTTTGTATGTTGGTAAGAGGAGGGATCCTTAACAATGATTATATTGATAATCTTGACAATAAGATTTTTCAAAAAATTATAAAAAATTCTGAAAAATGAAAAAAGTTTTATGGATGCATTATTTAACTTATAGATTGATGATGTTTCAAATTTCAATCAATTTGAATATCGTTTGATGCCTTATCAAAATTTTATATACTTTTTGTAATTTAACGGGTCTTTAAAGAGCTATCAAATGTCGCTTAAATTGAGTATAATCGGAAACATAATCAATCTATAAGTTACATAATACTTCCGTAAACTTTTTTCTATTTTTAAGATTTTTTATGATTTTTTTTTATAAATTTTTAAAAAATATCATTGTCAAGATTGTCAAAACAATCATTGTCAATGGATCCCTCCTCAATTAACAAATATTAACCATATTCTAAAACATATCAATGACATATATTTTTTATGATGAAAATTTAACATCCTATCGTTTCCAATCTGATCGTCCATTTATGGATTAACACCATTGCTTGTCACCACCAGAAAAACCAATTATATATATATATTATATGAAATTTTTAAAAAGTGAATAAAAAAATTTGTAGACGGAAATGATCTTAAGCGTGTTGTGTTAATTCCTGTGAACGCGATTCTTTATTTTCTGGAAAAATTCTGGCATGACGTTTGGGAAAGTGGAGAGGATATTACACGTACATCAGGAAAGAGTACAATTTTGGAAGATAAGGTTGTGTTGGCTTGGTAAACTCTATAAAAATATCTTGTAATTTCACTCAAAGGTTGATTGATTCATTCATGCAAATATATAATAACTCATCTAGTTGAACAATAAAATATTTTATATAAATAAGGTGAACGAGAAAACTAGTAATATGACATAAAATTGAAGAACAGGAGTGAAATTCTTTTTTTTTTTTAGATAAAGATGATGGTCAAGTCACTTGAATTTAAATGTCTATATAAAAGAACCTCCATCTGGGTTTTAAACCTACAACCTTCTATACGAAGGGCGTTGCTCTTAGTCATTAGACCAAAGGCTGGTTCTCAACATGAGTGAAATTTTATATTACAAGGATATTTGTATATATTTTTTTTCTGAAAAAAAAAATTGAAACTTTATGAATCCGCTCTCCCTTTATAAAATACAAATAAGTGATGTCATTAATCGGGTAAGAAAATGTCAATCAAGGATCGATCTAATTTTAAAATTTTATTTGTTCACTCAACCGTGTTCATAATTTTGTTCCACTTGCATGACCAAGCAACAGGTTTGCAATCAAATTCAGGTGCAAGTTTACCAGTAGCAGCAGCATTCTATAAAAATCCACACCTTAATTTATCACCATTCTACAATACCAGTACCCACAACACTGTTTTAGTTTTAACTGTCAAGATGATCAGGTCTTTCATAGTACCAATCTTTGCTATTGCGTTACTAGCCGGACGACTCGTTTCTACTGGTAATGCTCAGGGTGTGAGCTCAGTTATTACCAGTTCTCTCTACGACCAGATGCTCCCACATCGCAACAAATTCTACACTTACGACGCCTTCATCAAGGCTGCAAATGCCTTTCCCGGGTTTGGAACGACCGGTGATTTGGCCACCCAGAAGAGAGAACTTGCCGCATTCTTTGGCGAAACGTCCCATGAAACTAGCGGTTCGTAATCGATAATAATCCATATTATTATGTTATATCCACTTATCATTTCATTTTCTTTGGTTTTAAAACCAATTGTTCTGTATTTATCGTTACATTTTCTCTAATTAATTAGGCGGATGGGCCGGCGCTCCGGACGGAGAATACGCATGGGGATATTACTACATAGAAGAGATTGCGAAAACAGATGCCCCTTACTACGGTAGAGGACCGATTCAGCTTACTCAGTAAGTTGTTGATTCAATAATTTCTTCAAACTATGTGACCTGCAAACGCTCTTCACTAAACGAGTTGTTCTTCTATGATCGGTTAAGCAGCCTTTCATTTTGAATCGAGTGGTTTTTATCGAACATCTCCTTTTAATTGTATCTAAAAATCATATTGTGGTCATTCGATTATAAAAAATGAACAGCTCATATTTCATCTGATCCATAGCAGAATTAGCCATTTAGAATCTTTTAAAATGTGTAGTTTGCTATAGTTAAATATATAATTATTGATCACAGCAAGTACAACTACGAAGCAGCCGGGAAAGCCATCAATGTCGACCTCGTCAATAACCCCGGTTTAGTGTCGTCTGACCCGGTGATCTCCTTCAAGACAGCAATCTGGTTTTGGATGACTGCGCAGGCACCAAAGCCGTCCTGCCATGACGTCATGACAGGTCGATGGAGCCCATCAGCTGCTGACACGGCAGCCAACAGATTGCCAGGCTACGGTCTGACCATCAACATCATCAATGGTGGTCTAGAGTGCAACAAAGGGGAGAACCCAACTGTTACGAACCGGGTTAATTACTATAAGAGATATTGCGACATGCTCGGTGTGAACTATGGCAGTAACCTCAGTTGTGCGAACCAGAAGCCCTACGGTAACTGAGTGTTAAATTGTAAATTTCATGCAACTATAACATGGTAATATATACTATTATACCAAATAAATTGAATATGTGATTGCATGAACCATAAGTTTTGCAGCTTTGTTGTGTGTTGCTGCACTTTGATTCTGAGCCTGTATTTCAGTCTGCATATGTGATGATAATAAATGATTTTCTGCATCATCAGTTGCTGATATGGCCATCATACCCAATTTCAAGCTGACATATATAGTGTAGTATATATACTGGTAGAGTGTGTTGTTACCATAAATTTTGACATCTTCTTATTTTTTACTCCGAAGAAGTGCTGAAAGGAGAAGAATCATTATGCACCTCATGCATACTATCACTTGTAGAGGTTGCATTATCAGGCTTGTCATTAGTTTCCCTCCTGTCAGTTGTCGTTAACGACTTAACGTCACTATCTTCAGCTCATTTGCCTTTATTCTCTTTTCAATTGCATCCATCGTCTTCTGAATTGCGAGTGATTGCTGCTGCAACAGTCGAGAGAGGTGATCTTGCATTTGAGTGTGCATTTGAATCTGGAGTTGTGCTTGCCACTGTTGTTGCTGGCGTCGCTGTTCAGTTTGCCACTGTTCTTGTGAGTTGGCAAGTGAAGTTTCATATCAGCTTCTCTCACACCATATCACTCAATGCATTGATATGGTGCGAGAAATTTGAGAACCTCTTCAGCTTTCAAGAACTGATCCAGATGGCCCTGATACCACTTTGTTGTGTACATTCTTGTAAATTGATGAAAGAACAAGAAATACACGCTGAATTGCAAGAATATGAGATTCGATTCAAGCAATCTTGATTAATCTTGATGAAGGAATTGAACAGAAGTAATGAAAGAGTAGAAAAGAATGGAATACTGGTAAATGAAACAAAAAAAAGCACAAGAATGAATGAGGTTTCTGTTATTCAACTCTTATATCAATCTATTACAATCAGAAAACAAAATTAATTTCAAAGCAATCAAATTTTCCTCTCTAGTTGTGAGCAATCCAGTCAATTATTTTACCCTTTAATCTCCTCCATCAGCTGGACTACAATTGCGACAGTGCTTCGTTCATAAGATCCTTTAATCTCTGCACCTCTGTTAGCTGCAATACGGTGCCCACTGCTCGGTTCCTTATTCTTCTTAACATCGTTAGATTTCAATATTCTATCAATTAAATTAAGCTTGCCTTGCTACTGTCTCAGACTCTCAGGCATGCCTGACACTCTCCTCTCTGGTTGATTTGATTTTAGTAACATAAATCAGTAAATCACATTTAATAGGTTGCTTAAATCTAGCCCGAGCAACAGATGAATTACATGATTTTCCCTCTTTTAAGTTTTGACACTTGTATCTCCAATTGTATGTGATCCTATGGTCAAAAATATTTCGGCGGTTCAAATTTTCTTCGGTGCACTGCAGCAATTTTCTTACTGTATAAATATACTGATATTCTGATACATGTTTTTTGCTATAAAAATAACGAAACATCTTCATCTTATGTCTTTGTTATATCCAAATCACAGATACCGACAAACCTGATACTGGTTTTCCCATCGCCCGCCTTGCTCAGTTAAACTCCGTCAACAATAAGGCAACAATGATGCTCTTATGTACAGCATATGCTGTAACTACAAGTCCTGGTACAAGTTCTGTACCAAGACTTGCCGTTATGACTCTCTCATCATCACAGCAGGATAAATGAAATCCAAGAAATCAATCAATTCTTGATTTTGAAAACATTCTTAGAAACTTTTGGACCCATTCTTTTGCTACCACAAGAATTGAGCTAATTAAGATTTGCTTTTTCATGTATTTGGATTTAGAAAACTACATTCATTCCAGTCAATAGGTGATCAGCTCAGCATTTCCAGTTGCAACTCGCTTTATTGAACGGATAAAATGGAAGAAATCTTGACTTCAAATTTAATAGTTTGTTTCGATTTCATATCCTCTGTAGCACTGCACTGTGTAGCGCAGGATATTAACCATTAGATCATCTTGGAATCTGTGTCTGCTCGAATCTCGAGATAAATTAACAGATCACATCCTTAATAAAGTGTGAATGAATAATTAGACTGATGATACTTTAACATTATATAATCTCACGAAAAAGTCCTTTTTTTTTTTTTGGCTTAAGATTTCAAGAATCCATACTTGGAAACACGAATTAGTAAATAAACATCTGATTCTATGATAAAGATCATATTATTATTAATTACATTTGCGGGCATTATTTCTGAAACTAAAAAAGTTAAGAAAATTGGCAGACGAAAGATCCCTGATCGAACCACGAGCTGCACATCTGAGTCAAGAACGTGTCGTGTATGAAATCGAAATTGTAATTCGGTATGAGGAGATCAGATGTAGGTTCGTTGACGGATTGCAACGACGCGGTTGATTCAGATACGACTTCGAGTTCTCTCTTGATCTTCTCGTCTGGTGTGTTGCCTACATCCAAACAGTTCGATTGAATTGATGCCGTCATGACCAGATTTTCTTGAGCGTACGATTCTGAACTGTCTACATTGGCAGTTGAAGAACAGGCTTCCTCGAACGACACTGGATTAACCTGTTCCATGGCTGCCCGTTGCTCCAACTCCTTCATTGATTTTGCTTTTCGATATATCTTGCATAATACGATGTCGTCCTGCAAGAATTGTTATTGTTAATTTGAGTATAGAGTGTCAAATTAGCATGCCAGTATGCTATTTCGATACTTAGCGGTACAACATACCTGAGGAGGCGCGCCATACTGATAACGGCTTTTGTCAGGCAACCGGTACTCGTTCATGACCCAGTCTGTCTTGGTACCGCGCGGAGCCCTTCCCTTGTAGTACACCAATGTCTTCTTTATCCCAATCATATGCCTTGGCTCGGATGCACGCAGTATCTTGCGATCAGAGCCCGTGGCTTTCCAGAAACCCCGTTCCGTCGTCCTGTTTGGTCGTCCGCCATTCCCTCCATTCTTCTTGTCGAGTCTCACAAAGAAGTACCATTCTCTTTCGCCAAAAGCCAACTCTGCAATTCAATCATTTGTAAAGTTCTTTGTTTATTATCAAAAATTATAAATTGTCTTACAGATTTCGAATATCGTATTTAAGAATTATAATAACAAAATCTTGAGTTGAAAAAAAAGGGAAATTCTCAGAAGTAGGCAGTATATACCTGGAAGGTCCCAAGGGTCGTACCGGTATATGTTAATCATCCGTATGATCTCCGACTTCAGCGACTTGCCATGTGCAACTCGGGACAGATAATACTCGATGAGCTCTTGCTCGGTCGGATGGAACCGGAACCCCGGCAACTCCGCTTCGAGATTGCCATCTGCACTGCACATCTGCATTATTAATTCTACCTTTCTGACCAGCAAATTAAGGACTAGCTAGTGTTTTGTACACAATACACACCTCAACTTGCCAGTGCTCAAATGCTGCATCTATCTATCTGATATTGGTGTTGAATTAATATGTGCTTATATAAGGCAAGATTACTAGAGGCAGTATGTGAATGTGTTCACTGTTCAGGGACCCCACACGGTGCGTGCATTTGAGAACAAGGACGTTTTTGAAATGGAATTTTTTGCATTCAAAAAAAAAAAATGGAATTTTTTTTTTTCTCCAAAAGAAGACATGGAATGTTAAGTCCTCAGAAATTGTCTGTTGTGTGTCTGTATTTCTGTAGCTGTATCTCAATTCAAGTTTTGTGTGTTTGTTCTGTGGTTTGGTCTTCATAATGGGATTTTGATAAATAATATATTGATTTCTTATCAATTTAATATATAGCTTTATAGTTTGCTTTCTCAAAATTAAAAAAAAAAAGATACTCAATTTGCATTAAATCAATGACAGTATCGACTATTAATTGGAACTTTTTTTCTCTCTTTTTTTTTCTTTTCATGTTTATTATTCCACATTTACATAAGTATATTTACATCCAGTTCATTGTTTATAAAATTATAGTAGACAATTTACTATTTTAAATCCTACTTGAGGAAACATCACATTTCTTCGTAGACGAGTGAATTCTTGGACGAGAATCGCAATTATCGGTGGAATATTGAAGAGAATTCAAAACCGTGCTAAAAAGTCATAGCTATCTGCATCAACTCTACTTATCTAATCAGCATTCTTTTTGAAAAGATGTTACATAAATAAAAAATAAAAAAATCGATACCAAATGTATTAGTAAACTATTTAAACTAATAGCTTTATTATGCTACTTATTTTCTAAAGTGTATCATCTATATGTCTTAGAAATAACTTAAATACCATACAAGTTAATATGAATATATATATTGACTAATTTAATACGAATATTAACATAGTCGTTATGGGTTCTGGTATCTACACGTCAGTTCATTTTTTTTTTTGAAAGATCAAATAAACATTCCTATGGTATCTTATTGTCATATGAGAAACGTCACATGGAATACTCGCATGATGAACTTGCTCTGAAAATTCCAAGTCTCTGATGGAAACTGAAAGGAACTTTCGAGGACCAATTCAAGGCTAATTACTGTACCTGGAAAAAAGTGTACCACTTATTAATAATAATGGTTTCTTTATCAATCAACTAAAAAAAGTAAATTAACTTATTGGGATATCATATATCGACTGCTTGACTAAGGTCTTTCTCATCTTGACTTGACGCTTTAATGGAAGAGGACCGTGTTAAATATTAATTAGTCTACCCTTCCCCACTTAATTCTTCAGCATTGATTGTTAATTCAAAAGCTCTAATAATTTAATTCCATTCTTCAGTGGTCGATCAGTGATCCCTTCACTTCAATATACTGTTAATGATGTCAAACGTTAACAGTAAAAAATCTTAATGCAGATGGATTTTTTTTTTTTATAAATTCCAACACCAACACGTTCAAATGTCAGAGAAGGAGATATTGGGTGACTAGCATTGACTTGCTCTGAAGATTCGTTCTCTAGTTGAAATTGAAAGGAACTTGGATAGAGATTCTTTAAGAGTAACTAGAAACGTTGCACGGCTTTTTTTTAGTTAAATCTTGTCACATGATAAAATATTTTTATAATTATTTTTTTTTTTAGTTTATTGCTATATGTTAAGCTATTCATGTTATAGAAATATATGGGTACCAATTGGATGAATTAAGTAACATATGCGTAAATTGTCTTTTGTATTAAAATTTAGTAAGAACCTACCTCTTTTTGTTAGCCATTATTTCGAGACTTTTTTTTGTTTGACCTTATAAAAAATATAAATCTTAATATTATTTCTGTTTGCAAACAAATCTTACAACTATTCCTACTTGATCAGCGGCCACGGCAACAGTTCATTCTGGCCCCAGCGGTCAAAAGAGTAAAAAAAGTTGTCAAATTTGTAAAAATTCGCGTCTGAACGCAGATCTGACTGCAAAGTCTGACTACAACGGTCAGATATTTTAAGATTTTTATTAATATCATCATGTAGGTCTCGTCGTTAGCTCTCCATTGATAGGTCATATGCCCAAATCGGAGTTTCCTATCAAAAGTTATGAGTGTTTGAATGTGCATTCAGACATTGTGTCTGTATAAAGACGCAACCCTCTTGATAGAAAATTGTAACTTTGTATTAAGTCGTTGTGACTGTATACACATTCAAGCACTCATAACTTTTGATAGGAAACTCTGATTTGGGCATATGACCTATCGATGGAGAGCTAATGACGAGACCTACATGATGCCATTAATAAAAATCTTAAACTATCTGACCGCTGCGGCTAGACGCTTTGTCTGACCGCTGTGGTCAGACTTGCAGTCAGATCCGCGTTCAGACGCGAATTTTTACAAATTTGACAACTTTTTTTACTCTTCTAACCGCTGCGGCCATAATGAACTGTGGCCGTGGCCGCTTGTCAAGTAGAGATAATTGTAAGATTTGTTTGCAAACATGTATAATATTAAGATTTATATTTTTTTTAGAGTCAAACAAATAATTTTTTCCATTATTTCTATGATTTCCCAACAAACAAAGAAGTGTTGAGAAAGAAATAGAAGGGATGAGCAAGATGTGTGTGGATCAAAGGGACAAGGATTGGAAGAATGAAAAAAAAGGATGAGACCAAATTCTCTTTTCTTTTCTTTGTGTCAGATGCTTCGATCTAAGAAAAATAAATTGAGAAGATTATAATAAGAAATGAAATGCAATCACAACATTTTATTATTTGGTGGATGGTGATTAAGTTATAAGTTAGACTATGACCATCGATGGGGGTCCATTCCTTAGCTCCTTTTTATAGGAGTATAGATAGACCACGTCTGACGTTTGTACTTATTTAACTATTCAACGTATTTTAGTTAATAAATATAATTTTTCAGTGAATATTTATATCTTTCCGATTAATAGATTTAATTTTTCAGTGAACATATACCCTACAGTTTCTAGTTTATATTAATTTATGCAACTGTGACAGGTACATGGATACACGTAGGTGTGTCAGACTGTGAGAGAGGGTTAGATGGTTGGCCTACTAGTTACAGGGTTGGACTCTACATGTTTTCTATTCTTTAAGTCATCTAAAAAAAAGAATCTTCATTTTTTGTACCTCCATCATATCTTCACTTTTTAAATTTTAAATTACTAAAAATTTAAAAACTATTTTTTTCAAAATAAAACCGTTAGATTTTATCAATATGAAATTCAATTTGTTCACATAACGATTTTTCTCACTTTTTTATTTTATTTCACATGACTCAACAAGTTAAAGAATCAATGTCCAAAAAATTAGTCATATTAATATGTTTTCTTGAAGCTCTTGATGTCAATAAAAATAATATTAAATTTTTTTTTTCTTACATATACTTAAATAAAGAGATACAGATTAAATATAACAGTTTTGTTTTGAAAATTTAGTTTTAAATTTTGAGTTACCTGAAACTTACAAAACATAGAAAATGTCCGGTCAAACCGCTATTTTAATTAATTAATCTTCCTCATTTTTTTAAATAGTGACATTGGAATCTTCCTCATTTTTTAAATTGTTTTATTATTGTTTGCAACAAACCGCTATTTTAACTAATTAATCTTCACCTATGAGATCTTTCATGCACTAATCGATCTCCCCGTTTTTTTTTCCTTGTCGGAGAATGTCCAGTCAAACGTCCGATCCATAAATTATTCATGAAACATTATAACCGAAGTCACGATCATTCATGTAGAAAATTCTTTCTCAAACGACAACCAAGTATATTTATCCCGTACCAGTAAAAAAAAGGCCTTGATATGAGATTATTATTTCTTATAATAAGCTTTTAAGATAATATTTAATGGATAATTTAAGATAATTTATATGAGTCTTAAATTTTAATGAGCTGAGAACATTAACAGGCATTACCGTATGTCAACGGTGGTGATCAACCTAAGTAAACAATTAACGTCTGAGGTTTATTCCTTGTCTTTATATCAAAATCATGTGTCATACAAAATTTTTTTCATTTTTAGAAAATTTTAAGCATTTATTTCAGATTTTTTAAAAGTTACATATGAGACATTGATTATTTTATTAATATTGTATAGTGGCTATTAAAAAATGTGAAATAAATAATTAAAATTCTCCAAAAATGAAAATTTTTTTGCATGCTATAAGATTTTGATATAAAGAATTTTTTGAGCCATATAAATCAAATTTTGGATATAATTTGATATGTTTTTGGTGTTAAGCTCACGGGAGGCCCCGTGTGCTT
Organism: Cyperus esculentus; assembly: GCA_030179965.1. NCBI lineage: Eukaryota > Viridiplantae > Streptophyta > Magnoliopsida > Poales > Cyperaceae > Cyperus > Cyperus esculentus. Next base: position 1,001,546 of record JASGLE010000007.1, on the reverse strand, counting down.
AAGAGCACCATAGTTTTACTCGTATATATATATATAGAGAGAGAGAGAGAGAGAGTAAATCTAGCGTGCTCCTAGGAGCACGGAGGCCTCCCGTGCTCCTAACTCAAAAATCATACTAAACCATCTCGAAAGTTTGATTTATGGGTCTCATTAAATTTTTTATATCAAAATATCATAGGATACAAAAATTTTCCAGTTTTTGAGTTTCTTAAGTATATGTTTTAGAATTTTTTAGAATGACATCAAAATAATAATAAAATAATGTATAAAACTATGTCATCTTTAAAAAATACAAAACAAATAATTAAAAATCTCAAAAAATGGAAAATTTTTGTATCCTATGATATTTTGATATAAAGAATTTAATGAGACCCATAAATCGAAATTTCGAGATAATTTACTATGATTTTTGAGTTAGGAGCACAGGAGGTCTCCGTGCTCTTAGGAGCACCATAGTTTTACTTATATATATATATATATATATATAATTTTGCTACGGTTAGTCGCGACTCACGGGCTGCTCCATTAGTCATGATCCAAAAACATATCAAATCACCTCCAAATTTCGATTTATATGGCTCAATAAATTCTTTATATCAAAATCTTATAGCACGCGAAAATTTTTCATTTTTGGAGACTTTTAAGTATTTGTTCTAGATTTTTTAAAATGATACATAAAACATTGATTATTTTATTAATATTGTATAGTCACTTTTAAAAAATCTTGAACAAATACTTAAAAATCTCCAAAAATGAAAAATTTTTGCGTGCTATAAGATTTTGATATGAAGAATTTATTGAGCCATATAAATCAAAATTTGGAGGTGATTTGATATGTTTTTGGATCGTGACTAACGGAGCAGCCTGATGGAAAATATCTGTGCTAATAATTCCCTAACACTAAAACGGTTCAATTCACAAGCGCATGAATTTATCGATGTAGTGGTCAGGTGTCGAACCACAAGGACAACACGTAATGCACTGGTTATTGATTCTACAACCGATCTAGACAATTCAATCTTGAAAGTTTGATTAAACTAATCCTAAATTAAAAACTAATGGTAGCAAACTTGGAAAACTCAATTAAACTTGAACTAGGGACATTGGTTTAATTATCCTTTGTAGAATTAATTCACTCGATTAACACTTTTTATTATATTGTTGCGAGAGGGTATCAATTCAATTGTTGGTACTAAACTACAGTGTTAATGGCTTAATACCGTACACAAACTCTTAGATTTCATTATTAAGTTCCTCACCCTACAAGTTTAATGTTCATTAAGTTCTTGATACAATTAATCAACTACAAATTCTACTTCGCGGTTAAGCATATCGCACAATTAATAGTTAATTAATAATTTCTCCTAGAATTACGATTTCACGGTTAAGTATCTCATCATAAATCCTAATTTGATTCCTAATCAAAAATTACGAGTTTTACTTGTCAAGTCGTAACTCTAGTTTCTAAAATGATGCGCATAGCGATTAAACAACACACAAGCAATTTAATCAAGAAACAAAATCACAACATAACATTAAAAGCGTCAACAGAGTAAATTAAACTATAAGTTCAAACTACAAACCAACATCCCTAGAGAGGGGATTAGCCTCTCATGACTACCAGAAACAATTCAGAATTCATGTTCAAGCAAAGTATAAAGAAAAAGGAGAAAAGAGGGAAAAGAAACCAAACACCGATTATCGCGAGAATTCTCGATTCGATCTCCAAGTCTCTCTCCCAATTTCTCTCTCACCCTAGATCTAAATCCTAGTTAAGTTCTTTTCCAAGAGATGCCAACCAGACCCCCCTTGAAAAAGAAGGGAGTCCCTATATATAACCAGCCTAAAAACAGACCAAAAGCCACTAAAAATATTGAAAACCGACTTTCTGCGTTCTTCTGGGGCGGACCGCCGAAGTGTCAGGGCGGACCACCGAAGAAACAGAAAATCGGATGCACAGCAGGGCGGGTCGCCGGGAAGTCTGGGCGGACCGCTCCTGACAGTTCTGGTTCGTCCATGTTACTGTTTTGGCCATAACTTTCTCATTTTAACTCCAAATTGGACGATTCAAAACTCTTTGGAAAGCTTGAAACAAGCTCTACAACATGGATATGATAGAAACAAGCTCTCATTTTAACTTTCTCATTTCACCTAACACATCATGATCAGTTTTGACATTTTGATCCGTTATCGCTTCAAATTGCTCCAAATCAGCAAATAAAAGTGAAATCGCAGTAGTATCTTGATCTTGACATGAAACAAAGTGAATTCAAACAAAATCTAACTAAAATTGGTTGAGTTTTTTAAATAATTTCCTTATAAAATGGTATAAAATACCGACTTATCACAGCCCGTGAGTCGTGACTAACCGTAGCATAACTCTATATATATATAAAATTTGATTTGCTAGTATATTTTGATATAAAGATTAAGTTGAGCGGTTCGGATCGATTATTTGGACACCGAAAACGGAGATACGGACCACATAGCACGGTAAAACCGTGATATGCATATTTATTGTAGCCGGACTCCAATAAATTTAATCTTTATATCAAAATAATATGCATATCACGGTTTTACCGTGCTATGCAGTCCGTATCTCCGTTTTTGGTGTCCAAATTGTCGATCCGAACCGTTAAATTTAATCTTTATATCAAAATATACTAGCAAACCAAATTTTATATTTTTTTGAATTTTTTTGCTATTTTTAATGATGGGGAGAAAATGGCTAGATCCGAGGATTCTGGTTCATACAAAACAACGATTTTCTCCCCATCACTAAAAATAGCAAAAAAAATTCTAAAAATTGTAAAATTTGGTTTCCTAACATATTTTGATATAGATATCACATTGAGCGGTTCGGATCAACTATTTGGATACCGGAAATGGTGATACAGACCGCATAGCACGGTAAAACCGTGATATGTATATTACGGTAGCCTAATTCTATATATATATATATATATATATATCCCAAGACCCAAAGTACAACGGTATTCCAAAAGTTTATAGATTTCTTTTTTTATGGCCGACAATCTTTTAGACATGTATAGAAGATAAAGTCATCCTGCTTCTGCCAAATTTTTGCAAGAATGGCCGCTCATGACTTGTTAAGTCAAGGTCGTTGACTCTTAGTCAAGGTAGAAGACAAGTACAATGTGGATGCTTTCATGCATTATTTCAATATTTTCTTCAAGGAAATTATTAACAAACCTGTCAATTCCCTGATCAGTAGAGAGAAGAGACTTGTTCAAAGTTAACTGGTCAACAAATTCGTTGCCCAAGTCTGGAAGAAACCTTGCTGGAGATTTACTTCCCTTCAATATAGTCAAGCCATATATGATTTCAGACATTTGATTGAAAGAATGTTCAAATATGGTTAATCTAAAAAAAAAAAAGGAAAATGAAAATCGAATGACTAAATTATGGGAATTGAAAACACCAAAATATATTAGACAACAACAAAATATGTTTTCAAGAACCAGTAAAGAGCCTACGTCTTGCTTTGGACTGAAATTGTTATTTCTTATAATAAATTTTTAAGATAATATGTAATAGGGCTTAAATTGAGAAAACTGATATGGGCCTTAAGTTTTAATGAGTTGAGGCATTAAAGTACGTCAACGGTGGTGATCAATCTAAGTAAACAATCAACGGCTGAGATTTATTTCTTGGGGAAGATAGAACTTTCATATCAAAAAAATCTAATCTCCTTTTATTAGGAATAAGAATATTTGTGTCCTCAAAATTATAGGAGGGATCCATTGATTTTGGTTATCTTGACAAACTTGATAATGATTATCTTTAAAAATTTGTAAGAATTCATAAAAAATCTTAAAAATGAAAAAAAAAATTATGGATGCCTTATCAAAATTTCTATCAATTTGAACATCATCTGATGCCTTATCAAAATTTTCTACATTTTTTGACGATTGTAATTTAAAGATATTTAAAAAGATATCAAATATCACTCAAATTGAATATAATTGGGAACATAATTAATTTATAAGTTAAGCAATACTTCCGTAAACTTTTTTCTATTTTTTCTATTTTTAAGATTTTTAATATTTTTTTATTAATTTTTGAATAGTACCATTGTTAATGTTATCAAGATGATCATTGTCAATCATTCCTTCTCAAATTATAAATATTCCTATGATTTGGATATTATATCGCCGGTAATAGTAGATATTGGAGAAAATCATACAATATAATATAATGGACGACCAGACATTTCGAAAAGCAGATAGGGAGTTCAAAGATGGTTAAGTAAGATTCTGAACGATTTTTAACTCATATCCTATATTGTTAATCATCTTTGATTTCGTTAATCGATCGTAGTGTTTAATACTAAGATAATTTATTTTAATTATCGATCATTGATAGGTGCCTAGGTGGTGATGTTGTGGAATCCACAATTCATTTCAAATAGCCTAGCTATGTCTACTTTACGAACAGTGGAATCCACGGTACATTTCAAATATTGGAAGAACCGCCTTTGGTTTAGTGCTAAGGACAATGCTCTCTTAGTGGGAACTTGCAGGTTTAATACTCAGATGGAAGGATTTATAGACATTTAAATTTGAGTGGTTTGACCCTTATCTTTATCTTAAAAATATATATATATATATATATATATATCGGCGGCCACAAGATTGGTTATTCGGAAGTTGTAAAAGTTTGAAGTAATAATCGCACAAGATAGACGTTCATATATATGTGTAAACACCAACATCCAGACTCGCACATTCAGACATGAGCATTCAAACATTATATTTGAATGCCGGCGTTTGAACACAGTCGTTCAAACAAAAAATAATGTCACTTAAAACATATAATTCTACAAATTCCAAATGACCAACCTCATGACTACTGGCATTTGGAAGGCATTGTAAACAACGACATAAAATAGGCATAGTCATGTTATATTATATTTTTGAAAGCGGACATACCTTTCAAATTTTTTTTAAGAAATAGACAAAAATAAATTCAATCAAAAGATAGTAAATGTACAAAACTTCGAGAGAAGATATATAGATTGTTGAAACAAAGTTCAAAATGTTAATTATAATACTCAACATAAATATATAAGTAGTTATATGTACAAATATATTGTATGTTGCAAACTCTTAAAGAATATATATATGTACAATGAAATTAGAGTCACTTAACTAAATATAAACTATACACATCTTCGTTCTTCCTCTAAAAGTAATATTTTATGGATCAAAGTCAGTAAATAAATGTAAGTAGAGATAATAATTACAATCATGTCTTATGCACAGAAGTTCCAAACATGGTCTTCGATTCCTTTATTATTTTTACTAATTTTGCAACCGTTTTTAGTTCTACCTATCTAAACTTTAATAAGTTGAAATAATGTATTTAGTATTGCATCTTGTATTAATATAATCTTATATTTGAATATTTTAAAGTTGAGATATTAAAATCAAATACATATAAATATTTATTTTTTCATATGTAATTAAAATGTAATCTAGTATTCATTTATATATTAACAAATGAAATATTGCGGTGATTTTGTTTTCTTCTTATTTGGTTTTCTCCAAAATTCTAAGCAGGTCATTTAACTTTTGATGTTTTCATTTAGATTATGAACTCTCACACTGCAATAAGTTTCTTGAATTTTGAGAGTAATTTTCTCTACAAGTACTAACTATTTGCCTGCTAAAACCGAGATGGTTATTTAAATAAATCACAAAACTTGCAAGAATGCATGACACCATGAATAAAAGCATGCCAAGTGAGTGACAATTTACTAATTTAGGTGTGAACTTGCAGCATCTTTCACATGGTAATATCGGTCACTATAAAGTTCTTCGGATCTCGGCTTCGAAGTAGTTCGTGTCAGAAGAGTCTACGTCTGAGTCCGAATCCAATGGGCTTACTGTTCCTTAAATCGGATTATAAGCACTGTATTGGGCCGAACCAGAGTAGAACAAAAACTGACCATCTTTATCAATTCTTGATAGCAGAACTCCAACTTTCTTTGAGGTAATTCTCCAGGCAAACCAATCAAAATTCTAAGAAATGGGAACGAATTTTAAATTTTGAATGCTTCTACTAAAATAGTGCAAGGGACGTATTATTATGGGAAAGCAGTAAGTTTTCCGGATATAAAGTTGAACAATTTTAAATATGCTCAAGCTAACACTAACAAGCTTGAAATCCGGCGCGTATTATTGGGCCACACAGTAAGCTAATAGACAGATTGAGAAACGGGCTCCAAAACCAAACAAGAAATCATTTAGTTTTGAATGTTATATTCTATTCTCAATATGATCTTTTTTTTTTTTTTTTTTTGAAGTTTATTCTTGGGCATCGGAAGTTTAGGGCTTGAAAACAGCACTTCGAATCTGCCTGAAATTCCTGACTGAAAAGATTGAAATGTTTAGAGTCGTCTGCTATGCATCATAAAGAAAACTCTAATGCAAGGATCAGCAAAATAAACATACAAGATGCATACATATCAAAAAGGGCATATGTTGAACAAATGTACAAAAAACTGATACTATTTTACAAGCTCAAATTAACAACTTTTGAAACGCATACAAGACCAAATTTAACATTTCAAGTTTCAACTACAAACTCAACATCCAAAAAAATGCACATTAATCTACTGTATATAGGACTGGCCAGTGATATCCCGATCCCTATCTCCCGTCGACGGCGGCGGCTTGTGTTTCGGCTCGGGGGCTCGCTGCTCAGGCCCATCGGCACTCTGTGTTGCACTGGCTCTCGGGTGGTGCTCTTTCCCCTTGCTCGACTGATGACTCGATGATTCCTTGGTGTCCTCGGCCGCATACATGCCGCCGCCGTACGCTTCTTTAGTCACCGGCTTCATCTCCGATATGTTTGGCGCTTGCACTTGCCCTGCCTGATGATCATTCGGCTCCTCCTCTATGCCAATGCCATCACCTTCTTCTTCTCTGTTTGTTTCTGGCGAGTACTTCTCCATTGTACCGGTAATTAAAGTTGTGAGTGGTAACAAGTTGATGAATGAAGATGTTACTAAATAAATAAATATTGGCGCATTTGGGTACGTATTTTTTGCCTTGTCTGACACGTGTTGCTTTGGGCATGGATACGTGGAGAGAGTAGGAGCTGACAGGTGTTGCTTGTAAGCAGTATGTGGGTGGATGGAATCAGAGAGATCTCAAATGGGCCTCATCTGTAAAAAGAGGTTAGAAATTTAGGCCCCAAAAAAATTGATACAGTTTGTCAGCTTCCAGTTTCCACTGATATATATAGGATAGGCCTCATCGCAGTCATCGCAGAAAATATGTTTTCAAGAATATTAATTTGTGTCCTCAAAATTATAAATATTTCTATGATTAGGATATTATACGGCCGGCAATAGTAGATATTGGAGAAAATCATACTATATCCGTAAACTAGAAAGAGGGGTAACTCTTTAAGCAATATCATAATATTATCAATCATTGATTTTATTTAAATCTCTTCATCTACTTTGATCCAATGGTTTATATTTATTCTATTTTCCCATTTAATAAGATGATATGATATGTCTAAGGCAAAATTTAATCCTTAAAATGGTCCAACATTTATGTACTATTATTTATAAATTATACATCATCATCATCGTTATTCACATATAAAATTTTAAAATTATGTTTAATTTTTTTAAAATAAATATTTTTATTTTATAAGTTTTATTATTTTATTGTTATCATATTTCGGGCTTCGTATTATTTTTTTATTATCATATTTTGTGGCGAAGCCCGAGTTATAGCTCTAGTATAATATAATAGACGATCAGACGTATTCCGGAAAGCAAATAGGGAGTTCAAAGGTGGTTAAGTAAGATTCTGAACGATTTTTAACTCATATCCTATATTGTTGACCATCTTTGATTTCGTTAATGGATCATAGTGTTTAGTACTACGATAATTTATTATAATTATTATTGATAGTTGCCTAGGTGGTGATGTTGTGGATTTAATTAGTTTAATGTTGTATGTTAAATTGTTAATGTGGTAATGGATGCAAGTTACTAGGTGCAATTGTCATTAATTTATTCTCCTAATTTAAATATCATAAATTGGAAGTGAGATTATTTGAAGTTGATGATCAAATGCAAATTACACTCCCTGAGCTGTGAACATATATGTTGCTGAATGGAATGATAAAATTGGAGGAGCAAGTAATTGTTATCATCAAATGAAGGCTCAGGACAACATAAAACTCCATTGAGCCTAAATTGTAAAATTTAAAATGAAAAAAATCATATATCTCATTCTCATGCATTTGATTTTCTTAAAGCTAAGCCTTAACCAAGGATTTCTGATCCGGTGCCTGGTAACCAGTACCGTTTCCACCATTTCATGCGGCTTTCGTAATATGCTTCCAAACTCTCAAAAATGTTCTTCAGATAGAAACTACTGCTAAAATCAAAGGCCACTCCTCTATTGAGCTGCACTAAGAATCTGAAGTTATTCAGAACTTCATCCTCACTTTGAAAATGATGCCCAATTATCCCTTTGCTAACAAACAAAACCACATCTTCTTCTTCACTTACCAGTTGAGACATGAAAACAATGTACGCCGTGATGTCATTTCCAAGCTGAGGGCTTGATTGCTCCAGCGCAACTAGATTGCTAAAGATGGTTGCTGTGTTCTCATCTATTTGCAAGCATGGGATTTCAATTGTGTTCTCTTTCAATCTCACATCCAAGAGAGAATGAGGACTGTTTTTATCAAAATTTCTTTTCTCAAACCTAATTCCGGCATGCTGGTATTGTACTGCTCGATGCCACCGGTTCAGATGCTGGCCTGAATTGTCGAACCGATCAGGACAAGTATCAGTTTGGCTAGGTCTGAAGAACATGTGACATAGATGAAGCAAGTGGTAGAAGTCCCTTGGTCTGTTTGTAGCCTTTGGATAATCATGCAAGATCTCCTCGACAAAGTTTGAAATGTTGTCTGAAAGCAAGGGACTAACACCCACCTCGGCCTCGCCCACAACATATTCATATATTTTCTTCACCACAAAAAAAGGAATTTGGTTTTCTAATAGGAGAAGATCATTGAAGACATAGTTATAGTGCCATGAGGTTATCTGGTTATCAGGAGCATCCTCCGAAACCAAAGTTGTTGCATTTTCTTCATTCCCAAATAAGGCCATGAGAATGAAACATCCATCTAAGAGGAGCATCTGCACAAACTTGTTGGTATCCATTTGCATCTCCTTGGAGTAGTAATTTCTTGCAAGAGGGCATAATTCCTTGATTGCTTTGATATAATCATTGGGAGTTCTCTCAGGGTTTGCTCTCAGTATTTGCGCAAGGCAGTTCCATTTCGCTTTCTCTAGGATCTGTAGGTTGGGGATTCCATGGTGATATGGTCCAATTGAGACTACTACAGGTTCAAGGGTATTTCTGTACACATCACGGAGGTTTTGTGGAACTTTGCCGAAGGAAGTCACGGCTTCTGTCGTCCTGCTGGTACTGGCATGACAACCGCAAGGATGAAGAAGATTTTTCTTCTGTGAATTTTGTAGCTTTTCAATGTCGATAACCACAAAAGAACCGCTATTCCCCTCCATCATGATCAAAGATGTCTCGATCTTGTTTTAGCTGCAGTAAAGCATTATATCTAAGAAACTGGTAAATTGTATACAGGATAAAAGAGAGACAAATTCTTGCAGCACATAGGACACAACAAATTAATAGAAGTTCTTAAGAAAAACGAAAGCAAAGAGAAGCATTGTATAGTTTTTCCCATTTCTCTTGACGGGAGCTGATAATTGTGGAATTTCAGAATGTCACTGAAAACACTTTGATTTTGGGATTGAACATGTTATAATTTCTAGTTCTTGCCAAGTCTGATATTGTCTTATATATTATATGGAAATTCAATGTTGCAGTTTGAATCATCTGTATTTTTGAATTGGATACTGTAAGTACACAATTAGCACGGTGTTGCAAAAAGAGAAATTCGATCGGTCTTCAGGTTAGAAATTGGAAAATGAATAGATGTACCTCAAGTTCGAAATGGAAGCATAATTTTTGGACATCATGGCGCTTTCTCGTCTATTTTCATTTCCAATTAATGCTCAAAAATTTAAAAATTCATCTCATATTTTAATGGATCGCTGCATTATCCCCAATTCCCCAAATATGAGACCAGTATGCCTATCTCTTTCCAACTGTTCTTAACTTAATTATTATCATACGATATATTTATGCATATTAACTTGAGGCCGGCATGAAAGGAAGGACACAAGGATACTTGTAAACCACAAGCTATTAACAGAAATTCTGCTTCCAACTCACCTGTATTATATATAGGGAGAAGATATCAATACCCCGCGTTGAATACTCCGCTTTGACCAGAATCCATATACGTTTACAGTCCAACTAATAATACTAACAATGTGTTATCAGCGCGCTGAGCATTTCGTCCTTGAAATCTAAATACCTAAAGAACAAAACTTAAGTACTACTTATAACAAGTTTAATACCTACAAGTCTACAACGCATACATTCTACACATCCAACATAACACATGACTACAACAAAAGGTCAAATCCCCTATTTGACTAACAATGCAAAACACGTGACCACTGTATCACTGAATGACAAAACTTCTGCAACTAATAATAGATATTATAGAAGGTCTAAATACTTAGTATACAGAAGTAATAATACCATTTCATAAAATATGTACAAAACTTCTGCATTTAATTTCTGAAACTAATAATACTAAATAAAATACGAAATATGATCTAATTTTCTTTTATTTTCAATGTCACAATACCTTATTCACACATTAATAATACCAACTGAAATAACATATAATAATACTTTATAAAAGATAAATAATATTTCATACTGTATTCAATAATACAATTACAGTGAAGTCATAATACAAACCTCCTTCAAAACAAACAGTACTCCGTCTTCGACTATTACTGATCGAACTACTCTCATACTCGTGATTCTAATCTTGTCTCTATATTCTCCTCTATTCGGACAATTATCATCTTTCTCTCCGATCTCTCTTGCCGCTCTTCCCATCTTCGATCGACGACACCTCTTTCAGTGTGCCTTCTTATTTTCCAATTGGATTCACATCATCTCTGATGATCCGGCCGCGATCGTCCCCGGCTCATCCGGCCGCGATCCTCGCCGGCTCATCCAGCCGCAATCGTCACCCTCTCATCCGGCTGCGATCCTCGCCCGCTCATTTGTCTGTGTTCGCCGCTTTCCGATCATCTCTCCCTCTTTTGTGTTGCTACCTTGTGAAATAAGAGTGAGAAATAAGAAAGCTACGTATCCGATCAAAATCAATCTTCCAACAGAATAGAATAGTTCAAATGGCGGAGGATAATAATTAGTCAAATTTTAGAAGTTTGTTGGAGCCTTGGAGGTCTTGGAAGGGAAGGGTCTGAGTACAAAATTGGGGGATTATGAACCGTTGGATGACGGGGTATGATAGTGGGGTATTTAAGCACGGTGTATGATATATTATCTCTTATATATATATATGAGGAGGGATCCAATGACACAACTATTACACTACAGCATATAAATTTATAAAAAATCTTAAAAATGAAAAATCTTTTATAAAATATTCATTTACTTATAGATCGATTGGATTCCAAATCCTTATTACTAATAAAAGGAGATCGGATTTTTTGACATGAAAGTTCTATCTTCCTCAAAGTAAAAACTTCAGTCATTGATTGTATACTTAGATTGATCACCACCGTTGATGTACATTAATGTCTCGGCCCATTAAAATATAGGCCCATATCAATTTCCTCACAAGGGTGAGCTCTCGGCCCTTTATTATAAGAGATAATAATTTCAGCCCAAAGTAAGATTATTATTATCATTATCATTATCATTATCATTATCGTTATCGTTATCGTTGTCGTCGTTGTCGTCGTCGTCATCATCACTATTATTTTACTTTTTTCTATTTTGGAGAATACGTCATCAGTTAAATCTTTCTGCCTTGTAGGTGCTAAGAGATATTTTTTTGATAAAAAGGTCCTAAGAGATATATCATGATATATAGCTAGTGTTACCTGCCTACGTTTATAGCTGTAAATTAGTTGAGTGTCACATTTCAGTATAAATTTGTGCATCACTTTTCAAGTGTCACATTGTATAAATTCGTTACAAGTAGGACATGATTTGAACACAGTACTCTTCGAGTTATAGCTATAGAATCCACAAAGAAATGAGTACAAACAAGTCCATGACTCAAAGAGCAACTCAGCTGTTGCTCGTTATCTCAGTTCTGATGTTATTCGGTGCATGTCAGGTCCAATCGGCTTTTCAATTTAAGGAGCACTCGACCTCAGAGATCGTTCATGCAGGTTAGATTTTCTTTTCTTTTTTTTTTATCACAGGTTAAATTCTCTGAAGCCAAAAGAATGAGATTTTTTTTTTTTTTTTTTGTCTAATTTTTGTTATGCTTGCAACAGTTCAGGAAGAGCATGCAGCTGATCATATAGACAAAGAAGAAGAGCTGATTTTTGCGAGACCTCGTAGTCGCATCAACTTCATTCCGAGATTCCCTACCCCTGAAGGTCCCACTGGTCCGGTCTAATCAAATATGGATCAATGATATTATACATTTTCATTGTGCTTCTATCAAAAAAGAAGGGCAGCTATATGAACAATGCTTTATATTTGCTCCAGCTTGTTGATCATGTTTATATGCATGCTTTCATCATGCATGCATTTGATTTCAGTTAATCTTTTAATGGAAGCCGAAATCTATGCCTGTGTGATGCATGGCAAAATATGAGAGCAAGACATATATATTTCCATAATTAATTTCATATCAAGTACCATTTTTTATGATTTTTTACTAAAATATGCAGGGAAATATATAGGAAATAGAACCATATACTCTCACATAGAACCCCTGCATGCAACTACAATGCACAGGATAATTTTATCTTTACAATTAAATTGATAATCAATTTATTTTGTTTGTTGATGGAAAAGATTAGCGCATATATAGAAGAATAAAATAAACTTAACTAAATTTGAATGGAAATATCTGTTCGTTCTAATTGGTACACAAATGCATCACTTTAAATTTGAAGATTAAAATTTCAATTAAATCTCGACATCTGATAATTAATCAACATCTCATGTCATGGTTCTTTACTATTTGGTTGTGACTTGCGAAATATGGCCTTTCATATTATGAATTAATTAATTTTGTCTTTCCAACTTCATCTTTTCAATGTGATATATATAAAGTGTGTATATATACTTATTACTCTTAGCGAGGCCTAGAGGTGGCAGAATCTCGGGTCGGGTCGGGTTCGGATTCGGGTCGGGTTGGGTCAGATCAGTTTGACCAAATGGAAAATGTCGGGTCGGGTCGGATTCGGGTCGGGTCGGGTATCGGGTCGACGGCTGCCGACATTTTTTCGGGTCGGGTCGGATTCAGGTCGGGTCGGGTCGGGTATCGGGTTGATGTCTGCCGGCATTTTTTTCGGGTTGGGTCGGGTTCGGGTCGGGCGGGTCGGGAGGGTTTTTCGGGTTTGGTCAGATTTTGCACCTTAATTCCCGGGTCGGGTCGGGTTCGGGTCACCCTGACTTTCCCTGGAACACGGGTCGGGTCGGGTTCGGGTCGGGTCGGGTCGGGTTCGGGTCAGCCTCGCTTTCCCTGGAACACAGGTCGGGTCGGGTTCGGGTCAGTTTGACTTTCCCTGAAACTCGGGTCGGGTCGGGTTTCGGGTCGGACGGGTCAGGCGAGTTTTTCGGGTCGGGTCAGATTTTGCCACCTCTAGCGAGGCCCTGGCAGTCAAAAGGTCGAATTGCTAATTAAATTCTTATCATATACTAATCATGAGGTGCAAGTGTACCGTCACATATATATTCATTCTGAAATATGTACCGACTTCAATTACTCAATGTTACCCCCCAAAAGGCCAAGATCACCTGTACCTATAAAATGGTGTGTGATTCTGTCTACCTATTTGTCCAATCATCCTTCCAAGTTTCAACAATGGCTAGCAGTGGTGATCGCAAGCTTAATCTGAATCTTTTGATAGATAAGAAAACACAGAAGGTGCTGTTCGCAGAAGTCGGCAAAGACGTGGTTGATTTCCTGTTCAGCCTGCTGTCTCTTCCCCTTGGATCAGTAATCAAACAGATATCCGAAGAATCAGTGTTACGATCGTTACGCAACACATACACCAGCTGGGACCAGCTCGATGACAGCGTCCTCGTCTCAACTAAAATGAAGCCAACCCTTCTCATCCCCGATGTCGTTCCATCTGCAGCCTCCTCCAGTTCTGTTCTGTTATTCTCACATGCACATCTCGCAACCGCAAAGGAGGTTGCGTACCGGTGCTATTCTGGCACATGTTCTTACTTCACTAATACATATGGGACTCATTGCAAAGGCGGCAAATGTACTCTTAGATCCATGACTTCAGGACTATCATATGTAGGGCCAAATGCCACAAAGGAGCAGGTTGAGAAAAATGGGTATGTCAAAGGTGGCTTCACTTATGCTGTGATGGATGATCTTAGTGTGGCGCCTATGACGGCTTTGGCCGGTATGATGCTTGTCGACAAGATGGGGTACAAGGATTTAAGCTTGCTTGAACAAAAGACTGTCCATCTGGATCTTCAAGAGGTTAGTTTCAATGTTTTTTATACCATCCCATTAATTGATTCGAGGATTACTTAAAAGGCTAATTCTGCTACAGATCGGATGAGATATATATGGACCCTTCATTTTTTATAATTGGATGACCAAGATATATCTTTTAGATGCAATCGAAGAGATATAATTGATAAGAACTGTTTGATTCAAAATGAAAGGTTGCTTAGTCAATCCATAGCGAAACCACTCTTACTTAATTACAAGCTCCAATACCTATTGGGCAAATTTATGTTTTTTTGTTGTCTATTTAAGTATTCCTTTTCAATTGACAGGCAAGTTTTTTTTTTTTTTTTTAATATGTACTATTAATTAAAGTGTACATGTGAGACATACTTACTTTGCATTACATACAGAGCTTGATAAGAAAAAAATAACATCCATTTGTAAAGTTATACATAAGCAAATTTTAATTGAAAATAATTGTTTGTTGTATTGAAGTTGATGATGCTTAATTAAACATGATCGATTTAGCTAGGAATTATTTGTGGGCACTATATTTAACATAATATTAACTTAATTGAATTTGATTTCAATTTTCAAATATTCTCTAGATTTTTTTTTGTCAATTTAATTAGGGTTGGGAGCTTCTAAAGACATCACTGTGGTCAAAGAGTGTACTCACCAATGTTTTCATGGCAAAGAAGAAAGATGGTCATGAAAAATAAGTCAAATGATCGAGCTTTCATATTTCTGCAATAGTACTTAAGTATAGAGGCTTGCGTTTCCATTTATTATTTTGGTTATCCAATGGAGTGAATTAATTTTTCTCAGTATGCATCTTATTTCGTGACCTTTTTATGCATGCTTTCGTCTTCATTTTTTTTTTTTTTTTTTTTGTTCTGCAATGCAGTAAGCCAGTAACATTACTAGATGCTTTAAATATGCAAGGTTGGAAAGCTATATATGCAGTTGATGAGTTGAACATGTCTGTTTCTATGCAATTTCGCCGTTGATATTTTCAATTTCTCTTTTGTATAATTCTTTTCTCTACGTACCATAACATATCTTCGTTCTGTAAATTTATAATTCCTAAATTGTCAGTAGAAACAGAACGTACGGCTGAACGGGTGTAAAGTATCAGAAACAGAAAATTCCTGAGGAAACAGAAATATGGAATTCATATACTCTACTGCGCAGCGTACGTTGCGACCATCAGATCTGCTTTGAGATTCGTGCAACTCAATCTCGAAAAATCCCCTATAATCCTCACCGTTGATTCGCTGTGCAGTATTCAGAAATATGTGTTTTAATGAGCGTGTAAAATCTGAAAACAAGAAAGAGTGCGATGAGGGCCGTACCAGTGGGACTGGAATTTTAGCATTTGTATCGATATCTATGATATCTATGGATACTAGAGCTGTGAATCGGGCGTTCGCCCAAAAAAATAATATTACATAATTTAATAGATATTAAAAATACATATATATTTTTATAAATATATTTTATTAGATAAATATTGGACTTAATATATTTTCTATATAATATATTTTTAGCTACATCTCAATTTATGTAAAAGAATATAATGAGTTGTAAATGTTTTGAGTCTTAAACTGTTCTTTAGGTACATCATATTATCTCTTTAATAATAAAATTGAGCCATTTGATTAAGATAAATGAAGAGAGAAACAAAATCAATGGTTGATTATGATATTGCATAGCTAAAAATTTAGAAGCTTAACCCTCTTTCTAGAGTATGAATTTTGGACCTATATTTCTGAGCTTGATTCTGGTGAGGCCTATTTGAAATCTCTGTGATACCAAATTACCAATACCATCCACCGACATACTGCTTACAAACAACACCTGTCAGCTCCTTTTATCTCCACGTATAAATGCCCAGAGCAACACGTGTCAGACAAAGCAAAAAATACGTACCCAATGCACTATTTAGCAATGATCAAATAAAAAAAAATGCACTATTTAGTAACGTTTTTCCCTTGTTTACCTTTGCCATCGACACTTCATGAATCATCAACTTGTTACTACTCAGAACGTTACCAGTACAATGGAGAAGGAGAAGTACTCGCCAGAAAGAGATCAAGAGGACATGCCAAACACAAACAGAGGAGAAGAAGATGACATTGACATTGACACAGAGGAGGAGCCGAACGATCATCAAGCAGGGCAAGTGCAAGCGCCGAACATATCGGAGATGAAGCCGGTGACTAAAGAAGCGTACGGCGGCGGGATTTATGCGGCCGAGGACACCAAGGAATTATCGAGTTGGTCGAACAAGGAGAAAGATCGAGAGCACCACCTGAGAGCCAGTGCTACACAGAGTGCCGATGGGCCCGAGGAGCAGCAAGCCCCCGAGCCGAAACACAAGCCGCCGCCGTCGACAGGAGATAGGAATCGGGACATCACTGGCCAGTCCTATATACAGTAGATCAATGTGTATCTTAAATGTGGAGTTTGTAGTTGAAGCTTGAAAGGTTAAATTTGGTCTTTTTTGCGTTTCAAAAGTTGTTAATTTGAGCTTGTAAAATAGTATCAGTTTTGTGTACATTTGTTCAACATATGCCCGTTTTGATGTATATGTATCTTGTATGTTTATTTAATTTCCTGATCCTTGCATTAGAGATTTCTTTATGGTGCATAGCAGACGACTCTGAACATTTTAATCTTTTCATTCAGAAATTTCAGGCAAATTTGAAGTGTTGTTTAAGCCCTAATTTTCCGATGCCCAATCTTTCCAAAAAACTTTCGATGCCCAAGAATAAATTTTAAAAAAAAAGAAAAAAGAAAAAAAAAAAAAAGAAAAAAAGAGGATCATATTGAGAATAGAATATAACATTGCAAAAAATGGTGATTTGTTGTTTGGTTTTGGAGCCCGTTTCTCAAATCTGTTAGCTTATTGTGTAGCCCAATGATACGCACCGGATTTCAAGCTTGTTAGCTGAGAATATTTTTTAATTTTTTAATTTGCACTATTTTAGAAGCATTCGAAATATAAAATTTGTTTACATCTCTTAGATTTTTTATTGCTTTGCGGGTTTGCCTGAATTACCTCAAGGAGAGTTCGAGTTCTGCTATCAGAAAGTCATAAAGATGGTCAGTTCGGCCCAGTACACTGTTTAAACCGATTTAAGGAACAGTAAGCCTAAAGATGGCCAGTTCTGTTCTACTGTGGTTCGGCCCAGTACACTGTTTAATCCGATTTAAGGAACAGTAAGCCTAAAGATGGCCGGTTCTGTTCTACTCAGGTTCGGCCCAGTACACTGTTTAATCCGATTTAAGGAAGAGTAAGCCCAGTGGATCCGGACTCAGACACCTACTACTTGAAGCCAAGGTCCGAAGAACCTTAGGGCGTGTTCGGTTGAAGGTTTTGTTTGGGAAAATTAATTCAACTGGTATGAGTTACCCATCAACCATTCCCATTGATGTGACAGCCAGTTGGGCAGAAAAAAATTCACTCGGAGACGATTTATTTTTTCCCAAAGTTTTACTCCATCCATATGTTGTTTAATGGGTCCAACTGGGAATGCAGACCCAAACCCACCAACAGTAACTTTTTTGCCGAACGCACTTTGGAATTACAATCCAGGAGTGAATCCAGGAGTAGTAGATTTTCCTACCCATCCCTTAGCATACCCAATCCACCGAACACGCCCTTAGTGAGTAGTGACAGATATTACCATGCATAACATGCCGCAAGTTCACACCTAAATTAGTAAATTGTCATTAGGCTTTTTTTTTTTTTTGGTCACGGCATCATGCATTTTTGCAAGTTTTGTGATTTATTTAAACAATTATCTCTGTTTTATAGCGGGCAAAGAGTTACTACTTACAGAGAAAATTACTCTCAAGATTCAAGAAACTTATTGCAGTGTGAGAGTTCATAATCTAAATGAAAACAACAAAAGTTAAATGACCTGCTTAAAATTTTGGAGAAAACCAAATAAGAAGAAAACAAATT
Organism: Cyperus esculentus; assembly: GCA_030179965.1. Lineage (NCBI taxonomy): Eukaryota > Viridiplantae > Streptophyta > Magnoliopsida > Poales > Cyperaceae > Cyperus > Cyperus esculentus. The sequence goes on along the minus strand of JASGLE010000007.1, from coordinate 982,942 downwards.
CACTACAATATTTTATTTGTTAAAATATAAATGAAAACTTGATTACATTTTAATTACATATAAAAAATAAATATTTATATGTATTTGATTTTAATATCTCAACTTTAAAAATTATTTATTCTTAAATAATCATACGAAGAAGCCAAGACAAGATAATCCTTTCACCAAATATAGCTGACTTTGAAGGCCAAGATAGCTGACTTAATTATGTGTTTTATCAACAGGTTTTGAAGGTTAAACTAGCTGACTTTGGCATGGCCTCAAGGAGAAGCCAAGACAATCCCATTGCCAAAGCAGCCATAAATGACTACAAGTGCAAAACAGACATAGGTAAACCCTAACATATTTCATTAAAAAGCGTCATCCAGCTTGGCTTTAGTACCATTTAATAGTAAATATTTGAAATGAATTTGCATGATTTACAGAACAAACAAAAGAGAAGTGGGACATTTATACCTTTGGGAAACTCATGGAAAATTTATTGGGTCTAAAGAAAAAAAAAAAGGAGCACACAAGAAGAATTGGGGGGCCTAGTCATGAGGAAAATGCACTTTCTACCTTACGACGCAAGCAACATCGAAGGCGAAAAAACAAAGCGACAGTCAAACCCTAGGCGGAGAGGTCACGCCGTTGGCCTCCCCCACCTCTTCCGGCCTCCCTCCGCCTCCACCGGCCGCCTCCCGCTCCCTTCTTCCCCAATAAAATACAAGCAGCTACTTTTCATTAGTTTTTGTTGGGTCCACACCTCGAACTACCGGGTCCCCGCCTCGAACCGTCGAGTCTATGTCTCAACAGCTGGGTCTCCCCCTCGAACCGTCGGGTCTTCGCCCCAAACTTCTAGGTCTCCATATCGAACTACCGGGAATATTTGCATCTTCCAAACATCTCTCCATTTAATTCCAATCATATCCATTGATTACGACATATTCCGCTCTAATCCAAGACATCTCTAATCCAATCCATTCACTCTGATCCACAAAGTCATCCCAATCCTCAAACCCTAACCGCCATTTCATTTTAATAAAACCCTAACCACTATTCCTCCACTTCCAAACTATCATCGACAAGTAGGAAAACACACCACCTAAACCATTGTCTTCCTTCCGCTTTGAACTGCATCTTTACCATTAGAAGAGCGAGGAGGGAAACCGCATTTTTGGTTTCTCCTTGTAGCCACCTCTCTCTTCACATTGGCCGATGATGTGACTGAACGAACTTCTCATTCTTCTATATTTTATTTTGTTATCATTTTTATATTTCTCATGGCTTGCTGGTACTTCATCCATATAAATTTTTCTTTGTTATAATGAAAATTATTGGTTGGCAATTAACCAGCCAACCACTTCAAAAAAAAAATAATTTTTCTTTAATAGTGCTCAATATTTTATTTGTTATATAAATTAATTAAATTAATGTAAGTTATTTTATATCTGAATTGAGCACTATTAAAGAATATTGTACATAATAAGTCGAATAAAAGAACCACTAACATATAAATATAAATACTGATTATTCAGGTATTTTATAAAAATACCATGATTATTCTTATTGAATATAGGATGAATGACAGGCCAAAACAATTCTTTAATCGTGTTCTCCGTGACGGAACCAAAAAATTTTCAAATAAGGTTCAAATTGCCATGTCGATGTCAATTTTAATATAACAGTTATATAAAACTTACAAATTATAATTATGGGGTCAATAATATAATACTTCCCATATTTTATGGGGTTCAAATATACAATTTTTTAATAAAATATTTATATATCATTAAAATTACCATGTAAAAATATTTATTTCGGGAAAAATCATTCTCTTCATGTAAATCCGCCCGTCGTGTTCCTGAAAGTAACATCGCAAGAACAAAAACCAGCAATTAGCCTCACATTCGTTTCATTTGGAAAAATGAAGATAAAAAACTATCCATTTCTGTGACAAATCAAAACCAAAACCAAATCAAAATAATCAAACAGACTTATCCGGTTCGCTGACAGATGCATATAGAAAGAAAACTTTTTGGACGAAAGGTACAGGTACTCGACCAATATATTCTTGATCAGAATATATAAAATACGACTATTGATCTTGAATTTTTGATCATCTGTGCCGTTTGCAATTCGGGCTACAAATTGAATTCAATGCAAACGCATCTCTTCTCTTGGGTTTCCTCGTCCCACGACACTGTTGTCTCTGTTTGGCACATCCTTAAACAGATCTCGGCTGTTTGTTTTCATCTAAACTTTGTTTATTTTGTGGTCCTTGTTTATTTTGTGGTCCTATATAAATTTGGGAAAAAATTAAACGAAATTTAAATTTGTTTTCTTCTAGATGGAATAAGGGAAAAAAAGAACAAATTATTCTTCACATTGTTATATCATCGTGCAAATATATAGATTCTGGTGAATGGAATTACTGTTAATGGAAATAAATAAATAAATATTAGCCAATAATTCAGCTCTATAAAGATTTTGCACATAATAATTTATAAAATTCTGTCGGTTATTATAGTTGTAAATATAGTCATCGCACTAAATAATCTGACCTGTCGATTGATAAAATGTACTAACAAGTTAAGAATCAGCCTTCAGTCTAGTGGTTAAGAGCAACACTCTCTATGTAGGACGGTACGGGTTTGAAAACCCTGATTTGAAATTTTTTATAAGCATTTCAATTTGACTAGCTTGACCCTAATCTTTATCTAAAAAAATTTATACTAAGCAGATAGAATATATTAGGATGGAAACAGTCACATTTCTCTACCCAAAAAAAAAAAATAAATAACTTATCTGCCAAGATTCTGACTCATTAGATAATCATAAACCTTTTCTGTGTCCCTTTGTTTCTTTCTTGCAACAGTAGTACCACTACCTATGACAAGGATTTCACATCCTTACGTGCCATTCGACACATGGGCCGTTGGATCTCCTCAAGATTCACGCTAGTTCGAATCTCGAGGTGATCCAACGGTCCACGTGCCGAATGGCACCGTGCCATATGTTACAGGATAAGCACTCGACGACAAGTGGTGCTGCGAAGTTCTGCACTTTTTTCTTTTGACGTGGCGCAGTCTCAGCCACGAACGTCTGGCCAATCTAGTGCCGAGGCAGCCACGTAATCATGCCGGATCTCATCCTGACCCTCACTCGCGTGTTGCCACGTCTGATGTCTCCTCTCCTACCGACGCGTGGCGTACAACTGTAACTCCACCTGTCTGACTTTTCAGAAATCAAACGACAGGTCGGTGGATGTATAACGGATAAGATTGAATGGAATTCTGAATTCTCAGATATGCTGTTATCCAATTTAATTTGGATTATAGGACTCTTTTATTCAAATCTGGGCCGTTGGATCAAAATCAACGGATGTGATAAATTACAAAAAAACTTTTATAATCTTTAGTGGGCCGATTGGGTCCGTCCATTTTGATCTAACGGTCCACATTGGATAAAAAAGGTCATGTTATTCTCAGAGAATAACAGCAGATTGAATGGACTCCTAAAAGGCCGGAAATTAATAGTGACGTTCATCTTTCTTGGATTTTTTTTTTTTTTTTTTTCTGTGAAGCGATTTTTCATTTTTGGGATTTAGTTGAATGCCACCTCGATATGACTGGATTATGTGGAGATAATGGCAGGGAGATGGTCAATAAAAAGTTCAAAACTTTATTAGCATGGAAATTGACTAATTGTGTTTCATGGATGAGAATGCATGAGATGGCAACATAATTAATTAAGAGCATATCGATATCAATTGTGGACCGGCTTTACTTACTGGTTATTAGTAGGAGTGGCAAAAAAGCTCGTGGCTCGTGGCTCGCTCGTTAATGGTTTGGGCTCGACTTATTATTGGCTCGCTCGTTAAGCTCGTTAAGCTAATGAGCCGAGCTTGAGCTTAGCATGGTTCGGCTCGTTAAACTCGTTTGGCTCGATAAACTATTACTAATTCCAATTCGTACTGCTATTATTGTAAATTATTAATATATTATACAACATATGGTCTAATATATATGAAATTGTTATGTAAAATGTGTATGAACATATATTTATTAGTCCTATTATTAATTTTTATATAAATTTTGATATAACATACTTAAAATTTTATTATTAAAAAATAAACGAGCTTAACGAGCCAGCTCGGTCAGCTCGTTAATTAAACGAGCCGAGCTTGAGTTTGTGTTTTTGGCTCGTTAATTAAACGAGCCGAGCTTGAGTTTGTATTTTTGGCTTGTTAATTAAACGAGCCGAGCTTGAGCTTAGCCTAGCTCGGCTCGGCTCTGCTCGGCTCATTTACCCCCTAGTTATTAGATAATAAAATTTTAAATACTTGATTTTTTTTTTAGTGTAAACTAAAACTGTATATATAAAAAATTGAAGGTTATATTTTTTAGTGCCACCAAAAATTTTGGCATTGGAACATCAGTCAATAATCAATATTTTAATTCATCTCTTGCCGCATAATTACATAACTACGGTAGTCAACAAATTAAATATGTAGGCAACTAGCTAGGCCACAACAGTGGTCTAATTGTGTAACTAATTCCTATATTAGGATTCTGTAATTATCATACTTAGATAATATTCTGATAAATATAACATCATTTTAGTTAAGCCGAAGGGAGATCATTTATTAACTAATCTGAAAAATTGGTGATATTATCAGCATTAATTGGCGTCTACAAGAATGTCAAAATTCACTAAATCACAGTTGTAGTACTAATTTTGAAGTTGTTAAAATTTGACATTGAATGTCAAGCAATAATAATTATATATAGCTGTCAGAATAAATTTTACAGTTTTGTGGTTGTTTCCCCGTAATTTGTATGAGCACATTTGAACATATTAATCGGACACTTGTTTCCCTATCAATCGTCAATGAGCTATGTTGAGATTGATGGATGATTAATTAATAGTTTAATACCTTGCTCAATGATTGAAATGCTATTGTGTACGAACCGTATATGCAGCGGCCTATAATAATGATTACATGCTTTTAAAAAAACATATATATATATTCAATAATAAATCTTAGGTTTTAAAAACCTTTTGTCTTGTTTGGCCTACAAAAGAATCATAATAACTTCATGATTTAGAAGTATATTTAATTTATGGGAAGTGATAATTGCCCCCTTAAAAATCTTTTTTATACATCCTCCATAACTATTCCTTATAACCAACTCTTGTTTCACGTGCTTTCCCACACGGACTTTCCGGATTAACTTAAAACTATATGTATTTTAACTTTTCAAAGCTTAAAATTGAGAAAAAACATTTGGTTTTAAAGATAGAAAATAAATTATTTATATGCTAAAAAGTGTTTATATTAAATATTTGTTCGTAGCATACCAAAAATCAGAAGTGGTTATACAAAATGTTGATACTAAATTTTTGTATATAAAGTGATTATACAAGCAAATATTGGGACAAAATGTACAAAAAAAAGTGATTATATCGAATATGAAAGTGTTTATACTAAAATAAAAATTATTACATCAATAAAAAAGTGTTTATACTATTATATCATGATAGTATCATGAAAAATATAAACACCTAAAATAAAATCTAAAATGTGTTTATACTAAACCTTCAAATTGCATATATCAAAGTCAAAAAAAAAAAAAAAAATATATATATATATATATATATATATAACACCAAAGCCAATAAAAAGTATTTATACACGAAATTTACTACGAAAAAATAATGAAAAAAAAAATTGTGACCTGCAGTTGGAAAACTTGGTGCAATTAAATATGCTAAGTAAAATTACGAAATTAATTGTTAGATAGAGGCATGGAGCTAGCAAAAGTCCGTTGTTATGTAAGTTTTCATAATATTTCCATTTCTTCGACAGTAGACATCCCGGCCACTTGGCCATCCATGCATTCAAGTAAACAAACCCCACCTCCCTCGGATTCCCAACAAACGGTCAGTTCCGGTTACAGTTCCAGCCGCATGCTCCTCCCAACAGCAGCAGATCCAGCACCACCCCAACAAGCACCAACGCAGAACCCAAGGGCAACGGGCAGCCCTTGCCCGGCCCGCTACGGCCCGGCGGACCCAGCCGCTCGCTCAGAACGAAGCAGACCACACAAGAACGGCGTAGTACGCACTGCGCACTGCGCAGCGAGCCCCATGCCCCCATGCCCTTGGGCCGTGGGCCCTGACCCTCCTAGCTCACGTGTAAAGTATCCCCCCTGGCCCCCACTGCTGAAACCCCGGCCCCACCCACCCCCTATTATTATTTCCTAATTGTGTTTGTTAAAGGATCATGTCCATGCCGTATCTTATGCAAAAAAAAATAACAATATTGGACAACTGTGAATTGAAATTGGATGCCAATATATGCAGAATTAGCCTTTTTTATTTATTAAAGGGTTTATGTGATGGCAAGTATGGATATTAGGGCTTGACCTTTATTATTTTATTAAATAGAAATGTGTGGGAATTACCTTCAATTGGAATTATTTTTAAGTTTTTTTTTTTTTTCATTATGATCAAACTAAACTGTGTGCATTTTAGTTATATTACGATGACAATTTTTGTTTATTATTTTGTAGTTTTATATATTTAAATAAGATGTTTTGGATGAATACTACCTTAGAAGATAATGTATATCCCGTGAGAGTGTTATTGTAAAATTTTCTTATTCATGTATGAAACGTCTCTAGATTTTTCTTGATTTTAAGGACACGTTAAGTGTGATAACGCCGATTTATTTTGTTCATTTTTGAACTTACCGGACACATATATTGTCGAACTGGTAAAGTGATGACGCTTACCGAGCATAAGATATATTGTCTTATCGCCCTACCAAACAATGCATTAGTTATTTTACTTATCTCTAATGAGAACACGAAAGCCAAAAGGCCATATAATCGTGGTATAGGAGGTAATGTATGAACAAAAAATAATTAAAATTCATGCTTTATTATATAGTACTAGTGAAAAGCCCACGCCTTACTTTGAGCTGAAATGGTTATTTCTTATAATAAACTTTTAAAATAAAAATGTAATGGGCCTTAAATTGAGATAATTTATATGGGCCTTTAATTTTAATGGGCTGAGAACGTCAACGGGCATTAAAGTACATCAACGGTTCTGATCTATCGAAGAAAATGATCAACGGCTCAGATGTGAGGATAGCCCTTTCATGTCATTTTTTCAAGTATGCTTTTATTATTAGTAAGGATATACAAAAAGAAATTAATTCAATGTATTTTGAATTAAAAAATACTAAATTATTTTGAAACAAAAGAGTACCAATTACAAAATGATTTCTATGAAATAAACAAAAATATTGGAAAAAAGAAATGTTTTTTGACATATAATTTAGTGGTCTCCTAAAAAATATATTCAATAATATTCTACTCCATATGAGTTACTTGAGTAAAGATAGCGTGAACTTAAGCTCACGGGATCATTCCGTGAGCATACCTCCAAAAATATATCAAATCACCTCCAATTTTTAATTTATTTGGCTCAATTAATTATTTAAACCAAAATCATATGGGATATAAAAATTTTTCATTTTTGAAAATTTTAAGTATCCGTTTGGGATTTTTTTTAAAAAGTAGTATACAATATTAATAAAATAATCAATGTTTTATGTATCATTTTAAAAAATCTCAAACAAATAATTAAAAATTTTCAAAAATGGAAAATTTGTGTATCCCATATGATTTTGATATAAATAATTATTGAGGCATACAAATCAAAATTTAGAAGTAATTTACTATATTTTTATATGTGCACTTACAGGAAGGTCTCGTAAGCTTAAGCTCATGCTATCCTTAATCTCTGATACTTTTAACTTACCAAATAAATCACAATAATAGTCTACTCACGAAAACAACTGTAAAAATAAACTAATTATTGAACTCAATAGTTAACTAATTTAGGCTCTAAACATATAACAGCTATGTATAGCATATATATCACCATTAACTCATTAACTAAATAAATAATTAACCCCACAACCCACAATGCAACAAGCAGTCCCGGTCCATCCCGCCCACCCTACACCGAGCGCATCACATCACACCGTCACTTGCAAGAACTTGTGCCTCTCTTCAAATCATCACCAGCTCCTCTATTCTCCTCTCCCCTCCCCTCCCCTCCCCCAAAACCTCTCCTCCATCGCTGCTCTGCTCTGTCCATCCTACCCATTACCCATTACCCATCACCCAAAACCCCTCTGTTATATACTCTGTCCCGGTGTTGGGTCTTCTTGGCTTGGGTGAGGTGGTGTGGGGTGAAGTGGGGTGGGGTGACAGGACATGGCAGCATGCACCAGAGGAGGTCTAGTGGTGGGTAGGCCCATTGCCGGCAGAGCTCGGGTGGAGGTGGTGGGCACCAGCCATGCCGGTGCCGGTGCGAGAATGCCGGTCTTCAGGGAGCGGCTCGTGCTCTGCAAGTCGGCGGTTAATGTGAAGCCCATGCTGCTTCCCTCTTTCACTACCCAGAGGTACTCTCTCCTTGCTTGTTTCTCTGAATGTGGTTTTGGGTTTGGGCAGGATTCGGAATTGGGAATTCGGAGTGATCAGTTTTTGAATTGGGTAGGAGAATGAATGAATGCCGGTAATTGGGGGGTTTTGCCGGGTTTCGGTACGGTTTGCTGAGCTGATTGAGTTCAGTGGTGGGGGGGGTTAAGTTTGTGCAGTTCAAAGTTTCAAGGAACCCAAATCGAGATGAATTCTGTTGTTACTTTAGGAGTTAGGATTACTTAGTCATTTAGTTGATATCACTTGATGTATTTGTGAAATTTATCAGGAAAAATACTCTTACTCAAATTGGTGGAATTGAAAAGGACAGTGACATCAATGTTTGAAAAAAAAAAAGAAAAGAAAAGGACAGTGACATTAAACAGTTTCGAATTTCCTGCATTTTGTTCCTTGGAGTACCAAAGTTTAAAATAAAATTTGGATTATATTAGTTGAAGGGAATGGCAACTATTGGTGGATACAAACCAATTCATCTAAATCTTGAAGCATTAATTTTGATATAATACCGAACTGTCCTGGTACCAGTTATTGATTTTCAGTGCAGTATTCGGTACTGTTAATTCAGTGATATTGTTAGTTTCAAGTTGCTTTGATCTAGTGTTTAAGTTAACTTACAGGATTTGATTTTGCCTGATATCTTGAATGCCACACTTTTGTAGGTTCTTTAATTTGTTTAAAATTGGTGTTTTTTTCTGTTTGTCTAGATCTCAATGGCTCTCAAAAAACCAAGGATTCCAGTTGCGTTGTAGTCCCAAAAATGCAGCCCCTCAATCTCGTGACACTCCCCCTAAGAGAGGTTCGTTATCTCCTCTCCAATATTATTTGCTTCCTATTTCAAGACAACTGATAAAGGGGAAACAAGTTTTTATATACTTCTACTAATTTAATTAGATTTTTGTTCTGAAGTAGATTACTGGAACCAGAATCGAGTTTAATGAGATTGAATCACACATGTGCTGCACCAAGAAAGAAAAGTCTGTATCTTGGTCTCAATTAGGTTTAAGTATGGTATGTACTAGTCACATCTGGTATTTGCATGTAATGGTCAAATATACTGGTAAAACCCATATGGTACGGTCCCATGGCTGCATACAAATGGAAGGGAGAAAAAAAAAAAAAACTGCCTGTGAACTTGCCAGTACAGTTCAGTGAGCCAGAAGGCCAAGAACCGCTTAATAATCTGTGCAAAAGTAATGTACGTGATTAAGCAGAAAGTAAGTCCTTTTGTAGGTAAACAAAAAATCATCATCCGTATTATAAACATAACATCACTCTGAAATAGTAATATCTCTATCTTTTTCAAATAAAGACACTGGAATTGCAAGTGAGAAGGAGTGGGGAATAAACCTGCTCGATGAAGAGGTGAAGGAGTTTGGCACGAACGAAGATGGGAGCACCTGGTACCGAGAGAGCGGCGAAGATTTGGGAGAGAATGGCTATAGGTGCCGCTGGGCCCGAATGGGTGGCCAGAATAAGGATAGTACTGTTGAGTGGAAAGAAACTGTGAGCTGATTGTCCCTTGTCTAATTGTTCTTTCGTAATGGAATATATACTATGTTATGGGGCCTCTTATGCTATCAGGCATTTTACTGACCACGTCCATATGGTGCTGATTTTGTGGTTCGTTTGAAGATAGCTTTTGTTAAACTTTCAACCTTGAGTCGTGCATTGAATCAACCAAACACAGCACAACTTGTCTTGATTGGTATCAAATCAAGTAGGTAGTCTTGGATTTTCACTTCGTGTGGGATTATAGCTGGCACCTTTTTTGTATATAACTACTATTTAATCTAATTTTTAAGTTTTAATATTTTCTTGATTTCTTTTGCAGTGGTGGGAGAAAAGTGATTGGACAGGCTACAAAGAACTAGGTTTGTCATTTTCCTTAACAGTGTCTTTGTGCTTATTCTCTCTTTTTTCACCACATATGCCTTTGTTATTTGATTAAGAAAGATGATTATAACAATACCAATATTATAATATTAATTTTTGTCTTATTTATAGCAGCTTTAGCTTATGATTATGTTGCTGTTTCTACAGGTGCTGAGAAATCTGGGAGGAACGCAGAGGGAGATACTTGGTGGGAAACATGGAAAGAAGTTCTTTACCAAGATGAATGGAGGTGATTATTAATAGTTAAATACATTTTTAAGAAATATACCCTCCTTAAACGGTCTGCTTTCTGATGATAATTCATTGTTAGTGACAATTACTGAGACTAAACTTTTGCAACAGCAACTTAGCAAGGATAGAGAGGAGTGCCGAGAAGCAGGCAAAATCAGGCACAGAGGATGCTGGGTGGTACGAGAAATGGTACCTGCACTGCTTCAATACTCTTTACGTGTGTAATAACAGAAAATTTCCACTGTTATCAAGAGTTGTTGTGATTGTTTTATCTTTAGGTGGGAGAAGTATGATGCAAAAGGTTGGACTGAGAAAGGAGCCCATAAGTATGGGAGGCTGAATGAGCAGTCCTGGTGGGAGAAGTGGGGCGAACATTATGATGGCAGAGGATTTGTTCTTAAATGGTTAGTAATTTTGCTTTTTCATATTCCCAATTTATAATTTATGAAACTTGGTCAGTAGCTGTTTTCTTCCGTTGTGACTTGATTAGGTCAATTGAATGTACTCAATTGTGTGGCTCAAGTGCCAATTTGAATACTTGTATGACGTTACCAGTATCCGTTCTTTTTCTTTTTTGGTTCTTTCTTTCTTGTTTTCTGCGCGGTTTGTGGGTAAACCTAAGCTAACATATTTTGTAAGAGGATTAGCTGAGGCCTAATTGGATTATATATAAGCTTAATATAATCGTGCTAACGAGCTATGACTCTGAAATACTGTATCTGTTGCTTCCGCAATCCCACAGGACAGATAAGTGGGCAGAGACAAAAATAGGCACAAGATGGGGAGATAAGTGGGAAGAAAAGTTTTTTGCTGGAATAGGTTCAAGGCAAGGCGAGACCTGGCATGTCTCTCCTGTCGGCGAGCGTATGCTAATTTCTCTTTTTAATCATTTACTTGATAGCTATAAACTCTTGCTTATCCCCGTATAATTTTCTAGGCTGGTCAAGGACATGGGGGGAGGAGCATTTTGGTGATGGGTATGTGATCTTGAAACTATTTTGGCATCATTTTAGTTGCTCGATAGCTACTTATTTTAGGATTTAATTTCCAGTTGCATCTTTTGGTGAAATGCAGGAAAGTTCACAAATACGGGAAAAGCACTACGGGTGAAAGCTGGGACATTACCGTGGAGGAGGAAACCTACTATGAGTAAGACCGTTATTTCGTACATAACTTGCTTAACTGTTCTATCTAGAAATTGTTTATGATGTATTATATCAGTTTGCATTGAAGAAACAATCAGTCGAAACATCTGAACAGCATGTCAACATTGAATAAACAAATTTTGGCAGGCTTTTTTGGTAAAATTTACACCATCTCATTCTGAAATATTATCTTTTCTTTGGAAAAATCAATATTTATTTTGTTCTACTGTTTTAACATCCACCAAGCTATTAATTCTGTAAAATTGATACCACCTGTAGATTACCAGTATTCAACTACAGTATGATGTGATTGATTATAATTTTCCCTTTCGACCAGGTCGGAACCGCATTATGGATGGGCCGACGTGGTCGGAGATTCAACCCAGCTACTCTCCATAAAGCCTCTTGAAAGGCCCCCCGGTGTTTTCCCTGATTTTGGTTCTCCGACGCTACCAGAAACTAATGACCCAACATTACCAGAAACTGATGACCCAACGCTGCCAGAAACTGATGACCCAGGACCAACGCCGCCGCCTCCAGACGAGTGAACAAACTCTTGGCATTGTCCCTTGCCAATTTGCATGGGCTTTCATTTATTTTCTTTCTTCATCTTTTTTTTTTTTTTTATGATTTAGGGCTCTATTTGTATTAAGGAAAAAAACCTTGTTCTTTATTATTAGCTCCTAATCATTTCATTAGGTTCTTTTTTTTTTATTTTGTTTTTAGTGAGCTGGCTTTTGGGCAATTTTGGTGTAACCTTGCAAAACCTCCAATGTTGAATATCTTTGTTTTGCAGGGTACAAACGACATGATTAGGTCATTTCAATTTTCTGGCCGGTTTTTTAAGCTCGCTTGATTATTATTATCGATGCTATATATATATTAACCAAGGTGTACAGTTTCAGTATTTGAAAAAATACAATTAACCCATAAGTACTCTTTATAATTTTATATAGTGATAACAAAATCTAACTAGACTCGAAAAATTTGCCTGACCCGATCCGAAAAATGCTAGCGGTTGTTTCAACTTGATACTCGATATTTCCATCCGGCAAACTGACTTGACCCAAACCCGATTGACCCGACAATCTACCACCTCTAAATTTTTATATCAGACACCAGGCATATGCTACTATGAAACGGTATGCCAGAGCATAATAGATTTAATTAATTAATAATTATCGTACAATAAATAGTTAAAAAAAACTTTCTACGGAATTAAAAATAGCAACTTGGAAATCTCGTACTCACACAACTACAGTATTTTAACAAACTGTACAAAATATAATTAGATCTATAATAATAAAGTTTCTATGGTCAAAGCAAGACAACCTTGGCATCTTAATATGGTCTAATTAATTAATGATCGATATATAATTTGGTTCTCTTACCAATAATTGTCATTTGTCAGCGTCCTATATATGCTAAAGGACTGGAATTTTGGAATTTTGTCTGAAGCTATTTGGACGGTTTCTGTCCAAAGTTACGATCAAACCGTTCAATTCAATTTATATGTTAATTAATGGTGATAGTGTGTGGCCCCGCCCCACCACTCTAAATAAACCAGCATATTATGCATCTGTATGTTGTTCCTGTTTTTAACACCTACATCAAATCAAATCACAGTCGATCAATTACCAACAGTTACATCGTACTGCTCTCTTCAGATGCCTTGTGGGAACATGGATTAAAAAGATTAGAAGAACAAGTACAGCCTATCATTATTATGAGTTGATTATTATTATTTTCAAAAAAAAAAAAAACATCTCGCACAATAATTGACCAATTAAGTGATAACAGAATCCCTTCCTACCGTCGCTTATGCCAGCTGTTCGTTTTTGTCTCCTTCTCAGTTATAAAGATAACGCCTTTCGTTCGTTTGACTTGATTAATTTGTGTGTTCTGAAAAAGAAAATGAAAGAGCTCGACTGACTGTAGACTTTTCTAGCTCTAACTACTATTGTTTGTCCAAAATTTAGAATATACAAATTTTACAATTTAAAATTGTTTGAACAAGTTTGCAATTCAATTTGTACAAAGCATAGTATGATAATTTCATGAATCTGGGCGTAATTTTTTTCCTCCAAAGTTGAGAATTTAAGTTTTCCGCAATTTTTTCACTCCTTCGTGTGCGCCTCCTGCACAAATTTGAGAAAAGTAAGGAACAAAAGGACAAGTAGGTTACAAGTAGGCTGGCCAAGCATGCTGCAATGCATCACCCCATTTAATGCACACGACCCTGCCATTAACAAGGTACAAAAGTAGGAGATTTGGTGAATACTGTGCTGACTGAAGTCAAAAAGGGAAGTAAGGGAGCTATAGTGGTCTCGCCAGATCATCACACCCCATGGTCGGGTCAGGTTTCGGGTCATCCAATTTTGAGTTGTCTAGGGCTCGGGTAATTCGGGTTTAGGTCAGATCTGGATTGGGTTTCGGGTCTGTAATCTATAATAATATCGGGTCTCGGGTTGTCTCGGGTCGGGTCGGGTTGGGTTTCGGGTTGCTTAACTGCTGTTCAAGTTGGGTCTCAGTTCGTCTCGGGTCGGGTTGAGTATCGGGTTGCCTAACTGTCGTTCGAATCGGGTATCGGGTCAAGCTAGGTCGGGTCGGGTCGGGTCGGGTTGGGTAAGTTTGATTATCTGAAAAATCGGATCGGGTTCGGGTCAGGTCGAATTCAGGCGGGTTTGTCGGGTCGGGTCGGGTTTTGCCACCTCTATAATTTGGTTCTCTTACCAATAATTGTCGGCTAACTATATATGCAAAGCACTAGAATTTCATCTGAAACCATTTGGATGGTCTCTGTCCAAAGTTACGACCAAACCGTTCCATTCAATTTGTATGTTAATTAACGGTGATAGCGTGTAATCCCCCACCACTCTAAATAAACAAGCATACTATGCATCTGTATGTTATTTCTATTTTTAACACCTACATGATCAAATCAAATCACAACTGATCAATTACCAACAGTTATATCGTACGGCTCTCTTCAGATGCCTTGTAAAAACATGGATTAAGAAGGGATTCACATCCGCTGCCATAAAAAACTATGGCACGCTCTTGCCATAGTTTTTTTTTGTGTCTTTGAAATTGGGACCCACATTTAAAAAGCACCCCCTATTTCTAAAATCTAGACCGTTTAAAGCCATCCAACGATTCATATTAACTATGGCACAATCCTGCCATAGTTTTTTATGGCAGCAGACACAGACCCGATTAAGAAGACTAGAGCTGCAACTCCGGATTCGCCCCAGATAAAAATAATTGTTTCAAATAGTCTAGTATATGACAAAAAATAATTATGCATTGATTAAAAGGACAAATTAAAATGTACTTCCTATGTCATCTAGGTTATAATATACGATTATAATATAAGAAATTCTTACCATCAAAGGCAGGGAAGCACACCTTTGGCGTTTGTGCAATATTTATAGGTTATATCCATCTGCAACTCAAGAAAAAACAAAAGAAATATATTAGCAAGTAACATACAACTACAAATCCTTGGATGGCTTGAATAATTTGAATCTTGTAGAAGATAAGTGTTCTATCAAGTCATATTAACATGTATAACCTACGTACCAGCGGAAAGGAGACGGCTCCTGTAGAACAGAGACAAAAGACTCCTCTTTAATATTAATTGAATTTGAAATGAGAACTAATTAAAGAGATACAGAACTTTCCATATTCTCTCATTAAAGAAAAAACTTTCCAAATTCTCGGACATGGACATCTTAATTATAGCTGGCCTCAACTTTTCAATTACACAAATTTTTTTAAAAAACGAAATTGAAAAACATTTTTTGCGAAAAATAGAAAGATTACAGAATTTTTTCGGTACACTAGATAGACCCAATTAAATTTTTCAGGTTGTATTGAAGGACCTGAAAAATTAATCGGGTAGGTTTTTTTTTTTTTTTTCCAACCAAATTCAATTCGGTCTATCCATTTTCAAAATGGGGTGGGTGGAAAAAAAATTTTCAAAATAGGTTTGCACCCAAAATTTTTTTCAAAATGGGTTTTGAGCGTTAGCATTTCGATCTCAAATGCTAACGTTAGTATAATAGTCTAACTCTATATCATATTATAACTATGATTAACCACATAAGTACTGAAATATAGTAAATAAATAGGTGTAAACCCATTTTGAAATTTTTTTCCCGCGCACCCCATTTTGAAATGTGGCCAAAACAGTTTCAAAATGGGGTGGGTGGAAAAAAAATTTTCAAAATGGGTTTTGAGCGTTAACATTTCGATCTCAAATGCTAACATCAGTATAATAGTCCAACTCTATATCATATTATAATTATGATTAACCACATAAGTACTGAAATGTAGTACTGAAATATAGTAAATAAACAGGTGCAAACCCATTTTGAAAAAAATTTCAGGTGCAAACCCATTTTAAAAATTCTTTTCCACCCACCCCATTTTGAAAATGGATAGACCGAATTGAATTCGGTTGGAAAAAAAAAACTACCCGATTTAATTTTTTGGGTCCTTCAATACGACCCGAAAAATTAAATCGGGTCTATCTAGTGAACTGAAAAAATCCCGTAATCTTTCTACTTTCCACAAAAAATGTTTTTCAATTTCGTTTTTTAAAAAAATTTGTTCAATTACAGGCCTAAGAAGATGCAAAACGGATAATTTATCAATGCATAGAGTAATATATCAATGTTACGAACACACCGTTTTGATGTTTTATATTTTAATATTAAAAAATTAGTCATTTGAATGAGAAAGAATATGTGTGTATACATATTTTATTGTTGTATACTTTTCTCTTCCCACTATATTAGATAAAATTATGAAAATAATATGAAATTTGATATATAAGTGCTTAGATTAATTTATGTTGGCATTAAAACGTCTAGCATGAAATTTTTTTTTTTTTTTTGAGATAAAGATGAGGGTCAAGCCACTCAAATTTAAATGTCTATAAAAGACCTCGCATCCGGGTTCGAACCCGCGACCTCCTACACGGAGAGCGTTGCCCTTAGCCACTAGACCAAAGGCCGGTTCTTGTCTAGCATGAAATAAATTAAATATGTTTAATTGTACTACAAGATATTTTAAATTTTGTTAAGACCAAATCTCTCTAACCTTTCATGTCTCAAATTTGCCTATGCTAATTGTTGAACAAAAACTAATGGAAAGTTGGAAAGCAACATAAAAAATTGTTTGGAAAATGAATTACAAGATCTCAAACGTTGGAAGTATTTGATTTGATTAAAGACAATATGTAATATAGGAGAATCATGAAAATAGTGTAAGTAGAACTAACCAAATAATGACACAATCACATTCTATCTTGGGTCCCAAAATCATATGCATGGTCTATAATCAAACAAGAACTCTCGGTCTATGAAATTCTTTTTTGGAAGCAACCTTGATATGAGGTCATTAAAGTGCATTAAATCTTGATTATTCCCAGACGAACGTTTGAGTTTGCTCAAACAATCACCGTTGATTTTGCACCCACTAACAAAATAACAAAAATCTAACTGTAGATAATAAAGATGACGTGGCATATGTGAGAGGGCTGGAGGCTTAAGCCACAGTTCTAAAGATAACGCCTTTCATTTGACTTGATTAATTTGTGTGTTCTGAAAAATAAAACGAAAGAGCTTGACTAACTGTAGACTTTTCTAGCTCGGTTACAGTTAACTAATTACTAATTGTAATTGGTAATTAACCACTATAAACTGTTAAAAAATGTTAAAAAAAAGTATTATGATTTGCACCGTTCTCATGTGTGACAATCCAACGACTGTAACCTCTTAAAAAAGAATTGGATTTTGTCCAAAGCCATTTAGACGGCCTAAATAATTCAGAGAGCTATATGATATAATTGTTGGCAACTGATCGATCATGATTGATCATATATATATATATATGAGCTAGACTATTATACTAACGTTAGCATTTCGGATCGAAATGCTAACGCCTCAAATTTTATGTTATCGTGTCCAAAATCACGATTTATGGTGCTCAATAAATTCTTTATATGAAAATATTGGGGAATACAAAAATTTTTCATTTTTAGAGCTTTCTAAGTATTTGTTTTGCATTTTTGAAAATAGCATATACAGACATCAATATTTTATTAATATTTATGACATCTTTTCAAAAATGCAAAACAAATACTTAGAAAACTCTAAAAATGAAAATTTTTTGTATTCCCTAATGAGGAGGGTTCTAATGCCTCAATTTTTTGTGCCTCAATCATGCCTCCACTTTTTAAATTTCAAATAACTCAAAATGTAAAACTAATTTTTTAAAACAAAACCATTAGATGTAATCTATATTATTTCATTTATGTATATTAAAAAATTATCAAATTTAAATATTATTTTGTTTGACAGCAAGGGCTTCAAAAAAATGCACTAATTTGAGCAACTTCTAGACGTTGATTTTTATAACTCATTGATTTATATAAAATAAAACAAAAAAGTGTAAAAATTTGTTATGTGCACATAGAGAATATCATATTGATCAAATCTAACGGTTTTGTTTTGAAAAATTAGTTTTAAATCTTGAGTTATTTGAAATTTGAAAAGTTGAGGCATGATTGAGGCCCAAAAAATTGAGGCATTAGAACCCTCCTCTTCCCTAATATTTTTATATAAAGAATTTATTGAGCAACATAAATCGTGATTTCGGGCACGATAACATAAAATTTGAGGCGTTAGCATTTTCGGTCCGAAATGCTAACGTTAATATAATAGTCTAACTATATATATATATAGAGAGAGAGAGAGAGAGAGAGAGCAAAACTACCATGCTCTTAAGCTCATGGGGGGCCTCCCATGAATTTAACACAAAAAACGTATCAAACCATATCCAAATTTTGATTTATATATCTCCATAAATTCTTTATATCAAAATCATGTAGCATGCAAAAATTTTTCATTTTTAGAGATTTTTAAGTATTTATTTCGGATTTTTTAAAGTACATATGAAACATTAATTATTTTATTAATATTATAATAGTTGCTCTTAACATTGATTATTTTATTAATCATGTGTGTGTGTTAAAAAAAAATAAAAACATCATACAGATGCATGGTATGTTAGCTATATATAGAGTGATGGAGCCACACACTATCACCGTTAATAAACATATGATATAAATTGAATCGACCGTTAATAAATATATAATATAAAATTGAATCGAACGGTTTAGTAAGTAACTTTGAACGGTTTCTCTATCCAAATGACTTCGGATAAAACGTAACAATGATAGGCACCATTTCTATGTTCGACCAGCAGCTGTAAATTTGTAATGTCCAGAGAAATGAGATAACTAACTTGTTACGGTCACATCAATGTGTGAACTGTGTCCTTCCAGTCGCCGCACCGCCTCGGCGACATTTGTTATACTTTTCCTCACACGTTTTGACTCCCATTAAAAGTCCCCGGCCGGTTCTTCTCTGCCTTTGAAATGATGCTCTTAATATCTACTTTCTTTTTCCATATAAGAAAGGGGGGTAAGAAAGAAAGCTCCAAATTGTGTTTATGAAATTCTCATGAAAAGCACAAATATAGGTGTGTAACAAGTAATTTAATTTTGTTTGGACTTCGGATTATATGTTCTTCCATTCATTTTTTACCTTTAACTGTTTGAAAATTCTATCATTGAATCCAAAAAAAAAAAAAACTTTGCATATGTTGTATTTTTTCTTTTTTAGTCTTTTTGTTTGGTTTAGTTCTTATAATATTTTTTATTTTTATTTTAAGATCACAAATCTCATAGGGCTAACCTTTATAAATATTTATTTTAGACTAATTCTACTATGGATCGGATGAAATATGGGCCATTCATTTAAGGGCAAACCTAGGCATGAGCAAGCTTAGGCCCGTGTCCGGATTTGATTTTTGAAATGTATTGATTACAACTAATTTTTTTATATTAAACAATGCTAATTTTTTCGTTAATTATTTTGATTTTTGAAAAACTTAAACATACATCATTGGATTTAGTTACATTCGAGCACAATTTCATTCGAAAATTGTCACTGTTATTAACATTTCAATGTTTTTAATTAGAGTATTTGCCTTTTAATTAATATTATCATATATCACTATTACATAAGATTAACACTATTATTGTTTTGGAATTAAAATTATCAAATTAATTTGGAATATTACATTGTTCGAACGGCAAACAATTCAATGTCCCCTATATAAACAAGAGAGATGGCAAGTTTTTCAGGCTCTAAATCATGCCATATTATCTAACTATTGACCATTTAATTGTAATTGATACTAATCACAATGATTCAATTATTAATCCTTTTTTTGTACTGACAAGGAGATACTTACGAATTATACAAATAATATAAATATATAATAGAAAAAGAAAATGAATATTAAAATGTATTGAAACTCGGATGTAGATCTAAGAAAATTCTTGTACTATTTTTTTGGTATAAAATCGTACTTCTTATTAAGAAACTTTTGTAAATGAAATATTTTAAATTTTCACGTTAGTCTATCAAGCTTTAATTTCGTACAGATTACAATAATGGTCTTCTTGACTTATTGACTAATATTTAGTGACTTGAATAATAGAAAATGAGGTTGAATTGCATAACGAGAGCCTAATCATTCAACCTACAATTAAATTACAAGATCCCAGTTGGAAAATCTCTTTCTACAAATTATAGAACTCAACTTTCAAAGTCATCGCTTGTTATTAATTATTAATTGAATTAATTCCTTGGCTGTGTTGAATTGTTGACATCGATCTTCCGTTCTAAATTGGTGTGGTCCAATATCAAGAAGATTGGAAGAAGCTTACCTATACATTGACCACATATTTTCACATGCCGTGCTTTAAACG
The DNA here is from genome assembly GCA_030179965.1 of Cyperus esculentus. Taxonomy (NCBI): domain Eukaryota; kingdom Viridiplantae; phylum Streptophyta; class Magnoliopsida; order Poales; family Cyperaceae; genus Cyperus; species Cyperus esculentus. The sequence continues at coordinate 962,324 of JASGLE010000007.1, read as the reverse complement.
CACCTTCATACATTTAAATGTTACAAAATCAGCATTCACGTATCCAGGTCGTTACAAAATTTGAGTTAAGTATTATATAATTTGAGATAAGAATTACAAATTTTATGTATATGTGCCTGTGTACGTGTAAAAGTCCCTTATAAAATCTTGCTCCAATAATCCAACGACTGTAGAATTAATGCCGCCTCTTTGAATATCCCCAAGTCAACTTTAAGTCCACACTTCTCTTTCTCAGTTCCTTTCCCCCCTAAATAAAACCCACAAACTACCAATCTTATCCTCTGTAGCGCTGCATTGTGCAGCGCAGGTTGTGAACCGTTAGATCATCTCGAGATCTGTGCTGGATCGAATCTCTAGACGATCTAACGGTTCACAGCCTGCGCTACACAGTGCAGCGCTACAGAGGATAAGCACTCAAAAATACCAGGAATAAATACCAGTTCAATGAACAGAGGAATCAAATCATCCAGGAACAAAGAAAGGTTATAGCAAGTATGATGAAACCCTGTAGCTCCTCTGCTTTGCTCTCCTTCCTCCTCCTGGGCTGCCTTCTGGCGGCGTCGGAGGCCGCGTTCACCTGCAACGCAACGACAACGTCAACAACACCGACCACTTGTGAGTCGATCATCGGCTACGTGTCGATCAACGCGTCGACCTATGGGAACATATCCTCCCTCTTTCAGGTCGCCCTGTCGTCCATAATCGCGCAGAATAACCTCTCTTCCACGGCGACGGTGACGAACGCCACGGTCGTGTCTGCTGGTTTAATAGTCTACATCCCGATACCCTGTATATGCGCCAACGGAACGGGCCGGTCGGAGAAGAAGCCGATCTACACGATCCAACCGGGGGACACAATGGACACCATCGCACGGAACAAGTTCGAACAGTTCGTGAATTACACCGAGATAGCGAGCGCGAACAATATCTCGAACCCGAACAACATTGAGGCGGGCAAGACGCTGTACATCCCGCTGCCGTGCAGCTGCGACCCCGTGGACGGGCAGAAGGTGCAGCACCTGGCGTACGTGGTGCAGTCCGGCAACACAGTTGCGGGCATAGCGGAGAAGTACGGCACCACCGAGTCGACCCTGCTTGCGCTGAACGGGATCTCCGACCCGAAGAGCCTCCTGGCTGGTCAGATCCTCGACGTGCCGCTCGGACTAAGTAAGAAATTAATTCATCTAAACTCTGTTTGAAATCTTAATTATGAACCGAATTAAATTTGTACAAATTACCAACAGCCAATTTTGTTGAGAAAATTGTCGATTAAGATCGATATCTAACTAGATTGAAAAACGTTTATCTCTCCTTGGATCTTTCAAGGAAAAAAAGAAGATGAACTATTGGGAAACTGGGACCGTGTCGGTGTCATTGGGCATAATATCTTAAAGAGTAATAGTAGCATCACAGAAAACCGTCTATAGCGTCCATATGTTACATTTTAGGATATATATGTTACATTTTGAAATATACTTGTTACATTCCGTACGTATTTTATGAATGTATGAACGGTTTTTGAATAGCAAGTTATCAACAATGAGCTCCGTTGTCTTGCTTGAAGAAAGGTTGTACACTTGTACTTGGCATATATATTGATGTTCCTTGGTACATATGACACGCGGATGCATTCCTGTTCATATGTAGAAACTAGAAATGTAGAATGTGAATTGTTTTGTTTGGGATTGATTTTGATTTTTTATCATCATGGGATCCGAGTAATGGCCACATTTCTATTCATTCATTCAATCTCTTTCAGAAATGGGGTCCCTACCATTAGTTGTAGACATCATTAAACTTGCGAATTAGGATTTTGGATTTGTTTTTGAATTCTGAGTGTGGGCTTATAGTTTTCACTTTTCAACGATTGTAGCAGATTGGAACAAGCCCATAAAATGCTTGTGTCATTCTTTACCCAATTAAATAGCCCATCATTTATTTTATATTTTGCAAGCTTGCAAATCATCAGTCAATGGCATTGCACTTGTAATTGCATTACTTAATTAGTAGATGCAGATTATAAAACTAAGCCAATGGAACTGAAAATTGTTTCTGATCTAAGTGTTTGAGGATCATCTAACCATTTTGTGTTGCTTCAATTTTGCTCAGATAATTCGAAGAGTAACGCAGGACTGACCGTTGCTCCTTGGATGAAACTCGTTGTATCGCTCCCGTTGATTCTGATGTCAGTATGCTTCATGTGAATGTTGTAATTTATCAGACTTACTACAGGTTTATTCTGTGTTATGGATGTTAATTGTCATTTCATTTGGAGGGGTATATTTGACATACTTATTTGTGGGTATGACAGTTCAATAAAATGCAGAAAATTTCTGAGTAGCATTGTGCTGATTATCTTATCTTATCGACGTTATCGTAGTTCAGATGCATGTTTATGCAATGATTGATACTCTTTCATTACTTTTAACATGATCGAAATATTTCTCACTAATACAGCCTCTGTTATAACAATAAAAATTTAGTTCCCTCGCGATTAAATCTGCTGCCAGTTTTTCTTCAAGTAAAATAGAAAAGGACCAAGAAAATTTTCAAGAATTATGCTCGCAAATTAATTATCTGAAGCCACACTTTATCACCATATGCAGCTCAGATTACTAGTTGCTGTAATCATAGTATCACACATAGGAACCAACCAAGAGATGTATGAAGAAAGAAAGATGCATGTTCTGAAGTAATTTAATCACTTGTTAAGTAAACCAAAAAGACAATAACTAGGTGCATTTCATCATATCCTGTATCTGATTGTCAACTGAAATATAAGTCCTGCTACTTCATTAATATCACAAATACTCATCCAGATGTCCACCATGATTAGAAACTTGGAAAAGTTGTGAACTTTTAAGTAAAGCTAAATAAATACACGAGTTAAAAATTCAGGCCCGGAAGGCAGAACAGCCCAACATCATAAAGAAAGCTTGAAAAGCTAAAAATCTTTCAAGCCCATATATTAAATCAGTCAGTAAATCCATTCCCTCCATCTCCATCTCCCTCTCGCAAACTCTCTCTCTCTCAAGCTCGTGCGTACAGGTATGCAACATGATTTTTTCTTGGTTGATCCCGGTTGCGATTCGTTTTGTTTTGTCCTTGTTCTGGTAAACGGGCTTTTGTTGCTTGATGGTTGTGGGTCGATTTCAGATTGGGAGAAGCGAGTCTTACCAATCTAGAAATAATTTCTTGTACAATCTGTTAAATTAATTTAGTAGCATTTAAAATAGGAAAATGCTACGAGAAACAATCGTTGATTCCGTCGGTGATACCACCAGTAAAAAAACAATCTGTTTAATTGTTTTTTTATGCAAGAATGTATTTACTATGCATACATGTTCATATACACGTGAGCCATTGGATTGCCTCGAGATTTGTGCTAGGTCGAATCTTGAGCCGATCCAACAGCTCACATGCTGTACTACAAAATGCGGATGAGCACTCCAATGGAGTCCGTATCTGCTGAGATCCAAAGTGGATCTCAAGACCCTGCAATCGTGATTCGACAGATGTGGTTTTTAGGGGAGGATTTTGAAATAATATCAGCCCATCCAAAGTGGAATCTCAGGGTCCTGAGATCCATTTCAAAATGGATCTCAGCTGATTTCGACACCACTCCTATGCATCTTATTATGCAAGATAAATAGATATATAAGTGGGTAACAAAAACTGAGCAGTTGGTTCATGACCCATTCACGGTGCATGACCCCTTCATCATGGTTCACTGAATCTTGAATTTATTTATGAGTCATGACCTCTTCATTCAATTCACTTGTAATCTTTTTTGTTATCTTTTTTGAGAACCACTAAGGTCCCAACTAAAAATGAAAAAATAAAATAAATCTTGAAACAATTTAATGGAAGTAATGAGTCTACCAATAAAGAAAACTCGTTACTTCAATTACTTCAACTAATCCTCATATTCTTTATATGGATCTCTTTGTTGTTACTTGAGAGGGTTACCCAAAAACAATTTCACATCATGTCTTAAGAAGGCACATTGTCATGAAGCAACCTACGAATTTTCGAGTCTGCACGAATTTTGAGGTGATCCAATAGTCCACGTGCTTCATAGTACCATTATCTTAAGGTATGTAGAGGATAAGCACTTCCCAAAAGTGGTTGACTCTTTTCTCTCTTTTAATTTTTGTTTTACTCTTGTTATGCACTAACATATAGCTCATTATACAAATTTAGTTTGCACAATAAATCATTTACCTTGCATATTTAGTCATTTAGCGTGCATATTTTTTTAGTTAAGTCTTTTTATGCAGGATAAATTGCTTATTGTGCATAGGGGTGTACAAAAAACCCGTCAACCCGGCTGACCCGTCTGACCCACCCGACCCAACCAGTTTTTTACCGGGTTAGAGATATTACCGGGTTTGTTCGGGTTATAATTTTGACTAACCCGTTATGTCGGGTTGGGTTACGGATTGCGCATTTAGAAACCCGTCTAACCCGGACCACCCCGCAACTAGTTATAATTTATAATTTTAAACAAACTTACATATACAATTTATTAAAAAGATAAATAATGAGACAATAGTTTAAGAATTGAGTTCTTATTTAAGATCAATATGAAATTTTTATGATGTTTTTTGGTTAATGCTTATTATGTCTAACTATTTTTTTTGTAACTTTATATGCTCGTTCTATGTTTCTAATATGAAATTTAGCGAATAAATATATAAAGAGTACTCTATATATAATTCTAATCTATGTTTAACGTTAAATTATCTTTATATTACTTAAGTTATTCAAAATATATTATCATCAAGTTATAAATCACTATTAACATGTTCAATATTATACAAAAAGTAAAAAATATATGATTAATAATTTAACCGAAACTATAACCCGTTTAACCCGCGTAACCCGTACAACCCGCAAAAACCCGTACATAAAAAAGTAGTCGGGTTGGGTTGGGTTACGGGTGGGTTGAGTAACAATATTTTATAACCCGGTATAACCGGGTTGGATTAAAATTTTGATGAAAAAGCGTTAACCCGCTGGTTATACACCCCTAATTGTGCATGATGTATGTATAGTGCATTATGCGGGCTACACAGACAGTTGGGAGGTGCAAGTATCAATGACGGATCAACATCAGTTTCAATGTATAAATTATATAATACTCTTTAAAATATTTTTTAAGTCAATTCATTTTAGTAAATATATACCATGCGTTTGGTAGCTGTAGGAAAATTGATTTAACCTCTTAAATCAATTTTTAAGTCACCAAACGAAAGTGATTTAAGGTGTAGTAAGTTAACGCAACTATATAGGTATAGTAAACTAAATCACAAACATTTCACATCTTTTACACATAACATCAACTTTACTTCATCTATTTACTTCACTACCACCAAACACCATTGATTTAAGGTGATTTAACATTTTACTCTGCTTTAACTTACTACACTTGCCAAACGGGGGGATAGTTTGGAGAGGACGCATCGAAATCAACTACTTTTCTTGATCTGACGATTGAGAAATACCGAAGTACTTCAAAATCTGTATACTAAAAACCGAAGTACTTTGAGATCGATACAGAAACCGATCCCGACTATCTGATCAGAAAAACACACCCTGCTTTTCTTCTTAGAAAAGCAGCATACTCATATCCGGAGTGGACGGATCATTTAGTTCAACCACTGTACCGGCCAGTTAATTGGTCGTACCGGCAACTATAAATATATCATGTTGTTGCAGATACAACTTGCCTACACTCTCCAATACTAATACCAATATCATAATATATACTCCCTCGAGACCAGCCTCGAATTCGTTGACGTTCTTAAATTTCAATACAGTCATATTGGTCTCTGCACAAAAGATTTTTTTGTGAAGATAAGATTGGAAAAAAATAAAAAATAAAAATATATATATATATATCTTCAAATTTATACTATTCAACCTTGATATATATAGAATAGTAGGTAACGTCCACTTTTTTCACTTATTTATCGGTCCATCGTATTTTCAATGAACAAATATCATTTTTCAGTGAACATTTATATATTTCTAATGAATAGATATAATTTTCAATGAACAGATACGTAATGGTTTCCAGTAAACATTTATGCAACTGCGCTAAGCACATGGGTGCATATAGTGTCAGAACTGTAAGAAGAGGTGGATGGATGACCTACTATATATAGAGGGTAGACTTTACATTACATGTTTCTCGTATATATATATTCTCTCCTCGCCAAAAGAAAGCACATACCAAAAATGGCCAAAATATTTCTACTTTTTCTCCTACTGATCATCCCTGTCATCTGCTCCATTCTGTTCAACAAAACTGATCATGACTTCAATGCCGCGCCTCTCCCCGATGACCACTCCTTCGGGACCTCGATATCGGTTCCGGAGAAGCACGACACGATCCTTGCCTGGACGGAGCGGATAGGTGAGGGGATCCTGCATGGACCCGAAGACCTCGCACTCGAACCGAAGAGCAGGCATCTGTACACCGGGTGCTTAGACGGTTGGATCAGGAGAGTGGAGTTGGTCGATGATGGCATGTTCAAGGTGGAAGATTGGGTTTCGACCGGCGAAAATGGCCGGCCTCTTGGTGTCGCGTTCGGGCCCGATGGATCGCTCTTCGTCGCCGATGCTTATAAGGTTAGTTTGATAAATTCTTTCTTTTTTTAAGATAAAGATGAGGGTCAAGTCACTCAAATTTAAATGTTTATAAAAAATCCTATCCGGGTTTCGAACCCGCGACCTCCCACACGGAGAGCGTTGCCTTTAGCTGCTAGACCAAATGCTGGTTCTTGATAAATTCTTTCTTGCATGATAGAATTCTTCTTCTGGATGTGCAATGAATAAAACATATATTTTCGTTTGTTTATCTCGGATTATATATATATATATTACAGTAAACACAATTTTAGACAATAATGAACACCAACCAAATCACCCAAATGGTAATTTTTCTTAGTAGAAGCTTGTGTTGCTTGATGCATTATGATGAAACTTTCTTCATGTTTCGTCCTTTCAGAACACATTCTTTTTTTAACGGATTTTTATCAGATGGCATAGTTTGTGCCATAATTACAATGACATATGGGACCCACATAAGAGAGAAACATCTTGCGTCCATTGAAACTGTCCATACATCCATAGATGTGTACGGAATGTAATAGATACATCTTGGAATGTAGCAGATATATATCGAAATGTAACCTATAGACGTTATCAGAGGCGGACCTCTGTGGATGCAACACGGGGCAATGGCCCCCCTTAATATTTGAAATTTTGTAAAAAGTACATGTAAATCAATAAATTATTACCCAATATTCAGAGTTTGCCTCTCCTAAAATTAATTTTTGCCTATAAATTATTGAAATTTGTTGATTAATGTATCCTGTAAACTCAACTAAATTTGGTTGGCCCCTCCTTAATTTCGGTTCAAAGTCTGCCACTGAACGTTATAGAGAGTTTTTCTATGGACGCTAGGTATTGGTCCACAAAACACACCCTCTATTATCTAAAAATCTCAACCATCCAAAATCAACTATGACAAGATGCTCCATCACAATTATGGCAGCAGATTTTGGACCCATTTTTAACCACTGAAGTTAATTTATTTCTAGAACGGGCTTCACGTGTCTTTGCATTGAATGAGCCTTGTTGTTGTTGCGTTTAGTAATGAGAATTTAGTGTATTTTTATGAAGCAGCAGACTTGTCAATGTTGTTGCGTTTCCACCAATCTCTTTTGAATAATCTAATAGGATATGTGGATGAGATTGGGTGTTAATTAATTACTCATCTGTAATTGTTTATATTAGACTGTAAGAAGTCAAGGTGATTTCTTCAAGAAATATGATATAAATTTTAATTTGTACCATCTTTTTTACTAGTGGAAACAAAAAGGAAAAGAAAATTAGTAGATTTTCAGATTCCTCAAAAGAGGGGGGGAAAAAAATCTTTCATCTCCTAGAAATGCACTACTTTTGTCCACCTTCACTTGAAGGTTTAAATGGCTGCATCTTTCAATATCAGGGGTAAAAATATCTTCCCAAATAATTTTACCATGTAGGAGCTCCATTCCAAACGGGTTGCGTATTGATTTTACTATGTATGTAGACCAGGATTAGGGGTGTCAAGGCAACGAAACGATCACGAAAATGGATTGTTTCGTTTCGTTTGGACGAAATGGAATAGAAGAACAAAAATAATCGCTTTAGTAGTAGTATTATTATATGAAAATTGAAAATGAAATAGAACAGATTGTTTCGTTTATCGTTTTCATTTAACGAAACTGTAAATCGTTTTGTCCAAACGAAATAATGCAAAATTTACGAAATAATGCAAAATTTTGTTGCATTGACAGCCCTAGACCAGGTATTAAATGTATAAAAAATGACAATGGCTCAAGTTGCCAATTAATATCTATATATATTGGGCAACGCTCTCCGTGTGGGAGGTCGCGGGTTCGAATTCCGGATGGAATGTCTTTTATAGACATTTAAATTTGAGTGGTTTGACCATCATCTTTATCTCAAAAAAAATATATCTATATATATTGCAACTAGTGCATCCCATGTCATCATCACTCACAAAAATCTTTTATATGCCAAAAGGTGTGAGTTACTAAGATCCCATTTTAATACGCAAGTTAAACCGCGGATAAGTCAATAAAAAATCTCTTAAATCAGAACAAATGTTTTTTTTTTTAAAAAAAAAAAAGCCACAAGAAATCTGGAAATTCGGAGTAACTAAACCAGTCTTGCAAATGACATAGTAGATCAAGTAGTAGCTAACTAAGATGACTTCCAAAAGGTCATGGGTTCAAACCTTCATGGGCACAAAATAAAATTTCTATAGCTAGACTCTCATCTTTCTATAAAAAATAAAATCCTTACTAATAATAAAAGCATATTGGAAAAAATGACATTAAAGTGCTATCCTCCCCAAATAAGAAACCTGAGTCGTTGATCATTTTCTTGGATATATCAGAACCGTCGATGTACGTTAATACCCGTTGATGTTCTCAGCCCATATAAATTATCTCAATTTAAAGCTCATTACATATTATCTTAAGAGTTTATTATAAGATATAACAATTTCAGCCCAAAACAAGATGTGGGCTTTTCACTAGTAAAATAATAAACCAGTCTTAGTTTTTTTTTTCCTTATCATCTGCAAAGCATAGCAGATTTTGACACTAATATTTGGTAATCAGACAGTATCTGGGCCTCTATAATATTTGAGACAGAACAACAAACCAGTATATATCATTGTAATGAAAACGTGCAAGCATGTCAATATTTTGCGTTTCAAAGCTCGATCAGTTTGTCCTGAAATGCAACTGCAGATGCAGTTCATCAATAAATAGAGAGTGATAAACTGATGTTGTTTATTTATTCAAATAGAAACAATAAAAAAGGGAGACGAAAACAAACAAAGAGAGGCCGAAAATGGAACTTAATAAATACTATAAAACCATAGAAGATTGCTCCTTTTCGATCACCTGTCACGCTGTCAACTAGCACCGCAGAGTCGAAAACAAAACATATACTTAAAGGACTTCTGACAACCATCTTAATCCTTTTAGCCATATTTGTACCAATTTTGGCATCAATTTTTTTAACCCGTCTCCAAGAACTCGATCCAGCCCCATTACCGGATGATCACCAATACATGTAGACCATGTTCTTGCATTGACTGAGAAGATTGTGTGAAGGTCATCTTTATGCACCAGAGGATTTGTAGTATGACTACAAGAATGGTTTTCTGTAGTGATGGTTGGATTAGAAACGTCAATGTAAAGGTGTGATGAGACACACAAGGCAGAGGATGTTGTATATGTAGGTGGCAGACCCATCGGAGTTGCGGTTACCGGTTACACCTGACGGTGGTGTTGTTGCAATTGCACACGCTCAGAAGGTGGAATGGAGAATTCTGTTCACTTCATGATATGGATATTGTTCACGGTTGACTTTCATATGTTCCTGAAATGTAATTATGATCCTTGTTTTACAAAACGTACTGTCATACTGACCATTTTGATAGTTCCAGCATGGTGACGTCCTTTTGTTTCCCCATCTGTCCATGCGTAGGAAGTCACATTTATTATTTTAGCATAGTAAGTAATGAGGTAAAACCGTAAAAGTAGGGATCAATGGATTAGTGTACAAGGCTAAGTGCTTTTCTGAATGTAGTATAGGTACCACCGTACCAGTAACGCCTTATTAGTGTACAGTGTTGAGAGCTTTTGACCTGCTTGTTTAATTTTTATATAATAGATAGTTTACATGATCTTCTTCTACATATGCTGAGAATTCATACCACAAATTGTCTTCAATTTTGTGTATAATTAACCGGAACTCTCTACTTTCAGGAGAAGTAATTAGTTATTTAAGAGCCAATGCAATACAGTGCCATTTTCATCAATTGTTGCTTTTCACAATCAGGGTCTTCTGAAAGTAAATCCGGACAAGGAAGTCGAGGTGCTAGCTGTTGAGGCGGAAGGTCTAAAATTCGGACTAACTGACGGCGTAGATGTAGCCTCGGATGGTACGATATACTTCACTGATGCATCGTACAAGTATGACCTTGAGAATCACATGGCAGACATTCTCGAGGCACGGGCACATGGAAGACTCGTTAGCTTCGATCCCTCTGGCAAGAAAACAACTGTACTGGCGCGAGGTCTGTATTTTGCCAATGGCGTCTCAGTCGCTCCTGATCAGAAGTCTCTCATCTACTGTGAGACTGTAGTGTAAGTCTTTTAAGTCAATTAATTGACAGCTCTCGTGACATCTGCGAAAATCTTTGTTATTCAACTGCAGCACCTTCAAAGTTCAAAATAAGGAACTAAATTTTTATTTATCGTGTCAATCTTCAAATTGTGCAGTAGGAGATGCAGAAGATATCACATCCAAGGAGAGAAGAAAGGAACGGTCGAGGATTTCATCGACAACTTACCAGGTTACCCTGACAACATCAGATATGACGGTGAAGGCCACTACTGGATCGGCTTGTCTGTGGTACAAATTTTCCCTTGCATTCTTCACAGCATTTTTACAAGCTAACTTTTGGCTGTAAACTCAAAACTGAACGTCTTTTTTTTTCGTTTTCGGCGACTAAATACAGGGAAGGACAACTTTGTGGGATACAATGTTAAAGTATCCCGCTCTACGGCGAATCCTCTATGTGGCTGAACAGTTTGTGACAGTTCCCAAGAACATGAGGGACTCCGGGGTGATTTGCGTGTCGCTGGATGGGCAGCCGGTAGCGCTTTACTCGGATCCCAAACTGGTTCTTGCTACAGGAGGGCTGAAAATTGGAAATTATTTATACTATGGTTCCCTTTACAAGTCCTATATAAGTAGAATTCACCTTACTGAAGCCAAAAGTCATGACAAGTGAGATCCTGATATGATATCAGAATGTTAAAGCTAAGAAGATGGACTGGCAGCAACAAAAAGGGTCAAAACAAATTTTAATTATTTCATATTGATATTCTAGACAGATGGGTAGTGTCATATATGCAGAACTTTGCAGTGTTGAAATGATGTCTGTAGTTTGGTTTTAGTGCTAAAATTACATAGATTATAGCTATTTCAGCAGTAAATAATTCATTAGAATGGATCTCCAAGAACAGAAAATAGTTGGAGAAACAAAATCTGAAAAAATTAAATTGAAACATATAAAAATTCATACTTCTTTTTTTTTTTTTTTTGAGATAAAGATGAGGGCTAAGCCACTCAAATTTAAATGTCTATAAAGACCCCCCATCCGGGTTTCGAACCAGCAACCTCCCACACAGAGAGCGTTGCCCTTAGCCTCTAGACCAAAGGCTGGTTCTAAAAATTCATACTTTTTTTTATTATGAAAATTAATGTAAATAAAAAGTAATTATGTACTTGAAACATATCAGTTCCTTATGAGTTATGAACAGGATGAAAACCATCCAAAAGTAAATAATTTACATATGATGGTTGATATTGTCCCCCTATTCACTACCTGTAGTTGGAACAACATATGCTCAAACAACAATGGTACATCATTTTGAATAAATTTTACATAATACCAAACATATATGCCAACAACATCTTACAACTTACTTGTTACCTTCTTCGAAAGGCTACCCATTGCCTTCACGTTCTCCCTCAACACAAACTTCTGAATCTTCCCCGTCGAAGTCTTGGGGAGCTCTGAGAAAACGACTGAGCGAGGCGCCATGTAATGCGGCAATTTATCCCTACAAAACTTGATAATCTCTTTCTCTTCGACGCTAAACCCGTCCTTCAGCTTAACGAATGCGCAGGGTGTCTCACCCCAGTACTCATCCGGCCGTCCCACGACTGCTGCCTCCAGAACAGCCGGGTGGCTATAAATCACTGTCTCCACCTCGATAGTACTAATGTTCTCCCCTCCTGATATGATTATATCTTTCGACCGGTCTTTCAGTCGAATGTACCCAATTGGGTGCTTTACTCCCAGATCACCAGTACGTAGCCATCCATCTTTCAGCACCTCTTTTGTGGCCTTAACATCCTTATAATACCCGCTCATTACGGCATTTCCCCTAAACATGACCTCACCAATTGTACAACCATCATTCGGTACGCTTTTCATGGTCACCGGATCCTTGATGTCTACTTCTTCTATGCTGATGTTATGCAAACCTTGAAGAGCTTTGAGCTTCGCCTTTTCTTCCAGCGGTAATGCGTCCCATTCGGGTCTCCAGACGCAATTCGTAGCGGGGCCATATGTCTCAGTCAGGCCATAAAGATGGTTGACCTGAAAACCGAGCCTCTCCATCTCCGACAAGACCCGTGGGGGTGGCGGCGCACCCCCAGTGAAAAAAAACACCCTGCCAGGAAGCGGTTTTCTTTCCGTAAACCGCGAATTTACAACCATGTTTAGTACAGTAGGTGCGCCTCCCAAATGGGTCACCTTATGAAGGGCAATGTTGTCAAAAATGGCCTTAGCCGTGACATTTCTCATACAGACATTAATGCCCCCCTGAGCAGCCATGCCCCAGGCGAGACACCACCCGTTGCAGTGGAACATCGGCACTGTCCAGAGCAACACCGGCATTGTGAAAACATCATGTGCCAGGAGGGTTGAGAGAGTGTTCAAGTACGCTCCACGGTGGCTATATATCACCCCCTTCGGCCTTGACGTTGTACCAGATGTATAGTTCAGAGAAATCGGGTCGCATTCATCTAATGGCCATCGGATTTCAAACCCGGTTGGCGCGCTCATCAACAGATTTTCATAATCTGTAATACCAGAATTAGCACCGGTACCTGAATCTGATATGGGAATCAGCACAGGGGCATTTGATTTTGATCTGGAGATCAGCTCAAGAGCAGCCTGTGCAGTTCTGAGAAAGTGTGATTCGACAAAGAAGACTTTGGCTTGAGAGTGCCTTAGCAAGGCCGAAAGCATCGCAGCGTCGTGGCGTGTGTTGAGTGTGCATAGAACAGCACCTGCCATGGGTACACTGAAGTGCAGCTCGTACATCGCAGGTACATTGGCCGCAAGAACTGCTACCTATTTTGCCAAAAAAAAAAAAAAAAACATATGCATCAGACAATAACAAGATTTCAAATTTATTAGGCAAGTAAAGATAAAGCAGATTTTGGTAAAATAAACCTTGCTTGTACTACCATAGTTGCTGAATATCTATGACAGTGCAAGAGCTTTAATTACTGCACTCCACAACTTTCAAAAATTATGAAAAATTTTAGAAAATGAGAGAGACTACACTCAGTTCCATTGATAGTATGTATTGGTCTCCCTATATATATTATCATTTTCAAAATAATGGTCGATCCAAATCTCTGAATGGGACTTCCACATGTAAATGTTCTTGTAGACCAAATTTTATATCTCTTTTTAATTTTCAACTATGTTTTAGATAGATAACCATAAAAAGAAAAAAATAGTCCATAATGTTTGTGTAGCCATCTTCTAATTATCTAAAACAAAGTACAAATGTATAAAAAGTTATATAATTTTGTCCACAATAGCGTTTATATATGGAGATCATATATATTTATATATGAAGATCATGTTGAGTGGTTTGAATTTTACCATTTATGAAAACAAACAAAATGGAGCCGCTACTAGCTGAACCATACTATCACCGTAGCCCCACTCTTTTGGAATAGTAAATCTTAATATTCTACATGATTTCGATATAGATATGTTGTTGAGCTGTTTAGATTGTAGTAGCAATTTAGATTGGAGTTTCGAGCTTCAGCACTCAAAATTGAGGCTGGCAAAAAAGCTCCGAGCTCGTGGATCGGATCGAATTAGGCTCGCTTGTTAAGCTAATGAGCCGAGCTTGAGCTTAGCATGACTCGGCTCATAAAACTCGTTTGGCTCGATAAATTATTACTAATCGCAATTCGTACTGCTCTTATCATAGATTATTAATATATTGTACAATATATGAAATTGTTATGTAAAATGTGTATGAAGTTATGAACATATCTTTGTTAGTCCATTTGTTGCTTTTTATATAAATTTTGATATAAACGAGCTTAAAATTTTATTATTAAAAAATAAACGAGCTTAACGAGCCAACTCGGTCAGCTCGTTAATTAAACGAGCCAATCTTGAGCTTGTTTTTTTAGCTCGTTAACTTAATGAGCCGGGTTTGAGCTTAGCGGAGCTGGCTCGGCTCCTTTACACCCCTGGTGATTAACATTCCGGATTAAAATGAAAATTGAAGAAGCATAGTAGTCATTAGTCAAACTCCAGTACCCCATATATAGGTAAATTAATTACTTAATTTGACGCTCTTATATATTAATGCAAACTTCATACCATTTCAAACAAAATAAATTCAATTTCAATCTCGTTCCAACAAAATTAGTCAACTAATTTTCTGTTCAATGGAACAGTGAAAGCCTCCCCAAACAAAAAACAGACAGAGAGAGTGAGTGAGAGAGATTTGATTGACATACGACGTCGCCGCGGGATACCCCGAGCCGACCAGCGAGGGCGGAGGCCATCATGAGGCAGCGGCGACGGGTCTGGTGCCAGGTGAACCTCTCGGAACCATAGACCACGGCGGTGCGGTCGGCGTAGACCAGAGCGGCGCGTTCCAGGAAGCTCAGCGGGGAGAGGGGCACGTAGTTCGCGGCACATCGCACTGCGCCTTCCATCTCTGAATCTCTTTGTTACGTTACGTTATGTTATGTTGTCTATGCGAAGTCTGAAGTTGGAACCTGGAAGTGGGAAGTCAAATGGTCCGATCTTTGCGGGGATAAAAGTGAAGATGGACTGAGACACAGACAGAGTATGTACGTATACGAGTCCGTATCTGCTGTTATTCTAAAGGAAAAACAGGACCCTGTTATTCCGATCTGGACCGTTAGATTAAAACGGACGATCCAGATTGGCCCATTTGGATTATAGTGCTCTTTTTTGTAATTAATCACATCCGTTTATTTTGATCTGATGGCCCATATAAGAATAAGAGGGTCCTGTTATCCTATATATGAATTCGTATGTATACTTTTCCTTCCGGAATAATCTATAGGATAAATATAACTTGCCACAAATAATGCCCCCAAAATATCCCTCTTTTCAGAATACTTTTCAGTAATATCCTTTATTTCTAAGAAAATTTACAAAATTACTCTACCATAAAATTTTTTTACAAAAATAACCCTCACAATCTTAAAAAATATATATCCGCCACACAAAAATTTAACAAAAATTATCCTCCCCATCCATATGCCACCTCATCATAGGGTTGTGGGAGCATTGTTTGTGGCATGGTATCATTGTCCTAATCTATATATATATGGTCATCTGGATTACTGGATACCGTGGTGGTAACGTGGTTTTCCATCCTTTTAATTTACTAGCGAGAAACCATCCATTCAACGGCCATTTTAACTAAAATCGAAACAATAATTTTTTTTTTAATAATAAACAATAGAAATAGAAAGATAAAATTATAAAATTGAGTGAAGCGTTACCACTCTCCATCTTAGGAAGGAGCGAGGCCGAAACTTATCAGACAAACACGCTAGACCAGGAGTGAAGTGTCACAGTTTCTTCTTCTAAGGTGATGGATCAAATATAAAAGCAATACCAAATTGTAAGAACAAAAGTAAAAACTGAAAGCAATTTTTTTTTTTCTTTCTTTCAATCACAATGAGAGGAAAATGGAAAAGTAATTGGACTTGGCAAAGTAAAAGATGTTGGGAGTAGAAAGACAGAAAAATTGAAAAGCCATCGATTTGAACTAACGGAGCATGGTGATATTTTTTTTTTCTCCATTTTAGAGGTAGACTTGGAACAAAATAGAGAGTACAGTCCTTACATCTTTTTTATAGGAGTACTATGACGTCTTTTTCATATGGCATACTTCTATAGACTACAGTTGTTTACGGAGGAGAGGAGATTCAATGGCTGCAGAGTGCAGCCTGCATCATTCCTTTATTTTAATTTTTTTAGTAACTCGTGTTTGAAAAATAATACTTAAAACATTTTCACGCAACTACCTACCACATTTTTTAGAGAGATCCTTGACAATGTTAGCAGACTAATATACTTTCAGTGCAACATTTAGCAGCAACTGCCAAATATTTTTTTCCAAAAAAAATATATACAATGTAATTAAGCAGACTAAGTGTCCAAGTCATATGTTCGAAAAGAAAATTAGTGAACAAGTACAGTTGGAACTAAGAGGTCACTTTTGTTCTCTCTCAAGTCTCAAGTTAAAGACCAACTTGTACACTTTAAAATAGCTAAAAGTCCTAATCTTATTTATACACACAAAAATGATAGACATGGGATCAAGAAGTGAGCCTATATAATGTCCTTAAAAGTACAACAAAAATGTAACTTGCAACAAGAATTACAAGTATGTAAACTACAGGTGGGGACTTCAGTGAATGAGACATCAGTGAAGCCTGAACAAGTAATTGCATTTATTTTGGGGATTTTTAAAATAATTTAACATATCTGAAAGTGCTAATTCACAAAACTTCAGCAAATAATCCCCCTTTCCTGCCTAGAGTTTAACTTCTATTAATTTGATAACATAAATGTAATAATTATTCCTTCTCTTTCCCGAGAGATGACCACGAAAGGTCACAGAAGTGCACTTGGTCACTTGGACATCCACGATGGTACCAAGCCGAAGTAGATATGTGCATCTATATTCATTCTACATTCTGAAAGCATGACTCATGTATCAAAAGATAGTGCCCCGATGGCTGTTCTTTGCTCGAATTTTTCTGCTCTAATATTTCCTGAAATTAAAGCATGTGAAAAGAATATCATGATCTGCCTTCAGAACTCTTCTAATTATTGCAGTAATATTTCCACTCTGAAGATGATCATATATCAAATGACAAAACTCACCGTTATCTGTCTCTGCAAAGCTACCTGCGACATGCTCGAAATAGTCTTTACCAGCATCTGTCATTCATCAAGAAATAACATTTAGAAATAATACGAACAAAAACTGACAATAAATTATGTTCTGACAAAATTTCAGCACAGATACCATGCTTCATAGTTAAAGACGGATCTTCGTCATCTATATAACCAACCACCTTAGCTGGATTTCCTACAGCCATGCTGAAATGACAAACAAAGCAAAAGGCATCAGAAGCCACATATTAGTAAAAACAAAACAAAACAAAGAAGCAAAAACTAAAAAGCAGGAGATAGACAGTAGTGCTGATACATCATGGTACTGAACTTTCATGACACTGTCTTGGTAGCAGTGGGACACAATTTTTCAACAGAATTCGGTATTTTACTTCTCTTTATATTTCTGTGCCTTATTTTGAGCTTAGCCAAAAATTAATTGGATATACATATATAATAACCTGTGTGGAGGTAAATCTTTCAAAACAAGAGAACCTGCAGCAATCATAGCCCCTTCACCTACAGAAATGTTGCCAAGAATAGTTGCGCCTGCACCAATCAGAGCACCTTGGCCGATTTTTGGGTGCCTGTCTCCGTGCTCTTTTCCCGTCCCTCCAAGTGTAACACCCTATTATATGCACCATTTCCAAATTTTAAAAAACCGCTTTTGCATCAAAACCCAGTACAATTATATTGAGTTCCTATAAATGATCACGAGTGTTTATTATGTAGTTCTACTAGAAGTGGCTGACTGGCAACAGTTTCAATGTCCAACACCTCCCAGCAACGTAGACAATGAGATTTCACCTAAACGGAATTTCTTGATTCCCAACTCCCCTCACCCCTCTCCCCCAAACCAACCAAGAATCCTCAATGATATCATCCACTCCGGATCAGTAGAATAGAGAGGGATCATAACTCAAAATTCCTTATAAGATGGTGTATGGCTACTGTATCACAACTGAAAAACAAACAAGCAATTATCCAGCAAAATAGTACTCTGGCTTACCTGCATGAGAGAGACCCAGTTTCCAACAACAGCTGTTTCACCAATAACTAATCCCGTTGCATGATCCAATAAGATACCCTCACCAATCTTAGCAGCTGAGAAATTGTGCAAAGAAAGAATCATACTATAAGCCCACAGTATACTAAAAGTGACATGATAAGCCATAGGGGTTATTTGCTAACCGTTCTCCTTTTGTGTTTTTGTTATAACTGAGGTTTTCAGGCTGGAACAGATTTAGAGTCAACCTTGGTAAACCACAATTTGGACAAAGAAAGAAAAACTTAAGAAGAAACAAAGATCTCAATAGTAAGATAATAGAAGATTAATCAACAAAAAGATAGTACCTGGGTGTATGTCAACAGCAAAAACCTAAGCATTAAAGAAAAGAAAATTAGTCTAGTACAAGAAAGCTACAGATATTGTTAGTTTCTAAAAACAACTTAGTATAGAAAATGGTAAAAAAAATAACCTCACTGATACGGCTTTGCAAAGCCAAGGCCAAAACTCGACGTCCTCGATTCCACAATGCATGTGCTATCCGATATGATTGTATAGAATGGTAACCCTAAAAGTACATTCATTGAGTTCAATTATCAAATTAATCAAAAGGAAAATCGGCTCCAATGAAGTAATTCCAAGGAGTACAGTACAATCATGAAAACCATACGACGTGCTGGAAAAAGAGACAGTAGTGTAATGCAATCGTAATGCCAGCATAGAGCATGATATAAGCACGATCAAGTTCAATTGGTCCTCAGTTATGCAGCAAAGGTTCATTCAGTGCTTAATTAAGTTTTCATTAAGCAATTTGACTGTAAATTGACTGTAAAACCAGACTACAGAAAAGAAAAGAAGTACAAACAACACAAGTTAAATGCATACTTTTAGATACAATAATGCCCAACTATATTGTGCGCAAGCTGGATCTCTATCTTTGAAGGCCTGTGGATAATAAAAATTCTAAAGTCAGCAAATACTCCCAACTTTAAGTACATCAACCAAAAGAAATAAACAAATAATCCTAGCATATCAGATGATGTTCGGATTAAGCACCTGAGCATCAAGGCGGATGGACTGTTGGATTTGCTTGTCATTCATCATGACATCATCAAAGATATCCATTAGCTGGGTTGCAAGCAATGTCGGATTCTGAAGCCTGTTTGCAAGTACAAAGGCCAAGGCCCGCTCGAAACAGTCATGAGATAGTACACTAGCGTACAGAAAGCTACTCAAAATCGGCTCCTTCTCAGCCTGAGGAAATAGAAACGTTATGATCCACCAGTCAATGCATCTATAATCGCAGTCTGATGACGTAACCGTGGTGGGCCCCAGTTCAATTTCATTGTTTTAATTGTTGGCTGGTGATAAGGATCTTGTTTACTCAGTATGTACATAAACAAGATCAATATGCAAACCCAAAAGGTCAAAGGAAGTGTTGAAAAAGACATGGATAAAAGAAATCATTGAACCCACCCCGGCCCACTACCAGCCCCCACCCCAAAAAAAAAAAAAAAAAAAATGAGAAAAATAATAAAATTGATTAATAAAATATGGCTAATTCTGCTATAGCCATGGATTAATAAAAAGACATGGATGAAGGGCCGTTCATTTTTTATAATCGGATAATTGTGATATATCTTTTAGATACAATTAAAGAAACATATTTGATAAGAACCGCTCGATTCAAAATGAAAGGTTGCTTAGCCGATGCACAGCAGAACCACTCATAAAATATTAAATCATCTAACTATATAAGTGCTTAGAAAGGCAACTAAACTGATTAAATTCCACAATTAGCCTCCAAACTATTAATTGTTGCTTCAAGCAATTGAGACCAAACAAGCATTGCCAATTATTGCCTCACTGTTTCACTACCACTCTATCAGGCATCAGCAAACAAACAGACAACACCAGCCACCAGGTGCTTGTTATAATGGACCCACTAACCGAATACCAGTACAGTAACAGTAACAGTAACCATCAGCTCAAATTATAAGCAATAAGTTCCTCACCTCAGATTTGGCCTCGGACTTGACGGCCTCCCAGATGGGGTCTCCGGCGAAATCCAGGATGGTCCTGGAAATCGAGTTCTTCCTCAGGCTCCCCCGGACATAGATGGGAAAGATCACCTCCGATTTGCACCTGCCGGCATCCGCTCCCCCGCCGTTGCTCGAGGCGGCAGAGGAAGAGGCCGGCGGTGCGAAAACCCTAGCCGCCGCCTTGCCGTTGGACTTCTTCCCCCCCTCCTCCCCCCTCGGCTCCATCTTCTGCACCACGACGCACTCGCACGGCATCATTGTATACACTTTGTTACGCTGATGATTTGAGTTTGATTGATTACGAACAACACTTCAGTAGCTGAAATCCTTAAAACTCTATCAGAAATTCCGAAACTTTATTTGTTTGTTGTTTGTTTGTTTGTCACATAATTAATTATGATACACACATAAGAATGAAGAGAAATTAAAGAAGAGAATAAAGGGGGGAAAAGGGAATGAGAAAAAGAGAGGTCGCGGGGAATGGAGAGCGCTCAGCCGAGGAGTGCTGCTTAATAATACGCCCAAAAAAGGCGAGTTCATATCCCCTGCTGTACTGCACTGTGCAGTTCGCAACGTCAGCCGTTGGATTGTGTAGAGATTCGTGCAAGCGCAGATATCAAGACAATCCAACGGTTGATTTTGTGAACTGAATAATGCAGTCCGTTAGGGGATATGAATTGCAAAAAGGGCATCCTCTTCTCGAGTTCATATCCCCTGCTGTACTGCACTGTGCAGTTCACAACGTCAGCCGTTGGATCGTCTAGAGAGTCGTGCCAGCGCGGATCTAAAAACGATCCAACGGCTGAATGTTGTGAGCTGCACAATGCAGTAAGTCAGGGGATGAGCAATACCTTTTCTCTCCAAATTACGTTTATGCCCTTTACGGGGGACCGTCGGATGGGAGGTGATTTCTGATGGGGATGATGTGAGGCGTTGGATGAGATGCCGTCCTGGGGGTGGATCCCGGATGTGAGGAGGATTTCGCGCCGTGTCGTTTTGCTTCGGGCTCGCGATTCATGGAGCCCATGCCTATAATCTATATGGGCTCGGGTAAAGGCGGGCGGACGGGCGGACGGACGGGCCACTGTGCGATGCGATTATTATTGAACGTGACGTCGTGTCATGGAAAGGGTATTTTGGTCAAATGGGACTTTGTAAAGATGATTTATGATTATAATTGATTATGCCTTTGTGGTACTTTTTTATTTGGTAGTACAAAGTGTTCTTGGACTCATTTGTAGGCAGTCGGCGGCTACTCGGCTACGACCACATTCATTTCATTTTCACCAATAAATTAAGAGAAATTTGTAAAGATGGTATGAGCATATATAATGGTGCTGATTCTAAGTGAGCTTTTTTATATTTTAAAAAAGAGTTGTTCTTCTATGGATCGGCTGAGCAACTTTTCAATTTGAATCGAGCGCTTCTTATTGAACATCTCCCTTTAATTGTATCTAATTGACATATTGTAGCCATAATTATAAAAAAGAACTGTCATATTTCATCTAATTCACAACAGAATTAGCCAATAAAAAATATTATGAGCAGATATCGGTCTAAATAGCTACAAAGTTTTTTTTGTTTTTTTTTTGAGATAAAGATGAGGGTCAAGCCACTCAAATTTAAATGTCTATAAAAGACCTCCCATCCACGACCTCCCACACGGAGAGCGTTGCCCTTAGCCACTAGACTAAAGGCCGGTTCTTAATAGCTACAAAATTATTATTATCGAGATTTGATATCATTGTCGATGTCCGCTTTATTATATCACTCACACATGACCTGCATTTGTGAAAATTACACAACTTATATTAATTGTAGTCATTGCATAGAAAGATTATTTGAAACCTGTAGATTTGTTATTAAGTTTTTTTTTTTTTTAAATGTCCACAACAACAAATAACTCTTTTTACGGGTTTAATTTAATTAAAATTGTAAATAGAAAGAGCATTGTCTTTGCTATTTGTAGTATTTGGATTATTTTTTTAGAAAATGGGAGTTCAATATCAGCACACTAGCTAGCTGCAAAACAGACTGGAGATCAGATTATTTATATGAACTCGATCAGATTGAAGATCAAGATTAGTAGTTTAGTACACTTAACTGCAAAAACGGTAACAATAAAATGTGAAGGAATACAAAGAAAACAGTGTTTGGCAAACACAATGAGCGATGCCTAGCTACTAGCATCCATAAAATGGGCATCCATAGAGTTCATATAGGATACATCTATTATAAAAATTATAAAATTATTGATGCATCTATTATAAAATTTATACATCTCTGAACATAAAGACAGTTATTTTTATGGACGCAACACAGTAATCCTTTCTAGCTTTTTGTGGTCTTGAATATTAGTATCTTTTATGTTCGTACAACTTGGCGTCGAATCAGCTAAGATCCATTTTTTATCGCACGATTCTGAGATCCCACTTTGGACGGCTCGGATTATTTTAAACTCCCCTAAAACCACATTCGTCGAATTGTGATTGCAAGATCATGAGATTCACTTTGGATCATAGCAGATACAGACTCATCATTGTACTGTATGCAATAATTAATGAGGAAACCGACAATGGAAACAGTTCAATGTGGTAATAATTAATGAGGAAACTGACAATGGAAACAGTTCAATGTGGTTCTTATCAAAATTTTATATATTTTTTAATGGCTGTAATTTAACGAGCTTTTAAAGAATTATGAAACGTCACTTAAGTTGAATATAATTGAAATTATAATCAATCTACAAGTTAAGCAATACTTCCATAAACATTTTTTTTCACGTTAAGATTTTTATAAATTTTTACAATTTTTTTAAAAAAAAACATTATCAAGATTATCGATTGCAGCTCGATGAACCAAAGAGAAATTCATACTCTAGAAAGAGGGGTAACTTTCAAACTTTTTAGCTATGCCACATCATCATTAATCTCAACCATTAAAATTTTCTCTCTCTCTTCTTTATCTCAATCAAATAGCTCAAATTATTTTTTGGTTCTTTTTTCATTAAAGAAATAATATAATTTGTCTAAAGAACAATTTAAGACTCAAAATATTTGTAACTCTTTGTATTCTTTTATATGAATTGATATGTAACTAAAAATATATTGTATAGAAAATATTTTAAATTCAAAATTTATTTAATAAAATTTATATATGAAAAATGTATATTTATTTTCAATATCTATTAATTTATGTAATATTATTTTTCAGGGGCAAAGCCCTGATTCACAGCTCTAGTAAGTAGTAATTGATCGTCCAACTAAACGCATTACAGATTTTGAATAAATAAATAATAGCATAGCAATAGTAAAAAGTTCCCACCAAAATAGCATTGAAAAAGCAATTATAAGTTTATAACCAACCAAAAAACACATCCGCGGCGGATAACAACATCCCATCAAATCATATCTACAGTCCAATAATTGGCCAAAAAAAAACAATGTTGACATGACATTTTCAAATATATATATATTTTTTTGATAGAAGCTAACAGGAAGAGCAAAAAGGTGATATATATTTTAGAAAATGCTAGCTGATGATTGGTGGATCATGCATTTTTTTTTTTTTTTTTGAGGTGGGGTGGATCATGCATTAGTACTGTACATTCCCTATTGAAGTCCCTCCGGCCCTATTTTAATAGCTATAATATAATATTTTAAATTTTGATTGTATCTAGCTCATATACGAGGAAGATTCATTTGCAAATTTTATTTGAAACGTTATAGTGCTAAATCCTCATTAACCTTTAGGCTAAAGGCATAAACTTGTGATGAGCAAATTTTACAGATGCCTTCATTAGGAACTATTAAGGCAGATAGCCTTCTTTCGTTCTTTTTGTCAAAATGTCTTGTGAGGTCTATAGTCTTTTTTTGAGATAAAAATGAAGATCAAGTCACTCAAATTTAAATATCTGTAAAATACCATCATCGGGGTCTTTTATAGAGCGTTGAAAACTCTTTTTGTGAGGTCTACAGTCTTGCCAGAAAGAAAACTCTTCATCTATAATTAAGTATGCTCTAAAACACACACACCCTTTTGAATTATGATCAAGTAAAAGTCAGTTTTAGTAACAGATGGTGGTACATTTGTTCGTTCCAATAGTTTTGATGGCAAGTTCCAGCCAAATTTTGCTACATTTTTGTTTTTGTGCAAATTTGTAGTAGCTTCATCCGAGGGCAAAACAATTATTACTCGCTTTAATTATCCCATTTCAACTATAATTAATCTCGTGACTTTTGTAAAATATTGTTTTGACCATAACCCGAGGTTTAAGTTCACAATTAATCAGTTCTGTTATAATTTATAAGCAATGAAAAAATTTATATCTTGTTGTTTCTTTACTTTTGTATAGGATAGTGCCTATATTTCAATTTTCTTTTCTTTTCTTTTCTATCTATAAACTTTATTATCTGTTTAATGAAAAATTTAAGTGGCTTTTTTGTTTGGTCTACTTACCTGAAAAACTTATAAGCAATGACTGTGGCCAACTATTTACCAGATCAATTATTCGAATATACTCTTCGGATTCGTTATTAAATTTTTTCATGAAATTCTGCCTTTACTCATAAATTGCATGTTCAATTACTGTTATCTACGAGGGGCTTGTGGGTAGAATTGTAGCATAAATCCTAGTGTGTCCTCTGCCAAGGAAAAGAATATGAAAAGGAAAGGAAAGCTGCTGTTGGCACCATCCATGTAAAGTTCCTGTCATTTTTTTTATGGTGGAGCCAGCCCAGACGTAAGATTAGATTTCTGATGTCTGTTTGTGGCAAATGACAGAATTCTTCTTGAAACTGTGAACCAACTTGACCATTTTTCAAGAGAAAGCTTTACACCTTTAAAATATTCCAATCAGCTTGCAAAAGATGTGATAATCACTTTGGTGGTCATTATGGTTTGACGAGTCCGAATCAAAGAATAACAGGACCCTATTTGTCCAACAAAAGAATAACATGACCCTATTTGTCCAACAGGACCGTTAGATCAAAATGGACGGACCCGATAAAGATTGTAGGGGCTTTTTTATGATTAATCTTATCTGTTGGTTTTGATCCAACGGTCCAAATTTAG
Source organism: Cyperus esculentus (assembly GCA_030179965.1). Taxonomy (NCBI): domain Eukaryota; kingdom Viridiplantae; phylum Streptophyta; class Magnoliopsida; order Poales; family Cyperaceae; genus Cyperus; species Cyperus esculentus. Next base: position 936,826 of record JASGLE010000007.1, on the reverse strand, counting down.
ATAACAGGGTCCTGTTATTCGATTTTGGATAACAGCAGATTTGAATTCGTCAAACAAATTTAATTGCTATCAATCTATCCCTTTCAATGAAAAACAATATTAAGGAATAAATATTGACTTAGAGTTAACATATATACATATACATAATACACTAATGCTGTATACACATGCTACAACAGACTGCGAAGTCCGATTCCACGAGGAAACAATGAGAAGTTGGGAACTTGAGACTTAATTTATGGACAGATACAATACAACTTATGATACACATTATCAAACAATGAAACTTTTAAGTTGAATAAAATCATTGCTGAAGTACACTTTCTGAAGATGGTTCTATATCCGGCAGTTAGCAGCTGTAAAGAAGGCAGGTACATACAAACATTAGAAACAAGACCAGGTTAGGGCCCCCATGATAATTGTTAAATAGTATTAGCAATTTAACCCATCAAAGTTTCACTAAGAAGATAACTAACTACAAAATTGTAGAGACGGGAAAAGAAAGGTCCAAGGTAGCCAAGCAATTTAAAGGAAGTACTTACTACAATAAATGAACTGGTTAAAATCCAGTGTAACTCTTCCTTGTTTGCTTGTGTCGAAAGAATTGAATAAGTTCCTGCAAAACAAAATCGATATATATAGCATGTAATAGGTCTCTTGAGTAAACTTCTATCCGTTTCATAAGCAATTATATATCATTTGCCATTTGGTGCTTGGCTATTTTACTTTGAAGTACTACGTGCAACTAAAATTCAATAATGCTTAAGGATGTAATCATGTCATACAATATTCTTATGGTAAATGCATATGAAGTTCAAAATTCAAGAAGAGAATAAAAAACTCTGCTGTGTTATTTTTCAGTTGCTGACCAATATGTCAAACATTCACTGATCAAAAGTAAATTCAAGCACTAGGAGCTGATAAAATATAATTGATTATGGACAATTTTGGAGCCAACTTAAATTATAAACATTAAGCAGTTTTTAGTACATTCTGGTTCAAATTTCCTTGGATTTGGAGATGAGATTTATTTACAAATCGCTACATATGTATTGCCAATGTAACACATTGAACTTTATAATTACATGAATAACCTTGTTTCATGATCATGATGGATGTCATATACCTTGCTGATTGCACAAATATACAAAGAGAGATGAACTCATCAAGCCGAACCATTCCCATCTTTTTCTCATCAAAGCTCTGAAACAAAACAATGAAATAGCTTATTCCGCTAAATTACCTTGGTACAGATGAAAGATGACATCCAGTTAGTACTTGAAAAAATATTTCAAGTTCATACTGAACAGGCCACACTTGTTATGTCCTGCGAGATATATTAACTAGCTTCTCCAAATCTTAAGATGTCATAGTAGGCGGCCATTCCGTTCTTATATCGTTCACACCCCTCTTATATATAGGGCCTCATGCACAGACCCATAACATGTTAGATTTTCTGACAGAGACCCAGGAGAACTCAATACCATGACGAGATGATTGACCGATTAGTATATCTATAAGCATGAGCCGCCAGAGGAGGCGGTTATTCAGTTGTACATCCATAACAAGAATGAATTGCTCACTCACATAATTTGTAACCCTAATTCCCAACTATTGCATTCTGAGATAACAATTAAAACTCCAAAAATTGTTAAAACTCTGCCAAATTAGAACCAAGCTTAATCAGTTCAATACCACATAATCCAATACGAAAACCTAATATACTTAAGTTTTTGTGTCATATTCTAAATGGAAATAAAGTACCTCACAGAGAGTATAGAAGGCAGGTGAATCAAAGGAGTAACCAAGCTTGACTAGTGCCTGCAAAAAGATGTGCAGTTAAACAAGAAAATGAAATAACAGGGCATGATGCACTGGCATTTTCATGTAGAAAATTTACAACAAATAATCGCTTTGGTCAATGAATCAAAAATTCAAAATATTAAGGTATATGATGATGAGCTCCAATGCTGATGAAGAACAGTTATAGCAATGCAAATAAGAAATTTCTTAGTTTCAAAATCAACTGCAAATTGTTAATGTAAAAACTAAATAATATTCAGAAATAAAATAGATTAATACCGTGTGAACATCATCTAGAGGGAGAAATCCTCGGCCCCTGCAGCACAAAAAATAATATTTACTGAAGCATTTCAATCAATCCTTTTTGGGAATCGGATACTACAGCATGAATTTAAATAACTCACAACAAGTTTCCCATATCTCAATGGTGTATTATCGGTCAATAACTAGTTCTTTATTGAGTTTCCTAATGAAGTTCTTAACCGAATAGAAGGTTGAGGTATATGGACATGCAATTTGGCAGCAATGTAAATCTAAGTTTTGTACTTAACTGCATGTTGAAATTCAATGATGGCAACAAATGTCTGATACAATTTCATTACTTGTTTGATACAAGATGAAATCTATTATGGAAATATATCACATAAGTTTAAAAAATATAGATAATTAAAGAAAAGGATCATGTACTGAGGAAGCTTTCATGTTGAAATCAAAAACCTTTCTAATGTGGCGAACACTGTTTGAACCTGCATGAACAAAAAATATTGTCTAAATATGCTGAAATATTGACAGATAATGTTTCAAATTATGACCAAAAATAATTTCTTACGTAAAAGCAAGAAAAGAAAATAACAAACAAAAATAAATGCGTATAAATATATAACAAGTTTTGCATTCGAGAAAAATCCAGCAAGGTCAAGTTCATTATTTGGGTGTATTAAAATATAATAATAGTTCAATCTTTTTAATAATAAATAGAATGATGTGTCAAAGTATACATGTTTTCCTACATACAAAAAAAGACCTATATTTTATACATACTTTTAACAGGTAAAACAATATATAAGTAATATGATTCATAGATTGACCATTTTTTTGCACACATTCAGTTGTATAATTAGGATTCGTCAGTGTACATCTAACTATTACAAATTATATCAAATCCCAGGGGCTAAGGTTAAAAATACCCATTGGTAATTTTCCACAAACGTTCCCCCAATTACTCCATCACTTAAACCAATAAATATTTCTTGCGGGAAAAACTCAAAGAGAAAAGATATGCACAAATAAATGAACAAGAATGGATGGGACTAGAGAATGGAAGCCCTCGTGTGACGAAACTGGATGTTTTGTGCTTTTACTTTCATTTAACTACAAGTGACACAACCGTGCTACAACCAAACCAAACAAGTATAAAAATGCCACTTATTTGTTTAATCTGGTCATTATGCGACTACGCAACCACCAGTTATATTCCCCAATCTTATATACATAACCGGTCCGGACCTTTCTTTTCCCTTCTCTTTAATTTTTTTCCTTGTTACTTCTGGACTTCAGGGGTACACACAAATGAAACCATTAATCGCCTAAACCGAATTCCCTAACACACCTAAATGAACTCTTATTGTATGATAACAACAAGTTGATTAATGATTACGAAGTACGAACCTTCTGAAGAAACTTGTTCAGAGCAAGGAACTCTGCAAGAATTAAACAGCTACAAGATCAGGATAAAGTATGCCGACATAGAGTTAGCAGTAACAGACAGAATCAAGTGAAGAACACAAGAATATATATCAGAATCAAATGTTCCATTAAAATACTTAAATACAGACCTTCAAAGTTCATCGTGCCATTCCTGTCAAAGTCATACATCCTGCAAAGTGCAAATCAATCAACAGAAGAAAGAAACCTCTCATTACATAAGAGTAAAAATTGATGGTAGATTTTATAACAAAGCAGGTGACTTTGATACCTGATCATCTGCTGGACAATGGAGAGGGGGAAATTGAGGTTCCCGACGGCCAACGCGCTCTGCCAATCAATCAATCAATCATCCACAATTGCAATCGAAACCACGGAACAAACATACAATTCAGCCACGATCGACAACAAAAAGGGAAGTAAGAATGACGGGGGATGTTGACTATCGGAAACCTGACCTGGAGCTGAGACGCGGTGACGTTGCCGGTCCGGCCGGAGTCGACCCGGTGGAACCACTCTCTCAGCACAACCGAGTCGTCCATGTTCCCACTGCTCGATCGGAGAACTTGGCAAGGGAAGGGCTCGTAGATGAGTTGAAAGACTAGAGCTTTGATTAGCAAGTTTTACTGGTAATCGAAACGAGTAACATAATAACGAGTGTGTAGTTCAGAAGGAGAAGATTGCGAAGAGCCTGTCTGTTGGGCTGTTTCTCGTCTTTCCGCGCGACTGGGCCGAGATATGTGGGCGGGCTGTTTTCTGTGTGCTTCAAACGAGATTTTGTTTAACAGTAATATTTTACTGTCAAAATCTATACCCTAGAAAGGGGTAGATTTCAAAGCCTCTCCTTCATGCTACATCACTTGTATTAATATCCATTTGATCATATTTTTTCTATTGATTTGTATTAATCTAACGGATCATATAACTTGACCTTTTATATCCTATGTTGTCATTAAATAGTGGAAGTTGTAGAAAATATATATCAAATGCTTGTAATTTCATATCAATATTTTGTCATTTATTAATGTGATTTGTTTAATATTAAATAATAGTTCCACCACATAAATTTTTATATATTTTCATTTTGCAGATATACAATTCTTATTGCATATATATTACTAATTTTCTATAATCTTTTCTTATCCGGGGCGAAGCACAAAGCACAACCCTAGTGAAAATAACAGGTAACGTAACAAAATTGAGCTGTTTCATTTGGGACGAAACAAAACGAAAGAACGGGAATAATCGTTTAACAATAATATTGTACTGTCAAAATGAAAAATGGCAAAACAAAATGGAACCGGTCGTTTTGTTTCGTTTAACACAACAAAAAATCGTTTCATTTTCGTTTAGGACGAATCAAAACGAAATAACGGAAAACAGTCTTCCGTTGACAGCCTAACTGTGTCCAGTTGTTGTACAGTTTGACAGAATCAGAAGACAAAAATTAAGAGGGGTTGTATTCTTGTTTTTTGGTTTTTACTGCATATCTTACATGCACTATCGCTCCTCCGTCACTCGTGCCAAAAAGAAACATACATACATACATACAAACAAAGAATTGGCATTCTGCTTGTCCCTGTCTTGGCAAATAAAAAGAATACAACTATCCTCTATCCAGAATGCATGGATCCTGATCTAATTCCTGTAATTAGCTTTCCATAAAGTCCACCCAACATGTATTACAAATTGACAAGGCGATTACCGAAAGTCTAGAATACAGGTTACAACAGCTAGTGTTGCATTTCAGTACATAAGTTATAAATGCTCCGACAGAACTGTTAAACACCGGAATTGTTCCATTGTACCCAGCAGGCATGGAGGCAAAGCATCTTTCTGAGCAAAATGATTTGCCGAACTTTTACACGTTGTAGGCTGAAAGCGACAGCATCTTTCTATTGCATTCTTAATGATCAAAGTAGCAGCCTCCGATCATGATTGCTGCCAGTATTATTTTGCTTCCTCATGTTTCCACTTATTCTTAGGTTGGAGTTGTCTCAGCAGTTAGTGTATCCATAATCACTTTCCCAATAACAAATCGGGTCTCATCTGGATCACCTTTCTTCAGGAGTTTATAGTTGATGCCGTATCGCTGTCTTTTATTTTCGCTATTCAGCTCAAAAAGTTCAGCCACCTGATTTTCCTTTTTGGCAGATAGAAACACCTGTAACCCACAATAACTCATATTTTAGTTGAAAGAATCAGCCAGATTTGTAAGTTCATTTTTAGTATAAGGATGTTTTAGAGTGTGGTCATCTCTGTGGTTTAGTTACCTGAATGTGAAGTGGCCACATTGGTCACCAAAGTTAGATTTATGATGGCATGAAATGCTGATGTCAAGAAGTATGTACGAATTTCAAGACACTTATTCATGAAATATTGTCAGGATGCATACATTATATGCTGTAGATAAAGCCACTTCATATTTTTTATGTTTCTTTGGGAACCTCAGAACAGAGAACAATTTTAATTGCATGCAATCAGATTTTAGTTCAAAGATAGTTTTGCAACTAATTTCAAAACAATGATACTTTTGTTATTCTTTGTAGAACCCAAATTACCTCAGAACATATCAACTAATTTCACTTAATATTCACATTTTTGGAGATCAGATTAAAACTCAAGGAAATGAATGATCTTTAGGACCATCTGTTAAATTTACACAAGTCCTTTATAGAAATTAGTTGCTATTGAGAACCTAAGAAGCTGTTACTTACAATTTAATTTTGGCAATCTTACCGATATTTAGTTTCTCGTTATGTTTCAGTATTTTTATATTTATTTTGGAAGAGACCTTATCTATCTATCTATCTATCTATCTATCTATCTATCTATTCAGGGAGCAAATTGACTCTTTTATAGACATTTAAATTTGAGTGGCTTGACCCTCATCTTTATATCAAAAAAAAAAAAAATCATTGTTTATGCATACCTGTCCAGAAAGTTCCGGAGCCTCTGGAAACATAGTTAAGTATTCTTGAAGCGACTCTACACATGATAACACACAGACTGAAGACCTTATAAGCGAAGCAAGATTCAAAATTTTTTCTTTGAGCATTTCCTCTGACATGGGCTCTGCCTCACATCTTATTTCAGGGAGAAAATTAACTGCCTTTGCATTTGCATCAAATTGTTTAACAGACGCCATGGCTTCTGACCATGTCCCAAAGTACAAAAGGGAAGAAAAGGCCCACACCACCGAGGTTTCTTGTGGGTTTTTTACTAGAGCAATGTGAAAAGCTAACAATCCAAACCTGTTAGAAGATGCAAAATCAGGAAATATAAATGCCTGAATCAAAAATAAGAGGAAGTTATGCAGCTACAATTTTTCTGTTCGTGTAATTGATAACTTGAAAATTCTCAATTTTTGTTATGTTTCTTTCATCGTTCTTTTCCTTTTGTATTTCTCTCTTTTTGCAAAAATCAATGAGTGAATTTCAGAAAATGCTTGCCAGAAAAAGCACTTTTCATTTTCAGATGTTCTACGTGTCAGCAAGTAACAATTTTACCTATCCAGTAGTTTCAGTTGTCATTAATCAATGAAATTCAAACAAAAAAGGAAGAAAGAAGATAGAAGAACAATGTATATATTGGGACATGCTAACATTCAAAATTTACAAAATATAATTCTTTAAATTTGTCTATGACATAGGATTTTCTAGTTTGGGTCATCAAATCATAATATCAAAGTTTCAATACTGGTTGATGAATAAAAGGAAAAGTATGACAAACTCTTACCATAAAGTGCAGTCACAAGGTCTATCTGTGAAAAGCAACTTATCCATGCTTGATAATAATTTCTATAAAGGTTGAAAAAAGAAAAGCAATCATAAATACAAGTAACAAAATATTATTGCTGTTAGTACAAACTTTCCCACTTCCAATTCCTGAACCTAATTTATTTAATCAAACAAGATGCCTGCTTCTAGATGTTGTCTACTGATTCAGGATGCACTTCAACTTAACCAGTGATTTCACAAAATTACATTAGGAATCTAAAAAAAATGAATATCAAGATTTTTAGAATATTTGCCCAACTAGTCCATCTTGATCAACTTCTTGACAAAAGGTGACAAAAGTAAGTAAAGAAAAAGAACGCAATGGTACAATATAAGAAATGTCTATCCCAGGGAAAGTCAAATTACTGTAGTGGTAATTTCTTAAAAAGAAAAAGAAAAAAATATTTTACCTACCATGAACATTGTCCGAACATAATCAGATCTATACTTGCTTCTTTGATGATCTAGATATGCTGCCTGGGCACAAAATAGAGAAATGCATCAGCACTTTTAAGGAAACACAGTCATGATTATGTTCATTTAACTTACATGAAATGGCATAAGAATTTCAAGAAGCCCATATCTCTTTAGCAACAGCATTGATGGTCTTGCAGCACCATATGCCAACATGAAATTCAGTTCCATCAGTAACCTTGGCTACACAATAAACCAAAGCAAGAAGATAACGGAACGTAGAGAAAGAATACTAAATTTATAAGTGAATAGAAACATACAAACTGAACACTCCACAATATGCTCACCTTGGTAAGAGTTGAAATAGATGGAGAAAGCTTATTTAACGCATCTTCTGTTTCCTCAGAAAAATGAAAACCAAGTCGAGCAGCAATTCTCAAACCTCGCAATATCCTTGCTGCAGATCAACATAAGATTTCTTCTATAAAGTTTGATATCAGTAATGAAAGGAATATTGTCATTTAACTTGATATGAAAATAATTCATTTCCTTCCTTAACCGAGTTCAAAATTGTTTGCTCAGGATTGAGTGATATTTTAGACCAAATTGACAATTATGACCAATACGAGTTCCAACTTAGTGATTCCCCCAAATTAGTGCTTGCTTCAATACATCAGGATTCCATTTAGTCTTTGATGGGAAACCAGACTCAATGAAACCAAACCAACTTTTTTATGTCATCCTCATGCCTTGAGGCCATACTTCAAGGCTTAATTTATCCTTGATAACAATAGTTTTACAGGCAATTGCACCATTAGTACAGTGAAACCTAGTGTTGTGTACTTTTGTAAGAGTTGCGGAAGCTCAGGTCCTAGGGAATGCTCTCTTGCTTTGCATTAAAAATTTTAGCATATTCATGTCTTCTAGGAGCAAATTCAAAAAAAAAAAAGCCTGATTTAAACTATTGTTCCTTGTTCATGTAATAAGCAGCTTAAGCACGTACCACAGTCTTCGCTGAACGATAAGTGGGCAGAAACTACAGTATTTACCTATTAATATTTTTCCAGGAAAAAAAACCATCAAAGTAAATCATACTCTTATCATAGATCTTTATATTTGCCAATGTGTCAGAGTTTACTTGCAAAGGGGGACAAACCCAAGAAATAGTGATAAATTGTGTCCCAAATTCTGAAGTTGTGTGCAATAGGAAGAAGCAGCAAATAAAGGGTTTCTTTAAAGAAAGCCATGAAAATGGAGCACGAAAAATGAATACCACAGAAAAAAAAAAATGAAGAGGTGCATACCTTAGATAATTTTAAGTCTCGCAAACCATTTACATAATCATAAACTCTGGATTTGACGGGGTCGAAGAATAGTCTGAATCATGACACATGGGATCCAAATCAAAACCATCAAAATTGTGCCAACCAATAATCAAAGTTCGGTTAAAACAAAAAGGAATTTGGTCTTATACATAAAGATAAGAAACATCACCCATTTATGGTAAAATCCCTATGCATAGAATTTTTCCATCGAACTAGGTCTTTTTCATTACAGGCATGCATAGATTTATGCAAAATACCCTCTTTACTTTCTTCATTTTGACCAGTAGTATGAAAGCTCGATACCTATCATCATCCAATTTCATAGCTTAATAACAATAGATATTTTTCAAGATATTAAGGGCATTTGAGTTTATTTAGCTATAACCTTTTTGGTCAAAAAAAAAACAAGAATTTCATTAGCTAATATTGTTCTTTTATTTAATGTAGCTGTAGCTGCCACAATATGCATTTATATGGTAACAAAACTGTGTTCAACAAAGATAAAGCAGTACTAGCTGGTAACACCTTTGTTGACATCTAATGTAGTAAAGCCACAATAAATGAATAATGGAGGCTTGCTTGTGTACTAATTCAAAAATCACAAAGAAGAACATCCACAAAACAGGATAACAGATTTATCAAACAGGAAGGTTAAATAAAAAAAACAAAAGACCACAATCATTTCTTATGTCCAATTCATAAGTTTTTCAGGGCATGCACAAAGAAAATGTTGTAAGTAAGAAAAGGTTCCAACAACAAAGCCTTTAATCCCAAACAATTTGGGTTAGGCTAAAGATGAAATTGATTTAACCAGAGTTACAAGAACATCCAAAGATCTAATAGATAAAATCCAAAGTGCATTGTCGAACCTCTATTATGTTACCAACCATATGAACCTGGCATATGGGGAAGCGACGGCCCACAACAATACATCTTCTAAATTGTCTCTTAATCTGTATTGCATTAGCATCAGATAGGTACAGTTGTGTCACATAATAGAATGTTCAGAATTTTCCTTTGACATCATACAGGTCTATGAGACAGGTATCATATTGTTCATTTATATTATATAGTGGTACTTGTTAGTACTACAATACCATAACCAACTCTGTTGGGCCTTACATTTGTATACTGAATAGCCTATTCTTTGAGCAAAACCCAGATCTGAAAAGATTAAAGAATAAAAATAAGATTTAAACAAGACATCAGGACATCAGAGTTGGTTTAATATTTTTGTAAAGTTGGACCCCAATGGTACAATGCAGAAATCTGGTACAAACTACTTGGTTTTGAGACAAATTGGTAGACCAGGATCACATGATTCAATAAGCTTTGAAATCCACATTAAAAACAAACCTGTCTGTTAGTAGCTGTAGTAATGACATCAAAGTCTTTTGGTACACGCTTCAATAGCAAGTCTCTTACACATCCACCCACAAGGTACGCTTCAAAACCTAGATAACAATTTTCAAGAACCAAAGGTTACCTCTTTGAGTATCAAATATAGCACCACTGTCAAATGCAAAAGTCATATAAAGTTGCATCATAACCCAATATTTTTTAAATGAACTCCTTTTCTCTTAAAAAGATAGTTTTACATTAGTGGTGCTCGGATTAAAAAAAAAATTTGCCAACTTTCTTTATCTTTTATTCAGTTCTTAAAACCAGTACAAATCAACATGCTCGGTCTTTGCAACATTGTTTGTGCAATATCTCAATAATCTAATCTATTAATGTACCATAAAAATGAGTACAGTAAAAAATTAGATCACGTCAATGAGCAAGAAACCACACTATGTGAATTTAGGTGTATTTTGGTACATTGTTTTGCTATGGTAAATATGGATGTAACATACAACATCAACCTTCTTCTTGAAGAGATCTTATGATAGCCCATACTGGCTGACTAATTACTGATTTATCGATGCCGACCTTCCTGGAATTGTAGGATCTCCAAGTTGAAGGGTTACAGAAACCTTACAGGAAAGAGAGAGAAAAAAGAAGAAGAAGGCAAAGCCACTTCAATATTAAGTGCTAATAAAAGAAAGAAAAAAGATCATTTATAAATTATACGAATTGTATACAATATTTTTTTGCTGAGTTTGATTCGGTCTGAGCTCGAGTTCAATTTAGCTTGATTCGATTTTTTGTCAGCTCGAGTTCGATTTAGCTCGGCTCGATTTTTTCTTGAACCAATATCATGACCGTTTAAATATACCACAGTGTATTGCTCAAGTTCACCCTTTTGTGGCTGTGTCTCAACATCTTTTTTTTTTTCGCTCATGGAAACCATAATCTAGAGATAAGTGCCACATGTGGATGCAAATTGGGTCATACCGCACAGCATTTTTAAAGAAGATGTGTTTGAGCTTCCCCTTGGTGCAGATTCAAAACAACTTCAACATTGCATATGGCAATGCACACAGCTAGCATCGGAGAAAAAAAATCGTTACCGGTCTTTAGTGCGGAGCCTACTTCCACTCCTGCGTCCGTCACAACAGCACCAGCGCTCTCAGTCTCACCGCCGTCCTCTCCCGGAAACGTGTGCTTCCATCTCCGAGGCACAACAACCTCCTGCAATTTGAACGCACGCACGCAACCCGTTCGATGAAATGCCAAAACGAAAAGTAGTAATGTTAGGGGGAAGTAATGAGTAAGTGAAAAGGGGACCTGGAGACGGACCGCAATGGAGGAACGGAGACGGGCGAGAGTGGACGGGAGGTAAAGAAGATCGCGCCGTTTGAATATCGACATGGCCGTTGCCGAAGCCGCCGTTCGTTCGCGGACCCGAGAGTCGTCTTGAGGTGGTGTTACAGCGAGTGGGAACGAACTCGGGCCTAATAATAAGTGACAATTTAATTTGAGGGATCCAAATGACACACTTATATTTTAACACAACTCTTATAATAAATTATATAAATTTATAAAAATCTTAAAAATAGAAAATCTTTTATAAACATATTCATTTACTTATAGATCGATCGTGTTTCAAGTTTCATTCAATTTGAGTGTCATTTGATACTCCATCAAGAATTATTAAATTTAGACCGTTCTAATTACTATATAAATTTGATGATCATTGATGGAGTATCAAATAACACTCAAATTGAATGAAATTTGAAACACCGTCGACCTATAAGTAAATGAATATGTTTATAAAAGATTTTCCATTTTTAAGATTTTTTATAAATTTATATGATTTAGTGTAAGAGTTGTGTCAAATTTTTGGGTGTCATTGGATCCCTCCTCATTTAATTTTCCTTTTTTTTTTAAGATTTAAGAAGATGAGCTTGAATTTTACTCCAATACTCCCACTAAAAAAAATTTCTTTTCGATTTGACGATTATAAATAAATATTACCTATTATGAGATTTATAAATGAATATTACCCATTATGAAATTTATTTGTAACTGATACAATTATCTGAGTATGAGTTAGGTATGAGTACAGAAGTAACGTTCTTAAAGCTTTTATCTCAACCGTCTCGAGTCTTGAGTCTTGACCGTAAGGTTTTTGAAAATTTTGAAAAAAGTTATAGAAAGTTTTGAAAATAAAAAAAAATTATATGGATGGTAGTTCTTCAGGTTTCAATTAATTTGATAATTGTTTGATAACTTATTAAAATTTTATATATTTTTTAACGGATATAATTTTAATGGGTATTTAAAAAGCTATCAAACATCACTTTAAAAACAATACTTTGATTTAATTTTAACGGGTCTTTAAAAAATCATCAAACATCACTTTAAAAACAATACTTTGATTTAATTTTAACGGGTCTTTAAAAAATCATCAAACATCACTTTAAAAACAATACTTTGGTAAAATTTTTTATATTTTTGAAATTTTTTTTCAAAATTTTAAATTTCTAGTGGTCAAGATTATCAAAAATAAGTATTGTCAACGGATCCTTCTCTTCTTTACAATTTTCAAAAACTAACTTACAATTAAAATCTCATATGAAGATCAAATTGCACAGTCGACCTAGTTTTAAAAATGAAATATAGGTTAATAGATATTCAATCATTTATGAAGAGAGATTTATTGACAATGTTTATCTTGACAATATTAAAAGTGAAATATTTAAAAATTTTGACAAAAAAAATATATTTAGAAAATCTTAAAAATGAGAAAAAATAATTATATATTATTCTTTAACACATAGATTCATGGTGTATCAAATTTGAATACCATTTAAACAGTACTTAAATTGAGCTATTTTATAAGATGTAGTTAGTCTATTAGGTTAACGATACATATATAAACTTTTTCCATTTTAAAACTTTTTTAACACCTATTTTTTTTATTAAACATCTCATTGTTACGATAAGCATTGTCAAGGGATCCCTACTCGTCATTTATTTGTCTCATTGCCAAAAGTATTAAAGAAGAGGAGAGATCCGTCGACAATGGTTATATTGACAATCTTGACAATTGAGTATTCAAAAAATAAAAAAAAAATTGCTTAAAAAACCTTAAAAATAGAAAATTATTTAAATAGCTCTATTTGTGTTTCTAACAATTTTGGATTTACTTTTACACATTTTATGGTTAAAACCATTCTAAAATGATCCAAAAATAGCATCTTCCAACGATAGAGTATTGGTTGATCCAAATAGCAACTTCTAACAAAACTAGTCTAAAATTATTTAAGTCTTCTATATTAAAATTTGGGTTGATTTCCACTCAAAAGCAACACCAAAACTCACACTTTTGTTTTAAATTATGACTTAAACAAGTTTACATACATCCCACGACAGGATCGTGTGTTTTACAATACCGAACTTGCACAAAATGAACAAAATTGTACAATTTTAGCTGTTAAAATTTTATAAAAATATAAAGAGTTAATTTCTTAATTAATATAAATTATAAATAACATTAGGCCCCGTTCGGATGTCATATGTTTCATGGGAAATCACCGGGAAGTTGACCCGGTGGGAATTTTTATCAAATGTGTGTTTGGGTTAGCATTTCTCAGGTGCGCGGGAAGAGTTATATTTCTCACCTATTTTCTCATCTCTTCACAATTTGGTGGGCAGAAAATAATTAGCTCAGAGCTGATTATTATTTTCCCACCAAGCTCTTATTCCTCCTTGCAGAAGCACATCACAATAACAATAACAATAATAACAATAATAATAATAATTAATTATAATTATAATTATGATAATAATAACAAATATAATAAATTTATAATTACAACAATTGTGATAATATTATGAGTGAGGCTATTATATTATTAATAGTACGGATTGCTCCGTACTATTGTCACATATCTCTAATTTTAAAATATTAGTAGTCGATCCAAACTGTTCATTATGATTTTACTTGTAAACTAAATTTTATATTTTTTTGAATTTGTTTAGTATTTTTTGAGATATTTTAAAATGTCACCTATTTAAATGGCTCGTAATGTCTTAATGAAGTGACTTTTGAAAATATCTTAAAAACAGTAAAAAGTTACTAAAAATTTTAAAATTTGGTTTACAAGTTAAATTAGATATAAAGATCATAATAAATGATTCGGATCGACTATTAGTATTTTGAAATTGGAGATATGGTCAATAGTACGGGGCAATTTGTACTTTTAATAATGCAATTTGTACTTATAATTAGTACTTACATTAATCATACAAATGAAAAAATAAAATCCCCAAAATAATTCCCATGGTGCATCCAAACGGTCATTCACATATTCCCGTTGTCAATCCCGTGAGTATGGGTTCCCAGATTTTGATAAGTGGGTTCCCGTACCCACGTAATCCCATGACAACCGAACACGCCCTTAGTGTATTTCATACCAAGATTGATATATTTCCTTTTTTTGTATAAACTAAAATGGAGAGGAAGTTGTTTAATTGGAGAACATCAACACCTTTGAAATCAATGTATTTTGATCTGTACTGTTGATTAAGGGGTAGAATGAGGATTAAAAAAGTTTGAAGAAGAAGAAGAAAATTGGAGACATCCAATTCTTACGTGCTTTATAATATAGTATAGATATATTGTAGATGAATTGGAAAATCTTATCTAGCTTTCTATAATTACTTTTATATTATTAATAAAAAAAACTTAATTAGTACTGTTGTTCTTATATTTCTTTAAATGGCAGGTGATAGAACACTGAAAATATTGCAATGTGCCAGCAAAGAACATACACACAAAAACACTAAAGAACTGTATCATGCGTACGTGGTATATGTGGTATACGCAGCCTACGGTATTATACCCATCATAGAACTAATAACAGGATGTCACTTTGTAGCTATCACATAATTCCACTCATAGGCAATGCGATCACATATGGCTACCATACTTTAGTTTCCTTGGGCTACCAAAAAGAAATATGGCAATGTTTTTTCATCCGAAGAACTTCATAGGCTATAAACCTAGTCTGTAAAACTGTAATTAACTAAATTAAGTATTGTCATCAGGGTGCAGGCATTTATTTTTTGGTGCATTCACATCAATGAGCATCAATATTGGAACTCGGACTAGCTCTGATACTAATTGTTATCAGAGTTGGTTCGAGTTCCAACAATTGGTATCAGCAAAGGTTTAAATAATACTCATAGCGGTCGATATAGCGTTTTGGAAGCAAAACGCTACGACGTTATCTGTTTTTTCCCGCTATTTGATACTTTATATAGTAACATATAAAATATGGTTAGAATCATCTAAATTTTCAATTATTTTATGATATCTACACTTCATAGTTATTATTTATGTTTTACAATCGTTTAACACATAATTAATTAGATTTGTAAACAGCAATCAATGTTATATAAACTTAGTATCCACATAAGAAAAATTGTGAGATTGATTAGTGAAAAAAAAGTCGTATACTTGAAATTCATTAAAATATTATATAATCAATAAATATTTTTTTAAATAATGTTTTATCATAATTTATTTACAATTTTTCTATTATAACTTTTAGGTTCTAACTTTTTTTCTTAAAAAATGATACATAGATAATTTATTTTTGATAACTTCAATTATCCATTTATTTTTTAATATTTAGGAAAAGTAATTACCTAATGATTCAATTTGAAATCATTTTGATAGAAACAAACAATACTTGTGCAATAAAAGACTGACCATTATGTTGTACTATGTTAATATATCTGAACATGAATGTTTTGTTTCAAAAGTGATACAATAATTATATAATTTTTAAACAATTTGGTTAGAAAACTTTATATAATTATTCATCATTTTTATTAAATATGTTAGCTCATGAACCAATAAAATAGTTAAAATATTCTACTTAACAGGAACCGGTAGCATCCGCGATAGCGCCGATATCCGATATCCGCTATCAAATATACCCCACCGTAACGAGTCCGCTATCTGCTATTTAAACCTTTGAGTATCAGGGTTAGTTTGAGTTCCAACAATTGGTATCACAACAGCGGTAAACAAACCAATTTTACCCATCATCACAAGCCCCTTTCTTGTGACAATAATGACATTCAACGTCTTGCTTGCATTGCCTATCTTTTCTTCTTGTAACAATCGGCTTGCACGTGACCAAACTTGAGTTCTTTTCTCAGGTTAGAAGTTTTGAAGGAGAAAAAATGTATTTTTGAGTCAAAGTACGAAGATGATGTGCTTTGAAAGTTTGAGATGCATAATTGCAATTTAGCAAGTCTAGAGACAAGTCAGGTCAAAGGGGATCTTGAAGAAGCAGAAAACAAGTATGTTGTAGTTACAAAGTTACTGAGAAGTTTAATTGATGTTGTGACGTGATGAATGTGATAGATTTTGGATCAAGGGAGAGTGTTGGAAATTGATCCACAATAAGAGTCCAAAATTAAAAGTTTGTATTTGTTCGACCTTTTAAACGAAAATCGAAACAATAAATTTTTTTTTAATTATATGAAATAGAAATAGAAGAATATAATTATAAGATTGAGTGAAACGTTATGAACTCTCCATCTTAGAAATAAGTGAGGTCGAAACATGTCGGGCAAGCACGGTGGACCAGGAGCAAAATGTTGCATTTTCTTTATCTGAGGCGATGGATCAAAGATAAAAGCCATACCAAATTGCAAAGAACAAAGTTGAAAACTAAAAGCAATGTTTTTTTTTTCCTTTCTTTCTTTCGATCACAATGAGAAGAAAATAGAAAAGTAATCGAATTGGGAGAGATGACGGTGCGTTTAAAGAATAATACGTTGGGAGTGGAAAGAAAAATTAAAAAGCTATCGGTTCAATCTACGGGATCATGATAATATTTCTCTCCATTTCAAAAATAGACTTGGAACAAAATGGAGATTCCATTCCTTACATTTTTTATAGGAGTACAAATATATCTATAGATTTATATTTTCAGACCAAAATTGCATACACACCGCCGGACATCTCCGTAAATACCAGAAACGCAAGGGTTACAAGTACAAAACATAACTCGCATATACCTTGGACCAACATCATATTTCTTGCGAGCAAAGCCATTCCTATTCTATTCTATTATTATATTCTACTCTCTCTCGCTCTCTCGCTCGCTCGCTCGCTCTTTTATTTATATTTTCTTTTCTTTTCCTCTGTGCGCGAGCGAATCCGAACTCAAACTCGCTGCGCCTTCTCCGAGTCCGATCCGTACGTACGACTAGGGTTAGGGTTTCTTCTCCCATCCATGGGCGGAGGCGAAGGAGATTCCGGCGAGGAGAGCGGCGTGGCGCCCCCTGCTGCTGCCGTCGTGGCCGTCCACATCCGCTGCTCCAACGGGAACAAGTTCTCCGTGCAGACCGAGCTCGGCGCCACCGTCGGGGACTTCAAGGCCGCCGTCGCCACCAAGTGCGACGTACCTGCCGAGCAGCAGAGGCTGATCTACAAGGGCCGGATTCTGAAGGACGAACAGACGCTCTCTAGCTATGGTATAATTTGTGAATCCGTATTATTTCATTAATTTTTTACTTTTTTGCCTGTTAAAATTGGTTCAGATTGCGTTAGTCTGCAGGGAATTCTGCTGGATATGCTTAGGCCAGGTTTAGTTTCAATTTTGCAAAATTAAATCGTTTTGGAGTGGATCTGCTTTTGATCTGTGATTTAGGTCTTAAATATGTTCTGATAATTTTAATTTAGAAGGAAAAAAAGGTATTTGTTATCTTAAGTAGTCCGGTGCCTCAATGATTTGTGCCATTACAAGTGGAATTTTGATGGCGCATTAGTTATATCACATAGTAACCAAACCTAATATAAATAGACTATTACTATGATATAAGATACTGATAGGAGCTAGAATTGGACTAATTAAGGATACGATGCATGGGGAGGGTGCAGATTGGAATTAGTAATTGCCTAGTTGTCCAGATTTGATGTGTGAGATAGATTTACGGTTTTATTATGCGATTTCTCACATTGTAAAGGAACAAGATACATGATGTTTAGCTGCACTTTTTAGAGGGAAAGAGACTAAGGATGGTTAAATGTTTTGTAAAGTTAATATTTGTCAGACCTCATTTGATGCATGCTCTTTTCTCAGGAATAAAATTTCATTTTATGTTTTATCAGTGGTACCTTTTTAATCATCTAAACCAACTCTATGTTGTTAAATAAGTGCACACAACAAAACAAGTATCGAGAGTACAGTGTAGTTTGATACTTGTCAGCAAACTGTAACGGACTTACAATAATATTTATGTCAGTTATCTTTTCACAAGCCGGAAATCATATTTATGTCAATAAAGTGTAACGGACATCCAATAATCTGTTACAACATACGTTGATACCATAATAACTTCTGCACGTGTGTTGTTGGTCAATAATGTAATGGACCTTTTAATAATATTCGGGACTTTCACCGATGCCGTTATTGGAAATGATATCAGTAAAACACTTTCCATATATATCCATCGTTATGTGTAGCTTGTGTGAGAAGATATATATTTAGTTTAAACCTTTCTTAATTAAGAACTATAATATTCGAATAAATTCTATATGTTTTGCTCTTTTTAACTGGTCATTATTTTGGGACTTTGATCAGGTGTGGAGTCAGATCACACAATCCACCTAGTCCGAGCTTCACCTCCAATGAGCGCACCTGACACCACTACCACAGGCAGCCAGGGAGCAGCAACCCAGGCCCCTAATAGTGGATCATCACCAGCACCTGGCATGGGGGGCTTCCTCTTTCCTGGGCTCGGTCTAAACAATCTAGGCTCAAATAACTCCAACCTTTTCGGTGGTCTACCCGACATTGACATGATGCAGCAACAGCTGAGCCAAAACCCTGGCATCATGCGTGACATCATGAACACCCCTGCCATACAATCACTAATGAACAACCCTGATTTAATGCGCAATATCATTATGAACAACCCTCAAATGCGTGAGATTATTGACCGCAATCCTGACCTGGCCCACATTCTAAATGACCCCAGCATTCTCCGTCAGACTCTGGAGGCTGCACGTAATCCGGAGCTCATGAGAGAAATGATGCGAAACACAGATCGGGCCATGAGTAACATAGAGTCTTCTCCTGAAGGTTTCAACATGCTAAGGAGGATGTATGAGACAGTTCAGGAGCCGTTTTTGAATGCCACTACCATGGGTGGAGAGGCAGATACGGGTTCTAACCCATTTGCAGCACTTTTTGGTAACCAAGCTGGAAACCGTGCAGGCACAAATCAGGCTTCTAACACTGCAAATACGGGTTCTGATTCTGCTAGTCCTTCTCCTGCCCCTAATACCAATCCACTTCCCAATCCGTGGAGCACAAGTAGTAAGTTTTGCATTGTCTGATACAGATATGATGTAATTTGAGTACAAACAAGGCATCTGTCATGAACTAGCTATTTTAGTCAAATCAAAAGATGAACTTTGTGATAGTATATAGGTAGAAAATAATAAATAATATATGAGATAAAAAGGAGAGATGTTTCTAGAAATGTAAGACAACCAATTGAACTTGTATACTGTTTTGATCCGACGGTTCTCATTTCAGAATTGTGTACTGTTCATGCTCTCCCTGGTTCTTTTTGAGTTTCTTTTCTTTTGGGATACTCCGCAGGTTCACAGGAATCATTATTTCTGTCAATGGTCATTGCTTGATTGCCTGACTTTATCTAGATTATTAGTAATCACTGAAATTGTTTCTATACCAGTCAATAACTAATCAGATCATTAACGAGTGTGGAATTCTGTTTTGATTATCCATGGCTTATACTTCTTTTGGGTGTTATGTTTCTATATATGTGACAGCCGGAGGAGCACAGACGGGTACAAGATCAACTCCTGCTGGCGAAACTCGGGCCCCTCCAGCTGGTGGTTTAGGCGGATTAGGTGGGTTAGGTGGGGCCGGCATGCCTGATTTGACAAGCTTGTTAGGTGGTGGCATGCCTGATCCCTCCCATTTCAATCAAATCTTACAAAATCCAGCCATGATGCAGCTGATGCAGAACTTGATGTCTGATCCTCAGACATTCAATCAGGTATATGGTCTGCACTCCTGTTTTGCTTTTTAGAACAGAGAATAACAATTATAGTTATTACCGAAAATCTCCTTGGGAGTTCATTATCCTGGAAACTAGTTCATGAGCAACAGAGGACAGCAAATAATTATTTAGGACAAATTAAGTTGAAAATTGATTGTATGCAAGTGCTGCCCAGATACTTCTGCCACCTTTTCTCTGAAGGAGAATTATTCGCAAGCAAATTAGATTATTATTATGGGGTAGCTTCTTGTTAATCAAGTCAAGAATTATGCAGTTCCTAGTTGTTGTGAATTAACACTTACCAAACTGCTCTTTACCTGTTTTGCTAGTTGCTTGGCTTCAACCCCGCTTTACGTGGCTTGTTGGATTCAAACCCTCAATTAAGGGAGATGATTCAGAACCCTGACTTCATTCGCCAGTTAATGTCTCCTGAAACTATGCAGGTGTGTTTGTGTTACTTCTTGGAAATAATGCCAGTATTTCTTAACATTTCATAACTTACGTATACTTTGTAGCTGTAAAACAGCCTAAGAATTTACAATTATGGCCATTTGTTAGCTTTGGATATTTAATGATCAAGAAAGGATGCCTGGACAGTTTAGGTTGACCCATCAAGTCCGAACAGTACATCAAATCTATAATTTGCCTGATATAGCTCAGTTTGTGTCCGTTCCAAATTAATTAAGGAAATCTCTTGTACAGTGGAAAATATATTACTTGTGTTAATTGGTTGGTATTTCCCAAAATGGATGGTCATAGATGCAAAATATGAGAAAAAATTCCCAGAATTGTTGGTGCTACATGCGCACCTACATTTTTTGCAACATGGTCTGTGTTTAATGCTTGTTCAATTCTTTCCTTTCAGCAAATACTGAGCTTGCAACAGTCTCTACAAGGGCTTGCACAGTTAGGTCGGCAGCCATCAGGCCAGTGAGTATTGTTACCCATGCAATTTCCTTATAATTAATTAATAAAGAAATTCCTTATAATCAAATAACAAGTGTCTTTTTTTTGACGGGCAGTCTTATCAATGTTGCTATGTTTTACTTTTCAGGGAACAAAACCAGACTGGCGGCGGCGCAGCAGGTACACATTTTTACTCCTATAAATTTGTACTCTAACAAAAATTTAGTATACAGTGCACATGGGTTTAGTTTACAGGTTTCTATTGATGACAATGTTTGGTAAAACAGTTAAATAATAATCCTTGCTTTTGCAAGTCAAGATACCACTCAATTTATTACTAAACAGTCTTTTTTTTCTTATAATTATGTTAAATCTTATTGACATATTTAGTTTTAAACATCTAATGTTGATATAATAACCGTATATTATAATATCATTAGCATATGAAAATGGGTGTATGTACCAGTTTTGTCTGATGCTTTCATCAATTAGCCAATTACATACTGGTACATACAAAAGTACCATATTGCCTATTATCTCCATATTTGCATTTTTCGTTGACACTACCTATGTCATAGCCTTAGAGTATATTGCCAATTAATATAATTTAGAAGATGTTCTAGTTGACAGTAGTCTTCTAGTGCGTAAGTTTGTTCTGAGAAAAATAAATTCTCAGGAGCTGGACTTGGGAGCAATGCTAATCTGGAGCTTTTGAGGAACCTTTTTGGGGGACTTGGTGCAGGTGGACTTGGTGCGGGCGGTCTTGGTGTTCCGGCTAATCAGCCTAATGGTGAGTATTTTCTTCTCATTTTCTTTTGCTCCTTATAATCTGCACTCTGCCACCAGTTGTTGATGAGTTAGCGAATCAGTGAGTCCTCAGGGGTTGCCATTGATACTGTACTATGCATGAAGCCTCTATGGCTAATTGGGTCAATCTTGAAGAAAATTGAAGCCTTTTTTTTCTTTGAAGTTTTTGCCATGCATACTGTACTATGCATGATCCTTATTGGAAGAACTGTGCACTCTATTTCTTTGGTGGAGAGGACCGTCTTTTCTTTTCTAATTATCTACGCCATTTTACGTGGCATTTTATTCTTATTTTTCAGTGCCCCCAGAAGAATTGTATGCAACTCAGCTGACACAGCTGCAGGAAATGGGTTTCATTGATACCCAAGAAAATATCCGTGCATTGATAGCCACCTCAGGAAATGTACATGCAGCGGTCGAAAGACTTCTTGGTAATTTCGGTCTTTAGGTGCGATAGTTGCATGATACATAACTTATTGGGTACCGGCTGCCTGATTGCCTTGTTATTGTATCATTTGTTCCATGCTACCTTTTGTTCTAAAATATCTCATGAGATTTAATGACAAGAAGATTAAGGTTGCTTCCCGTTTTAAGATGGAAAATAAATAGAGGGTTGGTTGGTTGATTTATGGATATTGAAGTCGGCTTTCTGTTTTTAGATTATATCTGTATTTTCTTCTTTGGATCGTTTTGTACATACATATTTAAAGTCGTTTATCTTTTGTTCTGTATATGCATGTGTCTGATTCTGTGCTTCTGATGTGCCACTCTTTCGAGCCAATATTGATTCATACAATGTGAATCATGGGGGTTGAAAGGTAATGACAGGCACCTCCTGCGTATAAATTTGATGACAAGGTTAAGAGGGTGGGCTTGCTAAATTTTTGCTAACGTGGTAAACATTGATTTCAACTCTGACCATTAAATGTTTGGTAAACAGGTTTGTTCTTAGCTATTGCATCATCGTCGTAGAGATTAAAATGTTTGTTCGCCTATATCAGTTCAAAGTAGAAATTTGAACAATTATTACATATATATATAGGGTTCCAAAAGGTTTTAGGTTATTTTGATAACATATATTTGTGTGGGCCGAGTGTAAGAGTATTATCCCTATCAAAACTTAAAAGTTGGATGTTTACCCATCGAAATGTCAAGCTCTTGGATATATACCCATAAATTGTTTGGTCTTCTCCTTCCTCTTGCATTCCATCACCGTACTTAAATCAATGCTGAAAGAGAATAAAATGACAAAAAAGAAGAAGAAACCTTGTTGGACACATTGGTGTGAGATGCAATTATTTTCAAATTGCCTACCACAATGGTCTGAAATTCAGATGCGAGACAACATGATACCGGCCTTTGATACAACATGCTTGATTGCTTGGCATGCACACAGTTTGGCCCGGAATCTCGATTGTACTTTCGTTATTGAGATATCACTTGAAGCAATAAACACGGTGATCATGCTTTCCTACTTAAAATATTCACAATTGGTATATTGTTCACATGCGACCTAACACATGAAACATATCTAATTCACATACAGTAGCAGCTTAATTGTTTAGACACCAAACCCTTGCGAGAAGTGTCTTTGGAGCAAAGTGTCTTTGGAGAGAAGGATTTCATTGACTAGGCAAAGATGTGTGCATAACTCAACATAACAATACGGTGGTTATATTCACAAGTTTTTAACCTGGAATAAAAGATTTAATTTCATCAATTCAGTAGTTAAGTTAGAAAATAGAGTTCAAATCATTCCATGGCTTTCAATTTAGAACTCTTTTTGAGGGAAGTCTTGAGGCTCCAACAGGCAACATCAAATACGGTCTTTAACTACTAAAACAGAGAGCAGAAATATTGTGGTGCAGAAAAATACACAAACCTGTTAAAAACACAAACACCACAGAGAACATCACGACAAATAAATTTCGGACTCTCTCTCTTTTGGTGGCTCGAATGCAGTTCCTGAAGATATGATGGGGATCATTCCATTCTTGTTTTGCCCTTTTTTTATACCTTTTTCAAAACTTCAAAGGCTTGTTCTTTCTTTGTTGGGCCCCTTATTAGCCCACGGTATTATCTCGTTATAATTCATATCCGCCCCTTGGAATGTAATTGGTATCCACACAATTTATCATGTTTTTGTTTTTGTTTTTAGTTCTCATGCTCTTTTTTTTGTCTCGTCTTTTGCTCGGTTTTTAACTTTTTCCTTATTTTCTTGCCCTTTTTTGGGGCCCAATTTGTGGGTTTAATTAATTAAGATTTAAGGCTCTAACCTAATCAACGTATTAAGTCAAGGCACGCGTCAGAAGGGACAATTGACACGTGGAGGTGTGTGATTGAGACACGCCAGCAGTGTCCCATGGTGCAACATGCAGCATTTTGTTATAGAAAAACCCAAAAAGATAAAGATCAAAAAAAAAAAACCCAAAAAAGATAAAGATCAAAAAACAAAAAAAAAAACCTAAAAGATCAGGTTGCCATTCCTACTCTGACGTCGTCTATTTTTATTGTTTCAAGGTTGTGGATTTATTATGGGAACAAACAATGAATGCATAAAGAAGATGAAAAGATCAGCTTGCCACGTCCGACTGTTGATTAAAAAAATCCAACCTTTGCAGGGATTTATATTAAAGATTGCTGTCATTAAGATTAAGCTAACTACTAATGAGTCTGAGATTGTAATATTTTATTTATTATAAGGGTCAGAAATAGTCAGTATATTAATATATAATATTTAGGTTATAGTTTGAGACTTGTAGTATAGCAGATTAACCAAACTACCAATTGATGTTATAATTATATTATTATCAATAATTAGCCTTATTTATATCCCTTTTCAGCTTCATTTTTAAGAAACCAAAAATGCAAATCCAAATGCTTAACTTAACCTCACCCAAAATACAATCTATTTTATCATATTATCTCCGACTATATCCTTACTTATATATAAAAGCATATTGAAAAAAATGATATAAAAGTCCTATCTTCCCCAAATAAGAAACTTGAACCGTTGATCATTTATTTAGATAGATCAGAACCATTGATTTACGTTAATACATGTTACGTTCTTGGCTCATTAAAATTAAAGGCTCTTATAAATGATCTTAATTTAAGACCTATTACATATTATTTTAAAAAAATTATTATAAGAAATAACAATTTCAGCTCAAAGTAAGGCTTAGGCTCTTTACTAGTTTGTACTCTATACATAATCCGATTATTTATTTTAGAGATGACCCACCACCAGATAATAATAGATTAATAGTTATCCAAAATTGAAATTTCCAGGGAAGTTATTTACGCCACAGAAAAATAACAAAAAGAAAAGAAGCTTATGGAACTTGCTTTGTTTGTGTACAACACACTGTATGTATGTACATCATCATCATCATTACATGTGAAAGGAATCTGAAAATCAAAATGCCTATTCCTTTCTTCTTTCTTCCTTTCCCACATTCCTACATTGTAATTGTATCCTCTCACGCAAACCAACACATTTATCTCTATTTTCCCTCATTTATCGTCAAAAATTACAACCATTTTTTTTTTTTTCTGTGGATAAGAATTGCTAACCGTCTCGTAACAGAACAATCATATCATCACCCCTTCTTTTTTTTTAACCAAATCGTTTTTTTTAGGCTTTTCCTATCAATCCGGTTCACAGTATTCAATATAGACAACTCTCCTTTCTAACAACTGGGACCCACTTTTCAGAACATGAATAGATTGTTATATCATGAAACAGTTCTAGCTAAAAAATCCCAAGTTCCCAATTGGGTATATTAACCAATTAGACCTAAGGCTATAAATACTCATCCGATAATCTCGGCCGTCTAAAAACCGGATAGATAAACAAACCGACGGTCCCCGAAAACAACTCCGCACACCGTTTCCCTACATCCGACCGTCAATCCACCCCACGCACGAATCTTAAAGCAGGGATCCACCCACGAGACGCAATCGGAACCGTCCATCAATCTCCCCGCTATTTTAACGGAACCCGAAAGAGAAGCGACAACTTTGTCACCCGAACCCGAAAATAACCCCGCATACATACCTATCCCTACATCCGACCGTCCATCAATCCTTAACACGAATCTTAAAGCAGGGATCCACCCGCGAGACCCCATCCCACCCGTCCATCCATCTCCCCACTATTTTAACGGACCCCGAACAAAAGAAAGAAAGAAACAGAGAACCAAAAAAAAAAAAAAGCGAGGGACGAGTCGTTGGCTTTATTTATAAATAAATAAATTGGGAGCTGCCACCCTTCGCCTTTCGAAAGAGAGAAAGAGAGAAAGAGGAGAGGAAGAGAGGAGAGGAGAGGAGAGGAGAGTGGGAGCTGTCTCTGCCTGCCTGCCGAGAGCCCTTCGAAGCGTAATAGTCGGATACAGAGTTCGCCATGGATCCGTACAAGGTATATATGTATATATATATGTATATGCATACTCCTGTTTTTATGATTCGTTGTTCATTGTTGGAGGATCGCGGGGTTCCGGTAGCGATCTTTTGTGGATTCGGGAATTAGTTAATCAATTCTGCTGGTCTGAAATCTGAATCGTAGTTTGAAGTTTGAATTTTGAACTAGTTTTTTTTTTTGTCGATTTTGTTTGGGGAAGGAAAACGGGCGCCAAAATATTCCGATCGGTTTTAGGATCAATAGCTGTATGTGGTAATAGTATGATCCTGATTTTTTTCTCTCTTTTTTGCGAATAATTGTTTTTGGATAATTGGTATGTACGGAATTGAGAAAATTTGGGTGAATGGGTAGTTTGGAACGATTTAATGTTTGGGTAGAAGAGGAAATTTGGGGACTTCCCTTTTCATACGTTTCAACCATAATAAGTCAACTCGAATACTTGATTGTGACCTTAATTAGGAGAGAAAAGGTGATATATTGAGAAATTCATTTATTAAAGGTTAAAGCTTTTACCTTTGCTTTATATTAGCGCTTGCTGTAGTGATTGTTCTGGTTCTGGAGGTACAAGTTTAATGGATGAAAATGCCTTGAAAAAAGATAGAGCATGTAAATATTTGCAATATGTATGTAATAGTAAATGCCTTTGTACCGGACAGTTACGCAAATAGTGTTTGTTGGAGGGTGTGTAAGCAATTCATGGTTGGTATACAATGATTGACTGAATTAAGTCTGATATACGACAATTTTTTATTGCTATAGGACAATTTTTAATGGTGTTTATGCTAGTTTGTTGAGATAATAAACTAAAAAGTTTTCATGCCCTTAACAAATCAAATTTCATGGCAATTGGCAAGTTTTAAATTTATTTGAACTCTTGACAAGCACTTGATACCATATCAAACTGGCTCTTTGCCTCGTTCTCTTCTGTTAGAGTGTGTATACTATATTATCATTGCTTGTGAGTTGTGACCTTTTTGCCACTGAGCTCTGACGTGTTGTATCTCATAATTTATTAATTGACAATTTGATTTACAGTACCGTCCAGGGAGTGCCTTCAACTCCCCTTTCTGGACCACCAACTCTGGTGCTCCTGTCTGGAACAACAATGCCTCTCTTACCGTCGGCTCCCGAGGTGATTTTCCTTATAGTTCTTACATTACTTGCTTGGTCCATTTTATTTCCTCTATATCTTAAAAACTGTGTCTAAATAGCATCCTACCAACTTCGCTCGTGTATGTAATTAGATTCTGTCTAAAACTGAAACAACCCAAAGAATAACAATAGAGCACTCTCATGAACTGCTTCTGTAGTCTTTACTTTCTCTTAGTCATTATTGAATTAATAATGTATAAATTATAAGTACGACTGCTTCACAATTGACATAGAATCATGTTCTTTTATTTGGTATAGCCCTTTTAACTGTACTGATAGATCTTTTCTTTTTATTATTTAAGGTCCAATTCTTCTTGAGGACTACCACCTGGTTGAAAAGCTCGCTCAATTTGACCGTGAGCGTATCCCTGAGCGTGTTGTCCACGCTAGAGGTGCCAGTGCCAAGGGTTTCTTTGAGGTTACACACGACATCTCTCACCTGACCTGTGCTGATTTCCTTCGTGCACCTGGTGTACAGACCCCAGTAATTGTGCGTTTTTCAACTGTCATTCATGAGCGTGGCAGTCCAGAAACTTTGAGGGACCCCCGTGGTTTCGCTGTTAAGTTCTACACTAGAGAGGTGTGCCTACCATCTTTTTCCCTTGTGTAGACATTTCTTTGAGAATGGAGCTAAATTTGTACAATTCTCTTATATAGGAAATTCGTACTAACACAGCCTGATAGATATTCATTGAAAATCAATTTGTTGTGTGATATTTTTGTGAAATGCAGTATCCCAATCACACCAGGTTATATGATGTATTGAAAACATTGAAGTGTATACCAGCCATAATTAATTACCGAAAGTCTCAATTGGCATGATTAGCGGTTTTCATATCAGCCTATAAAATTTAGCAATATTCAGACATCAAGAGAAAATATAAGTCAGTATTAAAAAAACTGAAGCTATCATTGACATCAAATTCTAATTACTTTTTTTTTTTTTTTTCATGTAAGAGTACAATTTCAGTTTAGTTTTAAAGGATTCTTCCTCATTTTATTAGTACGATTAACCCCTTGTTATTACAGGGCAACTTTGACCTTGTTGGAAACAACTTCCCAGTTTTCTTCATCCGTGACGGCATGAAGTTCCCTGACATGGTGCACTCACTAAAGCCTAACCCCAAATCCCACATCCAGGAGGACTGGCGTATCTTGGACTTCTTCTCACACCACCCTGAGAGTCTCCACATGTTCACCTTCCTCTATGATGATGTTGGTATCCCAGCTGATTATCGCCACATGGATGGCTCCGGCGTCAACACCTATACCCTCATCAGCAAGGAAGGCAAGGCTCACTATGTCAAGTTCCACTGGAAGCCAACCTGCGGTGTCAAGTCATTGCTGGAAGAAGAGGCTGTCACTGTTGGTGGTAAGTTTTTACTTCTATCATTCTATGCCAATACTGAATTTTCCAGGAGTTGAATTTCTGCTTTCTAGGAAAAAAAATGATTTTTAATTCAGGATTATGGGAAGCAGAAATGCACGGGCATTTAAAACATTTATTTGCTTACTCTTGGTTCCTGGTTAATTAGCAATTATATATTTATATGGACATTTATTCCCAGATATTATGAATGAAAGGAAGTTATTTGTGGTATCCAAAATATAAAAAATGATAAGTAAAAATTGTTTTACAGGATTGCTGCCAAGTAAATTTTTTTTTTTGTATTAATTCAAGGAACCAAAAAAACTTGTTTTCCTAGAACAATTGTCCAGCTTTATTGGAAATTTGGGACCAAGTCAATTGAGGATACAATTCAGTGCAAGATTGACATGTTAGTAGTTACACCTTTTGTTGCAAAAACAGAAAATTTGACCTATTTTATTTATATCCACCAGGTACCAACCACAGCCATGCAACCAAGGATCTATATGACTCCATTGCAGCCGGTAATTACCCTGAATGGAAGCTCTTTGTCCAAACCATTGACCCAGATTATGAGGACAGATTTGACTTTGACCCCCTTGATGTGACCAAGACCTGGCCTGAGGACATCATCCCTCTCCAGCCAGTTGGCCGCATGGTTCTCAACAAGAACATCGACAACTTCTTTGCTGAGAATGAGCAACTTGCATTCTGTCCCTCAATTGTGGTCCCTGGTATCTACTACTCTGATGACAAGCTGTTGCAGACCAGGATATTCTCATACTCTGACACCCAGAGGCACCGTCTAGGCCCCAATTACCTCATGCTACCTCCCAATGCACCCAAGTGTGCCCACCACAACAATCACTATGATGGTCACATGAACTTCATGCACAGAGATGAGGAGGTAAATTCTTATATTCTCATTGCTTACTTGATTTGTTGTTGACCAATCAGGTCAATTGCAATGGCTTTTCTAATCGTGTTTTCTTTGACTTAAGGTGGATTACTTCCCTTCAAGGTATGATCCGGTCCGCCATGCTGAGAGGTACCCGATTCCACCACGTGTTTTGACTGGCCGTCGTGAGAAGGTAGAGTTATTTTCTTTTAATGTAATGATTTATTCATGTGTGCAATGTAGTCATGTAGTTAAACAGACGTTATATTTTAAACACTAGTGAGTTCCGGACTTTCCCCCTCCAACTGAGTTGAGTGCTGGACAATTTGTTATTTCTTCTTTTGGAACTGCCATTGAAATTCATTGTGAATAGCTCGCAGAAAAAATCATGCGATAATTTTAAAGATATGGTAAAGTAACTTATATCTGGGAAGGTATACTTTCATTGTGGTATACTGACAGAATCTCAACTTCTTGTGAAATACAGGTCATGATTGAGAAGGAGAACAACTTTAAGCAGCCTGGAGAGCGTTACCGCTCTTTTGATTCCGCAAGGTATTTCCTTATTCTTGACATCGGAAATCATTGAAAAGTTCAACAATTTTCTTGATTTAAGATTCATATAAAATGATTGGTGTTTTGACAGGCAGGAGAGGTTCATCAATAGATGGGTAGCATCTTTGTCTGATCCCCGAGTTACCCATGAAATTCGCTCCATTTGGATCTCCTACTGGTCTCAGGTTTGTATTTACCTAAATTTGTTTTCCTTTCTTATGGAACTCGAGGCATTTTAGTCATAGATATCTGAAACCAAGGATCAATTCACTGAAATATTGTACCATTTAACTCGAAATGAGACTAGTTAATTGAACTTCTGTACTGTTATACAGCAGTTGACATCGAATGATTTGTATGGTTGATCTTGGTTTGACTTGGCACCTGATCTTTTTTCTTTTTCCATATGAATTTTTTATCTTGTATAGGCTGGTAAACATGCTGTCTAAGAGCTGATTGAGGTCTATACACTAAAATTTGTATCAGGAAAAAAAAAAAGTGATAAGAATTATTTTCATCCGTAATTGGCCTTGATTTGTCGATGGTTGATGCAAGTATTTGCCAGTGCAAATAGAGATCCTTCATACTGATGAGCTTTGCCTCGTATAGTCCTCTGAATGTAGAGCTGATATAAATTTACTTTTTCTACCTTATGCAGGCTGACAAGTCATTGGGACAAAAGCTCGCTACACGTCTCAATGTGAGACCAACCATGTGAGGTACCGGTTCGAGTGCTACTGGGGAAAGAGTTCAAATTATTTGCGAGGAACTTGTAATCTCTGCTGTACCAAAGACACTGGAGTCCATTAACCGAAGGGCGTGATGTGTAATCTTATTTATATAAAGTATTTGGTATAGTGCTGTAATAAGATCATCAACATGCAGACACTGGATGTTGTTTTGGCTGGCATAATAACAATTAGTTTCATTAATACAAATTTATAATAATATATACATGCCGTATTCCAAGATATTAGTTAATCACTATTCTGGTTGATATAAATGCTTGAGTAATACCTAGTGTCTATAGAAAAACCGTTCATAGGTTACATTGGGATGTATCTGTTATATTTTGAGGTTATTTTGTTACATCATGTATACGTCTATAGATGTATGGACGGTTTTTCAATGGCAACAAGATGTTTCTAAATGCTTCAGGCTCAAAATGCACACATTTATATCATGTAGCAATCACAAATTCTGTAGTCTGGTACATTGTGTGTGGGTACATTGCATAAACTGTAGTCTGGTACTCTTGATTCTTGCTTTGTTTGCTTTTCAAAGAATATGAATATGTTGCACAAGCACAATCACAAATTCTGGAGTTTGTTTCCTCTTAACCCATAATTCCTTTGGATTCCATTATAAAAGGAAAAGCCCATGTAGCTAAATTTGTCATTTAATTCTACATTTTGGTAAACACAATTGAACAATGAAAATTGTAGCAGCAGAAAGAGCTGTCAAGGAAATTGTCCAAGTGATTTGTTGGAAACTCTGTTCTGAATCTGGCAATACTGGTTTTGATTTTCCTTGACCTTTTCAATTTTGAAATAGTGCTCTTGCTTTTTTATTAAGCTGACTTCCAATATTCTTAATATTTCATTATTTCTCCCATCTTACTATCTTAGAACCGACTAACTACAAAGATAATCTACTTTTTAGTACTTGTATTTATTTTGTATCCAGCTGTTGAGTTGACCTAACTTTTTTTAGATAAAGATGAGGATCAGGTCAGTCAAATTTAAATATCTATAAAAGATCTATCCGGGTTTCAAACACGCGACCTTCCACACAAATAGCGTCGTCCTTAGTTACTAGATCAAAGACTGGTTCTTAGTTGATCCAGAACTTTAACCTAATTCTAATAATGAACTAGAACTTTAACCCAATTTTTAACACTACTGATTAAATTTACTTTTTTATTTAGCCAATAGGAAACAGGAAACTGAAATTAAGCAGGAACTAGTTTTCCACTAAAATAATAATCAAACAGAGGAAAAAATTGTCAAGAGACAGCATATGACAGCTGAACCAGATCTATATGAACCCAAAAAAGGACAAACAAGAAAACAATGCAAGACAACCGAGAGGCAGATTTCCAACCATCTAAAATTCTAAATAAAAAAATTGGAAGTACTTGTAGCATTCTTTGTCGTACACTAAAATAAAATACTTGTGGTATGATACTGATATCCTACATTTGTCATGTAATTAGTACAACAACCAACTATAACCCATGGTTTAATAAAATCTTGTGCATTATTATTTGGAGGAGGGATCTAATGACACACAGAATTTTGACACATATGTTACACTAAATTATATAAATTTATAAAAAAAATTAAAAATAGAAAATCTTTTACAAACATGTTCATTTACTTATAGATCAATTGTGTTTCAAATATAATTCAATTTGAGTATACTCCATCAACAGCCATCAAGTTTATATAGTAATTAGGACGGTCTAAATTTAATGATTCTTGATAGAGTATCAAATGACACTAAAATTAAATAAACTTTGAAACACAATCGATCTAAGTAAATGAATATGTTTATAAATGATTTTCCATTTTTAAGATTTTTTATAAATTTATATGATTTAGTGTAACATTTGTGTCAAAATATTGTTGTGTCATTTGATCCCTCCTCTATTATTTGACACTGTATAATTCCAATTTCCTCTCTGGATATTTTATTGGTTGCAATCAATAATTAAGCTTGTAAATGTTGTATTTTTTACCATGCACTTAAGTTTCAGAAAAATATTGTTTAGACAATTATGTCCAACAAAAGTAATTATGTCTGTATCTATAAATAATTAAATATATTAAGGCTGAGCAAAAAGACCTAAAGCAAAAAAAAAAAAAAAAAAAAAAAGCCATTATCATATTCAAATCCAAAGTCCAGACAAAAGTATCTATGTAGAGATTCAATTTGGGACGCTATTAATTATCATTTGTGACAACCTTACGTTTGAGTAACAAAAATACACGCAAAATAACTTCATCACCACAAAGTCACAAACTTTCATACTTTTATTTATTTATTTATTTGATGTGCTTCATTGGCGTTTTTGTCCTGTTGTGGAAGTGAGAGATTAAATGAGGCACTCCTTAAGAGTTAATTAATTAATTAAGGCTTGTTAATTAATAATTAATGCAACCATCTTCTCAGCTAATTGGAGATTAGAAAAAGGCTTAGCACTGCTTTCCACGTAGTTAGTCACGCCAGAACCTTCTTAATTACATTGATACATTCATGGAATAAGATATTTTTGCCAATTTATAATCCAGTTTTTATCGTATTTGTGGTTGAAAACCAAGTGTGAGAATGTAAAGGCCCAATTCGACAACTATTTCAGAAAATGCTTAATTAGTGCTCCCTGCTTAAAGGGTATGAAGAATAACAAATAAAATTTGGAGTTTCTTATGTCAACTTTTTATATTTTTTGAGAAAGACATTGAGTCACTTTGAATTATATGATAAATAAATAATAAATGAAAGGTTCTATTTATTTATAAGAAATTTATGCTAAATTATAATTACTGGTTTAATTCAGCAAACATTGAATCACTTTTCATTTTTTTTATTTTTTTAGGTTCAGAAATTCAACATTAATTTTTACCAAATAAATTAAAGTGGTAAAATTCAGCAAACAATCTAAATTAAAATTTAACATGTTCTTTGAAAATTAAACATTAATTTTGCAGCAATCTTTTTTTTTTTTTTAATAAGCAATTGTGTTAGGTTAGGTCAATCATTCAACCAATCCTGCATATATATATATGACTCAGTACTCAGTATATAATTAATCACAACTTGGTCTAAAACGTTATATTATCCTTATAAATATAATTAACTCAATAATAATGAAGTGGAGCTTGAATTGCTCTGGCAGCAAGGCATGCATGCTTCCCTTGATTCCCTCTGCCTTAAGGTAATATACAATAAAACACATTGACCGTTAGATCGTCTTGAGATTCAAGCTTGCAGGAATCTTGAGACAATCCAACGGTCTATATATGTGCTTCACTGCATATTACCTTAAGGCAGAGGATAAGCACTCAGTGGTCTCCTTGTGGACAACATTGACCTAGATCTCTTTCCCTGTTTCAAGCCATTTTTTCTTGAAAGGCAATGTGAGTAGTTAGAAAAAATATATATATATTTTTTTGGCCTCTTGACAATTATGATTTTTAAATGGGAGTAGTATATAGAGATGGGTAGGATTTATTAAATGTGGTGGTTTGGCAAGGCAAAGTTGAGAGTAATTTTTTTTATATTATTCTACGAAAATGTAATTTTTAAAAAATATTTAACTATGGAAGACGTGTTCTTACTTTTATAGATTGCTTGTAATCTAAATATATTTGAATTTGTATCATGGATGCCTTCATATTGTAGGCTAAGTGAAAGATAAAAATTTAATGAAGGTTTGTATTTAAGAACCAGTCTATAGTCTAGTGTCTAAGGCCAACGCTCTCTATGTGGGAGGTCGTGGGTTCGAAATTTGAATGAAGGGTCTTTTGTAGACATTTAAATTTAAGTGCCATGACCTTCATCTTTATTTAAAAAATGAAGGTTTGTATTTAAGTTAGATGATCCGATCACATTTGTTCATACAAATATATATATATTGTTGTCAAGTACCTGAAATAAGATAATATTCCTTTAAAACCAAAGAGATCCACACACACACACACACACAAAAAGATACTATCGTCAAACAATTTTATAGAATGCATAATTAACTAACTTTAAAACTTAGAAAAATCGTAAAATCCATAATTAAGGAGTGAGAAAAATATGTGGAACGCATGTAATAAGTGCACCACAGTCAAGATCTTCTGTCATAATTTAATTACTTAGTACGTGACAGTATTTAAATTTTAAGTAAATTCTTATATGGATTGGAAGATATATGGACCGTTCATTTGTCTGAATCGGATGGTTATGATATATTTTTGGAGCACAATTAAAGAGAGATCGATACTTCCATATCTGTAAAATCCGAATCGCTTGATTAGGAATGAACGGTGTCCATAGAAAAAAAAACTCTAATTTTTTACCATCCCACGACTATCTATGAAAATAGTCCCACAAAAATAAACGTTGATCATATTGCATCGTGCGGCTGGCAGAAGCTTTGAAAAAGACCATATTCAAAATCCCTCAAGACATGCTAACAAACCCTATTGCACGAACCACAATCTACAAAATATCTCCATTAACTCATAGTTTAATTTCTATATTTAAACAATAACGAAACATGTACGTCTCTAACCATTTAGCAAGTGCATGTTAACAAAACTAAAGGTATCGATCGCTATATATATATATACCAAAAAATGCACATTTCAAGGCCTAACCTATACATTCTTAAATCGCTTTAGTGAAATATATATCCCTGCTTTTTTTTTATCGTTGATTATTGCATTTAAAAATGAGAAACATCTTGCCTCCATTGAAAAACTTTCCATACATCCATAGATGTATACGGAATGTAACAAACATATGATGGAATATAACAAATGCCTCCCGAAATGTAACCTATATATGATGCTACAGATGGTTTTTCTACGGACGCTAGGTATTACTCTTTAAAATTATTCCAAAAATGAGAGTGAATATACGATGGGTCCAACTCCTCTGATGGATCGTTGATTGACGGTTTGAAATACTTAAAGGGTATTATGTTTGCTCGCAGTTCAAGTTTGATCCTGTAGAAAATTTTGTATAAACATATTGCGAAACTCATAGATTGATTGTGTTTCAAACTTCAACCAATTTGGAAGTCGTTTGATACTATATCAAAACTCATAACATTTTGAACCGTTGCAAGTATTAAGAAACTTTAATGAACCCCAATAGAGTATCAACTGACAATCAAATTTATTAAAATTTGAAAAACAATCAATCTTTGAGCTTCAAAACATGTTTCTATAAAATTTCCATTTTAAAGATTTTTATTATATTTACTTCAGAATTCGTTATCGCAGTTATCACCAAATTTGGTTGTCAACTGATACCTACCCTTTAATCAAACTCTCAATTATAGTGAAAATTTTTTTTTCTGCTCTCAATATCAAGAAATTCATATAGGGTACATTTGGATCGTGCAAGGATTAGTGATAGAATAGAAGAATTGAGATTAGTAAGTGAGAATAGTGATTTGGATTTGTAGTAGAAAATAGTAAAAGTAGGTGCAATTCTAAATGTTAAGAAATGTTGTTTGGATTGTATGTTTGGAATAGTAATGAAATGAATTGAATAAAATATTGTTTATTTTCTTTATTTTTATGGACTGCTCTTGTTTGTTTGCAACAAAGAAACACTTATGTTTAATGATCAAATTTCATGTTTAATTGAAATAGTAATTATTAATTGCTATATTAAAAAATAAAACAAAGAAAGTATTAAAAAAAGTTAAAAATCAAACACTTTTTTTTTTTTTTTGCAATATCATCTGATAAATGACGGTGTATTATCAATATTCACCGTCTGAATTTATGCATCTTCCTATAATCGGATCATAGCAACGCAAGTAAAGGAAAAGGAGAAAAAAGGAATGGAAGAGTAAAAGGCTGGGAGGGGCCACCATAGAAAGGTATGCCTTCTCTTTGCTTCTCCTCTTCTCAACCGGGCCATACTGCAGGGGTGCCGGCGGAGGTCGAGTTCAGAAATTGTAGAATGGTGGCAATCGAGATGTCTAAAGAATGCTTGGAACCTGGAGAGGACGAACGAAGCAACGACATTGTCAATTTCAAGCTCTATCAACAGAACTTTTTAGTTGAAACACCGGCAATAGAATTCACTCTCTCCTGATAAAAGGCAACTCATTGGGAAGAGAAGAGGAATATTTTAATGTGTTAATAATATTTTATGGGGTCACAATATTTTTTTAACAGCCCTCTTTCCGCTGTTCTCACTATTTCATCTTTTGGTTGGAATAGCAGGTTAGTGCTATCCTGAGCTAATCCGAACAGTCAATTTGTTGTTTGGATCGTGTTGAACTTGGAATAGCACTACTAATTCTGGGAACAGCCTATTCTGTTGACATCCAAACATACCCTATAAAGTTTTGTGCTGTAACGTATACAGTGCAACGTGTGTCCAATATATAAATTGCATAGATGTTCATGTAACATGTATCCTCAATTAATATCAAAAAACAATTCCCCTAAAATCCGTATTATTTCTGTGAGCTGTTCAAACTGTGACGCGCAACAAAGGAAGAATTTCCTCGCAGTAGTAACAAAAAAAAATATGCCCCATGCATACTGCCAGCGCTGAAATCGGCTGAGATCCAAATCGGATCTCAGGACTCTGAGATTCTGATCTGACGGTTCTTAGGGACCCCGAGATCCAGACTCAGCAGATACGAGCCCTGAGAATCGTCGGATCGGGATCTCAAGGTCCTGAGATCCGATTTGGATCTCAGGGTCCTGAGATACGGTAGTTTTACTCTATATATATATATTTTTTTATTTATTATTTTTTTTTATGGATGTATAATTGGGTTTGATGTAATATTTATGTCAAAACCTTTTTGGTGCAAGTGTATCCTTATCATTGTACGTACTTGTGGCGACTGAACGCGCGTGCTGCTAGTTGTCAAACCAAGTGATGTTCACCACTATTAGAACTGATTATATTGCTGTAGTGGATGATAGAGATCTAACGCTTTGAAAGAGATTAATTAACCAATATAACCTCAGTTCTCGGTACATACATATAAGCTAGCTAGCTAGTAACATAGAAATTATTAAATTAACTAGAAATTGGTTTAATTATAAGCTGACAAAACTATATATGATGATTACTTACTCCAAGAAATTAAGAAAGTGACTGACCAGTGAATCTGTGCACTTCTATATATGAATCTATCAGTCTCAAAAAAAAAAAAAAAAACAAAAAAAAAAACGGCTGAGTAAGAGCCGTATAAAACAAAATGGAATTTTTTTTTATTTTTTTAAAGTAAAGATTCCCAGACAAACAGAAAACGACGAAATTTACAGTACGATTCTTCCGTGCTACCAGTTATACGCAAAAACAACTAATTTTAGACTTCCTCATGCAAAATGCTCACAGAAAATCCCGAAATATAATTTTTGATGCTCATCTCGTGCACGAAACATCGGACCGAGTCATAAAGATAGACAATCTATACCCGGCCCATAATTTTATAGCAAGGTGCGCGATACAGAGGATCCGATAAAACCAGTAAAATTAAGAGTTAATATTCGTGTAAATTCGTATAAATTCTGAAAAAATGGAAACGTGAACTCAAGAATAAAGTTCAAGGAAATTATCATAGAAAAGAAATTAATTCTAGGAATCGTCTTTATCTAAATAGGCATGTATACATACATAGGAGGAGCTTAGACTGCTTAGTTGGTTTTAACATTCTTGTCTGTATTCATGAGTCACAAGTAAAGGGATTATTTATAATTATATATAGGAGTATGGGCCGACATCACTCTAGGGTGTACAGCTAAAGTACATTTATGCATGAGTACGTAATACCAGCGTTCATATATAAAAAAAACTGTCTATGTATATATTGTTTATAGGTTATATTTCAGAATGTATCTATCTATTACATTTTTTATATGTTTATGGATGTATGATTTTTCAGTGGACCCAAGATGTTTCTCATTTATATGTATCACTCTATTAGAAAAAAGGAAAAATTGCACCCAGCTCGTATATGGGTCTTTGAAGGAAGAGTGTATAAGTAGGAAGATCTAGTAGTTTGTATTAATGGATCTATTTTATTTGCCCTTTTACATTTTGAAGAAGAGTCTATTTTAATTTTTATGATGGCATTTTTCTAAAAGAATATTTAATAAAAAGAAACTAAAAATTATGGACATTAACATGTAAAATTTGTGTCAATTTGCCATTAAAAAAATTATGTTGTCTGATAAAAAAAAAAAAAAGTAAACATCTTTCAAATCAATTGAAATTTGATAAGATCCCTACATAAATATTTACAACTATATATATATTTTTTTGAGAAAAATATCTACGATTATATTGATATTATTTTTATTTACGGAGATGTACCATAAAATTGATTAATCGAACGTATTTTAGATTTTTTTTTTTCACGGGTGCTTTACTCTTCCCTAGCTATTAATGTAACTTTATTTCTCTTATATATCTTCATGAAAGCCGGAAAATAAGCGGATAAAATCACCACCAATATACAATTCTTGATTAATGAAGAGACTCATGTTGTAGAAT
The DNA here is from genome assembly GCA_030179965.1 of Cyperus esculentus. Lineage (NCBI taxonomy): Eukaryota > Viridiplantae > Streptophyta > Magnoliopsida > Poales > Cyperaceae > Cyperus > Cyperus esculentus. The sequence continues at coordinate 896,997 of JASGLE010000007.1, read as the reverse complement.
CATAATTATATAAAAGATAATATATCAAGTTTATATATCAAGTGAAAAACATGGGTGCATGGATCTCGGTATAGTACAGCTAACTTACAAAAAACAAAGACTAATGCGTAATTATAATTAAGCACATTGTACAGACTAAAGTTCTTCATTTAGTTTTGGAATTAGATCTAATTAATTATATTGCCTTGATATATGGGTTAATGGTTCCCATCCTGGTGACACCACAGTTTTCTTTTCTAGTAATTTATTCTTGAGGTTGTGGGCACTTTCTACAAATTGAGATAGTTTAGGGTTTTTGGCTAAGAAAAAAAAAACACACTAATTTCCTTGCATCATTGCCTTCTGTTTTCTTCTCTCTCTCTCTCTCTCTCTCTCTCTTTTGAATTAATTTGCTGATTCCACAGAATCTCTAAACAAACAGAGTACGTAGTGCCATTTGGAACCACTATTTGTGGTTAAAAAAAATTAAAAGTAATCAACTTCTTTTAATTAAGCCAAATGACACTACTACATTATTAACTCTCTGTTTTCTGTGGCGTGACACAGTAGTATATTTGCTGTAACAATGTCATTATTCTTGTTAGATTTACTAGGGCTCATCAAACTCCTAACTTGAAATCAAAATTGATAATTTATTTTAGTTTCAGATAAAAATGTTATGACCCAATTATAATAAATCAGGTTAACAAAATTAATGACAATCTATCTGACCCGTTTACCCTATTTAAATTTACGCTATCTATATCTATACTATATTAAAAAGTATGTAACTATTACACTCTCTATTTTTTTTCTTTCTTCTTCAAATTTTTTAAATACCCATAATACCCTTCATCAAACGTGCAGATCGGTTTTATCAGATCAGACGGCTACGATTGCCTCAATTTTAAATCATTCCTCTCCATTTCGAATACATGGCAGCATAAGGAAAAAAATGAGAGATAATTACTACGTTATTACCATATTTAGTCATATTAATTGGCAACAATACGTGGCAATCAAATGCATGTGGCTATTTCTATTTTCTTAATTAACTTACACAAATAGACGGGTTTCTTAATAAGAAACGCCACGATGCGCAGTTACTTCGCTAGTAACAATTAAAGCAAATTTTGAGTTATTGACAGATGCTCATGAGTGGACGAAAATGGAAATAATATATTCGAAATTTGATCTGCTTATTAATATTATATTAGATACTTAAAGTTGAGGAATCCTTTTAATTAAACTTTTAATTAATTAGATTTAATTAGCTACAATGACAGGTAAATGGTGGTAGCCACTGATATATATCCAACAGGCAACAGGAGAATATGGCCAATAATATAATATATATAAGCAGTGCTTCGTGTAGATGTTGATGTTCCATTGGTCCTTGTTCTTTTTTATTCGTTTGTCAGTAGGTATTTGATGCCATGTTAATCCAGTTTTATTGAACCAGCAAATTAGTATTAAAATAATTATAACAGCAATTAGAAGGCACGGTTGCACTTTGAATATTTATTATTATCTGACACAACACTAATTAGTCTTTAATGTTGTGTAATTTTAATATTAATGTTTAGAACTTTAATTTTATGCATACATTAAATTTGTAATATATATATATATAGAGGAGGGATCCATTGACAATGGGTTTTTTGACAATATTGACAATCATATCTTTCAAAATTTTATAAAAATTCATAAAAAATCTTAAAAATAGAAAAAGCCTACGGAAGTATTATTTAACTTATAGATTGATTATGTTTCCGATTATATTTAATTTGAGCGATCTTTGATTGCTCTTTAATGATCCGTTAAATTACAACCGTTAAAAAATATACAAAATTTTGATAAGGCATCAAACGATGTTCAAATTGATTGAAATTTGAAATACTATCAATCTATAAGTTAAATAATACATCCATAAACCATTTTTCATTTTTAAGGTTTTTTGTGAATTTTTACAAATTTTTTAAAAGTCCCATTGTCAAGATTGTCAAATTAAGCATTGTCAATGGATCCCTCCTCATATATATATCTATATATATTATAAAGAGAGAAGAAGAGCTCATGAACTTAAAAAAAATATTCACAAGATTGAGAACAATTTTTTTAAATTTGAAATAATAATATATATAGTTAGCACGTATATAGACGTAGTTACATAACTAAATTAAGCAAGGTAATGAAGACTGATTAAGCAAGCATCATCGTTTATCGAATCTCTTTGTTAATTAAATAAATAAATTAATCAATATCAAATATTGGGTACCTATATATATTATATATATGAATAAATATGCCAGAACACGATCTGGTCCCAATTTGATCCCTTAACTCCGCACTAAACTACATAATACAACAACATATATTAATATATATCCAGCAGCACCTACAACTAATCAATATGCAATCTCAAACTAATTAAAGAAATCTTAATTAACAACTGTCAGTCAGAATTATAATTCGCACTCCTTTCCTCTCTTTTCAGTAAAGTGCCAGTAAGTCAGTATATAACTAATATATATATATAAATTGAAAATGCAATAGTGTTGGTCCCCCACACCAGTTGCTTATTAATTAATTACTTAATTAACAAGGTGATTGCAATTGTGGTGTAAGATCAATCCTTAAGTCTCCTCTAATTTAAAATTTTTTTAATTACAATTAAAAGCAGGTACTCCTTGTTTGAAATTAACACAATTAATCAAACAAATAGATCTGAGTGCAAACTAAATATCTGATCTTTTTTTTTCTCTCCCTGCATATATTAACAAATAAATATCCTAATAATTTTCTCACAACTCATATATAACTGCCCAAGTCAACAATGATCTGTAAATTAGTTAATTATATTACTGATATCCACACTCATCTATTTATAATATATGTGCATATTAATTGTCGCAATCACGATGATTATTGAATATTAATTCTTGTTAATTAATTTTGCTGTTTCATTTTTACATGACATAATCTAGAATTCGTGGCCAAACACTGATCCTTCATTTTAATTTATTTTTTTAAGATGAGATTCAATTTTGACATTGGTGTACACGTCAGAAGAATAATAATACAAGATACCTTGACTACTATTTTGTCTCCTTCTCTCCCCTTCCAAGAACATTGGAGCTCCCAATGAAAAATGTCACCTTCTTTTGGAAGCAATCATATCCTTTTTTTAATTAATTAATTAGTTAGCGATCAAACATATCGTTTTCTTCTTACTTAAGAGAAAAAATGTATTAAGCAGCTGTCCTTATTTCTTGATCAATCAACAGTTCTCTAACACCAATCAGCTATCCTTATTTCTTGATCAATCAGCACGCTTTTTAAAATTTATTTTCTGTTCTTATCAAATTACAAGGATATTTGATGGATTCAAATAATGCAAGTTTAATGTTAAGGGTTTAATTTGTTATAGCACATATTTTTTGTTTGATAAAGAAGTTAGCAATTTTTGAGATGAAAGAAAATAAAAGCCTTTATTAATAGCTAGAATTTAGTATTTTATTTTTTTACCAAAAATAAGTCATCTCTTCTAAACTATTCTACGGCTTAGAATGTTCTAACTTTTTAGTCCCAATAAAATCTATAGTTTACTTCAATGAAACTCTATTTTATATCATTTTTAATTTGGTGTACGGTTATGCATTAAAAGAGTTCATTTCATTAGACTCTTACACAAATTCTAAATGATGATTTGTATTGATTGTGTATATCTACATGTAATTTAAACATTCACAATCTTCCGAAACCCTAGCCGCCTCCCCTACCTCTAGTTTTTCTTTACCCACCATCATCTCATATCTTTTCAGTTTATCTGTTCTCCACTCCGGTCCAGCAACCCTTGCTTCCTACCACAGTTCTCTGTTTTCCACGAGATCCCATTGCTGACATTGCTGCTCCAGAGGAGAAGAGAGAAACTATTTTTTACGGTTTCTTTAGGTAATCATTTTTTTTCCTTCTTCATCTCAGCCTCCTTCCTCCTTTGGCTTCGGCTACCTGCTTGTCTCTGCCTTGATTGCAACCACCCTTGTTTTCCTCTACTGTGCTACCTTCCCTCGCCTAAATCCGTGACACCTATTATCAAACCCTAGATCCAACTAGTGTTATGTTCAAACCCACCGAGGGCACGCCCGCCTATGCTCAGGGCCCACCCTTGCCTGCCGGGCCTCACAACTCGAGTAAACCCGTCCAAGGTCATGGGGGCGGGTCTCGCAAGGGCAAGGGTTCGAATATTGGTTGCCACCCCCCGAAATTTGTCCGCCCGCCCTCCCTCGCCCTTCCTGCCCGTTCCCTTCGCCCACCTGTGCCGCCCCTCATACCCGTGCTTGCCCAGTTGCCCGCACGCGCACACGCCCGCCACGCCAAACCTGACGCCCGACCCGTCCCAACCCCTCTTCCCCCAACGGTTCCCTACTCCCCTACCTCCTACCCCCTACCCCCCTACCTCGCCAGCAGTCCGCCCTACCCTAGTCGAATGACTCATAACCCCACCTGCGGGCTGCCCTAGCCACTTGCCGATCCGCTCTCCCCTCCGGTGGTCTGCCCTCCCCTCACTGCGATCCACCTATCCCGAGCAAGCCCGACGGGCTAAGGGCGAGCAAGGGCCACCCCTGATACGAAACGAAACCCCCCTCGCCCATCGCCCGCCGTAGCCCCTCATCCGTGTGCCTATCGCCTGTCAGGATCCTTGCCCGCTTGGGGGCAAAACACTAGATCTAACCTACCTACTTCCATTTCTTCATGTTTTTTTGTCATCGAACCGCAACTTCAACAAATCCTCAAGCAAGGGGGGAGCCCAGCTTCAGCCTCCCCCTACCGTCATCCCCAACAACGATGATAAAGAAAATGATCAGAGAGAAGTGGGACCCAAAGTTTTTTAGTTCATTATGCTGACTTCCTATGGTGCATGTCCAACATACTCTTGACAAAAAGGTTCAAACTTGACAATCGTTGTCTAGCTTCATAATGGGACGAGTTACTATCTTTGATATCCAGACATTACATATTAGAGGATGTAGTGTTAGAAGAATTTTTAGGAGCCTACAAAATCTTCTAAGAATAAAAAGTGTTATTAATAAAATTGGATCCTAAGAACATACTTATCTTTATAATATATTAAGTGTATGATCTATTTATTCTTTAGAGATGGAACAGGTGACACAGGAGAAAGACGAAAAAATAATCTATCATTAAAATATACTAAAATTTGTCGGTTCATTTGAATTTTAGAATCTGATGTATCTTCTTTTAATTATTTTATGTTTGAAAATCTAATATTTATTTTTGTTTATTCACTGTAAGGAGTAATTGTTGTAAGAAACAAAAGAATCAAATTGTGTGTTTATATCATATAATGAAATGATAGATAGGTTTTTGATCAACGAAAATCTCTCATATATAATGAAATGATAATATCATATCTGAGAGTTGCTTTAGATCATTTGAAAAATCATTTAAAAAAAATCATCTAAAGCAACTCACAGATATGGTTTATCATCCGTAGCAACGTACAGGCGTACGACTAGTTAACTATTGTTGTTGTTGATTATAATTAGTATTCATTTTTATTTGTACTACAACTAATATTGTTACACCATAAGAATCAATCTTTAGACTAGTAGCTAAGAACAACACTCTCTCTGTATGAAAAAATACAGAAAAATCGTAAGTTTAAAATCCGGATAAAGATTTTTCATAAAGATTTAACTTAACCCTCATCTTTCATCTTAAAAAAAATATCGTGTTACATGCACCAAACGAAATTGACTCGTTACACCTTGCCAGTCTTGCTTCTGGGTCCCCGTCAATATATGTTATTGTTAGTTGAGCTGACACGGGACCAGTAACTTAGTATCTTGGAAAACCTTTTCCTTTTGCATTCTATATTCCTCTTAATGAGACTTTAATGTAATGTCCATTACTACATGTAATGTAAACAATGAAGAAGGAATTTAGAAAAGCTAAAATCTCGTCACCCCACCTCACCCCAATATGGCAATATCCCATCGCACCTAAGATACCAAAGCAGATGAAAAGAATCTCTGGTGTGGATGGAATCAGACGAAAGAGGGACAGAATCTGCTTGCATATCCCCTCTGTGCGGTACAAGACATGACCCTGTAACAACCCTCCGGTTTTCTTGTCCGTAGCATTTTATCATGCACGAGCCAGCACCGCTTAATTCCATCTCTTCTCCTCTTCTCTTCTCTCGCTGTTCACACTTTTGACTTCACCAATTATCCCTCCAAGAATAAAATTTTTTTGGAAAGAGTAATACCCATTCATGCGTCCGATTCTACTGTTATTCTTCGACGATAACAGGACCCTGTTATCCCGACAGTGACCATCGGATCAACACCGAATGGTTCAAATTCAATGTAAAGTTTAGTTTTTGAAGTAAAAAAGAGTTTTGCCGAACAGACCTCATCCGTCCATTTTAATCCGACGGTGCCGATCGGAAAAGCAGGACCCTGTTATCCGAGGGGAGGATAACAACGGAATTGAATTCACCCATTCATACTCGATAAGATCCGTATGTTACATTTTGAGATGTATCTGTTACATTTCAAAATGTATTTGTTACATTATGTACACATTTATGGACATATGAATGACTTTTCAATGGAGGCAAGATGTTTCTCTTTTGAGAAAATTAGGTATAGTCGAGCTTATTAGGCTAATTATCTATCCCTCTCTCACATTCTGACACACCTAAGTGCATACATGTACTTATTCACACAGTTACATAAATATTCACTGTAAACCGTAGTGTATTTGTTGAATTGGCAAATGATATCTTTAAATCGAAAAGATATAAATGTTTAACTGAAAAATAATATTTGTTGGCTGAAATACGTTGAACGGTTGGGTAAATAAAAATGTTGGTTGGATGCTACCTACTGCTCAATAATTTTTGTTGTAAGAAAAAAAAGGTTTTAATCATTTTATTCTTACGGCTCCTTAAGTTTTAAAGTTCCACTTTTGCCCCTGATGTTTTGTTTTCCAAGACGTGCAAGTCTCGTCTCAGAAATAGTAATACTGACTGATCCCAGCCCACGGATCCGTACCGATCGATCAGGTCAACTTAATTGTTGCATCATCAAGTGATTAATTAATTAATAAATATATATTAATTATATTATCTGCTGTTTCCTTTGACAAAAGACGCAGCTAATTTACTCTTTTTTCTTTTTTGGAGAAAAAATTTTACTCTTTTTTTTTTTTTAATTCCGGTGGTTGAATTTCTCTCTTACATTACGTAAATCCAATAAATTATCTTTCTTTTTAATTCAAAATCTGTTGTGCCGCACAAATCAGTCGCCTAAATCAATTTCTTATACTAGTAAGAAATCCGCCACCCGTTGTGCGAGCGTTTTAAATTCTGATCTCATACCGTGTAATACATATAACGAGCTTTTGGTTTTTGACTATTTTTTTACTATTTAAATTTCATCTTTACACTAAATTAACTCATTGAATGTTAGAATATAAAACATTAATTCCTCATTGATGTAAACATTAATTCCAATTTTTGTAAAAACCAAAATGGAAAGTAAGTTATTTAATTGGAGAACATCAACACCTTTGAAATCAATGTATTTTGATTTGTACCGTTAATTAAGAGGTAAAATGGGAATTAAAGAAATTTGAAGAAGGAGAAAAAAAAATGGAGACATTCAGTACTTACGTACTTTATAATATAATATAGACGAGAGTGTCAATTTTTGTTTTTTTTGGATAAAATTGATTGAACTGGATTAAATGGACCCATTGAAACAATAATATTAAGAGTGATATATATCACATTTGTTACAAAAATATAACAAATAGAAAAATAAGTTCCATAAGAAACTATACCAAGAAAATTACTTTTTTTAGATAAAGATTAGGTTCAAGCCACTCAAATTTAAATATCTATAAAAAAAACCCAAAAAAATTATTTAAGAAATCACTAACTAACTAATTCAATAATAATAATCTTTCAATAAGAATAATAAACCATTTATCCTCTGACCTCAGAGCTCCTCTTTTTTTTTTTTTTCTTTATTCTCTCTTTTTTAAAAACAAAGCCCATAGAAAAGAGCTAGTCGTGTTTTGCTTCTGTCACAAACCGGGGGGGACTTGCACTTGCACTTGATCATTAGGGTCAAAAAGGGAAAAAGCCAGAATATTTCTTAGCTAAGAGCCTAAGACTAAGAGAGATCAATAGATTCCCCCAATAAAAATCCATAATTTAATCAGAAACCAACAGGCAACCGAGGAGGAGGAGAACAGAGAGAGAGAGAGAGAGGCGGTGAAGGAAGGAAGGAAGGAATTCAATTCATACCTCAACTCAATCCTCACACTGTTCCATTGCCTGCCTGCCTGCCTCCAATCCTTGTAACCTGCTTGGCAAAACTTTAGTAGTTTGAGCATCTGATCCTGTGTGAAGAGAGGAATTTAATTTCTTCATTGAAAGGTGAAACTTTTTTTGTTGTTGGTTGTTGGTATCTTTTTTTTTTTTTTTTAATTTTGGGTTTTGAGTTTTTGTTTGTGAGGTGGGGTCTCCTTCCTTCCTACTCTCCTCCTCTGTTTTACTGTTTATGCTTCTTAATTTGTTCATTGCATGAATTAGTGGCGCTTCTTTTTTGTATTATTTTTCCTTCTTCCTTCTAATTTTCTCCTTTTTTGTTGTTGGGTTTTTCTTGCTGTTGATTTTGATGTATCTACCACTTGAAAAGAGGAAAGGAAAGAGAAGAAGAAGAAGAAGAAGGAAGAAAGCTCTTGCAACTTTGTGCGCCACAAAGTTTGGTTCTTTTCTTTTTTTAGTGGTTTTTACATGGCGCATACTCTGACTGTTAATGTTAATTAATTTCCACCTGACACAAATTCAAATTGGTTGTGATTCAAATTCTGTTGTAAATCATGTGTAACAAGACTTGATATACATGTTTCAAGTTTGTAACTTTCTTTTTCTTTTAGGTCATGTTTGTATTTCAGATTATTTCGTCTCTTATTTTCTCTTTTTCTTGCTAATCTGTATCAATTCTTTTTTATTTGATTTAATGAAAATTATAGTAGGCATTTTATCTGCTACATCAAATTCTTTTTTATTTGATTTAATGACAATTATAGTAGGCATTTCCTTTGCTACATCAAATTCTTTTTTATTTGATTTAATAACAATTATAGTAGGCATTTCGTCTGCTACATCAAAAAAAACAAATTTGTAACTTTTTATGACACTTTGTTTCTGTTTATGTTTCAGTTCTGTTTGTTATAATGGAATGAATCGGCAGTACCAACAACATACTTACCTTTCAATGGAGAGAGGTGGAGGTGACGGTGGCGGTAGCGATGGCGGTGGCGGTGGCGGTGGCGGTGGCGGTGGCGGTGGCGGCACCTCTTCATATCCTATCACTATCATGCCTGACATACCGGACGACATCACGCTGGAATTCGACCCATTGGCTGAGCTCATGTCGGGTTTTGATAGCTCGGACTTGAGCCCGTACCCGGTTCCGTGCCTATCTCCTGCCATTGAATTCCTCGATGACGGTAGAAGCAACCCGCATCATCAACAACCGGGTACCGAAACACAGTTAGCGTTTCCGTCGCCGGCGGCCCAACTGTCGAGCTCGATCACTACCATGAGAGACCGTCTGTCGTATGCCTTGAAGTACATAATGGAATCGCAGCCAGGACGTGAACTTTTGGTGCAGATTTGGGTGCCTACGACAATTGGCGACCGTAAGGTGCTCACGACGATCGGGCAGCCATACACACTCGACTCGAGCTCGCCGCGGCTAGTGAAGTACCGATCGGTTTCGAAGGAATTCTATTTCTCGGCAGACGAAGGCTCCGAGCAGGCGCTCGGTTTGCCAGGCCGGGTCTTTGTTGGGCGCATGCCCGAGTGGACACCGGACGTGAGGCTGTTCAAGGAATTCGAGTATCCGAGAGTCGGCCACGCTCGGTCGTACGACATCAAGGGGTCGGTTGCGCTACCGATCTTCGCGCGGGGGAATAGGAACTGTTTGGGGGTGATTGAACTTGTCACAACAGCAAGAAAGATCAATTATGGTTCTGAGATTGACAGCATTTGCAATGCTCTTCAGGTACTTGTGATTATTTCATTTGTAATGCTTTACAGATCTGTGCTCCTAACTGAAAAATCATATTAAATCATCACAAAATTTTGATTTATAATTCTCATTAAATTCTTTATATCAAAATCTTGTAGGATACAAAAATTTTCTATTTTCTGAGTTTTTTAATTATTTGTTTTGGATTTTTTGAAGATGACATAGTTTTATACATTATTTTATTATTATTTTGATGTCATCCTAAAAAAATCTAAAACATATACTTAAGACACTCAAAAAATAGAAAATTTTTGTATCTTAAGAGATTTTGATATAAAGAATTTAATGAGAACCAAAATCAAAATTTCACGAGTATAGTTTAGTATCATTTTTTAGTTAGAAACACGGGAGGCTAGGAGCACGCTAGATTTACTCGAAATTGACAATATGTTGTGATTGCATTAATTTAATATAGTTAATTACTACATTGTTTATGTTGCAAACAGAAAGATTTACAAGAGAATTATTGTTTCTTTCTTTCTAATACAAGATATTTTTACTGATGTTCATGAAACACACTTCTGTTAGGTAAATTAAGATCAGCCTATAGATTAAAAGCAACTTGAACATATTTATAGAGGTCTTATCTGGCAAAATTTTGCTACTTGGTTTTTCTTAATTATATTGGAAGTACTGGCTTTGTCATCTCTTCAGCTGTCTATTTTTCATCCATAAAACTTTTTTATTTAGGGGGTGACGTTTACTTTCTGATTAGTTTTTTTGAAGGTCAAGTTTTTGCATTTGGGTTATAAATGATATGTTTTCTATCTACATATTTTTCCTTCAAGTTTCCACATTTCTAATTCTGATTTTTTTTTAACTATATTGTGCTATTTACTGCAGGCAGTTGATCTCAGAAGTACTCAAGTTCAAGTACCCCCCTGGTTAAAGGTATCTTGGTTCTGAAAGTAATTCACAAAATGTTGACAAATCTGCCCTATATTTGAGCATTTGGTGCTGTTAATATACTGCTCAATGCCTAAATTTGTATCAGTAACATACCAATGAACTATAAATTGTGCAGAAAAAAGCATAAATAGTTAATCTTGCTGTGATGCCCAAATATGCTTTCAATTAATCCCATTCTGTGCTTGTGCATTTTGTCAAAACATATCTGTATTGTGCATTAATTTCCATATTAGTTTACCTGCAAGAATTAATCCTAAAATGTATATAAATCTAGTATCGAATGATCAATCAAAGATAAAACTTTCATTATTATCTTCTATTTCCATTTTTCAGTTAACCGATACAACTTACAAGTTGGCCTTACCAGATCTCCGAAATGTGTTAAGATCGGTATGTGAAACTCACAACCTCCCCCTTGCTCAAACCTGGATCCCTTGCATCCAACATGGGAAGTACAGCGCGCGCCACTCGGATGAAAATTACACCCGCTGCATCTCTACTGTCGATTCGGCATCCTATGTTCAAGATGAAACTTTCCTCCCGTTCCACCAATCGTGCTCCGACCATCACCTTTTAAAAGGAGAAGGCGTAGCAGGCCGTGCCTTTCTGACCAACAAACCATGCTTCTCTCCTGATGTGACATCTTTTAGTAAAATTGAATATCCGCTTGCGCACCATGCGAAATTGTTTAACCTGCATGCCGCTGTTGCAGTTCGGCTGAGGCACATCCTCACTGGTCAAGTAGATTTTGTGCTCGAGTTTTTCCTGCCAGTCGATTGCACAGACCATGAACTGCAAAGATCGATGCTTGATTACCTCTCTTTGACAATCCAGCAAACTTGCCGTGGTTTGCGTGGCATCACAGAAAAGGAGTTGGAAGAAGAGGGCAGTTCTGGTACTTATAGTGCCGATTCTGTACCAGTGAGAACAAGTGTAATGGAGAGTCCAGTGAAGGATAATCAGCAGGTGTTCAGTGTCACCGCTGGCTGGGATTCATCCAGTGACAGGATTAACATCGGCGAGTTGGCTTTTGGCGAGGATGTTTCGGTTAAAGAGGAGGTAGATTTTGGGGTCCAGTTTATCAACCAGCCTGGATTCCTGAACAATGACGGGGCGACTGAGAAGAAGCGTACGAAAGCCGAAAAGAGTATCAGTTTGGAAGAACTGAGGAAGCATTTTGCAGGAAGCTTGAAAGATGCTGCCAAGAACCTAGGAGGTGTGATTCTTTTCAGTTATCTCTTGCATCATCTAAATTATGGCTCATTGTCTCATTTTCTCGTATCGGTTCCTTAGTTCGGGACATGGAGATTACATTCATAATTGTCAGGTTGGATTAATCATAATTTAATGACTTGAAAGATAACTCAGAAGAATTGAGGCTTATTTTCCTAGCGAACGTTTTGTCGAGGATTAAATTTCTAGCCAATAATCCTGTGCTTAAGTGTAGTTATATTTAGTTTTTCGGAACATTGTCATTATCATTGTTGATCATTCCTGTCATAATTATTCCCATAATTAGCAGATTAAATGCAATTATTTTTTTGTTATAATACAATGCTATAGTAAATGAAATTACCAAAAAGTTCTCTCGTAATTCTGTTTCAGTATGTCCAACAACGCTGAAGAGGATCTGCCGGCAGCACGGGATCTCACGGTGGCCATCCCGAAAGATCAAGAAGGTAAGCCACTCCTTACAGAAGCTCCAGATGGTCATAGACTCGGTACATGGACCGGAAGGTGGAGTTCAGCTCAGCTCCATATACGACAATTTAACCAAGTCGGTTTGGACTGAAAAGGACTCGAAGGAAAGTACGTCCTCTTCTGCAGAGAAGCAAAAGAAAAGTCCAAATGGGAATGTTGCGTTCAATAATTCGACCTCCAACTCGTCGTCCTCTTGCAGCCAGAACTCCACCTCCAGTCTCAGCTACCCGGCAGGCACAGAGCCTCAAAACATCACAAATGTCGAAGAGAACAACGCACCCAATTTGAAACAGGAAACCTCTTTTGAAGAGAACATGAACTTATGTACTCAGAGGAATCTGGTTGAATACGGTACACCTGTTTCGGGACCTCTAAGCAATGAAGTTTCAAGTGAGAAACAAAATAAACACGATTCGCTCAAAGTGAAAGTGATACATGGTGAAGAGAGGGTGGTTTTTCGCTTACAGTTACATGCGGGGTTTGAAGGCCTGAAACAAGAGGTGGCGAGACGTTTCGGGTTGGCAGACCGGGGTTTGTTCGACCTGAAGTACTTGGACGATGAATCCGAGTGGGTACTACTGACTTGCGACGCTGATTTGCATGAGTGCATTGATGTGTATAAATCTTCTAGTGCACAAGCAATCAGAATTTCAGTATTCCCGAGTCACCATCGGTGTCAGGATTTCACGTCTGGTTCTTTTAATCACCTCAGATGATCATGAGTGGAGACCGTTGCAAAATGCAACAGTTTGGGATTGAAAATACCGGTCGAGTTTTGTATCATAGGTCTTTTTGTAAATATTTGCTGATGCGGCTCATCTGTACGGGCATGTTTCAGTACTCTAGTTACCATGTCAGATGTAAATTCAATTTAGTTACAATGTCTGATGTAAATTCTTCGAGGGAACAAAAGAGATCGCGACACAATGAAGATGAAAAGTAAAGACTGCCCTTGTTTATCGGGCATTGGAAAATTTTTAAACAGTTTGTTACTTTGAACCTCCAATTCCGCGTACCTGCGATTTCAGTGAAATGCAGGAAGCAAAACTGTAAGTAATCTTCTAATATAAACAAATCTATTCTTGCCACTGTTTAATGTTTATTAACTTTCTGAATATCTTGGATGCAGAATTGCAGATGGAGCAAGAGCAACACAAGAAACCCGTTTTTCCCTCGTTTGATCGAGGTAGAATCCAAAGGTCTTATACTTAATGTTTGGTGTACAAAGGAGATTCGAGATTACTGTAACAAAGTACTAAAATAGTTTTGAGTAGGAGTTATCATTTATCTTGTACAATCAAACATGTTCATTCTAACATTTAAACCAGTGTAAGTTTCTGATATGTGAAACAGAATTGTCAGCGTGAACTTATTGTACTTTCTCTGGATGTTTCTTGGTCACGAGATCGTCATACTGGTACATACTGATACAAGTGTATAACCTTACTAACAACACAAACATACTGACATAATCAGCAAGAATAATATCAAATTAACATCCCTATCATCCTTGAGCATGCTATCTGGAAGATAAAATTCGTCTTGTTATCTATGTACCGATGCCTCTGACCAGAGGACGCATGTCGCACTGTGTGGATGATTTGGGTTTTTGGATTTGAATTTGGATTACGGGTAACAACCATGGTCAGGTTTGGATTCACCGGGTTACAGGACAGGACACAGATTCCTGAAAAGAGCTATTGTTGAGCCCCAATTTTCATTTATGTATGACTAAAACTAGCTGTTTTTGTAACACTTCTATGTTTTTAGGGTTTAGGGAATTGTAAGTCCATTAATATTAATAACTTAAAAACAAAAAATTCTACTGTAAATAGCTTTTCTTGGTACAATTTTTAAAAGAAAATGAATTCATATTATGGTAAAGATTGTCATATAAAAATATACTCTTCAGAGTGATATGTCATGACTATGATACAACCACCTCATACTTGTACAAATAATAACAGCTTTCTTGAGGGAAAAAAATCAATGATCTAAAAGAATTTACGAAAATAATTAATAAAAAAGAAAAAAGGTGAAGTGAAATCTCTCCTACGTACAGTCATCACGGAAAGGGGTCATCTTATCCTCGGAGATGGTTGACCTGGCCCTAAACCTGAACTCCCTCTATCGTTCCTCCTAGGACCCGGTCCGGGGGATGCAGTCGGTCCCTCCTTAGGCCGGGATTTCATGCTTTCAACCTCTTCCAAAACCGCAAGTACCTCTTTCATAGATGGACGGCTTTTGGGGTCGCCTGAGAGGCATCGCAGGGTGAGTTGTGCTGCTAGAAGTGCGCCTTTAGATGGGTATCGGCCCTCGAGACGTGGATCCAGGAGACGGGCCAGTTTTCGACGATCAGAAAGGTACGGCTTGGCCCAGTCAACCAAATTGTGCTGGTCACTTGGCCGGCTGGAGTCCAGTGCTCGGAGCCCTGTGAGCATCTCAAGCAGGACCACTCCAAACCCGTAGACATCACTTTTTATGTATAGATGACCTGATTTTTTGTAATAAGATTAAATAGTTGACCTTTGCAAGCAATAAATATCAAGTATGTTAAGTCAGACTTGAGAACAGGTTTGTATTTTGTAATGGTGCCTGAAAAATATCATGTTAAAACAACCAACCCGTATCCTCACAAGTGACAAGAACTACGTGGAAATAGTATGAAACTCTATCAGTGCATCAAATTGTTAAACTTTGTTATCCTTAAATCCAGAAAGGAGCACCACAAGACCATTGTGGTATATGCAAACACAGGCATACAATTATCAGTTATCAATAGCAGTACCAGTAGATGAGCTATTCTTCTAGCTGCCAACAAGAATACCATACCTGTTGCAACATATTCCGGTGCAGCATATCCATAGGTACCCATAACACGTGTAGTGACATGGGTGTTTCCAGCTGTCGGCCCAGGCTTTGCCAGACCAAAATCTGAGAGCTTTGCATTATAATTCTACACATAAGAACAGCAGGAGTCACTAGAAGAACATCACTACAAGAAGATAAACAAAGCAAGAGACCACAAGGGTAGAAAACTCGAATTCTAACACAATCTCTGTCATGGTAAGTGGGGAACAGCATATGCAGAAGTTTTAATCGAGTATCCCTCCTTTGGGTTTTCTTTTATCTGGTTGGATAGAACATCGATTTGGGGCACAGGACAGTCCTAGGACCATGTCAATCTAAAACTGAATCAAATTCATGCTTAATCAAAAGTTTGCAACATTTGTCTCACATGAAGCTTAGTTGCAAAATGAGGCTGTATTTGAACTTGTTTGAGGTTTAACAGACTTGGTTAATTAAGGTATATCACAATCACGGTAATGAACATCAAATCTCGTTAAAAAAATTCATGCACCCCCATTAGAGGACCGAAAAACCTAATACAGTTCTACATAGCAGAGTTATCTTTTTGCTAGAGGGAGAATTTTACAGAATCTAGGAGGATGTTAGAGGCCTTGAAATCGCGATAAATAACATGCTTTTCGGCTGAATGCAGAAAGGCAAGGCCACGTGCTGCACCTACTGCTATCTTCATCCTTAAATTCCACGTCAGTGGCTGAAAGGTTCCACCTTCTGTTGATTGACAAACAATATGCTCGTAAGGATAAAACGAAATATATTCTTATAGTAACTGCTTGACAAGACACGAGAAAAATTTACATAAACAATAGCAATAAGGACACGAACTGTAAGGTTCTACTGCATTACAACAGAAATCTACCAGACCACACAGTATCAGTATTACTTTACTGAAACTAACTGGCCTGGTCCATACAATGTCTCAAGGACTGTATAACTTTGGTTAATCAGATTAAAAACAAAACAAATTATAAGTCGCTGAAATGAGATCGAAGTCAATCTGATTCATCCATGATACATCTTAGTATCTTACAAATATAAACATTACAAAAAAAAAAAGGTTAATGTAAAGAAACTGACTCCTAAAGAGGTGATTTTCTAAGCTTCCTTTAGGCATGAACTCATAGACTAGAAGTAGCTCCCTGTCCTCCCAGCAATATCCCAACAATTTTACCAAGTTTGGATGAGACAATCTTCCCAAGAAATTCACTTCAGACTGCAGGATCAACATAACATGGCAAAGTTCATATATATATTGGGAAAGGAAATGCATAGAACTAAAAGAATAAGCACAAAGATGACTTGTATTTTGTTTTGCACTGAACACTACCCTCACATTAGAAAACCAAACTGGAAGTTGAACTAGTTCATTGTATTTATACCGAAGAAAAAAACATCTAGTGCCTAGATCAAATGGAAAGGATAAAAAAAAACCCACTAAAAATTGAACTAGTTGATTGACATTCACACCAAATCAACAAAAGTATCCAGTGATCGACACAAATAGTAAAAAAAAAAAAACTACATAGGCAAGCTTTTAAGAACATACCAAATATATCCCTAAAAAAATACTTTGATGTTTCGCAAAGCATGTTTGTAAATCCACCTGACATGGTCTAATTGGTGTTTTTCCATCATGATGGGTAGTCATGGATAAAACGTAACTTTTAATGGAAGTTATTGTAAACATCTCAGAATTCAAGTTGAATATCTTATGTTTGTACATTCAGTTTGGCCGGTCATACTATCCTATATTCACCCTCCTTGACTGTCAACTAGATCATGCAATTGTGAGTTGTGAATAGTTAACATGTCAAAGCTATATGAATACAAAGCGGTGTTTGGAAATTATTGGAGGCAACAGTAAATCTCCTGCTGACGCAAATTATGCCACCTTGATTTAAAGACTGTCATTTAAGATTAGGACTTACAAATATGCTTCTGGAATACTACCCTTTTGGTCCAGAAATCTTTTTTTTTTCTTTTTCCTCATTTGTGATACACAAGTGATTTGTTAGGTAATTCCTACTTTTCTATGGACCACTGCTCAGTTCATTCATAGTTCAAAAATTAGGAAGTCGATAGATGCTGCTAAAATTCTAAAATAGTCTCAAACTTAATCATGGGAACAGTGGTGGAGAGTCAAATGAATGGTTATGTATTTAGATAATAAATCAATAAAAGCCTTAAAGTGCAAGGGCCGAGCAGGAATTTTCTACAAGTTTTACTAAAATAGTTGTCTAACAGACCATTGTTATAATTGAAGGCAAGTTTTAGCTGTAGCATTTCACATCATCTTGCTTAGTTTTTCCTCCTTGATCAAACATGAATGCAAGACAAAGCTGGAAACTATGGAAAAGTCTGGACTACCAAAGCAGAAAATCTGGAGCTTTAAAGGACTAGAATATTAATGCGGAAAGCAAAATTAAGCTGTTTAAGTATACCCGAGCACTACCATGGTAGAAATATTAAGAGGTTCACAAAAATGTCATGATGGAAGAGACTATGTGAGGCACAACACTGATAAAAAAAAAACAGTAGTCGATCAACTATGTTCTTAGCTCCGAGAATAAGAACAAATAATCAAATAAGCAATCTGCTAACCTGCCATTCTTGTAACCCCTGCAAGCTCTCAGAATTCAACTTTTTAACGGCAACCACCATGCCAAGACCGCTCTTTGCTGGGTTAAGGGTTTTCTCATCAACCCATCCTTTATATACTCGGCCAAACCCACCCTCTCCCAATATTGAATCAGGCTTGAAATTCCTGGTTGCACTCTTCAGCTCAGCAAATGTGAAAACTTTTATATTTGGTGTCTCCAGAATTTTCCCATCATTGTATGAATAAGACCCTTCACTAGCACAAGTACTACTGCCTGTAAAAAGATAATATTTTTTTCTTATCATTACAATTTCTACTCAAGTAAAATTTTCTCATATATTCATATAACGTATTAACACATAATAAATGCCAGCCACATTAATTAGATTTAAATGAAAATTGAAACAGTAATGGATTCAAAATTATATTAGTAAACGGTACCAATAGATCGACCGTAAGTGGAGCTGCTGGTACTTGTGCTTGACACTTTCCCGGTTGTTGTCACACTGCTTGGGCTCCTTGTGGAGGTTCCTACAATCAAAATGGGAATTTCTTTTAGGATACATATTCTCAGAAAACCCCTCTGAATTGCTCTAACATCTTCTTCTCAGTAACCAAGCTCAACTGGTACGAATTTGTTCGACTTAAGAAGCACAAATAATTATTGGACTTTCGTGTATATCTCTTCAATGGATTGATCAGATCAACAGACAACAGTTTAAGTTTTTCAAGAGTAATTCTTACTTAAATTTCTTTATAGCCTCAGCTGTATGAAATATAGCACATTCTTCTAATTTCTAAATTTCACAAGAATTCCACTTTTCTGTTGGTTAACTTCCACTTACAAAATCCAAGAACTAAAACACTTTGAATAATTCAACTGCATCAGCAACTCACCTGAAAGTCTGAAACTTCATCGCTAACTATTAACTAAACATGGAAAAAGCTACAAATTGATAAGTGGGCATCTCCAAATCTACACAAAACTCCTAAACATGGAAACAAATTTGAAGATATAACCAAACCAAACCAAACCAAACCAACAAACCTTTCGATTAGAACTCTAGTAGAAGTACCTTGGTTAGGAGAAGGTGGATGATGATGGTAAGGGGGCAAGGGTGGGCTCAGGTACTTGTCATCCGAAGTCGAATCCAAGCAATTGCCCATCTCTATTCCCCTCCTCTTGCCTCCAATTTTTGTGGGTAAGCTCTCTTTCTTTCTTTCTTTCTCCCTCTCCTCCTCTCCTGCCTTCTATACCTGGCCCTGTCTGTCAAAATCAAAAGGAAATTGGGAAGAAGCAACCGAGAAGAAACAAAGGGGTGAACTTGAACTTGTTGTTGCCGTTGTTGGTATTAAGATTTTAAGAGGGTTGAAATTTATTATGTCTTCTGTTTTTATTTTCTCTCTTTTTTGGTGTTCAATTTTGTGTGATTTGTGATTTTTGTTTGTGTGTTTGTGGGTTTGACTTTGTTGGTTGAATAATAGGAGCCAGGTCAAGCTGAGGGGAGTGTTCATCCCCTGACTTACTGCATCGCGCGGTTCACAAATAAGCCGTTGGATCGTCTCGAGATCCACTCCAACACGAATCTTAAGGCAATCCAACGGCTAACACTGTCAACTGCGTAATGCAGTACAGCAGGGGATGTGAATTTAAAAGCTGAGGAAGCAACTTCTGCTGTTGTTGTCCGTCTCAACTCTCAACTCACAGACCACAGTGTTGTTATTGTACTGCGCAGCGAATCAACGGTGTTGGATTATAGGAGGGTTTCTTGAGATTGAGTTGCACGAATCTTAAAGCGGATCGAATGGTCGGAGTACTGCGCAGTAGAGGATATGGATTGCAGGACTCGCAACATAATAAAATTTGGTTCTTTCTTTCTGACAAGGCCATCCTCGTGCAATAATGTCTTCATTTTATTATCATTATATTAGACAGCTGTTAATTAAGTATTAACTATGTGGATGTTAAGAGTGTATGGAATGATGTTAGATTTTTTATTATTATTATGTGAATCAGGTTTTGATGGAACATAATTTACATGGTAGAAATCGAAACAGCAAAAATTGTACATTGCCAGTTATATAATGGAACAAGAAAATTGTTTGGTCTAACATTTTATACTTATAGTTAGAAATAATGAAAATAAAATAACAACAATAAAACTACAACATTATCACGTCACAAGATGTTAGACCAAAAAAAAAAGCCTAAAATGTTGAACATGATAAAGTTATTAGTTATATCATAAATTTTCAGCCATGAACATTTTCATATTCAAATCTTATGACAATTGATTGCTTATTAAAAATGCGGATTTGAACAATTATATTGAAGTTAAAATCGTTTAATTGTAAAAAAAAAAAAATTATTTTGCAAAATACCTTCTGTGAGGAAAAAGTTAAAACTGTTAATACCCGATAAACGTTTCCTAAAACCATACAATCTTCAAATGGATTTAATTAATGATTTATAAACCACCGTCCAAACTCCAAAGCTTTAATTCAAGCTATATTCAACAAGACAATATAAAAAAGAAAAGAAAAAGAAAGGATTGATAACGGAAGTCCGACCCGTCAGCTCTGACGGGGTCAAAACTCAAAATTATACTGTACTTATAAATTTATCTTTCCAGTTATTTTATGGTGAAATAAGGAACGCCATTTAGTGGTGATCGTGATACATCTTCATTAGTTGATATATGATTTGATTTATCATTATTTAGCTTTCACTAAACGGACATAAGTTTGTTGGCTTCATGTGTTTACTCATTATTTTGTTTCATATAATGGTGACCCATCTTTATTTATGAGTTTAATCATATTTATTATATTGGTTTCATTTCAGGAGATGCATCTTTGTAGAAAATTTCAACATTGGGAAGTCCAAAAAGTATTTTCGAAAAAGCCAGACACAATCAAACAAGTATCAAAATTACAAAAGGAAAAATTAAACTCAGATTTTTCTATAATAGATTTCTAATAGTTAAATTAAATTGTTTGAAACATAGTTCAGAAAAACTTTTATATTTTCCCTATTTAAAATGAAATTTTAAGAATAATTCTAAATTCTTCAAATAATAAAGTATGTTATTTTTTATCAAATTGATCCTTTAAGTTAGAGAATTACTAATTGAGTCCTTAAAGTATTACTTAATGTTATTTTTGGACGGAAGGAAGGAGAGTGAAGAGATGACATAGCTGATAGCTCTGTGTTATCTACTTAGCGTAGTTATTTGCTCCTTGTTTTTTATTTTTTATTTTTTTTTTTTTGGAGGGGAGATGAGGTATATTACAACTTGAAAGTTTGTAAAATTTTAATCAACGAAGTTTCGCTAACTTATCATTATAGTCCTTTAAAAGTTTTCTTTTTATAACAAATTAATCTTATATATTGTAACCATGAAAAAAAATTAATATTCACATAAACATTTGCAGCCTTTTTATATAAAAATCTAGTAATATTATGATATGCAATAGACGCATCCGCGGTACCATTGAAATCTTTGATCTCAATCTGAAAACAAATTTTGTCTATCCCTAAAAAAATAACAAATCTTAAAACTATCCCTATTTTACTGCGGTCACGGCCACAGTTCATTCTGGCCGCAGCGGTCAGAAGAGTAAAAACTTATCAAATTTGTAAAAAATTCGCGTCTGAACGCAGATCTGACCGCAGAGTCTGACCGCAGCGGTCAGACAAAGCGTCCGGCCGCAGCGGTCAGATATTTTAATATTTTTATTAATGGCATCATGTAGGTCTCGTCGTTAGCTTTCCATCGATGGGTCATATGCCCAAATCGGAGTTTCCTATCAAAAGTTATGAGTGTTTGAATGTGCATTCTGATATTGTGTCTGTATACAGACGCAACTCTCTTGATAGAAAATTGTAACTCTGTATTCAGTCGTTGTGAGTATATACACATTCAAGTACTCATAACTTTTGACAGGAAACTCTGATTTGGGCATATGACCTATCTATAGAAAGCTAACGACGAGACCTACATGATGCCATTAATAAAAATCTTAAAATATCTGACTGCTGCGGCCAGAAGCTTTGTCTGACCGCTGCGGTCAGACTCTGCGGTCAGATGCGAATTTTTTACAAATTTGATAAGTTTTACTCTTTTGACCGCTGCGGCCAGAATGAACTGTGGCTGTGACCGCAGTAAAATAGGGATAGTTTTAAGATTTGTTATTTTTTTAGGGATAGACAAAAAAATTTAATCCTCAATTCTCAACAAGTCCATTTCTGGTACCACCAAAACTTTCTTATTTTCACAAGTGTCTCCAAATTCGCAACATGCGACCGAGCATGTCAACCAACGGCTGGAAGACCACTCTATCTAATGGTAAGTAAACCCTACCGAGTAAGTCAGTAGTCAAGTACCAAGACGGTACAGGTACAGTGGTACACAAAATTAATTAAGATGACCCGGATGGAAGCATTTATTCTAGTCAAATTTGGAATCAATTCATCGTACTGCAATAAAAACACACAATCTCTAATAAGAAGTTTCAAACCACTTGAGATAAATAGGTAATTTGTGTCCCTCAATTCATCCAAAAAAATAAATAAAGTTTTGTCCTGGTGAAGTCAACATAATGCCTGGTGGACTTCACAAGTCATAACATGACACACGGCAAAATAACAGAATAACAAAAATATGTTGGTCCCATAAACCAACCATTCATATTTAATCTCCCTTTCCTTTCCTTTCCAGCTGCGTTTCACACGCGCTTTACCAGAGAACTTAATTAGACCGTTTAATATTTTTCCTGATGCAGATCTCAACAAACAGATCACTCTTTTTCAGAAGGTTTTTGTCTTTCTGATGATGAATTTGTTTATAGTTTATAGTGATTTTAATTTTGGATCCACCGCCGAGCCGTTTACTAATATATAGGTAGACTCAGACGTAGACAAATAGACAAAATATACAATAATAGCTACTGTTATAAATAAATTGAGACAGTGACTGAACATCGATATTTGATTGCTCAAGTCTACTGTTCTACAATTCAACTCTACATGAAAATATGTGGAGCATAAATTAAATTAAATTAAGCTCATTCAAATTTTTTAAGTTGAGTGAGAATGTCCGGACAGTTCCCGGGTCAATTGCCTGGAATTCGGTTCTGGGTCCAGTCTAGTTTGGATTGCTTTGATTGTATTTGGATATATTTAAATTTCTTGGTTTTATGGATTGATTGATGAATGGTTACTAGTCATGTAAAGTGTATACTTCTCAAGGCCCAATTTGAACTCTATTACAGTTTCTCAAGCCCACAAGTTCCAATGAAATAATACATACATCCTAACTTCTAATAAAAGAGATTAGATTTTTTAATATGAAAGTTCTATCTTCTCTAGAGAAGAAACCTCAGCCGTTGATTGTTTACTTAGATTGATCACCACCATTAATGTACATTAATGTCCTGGCCCATTAAAATTTAAGGTCCATATTAGTTTTCTCACAAGATATGAGCTTTCGGCCCTTTATTATAAGATATAATAATTTCAGCCCAAAGCAAGTGCGTAGGTTCTTTACTAGTTGATAATTTAATACTGAGCTAGACTAATATAAAAACGTTTGCATTTCACTCCAAAATATTAACGGTCCAAATTATACTCTGTCAGGTTTAAAATTTTGATTTATGGTTCCCGTTAAATTCATTATATGAAAATAGGGATACAAAAACTATACTTTAATAGGATTGAAGATCTTAATTTCATGCCCCACACCCACAAAAAAGAAAAAAAGAAAAAAAAAAGAAAAAAAAGAAAAATCATAAATGCATGTGTTTATGCTGAACTTCACTGTATTGTATTGTACACGAAATCTGAGACATTGTTTCCCTGTACAGAACTTAATTCAGATCAAATAAGTCGGTTGGTTGGTTCTTAGGCAAAATCAATAAACTAGAAAGAGGGTAGCTCCCCAAGCACCTCAATTATGTCACATCATTAATATTATTAACCATTGATTTTGTTTAAATATATCTCCATCTACTTTGATCCAATGGTTTATATGTATTTTATGTTCCTATTTAATAAGATGATATGATATGTCTAAGAAAAAATTTAATCCTTAAAGTGGTCTAACATTTATGTGCGATTATTTATAAATTATTATATCATCATCATCATAATTATTATTCACATCAAAATTTTAAAATTATGTTCAATTTTTTAAAATAAATATTTTTAATTTATAAGTTTTTATTTATTTGTTATCATGTTTCTGGGCGAAGCCCGAGTTACAGCTCTAGTAATAAGAATGCAACCATGTTATGCCAAATTATAATAAGGCATGCTTAAACTATTCTTGCAACACTGTACCAATACCATGTGCAGCCGTTCGATCTAACGGTTTTGTCATTATTTTCTCTGAGCTGCTCTGTTTGAGACGCATCCATGTTGCACCGAAGTTGGTGGATCATAATGGTCGGGATCGGCTGCCGCACTAATGACGACCACCTTACATTTGAACATTGAATTTATTTTTTTAATGGTTGATCCCCAAGGTCCCATTATCTGTCGCGCCATTTCATGTGAGATTAACATCCTAAAAGTGGTAGTTTTGTCCCCAGTTTCATCATTTGCTCCTACAGTCAGGAGAGGCAGTCTTATCGGACTAGATGACGTTTGACCGTAAGGCAACAGTCAAGGACCTCGACTGATAGACCTAGATGGGGAGGCGAAGTTTGTGGAGGATATAGATTGATGAGCAACTACTCCCTACCTTGAATGGCAATCTTGCAGGTTCCTAGGGTAAGCCAGACGTTGGGGGCTAGGAATTTCATAATTATCAGTGTCAAACGTGCAGGGTTCCAGTGGCTGTGCCTTGCGTCAAAACCAAGTCCACTATTCCCAGATCTCAGATAATTCTGATAATTACCATACTGGAAAGGACCACGTACAAAGTAGAAATTGGATACCATTGGCTGGTTGGGAGCCTGTCTGAGTACCACGAGCATCACATCCTCACCTAAAGGTTCACCCTCCAAAAGTTCAGCAGCCAAGAGGATAGCAGTCTCGCCTACCATTTGTTTTGTTGGCTGGTTGACCACAGCTTCGGTCTGAGCTTCAGTTGGCTGGTCCCATTAATGGTTGATCCCCAAGGTCCCATTATCTGTCGCGCCATTTCATGTGAGATTAACATCCTAAAAGTGGTAGTTTTGTCCCCAGTTTCATCATTTGCTCCTACAGTCAGGAGAGGCAGTCCTATCGGACTAGATGACGTTTGACCGTAAGGCAACAGTCAAGGACCTCGACTGATAGACCTAGATGGGGAGGCGAAGTTTGTGGAGGATATAGATTGATGAGCAACTACTCCCTACCTTGAATGGCAATCTTGCAGGTTCCTAGGGTAAGCCAGACGTTGGGGGCTAGGAATTTCATAATTATCAGTGTCAAACGTGCAGGGTTCCAGTGGCTGTGCCTTGCGTCAAAACCAAGTCCACTATTCCCAGATCTCAGATAATTCTGATAATTACCATACTGGAAAGGACCACGCACAAAGTAGAAATTGGATACCATTGGCTGGTTGGGAGCCTATCTGGGTACCACGAGCATCACATCCTCACCTAAAGGTTCACCCTCCAAAAGTTCAGCAGCCAAGAGGATAGCAGTCTCGCCTACCATTTGTTTTGTTGGCTGGTTGACCACAGCTTCGGTCTGAGCTTCAGTTGGCTGGTTCTCCAAAAGTTCAGTAAGCAAGAGGACTGCAGTCTCCTCTATCATTGGTTCCGTTTGCTGGTTGACCACAGCTTCGGTCTAAGCTTCAGTTGGCTGGTTTTTAGTCTCAGTGTCAAACTGAGCTTGGTTGTCATCAATTTGAAATGTGATGGCTAGCAAATAATGATGATGATGAAATAATAACAATAATCATCATCATCTTTTGACACTGAGACTAAATTATTTTAGTCTCCTAAAATTTTTTCTTAACCATCCCCTAAAAATATTATCTCACTCTAAGTGTTTATTTGTTATGACATACATCTTAATATCATGTCTACTATAATCACTTTTCATTTTTTTTATGTGGCCATTACTAAAATTTTGCAAATGACATTTAGTATAATCACTTTTGGTTGGTGGGGACGCGGACGGCGACTAGAATTCGTATAGAATTTTATATATAATATATTTACAAATAGCATTTCGCATAATCACTTTAGGTTGGGGGCACGGGGGTAGCGACTAAAATTTCATATAAAATTTTTTATATATGATATATTCACAAATAACATCAAGTATAATCACTTTCGAGAATGGCGCGTGAGAGGCACAAGTGGTACATATCGTAGATATATGAGATAAATAAACTGAATACTTTAATGAGTTAATTTGAATATCGACGAACTTAACGTGAATACTAACAAGTCGGTGACTCTCATTATCTGTTGACCAACTAAATTTGTTTTTTCTAATAAAAATTTAAGGAGAAACATACGGAACATCTATTATAAACTGATTTTTTTTAAATGCCCAATGATCGTCGATTTTTTGCCATGCAACTCCATATCTGGTGTGAAGATATCAAAATACTCAATATTTTAGAAACCTATTGCTCCCACATATTTAATTTACTGTGGAATGACTTTACATTTGATATAGCATTAGGACATAATCTTTTGAATGCTATGAATGCATACAGATCAAAATATATATACCTGGAAATAATGTGAACAAAACAAAATAGATATACTTGGATATATTGTAAATAATACTGAGGATTTCCTATATTTTTCATGTATGTTGTCTACACTCACTGTAACAAGATATCACAAGTATGTATATTTATATAGATGGAAGTTGATTTTATTTATTTATTTATTTATTTTTATAGAATGGAAACTTATCTGTATTGGATAGGTTCATCACGTCGAATATCCCGATACTTTTTGTGAGGGATGGTGTTGAAGGATGAGAATTATTTTTTTTTTATCGCCAACCATTTTGTGAAATAGGTTGAGTGCATATATACTCGAAATTAAGAGAAGCCATCCTGGAGTGTTTATCGTCTTACCTGCTGCACGGTTGCCCGACAGAGAGGAGCTCGGTTCGGTGGGTCCCACTTCGGTGTGTGTGTCTTTCTCTCTCTGCCCGGCAACCGTGCAACAAGTCAAATGCTAACAATTCGCCATCTTGTGGGTTTTTTTTCACCTTCATCAGACCACCTCTCCAAAAGGTGTGGATAAAACAACTTTTCTTTCGAACTTATTAAATTTACCGAAAAAGATGAAATGCCAACTATTTGCAAATTAATTTGACCCATAGGTAATATATTAAATGGAGAGCTATGGTTTAAAAGATACTTTTCATATGATGTTCAATTTGGCCTTGATCAATTTTGTCCCGGATGCCATATGTTATTAATGTTTTAAGGTAGATACTATGATCTTGTATGAGTGGCTAAATGCAAAATACTAACGAAATAAATAATGACACTAATGAAATGATCATATAGATTAGTTATGTAATTTTATTGTTTGGCAATGACTTGTGTGAATTAAATATATAACTCTCTTCTTTTTTTTCCCTTTTCAGGTTTAGCCGGGATCAATGAACTCATAAGCATTCAATTAGAGACAAATTATGAAGTTTTCTTGTATTAAGCAACACAATTTTACAACTCTCTGTTGTTTGTTTGTTTGTTAATGAATATTATAAAATATTTTCCTCGGTATTTTTTTTATTTGTTCAGTTTTGTTTAAATCTCGTATTACTTATTTCTTGAGTAGAAATTTGGATTAGTTTTAGTATGGAATTGAAATGGTAGTATATGTGTGAAGTATGTTTTGCAACTGTGCTTGAAAATATTGTAACGATATTATAGGATCACATTATGGAAATATATGCAATGCATATGTAATATCCCAAAATTTTTGGTTTTCATAATTCAATAATTATGGACATAATAATTTTATATATTACATAAATTACTATCTTAAAAACTAAATTAGGTACCAAAAAAAATTATATATAATGGTATATATATTGGTAGAACATTTATTTCATATTAATTATATATGTATATATTTCGTATGCTAGTTATTTCAGAAACTATTTTAGGATAATTTCATTTGTGACTATTAAATAGTTGAAATAATGACAATGGGTTAAGAGGTGATGGTTGAAGTAAATAATGCATTGACCAAAAATTTTTCAAAGGACCAAATGAAGGGACAAAACCCAAGTATATTATATAGAAAGAAACTATACAGTGGTCCTCCACATACTATATTATTACACTTATAGGTGGCAATCACAGCCCTAATCCCAGTTTTGGAGATAACTTAATCCCAGTGCTTTATAATTAACAGGATGAAAGACGTTAATTAATTTCTTTCTTAATTTCATATTCCCCCACCCAAAAGGAAATCATAAATGCATGTCTTTAAACTGAACTTCATTCACTGTATTGTATTGTATATGAAATCTGAGACATTATATATTTCTTTTGTACAGAACTTAATTCAGATCAAATAAATCGGTTGGTTCTTATGCGAAATAAGAATGCAACCATGTTATGGCAAATTAATAAGGCATGCTTACACTATTCTTGCAACACTGTTGTGCTAATACCATGTGCAGCCGTTCGATCTAACGGTTTTGTCATTTTTATTTCCTGAGCTGCTCTATCTGAGACGCACCCATGCATGTGGCGCCGAAGTTGGTTGATTATAGATTTTGTTTGCAATCATACTGGTACTGGCAATTATAAAATTTGTAATGAATCTTAGCAACAATTCTTGGATGCTCCAGGGCATAAATACAAGAAATTTGGAATTTTCTTTTTTGTCAGTAATTTGTAATTTTAGGCCTTCTGTTGCATGAGGCCGAGAACATGCAGTTCTAGCAACAATGACATTATGATTTATGACAAGAACACAAATAATTTTGCTATTTTTCTGATTTTTAAGTTTTGAACTATATATTTAGTTCCTTTTTTTTTATGTTTTTGCAACAGGTAACAGTAATTCATTTTTATTTTTTGTAGTAATTTTGTAGGAAATGATGCCTTTTTGGAGGCCGAAGGGGAGTAATAAGAAGGGCAATATTTGAGTAAATTCACAATTATTTTTTTTATTTTTATTGGAAGTCCAATTTATATGGAAATATATAAAAGGGTATTCAAAACATAACATTTTGGTGGAAGGAAATATATTAACAACGGATTTATTATCCATCATATATTCATAAGTGTGCACAGTCTGCAGAAGTTACAGGAAACAAAAATGGGGAAATTCTCTGTATAACAGTAAATTGAAGCAAAGCCCAATTCAATTCAATCAAAGCAAATCCAAGATAAAAAGATCAAAACTGATCAACTGCATTCAAAAGAACCTCATAATCTTTATTATATATTTTCATACACAACAGTATACTTGGTGTTTGCCATGTCTGAATCCAAACCTCTACAAAACCTTACTATCCAGCTAATTCACAAACATCCTTCTATCTTCTGAAATGCTATTAAACCAAAAAAAATTACAAATTCATAAACTTAATCACCAACATGGCAGCTACTCGACCGTATATTTACACGTTTTTATTTTTCTAACAATTCGGAAAGAGAATTACATGCCATGCCATCTCAAAGATTGCTCGACATCTCCGACTGTTAGGAGGTACAATCTGCTTCTCGAATCTCAACTTTTGGTTCTACCCTCCAGTACTCAAAACCCGATCCAAAAGCCAACACCTACAACTATGCGACATATAAAAGGATCGTGCATTCGTGCCTAAACCTGATAACCTTTTATATAACAACTATTTTCCAAGAGGCTCCTGCTATTTCAGTCATCCCGGATACTTCAATGCTTCCATTTCTATTGATAAAAAAACATATTGTACTTCAACTTCTCGTTTACTAAAAATGTACCGGTCCTCTTCTGGCATTGCGTTTGCGTGAAGGAGTTGCAATGGGAGAGGCTGCCAAAGCCGGTGAGTTGACAGCTGTGCCGGGCTCAGAAGCATACCTCTGAGATGCCACATGAGTGAGAGCAATGACCACATCCGCAATAATTGGACGAACATGGGGTTGCTCTTGGAGGCACATTGTTGTAACAACCACTAACTGGTGAAAAGCGCGATGCGGGAAGCAGCCCTGGAGAGCTGGGTCTGCCAGCTGGTAGAATTTCCTTCGGTCATTAAGGTACGGGCGGGCCTGCATTGTTTGAATAGATTAATCAGTACCATGTTGTAATTTCTATAAAAAAATTGTGCATTTCCGGAATTGATAGAACAAGAGGATAAACATCTCATAATTTTCAATAATTAGGTGGCGCACAGTCAGAAACTCAACCGAAGACAATTCCGAAAAAAGGAATGCAGACAATACAAAAAAAAAAAAAAAAAAAAAAGTAACCAAAAATGCAAAATAGACAAATGATATAAACACATACCCACGACATCAAATTCTGCTCATCGCGAACCCTGTTTGAATCATAAATTCTTCGCCCGGTGATCAGCTCTAGCAAAAGAACACCAAAACTGTATATATCCGACTTGAATGTCAGTTTCCCGCTGATAACATAATCAGGTGCAGCATATCCATAAGTGCCCATGACCCGAGTTGAGATGTGGGTACGATCTCCCACTGGCGCAACCTTCGCAAGCCCGAAATCAGAGAGCTTTGGGTTGAAGTCCTCGTCAAGTAGAACATTCGCGGCCTTCATGTCCCTGTAGATGACAGGCGGCTCTGCCACGTCATGAAGATAGGCCAGGCCTTTGGCTGCACCAACTGCTATTTTCATTCGGGTGTTCCAGTCCAACGGTGGCTTCTCAGGTGTCAAATCTAATGCAATTGTACAAAATATCGGGTACAAGAGTTGAAATATTAGATACTGTTAGTACACTGAAAGATTTCTTTTCAATTTAAACTCAACGGTATTAAATTTAATCTGGAACATGTTTTCTGTAGCCATGAGGCATTTTAGTACACTAAAATTATTTTCAATTTAAAGATGATTGAAATTTTCAGGCTTCTTCCCTTGATACAAAAAAAAAAAAAAAAAAAAGAAAGAAAAAGGAAGAGCAAAAAAGAATTTTGTTCTGAGCTTCAATATAAAACACCAGTAAACCAATTCTGTAACTCAGATCATTGTGCCAGTGCTTCCAAAACACCTTCAATTCAAGAGGTACCTTTAACTTGATCTGAAAATCTGGCAAAATATGAATTATCTTGGAGATCAGGTATTTGGAATTACGTAGAATCTTTAAATCTTTTCATATTTATTTCACTGGAATAGAATATTTTTGTGAAATACAAAAACTTTCAAAGCAGGCTAAGTTACTAAAAGCAGTCATGCGGTGTCGCATGGATGGTTCAATTTGCACAAAATTAGTGAAAAGGAACTTCTGATTTGGGAAATGGGAATACAGAACTGTTAATGTGTCCCGAAGAGAACAAATACTGCAATAACCTTGGAAACCAAGTTATAGATTATGACCAGGGTGATAACATTGCAGCTTTATATAATTTAAATTGATTATCATTCAAATCCCACCGCACACGGAACATATAGTAAACAAATAATAGGTATGAAATTCACAACTCTTTTTTTGTGATATAAGAAATTCACAAGTTTTTCAGAAGGAATCGAAAGAATATATAGTAAGCAAATTAGAAATTACCAAATAAATGATCTTCTAAGCTTCCTTTCGGCATGTACTCGTAAATCAGGAGCCTCTCATCTCCTTCGGCACAATACCCATTCAAGCTAACCAAATTCTCGTGTCGCAGCACTGTTAGCATCAGTATCTCCACCAGGAATTCCTTGCTCCCTTGCAGCCCATCTCGGTTCAGTTGCTTAATTGCCACCACCTATATATGACATCACAAATTTCATAAATTGAACAGCATTGTCGCAATAGAAATTGGGTTACCATCAAAATTACCCAATTTTTATGTCATGTACGTGTTTAAGAGTACAAAACCATTTCGATACCCGGTCAGGTCACACAACTAACACAAACCTAAATTTTTTCAGTTCATACCGGCATCCAAAAGCACTGCATTGTACCGAAGAAAAATCAAAATTCCAAATTTCCGGCATATTAATATATTATGATAGGGCTTAATAACCTGTCCATTTTCAAGCCGGCCCTTGAACACGCGACCGAAACCCCCTTCCCCAATCAAATTCAAGTTATTGAAATTTTGGGTTGCGAGAGCGAGATCCCGGAATGTGAAGCTCTTTGCTGAAGGACCCCGCACCAGACTAATCGACCCCGGCTTCCTTTTCTCATCTGTAAATAAACAAAACTCTTAAACTCATCGTCATATACCCAAATTGGAACAAAATTTAAACAATCTGTACAACCCAATCACTTGCCTGAGGATTCGAACAAGACCGGTGGGGCGTTGGATCGAGCACCATTGCTGTCCTCGACCCTGTTCTTGGACTCCTTCACTCGAGGACTGAAGCATGCAAAGCATCCCATCTTGGTTCTAAATTTCTAATCAATTCTGATTTCTATGCGCCAAAAATCTCACAATGTGTGGAGGATTTTGGCACAATTCGCAATGATCACAAAATACCCATGAGAGAAAAACTCATTCAAAATTTCAAATCAAGCAACAAACAAAGAACCCAACTTTCTTTTTTTTTCCTTTCTTTAACAAAGAGGGCGTTGATCGATCTCGCCAGAATTCCGCCCAAAACGACGAAGTTACGCAACCACCCGCACTCCAAACTTATACCCAACAACAAAAATCATACATACATATATAAAGATACCACCCGTGAAGGAGATTGTTGGTTGGTTGTCAACACGCGGAGACTGCATTCGATGATTCGATCTCACTCAATTTCTTCCAGAATGCCGCATTGCATTGATGTAATGTTTCTGCGAGGTGCCTAAATTTAGTAGGCACCGTGTGTCTCTTCTTCTTCGGTTCTTCGATTGTATTGTATTGTGGTGTTTGTTTGTTGTTGGGTTGGGTGTAGTTAGTTTTGTTTTCCTGGGACGTGGGAGGAGAGGAACTGAAGAAGACAGAGACGGGGAGAATGGAATGGAATGGATGGGGTGATGGTGATGAATTGATGATGATGATGGAGTGAAAGAGGGCAACAAAGAAAGAGAGAGAAAGAAAGAAAGGCAAGGTGCTTTTCTTTCTAGTTCTAGCTCCCCCGTGTACGCCCTGCACTCGGTGCAAAACGGTTCCTCGCAGGTTGAAAAATCAAAAAAAAAAATTGTTCTTATGTGACAGCTTCTTTCTTATCGAGCGATTCAGGATCAAGAATCTCTCTTTACTTATACTCCAAAAATATATCATAACTATCTGATTCAAATAAATCAATAATTCATATCTCTTCCAATCCGTAAAAGAATTTACCTTAAAAAAATGTCATGTTGTTGTGTATTAATGTACTATCGATGATTAAAACATTCAAAACATCTCATCGAGAAAATATTGAATGACAAATATTAAATTATTTTATGAGTTTCATGGTTAATTTTTTATATTTTTGAGGATTAATGTATTTTACAGGCAAATATTTTTTTTCTTAGTTTAGAAAGTTATTTATAAGAGGTAAAAATTCTAAAATAACAAATCTTGAAGTTCTACTAGAACCATTTATATTGAATACCAAATTGATATTGAAATGACATAATGTTTACACTTTGATTAAAAAATATATGTTTTTTTTTTAAGAAGCGGGGCTTACTTATTTCATTGATAATAAGAAAAAGTTAACAATAAAATGAAAAAGTAAATTTACAGCAATTGCAAAAGTGTCTGAGAGGTTAATTTCTCGTTCTAAGGCCCTGTTCGGCAACACATATTCCTACAGGTTTTTGTCGGAATTTAACACCTACAGGAAATAACGTCTATGCCCCGTTCGGCAGGCCATAGGTTCGCTTCGTCTCAGAAATTAATTCCTCCAAAATGCATATTTTCATAGGAAAAATTTAATTAGCTCAGACAGGATTATTTTTTTCCTGTGGGCGACAAGCTCGTCGTTCCGCATACTCCGTTCGAAATTTTTGTGCGAAAATATTAAGCAGCATGCAGTTATACATTTAATTTAGTGAATGTTTTGTCTTCTTTCACTGGAGGAGGCTTACTAGAACTCTCAAGAGTTCTCCCACTGCTGAAGGGATTTTGGGGAAGACTATTGTCTTCTTTCACTGGAGAAAGCAGCATAGCAAACTACTCTTTCTTTTTGAAAAGATGGCAGATTGCTCTCTCTCTTAATTAATTTGTTTAGTTGATATGCTAGGATGGAGTAATTTGTTTATCTCCCATGCGATTATAACTTCTCAACAGCTAGTGGATTGATCATGTAATTCCTACAAAATTTTCCTTTGATGACCGAACAGTTTTTATACAATATTCCTACCGAATTCTAATCCGATAGGTTTTCGTCAAATGTAAACTTTTAATTCCTACTCCTACAGAGATAATTTCCTATAGAATTTGGTGTTGCCGAACAGGGCCTAAGGATCCGCATCTATGGTTTTATTTTCCTATACATTTACCATATATGCCTATCTACAATTTAATCTCCCAGCTGGATACATCTGCAAGTATTAAATTCTTCAATATCTATTGCACTTTTGCTTTTCGCTTGAAAATTATTCGATTGCACTCCTATCAAATGTTCCACATCATTGCGAAGCAGTCCTGATCCCATTTACACTAATCAAAATACTTATTGTGATGACTTTTACTAACCATAATAAATAAAAGATACTTCATAAACATAATTTTGGTGCAATCACAGTAAATCTTTCATAAGAAAGTACAAACATGTACAACGATTCAATACTCATATATAAAAGTCAAGCAAACTTAGATTACTTATTCACATTAAATTTATTCTTTATACTTGATAGTTACTACAAATATATTATTTGTAACATTCTAGTCTCAAATTCAAAATTATTTTTGTATTCATAAGATATTAACTGATTATTTAAACTTAAATATAAGTGCGCCCAATAATACTATAGCATGCATAATCTTATGAAATGAAAATTCTAATGGGGATTACCTCAATATAAAGAAAATTCTAACGGGGAACGATATTTATCACTGCACCAAGTGCAGATAAGCTACATCTTTACAAAGACGTCCTCTCAAGTTGGTGGCAATGGTGCATCGTACAAAACATCACCCGTCTATCTAGCAGTCGCCTCTATAAGATTATTGGTTCCTTGTGATTTAATGCCTCATTATTAAGTAGCTGCAAAATATTGAAACTACAAGCCAAAGCCATCCTCCCACCCTACTCCCCTCCAGTTCTCAAATCATAGCACATCCAGGAACAGCATTCATCCATCCTTCCATGTTATGGATCAATATCAGACTCGACAAAATCTGAACCTACATAAAAAATCTATCCGACTTGTGTTTTAGAGAAAAATAAACTGATCGACCCGATCCGAGCTGTACTTTATGGAAATTCAAACTAACCCGAACCCGACCCAACCCTGAAACCCTAGATGACTTGAGAATAGAAGTACAAAATCTGACCAAACCCGAAAAACTCACCTGACTCGACAATCTGCTCGATAAGAGGTAGAACTGGAGAGGAAACTGTGTTGTTGGACAAGACAGGGGGTACTGCGTCGAGTCAATGCGAGTTAGTAACGGTACAGAGGCAGCTGGGGACCCACCTAATCTCCAATTTCCACGAGGAGGACTGGAGGAGCCACTGTCTTTTCTTTTCGGTGCGGATCTCATGTTGCAACAACCACTGAATTCATATCTCCTTGACTTACTGCATTCTGCAGTTCACAATGTCAGCCGTTGGAAGTCTCGAGATTCGTTCCGGCGCAGATCTCGGGTTGATCCAACGGCTGACATTGTGGACTGCACGATGCAGTAAGTCAGGGGATGAGCGCTCGTCACTGAATTCATATCCTCTGAAGATACCGGTTCTATTTTTTTTTTTTGAGGAATATACCGGTTCTATTCTATTCCACAACAGAATTTTGTTGAGCAATATTTAGAATTCATATTTCCTGTTGTTATCCAATTTTGAGATTAATTTGGTCTGTTGGATCAAAATCAACGGATGAGATTAATTATAACAAACCTTATATATATATAATCTTGATCGGGCTGATTGGACCCGTCCGTTTTGATCCAATGATATTAGACAAACAGAGTCATGTTATTCTCGAAGAATAACAGTAGATACAGACTCCAATATTTATTGATGGACCGAGATTAACATAATGAACTGTTATTATTATATTGTCCTGCAAATAGAAAACTTGCTCCGACTAAATTTTAATTAGTTGCAAAATGTGGATGTAATTTGTTCGGATTTTGGACTATTCAACTGCATTCTTATTTTATTTTTTTTTTCCCTTTGATCTGTCAATAAAATATGTACCGGTATTAATAGTAGTGAATATAGAAAAACAGCTGCCAATGGCAATTGTTAATTTTGTTAAAATAAAAAAATACAAAAATAATTTTTGCAAATTAATGATTGTTTTAAAAAAAGTAAAACTTACTTTCAGTCATTATCGATATTATATTGTTCTGAATTGATTAAAAGAAGAACATCAAGTGACATTCATTTAATTAGTTGATGTAAAACGATCATGTCATCATCACTGTATGCTGTCTTCATATCGTAATTGAATAACACTATATCTCTATTAATTTCCTTCGTATATTTTTTTTTCTTATAAAAGGAATTTTTATCCAAATTGTCGACAGAAGCGGCAGAAAAAGTAATGTATTGTCGGAGAGTACATGAAAAATAGTGTTTATGATTCTTAGCTCCTTGACAAAATAATTGAATTTTCTACAGAAAAAAAACTGTAACTTTCTCTATACGACAAAGAATTGAGTTTAAGAAATAAATGTATATATATATTATCATATATTATAGTCTGCAAAGCAGCCAGTGAAGAAATGTGTGTGCATGTGATGTCAGGCTTTGGTGAGCAATGATTGTATTTTAGATCTCCAAAATGATTAAAGATATTTTTTACATTATATATACTAATAAAGAGTCACGCCTTTGAAATTTTTATTTTTTATAATAAATTTTAAGATGATATATAATAGGTTTAAATTGAGAAAATTGATATGGGCTTAAGTTTTAATGGATTGAGATATTAAAATACATCAATGGTAGTGATCAATCTAAATAAACAATCAACGACTAAAATTTATTTACTGGAGAAGATAAAACTTTCATGTCAAAAATTTAATCTCTTTTTATTAGAAATAAGAATATATTTTTTTAATCGTCTTCGATGGGAAGGACTTGGGACTTGGGAGCAACAAAATGTAATACATTATT
Source organism: Cyperus esculentus (assembly GCA_030179965.1). Lineage (NCBI taxonomy): Eukaryota > Viridiplantae > Streptophyta > Magnoliopsida > Poales > Cyperaceae > Cyperus > Cyperus esculentus. Next base: position 859,518 of record JASGLE010000007.1, on the reverse strand, counting down.
TACAATCTAACGACTTTTAATTAAGTATATATATAAAGCAACACCCGAACCATATAAGATCTAAAATATCTTCAATCCATGATGTCAATTACTACATTTATGAGTATCTTTATATTCTTAATTTAAGTTTACTTAAATCTCATTAAACTTGTCAAGACGACTAAAATGACTATCTATACATTTATATATTCTTTTTATATTCCTAATTGATGTTTATTAAAATCTCATTAAACTTGTCAAGACGACTTAAAATGACTATTATTACATATTTACATTCATGAATATCTTTACAGAGATATCAAAAATGATACTGAAATCGATATTGACTACGTACTATTTATATTAAATAGAATTTATATTGTATTTATATTGTATTGTGTAGAGATATATTATATAAACGAGTTAATACTTTAATAAGTTAACCTGAATATCAACGCATTTAACATAAGAGAAAATCTTATGATACCCGGCCCCGCTCGCGTACTCCAGGTTTTTACGGATCAATGTACCCCACTCGCATCCCCCAGACTTTTACGGATCAAGTGAGCACCTTCGACCTAACTCAGCCCTTCGACCCAAACTCTTTTCGACCCAACTCCTTTCGATCCGTCTCAGCCCTTCTTCCCAAACTGCATGCCTACAACTGGAGTTTCTTGTATATCAAATTTTGTTGGTGATTTTCATTCTCTTTCATTTTTATGCAATTATAAGCTGTTATTGGGGTATTTCTTTTGTTATTATAACATGCAATGCAATAGAATTATTGTATATTTTGAGTAAAAAAATGAACACTTTATAATAATTGATAAAAATGAACACTCGGACAAGAAATATAAACACCCGCATCGCGGGCACTCGGACGGGAAATATAAAAACTTGGACGAGAAATATAAATACTCGTACGAGAAATATAAACTGTATCATTAATTAGTGGGCTTTATATCTGTTTGGCGCGTGGTCTTTGGGTTGGGTTGGCACGCATGCGTTTTGGGTTGGATTGGCGCGTGCGTGGTCTCTGGGTAACTTGGGATATCCTACCGCACTGCAAATTCGGCAGCGCAGATCCGACGGTGCAACTTACGTCGGGATCCGTGAAAAGTAATGAGTCCGGATCCTGACGTAAGGTGCACCGTCGGATCCGTGCTGCCGAATTTGCAGTGCGTTAGATGATCCAGACTCTCTCTGGGTTGGGTTGCTGAGCGTGCGATATGAGTTGGGTTGGAAATTGAAATGGAAGGCTTGCAATATGGGTTGCTGAGCGGGCGTGGCTAGAAATATTTGGTACGGATGTTAGGATACTGTTAGCACAACTCTTAACATAAATATTAACACAATTGGTATCCATTTTGGTATCATATCAACTAATCTAACATAAAATATTTACTTGATTACCGAACTAGTACGCAAGTGAACGGGAATGGAGGAGAGATTTCAGGCGTGAGAAGCTAGCCTTGGTAGTGGTGGACCAGGGACGCAACCAAACCAAGGACATTGATTCAACGGCGATGATTGCTGTTGGCTATGCCTATCTAATCTCTATCATGAATTTAGTACTTAAGCATGCATGGATGACATTCTATAGTTGACAACATCAGCCATTGAATTTTTTGAGATTCGTACCGGCACGGCTCCTGAGATGATCCAACGGCTGATATCGTGTACTGCACACTGCAGTACGTTGGAGGTAATTACTCCACCAGGTCGACGACACTTTGTTCTTTTGGCAATTAACTTTGTCATGATGTGCGGCGAGACAAACGGGTCCCGGCCTCTTCATTACGGCATGTATTGATGTATCATGTATGTGGTGGGGTTTGTTTCGTTTCTCCATGTTATCTATATAATCAAATAACTTTGCTCACTTGGATCATGATCATGATCATGCATGTGTTCACGGGGGATTTAAAATATATATTTTGGAAATAATGTGTATTCAATTTGCACATGGACGAATTAATTAAAACCGACCAAAATTGCGAGTGCACGACAAAAGTTCACAAAATTAACTTAATGATTGATTTCATTTTTTGTGTGTAGTTAATTAAAAAATGATTAGCTTCCTACAATGCATAAGAGGAGGTGCGATGATATTATGACGGCCTTGAAAGGGGATTTTAGAAAAAAAAAATACTAATAAAAACTTGAAATAAAAAATTTTATAAACAAAATTTTCTGACTTATAAATTGATCCTATGTAATTAATTGTGCAATTAAGTATCATTCAGTGGTTCATCAAACCTCACTAAACTTTTATACAATCTGTAAGTGCTTTTATTTATTGGTTTAATATTTTCTGACTAAATTATCTATGCCATCGTACAGCAGCCGCGCGAGGAAAAAAAAATCCCAAGTTTGTTAAAGTATATTATAGATACTAGAGCTATAACTCGGGCGAAAACAAATAAATAATAAAATTTATAAATTAAAAATATTTATTTAAAAAAATTGAACATAATTTTTAAATTTTTGCTGTGAATAATAATACTGATGATGATGATAATGTAATAATTTATAAATAATAGTACATAGACGTTAGACCACTTTAAGGGTTAAATTTTGTCTTAAACATATAATATCATCTTATCAAATGAAGAAAGAGAATACATATAAACCATTGGATCAAAGTAGATGAAGAGATTTAAGTAAAATCAATGGTTAATAACATTGATGATGTGGTATAGTTGAAATACTTTGAAAGATACCCTCTCTCTAGTTTATAGATTTTGTCAATATTTTTTGTATGATAATCAGATCACACGTATACGTTTGGACTGCATGGACGTGTTGTCAAGGAATTCAAAATATACTTGGAGAATAGTAATAAATTAAATTTGCACATGGACATGGACAAGAGTCACAAAACCGATCTAAATTCCGAATGCACCGTCAAAGTTTCCCAAAAACAAACCCAATGATTGATTCAATTTTTTTTTTTTTTTTTTTTACGTGTAGATGATCAAATAAACAATGTGCTTCCTCAGAGATGAAGAGGCTACTGATAGTGGCAGTTGTATTGTAGGACATTATCAGAATAGCATCGCTTTCTGTTTCACCAGTGTACAAGTGTATTCAATCAAGGACCATATGAATTGGTTGAGCAAGGAAATGAACATATGAAGACGCTAATGGTAACACTCAATTGGGTGAAATTGAAATGGAAGGAGAGCAAGGATACCCTTCTCAAAGTGCAAGTCATCTTGAATTACTAGCAGGTTTTGAGTGCAGTATGCCAGGTTTTGAATTAAATACTAGCTGGTTTTGAATTACAATGGCAACATGAACACGTGTTTTCTCAATTTATAGTATCAGAAAATTCAAAATTGTAATTGTTTTAGGAATTATCTTCACACTATGGTGTGTTGTTAATCAAACTTAGAAGCTTAACTCTCATTTTTTGTAATTAAAAAAATCGCTCGTAATAGGGTACAGTCCAGTTTCGGTGTATAAGCTTAGAAATCACGAATTTATATTATTTTCTCTAAAATGGACAAGAAGATGTGATGTTGCTTATGTTGACAGTTTCATAGAAAATTTGAAAAAAAAAAAAAAAGGTTCTATAAAACCTTTAAAAAAATTGATGAAAAAGTTTTAACAACATAGCCTTCTGCCTCTTCTTCTTCTTCTTTTTTTTAATAAAAGAAAAAAAAACAATATACAAGAAGGAAAAATAAGCCGTGGAAGTATAATGGATCGAACATAAACCTTACTTATATTATCCAACATATGAAACCAAGCCCACAAAATATAAGCCTACTATAACAAGCCCAAAACCTCACTTTCCATACTATCAAAAACTTTCATATTTACCAACTTACAACCCAGCCCAGTACAAAGCCCAAACTCCATTCAACCCAACCTTTTCCCTTTCCCCTTTCCCCTTTCTCAAGTCGGCACGCCACTTCATTTCCCCACTTCCCTTCCTTCTAGACATCCCAACTATCCCATCCATTCCATCTCAACCGTCCATTCTCTACCCATCCGACGATCCCAAGCCCCCACCAACCAACAAGCACAGTTTGAGTGTGAGAACCCCGACCAATCAAAACGAACCTCGCGGATCGCTGGCGTGGCGTGGAGAAAAACCGAAAAATTCGAGATTTCAAGATTCCCGCCCAATCGGAGGCCTCTCGATCCTCACGTTCCTCGCTGCTCCCGGCCCAGGCGGAACTCTCCAGACCCATTCACATCCTCTACTGCGCAGTAAATCACTACGCAGTAATCTAACCGTTGGATCCGCCTCAATATTCGTGCAACACAATCTCGAAAACCCCCTATAATCGACATCGTCGTTGATTCGCCTTAAGATTCGTGCAACTCAGTACTGCGCAAGCAGAGGATAAGCGCTCGGAGGAGATCTACCGTTACTGAGGGCGCACTGGCACGGGTCTTGACGCGGCCGTACTACAAAGCCAGGCGCAGCAGGCAGTATATATGTGTGCCCCTCTTTCTAGAGTGTTAGAAAGCGAAGGGAGTTGTCGTAGTCACACTGTTGTTATCCTCTCTCGAGATATTTTGTTCTCTCTCTCTCGAGATTTCTCCCGACGAAACCCTAGGTCGAGCAAAGGTGGGTGAGATCTCGATTTGACTGTGTTTTTTAAGGTTTTGATGCTGTTCTGTGCGATCTGTGAGTATGTTTGCTGATTTTGAGGTTGTTTTGTTTTGGTGTTGTTGCAGGTTAGGTGGAGCGAGATGAAGGAGACTAAGACCAGGTCTGAGGCGGGTGGCAGAGCCGATTCGAAGTGAGTTTTGTACCCCTTTTCTCTGATCTTTTTGTAAGATCTGTATCTGTTCTGCGATGTATTGCTGTTAATTGATTCAATTTTGAACGAAGTGCTGAAAGTAATTAGTTAATCACTCCAAAACCTAAATTTGATGGAGTTATTGTGGAACAGAGTCAATTCACACAGAATCAGTGATGTTTGACTGATTATTAGCTTTGGGACAGTTGTGATTGTAAATCTAGGTTATTTTAGGCAGAGAATTGATGTGTGTTTGCTTGCTGTTGTTGTGGTTGATTACTTGATGGCAGGCTTGGTGTTCAGAAGGGGAAGAACATTGGCAAGGGCGGCAAGCTCAAGAGGCCTCCCTCTGCCTTCTTTGTGTTCATGTAAGCATGCGGTTGGATGATTTGATCAGTTCGTTTTGATTGATCTGATTTGTTGCTTGACACTGATTTTGAGCTTTGTTTATGTTTTGACAGGGAGAAGTTTAGGGTTGAGTACAAGGAGAGCCATCCCAACAACAAGAGTGTTGCTGCTGTAAGATACTTTGTCAACTGTTCTTATGTATCTTGTTGTTTGTATTTGTTTTATACTGGCATGAACAAATCTGTGAAGGCAGAAAAATGTTTCTTTGTGTGGAAATATTAGGTTAGCACTGTGTTGATTGTTGCAAGCAATGTTGATCTGTTGTTCGTCTCTGAATTTGCTTAAGAACCTTAAATCTGTACATAATTTGGAGCTAATTCACTGTATTCTGTTTTAATAGTACAACTATTTTCAGTGTCATTTACTTGTACTGTAATGGATGATATTATTTCTTGTTGTTTCCAGAGATATTTAAATTGGCTTGGTTAGCATAGTCATGAATCATGATCTTAAGATGTATTTTTTTTATTTGATATAAACAGGTAGGCAAAGCTGGTGGAGCAAAATGGAAGGCCATGTCAGAGGAGGTGAGTTTGATATATTACTTTATTAAGATTAATATAACTTGACCTTCATTGTTAATATTACCCCTTCTTATTTTTGGCAATTATCAGGAGAAGGCTCCTTTTGTGGAGAAGGCAGCTAGACTTAAGGCTGAGTATGAGAAGCTGAAGAATCAGGTATTGATATATCTTTTCTAATTTGAACTTGTCTATATTAGAAAAGATAACCATTACACAGGAAACTGATGCACTGTTATAGTAATCCTTAAGCTTAGGCACTAGTAAGAAATATAGACAAGTCAAAGTCAGAGTCAGAGGTTACTATATTAAACTTCCTTCGGAGGTTATCTGTTCTAATCTGGTTATTGTTGGGATTAGGCTGCGGATGAGGCAGCTGATGCCGGATCTGACAAGTCAAAGTCAGAGGTTGAGGAAGATAATGAGGTGGTAGGTGTTGTTACACATTGATTTGGAAATTATTATGTTGCTATTTGCTAATGCGTTCTAATTATTGTGAATAATCTGTGAAGCTTTTGGAATCTGTTATTAAGTTTTGTTTTCTTTGTCTTTTGTAGGATGAAGACTAAGCTGGAGTTAAGATACCGAGTAGATGAATTGATGAGGATTAGGAACTTCAATTACGTGATATGAACTCTTCTGTTAAATTGGGGTGTTTGATATTATGGAAAATAACAATTAGGCTAGTCTATTTCGGATACTCAGTAGTAAGGTTGGGTTGCTTTGTTTTAAATGGGCAAACCTTGGGGGCTTTTATAGTTCTGTTTAACAAGTTGTTCTAATCCCTCATCGCTTTGTTAACACGTACTTACATTTTGTCGAATGTTAATATCTCTGGTTGTGTTTTGATATTGCTCAGAAGTTAATATTTTTCTTCTTTTGCCTGATGAGATATAGTTCAAAAACTTTGATAACAAACCAGGATAAGATTTCACAATATATGAACATATCCAGAGGCACTACTGAGTTTAAACCATTTTAGTTCGTAGTTCTTAGATTGAAGCAATAAGGCAAACGATAATAAACCCTCGGAACTTAAAAGTCACGCATGAGATCACTGCTCGTTCTGAATGCAGACTTGTTGAGGACTAGATTAGTGGGAATTAACAAGGCTTATTCTGAATATATTCTGCTGTTTATTGGAAAAAACTTTGTATATAGTATTTAGAAGATTGTTAAGCATGCTTAGAAGATATTGTTTAGTACATAATATTTTTTTTTTCACTGACAAAATATATATGATGTTTGGTAATCAAATATAAATGATTTGCTTTTCTCAAGCCCTTTCTTTTAACACATAATTTTTATATGTAGACCATATCAGCTACTTAGATTAGTCAATTGATATTGAACAAGAGTAGAATTTGAATCATTTATATGTTTAGTTCAAATTCAATATAAATATTCTTACAAAGTATAAAGCCCCATTTTGGGTATATTAGTATTTTCTGTGATAAATTTTTTTGGGAACTATTTAAGTACCGTTTTTGGGAAATATTTTGTGTATTCGAATTCAATTATTTATTCTCAGTTTCACTCACCTTCTGTTTTATTATTATCTTTAATTAATATAGAACGGCAACTTGGCATCAGTTTGCAAGATAAAACTCTCATATATCATTTGTATAATTTTTACATGCAAAGAAAAATTGGTGCTGTAATAATGCGTAAACTTGCATAAAGAGCTCGCAACAAACGTTCATAATGTGCACATAAATACCAAAACAATATAAAAAAAAAACATCTATTAAGAAAAAATAATTTACAATATCAAATGTGCTAATGATATGTACATTTCACATATATACAATATACAATATTATTTTGTTAAAATTTTTTAACCAAACTCCCCAAACCAAACCTCCAATATGTGTGGAGCATATCATATTCACATACACAAGTTACATAACAAAACCTTGAAAGAAAAACTATGGTGCTTTTAAGCTCACGGGAGTCTTAAGCTCATGGGAGCCTCCCGTGAGCTTAACACCAAAAACATATCAAATCATATCTAAATTTTGATTTATATGGCTCAATAAATTCTTTATATCAAAATCTTATAGCATGCAAAATTTTTCTATTTTTGAAGATTTTTAAGTATTTATTTCGGATTTTTAATAGCAACTATATAATATTAATAAAATAATCAATATTTCATAGGTAACTTTCAAAAAATCTGAAATAAATATTTAAAAATCTCTAAAAATGGAAAATTTTTGCATCACACGTGATTCTGATATAAAGAATTTATTGAGTTATATAAATCAAAATTTAGATATGATTTGATATGTTTTTGGTTTTAAGCTCACGAGAGGCCCCATGAGTCTTACTCCAAAACCTTACTCCAAATCTTACTCCAAAACCTTTGTTGTCCCTCCTTGAATCCATTTCCGAGAAAGCAGCTGTCTTTTTTGGCAACGCAGCGAGCGATGATGGCAACCGCATCAGCTCCGGCCAGATGCATCCTGGTCACTGGCCCACCTGTAAGTCACCCATTAAAACAAAAAACAAAACTCACTTTTTATTCGAATTGATCCTGATAAACCCAAGAAATTATCCATAAACCCTCACTGACAGGGAGTGGGGAAGTCGACGCTGGTGATGCGGGTGTTTGAAACCCTGAGAGCATCGCAGCCTCAGCTCAGCATCCATGGCTTCTACACCAGTATGTACTCTCCCACTCCCCACTGAGCATTCTGCAGTATTGGGTTACACTGATATCTGATTTGGGGTTTTTCTGTGGTTTAGGGGAAGTCAGGGAGGGTTCCGAGAGAGTCGGGTTCGAGGTGGTCATGCTTGACGGTCGACACGGCCCTCTCGCTTCTTCTAAATTCTCTAGGTAGATTAGATTATTATTGAATTTTACTCCAATACTTCCACCAAAAGAAATTTCTTTTCGACCTGACGATTATAAATGAATATTACCCATTATGAGATTCATCTATGACCGATAAAATTATCTGGGTGTGAGCATGGAAGCAACGTCCTAGATTATTTATTTTCCATTGCTTCTAAATGTAGCTTGTTGGAACAAAAGATGTTAGAAAATTTAGAGCTTGTTGTTTGTTTTTAATTATCTCTGGGAATTGAAATACTGATACCGCCATACCGGTATTTCTATGTGGATCATGGTTTTATTGAAATAAAAAATATGGAAATTTGTAGCTAGGAAAATAAATTTCGAATTAGGAAAACAGATTGCGCATTTGAGCTGGTACCGTACCGTACATATTAACCTGGGCCTTTTACGTTAAATCTTAAGTGTATTTCTGTTGTTCTTCTCGATCTGATCAGGTTTGTCTAATGACATAAATGATTGCAGTGCCGAGTCTCAAAGGTGGCCTGCTGTTGGGAAGTACAAGGTTGATGTGCAGTCCTTTGAGTCCTTGGCCTTGCCTGAGATGCAGGTAGCTGTAGTGTTCTAGTGTGAGCTTGTGCTGTTGTTGGAAAGGAACTGTACCAAGTGAATGTGTCATCGTTGTCTAACTGTTTGGCACACAGTTGTGTCGATTTTTGAATACTAAATAAGATGTGTTTGGAAAAAATTAAAAAGTTGAACGACAACAGCTGAAACGGGTGGATCAGTAAATACTGAACATAGCCCCTTGATGCTAGATTGCATTCATTTTAGTCCATAAGACAAGTTTTGCCCTTCTATCATGTCAACTTGATCATACTGATCATTGTTTGTGTTTTGTTATGCAACGGTTTAAACAATAATGTTGGGTTGTGTTATCTTAAAATGTTTGGCAGACAGAATTAAATAATATCGTAGCTGATAGTAAACATAGATGCGGATTGGGCAAAAAATAAAAGTTTCAGCCTCTACTGGCAGAGCTATTAGTTTCTATTCCTGAACTGGTAGTCTGGTACCTGTATCTGGTATTGAAATGAATGACAGATATACAATGCGCTTATTTATGTTTAATAGATTCAGCTGTTCAAAAGAAATTTTGGTGTCGTTAATGTTACTAACAAGTATTGTTTCTTTATAATCATGTTAATATCAGGTAAAGGAGGGTACAGATCTTTTCATAATTGATGAAGTGGGGAAGATGGAGCTGTTCAGTCCCGCTTTCTTTCCAGCTGTAATGCGAATCTTGGAGTCGAACATTCCAATTCTTGCAACCATCCCTATACCTAAATTTGGTCGTGATATCCCTGCAGGTGCAGCTTTTTCTATTTTCTTTCAGTTTATCTATTCAGTATTGGTTCAAATTATTATTACAATTAATTAGAATCAGCACCGTTGATATTTGCTAACCTATGGTGTGGATAATGACACGTGTCCAACAGACCTGCATGATAGTAGTATATTTAAAAAAAATAATCATGGGCATGAATTAACCTATGGGCATATTTTAATTATACTTCATTTACATATATTATATGTTTTAAATTAACACCAAGAAAGTTTGCTATAGTTGGTACTGTGGCTGGTAATATGATTTCTCAAACCCATCCATGACACAATGGTGCATTTGTCTGTGTCTATAGTATGTTCTAGATGGTCGATGTGCTGGGCATGTCAAAGAAATGTAACTTGTAAGTGCATGTTGTGCACACGTCAGTGTCCGACATGTGTCTGACATGGGTGCCTTTATATATAGTGTCTGTGTCTGTGCTACATGGTTGTTTGAAAATTTTGTTGAGAAAACTTGCCGAGAGAGTGATATTTTTATTGTCTATAATCATATTTATCAAATGTGAGTCATCTGAGCTAACTAAAACCAAGTGTTAATTTTGTATTTGTTCGTGGATACGTCTAAGAAGAATTTTAATACTTTCATAACTCATGCTGAATCATATCAAATGTCCTGCTGAGAAGATAAGTTAGCTTTCTGAATTGGCTAAACCAGAATTACTATAGCATTTAGCAAAACTTGCATATCCTGAGGAGAAAAATGTCAATTTCAAGGTTGTGTCAAGCAAAACATAACAAATTGCCACTAAAATTTTCATATATTCAACTGTACCAAAAAATAATCAGTTTACATGGTTCAACATTACTTGTGATGACTTGTTCAAACTTGGTCTTGGGTAAAAAAACGAAATAGAGGGGAAAGCTTGTTAGAGTTAGAACTTTAGTATGCCTCTATTTAATTTGATGTAAAATAAAAAAACCCCAAATTACTTGGTGTTGAATATAAGAAGTGATTAGGGCCTTGGGTTTTTTGAGGAATACGACCTCTTAATTGACACTCGTTATCTTTGTTTCTGTGTTCAGTGGCAAGGCTGAGGAACCATCCTGGTGCAACGGTGTATACACTAAATGCTAGAAATAGAGATGCCATGCGAGAGAATGTGTACAATCAGTTGGTGAATATGTTACAGCCGGTATGATTTTCGCTCGTTTCGGGTGTACTTCTGGAACGGTTTCTGTTTTTACTGTTATTTTACTTGTGTATTATCTTCTTTTTCATTTACAAAAGTGAAATGAAATAGAACAGTTCATACCAGTTTCCTTAACCAATCACTCTGATAGTCTGATAACTCGGGTAATCATACATTGGGCCAACTCAATTTATCAAGAAAGGTGTTGTTAAATCCAGGCTTAAACAGGCCAAGTTAACTCTTATTGAAGGTAACATGCTTAGTTTCTGGCTTTCTGCTACAATTTTTTTTAAAAGGTTCAAAACGTGGTACAACTATGTGGCTGCATTTTGAACAAGTTTGCATATCTTGTTATGTTTATTTAAAGACTAGTAAAGAGTCTACGCCTTGCTGTGAGCTGAAATTATTATATCTTATAAAGGACTGAAAGTTCATCCCTGTGAAGAAGCTAATATGGGCTTTAAATTTTAATGGGCCGGGACATTAATATACGTCAACGGTGGTGATCAATCTAAGTAAACAATCAATGGCTCAGGTTTCTTCTTTGGGGAAGATAGAACTTTCATATCAAAAAATCCACTTTCCTTTTATTAGGAGTAAGGATATGTTGTGCTTAATTAATTAATTAATTAATTCTGATGTCTTAAGATGTTGCAATTTCTTACTAATTTGACATAATGTGGACATTTTGATTTAGTAATAGCATATCTTGATTTCAAAATGAAAAAGAGGAAAAATGATGACTACACATTGTATACAGGTGATCCAAATTCCTTGAATGTGAGCTTTGATGATTGAAAAGCTAAAGGGAATGGAGTCTTTGCTTTACAAAAAAATTGGACTAATAATTGATTTATGATCATTACACATAAAAAAGGAAGAGGATGGATTGTTCCATTGAAGCACTATGCAGCTAGATTCATGATGATTTCTCAAATAATTAGAAAAAAAAAAGGTAGATTCATGATGGTTCACTTGTCTTACAAACCAGCTTTATACCAACAGCTTACAAATTTGATTGGCATTTCTCAGGATCCTATTTGAAAAATACTTGACAGATCCCCAAATTTAATATAGTAAAAAAAAAAAAAATACTTCATATGAATATGTAATTTGTAGCTGCATTCTTGTGCATTTCCATTATTAAGCTCTTCATAAAAACAAACCCCACACTTAGATTAATCCATTTATCCATACTCATCAAAGTGTCTCTTAGTTAACTAAAGAGTAATACCTAACGTCCATAGCATCCATAGGTTACATTCTGGAATGTATTGGTTACATTTTGGAACGTATCTGTTACATTCCGTACACGTCTATGCATGTATGGACAGTTTTTTTAAATGTAACACGTCTATGGACGTATGGATGGTTTTTTAATGGACGCAAAGACGGTTTTTTAATGACGCAAGAAGTTTCTTTGTTAACTAAACCACTTCTGGTCATGAAAAAAATGAACCAACCTACCGGCATACCGGCATACCGTATACAAATCATGGTACTGATTAAGTGTGGGCTTATCCCTGAAGCAAACATCCTCCACATGACACACGTTCCTGTGGGGCTTTTCCATAATCCCAAAGAAGATGGTTAAAAATAATCAGAAAAACCTAATCCAAAAAAAAAGCACTAATCTTTTTTTTTTTTTTTTTTTTTGAGATAAAGACGAGGATCAAACCACTCAAATTTAAATGTCTATAAAAGACTCTCCATCCGGATTTTGAACCCGCGACCTCTTATACAGAGAGCGTTACCCTCAGCCACTAGACTATAGGCTGATTCTTAAAAAGCACTAATCTTTCAAACATAGCTTTCAAAAGGAACCATCATGTTAAAGTGTTTGTGATAATGTAATCTCTCTCTCTCTCTATCTCTTTCATATAATTAACCTTTTAAGGGGTACCCCCATAACCCCAGTGATGATCTAGCTACTCTCCTCTCCTTCCCTTTCGTTTAGATCTTGCTTTGCACAATTGGGGGCTAATTTGGGCCAACCCTGACAAGCAACCATCAAGCATCCTTAATGTAAAGTGTACCTTTAATGAGCTCAGCTTGATGATGGCCCCATCCCATCAGTGATGTTTTAAGTTGTTTGGTACTCTCTTTCGGCCTTTGTTTGTTGGGTGGGGGTGTGGGGAGTTTTTCTGCGTCTTGTTATTCTGTCTCATTTTTTTTGTGGGTCTTGTGTGGTTTTTAATTTTATGAAAATATGAATGGGTATCTGTTTTTTTTTTTTTTTTTGGATAAGTACCAAATAAAATGAGATCATTCAAAAGATACACATTGTTATCATTTTTTTTCATGGATCAGACTTGCTTTTTTTATTTTTTTAAGAACCAAGTAATAGACTTTTTTTGGATTATTTGGATGGTTGTTAATTTGATTATAAGGTTGTAGGGGGCAATTGGATTTGTATCTGGCCATTTTAAGAAATGGCAGGCAGGCATTCAACCTACTTTTAATTTTGTGTGACATACATCCTCTATCTACTACACAACATATCTCTGTTTCTCATCCTAGAATCACATACCTGAATTCAACAAACAAAACAATTTTACTGTGAAGTGCCAATATATAAGGCCATATACTTGTTCTTCCATGCTGACAAAACTAAACATAAACACACATTGATGCATAAAAAAGGGACCAAACAACACAACACAACACAACACAACACAACACAAGCATTAGCACAGTATGTAAACTAAACTAAATAATTCCACAGTGTGAACTGGACTTGAAAGAGTTAGAGTCTCATTTCACTTGCATTGATTTCTTTTGAGAGGACCCACCATGTGATATCTTGATATAGCAGGGATATAATTATAACCAGTAATTATATGTGTGAGTATATTATGCTTCAATTATTTTTGGTTGTGCACTGTGCACTGTGCACTGCATCAAACTTTCTGACAAAAAGCTGAAGCATGATCCGATGTGCATTAGTGTGCATATAAAGATGAGCATTATTCTTCATTAAGCATGATTGATAAGTGGCAGACACCTTCCTGACCTTAGAATGTATAACTCGGTTGTCATGATCATAATTCACAAGTCGTAACTAGGTACAGAGCCGCTTGTGGCAGCCTTGCTGATCATACTTGTGAAAGGAAAATGCTACGGTGATACCACTGGTGATGCTGTTGGTTGGTGATACTGTATAGTTTAATTTAGTCAAACGAGCTGATTGTTTAACTTAATTTACTAATTGTTTAACTTAACATACTAATTATTCAATTTAACGTGCTAATTGTTCTGTTTTTTTTGTTGCTTTTTTTTGGGGGGGGGGGGGAGCTCGAGAAATTTGTCTGCAAGAAAAAAAAAGTAAAATAATAGTAATGGATCACAACGGTTTTGATATCTGATGATGAAATCTCATGGAGCTTGATTATTTGGGAGGTTTTGTTTTGTATGAAAACTAATTATTGTGAATTTTCATGGTTTCACACTATTTTGTTTTTAAATTAAAACATGACAGAAAAAAACGAGTGATCGATGTGACTTGTATACCAACATCAACCTATATATGGTGCGTTTGTTATGTGTATTTACATAATTTTAAAGCAGAATAATATTTCTTTTTGGTCGATTTACAATATCATAATATATGATAGGTAATTATAATGAAGAGGGTTTACATGCCTCCATTTTTTGCTTTCTAAAAAAGAAATTAAACGAAGAAGCCAAAAGGAAAATACACATATACATATGATGGTTTTATTTTGACATAATGACATATTAATTTTCCTCTATATATTTGACTTATTAAAATTTTAATAAAATAGAGACATCAAAAACAAAGAAAAAAAAAAAAGACGGATTTGGTTTGGATCCCCATCACTTATAATAATCAAATAATATGCCTTTCATTCCGCGTGTTTCTGTTAATAATTTAGATTCACTTATTCAGAATATATTTTTAATTGTAATTTACAAATTTAAGACAAACGGATAGACATGACCTACAAATAACTGCAACAACAAGTATATTTTTATTTTTATTTTTTTTTAATGAAAACAATCAATGTTTTTTAATAGTCAATAACTAACTAACAACCGGGACAATATATATTTTTTCTTCTTCTATATATAACGAGAATTGAGATCAAACCACATGTGCATATAAATTATAAAGTTAGTTCGTTGAACAAATTCCTACCTCATATATAATGAAGTATTACTGTCATGCAAGAAGAAATTAAAGGAAGCCATGTGGCTGGGAAGCTTAATTAATTAATTAATTGATTGATTGATTGGTTAATATTAATTTCAGTTTGATTAATTAGTGATGGATGGAAGTAGAAAGAATGAAAGGACAAAGTCATACCTTGGTTCGCAATATGTTAGTTATCAGGACAAAATTATATTGTAGAAGGTTTTGGTTGATATTTTGTGTCTTTTGGATTTAGATTGAGAAACAATTTATTTTATTTTCTCGTTGGTGTAATCTTTTAAGTGAATGAAATTAGTTGCCTACGGGCCTTAAATTAATCTTAAAAAAATTATATATTTTTGTTAAAAAGAAAAACTAACCAACATTTTATTATTAATTTAGAATTTGGAAGAAAAGGGAAAATGTGTTGGTTAGTATTTGGTACTCTTCTTTTGATAGTATTTGGTTAGTATTAAGTACCAACAATAATTAATTATCTGAGGTATTATTCCATTAGCACGCATGCATTGGCGAATGTGGTACGTATATACAGTTCATACACATATGATTCTCTTATATATATAATTTAAATTTCAATGGATTTCTAATTTCCAATCTGTACTTTGTACCATTGTATGTAATATTCTAATGTTAGTACTCTGTTTATTACCTTATAAAAAATATGAAAGAGGGTACGTATGTTCTTGGCCACGTGTAACTGAATTCTGTATGCCATCTTCAGTTGGTTTGGTTAAATAAAATATTATGATTTCCAGTTGTCAAATAAGATGAAGGAAAAAACATTTATACATGTATGGTATGGGGAATGGCAGGTTGTGGCAGGTTTCCACTATTTACACAATTAATTATTATGACATTTTTTTTTTAAAATTATTTTTATTTGACTCTACATTCAAAATTTCAAATAAATCTGCAATTTATAAACTCCAAGATTCATATTATTTAACACTATGAGTTTAAATAAATATAAACTGAAAAATATGGGTTGCTTCATAATAAGGTGCCCTCTTTAGAAATTAAGGGGATTTGCAGTATCAATCTTATAGCACACGCGTATCAGAGAATCAGGATTGTTAATCCATTGAGAATCATGAGTTTATGACTAATGAAGCAAGCACCCATGTGCAAATCCAGCAAGGCCCCAAGCATTGTTCCAATTCTATAATTCTAATTTCTAAAGCTCTTTATTCTCCTGTTATGGCCACAATTGTTTATTCCTGAGTTGTTTAGAATGCTGTTTATCTTTGTGAAATTAGGCTGCACAGTGCTGCCCATCATCAAGGCAGCAACCCAAACCCAATTTCCATCTGAGTGCATAGCACATTCATTAGCAATAGTTAATTCTATGAAATGCAATTAAGAATTAAGATGCTAATTACTTTATGTTTATTAAGGATTGAATATAAAATGCACCAGTGATGAAGGTAGATGAGAATCCACTTGCACTGAGATTAAGAGGACAGTTTCATTCTTTTCCTAAAAACAAAAAAAAAAAAATTCATTTTAATTAAAGATACAACATTCTATTGTAATTGATATAATTATATTTCAACACATAATTAAAGATCTAATAATGTTTAAAAAAAATATAAAGTCATTTTATCCTACCGCAAGGCATAATAATAACAATAATAATATTATTAAATTTATAACATCCTACCAAGTCATAAGAAAGAAATGGCGCCAAGCCCCCAAGCCGCCAATACATATACAACATAATGACATATGATGCGAGAAGGAGAAAAAAGAAAAGCATAAAACCAACCAAACATCCTCGCTTCATGCGCTGTCCCTCCGTCTCAACTCTCAACTCTCAAAAGCAAAAAAAAAAGCAACGCAAACTTCAGATTCTCCCACTCCAAACCCAAAAAAAAAAAAAAAAAGCACATCATCATTTTTCCCTTTTCTCTGACGGCGTTGTGTAAAATAAGCACATCATTCATTCTCCCTTTTCTCTTGCTTGCGCACTTCACTGTACTAAAAGCTTCATTAGCTCTCTCTCTGGCATGCATTCCTCTCTATCTCCTCCTACCTCTGAGATGAGATGGATGGCAGTGAATTGCTGTTGAGGTGATGCTTTCTGATTTCTGGTTTCTGATTTCTGAGAGCGTGGTTTTGATTATTATTTGAGTTGCAACGCGATCTGATCCTTGCTTGAGTGATTGTGTGAGTGCTGATCATGCATACAGCAATGATCTTTATTTTGTTTTGATATGTTGATTCAATTGTGAAGGATTTCATGATTTTTGATGATCTATTGAATTTGTACAATTTTTCCTGATATGAATTGAATCGAATTGACTTGGAGGTGTTCGACGAAATGCATGCAGGTAGAGGAATAAGCTTCTGTGAAGAACTATTTGATCGTTCTGCAGATCAAAGTGATAGTCTGCACAAACAAACAAAGGCATGGCTGGGATATTGCAGTACCTGGATTTCAATCACGGCAATGTTTCGATCATGTCTCGGAAGTTGCCGTATTTGCACAGGAAGAACTCCAACGGTACGCTATTTGAGATAAATTAATTCACACCTCTTGAGTGATTATTTCATAGAAATTGTGAGATTTCATTACAGTTTTGGCTGTTCTAGTAACTAATTGCTTAGCTAAATTTTACCAGCAAAATAACTATTATGAAACAAAGAAAATCGTGAACTATGCATGTTAAATTGTAGCATTTTGCCCCTGAAAGTTATTGTGTTCGAGTTTCTAATTCTGTGTGCTACTTTACTTGCACAAAAGCACCGGAACACTTAATTCACATAAACGTGACATCATGTTTCAGGTCTAGAAGCTCCGAGGAATAGTGTTGAGTTTGCTTCAGAATCATGTCAGAGCATCAATGTGGTCCAAGATGATATACCGGTAAGTCACTGTAACCTTAAAATTTTGCGTAAGTACTTTTTTATGAGTTTGGATTTACTGAAATGCTTAAACTTAAATCTAACTCATACATCTAAAAAAAATTTTTTTTTTTCAAATGTCACCTTTCAAGTATATTATAGTGGCTATTTAAGAAGAATAATATTATCTAAGCTAAAAAGAAAGATTGGTAGATGCTTGGTGTGCTGTTAAATAATTCTACAATTTCCTATCTCAGTCTACCTACTTAAGTTGAGAACTTAACTAAACACATATTATTTACTTCTCTCTGCATATTTGGAATTTACTTTTTCTGATTCCACGTATGACAGAATATTGGGACCTAAGCAATCAATTAATTGTTCATAATTGTAATAACATTGTGACATACTCTACTGCAGTATTCTTGTCATACGAGGCATTGCTCCAAATCAAGTTTGTGGGAAAACAACATGCCTGTGAAAAAATTGATCGAAGATGAAATTTCCCACAAAGCAACTGATGGTTCTAAAAGACCAAGTGTTGTAGCCCGATTAATGGGTATGGACCTGTCACCAAAAGAAACGAACAAGGAATTAGTACAAAAAAGAGATCCAATTGAGGCCAGTGCTTCAACTTCTAAGAACAGAAGCAATACGAGGCACGAATTAGTCCCTTTGAAGTCTCGCTCAAGAGAACATCCACAAGAAGAGGCCCTTCAGAAATTCAAAAAGGAATTTGAGGCATGGCAAGCTAGTAAACTTCTAGAACGGTCCAGAAGCCTTGAGTTGGAAAACTTTAGCAAACAAAAGTTTGTTCAATCTCCTTCCTTCCATGAAACAAAGAAAGGGAAGGAGACATGTTCAGAGGAGGTTTCATGTTCTAAACCCGGATCCGATTTGATCCATTTACCAACTGGAGGGAGGTCTCCCTCACCAACAAAAATTGTGATCCTTAAACCCTGTTCCGAAATGACATTTGACATGGAAGAATCAACAATTCCATCACCTGAGATAATGAAAAGGGAAAATAATATGATGGATTTTCTTGAGGAGGTAAAAAATAAGCTTAAACTAGAAATAGAAGGAAAATCAAAAAAAGAAAAAACCGACCCAAAGCAGATTGCAAGAAATATAGCAAACCAAATAAGGGAGACAGTAGTGCAAGACTTGAATGGTACACTAACCCGTTCTGAGTCTGCCAGGTCTTATCGGAGTGGCTCCATTGATTTGCAGGAGCATGGGGACACAAAGAGTTTGTTGTCAGAGAAAATTAAAAGTGTGCTGAAGCGGGAGATAGAAGCTGCTGCTCCTTTAAGGAGTACAAAGCCAACATATGAGATTAAAAGGAGGGGCAGAAAGGTAAAAGACCGAGAAGAAGCAAAATCAACAACCCAATTAGACACAAAGTCCTTCGAAGAAGGGGAAGCATCACCGAGGAATCTCGTCAGATCATTTTCGGCACCGGTATTACTGCTAGCAGTGGCATTTTAGTAATTTTTAAAAATTCCCTGAAATTTTGTCTAGACTCTGATTAATTTTATGATGACAGGTATCAGGTACAGCTTTTGTGAAGCTCCTGTCAGAAGAGCCGCATGTGTCGGCAGGGGCCCGATTGCAGAGAAAGCATGAGGCAGGGTGTGAGCATGAAAGGAAAGCAAGAAAGGGTACCATTGTCCCCAGCAATAAGGTTGGTAATTTGACCCACAATCTCGGATTGAGGAGGTGGCTCTTCCGGAAGAGGATTCAATCAGCAGATGAGGAGACTATGGCAGGTTTTGTGCCTGTACGGACTTTTGTGACGACGCCATCGGTGGTCATGAATTCTGGATTCGTGCAGGTTTGTTTAGATGACAAAGACCTTAGCTTCATTTTTTGGTTTGTGGTTAGATTTATTCATTCTTTCCTTCCTCTTTTGGGTGTGCCATATGCCCATAGCTGAATTAGATGGGACTGATATTAGTATCAAATTGTTGACATTAAATTTGCTGATACGCATCCCTTGATTGAATGAGTTCATACATTATAAAGCTAATTTGAAGATTCCAAGTTTTACTGCAACGTTCTGTTACTGAAATGTTTGCTCCTTGAACCTGTAAAATAGCCCCTTGTTCTTTACCTGTAAAATAGCCTCTTAAACATGGGGATCAGTGACCATATAATATGGTCAATACCCACAAGGAACTTTTAGGTGAATAGCTTGCCAATTCGTTTTTGTCTTTTACTTTTTTTTTGGTTACAATAAGATATTTAATGAATACTCTTAAATTTATGAAACGGTAACAGGAAAACTTTACAGAGGTACCGCCGAGTCCTGCATCCATATGCAATAGCCCAAGGGATGAGATGTGCAGGGGTGGGTACCCAAGTCCTGTCTCTCCACTGGATGCTTCTTTCACTGACGAACAATTTTTAACACTAGCAACAAAAGAGGTGTCATCAATGTGTCCCAGTAAGATCTTTTTTTTTTTTTTTCCTTCCCTTTGTGTGTTTTCACCTACATTTGTTGGAGTATCTGTAGTTCACGAATAGTAGTCATCAGTTCAAATGTCTTTACTTTTTTATAAATTTCAAAATGCGAAAGACACTGATTTCTTGCTTTTCTCTCTCTTACAGGTCCAAGACTGTTGCAGGAGCAAGTCGACCTCAATAAACCCTGTGAAACCGAAAAAATTTTCACTGCTTATGAAACCAGCACACCAGAAAGCCATGAGAAGTCATATGTAAAATCTATCCTTGTCAATGCTGGATTGTACGAGAAACATACATTTGATTCAGGTACTTCAAGGTGCGAAATACTAACCAAGCCAATTCCAGAATGTGTTTTTGAGAAGGTTGAGGAGAACTTCACTGAAACTGACACTGAAGAAATGGGACCCACAGTAAGCCACAAGATGCTCTTTGACTTAACCAATGAGGTGCTAATTAAAGTTTTGCCGTTCAAAAGATGGTACATGGGTGTCCCCCATGGAAGGAGATTATTGGATGAGTTGTGGCGTTGGATCGAAAGGTCAGTCCAACCGCGAGAGGGTGTGGCACATACTCTGGATGATCTGATCTGCAGAGATCTAAAAGAGAATACTTGGTACAATTCTTTTAGCCAGGAATTGAACGAGTTAGAAACGGAGATCGGATCGGATATAGCAGATGAGTTAATTGAGGAGCTATTCTGGGATTCACTCGTTAACATTGGTGAGTTCAAACACAAGTAGGGGAATCACAAATGTACATTTTTACTGTACATGATTTTGATTGCGCCAACTTCTTAGTTTCTCATAGTTGCTCGATTGATTCTGATTGTTGTTGTAAATGTGTGTTGTACATTTATAGAAGGACACAAGTTTTTTTTTTTTTTGACTTGGACATTGGAAGTTTGCTCTGCTGCGCAAGCCGAATACTGAATTCTGTTTGCCTTGTTTTGCCATCATACCTAACTCTCAGATTGTACCACCATGTTTTCTTGCTGTTATTATACACATTTTACAGTATACACACAACCCTTGTGAGTTGTGAATTTTACTCCAGATTTCTCAAATTAAGGAACTGAGACTGACTGCCACATTACCAGACATGCAACCATTGCATTAAGATCGGTGATTCATAAGAATCAAAATTAAGGTATTGGCATAATTTTACAATGTAAGTTTTACCGAAAGGAAAAGGGAAGAAATTTAGTAAAAAATATATATCCCTAGAAAAGGGGGAAACAACTTGCCTCTCTCAGCTATGCTACGTCACCGGAACTTTTAAAACCGTCCGATCTCCATGAAGATTCATTTTCACGATCAATGCATCTTGTTATGTATCTTCTAGTAATTGAAAGACAAGAGATACATATTTTAATCGTAAGAATCTAAGCTCAATTTGAGCAATTTGATTAAACTGGTAAACAAAGAAATGTACTGGTAAAAGTAAGAAATGGAATTGGATATATAACAACAACAAAAAGTAGCATAAGGATGAATGAGATATCTATTATTCAACAATTACTAAAGAAGTACAAAAAATGGAATGAATAAAGACAAGAACACAACTGAATACTGGTAAGAATGCAAAGTTTAAATTCTGAAACAAAATAACAAAGAAATAAACTGGAAAGTAAGACAGAACAAAAGTGAATTTTCATTAAACAACAAGAAGTCTCTCCCAGTATTTACAAGAAACCAATTTAATTCTGCAGATCAGGGGCCCAGATTGTCAAGTTATATCAGTTGTTGCTGCCCCAAATACTTTGACGAAGTCATTCTAATTGGGCTGTAACAGGTTTGGGCCTTCTTCTCTTTCTTTGACGATTCCTCGTTAATCATCTCAGCCCGTTCCAATATCAACCTTATCCTAGCATAGTGCATAGATTAACTAGGGGATTCTTTTTGGAAAGGGAAACATCTTGCGTCTATTGAGTTTGCCTATCCATAAATCTATAGTTACTTTTTGTGACTGTTGTAGTTACAAATGAGGCTCACTTAGTCCCATTTGTTAGTGAGTTTGTTATATTCTATGGATGTCCATAGTATGGACGGTAGGTCGTCCTCTTTTGAAAAAGTTGGAGTGAATGCGAACTCCCATAGTATGGACAGTAAAAATATGGTGCTATTCGGGATAGTAAAAATGTTGGTTGGATTGTTTATTTAGAATAGCGATGGATGGTAGAAAAGAATAGTAGCTAATCCATGTTTTACAAGGAATAGCGAATTAGCCACTATTCAGACTAATCCGGATTAGCATGTATGTGTTTGGATCACACAAAAGTTAGGAATAGCTTGCTAATCTGATTAAAGTGCTATTCCATAGCAATCCAAATGCACCCTATACGATTTGGTTCGAGCAAGCTTGCCAAATCAGTTTCGAGCTAAAATCTCAACTTGAACTCTATTTGAACGAGCTCGAGCTAGCTTGAGCCGGCTCGTGACTCATGTCAAATAACTTATTTTTTTTGTAAAAGCAATAAACAAATATATTTAGTTCGCAAATATTTGACTTCTGACAACATAATATATTGTATTTATGTAATAAACACAATATATTAGCAAACAAATAAGAATTATTACTAAGAATTATGAAATTATACTCAAATATGTCTTAATTGTGAACTAAACATCAATTAGTCTTATATAATATAGCTATATGGTCGAGTTATGAGTCGAGTTGGGGGTAACTCAAACTCGGATCGTATGTCTATAGGAGCTAGACTGACTCGAGTGAGTCAGTTTAGCTCGAGCTATTACCGAGTCAATCCCGAGCAAGCCACGAGTTACGATTTTTTTGTGCACCCTAGATATGAGAGTTAGGAAAATTACATTTTGACCCTTTTAAAACTTTGAATATGCGTAGCCGTAATGGAAGAAGAAAGAATGATTGAAAGATCTTTGTCTAAAGTAATTTGAGTAGACTAGTAAAGAACCCACGCCTTGCTTTGGGCTGAAATTATTATTTCTTGTAATAATTTTTTAAGATAATATGTAATGGACCTTATATTGAGAAAATTGATATGGGCCTTAAATATTAATGGGCTGAGACATTGACGTTAACGGGCAATCAATGATTTTGATCTATCCAAAAAAATGATCAACGACTCATGTGGGTGGATAGTCATTTCATGTCATTTTTTCCAATATACCTTTTATAGTAAGGATAGATTTTTTGTGAATTTAAGCTTAATATCATATTGAATAATTTTTAGGTGTGAGTTTATATAGTATATAAGTTTATACAATCCGAGTTTGAGTTACCCAGCTCGAGCCAGCTCGACTCGGATGCAGCCTGAGTACTCGTAAGTCGTAACCCGCGGGCGGTGGCGGGACGCATTTCATTTTCATTTTCATTTCCATCTTCATCCGATTCCTCTCCAAAAACATTATAAAAGGGAAATCAAATCAATCAAGCAAAGCGCCTCCCTCCGTCGCATTCACTCACTCACTCTCTCACTTTCTCACTCGCTCGCTCGCTCCACTTTCACAGAGCAGAGGAAATGGCGACGGAGAGCAACGCTGCGCTCGTCACTCGTGATGATCCCGAACCGGAGCCAGAATCCCCGATCTCATCTCTCCTCGTCGGTAATTAATTAAGCTCTTATATATTGATCGATCACTGTATATTTATATGTGCATTTCTGATCTGATTGATCTGTCACTGGTCCTATATATGAACTGGGAGTCCGATCTGATTGATCGATCGATCGATCGATCGGTCACTGTATCTGCATGTCTGATTAGGAATGTATGAGGATTGTTGTACGGATATGTCTCTTTTTTCTGTGATTCTGAGTCTGGTGATGAGGGAGATCGGTTCGATTCGTAGTTTGATGTGTAACTTTGGCGATCAACTGCATTGTGTGAGATTTGAGCAGATCAAACTGATCAACTGAGATCTGCTATTATTGTACCTTATTTGCTGATAATGATTGATGTTATTGTCACTTTCTATTCACAATAGTAAGCGAATTCTATTGGAATCTGTTTATTGTCGTCACAATTTTCACATAACTCAGATTTGTGCTCAGATTATTAGATGAATAGGAATATTGCTCAAGTTATACAGCTAAAATATTGGTGTATATCAGTAGTTATGTTTGATTCACTTAGGGGCTTATGCACACTTTGCAATCATCGTTTATTATTTGTGTCTCAAAATTGGATTACTGTAGATACACTGCCAATTGATTATTCATTATCCTCTGAGATCTCAGATCTCTTGCAATACCAGGTTAATGTTGAATGCTACAAATAGTAATATATTTAGTTTGAATTGAACTCTTCTTTTATTTCTTTTGCATTCTAAGTCATGGAGGTGATATTTCTCACTGGCATGCAGTTCAAAATTCAAATATGTTCTCAGATCCAAAATCTATTATCCCCTTTCCTCCTTTTTATCTACCATTATATCTGTAATATTACTGAAACATATCAAGTTCAGTAGAGCACCTATTTTCCGATATCTATTATAAATAATAAATAATAGTAATTGCTCATGTAACACAGTTTGACACTTATCATTACTTAAACCGCATCTGTGGTCATTCTGTTTAATTCGAGTTCTGAACAGAGTAGCTTTAGAGTGATATTTATGGATTTCTTTCTTATAAGGGTACTTACATCACCTCTTTAATGTGGTCAAACAGATATATCAAATCAGCTGCAGGGTGCAATGGAGAACATGCTCAAGATGACCAGGTTTTGTTTTCTTTCACATCAAATAAATTTATATACACACCTTCATAAAATGTATGGATTTATTCACCTAAATAGTATCAATAAATCAGTATACCATTAAATTTTAGAAATGCGATTAGCATATATTGTATGTACAGCTCCTAATAGGCTCCTGATGGATTCTGTTAAGCCTTAAAGCCTGTCATTATATCAGTATACATCGAAATGTTATTGTAATTGAACTGATTCTTTGAAAAACATGTGAGCAGTGAAGTGGACCAAAGTATTTCAGAGATAGCTGCTGACATGGAGAAATGCAAGGAGAGTGTCTCTGAGAAAGGAAGAATATTAGAGGAGGACAGGGAGCGATTCCAGAAGGCTGCTCTGGCTGTGCTTGAAATGCTCAATGGAAGTGGTGCCATCTAAACTGGGTCATTGTCATTGTGGTGAGATACAGATATAAAGAATGGTCACATTGTAATAAGACATGAATCCCAAATGGCGTGCTTGTTGATTCGTGAGAATTGTTTTGCTTTACTTTGATCAAGTTTCTTACAGATGAATTGTATATCCAAATCACTATAATGCACACGATAATTTGTAAATGGTTTCATCTGATAGAGCTTTTGGTTATGTTATGTTTAGTACTATGGAGTGCTTAGTCGAAGAATCCATGTAAATGAGATTAAACTGGGTAAAGAAAATGATTTGTTTTGGGACTTCTCATTGGAAGATTGGCTGGTGTTATTATAGAGTTGCTAATTTGTATGGATCAAGAGTACTCTGATCATCGACCTGTTAGCATCCGCTTGATTTTTTTTTAAAAGTATATCTCATATCTAGGGCTGGCAAAAATGTTTGTAGCTCGTAATTTGGTCGAGTTCAATTTGATTCGATAAAAGTTTGCAATTAATTCGAGTCAATATTATTTTGAATCGAATCAGCTTGATTCGATTAAACACAAATCGAATAACTCACTGCCCCTGTTTGATTTGATTGGCTCACGAGCCATTTTTGACTCGAATCTTGATTAAATCCTAGTCGTCCGATCGTGATACATGAAGGTAAAAACCTAGCTCTAAGTCTTCGCCTCCATTCTCGTCACTTGATCGCCCCTATTCTCTCAGACTCACTCTCCTCCTCCCTCCTCACTCGATCGAACCCCAGATCTGGTTCGTCTCTGCCTTTGTTTCCACTCTCCTCCTCCCTCCTCTCTGTGTCCATCGCTGTCACATGCTAGCGTCACTTGCTGAAACCAAGCCAACCACAACTCACCCCGCCTTGCCTCGGCTGCTGTCCTTATCTTGTGTGACTCCCCTCGGCAAGCAAACATTGATGTGGTTGGTGAATGACACTGATTTGATACTGAGTTGTTAACCTGAGTTTCAAGCTCACTCGAATCGAATCGAACTAGTTCGAATCAAATCGATTACCTCACTACCTCTCCAGCTCGAAACTGGCTTCCTAGCTTCCTATTTCGAGTTGGCTCGATTCGATTTGTTGCCACCCCTACTCATATCTGCCTAAATTTTTCTCAACTGATGACCTAAAATCGAAATTGTAGCAGTGTCACATCGGAGATCAGACGTCCATTATTCAGTTTGCACAATTTTGACCATAGGTCAGAATATAATCAGAACAACTTTGGCAATTCTTCCTATTTGGCGTAGCGCAAGCTTTGAATTACTGTGTGACATGATATGGCAAACCCGGAAGTGTTCAAAGACAATAAGAAACAAGAAAAAATTGCAATATAATATAATATACATTCCAAAAGTCATCAATGTAAAAGATTTCAAACTCAAGTCTTATGCAGGAGAGGAGAGTGTTCTCCGTAGTAGAGATACCAATAAGAAACAAGAAAATTGCAAATTCAATAAGTTCCCACTATTTTAATGTAACTGTTACAAAATGAAGGGACACAAAAAAAAAAAAAAAAAAAAAAACTAGACCCTTCCTATACAATGATAGACCGACCACTTATATCACAACAGCAACCCAAGGAAAACTTGGACGGCTAGAAAGAAATAATTTTTACTCCTCATTTTCAAACAGTTTTTAATAACAAAATAAAGAGCTGACAGAAAAAGAATACAAAAATGGCAGTCTCCTTCGCATACAACCTATACTAGCAAACAACCCTTCACTCCAGAAATGGGAGTTATATTGAAAAGAAACCTGATACAGCTTTACATAAACTGCCTTCATATATATATTCAACATCGTATTTGACTGCAGTTGGTTCCCACAAATATAAGAATGAAAGAATAATTTCTGAAAATGTATAGAAAATTAGAACCGTGGAGGGGATCCAGAAGCCTTGAAGGGCCCAGTCGAGCCAAACGGGTCATTATCATCGAATGAATCAAATGTGCGCCTGTGACCATAATCTGCAGAGCTTTTCATAGAGTCAAAGCGAGACAGCGTGTCCCCCTTGGAGCTGGCCATCGAGTCAAACCTTGAAAAACGGTTACTATCCTGTGGGAAGAACCCACTGTCTTCGGTCTTGAACGAATCAAACCTGCCGTAGTTGAAGGAGCTGTTATCATTGAACTTCGGTGAAAAACCAGCAGCACTGAAAGAAGGAGAGCTCGGGACAGAATCATCAAAGAATGAGCTCTTCTTCTTGCCATAGACAGAAGAAGCACTAGGGGATTCTGTGCGGATTGGGTTCAGCCCGAAATCATCTCCTGAAGTGAAGAAAGAGTTTCTTTGATTGTCCATGTCCTGCATCGGAAGGTACAGAGAAATCCAGATTAACCCTAAGCACCACATATTTGTTCCCTTTTGATAACATTTCTATTTTGTTTCTATAAAAATATCATATTTATTTAGGATGGTATATTCAAACTAGTGAACTTGCCATGGTACTGGCGCCCCACACAGAGTCGGTATCTGTATCATCAAAATTCCATGAAGGTCCATCTGCAAACTTGTCTCCAAAGACGCTAGATTCAGCACCATCACGATCACTACAAAATGAAGAAAGTAAGTCGGTGATGCCTTGTATGAAATGAAACAGGGATTACTGAGTATACTAAAAGAGCTGGCTATACATTCTCCAACATCTCTTGTACCAGGTACAATGAAGCAGAGAAATGAGTAAAATAAAAAAAAAAAAAAAATAGATGACTAAACAATTCTTGCGCCACCAGGTCCATCACATGTCAGCCCTGATGCATTAATATGAGATTAATGCTGGGTAAACTCTAGCTAGTCCACAAGACACAGATAGATCAATTATTCAACGGTATCAGGACCAAAAAGAACTGGATCAAATCAAACGTTGATTATGCCTGGTACTTCTCTTTTTGGATTCCCATCTCCCCAACAGAAAAGAAAAAAGATCTAAATAATAGTCCAAAGTGACTGGAATTAGTACAGTACTAAAATCAAAATAGCAATCCTTTGAGCTAAAATAATTGCCATACAAGTACTTGTAAGTTGGAATACCTTAAATTAAAAAAACTGAGTGCACAGTACCTGAGATCATCTTTTATTCGAGGAGAAGAGACAAATGGGCTTTCAAATGTGCTTCTTCCACCAGGACTAGCCAAAGACTCTTGATCATAGTTCAATTCAGAGTCAGTTGCACTAAAACGCCTGTTGTCATGGTGGCCATTTGAAGATGATGCAACTGGAGAAAAGCCATCAACCAGTGACTCGTCATCATTCCAAAGAGAAGGGGTCTTGTTCTCAGCCGGAGCCACATGCTCCACCTCTGTGGTGTTGGGCTTGACAACCATAAAACCTAGAATGCGCGGACAAGAATGTAATGATTATATTTTTCTCTGGGCCATTAATGTTTTTATGTTAATCTTAACAGCAATAAATTCTGCAGTCATTAACATTAAAAAAAGCCACAATGACAATGCCAAATGGAAGACCAATATCGTTTATAGATTTCTCTGATATTTATCTTTTAGACGGTATATAGTTTATTGAAACTTATTTCATAATAAAGGATTGAGGTACAAAAATAGTAATGGCAAGAAACTATTATGCTCAACCGTTAGCTCAAAATATAGGCCATATATGCTCTCTTCTATATGATAATAAACTGTAGTGGCAAGAACAGCATTTAGTGCCAGAAAAACGAGTCCAATGTTGATTAAAGGGAAAAATGTAAATTTGAACTTAGATTGTCAGCGAATTACAAATTTTTTCTCCAACTCATGATTTAGTTTTCATACCGACTGCAAGATATAATAACATCTAATTCGCAGCTCCATCTTATTTTTAGCTTCATTATAATCATGTGATTTCATGACATTACTGAGACTCATGGTGCAAATGCAAAATAATGATTTAAATAACATTAAGAATCTATTTATTAAGCTAAACCACCACATAAAATTTATCCACTAAAGACTAGACTAATACTTCATGCTACAGAGTACAGACCACCAACCCTTTTAAAATCATTGCATTTGACCACCAAATACCCCAAATTTAAATAATAATTAAAGACTAAAGTGACCTGCACCTGATGATCCCCAGGTCAATTTGACCCATCCATAAAGTTCATTAAGTTCACATGTTACTTGCTTAATTCCCTAATGTTTTAAAAATCATTGCCCATAGCATAGATCAGTGGTTAATCTGGTAATTGCATCTCGTACAGTGATTTTCAATTTATCTTTCCAGCCCAACTCAGATCCTGTGCCCAGGGCTCAATGGGAATTGGATCTGATTGGGTCATAATATGTTGATTTCAGGCCTTCCTGATAGAGGTTAGAGATGGTGGGACCTGAACAAGAGTCACCAACCACATCGGGTCAGGTCAGACCCATAATTCCAACTCTCTATGATTACGTTGTGGCACAACTAAAATTCAGCAAGAAATTTACAGAATAAAAATCACCTTCATCCTCAAATTTATCCCAGTCTTCATCCCAGTCCATTGCACCCTCTGGGGCACCAGGTTCCCAGCCTAAATAAACATCAAGCAAAAGTTACATTCAAGTACACATTTAATTATAGAAGCAGTGAAGTAAAAGATTGCAATTGCAATATGCAGGTCAAGATTCACAGATAATACCAAAAGGCAGCTCAATTGAAGCAGATTGATTTACACTCAGTCCAAAATGCTTGCACCGCTCAGCTAGAGCCCTCTCGAGCTCCTCCAATTGATATTGGATTCGGTCAGCACGAACCTATAATTATGACAACACAGAATACAGTATTACTGATATGCGTATGTACAGCTGTAAATATTGAGCATCGGTTGGTTTGGCTACATCATGCTACTACAAAAATTTGATAACTAAACATTTAATTGTACAAAACCCTCTTAAATTATCTCAAAATGAAATTATGACAGCCTAAAGCAGCACAAATGTACAATACTAGTTTGATCTGGTAGTAGTACAAAATACAAAAGAGCAGAGATTTACCTGAAGCAATCCATCAGCACTTCCACCTTGTTCCATCTTTTTGATTGCATTTTCCAGCTCAGTTTTCCTTTCCTGTCAAGATAATTGTCAAGCATAAGCTGAGAGGAGGGGGTACAATAAATGCTCTGCCTAGAGCAATTTATTTCAGAGAGAGAATTACTAACATGAACATCGCGAATTGCTGCCTCCTCAACAGCTAGCTTAGATGCCATTTCTCCCACTTGCTTATATTTCTCTTCATATTTCTTGCCTAGTGATTCAACCTTAAGCAAACAACAAGGTTAGGAAAAAAAACTTTGGACAAAAGAAATTTATGACAAAAAGAGCCTTTCTAAGCTGAAGACCTTGGGGCGCAACACCTTACTGGTTCAGTATGAGCCAGAACATGACAAGACATATTGATATTTGATACAGTTTGGATTTTAATTGTTTATTTTGCCTAAAAATGCTGTTTAAGCTCCAACTAGAATCCAATTTATTAGAAAATGCTGCACAATTTCCGCAACAACCAAACTTCGGGTAAGGATATCCAAATCGTATTAGTTAAAAACTTATAACTCAAAAGGGAATTGCTCTTTCCATTTAACAAAAAAATATACTAGAAGTAATATTCCTTGAGACATAAGAAAGCATAACATTTACCTCACGTTTGTCTGAGGATGCTCTTTCAGTGATTTCATTAAGCCTGTTGTCGCAGCGACTTTTATAAAGAACCTTTAGCAGAAATGGAAGAAACAAATCATATGCACAAGCAAAAAACCAACAAAAATTTCCAACTTAAGCTCCACTAAATACATATATTTTAGAAATAGGAACATGTGTAAATAATGCTTACAAGCTCTTGCATCTTGGTGCGGTAATACTCGATCTTCTCTTTGGAATCAAGGATCAGCTTTTCTGGAGCCTAAAAATAAAAAAAAATAAAAAAACATTGAGTTCATCAAGAATGTTTCAAAAAGACAAGCATGAAGCACATATGGAACCCTCAACTGATAAAGGGTCATAGCTAACAAAATAAGTTCCTCAATTCAATAAGCAAATATTTATAATATTAGGATAATGCAAGTCAAGGTAACATTTGAACAATGTAGTTTTTTTTATGACATCTGGATTGGAAAGATGCGAACTCAGTAATGACATACAGCAACAATTAAATGACTGCTGGAATGTGACAATATCATATTCGGAACAACTTTTTTACAGAAACGTTCATATATTTCATAATTGTTGTTTCATTTCTAATTGGAGTCCTACATGACTGTTGAAGTTTCTTTATCAAAAATTTATGTCCTTGTACATATTCCAACAAGCAAGTAACTACAGGTATTGGGTAAGAGGAGGGATCGGTTGACATTGATTATCTTGAAAATTTTTACAATAAAAAAATTGTTTACTAAATCTTGAAAATGGAAAAAATTTATACATATATTATTTGACTTATTGATAGTATCTCAAGTTTCAATACATTTGGATATCATTTGATAGCAAACAAAAAATTTTGTATACTTTTCAATGGTTGCAAATTAATGAATTTTTGATAGCCTATTAAATAACACTTGAATTAAATGTAATTGAAAACATAATAAATCTATAAAATTTAATATAAATGTATAAACTTTTTTCAATTTTTAAAATTTTTGAAACAATTTTTTCAATTTTTGAAAAATTCCATTTTCAAGATAAGCATTGCCTCCTCATTGGGAAATAGGTGCTGTAGACTTAGACAATGGTCATCACATAGCCAGTGAAAGAAAATCTACCTTTTTGTCAGCACCAGCCGCCTCCTGAGGTTCTGGTTCTATGGCAACAGGTGCATCCCTACTAACAGCAGTGTGATTATTATTCATGACTGGTGGGGTTAATTTTGTTTGACCAGCTTTCATGTGAGGATGCATGTGCCCTGGAAGTGGAGGCCTCATGGTTCCCATGCCTGGGACAACAACAGCTCCAGGAACTCTATTTGCCATTGCTAATAAGACAAGAACAAATAACTTAGATAGCCCGTAGCCGTAATAAGATATGATTTTTGATTCAATGTTGAGTGTTTGAATTAGCAACTTATAGAGGTTGCATCTCAAAATTGCAATATTAGTTTGCAAATAATATAAAGACATTCCATACACCCACTAGCAAGATCAATTTAACAGGTTATATTACCACAGATCATCAATTATTTATTTTACAAGTTAGAAGAATAGAATGACTACCAGGATTTTGTTGCCAAGTGGGACCTGCATAAGCCATTGAAGGTAAACCAGTGGCCTGAAGGAGCGCTTCATCATGTCTAAGTGAATCAGGGAGTGATTTTGGTAAAGTAGACCCTTGTCGGTGTCTCTCCATCAGATAAAGTGCAATGCAAAACTCTCTAAGAGTAAGCATACCATCGCTATCCTGGTCTGACAAGTCCCACACCTGCTTTAATATTTCTATGTATTCACAAAAACAAAAAGGTAAAATTAGAACACAATTATCAATGAGTCAATTTGGCCATATTAAGTGTCTAACTTTTATATATAAAAAAGAAATTAGTGTCTAATAGTGAAGCTTCCATATCAAGTAAAATATAATATTTCAGTTCTAAATCCAAATTTAGTTCTGGCTATAAGGCAATAAACCATCTGATACTACATTGGAAACTATACATTCAGAAAAGGGCTCCAACATGGAATTCTAGAAACCAAAAAGTCATGATGCACAAAGAAATTGCACACCTCTAGGGAGTTTCCAGCTAAGAAACAAATTCCGAGCTTCCATGCCAGTGATCCTCCCGTCTCTGTCCTTGTCCACCTCATGAAACACCTTAGTGTACTTATTCACATCAGACTTGGTCATTTTTGGCCATTGGGGTTGTGGCTGCCCAGTGCCCGAACCCATAACTCCAGTAGCAGGACTTGGCTGTGCCTGAGTTTGCTGAACCTGGTTACTACCGGTGCCACTCAACCGCAAAGGGTCAAGTTGAGAAAAACTAATTTGAGGAGATGAACTAGGTGTAGTTATGGTTCCACCCAAAGCACTCGGCTTTTGCTGCACAGAAAACAAGTCATTCCCAAAACCTGAGGTAGATGAAGAAAGACCATTTTGAGATGGAACCAATGCTTTTGAATCTACAGCGGGTTGCATTGGTTGTGTCAATGAAGACAAGAACGGGTCCTGTGGCTTTTGAGGGATAGAAGATGCTGGAGTTGGTTGCCCTTGCGGTCTTGGAGCCGTGCCCATTGTATTAGAAAGTGCTGATAGACCAAAGACATCTATGCTGCTATTTTGGGGAGTAGCTGGCCTTGGCTGGGCCCCTCCTGTTCTATTACCAAGCCAATCCACCGATAGTTCCATCGTACCTGAAGTCACAGGCCGTGGACCAGTCACTGCACTACCTCCAGTCAATCCTTGGGTGGTACCAAAAGCTTGAAGCGGGGAGGGTGAAGGACTTGGAGGACGGGGACCCAATCCTTGGGTAACACCAAGTGCTTGAAGTGGGGATGCAGATGATGCGGGGGCAGCAGTAACCGCCCCTGGCCTGAAACCTGGCTGCAGTGAGGACTGGGAAGGTACAGGGGTAGCCTGAGGTGGTCTCATCAAACCGGTACTTGATGGAAGCATCTGCTGATTGAGACCCAAATTTGGAGTTGCCACTTGTGGGGCTCGTGCTCCCATGTACTGAGGGGTTGAAGCACCCATTTGACTAGATGGCGGGAGGGCAGGGTTTGCACCTTGGGGTGTAGGGGAAGGGCCGGGGGTCGCTTGCGGTATAGGTGCTGCTGCCACTGCAGACTTGATCTGAGGCGGAGGAATTTTCCCTGCCGCTGGGCCATAAAGAGCAGATTTCACAATCTCTGGCGTCAAGGTGCGCCCGCTTTGCGCCACAGTAACCAGTCTCAGGGCATTGAAGAATTCTGGGCGGCCGAGGAAGCCGGTTTTGTTCTGATCAGCATATGACCAGATCTGTATATACAAGAAACACAATTCAGTATCAGTTGTGATAATAAAAACTGGAACCTATACATTGATCTATTAAGTAAGTATTACCATCTCAATTAACATCTTTTGATTTTATCCCTCACGTTCTCGGATTAAACCTAAAGCAAAACAGTACAAACATGCATAATCACTAACAACAAGCAAAAAACACTGTTCCTGGTCACTACAAACCCTAATTCTTAATTCCTAGTCAGAATTCAATCAAATCAAGCAAGCAAAGTAAGGAAGAAGAGAAGAGGCAGTAAGTAAGCAACCTGAGCGAGGACTTGCTGAGGCAGAGCGAAGCCTTGGAAGAAGGCGACGGCCTCGGATCCGCTGATCTTGCCGTCCTGGTTCAAATCCGCCCTCTTGAAGTAGCTCTCGAAGGCCTCCATGCTCCCTCCCGTCGTCGTCGTCGTCAGATCACGCCAGTGGATCGATTCGCCTCTCCGTCTCTAGATCTGAATCTGGCGAGGGGAGGGAAAGGGAAGGGGGAGCTGGTTGATCCCGTTGGTGAGACGGGAGGGAGGGAGGGTGGTTGGGTTAATGGGTACCTGTACCACTGAGGCGATGCGAATGGAATGGAATGGGGGCCAATGGAGATTGGAAAAGGCAAGTAGACCAAAATCCCTTTCCAATGGGTTATTGCGGGTAACGGGTGGGTGGGTAAGTGGTGTGAAATGTGAATATTTCTGGTTTCCACCTGTGAAATTATTTGGAAAATTCTATCTAGATACGGTGGTTGATACCAAAAAACCGGACTTCCCGGTCTAACATCGATTCAAACCAATTCAAATCAGTTAATTCAAAATCTCATCGCGATCTCCTTCCTTCTTTTCCGATCCTCTCTTCTTTTTCCTTTCGCGTCGTCGTTCATGACGTCTTCCGTTCTCTCCCACTTTGCCTCTCTCTGAATTTCTTCTCCTTCCGTTCTGTTCTTCTTTTCTCTTCGTTCTTCCAATTCTCCTCTCTCGTCTCTTCTCTCTGAGAATTCTCCGTTGCCTTGAGTTGTAATTGAGTTGTAACTACTCGTCTTTTCTCTCTTCTCTCTGAGAATTGTGCCGTTTCTCACGCCGTTATCAAGAAGTTTGCAATTGAGTTGTAATTCATTCGTTTTCTTCGATTTCTGTTGGAATCTGAGGTATGATTGTCCTATATCTTACTCAGTTGCTTCAATTATGGTTTAACTTCTCTAATTAGTACTTCCCTGTGTTTGTATTCAAATTAATTTGAAAAACATTCAAATTATGATGTCGTATATGCAATTAGTTGAGAATTCAGTAGCACAAACTCAAGTTGCAATTGACTATGTTCAAGTTACGTTTACTGGTATGCAATATGTCTGGTTCCATATATGTACTTGTACTGGCAAATGACTGTGAATTCACAAGTTATGTTCTGTTCTGTTAGATATGAAATTATGAATTGTTAACTGTAATTAAACCATAACTTCAATTATTGTTTAATCTCTGTAATTTGTAATTTCGTGAATTGTCTGTTTCCTTGTCTTCTTGAAATATGACAGTAATCCTAAGAAATTCGTGTTGTTCATCATTATATTCAAATTGTTTGATAACTGTTTGCATTTTGAGTATTTGTTTATCAATTATGAGTTCTGGATTAAGTATACAAGTTATGCTGATAAGTATTCAGGTTATTGTTGCAAGTATTCAAGTTTTAGCCTGTCAATTTTAAGTTCTGGATTAAGTATTCAAGCCATAGTAATAAGTATTCAACTTACTATTTTAAGTATTCAAGTTCTGAATTATTTTGTTTTTCTGTATGCAGGGACTATGATTTCTTCTGATGCTTCTAGTGGTTTATTCGAGGACGTTGATCCTCCTACCTCTTCCGAGGTTGACAGTACTATTTCCTTCATCCCTGAAAATATCGAGGACAAATATATTCCCAAAATTGGAATGTGTTTTAAAAGCTATCAAGAAGCATATGATTTTTATAATAACTATGCTTTTCGGGGTGGTTTCGGCGCTAAAATTAAAGGAGGGCACAGTAGGTATGAGAAACCATATGATAGAACCTTAAGATGTACAAAGGAAGGTATTTCGAAGCTTAAGAATGCTGATAAACCGGATAGTCGGTTGAAATTGGGTGCCAAGACAGGTTGTGAGGCTAAGGTGGTAGTTAAGGATGAATACCTGGATAATAATTGGGTAATTACAGAAGTTTGTCTTAGCCATAACCACATACTTGTACCTTCCATGTCACATTTGATTCCAAGCCACAACAAGATTCCCTTTCACCTTAAAAAGGTAATAGAAGTGAACGATGAGAACGGTGTACCGGTTTCTTATAATGTGAAGTCGGTAATGGCGCAAGGTGGTGGTGTCGGGAATGCGAATTATAGTGAAAAAAAGATTAGGAATGAATTGAATGCGATTAGGAAGAAGAAATGGGGAGAAAACGATGCCGAAACCCTAGTTGCACATTTTCTGAAAAGACAAAAAGAAGAACCTGATTTCTTCTTTGACGTTGACTTTGATGATGATAATCGTGTGACGCGTATATTCTGGGCTGATGCAAGATCAAGGCTGGCGTATGAATCATTTGGTGATGTCGTTTCCTTTGATTCAACATATGGGACTAATAGGTAATTTGCCAATGGATTTATATTTCCTGATACTGGTATTTGTCTTCAACTATTTGTTTATATGGGCATACTGAATTGGTATTCAAAATAAGTACCAGTATATTCAAATTATTGTATAGAATGTTCATTGTATGTTATTTCATTATCTGTTGTCATTTAATTATTTTTTCAATTGCCTGCCCATGTTAAAATTCTGAATTGGTATTCAAAAAACTCTTCAAAGTATTCAGGTTACACCATACTGCATTCAATTTATTTGAATTCTGTAATTTTCAAAATTGGTTGTTCTGATGTGTGGGGGCTTAATCGTCATTTATGTGATCTTTTGTTACAGGTATAACATGAAGTTCTGCCCTCTTGCTGGTGTTAACCAGCATTTTAGCACCATATTATTTGGATGTGGTCTTCTTGCTCGTGAAGACATTCCATCTTTTGAGTGGCTGTTCAAAGCTTGGCTAAAATGTATGAATAACAAGCCTCCTCCCGCTATTGTTACAGATCAGTGTCCTTCTATTTCAGGTTATAATTCACATATCTTCAATTTTTCATTAATTTATTTTCTGTGATTTTCAATATATGTCATGTGATGGTTTTTTATAGTTCTTTCAGTTTTACTGTTCAAATTATTTTGCTCATGGTTTTTCTGTTCTTGAATGTATTATTATTCAAGTTACTGTCAAAAGTATTCAAGTTATTTAGCTTAGTATTCAACATAACTCAAATGAGTACTGACAGTGGCTGGACACCTTTTCAATTTGCAGGAGCTATTGAATCTGTTTTTCCAGGCACGACACATAGGTTCTGCTTGTGCCACATCCTCAGGAAATTGCCTGATAAGATCAAATCCACCGACTTGAAGGTGATTGAAGGTTTGATAAGTGATACGGTGAAGTACTCGTATACTGTTGGAGAGTTTGAAGAATATTGGAAGGGGATTGTGGAGGATTATCAGTTGGGAGATAATCTGTGGTTGGCCAATTTGTTTGATATGAGGGAGCAGTGGGTGCCGGCATTTCTCAAGCATAAATTCTGGGCCGGTATGAGCACTACACAGAGAAGTGAGTCCATCAACGCATTCTTTGCCAGGTTTTTCAATTCAAAGACTGGACTCAGAAGTTTTTCTAACCAGTATGACCTTGCGGTGTGCAAGATGAGAGAGTGTGAGAAGGAACAAGAGTACAGGAACATTGTCAAGAATGTTGAGCCTTTCTCTGGTTTGGAGATTGAGAGACAGTTTTTTTATGCTTACACTCTGAATGTGTACTACAAGTTTCAGAAGGAGGTTAAGGCACTTACTAATTTGAGTTGTGAGGTCAAGAGTAATTTTGGGGAAAATATCATATATTCTGTGAGTGATGCATCTCAAGAGGATGATTATACCTTCCGTGTATATTTCACTCGGGGTGAGAATAAAGCTTCCTGTGTTTGTCGGATGTTTGAGTTTTCTGGTATTGTTTGTAGACACATGCTTTGTGTGTTCAAGCAAGAGAAAGTGAACAAGCTTCCTGATTGCTACTTTCTTGAGAGATGGAGAAAGGACAAACATTGGCCTCATTTGGAGAAACCAGAAGTAGGTGCAGCACAGAGATTGCATGAGTTCCAATACTCTCAACTCTACTCTCAACTTTACCCTTCTTTCTGCAATTTTGTGGAACTAGGGTCAAAAAATGAGCAGGCACGGGAGACACTCGTCGCAGTATTCGGAGAATTGCAAAATAGCTTGCATCTCTTTGGTGATTGTGTGGCTAATGAAAGTAATGTGGATGCACAGTCCGTCGGTAACATCCCGTTGGGCTGTGCTGCATCAAATGAGGATGGCATCGCAGTTGGTGCTGTTGCATCTGGCAATTCTGTTGAGGCCGATGCAGAATTTGTTCCACCTACAAGAATCAATAACCCGGAGGTGGTTCAGCCAAGAGGCCGACCACGAAAGTCTTCCAGGTTTAGAAAATACAGTAGCCCACAAGTTGGTGGAGCCAAAAACAATGGTTCTGTTGCAAAAGTAAAGCGTGAAGACAAAATGAAGGGGAAGAGGAAAGCTGATGGTGCATCCGCGTCAAATGCAAAAGCAAAGGGTTCAAAGAAGAAGAAGGAAGCTGATGGTGCATCTGCCTCAGATGCAAAAGCAAAGGGTTCGAAGAAGAAGAAGGAAGCTGATGGTGCAACCGCCTCAGATGCAAAAGGAAAAGGGCTCAAAGAAGAGGAAGAAAGCTGACGGTGCATCCAATTCAGAGAATGAAGCTGAGGATTCATCCACCTCGGAGAAGGAAGCTGATGATGCAAAAGCAAAGTGTTCAAAGAAGAAGAAGGAAAACACCAAGGGCAAAGTGTCAAAAGCATTGGCTTCAGGTCCTGGTCAACCATCAACTCAAATACAGGTCATTTCACCAACTCAGTGCAATCTGTGTCAGTATTCAAGTTTCAGTTGGATGTATTCAAGTTATATTATGAACTGTTCAAGATATGAGTTTTCTTATAAGAAATCAGTACATGTGCAGATTTTAGTTGAAAGTTTTTTCTGTTCAATCTGTGTAAATATGCAAGTTTTAGTTATAAGTATTCAAGTTATATCAATGATAATTCAAGTTATGTGTAATGTTGTCAGAAAAATCAGAAAAGCAGTGTTTGCTGATTGATCGATTCATTTTGTAAGTATGGAGTGTATTTATGTTGTTAGGTGTCAGCTTAGGTCCTGTGAATCAGTATTCAAACTTCATGTAAGAATATTCAACATATGGAATAGAATGCTCATGATATTTTCTTTCATTTTGCAAATCAAGTGTTGTTGTACTAATTATTTTACTTTATTCCCCCTTTTTTTTCTAGGCACATGATGTATTTGTCAATGAGCCATGCTCATTTCATTCTGGAGGCAACCTTCCATTTCATCCAGGATGGCCCACTTGGAATGTTGATCTCAATGCAGGGCAACAATTTAGTGCAGGAGAACACATGGAGGAATAGATTCATAGATTTTTCCTTGTTATTAATAGAAATTCCATTCTTTTATACTATCAATTTTGGTATTCAAATTATGAATATAGATATTCAATATGTGAGTACAGATATTCAAAATATGTGGATTCATATTTAGGCAAATGAATTAGGAGCACTATAAAGTTTTGTTCTATATTTTTTTTCTGTTTATTTCTTTCAGTGTGTAATGGATTTGTTATAGGTTTTTATTACATATTTTAGTGAATTTATGTACAAATATAATTTCAGTTTTTCATAACAATATATTTTCTTTGCAGTCTTAAGAAAAAAATTAAGTCATTAAAAAAGTATTAGTTGAAATGAAAAATTCAAAATAATCATTAATTAATGAGGCTGAACTGGCGCGCCTCTTCTACTAAATGATGTCAGTTGGCTACTTAACCAAGAGGGGCTTTTTTGTGAAAGAAAACTGAACCTAGAGGGGTGTCTGTGCAAAAAGAAAAAAAAAACTGAACCTAGAAATAGCCAACTCTACGAATTAGATACATTATGAGGGGTCATTTGGTAAAAAAAATCTGCTGGCGCCTCTCCATATTGAAAACCAGTCAAATTATATACATTATGAGGGTTCAATTTGTAAAAAATTCTTCCCATATATAAACACCTGGCGCCTCTCGGTTCCCTCGAAACCCCCCATTTCAAATCACTCACTCTCTCACTTCACTCTCTTTCTCTCCGTCGTCTGACACCATTTCCCTCTCCGATCACACCGTTCCCCTCTCGTTTCTTCTCTCCCACTCTCTTTTCTTCTCTCCCACTCTCATTTCTCTTCCCCTTACTCTTCCTCTCCTCTCGTCTCACTGCTTTTCCTCTTCCGATCGGAGACAGGAGCATTAAAGTCGACAGCAGAGATGCCGCCGAAGAAGAGAAGCAAGGCAGGAGCAGTGCTGTCGAGTGAAGGAGAATCATCACGAGGTACTAAAATTCGATTTTTTTCTGTTTTTGAGTTGATCTGACATTCTAGACTGTGTATTAAGTTCATTTTGGAGAGGATTTTGTTGAAGTTTGCATTTCCTCTTCCTGATCCGAAACCCTAGGTTTGAGTGTTGAGAAATCGGATTTAATAAGTTCAATTTATCAATTAGTTTGGATAATAAGTGTTGAATTGCTTGAATTTAGTTTTGATTACAAGTCTAAGTGTCAGATCTGTGTTACTTGTTTGTGTTCTAGTTATTGCTAGGTGTATTCAAGTTATAACAGTTAATATTCACTGGATCTGAGTAGTTCTGTCTCTATTCACTGGATCTGGATCTTATATTGAATTAAACTCTACTTTTATTGAAGCAGGGCAGAACAAAAGAAGCAAGGCAGCAACATCAAATCCATCTCAAGAACAAGCAGTTGGAAGCAAAAGAGGTAATAGAAATCGAATTTTCTTGTGTTTTTTAGTTGATCTGAGATTATATTTTGTGTATTAAGTTGATTTTGGATAGTATTTAGTTGAATTTATCATGTGCATGATCCGAAACCCTAGGGTTTGCTGATCTAAAATTGGAGTGATTATGTTGTATCGATCAATTAGTTTGTATAATAATTGTTCATTTGCTTGAAATTAGTTTTGATTATAAGTTTAAAGAGACAGATTTGTGTTATCTTTATTGTATAAACTGCTAGTGTATTCAAGTTAGAAGAGTTAATATTTTACTGTATCTGACTAGTGTTGAATTATTCACTGGATCTGTGTTATCTTGATTGTATTCAAGTAACTGCTAATCGTATTCAGGTTATCACAGTTAGTATTCAAGTTATAACTGTCTCTATTCATGCTGGAATGATGTTATAGTCAATTGAACTGTACTTTCATTAAATTAGTGTACAGAACCTAGGTTAAACCCTATTTTTATGATAGATGTGATTAGATCTTAATACGTGAGCAGTCAGATCTATATTAAGATGTTTTTGTCGATTTGTGTCAAGTAAGATGTGTTATGCACATCGATTTGCAAGATCTGAGTCAAGTGACTGAGTATTCAAGTTAAAAATG
This sequence comes from Cyperus esculentus, assembly GCA_030179965.1. Taxonomy (NCBI): domain Eukaryota; kingdom Viridiplantae; phylum Streptophyta; class Magnoliopsida; order Poales; family Cyperaceae; genus Cyperus; species Cyperus esculentus. The sequence continues at coordinate 817,414 of JASGLE010000007.1, read as the reverse complement.
TGTATATTCTGGTTATGCATATGGATATGCAAGACTGTATCTATATTTTTTCTGACAGATCTATTTTTTTTTTTTAACAGATAATGATGTATTTGGGGTCAGATGTAGGCCGGGCAAGTTTGTCACATTCTATAAGGAAAATATTTTGCCAAAACTTGCTCCTAGTGCCATTGACAAGCTCAACGCAACTCCCTTCTATCATTTCTTCCACATGCCAGATGTTAGCGGGCTCAACGAACTGGTGGAACAGATAATTCGATGCTTCGATACGGACAAGAAGTGCTTTAAATTTGGGCAGAAGGAACTATCTTTGACTGCTGCTGATGTAGCTATTATACTTGGTATGTTTCAAGTTTCTGTTTGTTCTAGTACTGTTTATTTTAGTCAAACAAGTGATGAATTAGTGTTCAAATTAAACTGGAAAGTGTTCAAGTTATGACATTGAGTGTTCAATTTAATTACTGAGTAGTCTGACGTTGAGGATATGATGGATTAGTGTTCAAATTAAACTAGAAAGTGTTCAAGTTATGACATTGAGGATATTCTCATTATTGTCTTACCAGGTCTGAAGCTTCATGGAGGGCAGGTACTCCATCTATACAATGACAAAGGGAACCATCTCCAAATTGGTGACAAAGAATGCCATCTTCAAAGCACATATTTTGCCGGTATGCGTCAGTGCCCGTACAAAACGCTTGAAAAGTATCTGCTGGAGTTAGTTGAAGATACCAGCAAAGAGGATGACCTTGTCTCTCTACTCATCCTGTACCTTTTCACCATGGTTCCTTTTCTAACCTCAAGCGGAGCCGTGTCGGTGTCATTAGTTCCGCTTGTGCAGAATCTTGATGTGTTGAATCAAATCAGCTGGGCTTATCCTGTGCATGAGACCATCATGAAAGGGATAATGTATGGAGCAAAAAAGCTGCAATCCAACTCAGTTGAGACTATTAGCATCGTCGGTTGCACTATGGCTATTGTGGTAAGCATCCACTAGTGCAGTTCAAACTGTTCAAGATATTGAATGCAATACTCAAGATATTAGTGCTGTTATTACTCTTTGATCTGATTCTTTTTTTTCTTTTTTTTGTTTTTTAGATTTGGTTTATGGAGCGCTTCGAATTGACTCAGTATATGCAAATGAGCGGTGGGATTCCGCGGTACTTCAACTGGGATTTGAAAGATATCCGGATCAGAAAAGATACAGCACTAAAACTGTTATCTGGCACACCTAACACAAATGGGCATCATTTAGAATTGTTTGGTCGTGAAAGTGAACTGTTGACCCGGGGCTGCAATAGCGAATTGTTGATTCCATTTGAACCAGGTACTCTACTGTACTTGTTAGTGTCGTGCATTTTGTTTTCAAAATAGATGGGAAAGTAGTCATGTTATGTATTGTTGATTGCCACTTATGTTACCAGCCACCAAGTTATAGATGTTTTTAATTGTATTCAAAATAGATTGGAAAAGTATTCAAGTTATGTTCAACAGTATTCTGATTATACAGGCCTGGTGCTTTTACTGAACTTTACCATTCACTATTTTCAAGTTGTTGATGCAATTGTATTCAAAATAGATTGGAAAGTATTCAAGTTATGGTCAACAGTATTCTGATTATACAGGCCTAGTGCTTTTACTGAACTTGACCATTCAGCATTTTTCAATGTATTTTCAGATTTACTACAATTCTATTCAAATTAGCATAGTATTATATTCAGATTAAACTATCTCATATCTGACATTCATTGATCTTATATGATTTTTAATTTTGTAGTTGACTTTGGACCAAGGAATAAAAGGAAGAAAAATGTCACTAGGAAGATTCCAGAGTCAAAAACTAAATCAAAAGAAAAAGATGGGCAGTCACCACCGCGCTCACCACATCCTTCACCACAGCGGTCACCGTCGCGGTCACCACGGCAGTCGCCGCCCCGTCAGTCGCCGCCGCGGTCACCAGGGCAGTCTGAAACAGAATCTGAAGAGCATGATCAACAAAGCAGTGGTCACAACAGCCAACCGGATGACAGCCAATCGGAGGACAGCCAGCCAGAGGACAGCGAACCGGAGGACAGCCAACCGGAGGATAGTGATGGTGATGATAGGAACAAAGAAGATGAATCCTTAAGGAAAGGGGATAGCAACTCAAAGAAGGGCAAGGGACCTCTTGTGTATGTTTCAAATAACAAAAGCATGGCTGCAGGTATAATTCAACTTTTTCAACTAGAACTGGACTTATATAACTTGAATTTTTATTGGTATAACTTGAATATTCATTGGCATAAATTGAACACTAACTGCTATAACTTGAAAATCAATGAGTATTCAAGTTATACAAATTTGTATTCAAGTTAGGATATTTAGTATTAAGGTAAATTGAACACTGACTGCTATAACTTGAAAATCAATGACTATTCAAGTTATACAAATTTGTGTTCAAGTTAGGATATTTAGTATTCAGGTTAGATATACCGACAACTTGTTTTTTTTAAATTGATTCAGGTATTGATTTTCAATGCCCAAAAGCGAATGATCTAAAAACATGGGTGCCTAGTTTTAGTCTAGGTTTAGGTTTAACACCACCCTCCTCCCAAGAATCAAACTTTCCAAGCACTCCACCCGATTTCTTTGAAACTGCTGGTGAGATTGCTGATGTCATGGAGATTGTTTTCAATTTTCCATTTCCGGTGTTAGATAGTCAAGTTAAGAATGTGGATAGTATAGATTTTGAAATACCAAAGTTTTCTTATTGTAATTATGTTTCAGCGAAAAAAATGATTCAAGATGTCTATAATAAGGATACATTGGAGTTCAGAAAATGGAAAACTCTTTTTCTGGTCCCAACTACCAAGTCTGGTCGAGTTCTGAAGGGAAACAGTATGTACGGGAGTCCATATGCGGATCCGTTTGAAAAGACTATGAAGAAGCACCTCAATTTCTGGTCCAAATTCAGCTATGACAATCATCCGCCACCTACGGCTCAATTGATAGCAAAAATGGAGATCTTCAGTCACAAGATCAATAACGACGACGATGATGAATTGTCTTACAAATGTGACAAGTATTTGCTGACTGCTGGACAGATGAGAAGATTTATTTCAAATGGAGTCATTGATGGGGAGGTACATGAATTTCTCTTTTATTTTTCATACTGTTGGATGTTTAAATTTATTTTAACAGTCTTATATAGTTATTGTGATTGTGTATTCAAATTGCAACAACAAGTATTCAATTTATGTCATTTCATATTCAAGATATCTAGTTTCAGTTTTTTCTGGGTAAACAGGTTGGCATTATTCCTGAATTGTATTGATATTATGTTGCCAACTATTCTAATTATTGCTGATGATATGACATGTTGTTGTTTATTGAGACTTGCTAATATATTTTGTTCATTCATTTAAATATCAGATCATGGAAGTTCTGCTGCACATAATAGATCGAGAGGTGTCTGGAAATAATAGAAAGAAGAAGGCTGTTCTTGCCAATAATGCTGCTATGGTATGTAATATGTCTATTTGATATTTCAAGTTTTAGCAGTATGTATTCAAGTTGTACTAATGAGTTATTGTTCCATCTGAAAAATATGTCAGTATTAAAGTTGTACCAGTTTGTATTCAAGTTGTACCAATAGGTATTCAAGTTACACCAATAATTTAGTACTCAAGCTGCTATGTTATATTCAAGTTATGGTAGTTGTTATGCATACAGGAGTGTAAGTATTCAAGTTGTACCAGTATGTACTCAAGTTATACCAAAAATTAATACTCAAGCTGCTGTGTTATATTCAAGTTGTGGTAACATTTTCAACTGTGTATTTTGCAGGTGCATATCACAGCAGGACAGAATGTGCCACTGGTTCAGAAATGTGTTGACCTTCTAAATGAGAAGATTGAAGAAGCTGGTGCTGTGATATGTGTCACCACAGTAAACCATCAATGGGTGGTCCTTTGTGTCCGCTTTGATGAAGCAGACATTGTGGTGTACCACTCGCAATGTGGCAAGAACGGGCTGGTGGCAGGTGTAAACAGGATATGTCTATGGCTCCAGCACTTTTTCTCGTGGAGGTTCCATGGTGAAAAGAAGTTCTTCAATTACAAGACTACATGGGCTACGAGTCTGCCGGTGCAGAAGAAGAAGGAAGACGGTCCTTTCTATGCACTACGGTTCGTTGTTTGCCTGCTGCTTGGTCTCAAAACCAGCTTTTTACCGGTATGTTCACATAAGTAGTTTCTTTTCTTTTCAAGTTATACCAATGTGTGTTCAAGTTATACCATTGAAAATTCAAGTTATGTAAGTGCTCATTCCTAACTTGACAATTGTTCCAATTTTTACAGGTTGACACTTTGAATGACAGGACTTATCTGGCCTTCAATTTGTTGACAGACTGCAGTAATGAGATCAAGTGGATGCCTGTAAGTTCACTTAAGCATCTCCATATTCACATTGAGTGTGTTATTGTCAGTATTCAACTATCATTAGCAAATGTTCAAGTTATACCAATAGGTATTCAAGTTATAACAGTGAGTGTTCATACTGAAAAATAGGTCAGTATTCAAGCTGTATGAGTAAATGTTCAAGTTATACAGTTGAGTATTCAAGTTATACCAGTGACTGTTCATGCAGTAAAATATGTCAGTATTCAAGTTTTATTAGTGAATATTCAAGTTATATCAATTAGTGTTCAAGTTATGTGTATTGCGGTGTCACTAATAAATAAGTTGCTGCATTTTTCATAATTGGTTTATCTGTTAGTATTCAAATTATCATTTTAAGTATTCAAGTTGAACCTGAAAGTATTCAAGTTACATGATGAAGTATTCAATATTTTTGTTACTAACTTGTAAACTTTCTTTTTGTTTTTTCTGTGTGCAGGAAGTTTGATCAGATCTCAAGTTTGGATGAAGAAATTTAGTTGCATTTTTAGTTTTAGTTGAATTAAGATCGAATTTAGTTGAATTTTTAGTTTTAGTTGAATTAGAATTGTTTGTTTGTTGTGTTGCTTTTTTGGTTGAATGCTTGTATGACTTGTTTGTTATTAATGGATATTTTGAATGTTTGACTAGTCAACTTTTATGGTATCAACTACGGTATCAACCACCGTATCACCATATCTGGACCCAAATTATTTTGCCCCGACTTTTTTCAAGAAAATAAGTTCTTTTGGCGCTGAGATCAGCTGCCATCCAAATCGGATTGCAGGAGTCTGATTACTTGAAAAACATTCCTAAAAAAAAGTATATCCGTCGGATCTGAATCTCAGAACCTGAGATCCGATTTGGATCGCAGCAGATACGGACTCATTCTTTTGCCCCGACTTCCGGTGGAACTTCTTTGCATTCTCTTTGTTATATTTTATTTACATAATTATTATTATCATTGGTACTATATTTTATTAATGTTTTTTTATTATTATAATTTATAATTACTATTATAATTATCATTGTTATTATTTTAATATTTCTTAAACAATTTCTTTATTAAATAAATATTGTATTCTTTTTTGTTATTATTTTTAATACTATTAATGATTAATTTAGATAGTTAATGTTATCATATAAATAAAATTTCCATTATTATTATTTTATTATTTTATTACTATTAATGATTAATTTAGACAGGTGATGCTATCATATATAATATAATAAAATCATCATTATTATTATTTTATTATTAAGAAAAATCATTATTATACTTTTATTATTAAATAAAATCATCATTATATTAATTATTAAGAAAAATTAGTTCATTATTAAATTATATAATTTATTATTTTTATTATTATTTTACTTTAATATTATTTTTATTATTATTATATTAATATTAATTATCAATTATTATACTATTATTAATATATCAAATATTATATTGTTTTTTAATTTTTGTTGTTATTATAGTAACTTATTATTATTTATAAATAATAATATAATAATATTATTATTAACATTATTTTATTATTTTATAAATATTAGTACAATAAGTATTATTTTTTTAAAGTAGATGATGAGAATATTTATTTGAATTTGCGGTCCCCATGTAGCTTAAAGAGGGGGAATAAGGTTAAACCACCTCTCATGGCTCTATAAATTAAGGAGCCACAAATCCCACTTCTTCCTCTCTATTCCCTCATTAGTTATCCACGTGTTGGCTCCTTAAGTGAGGTATAAGAGATTTATTCCTCACCTATGCTCCAACCAAACATGGTGTATACTATATTATAAAGCACATAACTATTACACTCTCTATTTTTTTCTTTCTTCTTCAAATTTTTTAAATACCCATAATACCCTTCATAAAACGGTGCAGATCGGTTTTATCAGATCAAATTGCCACAATCGCCTCACTTTTGAACAATTCCTCTCCATTTCGAATTCATGGCAGTACAAGGAAAGAAATGAGAGACAATCACTACATTATTACCATATTGAGTCATATTAATTGGCAACAATACGTGGCAATCAAATGCAGGCGCTATTTCTATTTTCTTAACTTTTTTGAGTAAAATTTTTTTGGCTGCTAATTATAAAAGGAAAGTGAAAATAACTTGCTGTAAAGAATTTTGATTCATGCGTTGTATTTTTTTATTGCAAATATATTTGAATTTCAGTTATGTGATTTTATGTTTCACATACTTCTATCAAATTTTGTTGAGATAGTTTAATATTTAAATTAAGCTTTAATATTAATACAAATTGTAAGTAGTATATTAGTTTTATTTATTTTGTTTGTGGTGATCAAAATTAAAATGACCCACACAAATGGACGGATTTCTTAATAATGACAGCCGCAATGCACAGGTACTCCACTGGTGCAGTAAAATAAAATGAGGTGAAGGGAAATAACTTTACCGGAATATTATCTTCATTTTTTTCATATAATTCCTTCTGCTGATAATTACTTTAGATGACAAAATGTTCATATACTCGACGTAAATGTAATAGATTTTAATAATACTGAATAACGTTTATGGTCATCGTATTGAAAAAAAAAAAGTTAATATAGTGAGATAATTGAAATAAAGTTCAAAATTTTAATATTCCAAAATATTTGATTCTCTTGTCAATTATTCTCATAATTCTGATTTCCTGTCAGGTGTTTATCTTTTTAAAGTAAAATTTGAAATTCTCATTTCATAAGTTCGGGAATAGTGCATTTTGAATAGTGTTTCTTGGTTGTTGTGAGATGTGTGATGATGACCCAGCGGTCAGGCTTCTTTGTGCTGACGTTTTTTCATGGCTTCAGCAGTGTGTTCATTTTCCCGGTAGACATGCGCTTGTGTGGGCCGGACTGCAATATTATGTGGTGGTTTTTGGCGGTTTACGACTTTGTGTATTTCGGTGGACTGTTCACCTATTTGTTTGGTCCTGGTTTTCTGTTTTATTTGTGCACCGTGTGTTCTGGGCTCTGCTCTGTGCTTTCTGGGGGGGGTGATTCTTCGGTTAATGATGGTTTGGGTTCACAGCAGTACTATGTTCTCGGTTTCTGTGTCCTGCTCAAGGATGCTCCGTATTCTGGAGTTCTCTGGGATTGTCAAGGCGGGTGGGTAGGTTTTATCATCTATTTTGTGGTAGTTTTGGATGTTGTACTGTGACCGTTTATTGAGCTTTGAGATATGTGTATGTGCATCTTAAAGGGACATTGTGCCACTTCACATCATGCATTGGGGTCGCACTGTATTGATGGGTAGTACAGGATGTTGGTTCGGTTGTTCAGTACTTTTTGTGTAAGTATGTATTCCGTATCCTGTATTTTGGACTTTGTTCAGCCTTTGTGTTGTAACCGTTTACGTGGCTTTGAGATTGGTTTTGTCCTATCTTAAAGTTTATGGCTGCTGTTCGATATCATGCTCTCCTTGCGCAGTGCATTGCTGTGTATTGCAAGATGCCATCTGGTTGAATCTAAGGTCTAATTTCTTTTTGTAGTATTATAGAACCTTCTTTGCTCTTGACCCTTGGCGTGATTCCAGCATGAACCCAAGATATTATATTTCAGCTATTTCAGAGTTAGACTATTATACCAACCTTAGTATTTGAGACCAAAATGCTAATAGCTCAAAATTTATATTATCGTGTCCGAAATCATGATTTATGGTGTTCAATAAATTATTTATATAAGAATATTGGGGGATGCAAAAATTTTTCATTTTTAGAATTTTCTAAGTATTTATTTTGAATTTTAGAAAAATGCTCATAAATATTAATAAAATATTGATGTTTGTACATGTTATTTTAAAAAATATAAAACAAATACTTAGAAAACTCTAAAAATAAAATTTTTTTGTATTTCCCAATATTTGCATATAAAGAATTTATTGAGCACCATAAATCAAAATTTCGAACACGATAACATAAATTTTGAGCCGTTAGCATTTCGGACCGAAATGCTAACATTAGTATAATAGTCTAACTCCTATTTCCATACTGTAATATGAGTTGTTATTGATTTGTATTATCGTTTGCTTAACTTAGTTGCAAAGGATACTAATCAATTCTGGAATTGCTTTTATTTTTACCGTATCTTGCAAATATTTTTTTTTAATTACATGGAGGTGAGGGTTGCGCCGAAGGCGCAACAAGTTGTCTAGTGAACAAGAGTCCATAAACGTCTATATTCTCATGATCAAATGAGGTATTTGATTTTATAAATAAATAGCGGTGTATATAGTTGCGTGCTGTTAAGACTCGTATCTATATATACTAGGTATCTGGTTGCGACTCCGCCACAACCTTTCGTTGGTAGAGTTGGCGGACCTTATTAGTTCAAGTTTGTGAGGTGGTATGCGGGGCCTATTATATGGCATGTTGTGCTTATGGGCTCTTTAATTTTTTTAGGTTGGGCCAAATATAGTGGAAGTGGTTATATTTGTGTAGATCAGGCCCTACACTAACTCTATGTCGATCAGGTTGTTTTATTTATTGGCCTGCGTGTTTATTTTGGTTAGTTTAGTTAGGGTAGTGCTGTTCTGTTTTTGGGTGTTTATTTTCTTTTTAGTTTAGCGTAAATGTACCTCTATTTTGGTCGTAGCATATACGTACGTAGTATTATTATTTGAATGATGTCGTTTTGGAGCTCTATGCAATATTTCTGTAGAATTTTTTGACCGTATACAAATTTTTTTTTTAGCATATAGATTAACATGAGAAAAAATCTCTGGTACGTACATTTGGAAACAAAAAGAGAGATTGTTCTTTCACATAGAATGCAAAGTGGTAGCACACATAATAACTAATACAGTATATGGTGGGCAAGTCGTTCATTAAGACGACATTGTTGCTTACATTACCAGGGGGAAACGCTTACAAAATACAGGGGGGCGGTTACAAAATAGTGTAAGTTGCGTTTGGTTTAGGCTTCTAAGCTATGGCAGTAGATCATGGGTGGGTCTGGGGAAACGCAGTTCTAGCAGCAGGGAAGGCATCATTGTTACTCATGTCCGACTGGTAGGATGCAGTGTCTTGGCTTGTCAGCATGGACGATGGGCTGTAACCGCTGGCAATGTTACGTTGGGCGGTAATGTGGGCTGTAACCGTAGTCATCTTGGATTGCACGGAAGGCTGAATGGGTTTGAGCATGTCTTAATTGCTGAATAACTTGCTGAGCTCTTGTTGCGAGTTGGAACTGCATGCCCATATCATGAACCACTGTGTGAAGCCTTGCGTTTTCATGGAGACTCTGGTCGTATTGGACGGCGAGCTGCTATGCCACTGCATTCCAGGCATCCAAAGTATTGAGAAATACATTGGCCCGAAAGTACAATGACACAGTCTCGCTGTGCATGTAATGCTTCTGTATTGCTGTCGGTGCCATTCTGGAGACGACGTCTTCTGCAACATCCGGCCTAGCGAGCGGGGCCGAAGTGAAAGTTCATGGTGACCCAGGCTGTGTGGTGGGCCATAGTACACTGTGGCCGTCGCAATGGCAAGCCCACTGGTATCCATGCACGTGTTGACGGATGGCGGGTGCAATGCAAGGTCGGAGGTCATGCCCATGAGAACAGTCTTAGCTATCATCGGGAGAAGTGCCATTGTTGATGCTTTCCTATGAAGGAAACATAACAAAAAAGAAAAGAGTTAATAGCAAGAATAGGCAATGAGGAATAAATGTTTAGATACAGGTTTGCAGGAGATCATCAAATTTTTTTTAAGCATATGTAAGTCCTGTTTGCAGTGACGATAGTAATGGAAACATACTCCAATATAAGGAATTGGATGTGCAGGTCCTTCCCGGCCGTGCTCTGGGTTGTGCGCAATCGGTCACAACGATGTTATTATGTGGAGGGTAGCAGGTGCACCTTGCTCCTAGTAGAGGTATATATAGAGAGCTTGCTTTATTTGAAGGAAATATTTGTACCTATAATGCTTGTATACAGTGCCAAGCTTGGCTAGAACTTTATCGATAATTTCAAGGTGAGGTTCATAAGGTTGTTGCCAAGTGTTCCTAAGTTGTGTCCTGGCTTGCATGCAATTTGGACAGATGTCAATGTATGGCGAAGGACATATGGCTTGACAAAACGAATATATGAATATATGGTCAAAGTGTAAGAGTTATATCACTGTTGAAGGGCACTTCTCAATGATCTACTTTGTCTTTGAGAATGTTATTGTCGGGCAACACGATTTTACCCAGATATGCGCTAAGAAATCAGTGCAAGGGGAGAGATTTAGAGAAGATTGGGTGGAGCACCCTTCTCGATGCTATGTTCACGGGGTTTTATATCCAATCATCTATAACTTAGAAAACCCATAAGAAATGTTCCATCACAGCTAAAGTTTACAACGCAAACTAAGAAAACGTTTAGTAACAAAAAAAATTTAAAAGTCTGTATTATGGAAGTACCATTTTTTTGTGAAGATGCAATTTTCGTAATTTGTAAGTATATTTTTATGTATGAAAGCAGGACAATGATATAAAAATATTAAGAAAACATTTTGATGTTGGCCTCATATACAACCAGCGGTGATCTCTTTGACCTTTTCATTTTAGTTGAAAATCTGAAAAGTGTAAGAAGAAAATAATGTAACAATAAAATTAGCTCGAAATGGCAAACTAAATATCAGATATATATGAAAGTTACATACACTCGCATCTATACTATCCAACTATTCGAATTGGGCACTGCTTAGCAGGATCAATTGATTTCTTCAACACAGTGCGCAATTAGTGCACACACGGTAAGGCCATACCCACAATATAAAACTTTCACTTCTATCCCTGGTAAGCATTATGTATGCCAACTGACCCACATAAGAATAAGCACTTACCAGAAAGAACGGAGAAGAACTCACAGCCACCAAGCACTGGTAACGGCAAGCAGCAAGCACAGCACAGCAACCGAAATCATATTGAGCAGCACGTACAGAACCGAGAACCTAAAAATAATCACACAGAGAAATGAGCAGACGAGTGAAAGACAGCAGGAACGAAAACATAACAAAAAGGAAGGAAAAGCAAATAGCAGGAAGAATAAGAAGCACCCTTGCCAGCCGAAAAGAGAAGAGAGCAAAACGAAATAGCTGCTGCAGATGGGAGGTCATCATATAGAGGCGACAGGGGAAAAAAATAAAAAAAAAATGGAGAAACCAAGGGAACCATCTCGAACATAACAAACAAAGATCAACAAAGAGCACCGCATAACACAACGGGGCAACCATACGATTCATAACAGAGGAACAGATCACCCTGTACAAATAAACGAAGCCTGTAACACATTTCCACCAAGCATAGGAGGGGATCTAGCAGCCCAGAAGCAGGGGAGAGGCATGATGCATCTATTTCATATCTGCATTTTAACCAGACTTGCACCTATTTTTGTACCTAAAATCCTGAGTTCATTAGCATTTTAATAGAAGATTGTCTAGAATCAAGTTACTTCTGTGTTTTGGTCCTATTTTCAGGTAAACGGAGATTTTGGAGCAATTTGGACTAAATTTGGAGCAAAAGAGCAAACATAGGCAAAGGAGCATGAAGGAGCACCTAATTACGGTCCGCACTCTCCTAATTACGGATCGCAATCAAGAATAGAACTTCTATTTCTATTTCTTGCCAGCTCAAAACAGCCAATGCTAAATCAAGGAAACGCGCAGAGAGCTAATTTAAGCAACAGACAAGCTATTTCTAGGCCAAGCTCTCTTTGGGATACTAATTGCGGACCGTACTCCTATTTCTGCGGATCGCACCATGCTAAAAACAGATCAGAACACCTATTTTCTGGCGCATGCTATTTCTGGCGATCTCCTTTGGGACTTTTCCCTTAATTGCGCCCCAAGAAACCAGAAGTTAGACAACTAAATCTGAGACATCTTCTCCTATAAAAGAGACCCCTTGGGGTGCTCTCATATCATCCATTATCTTGATCTTGTCTTGGTCATCGATCATCATATTGTCTTGTAGGTCTCATGTGTTGAGATTAGTTTAGTCAATAGTCATTGTTTAGTTGAGAGTCGTGTCAAGAGAGGAGCTCAACGCCGTTGGAATCGAAGGAGACGGTTACCACCCTCTTCCTAAGCTTACTCGGTGCTTTCTTTTCTCTTACTTTTGTTCATTTGTTTAGTCATGTCAAGGCGTGAGTAGTCGCCTTTGTTCTTGGGGTTTAGGATGATGTTTGTATGTATGGATTAATTGAATACTTGCTTTTAACGTTTATGCATTGAAATTATTTTCATATTTGCTTTGAGCTTATTCATAATTGTGCTTGAATTGTTTTCTTGTTCTTTGATATGATCCTGTGGATGTATGTTCGTATCTAGTTGGTAGATTTATATCTTCTTAGGCCAGAAGTGCTAATTGCATGAGAGTGCACTTGTAGTAGTTCACCCTATTTTGATAGACCTGTGGATTGGGCATAGTCTAGTTGGAAAACTTAACGTCAATTGATAGAGATTCAATACTTGCACTATTTGGGTAGATAACTTGTTGTCCAATTGTATCCGAGAGGAGAAGTTGTGGTTATAACGTGAGTTAAACCGTACCCGTGATCGAAAGCAAATCGGGTTTAGGTTAGAGATAATCTAAAGATTTCGAATTGATCTAAAAGTATTTAAAAGTGCCAACAAACGAGAGTTGAGGGACTTGTAATTGCTTTGGGTTAGTTGGGGATCGATAACTTTGATCGACAATAGAAACTGAATAATAACTGCCTCTGATCTGTTCCCTGCGGATCGCATTGGTGACAGGTGCGAACCGTACCAAGCAGAGAACAGATAGAGAACCACAAATTTGTACATCTTGCGGTTCGCACCTTCTCGAGTGCGGAACGCAGGCAGTTAGTCCAAACATCAAACTGATTCTGAAAACCCTGGGAACGCTAGTTTAATCATTGTTTTAGCATCTTTTACTGTTTATTGCTTTCTGTTAATTTAGGAACAAACAACTTCAAACAAACCCCCCCAAATTGGTTACGAATTGGTTACTTTTAGGATTAGAATTGTGAACAAAGATCTGTCTAAATTTAGTACCGTCCCTGTGGATACGATCCCGACTATACTGCATAATATCGTACGCTTGCGATTGATTGTATTATTTAGGGCAAAAGCCTATACACTCCACGCGTATCAAGCCTTTTGGCGCCGTTGCCGGGGAACGGCAACACTATTTCTAGACTTTTCTTTATTTTTTTTTCTATTTCTAACCCCCCTTTTCTAGTTTTCTTTTTCTTTTGTTACAGGTGACAGAAGCTGGACCGACTACCGCCGGTTGGTGACTACAAGCTGAGAAGTGGTGTTCAATATCCGAGACTACAACCAGAAGACACCCCCAACCTCAGTTCCGACCGACCTGACCACAACTTTCCAGCAGCTGTCGATCAGAGACTCTTCTTGCGGTCCGCACTCCACTGCTCACGGTCCGCAAGACATGGCAGACGAAGCAACAAGGCTTGCATTACAAGAAGCTGCTACCGAAAGGCAAAGGCTTCAGACAGAGGTCGAACGACTACAGCGGGAAGCAAGACAAAGGAGAGAGGAAGAAGAAGAAGCACAGCGTCACATGCCACGTACTCTAAGGGATTTCCACATCCCCAAAGTTGACGATGCACAAGGACCTATAGTACTTCCTGACATAGTTGGGGATCCTCCTAACTTTGGCTCAGGGGTAGTCAATCTCATCCAACAAAGTTGTTTTCACGGCTTGGAGTCGGAGAACCCACACGATCACATCAACAACTTTCTCCAATGTTGCAGAACCGTAAAGAACATTATGGCAAGTCCAGACTACGTCCGACTGGCTCTGTTTCCGTTCTCCCTACGAGACAGAGCACGAACATGGTTTAATTCTCTTCCCACAGGCTCAATTGGTACCTGGGCCGAATTATCTAAACAATTCATTGAAAAATACTACCCTGTTAGGAGAACTGCTAAAGTTAGGGCACAAATTTCATCTTTCAAACAAGGGTATGATGAATCATTGAGCGATGCTTGGGATAGATTTAACCAATTGAGACAATCTTGTCCTCACCATAACTTTACTGATTGGATGTTGGTTGATGCATTTTATGATGGTTTAACTTCACAAAGTCGTGTTTTGGTTGATTATGGTGCAGGTGGGTCTATCATTGACAATGAGCCACATGAAATCTTGGAGTTATTTGACAAGTTGGCAAAGCAACAACAATGGTCCAACTGTGAGCAAATCAGAGGTCAGAAGGGACGTTATGAAGTCGATCAACTCGCTTTGATGCAAGCTAAACTAGACGCCCTTCAATTACAAGTTGACAAGCAAAAGGCCACCACTAATGCCGTGCAAGTCCAATCTTGTACTCTCTGTGGAGAATCTCATGACTACGAAAACTGCCCCTTGCGTCAACCCGAGGTTGGAGGACAAGTCAACTCGATCAACAATGAGCCACCCTTCTACCCAAAGCCTCCGTTCGCACAGTCGTACAACCCTCCTCAGAGGTATCAGAACCAAGGGACCCAGTATCAACCAGGTCAAGGAAGTGGAAACCGTAACTTCTACAGCAACAACCACTTCCAAAACCAAAACCAGAATCGCAATACCCCGCCGAACAACTTATACCGACACCCAAACGCGCATCCCCAACAAGAACCACACGTACCACCCGAGGTCAACACCTTCATGCAAGAGCAAACCAAGATGAATCAAATGATCTTTGAACAAATGCAAGCCATGAATGAGAAGTTGGCTAGACTAGCGGGAGGAGACACTAATGCGAGCATAAGCTCGACGGGCACGGGTAAGCTTCCGAGTCAACCGATTAATCCAAACGGCGAAGTAAAGGCTATACATATCTTGAGGAGCGGCACGCAATACACAGACCTTCCAATGCCAGAGGAACCTGACCTGAGTATCAAGGGACCAGCTGACGCCGAAACCGCTCAGAAAACTACGAAAACCGCTTCAGACAGAGCAGAGTGCGAACCGCACCCTTCTATACACGGTCCGCACATCCCTCGGTTAGCAGAAACAGAGAAGAGCACGACCCAACCGACTTCGCGACCGAAGCAGTCAGGCCCAACCGACACAGCTTGCGGTCCGCACTCACGAGAGTACAGTCCGCAGGATGATGAAACAGAAGGCAAAACTGACCAGAATACCAATCCTGTTTCACGTGCCACCTCAGCAAAGGGCAAAGGCAAAGCAACAGAGACACCACCGCCTTATCAGCCGCCTGTTCCTTTTCCACAAAGACTCGCCCAACATCGATTGGATGAGCAATTTTCAAAATTTATGGAGGTACTTAAACAACTCACAATCTCAATTCCATTCACCGACGCTCTCATGCAAATGCCTTCATACGCCAAGTTCTTGAAAGACATCTTGTCCAACAAGAGGAGTCTCAAAGATTGCAAGAAGATACAACTCAATCATGAAGTAAGCGCGGTCATAAGTCGTGAGATACCTCCTAAACTTGGGGATCCGGGCAAATTCACAATCCCATGCACTATAGGGAAGGCCAACATAAAGAAAGCACTATGCGATTTGGGTGCTAGTGTGAGTCTCATGCCATATACCGTGTTTCAAAGAATCGGGGTTGGAGATCTAAAACCGACTCGCATGACGATCCAACTTGCCGATACCACCACGCGAAAACCATTGGGTATTGTTGAAGACATACCCGTTCGAGTTGGAAGATTCTTTGTTCCGGGAGATTTTGTTGTGATAGACATGAAGGAAGACAAGCATGTGCCGATCATCTTAGGGCGACCTTTCTTAAGAACCGCCGGTACCATTATCAACACACGAGATGGCACGTTGACGATGTACGTTGGAAATGACAAGGTTCAATTCCAAGTTGAAGAAGCGATGCAATACCCCGACTATTCCGAAGACTGCTGCCGATTGGACGTTATCGAGGATGGAGTCCATGAGGTGCGAGAAGATGACGAGTCTCCTCTGCAGGATCAGTTGGTACATGCATCACGCGGTTCGCAGCTCACTACATGCGTTCCGCAGAAGGAAGGAGGAAGGGCTGAGACACAACTGACACTTCAGCCCGAGATAGAAGAAGCAGCAGATGACACATACTGCGGTTCGCAGCTCACCACATGCGTTCCGCACCATGCTGAACCTCCAGACAGACAGTCGATTTTTCAGACGCAACCAGAACCGCCTGTTCCGCAACCAGTCACAGCAGATTGCGATCCGCAGGATACCAAGAACGGTACGCAGGAAGGAGTTACCAGGTACGAAACAGACAGGTCTCCTCTGCGCATAGCCTGGTGTCAGGTCAGGTATTTTCTTTAATAATTTAGGTAGTTTAGGGGTCGAGCTCGGGACCTGAAACGAGCGCTTCTTGGGAGGCAACCCAAGCACGAAATAAAGTAGTTTAGGTTAGTTTAGATATCAAGTATCAATTTGTCCATACAAATGAGTCTCATTCTAGTTCATCCTAATATTGCATAAGGTATGTTTAGTTTTGTCCATGTAGTCCCAGGAGTCAACCCAAGGAAACATCAAGAATCAGAGCTCGAAATCACGAGGAAACGAGGTTCTGGCAGCTGACTGCGATCCGCAGGGGACGCCTTACGATCCGCAATCAATACCAACTGACCCCGTTCAGTCAGCAGAAAAGGCATAGTTCAAATCAGCTTGGGGAGTCTCCATGACGACTGCGGAGCATAGCTATTCTCTCAGGTCGTATTTTTTCTTTCTCTCATTTATTTCTATATCTATGTTCTAAGCACTGAGGGCAGTGCATGGATTAGCTTGGGGAGGGAGAATAGAGTAAATCTGAGTTTTAGAGTTCATTTTTTTGAGTCCAATTTTTTTTTCGAATTTTCATGCATTGCATTTATGAAAAATTTTGAGTAGGTGTTAAATTCAAGATTTTTGTGTTTTTTTGAATTTTGTTTTATTAAAAATTGAGTAAGATAACTTCATGAAATATGTGTTATAGTCGGTAATTCTTGTTCTGAAGTGACTAGTTACTTGAATTGAGTAAGAATTTATTGGAAAAAGTAGTAAACCGAAAATCTGATTGAGAATGAAAAAGGAAATTCTTTTGGTTTTGTTGATTTCACGTGAACATGGGTCTGGCAAAGTGGAATGTCATAGCTTGAATGTCAAATAAAAATAATTAAATCCGTAAATGTTCATAAATGACGAGATAAGTCTTGGGCAGCGGAAAATCAAATCAAATAAGAGGCTTTTAGGATCGCGGTTGATTCGGACGAGTGTACCCTTTATTTTTCCATCCGGATTGATTGGATTCTAGAATGTCTCAAATTCACAAAAGGTTGGAGTTGCGTTCAGTTCGGAGTTGTGTACCCTTTAATTTTTCATCCGGACTGATTCGAGCTTCATTCCCCAAACACAAATAAAATAAGGCATTTCAAAGTCTATGGAGTTGAATAGAACGAGAAAGTTGTTCACGTGGGATGAGCAAAGCTTAAATAACCACTTTGTAGTTTGATTGAAAGATCTAGGTCCGAAAAAGTACAATTGTCTTATTTGTTTCATGGAACAAGAGTCGCTCGTCTTGGTTACTTATTATAACACATGTCTTATGAAGTAATTTTTCCCAATTGTTGATAAAGCTTAGTTTAAACTTGTTCATAAATTTTGAGTTAAACATAAACACAAAATCTTTCATTTGTATTACTTGGGAATTTGGGAATGAGTCTAGGTACAGTCTGTTCTTAGGTTTAAGTAATTGCTTGAGGACAAGCAAGGGTTTGAGCTTGGGGAGATTTGATGCATCTATTTCATATCTGCATTTTAACCAGACTTGCACCTATTTTTGTACCTAAAATCCTGAGTTCATTAGCATTTTAATAGAAGATTGTCTAGAATCAAGTTACTTCTGTGTTTTGGTCCTATTTTCAGGTAAACGGAGATTTTGGAGCAATTTGGACTAAATTTGGAGCAAAAGAGCAAACATAGGCAAAGGAGCATGAAGGAGCACCTAATTACGGTCCGCACTCTCCTAATTACGGATCGCAATCAAGAATAGAACTTCTATTTCTATTTCTTGCCAGCTCAAAACAGCCAATGCTAAATCAAGGAAACGCGCAGAGAGCTAATTTAAGCAACAGACAAGCTATTTCTAGGCCAAGCTCTCTTTGGGATACTAATTGCGGACCGTACTCCTATTTCTGCGGATCGCACCATGCTAAAAACAGATCAGAACACCTATTTTCTGGCGCGTGCTATTTCTGGCGATCTCCTTTGGGACTTTTCCCTTAATTGCGCCCCAAGAAACCAGAAGTTAGACAACTAAATCTGAGACATCTTCTCCTATAAAAGAGACCCCTTGGGGTGCTCTCATATCATCCATTATCTTGATCTTGTCTTGGTCATCGATCATCATATTGTCTTGTAGGTCTCATGTGTTGAGATTAGTTTAGTCAATAGTCATTGTTTAGTTGAGAGTCGTGTCAAGAGAGGAGCTCAACGCCGTTGGAATCGAAGGAGACGGTTACCACCCTCTTCCTAAGCTTACTCGGTGCTTTCTTTTCTCTTACTTTTGTTCATTTGTTTAGTCATGTCAAGGCGTGAGTAGTCGCCTTTGTTCTTGGGGTTTAGGATGATGTTTGTATGTATGGATTAATTGAATACTTGCTTTTAACGTTTATGCATTGAAGTTATTTTCATATTTGCTTTGAGCTTATTCATAATTGTGCTTGAATTGTTTTCTTGTTCTTTGATATGATCCTGTGGATGTATGTTCGTATCTAGTTGGTAGATTTATATCTTCTTAGGCCAGAAGTGCTAATTGCATGAGAGTGCACTTGTAGTAGTTCACCCTATTTTGATAGACCTGTGGATTGGGCATAGTCTAGTTGGAAAACTTAACGTCAATTGATAGAGATTCAATACTTGCACTATTTGGGTAGATAACTTGTTGTCCAATTGTATCCGAGAGGAGAAGTTGTGGTTATAACGTGAGTTAAACCGTACCCGTGATCGAAAGCAAATCGGGTTTAGGTTAGAGATAATCTAAAGATTTCGAATTGATCTAAAAGTATTTAAAAGTGCCAACAAACGAGAGTTGAGGGACTTGTAATTGCTTTGGGTTAGTTGGGGATCGATAACTTTGATCGACAATAGAAACTGAATAATAACTGCCTCTGATCTGTTCCCTGCGGATCGCATTGGTGACAGGTGCGAACCGTACCAAGCAGAGAACAGACAGAGAACCACAAATTTGTACATCTTGCGGTTCGCACCTTCTCGGGTGCGGAACGCAGGCAGTTAGTCCAAACATCAAACTGATTCTGAAAACACTGGGAACGCTAGTTTAATCATTGTTTTAGCATCTTTTACTGTTTATTGCTTTCTGTTAATTTAGGAACAAACAACTTCAAACAAACCCCCCCAAATTGGTTACGAATTGGTTACTTTTAGGATTAGAATTGTGAACAAAGATCTGTCTAAATTTAGTACCGTCCCTGTGGATACGATCCCGACTATACTGCATAATATCGTACGCTTGCGATTGATTGTATTATTTAGGGCAAAAGCCTATACACTCCACGCGTATCAAGGCACAGCAGCAAAGAGAGCAAGGCACATCATTTAACACTTACCAAGCATGATAACCATGCACGAAAGAACGCAAGGCCTATATATTAAATACAAAGATCCAAGAGCAGATACTCCCCTTTGAACATAAAGCTGCAAGACACATGGACTATGAAGCACAGGAAGTCTGAAAAAATGGAACGGCTGAGCGGAAATTGAACCAAGGGCAACAAGAACAGATGAAAAAAAAACCAGGAAGCATAGCGCAACAGAAGCCAGTATATCACAGAAGACATCATCATCGAACGACAACATCTCAACGTAGAAGAAGGCGATGAACATCAAACGACAATCAAAATTAGCAGCTCACTGTTCACAGAGAACTATTCACCCAAAAAACACGGCTTCGCAAAGACACTATCGATTGAGGACTATTAATGTACCATTGTATTATTGGAGTCCTATAACCATTATGGACCGTTCAGCTTGACAAGACAATTTGATCGTGGCAAAACATGAGAGTCATATCCGGTATCTTATTTTCTTTCTCGTGTTTGCTCTCAACTACATGTAATGTAATGAGTTAGGTGAGATGTATTGTGACCCGCTACAGAAAATAACGCAATTATGAGTAGAATAGATCACATGACTTTTTGATTGAATTTTCCTATTCCTTATTCAACCATCCAATTCTCTCTTCTTTCCTTCGTCTCACTTTCTAAGGTATCAAACATCTCAATAAAAAATTAAATTCACACCAACGTTGATGAAAGAAATCAAGATTCTAGGATATTTTTCGGTTCTTTCATATTCTTGTAAATCAAACACGCCCATAATTTAAATCGTTTAAATTTTGGAGTAAAAAAATGTAATAATATTTTATTTTTACAATTGTTTTCCTCTTGATACCAAATATACTTTATTATAAGTTACTAGTGTTCATATGTGAAAATTCGAGATTTATTTTAGGTGTCCAGTATGTTCAAAGTTGGCTCGAATTTAACTTCTCCAAATGGCCGTCAATAAGTAAATTTGTAATCATAATTAGTTTACGCCTTGCAGTTACTTTTATGTCCTGATGATAGGCTGATGTACAATATTTTGTAGGTTACCTCGACCGTTTGAAATTATATAATTGTGTTCTGACCAATGTTACATGAGTGCGGGTGCGGGTGCGGCGATACGGCAATTTTAAAATATCTTAGATACGGGTGAGGCTAGATATAATAAATTATTATATAAAAAAATATTAAAAAATATTAAATAGTAGAGTGGAAAATGAAATATATCTTAATGTTATTATATATTTATTCGAAACTGCAAACTAACATAAAAGGAGTTGTGGCGCAGTGGTTAAGTGTTTCATTGTGTTTCCAAACAACCAGGTTCGAACCCTCTCCTCGTCAATTTTGATGATTTTTCCAGCTTTACACCTTGGAAATCAGCACCTCCGCAGGATTCTCTGTGGCTTCTCTATGCGGCAGCGGGAGTAGCTTGCAGCAGTGTCACCCAATACGTGTCAGAAATGCACCCAACAGGTCTCCAGCCGTATAGGGGACGTATCGGTGCGTATCATTGACCTAATCCAATTATCCAAGTCTAAAATAATATTATCTCATCATAATTGTAAAATGGCACTATTCTTTTTATATAGAAAAATATGTATAGCCCACCTATATAAATGTTATTCACCCTCGTACCATTATCTCACGGTTTGACACACTTATGTGCATTTATATGCTTGTCGCAATTATCTATTTGTTAACTAAAAACAATGATCTATCCGTTAACTGAAAAATAATACATATTAATCAGAAATAATGAAATATATATATTTATTAATTTATTAACCATAAAATAATATATGTTAATTGAGAATTTGAAATACATCACAAAAAAATAGTCACTACCTATTATTAGCAGCTCATGATTGTCATGAATAACAAATTAGATATGTTAAAAGCTCAACATGCGGTGTACTGTAGATCTACAGTACCAAAAGAATAGTGTTTTTTTTTTTTTTTTTTTTTTGGGTTGGGTTTTTGCTAATTTTTTTTGGGGTTTATTATTATTATTATTATTATTATTATTATTATTATTATTATTATTTTTGATTTAGTTTGTTCATTTTTTTTTTTGGGTTTTCACTAATTACAATAAAATTTCAATGTTGGTGTTAATATTTTTATTGTTAAGTTTTCGATTCTTAAAAAAATGCAGTAGTTGCAATATTTCTATTTTATAGTGCTTTAAGTATTTTGTTTTAGGTTTTAATATATTTACAGCTAAGCTCATAGGTGGTGTTAGTCCATGTATTTAGGAAATGACGTAAAGCTATCATGAGTTAGGCTTAATAATTTTTTTATATAAAAAATTTACCGAAGTTTTTCTATTTTTTTAATTTTTAGTATTTTTTTGTGTTTTGTAAGAGTTATACAAAAAAACAGTGTTTTTTTTTTTTTTTGGGTTTGGTTTATTCTTTTTTTTTTTTGGGTTGGGTTTTTGCTAATTTTTTTTGGGGTTTATTATTATTTTTTGTTTAGTTTGTTCATTTTTTTTTTTTTTGGTTTTCACTAATTACAATAAAATTTCAATGTTAGTGTTAATATTTTTATTGTTAAGTTTTCGATTCTTAAAAAAATACAATAGTTGCAATATTTCTATTTTATAGTGCTTTAAGTATTTTGTTTTAGGTTTTAATATATTTACAGCTAAGCTCATAGGTGGTGCTACTCCATGTATTTAGGAAATGACGTAAAGCTTTCATGAGTTAGGCTCAATAATTAGATATATTAAAGGTTCGATATGCTCCTGCCCTGTAGAAATACAGTAGCAAAAAAACAGTTCTCTGTATCTATGGCCATTTGATTGATCAGCACAATTCAGCTGCTATGTGCTTTTCCGTTCTTTGCCTTTTAGGCAGGCCCATCTGCCTCTGTTATTATTTAAGATATTTGTTAGTTTTTCTTCTTGCCTTTGCTCTTGCCTTTTGATCTAATGGTGTCACATGTATCGTTTTGCTTCTACTATAGAAAAGTATTTCACCATCTTGCTCTTACTGGCTACTATACAAAAATTTCACCAGCTCCCTTTTTCTCTATCTAAACAAACGTGTATTGCCTTTTTTTTTGTCTGTTGGGTTGGTTGTGCTCCAATTCAATACATATTTCTCTGTTTGTCTTTATTTCTGGTAGAGGCCCATATTATTAAAAAATGTTCATGAGGTTATGAGTATTATTTAAAAAATGTTCATGAGGATTTTATTATCACAATAGTCCTTGATAAATCGCGCGGAGCGCGCTTAACTGTCTAGTGAATGATCATGGCAGCTCATGATTGTCAGTACTTTCACAGACCAAAGTACACCCCCTCAAAAAAAAAACAGACCAAAGTACACAAAAACTAATTCTATATTTACAGCTCTAACATATCAAAATTCTCATATGTCTGCAAGCTGGCCTACATTCCAATTTCAAAACACCTCAATCAACTCTCAAGCCCCAAATAAATAAAATAACAAACAAAAAAAATAAAAAAACCAGTCCTTAGTTAGCAGTACCGCTGGTCCACATGCCCCTCTCTCTCGAGTGCTTATCCCCTGCAGCACTGTATAACTTGTAGTTAATTACCTGAGCCGTTAGATTTCATCAAGATTCATGCTGGCTCAGATCTCGAGACAATCCAACGACCCATATGATCAACTGCAGTTTCAGTACTGCTGAGAACGAGAAATCCTCTCGTCCGAGTCCTCATCCCCCGTCTTACTGCATCGCGCAGTTCACAATGACAACCGTTGGATCGTCTCGAGATCCGCACAAGCACGAATCTCGGGACAATCCAAGGGCTGGCACCGTGAACTGCACGATGCAGTACAGCAGGGGATATGATATGAATTCCCGAGGTCTCTGTGTATTATCAGCTGACTCTGTAGAAAGTCTCCACAAGTCAAACACACACACACAGAGACGCTTTCTTCGCTTGCCGAGCGCTCATCCCCTGACTCACTGCATAGCGCAGTTCACAACATCAGCCGTTGGACCATCTCGAGATCCGCGCTGGCACGAATCTGGAGACAATCTAACGGCTGATAGTGCAGCAGTACAGCAGGGGATATGAATTGATCTCGCTGGCCTTCCCTTGCCTTTCTTTCCACACTGTTTCCTTAGTTCCAAGTTCCAAACCCGCGTCCATTCGCGTTCCCACTTCGGCCCCCTCGTTCGCGCGCTCCTGTATGCCCCGACTGGAGAGCTTCTACCCCTCTCGTTCTCTTCGGCAATCGGGCAGAGGTAGTAGTGGAACAACAGCAGCGGATACGGGCGCTAGGTTGATTGCTTCTACCGGGGGCCGCTTAGGCCGGAGATTGGAGGAAGAGGGAAGGAAGAGCTGCTGATATATACAGGTGAGGTTCCTGCGATTGATGAGTGGTAGAATTTCGTTGGAGTTTGGTAGGAAAGTTAGGTTTAATTGATAAGAAAAAAAAAACAGGGTTATTGCCTCTCTGGTTGTGCTATGGAACTGGATTTAAAAGTTCAATTGAGGAATTCTGTGGTTCTGTGTCAGCAATCGAGTTGGTTTTCGGTAGGATTTAGCTTCCCTGCACTGTTTTAGAATCTTCCATATTTGCATATGCTATTGCCTGAAAAAGATTACAGATTGATATAAGTTATGGCTGGATGGATGGTAGTTCCAAATTGGGTATGATTGTTTTAGTAAGGATAAAAAAAAAAAAACAGGTAATTGTGGTTCTTTATATAGTAACGTGTTGTCTGAACATGAGATGTTGATTCATGTTTTAATAACTCAGTTTACAGATGTTGTAATTATTGAGATATTCAAATTTTGTGAGTTGCTTACATCTTCTTTGAATTTGTATAATAGGGTTAAGTAGAGACATACATGGCTGACACAACTGATGGATATAATGACTCGTCGACCCACTCTGTTGACTCGCACCACGAACCCGTACATATCGAGCCGTTATACGAGGCGTTTCTCTGTCCGCTCACGAGAAAAATCATGCAGTACCCAGTTACATTAGAGACGGGTCAGACCTTTGAGCGCGATGCAATTGAGAATTGGTTAAGGGAATGTAGTGAAAAGGGGAAACCCCCTACATGTCCTGTCACAAAAAAAGTGCTAAACAGCACTGAACTGAATCCCAGCATTGCCCTGCGGAATACAATTGAAGAATGGACGCACAGAAACGAGGCTGCAAGGTTGGATGTGGCCAGGAGGTCGCTTTATGTTGAGAGTTCTGAGGCCGATGCTTTGCAGGCATTGGATTATGTGATAGACATATGCAACATGAATCGGGCCCATAAGAATTTTGCACGGATCGGGGAATTAATTCCTCTGATTTCTGACTTGCTGAAGAGCACTAGTCGAAGAGTGCGATTGAAAGCGTTGGAGACGCTTCGGATTCTTGCCGAAGAAGATGATGATAACAAGGTTTCTTTAAATATTTTGTGGCTTTTAATTTTTCATTTATATGAGGGGGCAGGGTCTATGAGGTTATAGATGGCATCTGTAAACCAGTTATACATCTTGATCTGTAAATTGGGGTTAGATCTGGGGAAGAAAGCACCAATAGAAAAGAATTGTTCACAGATTTACAGGCCTTCATCGTTTTCTAACCTTACTCGCTAATCGTTACATGCTTTTTAATCTTGTACCTTGTGTTGAACCTGACCTTATCCAATTCTTCTCCCTAACAATTTGATGCTAGACCAGCCTTTTACTGCAATTCTATACAAACTGCAACAATAGCAAAGGCTTTTAGTCCTCGACAAATTGGGTAGGCTACTGATGAAACCCAACCAGATTAAAATATGGGTGCCAAATTGCTTGAACATATAAGTGAGACTCAAATGTCGGTCCCTAACACGTCGTAACATGTAGGTTGAGGTTGAATCTTAAATGTCAATAAGTCAAATAAATTATGTTTTGGAACATAATAAAACTATATGTAAATTGGCATATGCATGTGCTATCGGTATGCTCTAAATGCATGTACTACTCAAGTACACACAAATTTTGTTGCATCTTTTCCAGTAAATTCAATATCTACTGTGATAGTTTTAAATATTTACTAGAGTAATTGGTGCTTTAGGAAAATGTAGCAGCAGGGGATACCATTCGTACAATAGTGAAGTTCCTGTCACATGGGCACTCCCAAGAGAGAGAAGCAGCAGTATCTTTGTTATATGAGCTCTCAAAAGATGTATCTCTTTGTGAGAAGATTGGGGATGTGAGCGGAGCTATTCTCATCCTCGTCGGAATGTCAAGCAGCAAGTCAGAGAATGTCTTGACTGTAGAAAAAGCAGAGAAGACACTCGAGAACCTGGAAAAGTTTGAGAAAAATGTTAGGCAAATGGCTGAGAATGGACGGCTTCGGCCCCTTCTTACACTTTTACTGCAAGGTACAGGCTAGATCTCTAGAATAATGTTTTGCTGAATGGAAATTTCAATTAACTACGTGGAACCAATATTCTTCTGAGTACATATATCTACCGAGGTTCTTGATTGAGAAGACACCACTTGACAATGGTTACTTTGCTAATTTTGACTATGTTTTAAATAAAGCTGAAAAGTGAAACCTAACTTTATAGGTATGTCATTGGACACATGTACAACTTAACAATCAAATTTCATGCAATTTTAATATTGTTTTGGCGATGCATACTGTCAATTTTGAACCATTAAATACTCGTTCACTTGATGTATGGTGAAACATACACCATCTCATGATATGATGTTGGCACGATCTGTCAGTAGCCCATGTCTATATTGTTGGGTTTTAAGTTTAAGCTTTATATTGTTAGTTGTCAAAATTGTCAAAACGAAACATTGTCAAGTCATTGTCATTTGAAAGCTCGATTGAGGTTTCTTGCAGGACAATTTTTTCAAATTTTAGTAGTATTGTTGAGGTTTAATTAAGTTTGTGCCAAACAAACAAGTAACTGCATCAAAATAAATGATGACAGACCAGAATATGCTGATCAGTATCTACTGATTATGAGTGACTGATATTGCTTGGTAGTTAGTTGTAAGAGTGTTTGGGTTAAATATTCAATTAATCCATGCAATATTTATATTTCCAGGTTCACCTGACGCACAACTATCCATGGCCGCATATCTCGGTGAACTAGTCTTGAGCAATGACGTAAAGGTCTTTGTGGCCGAGACAGCTGGCAAAGCACTGGTGAATGTGATGCGAAGTGGCAACAAAGAGGCGAGAGAGGCTGCCCTCAAGGCGCTTAATCAGATTTCCTCTTATGAAACGAGTGCCAAGATTTTGATTGAAGCCGGTATACTACCACCACTAGTTAAGGATCTTTTCATGGTGGGTTCCAACCAGCTTCCCATGCGACTTAAAGAGGTCTCTGCGACTATCCTTGCAAACTTGGTTGCATGTGGGGCCAATTTTGACTCTATCCCACTTGATCACAACCGACAGACATTGGTCTCTGAGGATATTGTGCATAATCTTTTACATCTGATTAGTAACACTGGGCCTGCAATTGAGTGCAAGCTTCTTCAGGTACCATAATAATTAGTTATTTACCAAATAAATCAACTAGTTTAGTATCAGACGAGAACAAAATTGCGTGGTGTAGCTTGGCACAAGCTTGGTTGCATAATTATTGTTGATAAGTATATATTAAGTGTTTACTATATATACCAATAGTTTTTTTTTATTTTAATTTTTGAGAAGAGCCTTCCCAAGGCTATCATTTAGTAAAGTGGTCACATAGACATTGGTGGCTCTCATTTGCAATTGGGTGCATCACGTATCAAAATCCACAGGGATTGGACCTATGTTACTAACTTGCCATTGTATTGTTATGTAATAAGGTATGAGAAACTGCCTTCATCATTGTGGCAATATGTGGGCTGATAAGTCTTTGAAGAAATGTTCTTAAGTTACTGTATAGGATTTGCTAGTTGCAACTTCCTTCTGACAATTGGCGCACACAAATTGTTAACTTTGGGTTGGGATATTGTATTTTGCAGGTTCTTGTAGGGCTTACAAGCAGTTCAACCACTGTGTTAAACATAGTTGCAGCAATTAAGAGCTCTGGGGCCACAATCAGTCTGATCCAGTTTGTTGAAGCTCCTCAACAGGAAGTTCGAATGGCTGCTATTAAATTACTTAACCATATATCTCCCCACATGGGTCAAGAGCTGGTTGACTCCTTCAGAGCCGCTGGCAGCCAGCTAAGCAGCCTGATCAGTGTCATTGCTGAAGACAATGGTATCTCTGATGAACAGGCAGCAGCAGCTGGTCTACTTGCGGACCTTCCTGAGAGAGATTCTGTTCTTACTCAGCGTCTCCTGGAAGAAAATGCCTTTACAATAATCATCTCTAAAATCAGACGAATCCGCCAGGGCGAGATTCGTGGCGGCCGTTTTGCCACCCCATTTCTTGAAGAATTGGTGAGGATTCTATGCAGGGTCACTTACATGTTGGATGAAAATAGCTTCATTCTCCTTGCACGGGAGCATAATTTGGCAGCACTATTCACAGAATTATTGCAGATGAGTGGCCTTGACAAAGTTCAGGCTGTCTCGGCTGCTGCACTGGAGAATCTCTCACAGAAATCAAAGCTTTTGACTCGTATTCCAGAGCCACCTGAACCAGGTTTCTGTTGTTTCTGCCTTGGCAAGACAACACAGGATACAGCCGGCATATGTAAAATTCATCATGGATTCTGCTCCATCAGAGACACTTTCTGCCTGCTAGATGGGAAAGCAGTCGAGCAATTAGTTGCACTTTTGGACCACACAAAAGTAGAAGTGGTAGAGGCTGCGTTGGCTGCATTGTGCACTTTGCTAGAAGATGGAGTAGATATTGAAGAAGGGGTAATTGTTTTGTGTGATGCTGAGGGGATTAGACCAATACTTGAGATTTTGTGCGAGCACCGATCTGAGGCATTGAGGCAACGTGCTGTGTGGGCTGTTGAGAGGATACTGAGGCGCGAAGATATAGCATATGATATTTCGGGTGATCAGAATGTGGGGACTGCTCTTGTTGAGGCATTTAGGAATGGCGATTATAGGACCAGGCAGATTGCAGAGCGAGCACTGAAGCATGTGGACAAGCTACCAAACTTTTCGGGGATTTTTACAAAGATGTCCACCTGATGGATTGTCAAACGAATTGAAATTTGTTGTCCTGATTGTTGTATGTAGTCAGCTAGTAGTGTACATTTCTCTATACTTCCCTGTGTTCCCTCTTTTGTTTCTTTTTTTATTTTTCTTACCTTCTTTTCCATTGTTTGGCTGTACTTGTATAATTGTATTTATAATTTTTTTTAGAACTTGCGAGAATGTATGGTTGGTTCGAAGTTAAAAAAAAAAAAAAAGTCGGGGTTTTGTAAGTTTAATAACACAGTAATATTTATACTTTTAGTTTAAAGGTGATGATACCCTTTTCATTTGCCTCGTGAAGATGCATGTGTTTCTTTGCTGCATCATTTTTGTGTATATTTAACCTCATTCTTCAATTTTGTTTATTCAATTTTAGTGTTTTACTTATCTGACCACCAGCAAAGCTTCTGATAGCTTGATATTTGTTTCCTCGTAATATTGGTTTTGTCAATCAATGACTCAAGTATATCATATTCTACAGCTGCTATATCTAATTATCTATTGTTCTTTGTCAACAGGTTCTTTTGAGAACTCTTCGGATGATTTCTAATCCATTGCTCTCTTACCTGGCAAAGAATTGAATTTGAATACAGAGATCATCCTATCTTGATAATTTTCGCAGGATTACCAGACCAATTTTTTTATCATATCAAAATTTTCTCAATCAATCAGTGAAAGAAGTTTGTAAACAATCATTAACTGCGGATTGGTACTCTAGCATTTGCAATGACTTCCCTATTTCAAAGAAACAGGTGGGTTTAATTGCCACTTTTATATATTAGCAAACAATCTCCAAGACTTCAACTCATTACCGACTACATAATACCGATAATATAATTTGCTCTTAATGATGCTTTTCCTACATCTTTCATTTTGAAAAAATAATTCAAATTATTACAATCTCGTACAACAAATTAGCATCTTCTAGAGATGAATAACACACTATGTAAGAGATCAAAAATGGTCTTTTCCCATGAAAATGAAAGAACAAAATAAACCCCTTTAGCTGGATCAAAACTGCTTCTCACAAAATAGATTATCAGCAAAATCGTCTCACCAATCAAATGAATAGATTGGATCAACTGAAATGGAAAAGTAAGAGGAAACCCTCAAGGGTAGAATATAACCCTTTGCGGTCACTAGATCAGTTCATGTTTATTCAAATAATTAATTCTACAGTATAATATATCTCAAGTAGCATCATGCTGCCAATTGCTCGTCTTCACGGGACTCATCGAGGTTGAGAACCTGAAGTAGCTTTGGCCAGGACTCCGGGATCCCTCCTGGCAAGTCAAATTCTAGAAGTTTCCCCTGTCTTCTGTAGAACCCCTCAACTGGTTGGCTCTGTAAATGGGTAGGTAGCACCAAAACTCATTTCAGTATAAGCTTAGCCGCAAGTATATGCTGTTCTATCTAATTGACTGATCTATTAAACAGAAACAATATGTAAAAAGTTTCTCTGAGCAGATGCACAGATGAGTGGATTTCAACTCCAGGCCAGGCGATTTAAGGGTCATTTGTATGAATGGCTAGAGCACAGATAGGCAACCAAACATGTAGAGCACAGAATTATTGTACCAATCACAACCCACAAACCCTCCATGAGATCATGACAGTAAACATAAGGCACTCAAAAGAAACAAAATCTCTCATATAAGCTAAAAGAGCAATACCATGTCATTATAAATACGAAGACGTGCCTTGACGACCTCTTCAGTGTCATCAGCCCGTGTGATGAGTTTAGGCATGCACTGAGAAGGTGGAAGGAGAGGGGCCATGTACATGCCAGGCTGACCATTCTGCCCCTTGACATCGATGCAAGCTAGGTTGAAGTTCTTGCCGCACTGGTTACAGATGCGCCTTCCCAGGCACTTCTCCACCAGCACGTCTTCTCTTAGCTTCAGGTTCACCACCAGGTCTATGTCCAGAACTCCATCTATGATTTCCTATAAAGTTCAAAAGTCAATTACTTAAAATTAAACTTTTCCAAGGCCACCTTCTGTTGATTATTATTTATTATAATTGATTGCTCTTCTATATCTAACATACGGCAACTAATCTTTATGGTAATAAGACAGCAGCTCAGCATTTTCACAACATATAATCACCCGATTTCAAATAACATCCAACAGACAGGCTAATCAGATAGTAAATATATTTTATCCCTAACTTTCATAACTCTTAACTAATATAAAAAAGCACCCAAATTTCAAGAAAAATTGAAAAATAAAAAATAATAGAAATTTTGAGTTACTAAAAATATTGATGAGAAAGTTTTCCTATGGTGGGGGTTTTCTGAACAAGGAAACTTTAAAACACTGCACAGAATGCCATGGAAGTATTGTGTATTATTATGGCCAAGAGATTGAAAGATGCTTACTGCTTGTTTGACTGTACGGGGAAAACCATCAAGAATGAACCCTGATTCGCCTTTTTCTTCGCCCTTACTGAGTCGTTTGGTCAATAATTCAACAATAATTTCATCCGATACCAACTTCCCTTGGTTAACAATTTCTGCAAGCTACAATTCAAAAAGAAAATCAATTATCAACTGGTTAATCATATGACAAAAAAAATAACAAAATGTTTCTAAAACCAAACTTTATCTTATTTATTATCCCTTGATTATAGTATTCTATTCAATTTCAATATTATCAAAGAGTGAGGCTATTATACTACTAATAATAATTAATATTATCAATTATATTATCAATTATCAATATTAACAGTATTCTATTATACTATTAATATTTATTTTATATTATACTATTATCAATTATCAATATTAGCTGTTTAAAATTCAGATATAATAATAACCCAAAATCATCATAAGCTTAAAGAACCAATCTTTCCCAATTCGCATCCAATTACTGAATTTCACTATACATTACCAGACATTAATACAAGATCCATTCATACAACATTAAAACAGGCACATTATTCCCCCTTATTTTCTTTCAACACCAGCAAGAATTTCCCTTTTTCAAACTAAAAATGAAACAATTGAAAAGACCCAAACTTGCTGAATGTCACACTCACACACTCCAATTCCCACTCTAACTAACATACCTTGACCGAGAGGGTTCCGGCCGAGGCGAGCTCCTCCCTGACAAGGTCCCCGGTGGCGATATGCGGCACTCCGAGCAGCTGCGAGAGGCGACTGGCATAGGTCCCCTTCCCCACTCCGGGACACCCCAGGAACACCCACTGCACATTCCTCTCCTCCCTCCTCACCGGAGCAGGCGCCAGCCGCGCCGCCAGACCCGTCGGAAACCCGGCCCTCGGCTCGGCCGCGAGCGTCGACAGCGAGATCCTGCCCGAATTCACGGCGGATCTGAGAATTCTCGTTATCGCTGCCATTGGAGAGGAAAAAAGTGAGGCGTGAAGAGAGAAAATAAGGAAGAAAGGAAAAGGAAGATGTTGAACTTGTTTTGGATCCCCTAACACATGGCACAGTACCATACATCACATGGGCCGTTAGATCGCCTCGAATCTGAGCCTGCACGAATCATCAGGAGATCCAACGGTCCTTGTGATGCATGGCACTGTGCCATATGTTAGGGGATCTGAAATCTGTTTTGGTAGATTCTGGCGTTCACTTTTTTTTTATCCCAATTTGGATAACAGGAGTCTGTTATACAATCTGGGCCGTTGGGTCGAAATCAACGGATGAAATTAATTATACAAAGGTCCCCTGTAATCTTAACTGGGCCGATCGGGTCCGTCCATTTTGATCTAACGGTCCGTATTTGACAAATGGGGTCCTGTTATTCTTAAAGAATAACAGCAGATACGGACTCGAGATTCGGATTTCGGCGGAAGAGTGTAGAGATCTCATCTCAGACTCGGAGGGATTTTACTCGGCTGCGATTTTTGGAGATTGTAGGGTGGGGTGGGGTGGAGAATTACAGCCGTTGGATTTGGGATGATGGTTCGGATGGGAATTGGGGGAACGGATGGATTCTGTTTGGTTCTGATATCGGACGGTTTGTAGGGAATAGCAGGGTTCTGTTATTGTGTGAGTGTTGTCTTTGGGAGAAAGGGAGTTGGGACTTGCCAGGAAAGTGTCTCGCTTTATGTACTGTGTAGTGTGATTGCCTGTGACTTTTGGGGAGTTTCGGACTGTGTGGCATTTCACCGACTCGAAATCTAAATTTTTTATTATAGGTTTTGTCCAGGGTTCGTCTGCTATAAAATTAAGATTTAGGATTATTAAAATTCATTGACAGCTTTCTAATTCATTAGTCTTTGCATGTGTTCTGTGTTAGTGTATTATATTGTTATTATATTGGAAAAATATTACTACTAATTCGCTGACCCGTTACATGCGAGGTCGTTTGCTGATGGCCCGAGGGACGACTTTTAGTCTCCGGCTGCACATGGCAATATGGCATATACGAAAGAAGTAAAAACATATGAAACAGAATATTCTGTTTAATATTCTCACTAGCACGAAATTGGGAACTCCCTGATACTCTGACGGAAGATAGAAGAGTCGTCCAGTGAGTTATGTTATGTGAGCCGGGGCATAAACATGAATGTGCAAATGAAATGTAGGGGGTAGGACCGGACTCACAGCAAGAAGGGTTTTCGGAGCTAAGATATTCTGCAACAAGAAGGGTTTTTTAAAAAAAAACAGAGAGAAGAAGAAAGGAATAAGGCAGACCGGACTCACAGCAGAACCAACAGATTTAAGGATTGGGGGAACCCCACAGATCTATAAACTCAATTGAACAATTTTTTTGGGTCCATGTGTACTTACTTTCTGTAGATTCGTTGTACTTCATAGTAAATAGATGTCTAACAGCATATATACAGGGCCAGACATTTATTGTAAGATGGTTGGCTGATTTCAACGGATCTATTAACCCAATTTTATTGAGCGGTGGAATCCGATGTCACTGTCACGGAAAGCAAAATCCAAGCACTCAGTGCGTGACAGCCTGGCTTCTTCAGTTTGAATGTTTTCAAATTTGGGGTCTACACTAACAACTTTGTGGTTTCTCTGGTTTTGTATGTTTCAAGTAGGTTTAACTAGGCATTAGATTGTGATCTTACATGGATTTTATTTCTGGATTTGTAAGGATTTTCTGTCAATGTAATGTCGCTTACAGGCATTGTTTGTAATAAAAAAAAGAGTGGTGTTATTAAAACTGAACCGGACCGGACGGTTCGACCGAAAAAAACCGGACCCATTTCCGGTTTGTTTGCTTAGTAGTAGGATCGGATATGCATTTGAAACGGAAAACAATGGTGTGAACCGGAGCTAATTAACCGGTTTTCTAGAAACTCACACACGGTTTTGAACTTTACACATTTATAATGTATGAGAAAGATAAATGTAACAAGAGACCTATATAAGGCTATGAGCCTAGGATGCATGTGTAACTTCCGTTATTCCCAAAAACAGTACCATTCATACATCAACGCCAATCAAAAAATTTGGAATCTTTTTTATTGTTTAAAATATTTGCATATAAGACTTTGAATCTTAAAATAATTTGAAAACGTTAGCTTGTGTATATTATCAACTATGGGCTACACATGATTTTATAATAAACAAATTTATTATTATATTTTACTATTATTGATTGTTATGTAACTGTTTCGAATATGTTACCTTTCAATTAAAAAAACTTAATTTTTGTTATTACAAAATGGCACACTAACATCTACAAGATTTTATTTGAAAGTATTTTATAACTTTCAAATAGTATATTTCTTGAACGAGAAAACTCCAGTTGATAAGTTTACTTTATTTATAAACAAAATATTCTAATTTTTCTATAAATTAATATTTTTATAAAAGATATCAATATATATCAAAGTTATTTACATTTGATATTGTAAAAGTATGATTATATTATATAACAAACTTCATATGCTAATTAAATGATGTGTATTTAAAAAGAGGAGGGATCCAATAACACACACAATTTTGACACAAATGTTACTCTAAATCATATAAATTTATAAAAAATCTTAAAAATAGAAAATTTTTTACAACCATGTTCATTTACTTATGGATCGATTGTGTTTCAAATTTCATTCAGTTTGAGTATCGTTTGATACTCCATCAACGACCATCAAGTTTATATAGTAATTAGAACGGTCTAAATTTAATGATTCTTGATGCAGTATTAAATGACACTAAAATTAAATAAAATTTGACACACAATCGATCTATCAGTAAATGAATATGTTTATAATATATTTTTTATTTTTAAGATTTTTTATAAATTTTTATGATTTAGTGTAACATTTGTATCAAAAAAAATGTTGTGTCATTTGAACCGGTCGACCCACCAATCCGACTAGTGACTCATTGACCCGAAGCTTTACCGAGTTGATGTCCGGTCCGGTTATGATAGGACCAATTGCTTCTAACAGGGCCGAATGTACTGTGTACATGTATCAAATGTAGGCCCAATTGCATTGCATCTACCGGAGGCCAATGCATATGTAGGGCTAAGGGCCCAATTGACTGTACTAATATTTATTACAATAATAATAATTTCTTTTTTTGTAATGCTTCGTCTAAGAAAAAAAAAATTAAACCATAAATTTATTTTTCCTGGCTCCCTGGCTCCAACTAATATTTATCAGAATTATTATTTTTTTTTTTGTAATGCTTCGTCTAAGAAAAAAATTAAAACAATTTATTTATTTATTTTCCTGGCCCCTGGCTTCAACTAAACTAAATAAAATCATCTCTTAATAATTCTGTAGATGTGTCATATTTTAACAAATATACAGTAAATCAACAGATTTGTCTCATTTTTTTGTGAGAGAAGTCATATTTTTCAATAATCTACATGTGACATATTACTGAAATTATTTTACTTTTTTTTAAGCAAAAAAAGGTTTTTTTAATGTACTTGAATCTTGAGTGTTGACATATAACTGAAATTGCTGAAATTGCTCATGCATTTACTAGTTCCATCGAAAGAACAACTGATATATATCAGAACCAACATGGAAAATAATCTATTCAAAAAAAAAAAAAAAACATGGAAAATAAAACCATCAAAAAAAGAAAAAAAAAGATCACCTTATCGATTCATCACACACACAAAAGCAAAAAAAAAGAAAAAAAGGGTACAACAATTGATTGCTATTCAAAGCTTGATTGATCACGGTGCAGTCTCGATGACAGCGGCGTCGTCGGCATCAGCAGTCTCAGCGGCACAGTGCTTGGTGCAGAAGCACCGGCGACGGAAGCCGCGGCATTTGCCTCCTGAGAAGCCCTCTGTCCTGCAAACATTGGCACAGTTGGTCTTACTAACACAAGTTCCCTTAAACTTGTGGCTTTGAGATTCACAAGTCCTTGCCTCCACCATTGCTGGCCCCAGCTCTGTTAAAGTATTAATTGTACAACACAAAATGTCAAATGAAGATCAGCTAAGCAGCCTTTCATTTTTAAATCGAGCGGTTCTTATCAAACATGTCTTTTTAATTATATCTAAATTAAAGATATATCATGACCATCTAATTATAAAAAATAAACAACCCATATTTCATCCAATCCATAGCAGAATTAACCATAGAATTAACCATAAAGTTAGATGTATATATTGCACATAAATGTCAACAGGAGCACCACCATTGTACCTTTTTTTTTTTTTTTTTTGCTTTATTAATTCTTTAATTATTACTATGGTGCCTTGTAGTGGTACTTTGGTATTTCAAAGAGACTTTGTTGACATTTTTTTTATGCGATTGATTATGTCCCTAATATAATAGAATTTCGAAAAGTACTTCACCAAAGTTAATTGCTACTGGCCTTTTTTTTGTCGTAAATATATAATACTTTCTTTGTACTTTATTTTTGTTACTCAATTAAGTTAAAACAGTCGCACTAGTAAAGGCCCACTACTTGGAATGTCTAGTTGTCTACCAATCAGCTTCTTTTATAGGGATCTAAACGTAATTTTTTTTTTTTTTTTTTGTATAGAGTATAATATTATATAGTGCAATATTTCACCATAATGGAAATTCTATTGCAGTACTAGAAGAATAACAAAAAAACAAAGCAATTTAAACATTTTTCCCGGCAAAAAAATGAAGAATAAGATAGCAAGCATGTATTTTTTTTTTTTTTTTTTTTTTTGAGAATAACCCGTAGGTAGCAAGCATTTACTCACTAGCCAACTTATCATTGCTAGTTATTACAATTGATTTTATTTAATTTATTCTTGTATGGATACAATTACCTACTGATCATATATATTGAAGTGAAATTATTATCAAGTGCAAGTGCTTATTGTGACGATGAGGATTTGTTTGAAATTATCATTTACTATAGTTTTGATTTGCTACTGTAAGTCTGTAACAAGTAATTAAAAACAAAAAGAAAAACAAAAAGGCAAGGAGGAACAAAAACCAGATGCAACGAGGAGAAGCACGAGAAGAAGAACAGCTGGGAAGAGCCTCTGAGTTCTCTCCATTGATACCAACAAAACAATGTCAAGACTCAAGAGATAGATAGAAACTGCTCGAGTGCTTATTGCTACTTGGAACTAACCTGGTGGATGAATATGATATGATGCCTCAGACCTAGCTCTGAACACTGTTTTTATAGTGTAAGTAAGTTGCCAGTGCCAGTGCCACTAGTCTAGCGGGTTCTAAAGTGATCTACATCCATACTATACTGGTGTGAGAATTGAAAAAGGAACATGTAATGTAATAATGCGATCTGGCGGTACGAATAATTTTGGGACCCCACGGGGATTTATAAATTGTAAATTTGTAATCGTGTCCATTTTTTAACGTATTTCTATGGTTCTATAAAGAAATGTGTTTTTTTTTTGTCCACCTCCTGTTTTAGTCCTTATCTTTGCAGCTCTCTCTTTTAGGTCACGGGAAAAAGAACAGTTGGGAAAGAAAAATTGACGTGCTGACTTTTTCTATCAGGGCATGGGCTTGCATATATATGCATGCTGAGAAACTATTGTCGGTATTTGTTTTAGAATGGGGATCCATTGATAATACTTATACTGACAATCTTGAGTCTTGACGATGGTTATTTTTAAAAATTTGTAAAAATTTATAAAAAAAACTTAAAAAATGGAAAAACTTTTATGGATGCATTAGTTAACTTATAGATTGATAGTGTTTCAAATTTCAATCAATTTAAATATTGTTTGATACCTTATCAAAATTTTATGTATTTTTAATAGTTGTAATTTCACGGATCTTTAAAGAGCTATAAAATATCGCTCAAATTGAATATAATCGGAAACATAATCAATTTATAATTAAGTAATACTTTTGTAAACTTTTTTCTATTTTTAAGATTTTTTATAAATTTTTATAAGTTTTTGAAAGACAACATTGTCAATATTGTCAAAATAACCATTGGTCAATGCATCCCTCCTCTTTGTCTCGAGTTTTATATAATTTTTGTATTGAGGAGTATTTAGTATTTACATTAATTCACACTAATGTTACATACATTAGATTGTTTAGATGTCTCATTTGTTAAACTAGCAAGAAACCCGTCCGTTGTGCGGGTGTTTTAAATTCTGATTTCATACCGTGTAATTATTTATAACGTGCTTTTTTGGTTTTTGGCTGATTATTTACCATTTAAATTTCATCTTCACACTAAATTAATTCATTGAATGTTAGAATATAAAGCATTAATTCCTAATTAATGTAAATTCTAATTAACATTGATGTCTTCCATACTAAGATTGATATCTTTCCATTTTTGTAAAAACCAAAATGGAGAGGAAGTTGTTTAATTGGAGAACATCAACACCTTTGAAATCAATGTATTTTGATCTGTACTGTTGATTGAAGAGTAGAATGGGAATTTAAAAAATTTGAATAAAGAGAAAAAAAAATAGAGACTTCAATACTTATATACTTTATAATATATAGTATAGATTGAGTCAATTTGAAAGTTCATTAATCCATTCATCATAAGTCTATCATTACAAATTTTAATTATTCGTTGTAAAATAGAAAAAAATAAATTAGTTCAGTTTTAACGCGTGTGGTC
Source organism: Cyperus esculentus (assembly GCA_030179965.1). Classification (NCBI taxonomy): domain Eukaryota; kingdom Viridiplantae; phylum Streptophyta; class Magnoliopsida; order Poales; family Cyperaceae; genus Cyperus; species Cyperus esculentus. Next base: position 778,341 of record JASGLE010000007.1, on the reverse strand, counting down.
TCTATAATAATTAATAAAACCTCGGAATGTTTAAAGAGAAGGAATCCAATAATCACGGCGTTGGTGTTCATAGTGACCATTTTAATATTTATACATAAATTGACAAATTTAGACTTTTAGATGTATTCTAAATCATCTCAATAACACATGCACAAAAAATAATAAAGATTTGACATCGTTTCGATAGCCATCAAGAGAAGAAAAAAATTATAAAAGCTGAACCGTTAATTGTTGTCAATGCTTGATGCACATGGAAATAAAATTAAAATGATATAATTTTTAGTGTATACATAAGATATGACATATAAAATATATTCTATCAGTTAGTTTTGTTATTTAAGAGTTCAAAATATAGTTGTTTTAGATTTAATTTCATGGTCACTGATTGTCCAAAAAAACATGTTTATTTTAATCACTCCTCATGTTTAAATTGTTTTTATGTATATTTTTTAAAAAAATTGTATACAAACAAGAATATTACTTCGTACTCTTTCTGTTTGAATGGGAGTTTGAAACCAAACTTCTCCTCAGGAGGAGGATAGATGAGGCGATTCAGGTGAGATCCAATGTCTACCCCACCTGACTACAAGCACTTTCCCAAACCCCAACCTGTGTATGCCCCTTACTTGAGTACAAGGCTGGTCCGATATTTGGTAGATCGAATCGATTGGACAAAAGTTTAGAAAGAAATTCCATGCCTTCGCGCTCCGCACGTAACTTTTCAACAAGCTAATCCGATCCGGCTAAAGAAAATTGGTGAGAATCCAATGCCCCGAAAACCTAAGGATTCCTCCGCAAGGTTCGTCCACGAAGGGTGAGTCAGGGCCTAAGATCAGAACATTCATGGAGATCGAACACGATACCACCTCATATGCCATTTTTAAATTGACGGATGGAACTGTGTTTGACGGATCATATCATATGAAACCAAAATAACATGGCTTTAAAAATTCTAGTTCCCGTTTCTCATTGAAACGTGTAAAGAAATACGAAGCCTTTCAATTTTACCGAGGTTCTCTTTCCACCGACTACCAAACCATGCAAATGCAGTATAACACGAGATAGATCTAGGAGCCGAAAGTTTAAAGCTATGCATTAGATTTACTCATTTGAAATATGTCAAAAAAAAGAATACTCTTTAGAAAAGAAAAGGAAAAATACAATTGTAAAGCGAAAAATAATGCATATAATATTTTGCCATTGAGATCGTGAGCACCTTTTACATTTTATCAACCCCAACATATTGACATGGCATGGCAATCTTTTTGCTGTCTTTCTTTCAAGTGGGATTCTCTTAGGAAAAAAAGGTAATCAAATTTAAAGCAAACCGACTGAAAAATCGGACACATTTTGCGCATTTAATCTTAGCTCATATATATATTTTTATTAGAACATATACACATAGCTACAAAAAATGATACCGACTGTGTCAGTATTTATGTTAAATGAGTCAATATTCATATTAGCTCCTATATATAATATTCAAGTTATATAGAAATACACTACATACACTGCACAAAAAAAGTGGCATGTAAAGTTATTAATTTAAAAATTTAACTCATTTAATTGAGTAAAACTATGGTGCTCATAGGAGCACGGAGGCTTCCCATGCTCCTAACTCAAAAATTATATTAAACCATATTGAAATTTCGATTTATGGGTCTTATTAAATTCTTTGTATCAAAATATTATAAGATACAAAAATTTTCCATTTTTTGAGATTTTAAAGTATTTATTTTGTATTTTTTAAAGATGACATAGTTTTATATATTATTTTATTATTATTTTGAGGTCATTTTAAAATTTTTCAAAACATATACTTAAGAAATTCAAAAAATGAAAATTTTTGTATCGTAAGAGATTTTGATATAAAGAATTTAATGAGAATGATAAATCAAAATTTCATAATGGTTTAGTATGGTTTTTGAGTTAGGAGCACAAAAGGCGGGCACTCCTAGGAACGCGCTAGATTTACTCAATTTAATTTAAATACTAGTACCGTCGATATCAATTTTGATATATCCGTAACATCTTTTCTTAGGTAAATTTTCTAGTAGGTCACTCAAGTTTACCTCAAATCCATAATTGGTCACTGAACTTCTATTTATTCATTTTTTGTTACTGAACTTTGATGTTTATCTAAATTTGGTCACTCCGTTAGTTTTTCCATCCAACTTAACGGAATATTTAATATGACATCGATTTATGATTTAGACATATATTTTTTTTTCATGTAAAGCTAAAAAAAATAAGAATAAAAAAAATAACATATTGTTTTTTTATTTTTCTTCTATGACAATAAAATACTTTCATATTCTTAGACATGTTAAAAAATGGTATACTTTTATATGAAAACAAAAATAATAATAATAATTGTAGAAAAAAAAATATAAATGAAAATAAATGAAAAGTTTTAAATTTGTCTTACATTCTCACATATTGTATATTTTATATGAAAAATAAATAATTTTCAAAGTTTAAAATTGATACCATGTTAATTATTCCGTTAAGTTGGATGGAAAAACTAACGGAGTGACCAAATTTGGATAAACATCAAAGTTCGGTGACCAAATATGGATTTGAGGAAAACTTCAGTTACCTATCGGAAAATTTACCCTCTTTTCTTTCTTTCTTCTTCTTTTTTTGTGTGGTGTGAACTAGGGCTGGCAAAAAAGTTCGTAGCTCGTAATTCGCTTGAGTTCGATTCGGTCTGAGCTTGATTCGATTTTTTGTCAGCTCGAGTTCGATTTAGCTCGGCTCGATTTTTTCCTGATTCGATTCGTAATAGCTCGATATATAGTAATTTGCACATTTTTTGAACTATTTTGTCAAAATTGTTTGTAATAATATACCTATTTTATTATTTAATTAACAAAATATACTTATTTTATTGTTAAATTAATAAAATATAATTTTTTAATCATAATTTATTATAAAATTAATAAAAATAGCGATAATTTGTTTATATTATCGAAAAATGATAAAATAATATACTTATTTTAGCTTTAATTATCTATGGTAATCATAATTTATTATAATAACTGAGCTCGTATGGAGCTCGGAGCTCGATTCGAGTTCGAGCTAGTTCGATTCGGTTTCGGCTCGGTTCGATTTCAGCTCGATTCGGTTTTGGCTCGGTTTGATTTCAGCTCAATTCGATTTAAATCAAATTCGATTCGATTCGTTGCCAGCCCCAGTGTGAACTGTAAACCTAATGGCCTCGTGAACCCATATAGTGACTCTCATTCCTTTTTCTTTTAAAAGACCAGCAGAGACTGCATCATTGCAGGGACCTAATAATGATTCTCACCAATTCAAGCATGCATGCTAATTGCTTTTCCTTTATTTAATTTTTTTAAAGAAAAAAATCAATTGTATAGCAGACAAGCAGTGTAGTGCAGGCTGTGCAGCATATCCATGCTATAATAATAGAGGAGGGATCCCTTGACAATCTCTATTTTGACAATCTTGACAATCTAATATTTAAAAAATTTGTAAAAATTCATAAAAAATCTTAAAAATGGAAAAAGATTTGTGGATGCATTATTTAACATGTAGATTGATAGTGTTTCAAATTTCAATCAATTTGAATATTGTTTAATGACTTATCAAAATTTTGTGTACTTTTTAACGGTTGTAATTTAACGGATCTTTGAAAAGCTATCAAATATCACTTAAATTGAATATAATCGAAAACATAATCAATCTCTAAGTTAAGAAATACTTCCGTAAACTTTTTTCTATTTTTGAGAATTTATATGAATTTTTACAAATTTTTGAAATATTAGATTGTCAAGATTGTCAAAATAGGAATTGTCAAGGGATCCCTCCTCATAATAATATACGGTTTAGATATGGATGGAGCATAGTGTGGTTCACTTAATAGTTAATACTAACAGTGCTATTCATCTAAATTAAACAAGCAAGTCCAACAGAACTTCATGTATTTTAATTTTGACAGAGAACAAAGTGCATGTTCGGCATCTATGACTTAAGGCTCCTCAGTGTTTTAATCCCCAGTAATCCTACCGAACAGACATGGATCAAGCAAGATCAACGACCCCTCCTCAGCGCAAAATGTTAATCCACCCTCACCTTCCTCAACGTCTCATCCTCCTCAAGGACAGGAAATTACATTTTTTGATCATTAGAATTTTTTATTCAGACTTTCATATAGTCTTAATCCTCGTGGTGCCGAACATAGACTCCTTAAGAGGGCTCAAGGTTTTAATCTTCCGTCTCTTGAGCCGCATCGCCGAACAGGCCTAAGGAAACAACCCGTCACAGACCAAGAGTCCAAGACCAACGAATGATGCTATTGCTGCCTCACCTCCTCACCCGTCACAGAATTGGTCCTTCACTCCTTTGGCCCAGTTATCTTTCCAGACCCATTAACTAAGCGATTCCATAAATTGATCCGGTTGGGCTGCCTTGTCCTTAACTATTCATTGGCCCACGAGTGTCCATGCGGACCATGACCAATTGGCCCAATTATACTATCACCAATTGCATGAATGCATGATTGGGTCGTGTTCCATTCTCTTGTAAGTTGTAACACTTTGTGTGGCAAATGCGATATGCATAAATTGAGCCGTTCAGTTCAACATGTTCATGGGGTGCTATGCTATATTTTACCCCCATTAAAAAAAAACCAGTGGTGATATTTAATAAAAAAAAAGTGATCAATACATCGCAAGATAAGAACAACTACACATTAATAAAGAATTAGATATGTGTACTTTGTTATCTACCATTTTATTCATTGCAAAATAAAATAATCTGTACAATTAATTATCGATACTTTATTATATAGTATCATGACTTTTATTATCCTTATAAGTTTTAACAATTTAATAAATCAATCACATCTTTCTTATTAGAAAAGTTTAATAGACCAAAATATGATAAAAAACCAACACAAGCGATGCATCGTTGAACACTAAAAACAATCGCAACTGATCAAATGATCGGACCGATTCGACCTGAAATAGACAAATCTATAATATAGTATTATTATTTTCGGATGGGGTTGTCTACAGTAAAAAGAACAGTAGAAAACTACAGTACCACTCCAATAAATAATATAGATATCAAAGAAAAAAGGGAACCGGATTACAAACGTCAAGAAAAAAAAACAATAATATTACAATAATTTTTCTAGAAACTTCTATTGGACACCGGATTTACAATGTAAACAAACTAGTGCACACGCTTGCATGATGATGAATATCAGCTTGGAGAAATCTTTGGATCATTGTATTTTTTTTTTTTTTTTCTGTACCCACTCTTCATATTTATTTACAAAAATTGATAAAAAAACATATCTGTTGAGTATGGAGGCACTAGCTATAACAATATTTTCTATTATATCTCAAAATATTGTTACAACTACTACTTAAATACTAAACCTCCATATACCCCTAGCTTCTTACTACAATCCTAACCTCCAATCTACTACTAACTCTTGGCAAATGGTATTTGATCTTTTGCTTGGTTTGCTTGGTTTCTACATCCAACTCCATACCCCTATTTATACTAGTTCTATGGAGAACTCTAGAACCTAGATATTTTTCAAAGATATTTGTATGGATAATTCTAGACCTAAGATATTTTTCTTATATCTATAATATTCTAGATTATTCCTAATAAATATCTAAACACCACATACTCTAGATTATTCTTGTATATGGGCTTTGGGCATTTTTGGGTCAGCGTTGTATTCTCAACACTTCCCCTCAACGCTGACTTGGTGCATTTTTGATTTCGGTACTCCGCGTCCATCCGGATCGTCATGTTTGTAGTTTTTCCTTCGTGCTCGCAGTGCTTGGCACTCAGTCATTTGTGGTGCTCGCAGTGGTCTCGGCACTAGTCTTCGTCGAGCTCCGACTTCTCGACGGATCACCTGACAGGCTCTAACTCCTTGCACCGACTCCTGTCCTTCAGGTACAGTGATACTTCTATGTGTCATCCTAACGGCATCACCTTCCTCAGTGATGGTTTCCACCTCGTCGTTCTCTTGTGGCTTCTCTTCATCCGCCACGACGCAACTCATAATTCCGACCTCCTTTATGACTTTGGTCTCCTCATCGAGCAATTCTTTAATTGGTTCTTTAAAAGGTAATGACTCAAGCTTACTTACCTCTTTGACATCTTCGGTGTCTTCCGTAAAGAACGATGACTCGGAATTGATCTCTTCCTCCTCGACTTCTGTGGCATCTTCTCCATCTTTGATCGGCCACGACTCCATGTCAAACTCCTCTTCCTCTGATTCATCACTGTCGGCAACCTCTATGCCAACTACCGACTGTATTCCAACAGTCGCCACCACGTCCCAATCTTCTTCATATGGGACCTCCTCCGGCACCATCTCCACTGTGGTCACCGCGAGGCTTTCTTCATCTTCCATGATTGCAGCAGTGAGTGCTACTTCTGCATCCCACTCTTCTTCACAACCACTGCTCTCATGGACAATGTCTTGGCTTCTTGAGGTCGCCACATTACCATGGCCTTTCTTCTTCTTCCGCCAGCAATCTCGTGCATAATGCCCTCTTTTGCCACAATTATAACATCGATCGTCATCGTCTTCATTGTCATCGGATGAGTCTCGAGCTCCCCCTGAAGAATTAGTCTTCTCTTTAGGCTTTCGTTGCTGGCTAGACCTTCCTTCGGGTCTACCTCTTGACTTTCGGTCAGGTCGACCCGTCTTTCGGTTGCTGAACAAGGCCTCTTCTTCTTGCTTCAACGAGACTCCGGCCATTTGCTTCGCTAGAGCCTCCTGGTTTGCGAGCATATTCTCCAGCTCCAATAGTGTTGGCTGCGTTGGCCAACCTTGGACGGCTGCTATGAACCCGCTGTACTCGGGTCTTAGCCCATTGATGAGAATCCTTCTCATCCTTTGCTCGCTGATCTTTTCTTCAGGGTCTATTTGAGCAATCTCACTACAAAGAGATTTTACTTTTGTAAAGTAATGGTTAATCATCATCTTACCTTGTGAGATTGTCATGAGCTCCTTCTCAAGTAGTTGGAGGCGCGCGTCGTTCTTCTTTGAGAAGAGTGTTGCTAGGGTATCCCAGGCTACCTTCGGCGTGGGCGCTTCTCTGATGTACTCCAGTAGCTCGTCTTCAACGGCTGTCCTGAGTACAAACATTGCCTTCCCAGCCTTGATTCGCCATTTCCGCAGAGTTTCGGCTTGCTTCTCCACGGACAGAGTTTCGGCTGGCTTCTCTGAAGCCTTCTTCTTTTTCGTTTTGGGGTCAGCAACCTGTTCCGATACCGTCTCTTCTACGGTATCAACTTTCGGCGGGGTCGTCTCAGACCCGCCTACTACCTCCCATAGGTCCTGCCCTTGGAGGTAGGACTCTATGCATGCCTTCCAATATATATAATTACTAGAATTCAATTTCTTCATTCCACCAATCGTACCTGAGAAATCCATGGCTTCAACTAGCTCGCCCAGCGTCTAGTAAGCCTTCTTGAAGATTTCTCCTCCTCCGCACTTCGCAGTCCCAGACTGTCGTCAAGCTGCGGCTCCTTCGACAACTTGTCGATACTGCTGTACTGACTGGCGGAATACCGAAAAAACTCCGGCTATATGCTTGACCCCTACCGCCGACTCTGAACTAGCTCCGACAACTCCGGCTCTGATACCAGATTGTTGAGTATGGAGGCACTAGCTATAACAATATTTTCTATTATATCTCAAAATATTGTTACAACTACTACTTAAATACTAAACCTCCATATACCCCTAGCTTCTTACTACAATCCTAACCTCCAATCTACTACTAACTCTTGGCAAATGGTATTTGATCTTTTGCTTGGTTTGCTTGGTTTCTACATCCAACTCCATACCCCTATTTATACTAGTTCTATGGAGAACTCTAGAACCTAGATATTTTTCAAAGATATTTGTATGGATAATTCTAGACCTAAGATATTTTTCTTATATCTATAATATTCTAGATTATTCCTAATAAATATCTAAACACCACATACTCTAGATTATTCTTGTATATGGGCTTTGGGCATTTTTGGGTCAGCGTTGTATTCTCAACAATATCGACTATATATAGCGGATCAGTTTGACTCATTGTTATACCTTAAAAAAACTGAAAAGATCAATTTTAATCAGATTCATTAAAATTTCAATAGAATCAATGTAACTTATTTAATGAGGAGAAAAAAAAAACTACAAGCCATTGGATCAAAGTAGATGGAGAGTTTCAAACAAAATCAATAATAGTGATAATGTGACATAATTGAGGTATTTAGAAATCTACCATTCTTTATGGAGTATAGATTTGAAATATCATAATAACATGTTAGATAAGTTATTCAAAAATTATATAAGAACTGCATAGTGTTTCAAGAGGAGGGATCCGTTGACAATACTTATCATGACAATTTTTACAATGGAATTTTTTAAAAAATTCTAAAAAAAATATTAATAATTCTCAAAAATAGAAAAAGTTTACGAAAATTTTGTTTAACTTATAAATCGATTATATTCAATTTAAGTGACATTTGATAGGTCTTCACAGACGTGTTAATTAAAAACATTAAAAAGTATTTAAAATTTTGATAAGCCATCAAATGATGTTTAAATTGATTGAAACTTGAAACACTATCAATTTATAAGTTAAGTAATGCATTCATAAGTATATTTTCATTTTTAAGATTTTTTTATAAGTTTTTATAAGCTTTTGAAAAGTTTAGTTTAGAACCTATACAAGACCCTATACACGTTTCTTTTAAAAAGATTTTTTATTTTCATATTACTATGATTGAGATTTTATTTGGAAAGGAACACTTGCTATATAGTATTTAATTTGACAATTTAGTGATTTATTTTCAAAAAATTCAAACAAAGTTTAAATAATATTGCTCATTATGAAGATTAAAACGTAAATAAATTTCATGCAACTTAGAAATGAGGAAGAATAAATATAAGAGATGTAAACCAGGTTTCATTTATTTCAGAAAATAATATAGTATGTAGAAATCTTATTGGACATATCTTGGAAATTGAGTATGGATTGGATCCATTACCCCCTATTTCAATATAAAATTTTAAGAATATATCTCTGTAATATAATTATATCATATACCAAAGCAACGCGAGGTGTACATTTAGTAGTAGAATAAAATGAAAGAGTACATGCTATATTTGACGAGCAGATTAGTGGTCCTAAAGGTTCCCAAAGAAATGAAATGCCTACATATAATGTAAAAAAGAAATTTGATAGTAAAATAACAGCAAATATTAACTTTTTTTAGCTGTCATACAAATACAAAGGTTATTTGCGTAGGGTCCAAAAGATAGTTATGAGTATGGACTAAATACACTTGCATTCACTTTCTTATCCCTTTAATAGTATATTAATCTTGGACGGTCTTTGCTACAGTTAAATGAACAGTTCTATTGAACAGTTTTTTTTTTTTTTTTTTTTTTTTTTTTTTTTTGGAAGATCCTTCGATAGTATCTTACCGTTAGTCATTTAAGAGGATAATCTAGAAAGTATTATTGTTAACAATAAAAATGTAAATAAACAATATACAAATATAAGCTATTAGAGTTGACATTGGAAATTTATATAAACAATATACAAAATATACACTACAATATCAACTAGAAGCTTTAAACTATGAGAAGATATTGGTTGACAGTTGATAGTATCACAAATTTCAATAAATTACTCTTTGATAGCTTATCAAAATTTTGTATACTTTTAAACTGTTGCAAATTAATGAATTATCAATAATCTATAATAAAACTTACATTAAATACAAGAGAAGGGATCAAATGACCACAACTATTAGTACCACATCGGTACCCACAAAATTAAATCTCTAATAATTACATTTTTAATGGTTAAATAACAAAACCAATTGATGGAATGTTTTGTATATATCATATTTTATGTGTACCAAAAAAATTATATCATTTTGATTTTCTTTACATGTGAATTAAGCATTAACAAAAATCAACGGTTCAAATTTTATGATTTTTTCTTCTTTCTTGATGGTTATCAAAAAAATGTTAAATTTTCATCATTTTTTATATATATGTTATTGGGATGATTTAGAATACATCTAACAGTTTAGATATATTAATTTATGCATAGATAATGATGTGGTCATTAAGGGCACCAAATTTTGTGGTTATTGGATCCCTCCTCTAAATACAATTGAAAATATAGCCAATCTACAAGGTTAAAAGAACATGTATAATTTTTTTTATTTTCAAGAATTTTAAACAGCACTTTTAAACTTTTTCTAAGCTCCATCATCAAATTTGTCAAGATAACCATTATCAAGGCCTATTTTTTAAAATAAAAAAGAAAAAATCTTATTTTTAAAAGTAAAGTGAAAAAAACTTATTTTCAAAACTAGTAAATCCGGGTCCTGGAAACCCGACCCACGGGCCCAGGCCGGGTCCTGGAAATCCGGCCTAGTGTCTGATTTTTTTTTTTGATATTTTTTCTTTAGACAGATCTCGTTGTTAACTTTCCGTAGCCATGAAGTTTGCTCCGATTGGAGTTTCCTATCAAAAGTTATGCCCGTTTGAATGTTGAGTGCCCAAAATATAGGATAAGATTTAGTATAAAATTCAGAACGGAATTCAGAAATGTTTTCAATGAATAATATTATAAATATATATTAAATATCACAAATAATATTAGAAAAAGAATATAAAGAACAAATCTTAGATTAATTTGAAATAAGATTTAAATAAATAAGATTCGGTATAAAATTCAGAACAAAATACATTGCATGATAATTATTTATAAAACTGTATATATAAATATTAAATATTATAAATAATATTAGAAAAATTATATAAAGAAATAATTTAAATTTATTGCATGATAAATATGGTATTTGAATGTTGAGTACCCAAAATTTAAGATACGATTCAATATAAAATTCAGTACGAAATTTAGTACATGACTGTTACACAATAAATTTTTAGTAAATCCTAGAGCTTTTTGCTCATGTCAAATAAATTTAAGATTTGTTTTTTATATTATTTTTTCTAATATTATTTGTGATATTTAATATATATTTATAATATTATTCATTGAAAACATTTCTGAATTCCGTTCTGAATTTTTATACTGAATCTTATCCTATATTTTGGGCACTCAACATTCAAACGGGCATAAATTTTGATAGGAAACTCCGATCGGAGCAAACTTCGCGGCTACGAAAAACTAACAACGAGATCTATCTAAAGAAAAAATATCAAAAAAAAAATCAGACACTAGGCCGGGTCCCCAGGAGCCGGCCTGGGCCCGTGGGTCGGGTTTCCAGGACCCGGCCTAGGCCTGTGGGTCGGGTTTCCAAGACTCGGCCTAGGCCCGTGGGCCGGGTTTCCAGGACCCAGATTTTAGTTTTGAAAATAAGTTTTTTTTCTTTTTTTACTTTTAAAAATAAGATTTTGCTTTTTTTATTTTAAAAAATTGGCCCATTATCAACTGATATTCTCTACAACTTTTGCTTTAAACTTCCTTTTGTATGCTTCAATAATTGTTTTTAAAAAATATAAATGTGTTGTTTTTGACCCCTGAAAAGGGTCACCTGTGAAGAAGCATAGTCAAAGCTGCTAATCAAGAAACTCAGAAGCAAAACAAAAGGGAAGGAAGGAGAAAAGAAGGGAGAACTGATGACAGAGAGATTCAGTCAAAAGACCAAGCTGATGACAGAGAGATTTAGCCGGAAAGATTCTTCAAATAGGTCGATAAAAGAAGCATTCGACTGAAAATTCCTTGAAAAGACAAGAAGAAAGTCAACCAAGGAAAGCTGTTAACAAAGTTCAGCTGAAGAATTTGACCAATGGTCAACTACTTGTTGCTATGAAGAGAAAACAAATGTCTCTCATAACTTCAAGAAAGTATATTTAATCTGAGGTTCTGAGCTCAAGGAATTTAAGGAATAAGTCAGCAGCCAATAAGAAATGAAACAAACAGCAGCCAACTGAGTCAAAGACCGAATCCGGAACAAAGTCACTCAAGCGCTTCAATAGTCCCACATTGACTAGCTAAACAAGAATTAAGGATATAAAGGACAGGATTTGGTGTTCCGGGTCAGCACTTCGGAGGCACCGGGAGATGTCAGAAACACAAAGTTGAGAACATCTCCTGTTATCTCCAAACTGCTTTTGCCAAAAGGGGGTCAAAAATGGAAAGTTCATAATTTTCTGAGAATTTTGGTATATTATTTGCGAAATTCCGAGTATCAGGGCTCAAGATATACCAATTACAAAATCAACAAACTGACCAATCAGGAAGTGACACGTGGCAGTCAAAAATCAGGTCAAACTGACAAGTGGGGCCCACTTGTCAGCAAAGAAAATAAGAAAAATCAGATTTATTAACCAATCAGGAGGTGACACGTGGCAGTCAACATCAGGGCAAACTGACAAGTGGGGACCACATGTTAGCGGAAAATAGAAAAAAATGGGATTTATCAACCAATCAGAAGGTGACACGTGGCAGTCAAAGTCAGGTCAAACTAACAAGTGGGGCCCACTTGTCAGCAGGGAAAACAGAAAATCAGATTTAATTTTGGGCCAGGATTGATTTCTGGACTAGAAGTTTAAATTGGGCCGAATTGATATATAAGGAATTAGATAAAACTAAGAAAGAGGCCCAGTTTTCCAAATCAGCCCAAATACGAAACATAATTCAGAAAGGAACTCTGACAAGTGGGGCCGACCTGTCAGATGGGGCCGACCTGTCAGGGACAGAACATAGAAGATCTGGGAGAATAATAGGAAAGTGTGTGGCATGTCACTGTGACCCTCATAAAGCCTAAAACCTACCCACCACACCAAAAGCTACACAGTTCTATTCACAGAAATAGTGAAAGGGTTGGAATTTGAATTATGGGCTGGTTAATGGGCTAATTAACCAAATGGGCCAATCACAGGCCGACACCTGTGCAGATCAGATTAATCATTTCACTAATTGAATTTCTAATACATGGGGCCCACCTGTCAGCTGACTAATGGGGCCCACTTGGCAGTAAAATAAAGGGGGGGGGGGGGGGGGAGGGGGGTTGACGCCGCACCGCCACCACGTTCTCTGGCCAAGTTCTCCCAACTCCGGCCACCATTTCAAGCAAATAATATACCAATCGAATCGTCTACTCAAACTCTATCCAATTATGCCCTAATTACAAACTATTGTGCACTGTACGAAGAATGGTGACATGAGAACCAGAAAAGGGGGGAAACTAACCTGAGATGCTCAACTCTGGCGATGGTGGTTGCTGAGCTCAATTGATGCTCGCCCAAGCTTGCCCACACCTCCACGATGATGTTCAATGCCTCAGATGTCCTTCTCCAAGTTCCTAGCAATGAATTCTACCCCCAAAGTCCCTGACAGCCTTCAAACAGTAGCTCAAGGCTCGGGCTCAACTCCAAAGCTTCAATTGACCAAAACAAATCTCAAAGAATCAATCAACATGATCTAATAATGATGGGTAACATGTTAATTGATTGAACAACATGTCAATTAAGTAAAAAATCAAAAATCAAGATGAAACAGTAACCTATATCAAGTTCAGTCCCAAAAAGAGCTCAAGCTTCAAACTTTCTTCGATTGGTTGATCCCCTGAGCATCAATTAGAGTAGAGAAGATGTTAAAACATGATCTCAATCATTTAAAACCATGAGAAGAAATAAATCTATGAAACTAGTAATGAAACAGTGAAAGAAATTAAAAAATTTACCTCCAAATCGATTCAATTGAAAAGGAGAGAAGGGGATGAGTATAAGGGAGTAAAGAGGGATGTTTTGTACTCAAGAGTTGAATAGAAAGGGGTGAGAACTCGTGCTCTCAACTGAATAACAGAATTTCTAAGAAAAATGACCACAATGCCCCTGCAGCCTTGAAATTCAAATTAAATGAATAATTGGACTTAATTGGGTTGCTTAAAGGGTTCAATTAGACTCAAATAAGATCCATTAAGAGCCAGGAAAGGATTCAAAGCATGAAACAAACTCTGAAACGACTGTGGGACCCCAACAGTAACTGATTTCTCAGCTGAACTCAGTGCAGCAAGCACCAAGCATCACAACAGCACTCTCCACTGCATTGGCTCACTGCTCCATGCTCAATTAAGTCCCCCTCACCTCCTAGAAGGGATCCAAGGCACCTGAGCTCAACAGAAAAGCTTCTAGAAGCTGCTCCAGGGCTGAAACAGTTTGTTGCTGAAACTGGTTCATACCAGCACAACTCAAATCACTGCAGCAACCTCATGGACCATGTGCAGTACCAAAGAGTTGATCTTTTAATCGATTTAAACCTCTCCAAAGCCCCAAACTTGGCTGAAATCAGTGTATGGTCAATTATGACTGGAAAATGGGTTGAAACTTTACCAGATTTCATGCACCAAGTCCAGGGATGATTCTCAAGCCATTTGAACATTGCCCAGGCGCCAACTAACTCCCCCCAAGCTGCCAAACAGATCCAAGGGCTGAAATTGAACAAGAACACATCAAATCAAATCCAAGGGCTGAAATTGAAATCAAACAAGCTCAATCCATCATGCTCCTGACCAATCAGAGGAGGTTCCTTCCCTTCTAAGCATCATCAAATCATCCCTATAAATACCCCCTCTCAGATCAGAAAAAAAAAAAACAAGAAAAACTCCACTGAAATTCTGCCAAAATTTTACCAGAATTTGAGATTTAGTTGAAAACCTATCCAAATCATCTCTCCACTCTCTAAAACCTGTTAGGTTAGCTTCAAATCACTGTAATACAGGTGTTAGAAAGTGTGATTCAAGAGAAAAAGGTGAGAAATTAAGTGTAAGTATTGCTGTCATGAAATGAAAGAAAGAAACAGTAAATGAATTACTGTTTTCTTGTGTTTTGAGCAATAAATTTGTGATTCTCTTGATTGTTTGAGTAATTTAATGCTTTAAGATGCATAGATATTGATCTGAACTGCTTGATTCTTAAATTTCTTGCATGAGAACATTGATCTCTTTCAAATAAATTGATTTTCTGAGATTAATGGATCTGAGATGCATTTGCATCAATTCTTTTTCTTTCTTTCAGTTAAATAAGATAAATTAAGTTAAAATGCAGTTAACATGAGTTGCCTTGTGCTCTCATGACCTCTTGTGAGCTTCCTCCAAGAGTGAGTTGCTTTAAAAGTCAATAAACAATTAAAATTAGCACACATGAGCTTGCTTAAACAACTCATGACCTCTTGTTGAGTTTAACTCCAAGAGTGGCTTAATTACTGTGTTGAGCATGCTCCACAGACCCCAAAGGACTTGTCCAAAGG
Organism: Cyperus esculentus; assembly: GCA_030179965.1. NCBI lineage: Eukaryota > Viridiplantae > Streptophyta > Magnoliopsida > Poales > Cyperaceae > Cyperus > Cyperus esculentus. The sequence goes on along the minus strand of JASGLE010000007.1, from coordinate 763,042 downwards.
GTGACTCTCATAGCAAAAGCATGAGAGGGGGAGTTGAGCTCAGTGAGACACTGCTGCCCTCCCAGTTTCCTGAGAACTGAGTGAACAACTCATTCTGGAAGCTAATTTTGACATCAAATCCTCCTTTCATAAGGGGATATACTGCCAAAATTGCTCCAGGATAAGTTATGAACTCAAGGGAACCTTTTTGAACAGATTTTACCTACAAAATGTAGGGGAAATGCTGCTAAAATTGTTCCAGACTCAAGAAATTGGAAGAGTAACAGAAACTTGCTAAGATCAACTCCTCTCTGTGGATTTATGTTCATAACATAATTAAACCACATTTTTTATGTGTCCATAATAAAGTTATAAACATTTCTCATGTAAAAGTTATTGTCAAATTCTATGTAGAAAAATTCATATGAAAATCACAAGAACTGTTGCATAGAATGACAGAAAATGCCCTTTGCATTGTAAACTTAATGAAACAGTGACCTTGCTAAGTTAAAAATGTACAAATTATATATCAAAATGTTCATAACAACATGCACTAAATTACTGTCAAAGTTGTTTAAGCACTCATGTTCAAAAGTATGTCATACAAGTCCAATAACAGTAAATCTGACTGTCTGTAACACTAAACTGCAAGTCTGAACTTCAAAGAACTGATCTTGATGCATATTTTATGTTCTGGATACACATTTTAAATATTTTATATGAAAATATCATGATTTTATGAACAAGTTTCATGTATAAAATTTGATCTAACTCTCTATAAATAAATTCTCACAAAAATAACAAAGTGGCAACTGCATTAGCACAGTTTTCTGTCCCTTCTCTGGAAATTTGAACAAAAAAATGGTGTCCAGTTTGTTCTTCACAATGCATATTTTTGATAATTTTGATGCATTCCTGACATGATTTTAAGCAACTTTCATGTTTGACACTTAATCTGATTCATTGTAAATAAATTCCTACAAAAATGTGAAATTTCTGACAAATTATGTGAAAGTTTGCAGATTTAACCCTGAGAACAAAAATTTCAAAAACATTGTGAATTACTTAGAACTAGAACATTTGATGAACATGGAAATTGTTTCTAACATCTCAATGAACATTTATGTTTAAAAACATTGAACTGTCACATTCAAAATGTTGCAAATAAATCAAACTGGTAATTTACCAGTTTTCTGTCAATTTCTGCACAACTGATAAACTCAAATTCAAATATGAAATTCAAGTCATTTTGTGAAGTAAGTGATGCATGCATACTGTACACACTGTAAATGAGTTGCTTGCATGATTTGAATGAGTTCTAAGTGTCAAATTCATGAACTGGTACTCAAAGCAACTGAAATCTGGTACTAACTTCACATCTGTTGTACAGTTCAAATTAATTTAAATTAAATATACATACATGTTCTTCATGTCAAGACGATTCAAACAAGCCAAACCTCACACAAATTGGTCAAGAATTGAGTTAGAATTTTGAAATCGAAATCCAAGTCAGAACTAGGTACAACACTTCAAGAACGAGCTCATTCGAGTTAAATCCAAGTACCCTCAGCTCAATCCAACACCGTAGATGTGTTCCTCTTGATGAAACGATCCCAATGGCGTCGGCTGATCAAAAATCCGACCATCCACCGCCGAGATCCGCCGTACACAGCCACCGACGGTCCAGATGAGCCCAGTTCATATCAAGAGCAGCACGAATCTTGATGAAAATCCCACTGATCTCATATCAAGAGCAGCACGAATCTTGATGACAATCCCACTGATCTCATTCCTGCCAGTAGCACGTCTTGATGCAGATCTAAGGACAACACGAATCTTGATGACAAATCCACAGATCCTGCTCATGTCTAGCAGCACGAATCTTGATGCAGATCTAAGGACAACACGAATCTTGATGACAAATCTCACAGATCTCATTCATGCCCAGCAGCACGAATCTTGATGCAGATCTAAGGTCAGCACGAATCTTAATGCAGCCTCAGGAAGGGGACAAGCCAATTCAGTTCTTAAAAGTTGGCCCAAAACCCAAATTCGGCCCAAAATTCAAAGTCGGCCCAAAACCCAAAATTGGCCCAAAATCCACAGTCGGCCCAGAAATTGAAATTTGGCCCAAAATCCCATTAAAGTGATTTATTCCGGATTTTCAATAAAAATAATTCTAAAAATAGTTCCCGAACTCCAAAAGTTCCGAAATAAATTTTAAAATTCATAAAAAAATATTTCTGATTTTTCCATGTAGAGACATTTTTTTCATTTAAAATTCGAATTTTCAGATACAAATTCAAGTTCAAATTTGAAAGAGAAGACTTCTTTTTTTTTGAACTTAAAAAAAAATGCATAAATAAAGGGTCAAATCCAAGCATTCTTAAGAACACCCTATTCTAGAAGCATTTGGGTGAAGTTTTGTGCTCATTTTAAGAAAAAGAAAGAAAGAAATAAAAAATCTTTTCGAATCAAAGGGCGGAACCCAGATTTGGAATGAAATCATCGAGCTCCTGAACGTCAATTAGGCCAACCGGTTACTAGTTCGTTGTTCAGACAACTGATGAAAGCAATACCAAGCTATCCAAACGGCGACGTCTTGCACTTCAGTTAGGAGATCTGACGAGAGAAAAAGTTCTCGGGACTACCAGAGTCGATTCCAGATTTCCTCCAATCGACGGTTGATCATACCCCGACAGAGAGACCGGGCGTGAGGCTGTAAATTGGATCCTCGGTTGCAGATAGACTATCAGTCCTGATCTGACGATCACGGATATCGTTTGTAGTGTTTTAAGAAATCAAGTTTGCGCTCAAACGATTACGGCTTACCAAGTCGTAGGAGGCCTGAAAGAGACATAAGCGTCTCCGGGATCATCAAAGCGTGTCCTAGGTTTCCCCGCTAATATAAGCATAAAAGAGATATAAGCGTCTCTGGGACTATCAAAACGTGTCCTAGGTTTAACCTACTAACACTTACTAACATTCACTAACGAAATAAATGACAATCTTGACGTTTAAAAGTGTGCATCCATCCATGCATATCATTTAGATAAGATTGTTTCCTTTGTATTGTACGATAATTGCACACAAGTTTTAGCATTTTTCTATTCTTAATTAGAGGTGCATGGATTTAACAGATTCAGGGTAATTAACAATGAGGGCTTGCGCTCATTGGAATCCAAGATCCCACAATTACTTGAAAATCATAAAACCTTTGAATGTGAGTGTCTGAGAGTGAGCGTCTCGCGACGTCTACTAGCAAACACATGCGTACAGGGGTGACCGTGTCCTTTTCCCGACGAAAACGTTTTTTAGAGGCGCCTCTTCGGGCGGCGAAAGGGGTGGCACAGTTGTAAACGACTTTTATCCTTACACAACAATATTTGCCGAAGATAGAAATGTCTAAAGAAGCAATATTTACATTTTTAAAAAATAACTATAAATTTCTACATCTTGTACAACAAAAATTACAAGTGTAAGTTTGTGGAGTTAATCAAAAGATTAAATTAATAAATCACAAAAAACGATAACAAACCAACGATGTCTTTAAAATACTCACCTTTCATAAAACACAATATAATTGTATGAAAAAACATCAAAAAATTATGTTTATTATGATCTCCTCCACTTTTTTATTATTTGTATTCTTTTTAGCAGAGAGATGTGTATGACTTCAGTTTCCTCTCAATTCTAAAATATATAAGCGAAGTATGGAACAAATATACCGTAAGCTTAAGCTCACAGAGCCCTTATGTGAGCGCACCTTCAAAAACATATCAAATCATCTCCAAATTTCAATTTATATGGCCCAATAGATTCTTTATATCAAGTCTTACGGGATACAAAAATTTTTCATTTTTATATGGCCCAATAGATTTGTAAGTATTTGTCTGAGATTTTTCAATTTTTGAAAATTTTACATAAAACTTGATTTTGTATTAATATTTTATAGTCATTTTTAAAAAATCTCAAACATATACTTAAGAATTTTCAAAAAAGGAAAAATTTGTGTGTCTAGTATGGTTTTGATATAAAGAATCTATAGAGCCATATAAATCTAAATTTGGAGCTGATAGGTTTTTGGAGGTGCACTCACGGAACGGCTCACGGTATATTTACTCGCGAAGTACGCAATAAGAAAGATAGTATAAGCTCTAAAAATAGTAACTTATATATAATAATATGAAATTTTCTTCATACTTTATATCTTTTTTCTTTATAGTTCATGCTTTTTTTAGTTTTTATCCATTCTTTAAGATTTAAGATTACATTTCAATTTGTTTTTTTAAGAAATATTAAACTACCGTCGAAGTAACGTAAGGCACGTATCTAATATATTATAAATCTTGGATGGTGATTTCTATAGTAGGTCGATTTTAAATGAGCTGTTAATTCATGTTGAATATTAGATATGGACTATTCAAGAGGATTGGCTGCTGTTCTTTAAACAGTATAGCACAGTAAATCAATCCTATCCTTTGGATGAACTACAATTGATTTGGATCGTTGCTTTAAAACCCAGAAAGTTCTACCCCTTTCTTCTATCTTCCTTCCCACTTCTCCTCCTCCCCACTGCCATTATTTCCCTTTTCTTTTCTAGTCACCATTCTCTCTTCTCTCTAGCTCCGCCCCAACCGAAAACCTCTCGAGCCCCTACACAGATCAACCCATCTCTACTATCTTGCGCAACATCCAGTCGCCAACACAACACTTCAAAATGGGGTGGTGTCGCTCGGCCACCGGAGGCTCCCCAGCCGGATCAGCCACCGCCGCCGCACTCCCCAGGCCGACGCGATGCCAGAGGTGCCGCCTGATCTCCGATCAAGCGACGGATGGCCGGAGTTACCCCTTCAAGTACCCCAGATGGCCGCCACGTGGCTCCTAGCGAAGCTGAGGAGCAGCCCGAATTAAATGGAACAAAAACACACGCCTTCAGATTAAGATCTAACGGCCCAGACCCTTTCCACGTGGCGCACCTCTTGTAGCGGATCTAAGCCCTTATCCTGCGCAGCCCAAAACAAAGAGAAAAGAAAGGAAAAGTGAAAGAAGAGAAAGAAGAAGAGAAAAGAAAGGGAAATAAAAGGGAAGGCCTGGAATTCGGCCTCAGCCAGAAAAGAAAAGAAAGGAAAAGGCCCAGAATTCGACCCAATGCGCAGGAACAGAATTGGCCCTAATTGTTTCATGTTTTTAAAACTAAAATGAACATTTGAGAAATGATTTCTTTTCAAATTCAAATTTTATCAAATTTGTTTCAAAAGTTTCTAAATTCTTAAAAGAATTTTATGAAACATAAAGAAAAGATTTCGGAAACTTAAAAGCCTGAATTCAATTTTAAAATCAAAATTGATATCATTTGATCAACATTTGACTTTGATTCGGAAAAGTTGACCTTTGATTAGATGGTCAAATGAATATGATTTTGACACAACAAAGCTTTCAAAACCTCACAAAATTCCTAAAAAGTGATGAAAATGAAATTTAAACTCAAATTTGGATTATTTGCATATAATTCATGTCTTAAGCAGGCCAAGTCAAGACCCAACTTCAAATACTCAAACCCAAACGTATTCAACACCGTTTGTTTAACAATATAGTCATTGATATTGTTACGCCATCATACCAATGAAAAATGATGCAAGAAACTCCAAACAGTTCGCAGCGGAGCGGGATCTATCCTCTGTTTGAATTAAAATTTGGCAGGACCAACAAAGAAAGTTCGATAACTTTTTTTTTTTTTTTGAACTCACAAAGTTCGATAACTTTGGGATCAAAACTGGAACATACATACTCGACACTGCAGTTATTGTCGTGAGGTGGTTCCCTTTTACCAGGCGATGAGCTTTCAATTTCATGCTTATTAAAAGATGCTTTTCTATCCCAATTAATAGGAAATGGACGGTCTAAATTTGACCCAATCCATAGAAGAATTTGCCATTATTTAATGATTCCTTAAGAAAGTTGACGATTGCAACGGCATGCTAAAATGCAATTGGCATCATGAGTGCATTGATGATATATTAGGGATAAGAGTTGAGTGGAAAATGAACGGAGGAGAGCGACACCGAATATTCAACCCCGCCTTTCAAAAACTGAGAATAACTAGTTGCCTATACGTTCCGCTGCGTTTTATTAAATACTATTTTTCTTATCGCTCTATTATATGATTATAAAGTATTTCAAAAAATATTGGAAGCATTTAATCCCAACAAATTAAATTATATTTCAATATAAATCCTTTGTTCAGAACATAATAGAAATTATATTTTTCCAGTTTTTAGAACATTTACCAAAAAGTGACAATCATGTTCCAAATATTTTCCTAGTGTACTTATTGGGTATCATAATTGAAATAAAGTAGATAGATATAATAGGATTTTGGTATGTATACTAATTTTTTGGACATACAATTCATATACGAATGTCCATTGTTTATTTTACCCACAATTATATAAAATTTTGCTAGTATAGTAGTGCAATTTATAGGTTTTTTTTTATAAAAAATATAATAAATTTGTATTTGTCGTAGCAATAGATAGCTTGAATTTTCAGTCTTCCTTTAATCCAAGTATCATTTGATATTCTATTAAGCATGATTAAGTTTGAATAATTAGTATGATTAAGAAGTCTGATGCAGATTGGAAACATGCACATGATATTTTTCAGGCATCATTAGTGAATATTACATCACATCTATATTGTTTGATTTCTAATTTAAAAATATATTTTTGAAGAACTTTAAATAATCAATTAGCAAGGATTCACCTCCTAAAAAAAATGTCAGATAATCAAAAGTAGATCACTAAGACTACCCAATTATTGTAATATGAAGGCTTTCTATTTAGTCAAACCAATGAGCCTCCAAATATAAAATATTTGTTGTTCAAAATAATCTTTCTTATTTGACGATTTTCAAAACAATATCAAACTATATTTCTAACAATTTCTTTGAGGATGCTGTTCGTGTAAGGAATTAGCCGAACAAATTATCAAGAACTCAATGCATGCAAGCAATGGCCTCAAGACAAGATAAGCTAAAGATGATGGAAATATCTCAAGATATGGATTGGCTTATCATTGATTTTATAAGTTAATTATAATAGTGAATTTAGGTAGATTTACATATTTAAGACATTCACTGTTGATGGCATTGAAAAGCTCAAACAATGGAACCAGTCCCAGGTTCCGTTATAACGGAATTTTCTGTTCCGTTATAACGGAATAATCCAACGATGTTATTACAAATCAAACGGTCATATGTCACATCCAAAGTACCGTTTGAACAGTCAAAAGTACCGTTAGCAAGGTCAACCATTCCGTTATAACGCAAGGACATAATGCGTGATAACGGAATGCCTCTGACTTTGTTCCAGTTGCTCAAATCATTGTTCCGTTATAACGGAAACTCGGTTCCGTTATAACGGAACAAAGACCTGCGCTGCAGGCTGTTAAGTCAAGGGACCACCATATAAATACCTTTCTTCCCGAATTGAAAGGTACAACTTTACCCACTTTCAAAATCTGTTAAAAAGAGAAAAACCCTAGATCAAAACTCCATTGTTGAGTGAGCTTTTCATAGCCAAATCATTGTGATCCAAGTCTCAACTACACCATAGATCTTAGATCTTGTAAGAGGGTTAGCTTGAGAGCAAGTTTTTCTTTTCCGGAGCTTGAGTTTCGCCTCTCCTCCGACCTCGGTGACGGCCCGTTTGTTGTATAAGGGATCGCCGAGTTGTGTACTTCCTTTCTTTGCGGGTAATAGGAAAGGCGCACCACCGAGTTGGTAGCGTTACCCCGGGGACGTAGGCCGATTTGCCGAACCTCGTTAAAACCGCGTGTCTCCATTCCTTGTTTGCAATTTCTCTTACTCATCTCTATTTACTTTATTGCAAACTTATTTGGCCATAGAATTGAATTGTAATAGGATTCGGCCAAAATAATCAATTGGGCGAAAATTGCTAAAATTGTTTAAGGCACCGTATTCACCCCCCTCTAGGCGCCATTAGGGATAACAATATTGTATATACCTAGTTTAAGTTATTTAGAACTTACAGCTGCACATTTAATGACAAACTGATTTGTCAGAAAATTCATAATTATTTGGCTAATATCTAGCAACTAAAATATCAAATTTTATTTAAACTAATTCTAATTAACATTTAAGTAACATAATTTTGAATATTGTCAAGTGCAATAATATATAAAACATTAGAACGATTTTGACAGAAAAATTTTCAAAAATTATATAGTTAATACAGCACACTTAAATGTCACATATTCATTATTTGATTGGCTCATGCTAATGGATCATGAAGAAAATTTTGCTCATCTCCAATGGTTTGTAGGGTACTTATGATTTAATGATATCTTTTAAAAAACAATAAGCTTAACAGTATGTTATTTTCAGTCAATGTCCAAAATTTACTCGTGACCCCTTTAAAATTTCATCATTCTGCGTGTATAAAGAAAAGTTCATAGATCAATATGTTCTAATTTTTATCTCCATTACCATTATTCAAACCATCAAATTTGTTAAATATATTCTCCTCATTTTTTATGTTGTTAATTCTAAAATGCTACTTCTGAATGAGGAATAAATAGGAAAAAATATATGATCATGATTTTATATATATATTTTTATTTATTTATTTATTGGTAGCCTTAAAAACCGTAAAATTTAATGTCATTAAATTAATATTTTAAGATTGGTAAGAGTATGATTTGTTTCTAAAAATAAAACTAAATTATTGGTAGCCTCAAAAACCGTAAAATTTAATGTCATTAAATTAAATTTTTAAGATTTGTAATAGTATGATTTGTTTCTTAAAATAAAACTAAATGAATTATATAATCTTAGGGTGCCTTGGAGATAACCTGGGGTGCAATTTGGAAATGTATAGCATTTTTCTTGTTTAATTGGGTTGTGGCGTTTCTTACGATAAAGGCCGCACATGCATGCTCAAAGGGAATTTTCCTGACATGATCTGATATACTTAGTCATTTTGCAGTTTTCATGTGGCGGGTTTAATTCATAGAAGCTAGTGGGTTGGCACATAATATTATCAAAAAACAGTAACACATTCTTTCTTTCCTTTGTCTGATTCACTCGTTTTCTGGTTTCTCTGTCCTTTTTTTTTTTACTTTTCATTGCAGCAAGATCCAGTCGTCCATTTTTGATAACGCATGGCAGCCGTCCGATAAGTTGTAGATAGCTCTTGAGGATTAGTCCTTTTAGGATAAGAACCGGTATTTGGTCTAGTGTCTAAGAGCAACGCTCTCCACATGGGAGGTCGCAGGTTCGAAATCTGATGGAGGGTCTTTTAATAGTGCTTACCACCTCAAAAAAAAAAAAAAAAGGAAATGAGAACAATGCTGAGTTGAAATGGTCAGAAATGAAATGAGAATGATTTTGGAATGGTAATGCGCCGGCCACTTCCAGGGGCTCAGACACGTTGTGCGTTCCGGGATCTAGTGATTTAAAAATGGTCCGGGTAGGTCCGTGTCGGTCCAAACTTGTCCCGGTCTATGGGTTTTTTCGGTTCGGGAAATCTCAAAAAAAATTTGGGGGAAAGAGATTGGACCTATCTTAGGACCGTCCCTCCCTGGTTACCCGGGTTTCCCGGTCCGGGTTGCTCGGGTTGCCTGGTCCCGGAGTTATATGTAAAAAAAAATAATAAAAAAAAACAAAATAAAATATATAAAAAATATAATACACCTATTTTATACTAAAAGAATCGAAAAATGTACTTAAAAAAAGAAAAATAATTAAAAATTAAATTATTTGTTTTAATCAGATATATATATATATATTGAATTAAGCTACGGTGATATGCATATCACGGTTTTATCGTGCTATGCGGTCTGTACCTCTATTTCCGGTGTCCAAATAGTCGATCCGAACTGCTCAATGTGATCTCTATATCAAAATATACTAGGAAACCAAATTTTATAATTTTTAGAATTTTTTTGCTATTTTTAGTGATGGAGGGGAAAATCGTTCTTATATGAACCAAAATCCTTGGATCTAGCCATTTTTCCCCATCATTCAAAATAGCAAAAAAATTTAAAAAATTCTAAAATTTGGTTTGGTAGCATATTTTGATGTAAAGATCACATTGAGCGGTTCGGATCGACTATATGGACACCGGAAACTGAGATACGGACCGCATAGAACAGTAAAACCGTGATATGCATATCACCGTAGCCGGACTCTATATATATTATATTATACTATTAAAAGTTAGGAAAATAGTATTTTTATATTAAAAATGAAATAAAATTAAGATAATATTATTTAAGCTGAAAAAATAACATCGAAAATTAGAAAAAAAAATTTAATAATTATATTTGTTGTAAAACAAAAATTCTTCTTGAAAAATAAAATTTAAATAATATTATATTAGTTGTTAACATATGCGGAAAAAGTTGGAACCAAGTCGGGTTACCTCGGGTTATTACCTCGGTACCCCTGGTCGGGTAAGGTCGGATCCCGGGTTGCCCCGGTACCCCGGGTCGGGTAGGGTTGGGTCCCGGGTTGCCCTAGTACCCCGGGTCGGGTCTCAAGTTCGCTCGAGTCGGGTTTTCACGGAAATTTTTTTGAAAGTTGGATACCTTTCCTTGCGAGGACCGTCCCTCGCGACCCTCTCGGGTTGCCCCGGTCAAACACTCGGGTCAGATCGGTCGGTCCATGTTCTTCGGATTTCTCGGATCGAGTTCAGACCTCTCAGTTTTTTTTTAAAACACTACCGGGATCTACTGACTACCTTTTTCCCAAATTTTAGATGACTTTATTGACGTCCTCATTCTTGGGCTCGCACGACTATGAATTATGTGCCAGGGCCACCTTCCAACTTCCAGGGGATCGTGGTCCTCCAAATGAATCCACAAAAGTTCTATCTGAATCATCTTTATCAAGGATTCATAAGAAACAAAATTAACCTTTATGATGGATATTTTATATATTTTAGGGTAATTTTGACAAAATATCCAAAATCATATCAAATCAAAGCCGAATTTCAATTTATATGGCTCAATATATTCTTTATATCAAAATCATATACAATAAAATAATTTTTCATTTTTGAATAATTATTCTTTGTTTTAGATTTTTCTTAAAAGTGACTATACGATAAAAAAAAAAAAATAATCAGTGTTTAATGTATTACTTTACAAAATCTCAAACAAATACTTATTTTCAAAAAAGTTCAGGAACTAATTTGAACAAAAAAATAGTTTAAAGACCAATTTGAACCAAATCCAATAGTTCATGGACCAATTTGAACAAAAAAATAGTTTAGGAACCAATTTGAGCAAAATGCAATAGTTCAAGAACTAAAATCAGACTTTTCTCAATATAATAATATATTATGAAAGTAAGCTTGCCTTTTTTTAAAAAAGAAAAAGAAAAGAAAAGAAAAGGTAAATGCCAATAAAATAAAATAAAATAAAATAGCATTCATTCAATGCGGGCCTGCACGAGACAGGAATGTATTAATTAATTAAGCACTCGGTTTTGGTCGGCTTAATTGCAACCACTACCAGCGAGAGCTTGGAGCTAGCACTTGTTGGGTGAGGCCGTGAGGGAGAGGGAGAGGGAGATCGGGGGTCCGTATCTGCTGCCATTAAAAACAATGGCAGGACCCTGCCATCAACACTGACAGGTGGGACCCACAAATAAAGGAGCCCACCTGTCAGTGTGTATGGCAGGGTCCTGCCATTGTTTTTAATGGCAGCAGATACAAATCTGGAGATCGGGTCATGGGTGTAGGGGTTTATCAGATACAAGGCCTCAAGGGTGTGTTTCCGATTAAGGGCGTGTTCGGCGGACGCGGGATTCTACGGGATGGAAAAATTTGGGAATGGGAATCCAAAAACACATCTATGGGAAACTTTGAAGTAGGAATGGGAATGGGAATTTTTCAAATACCCTATTCGGTGGTTTATTGGAATGGGAATGGGAATGGAAAGTACCATGAATATATATAATTAAAATTGGTTTAATACTAAACTTTTAATTAATCTGGACATTGTAACATTCAGATATTTCCATTGTCTTCACATATATACAAAGAATATATACACGATGAGGGATCCATTGATAATGTTTATATTGACAATCTTGATAACCAGATACTTCAAAAATAAAAAAATTTACTAAATATTTTCAAAAATAGGAAAAATTTTACTGAGGTGTTTTTTAACTTATAGATTGATTATATGCAATTTAGCGATATTTGATAGATCCTGAAAAACCTATTAAATTACAACGTTAAAAATATATTAAATTTTGATGAGCAATTAAACAATGTTCAAAACATCATTATTCTATAAGTTGGATATTATATCCATAATTTTTTTTTCATTTTTAATTTATTATTATTATTATTATTATTTACAAAATACTATTGTCAAGATTGTCAAGATAAGCATGGTCAATGATCCTCCTCTCTCTCTCTACATATATACATATATATATGTGTAGACGTAGGATTTATGATTAATTTGATGTATGCTTTATATTATTAGCTTTGAATATGTGAAGGATCTCTTGTACTTAATTTTCTATCTTTTATGTTAAGTTCGCATGATAATATTGATAAAATCCTCGTTCCATGTTAAATGATGAGATAATTACCTCTAACTTTAATTGCAACCAAGTTTGAAGTTTCTCAATTAAAATTCAATTACTTTTTTTGTATCTACATCCTTATTTTTATTGTTAAGCATATCAAGAATATTCGGACACTTTGCATATACCGAATGGGGGCCATGAATATTATTAATGTATTGCTCAGTATTATTTATTCTTTACTATATGGGTCACTTTACATGTACCAAATTCACATTGCATGTACCAGATGAGGGTCACTTTTGCATAGACCCCAACTCTGATTGTGAAAACAAAAAGTAAATGCCACAAACCTTTTAAGTTGCAAAGAATGAACTTAGTGCAACAAAGTTCATATGATTTAGAATTATAAAAGTAAACATTCAGATCATTCTTTCTTATGCTAATATGCTAATTAATTCACATAACTTCCTGCTACTCCAAAATACTAGGTCTTGCCAGTACTCTCTATTTTACTGGAATTGAAGGCTGCTCCAAATACAAAAGGTGCTATGTCACTCTTGAGAGACCTCCAAAATATATACAAAATTACTATTATTTGCACATAACTTAATGCTTCGTCTTGTAACGTTTGATCATCATCTTAATCCAGTCAGCCCTAATTGCTTCATGACAAGAAAGAAATGCCTCTCTCACACCAGCATAAGCAATAAACATTTCACATTGGTTACAAGGAATCTTCAAATATGAATATCCACAATTATATCCTCATGTTAGATACAACTATAAGAGCATGCTTCAGTGGCTCAATGTTTCATATTGGACCATTGGCAAGTTCAGACAAATGATTTTCTGATAAGTGAAGCGCATGAAGAATTGGCATCCCTCATGAACAGATTGCACACTATAAAACCTGTACAACAAGAAGTAGGCAAGTGATATGGACAAGAAGCACAACAGGCTCCTTCCTGACAAGTGCAGTGCATGGGTTTATTACTCAACACTCCGGATATATAGAACAACATAGCATCTAGAGAATTAGCACCACAGTACATATTTCTTTGGCTGCTGGGAAATAAATTACTGACTATTGGCAATTTAGTACGAAGAGACTTGAGTCATGGTCAATATGTGCCATTTTTGTAAGAGGAGTGTAATACAAGAAGAGCCAATGTCACACATCTTTAGTAAATTAATTAGAGGCCAATTAAGATGCTGACCTGAGCAATGCTCTTTGCGCAGCTCACATCACAGAGTTTGGAACAAAAGACCAATTAAACGAACTAATTTTTGAATCTGTCTGAACCGATTATAGAGGACTGAGGGCACTTGGAAACGCTAATTTTTAGTGGGAAATTGACAGAAAGAAAATGGGAGACTGCAGACGGTCTCAAAGAGGAACTTATTCGATTTTGGCACATTCAAATCCTGAATCAGAAAGAATAAAGAATAGGACACGAGTTCCTCTTTGCTTTCCTTGTTCTTTTCTAACCTCTCCGCTTCAGAGCGAGCTATTAAAGAGGGTGTCGGACAAGAAGAATAGGATATGAGGGTACCTGCATCGGAAGCTTAAGTGACGTCGCTGCCTCTTGCCATGGCGGATTAGTTTAGACCGACAGAGGATTCTCTTGTAGCGATTTGTAGACCAATAGCAGGAGCCACTCAATTCCAGTTGCGCCTGCGATTTTGATCGTTCTAAACCCCAACTCCGCAGATCTGAACTGGAAGAACAATCGAAATCACCAATCACCTTAGCGCGATCTTAAGCTTACTCCAGCTTTCTCTCAATACAGAACGAAGATTTTGATGAGGCGAGAGAGGAAGGAGAGCAGGGATTGGGAAATCGAAAATTGACTCGGACCCAATTTTTTTCTGCCCATGGGTACACGTTATTGGGAGGGAATAGACTTGGGAAAAGGCTCCCAGCTGGGAAATAATATCAGTCCACCGAACAGCTCTTGGGATGAAAATTCTACTGGGCCATTTTACCCTCCTATTCCCAAGGGAACCAAGGCATCCGAACAGGGCCTAAAACTTCAATAATAAAACAAAAATGGTTATAACCTTTTATTTTAATAGAAGAAAATGAGGAGGGATCAAATAATCATGTTTTTTGTTACCGATCGGTGACTGTGAAATAAATCTTAAATAACTATATTTTAAATTCTTAAGTAACAAAACTAATTGATAGAATATGTTGTATATATCATATTTTATTATTTATGTATATTAAAAAAATTATATCATTTTGATTTTATTTACATGTGCACAAGTATTAACAAAAATCAACGGTTTAAGTTTTATGATTTTTTCTCCTCTCTTGATGACTATCAAAACAATGTTATAACTTTACATTTTTAATGTATATGTTATTAAGATAATATAGAATACATCTAACGGTTAAATTTTTTTAATTTATACATAAATAAAAAAAAGGTCCCCACGAACACCAATGCCTATGATTAATTGGATCCCTCCTAAAAAAAATATGCACCATAGGTTCCTCAATTTAATTGACATCAACAATATATGCGCATTTTTTTTTTTTGATAATTACATTTTAGTATATTATAGAATGGATAGAGTGACCGGAGGAGAGAATGGAGTCAGAGCAAGCAGTCGGGAAAAAAAAAAAATTAAGTCCAAGTTGATTTTGTTTTTTCCATGGGATCAAGTATACTTTTGTAGTTGGATTGGGTAAAAAAATCCAAATAGGATTGGGAACGATGACAGCCGAACACCAAAATGGAAAAAATTTCCACTGGGTTCACATACCCACGCATTTCCAAGGGATTGAGTCCCACCGAACAGGGCCTAACGGGTTTGGGCAAGTAACTCTACTCTGCTAACCCCAGCTATCCCGAGTCAGAGTTTTTTGTAGAGAGGGTTCCAGATTCCAGGTTCCTTCTCTAGGAATTAGCAATCATATTGAAAAATTTCACCCTTTCCCCAAATCCATATGCATCATTCCATACATCTCAAAAATAAGAAATAAGAATGATTGTAATCAATGCCTCTGTTTTTTTTCTTTTCCAAATTTGTAAGGTCTCTAATTTATAAAATTTTTAATGTAGGTGAACAATTTATCACGACAATTAAATCCTCAGACATTCTCAGCCGTTTGATCACTCTCTCTCTTTTTTTCCCCTTTCTCCTCACTATTATATGTATATGTAATTGATACAAAAAAGTATTTTTTTTTAAGAAAATCATACTTAAACCCTACATGCCTATAATATATAAATTGAGTACATAATTACTTATCACGTTACTAGCTACATTTTGTTATTTCTATAAACTATTATATTGTCACTAATAAAGAGTCAAACCAACCCGACCCGTAACCCGAATTTTACCTGGTTAAACGAACCCGAACCCGACCTGAACCCGCCCAACCTGATCCGATTGCCACCTCTACTTTTATATGCATATAAAGAATAGCATGGATGATCTCTCCTCTACTAAGTAAACGTATAAGATTAAGTTAGGATCGGAAGCCTTTAGCATGTGGATTAGTACTAGGACCCTACGGAGTGTTGATTAAGATTAACGCCTCTGCTCTGCAGACTGCAGTTGCTATTCTCTAGTCTGGGGCTCTGGGCTGCCACACCACACACCGGACTGGTCACTGACTCACTGGCCACTGGTCACTGATGTTGCCAATCAACGCACGAAAGCTTGACGCGATTGGGTCTAACTAACTAACGCACGTTTGGGAAGACATACAGTAGTGCAGTTGTTGTCCATCTCAAAAAAAAAAAAAGTGCAGTTGTTGTCGTGACTGAGTTGTTTCCTTTTACCAGGCGAATTGGCGGAGTCCGTATCTGCTACGATCCAAATTGGATTGGAGGAACCAACAATCTATATCTGACGGTTGTGATTTTTAGGAGAGATTTTTTGAAATAATCTGAACCATTGAGGTCGGATTGGAGGGTCTACGCAGATTTCAGCGCCGAATATGATGAGCTTTCAATTTCATCCTGACTTAGTAAAAGATGCTTTTCTCTTTTCTAATTTCATTATTTAATGATTCCTTACCTTAAGAAAGTTAACGATTTCAACGGCCGCATGCATTGCTAGCTAAATGCAATTTTTTTTTTTTTTTTTTTGGGTCCAAAAGAAGGAAAAATCAAAGTGGACTAGCTCCATTGTATTGTATGGAATATTGGAATATATTTTTTTTTTTTGAAAAGATGCCCGTGGGCTGAATATTGGAATATGGATTGACACTTTGACAGACAGACAGACAGACAGACAGACAGACAGACAGACAGACAGGATAAGAGCTGATCGAGCTGAGTATGAACGGAGGAGATCGAGGAGAGCGACACCAAATGGATTGAATATTCAACCCCTGTTTTTTTTGACTTAATTTCAAAACTAAAACTGAAAGAGTTGAAATGGTCAGAAATGATTATTATAATTGCTTTTGGCATGGTAAGGCGCCGGCCACTTCCAGGGGCTCTGACACGTCGTGCCGTGCCGTGCCTTCCGGGATCTACGCATACATCTTCATGTTATATCCTAACTAGGGGATAGCTCGTGCTCCGCCCGAGCACATGTTTGATTATTTACTATGATTATTACAAGTAACAAACATGATTAGTGTATCGCTATTAACACACCTAATTTCTAAAATAAAATATTTTGGACAAAAACATACGGCAATTAAAAAAAGTATAGTAGTTTAATCATTCAGCAAACAAAATTATGTAAACACAACAGCCCAAATTTTCATAAGCTTGATGCAAGAAATTGCATATATATAAATATATGCAAATTTAATATTCTCTGAGCCTGAACAACCCTACACTTAATATTCTCATCAAACAAAACAACTAAAATATTAAAAGATCTAAGTAGCCTTCTCTAGCAGCAGTTGCAGCAGCTTGTCCTCTGAGCCTACCAGTACGGCGAGCAGCAATTAGACCAACCTTCTGGCCAGGAGGAGCATCACGGCGATAGTGGAGGCGTGCCCAATGAGGATGCTCGATTGGGTTCATAGCAACACCACGCGGTTTAGGCCAGCAGTTACGCTTCACCCGGAACTTGTGGTAAGCATTTCCAGTCTTAAGGAGTGGCTTCTCAGTACGATCTCCACCAGCAACTTGACCAATCATGGCACGGCAGCCACTTGGGATGATCTTCTTAGCACCTGATGGGAGCTTAACCTTGGAAGTGCCATTGTCAGGGTTGTGGGAGATGACAGTAGCGTAGTCACCAGAGCAACGGGCAAACACACCACGGTCACCGATGTGGTGCGCTCAACATTGCAAACTACAACATCCTCAGGGATTGAGTGGACGGGGAGCACATTTCCTACCAGAAGTGTTGCCTTGCGACCGCAGTACACAAATTGGCCAGTTTACATTCCCTCAGCAGCCACACAGAGCTCCTTCTGATGCTGGTACCTAAAGGGGTGGCGAAAGATGACTTTGGCGAGTGGCACACTGTGGCCAGGATTGCGGATGATGTCAGTAACAACTCCCTTCAAGTAGCCGTTCCTCTCACCAAAGTCCAGGCTGCGGAAGCACGCGGGGCCCTTGTGGTGGTGTGTGTGGGACTTGAAGACGGATCCCGCTTCCTTCCGCTGAGCCCTGATCACACCAAGAAATTGCATATATATAAACTTACAAAGTTAAATAAAAGGACTAACAAACAATTCCACCAATGCATAGATTTTGTATTCAAACAAATTCTCTATTGAAAATGTATCACAGATTTCCATTATCAATTAGTCGACTTCTTCTTCCACATAATGAAATTCAAAATTGATGAATAGGTAAAGGCCGCTCACATATTTCAATTCAATGTGCAATCCGAAATTACACATGATTGCTCACAACTATTTATTAATGAAACAATGATATTCTTGGCTTTTATACTAACATATCGAGAATTTTAACATTTAACATTGTTCAAGATAGTTCTTGACTAACAAAATAAATTAACACCCAATTATATCGTCAAGTAGTGTCTTTTATGTTGAAGCTGAGGGATAAAAGTTCAAGGAGCATGAGATGGTTAGCAGTATATGTTACATCTATTTGAAGTTACATGTCCTTGTTATTATATTAATGGCAAATTAAAATGAATACAAGCATGAATCACATCAAAGTTACATGTCCTTGTTATTATATTAAAAATTTGATCAATAATACATAAACAGGATTGATTAAACTCTATTCTATTTGAAGATTATAAATGGTAGTTCAAAATCTCTAATATATTTTCTTAAAAAAAAAAATAATGAAATGAGAAGAAATGACTCAGCAAACTTGCCAGTACAGCACAACAAAATAGTAAGAATAAAATTCTGGCATAAATACTGTACTTGGTGTGCATTCAATTTCTATTGCTATAGTTCTGCTCAAACAAAAAATTAAACAGCTGCTTCATATTCAGTGACTATTTACGAATTAATCAAGGCTCTTGTTACAATTAACTAAGCAAGAGTCATGACAGAATAATAGAAATTTATATGCCATTCCAATTGAGGAGGAATCATGTCAGAATAATACATTAAAACCTCCATCCAAGCAAAAGGACCACATCAAACTAAAACCAAAATACCAGACAGATAATACGCGGCTCCCAAATTACAGTAATAAGTTACCAGACGCTAATACCAGAACACATCAAACTAAAACCAAAATACTTAAAAATTCAGTACCAGTATGCAGCTCAACGACCTCGGCCTGGCGGCAATTCCCCAAAGGACCACCCATTATGCCAAAAAAGAACCTGATCAACAGAGAGCGACATCTGCAGTTCGTCCCGGCTCCACCTCCTCCTCCTGCTACCACCACCAACACCAGCAGTGGGCACCAGGAACGTAACATACAACTTGCGAAACCCTCCCAGCGGACCGATCGGAGCTGGGCGGGCGTGCATCCGAGCGCCGCCCGGTGGCGGAGGCAGACGGACTCCCAGATGGGCTCATCCTGCGGGAGGCGGCGCCGAGAGTGCGCTCGTCAGCGCGGCGGAGACCTCGTAGAGCAGATCCTCAGTGAGATGGGGCAGTGAGGAGGCGGAGTCGTCGACCGTCTTGGTCTTCTTGTTGGAGACGGCGCTCGGCGACAGGGCGTGTTTTATTGCTGAGACTCAGAGAAGGCGAAGGAAAAAGAAGGTTCTAGAGTTCTGGAGAGAAGACAACGTGGGGGGAGAGAGTACTGTAGATTACTGTTGATTGTACAGTAAAGTCAAAAGTATGAACGGTTAGGATAAAGATTCAAAGATAATGAATGGTGCAGATTTGAGAAGCATCCCACGATTCCCCCTTTATATATTAAACAATATCCTATCCTTATCTGCTCCTATCCAGCTATCCTCATTCCTCTTCCTGGGCTCCCACGAGTGTGTACTGAGCTAGCTAGCTAGCGGAGTCTCTCTCTGTCTCTAGATCTGTGGACCACAATGACAATGCATGTATCAAATGAGGATGCAATGCAAAGCATAAAAGCATAAAAGCATATCTGCATCTGCATCTGCATCTGCAGCCAATAAGATGACATTAATTTCTTGAATCTCAGATATTATATGTCTTTCATATATAGTATATATACATTCCGAGTCCGAGCCAATGAGAGAGATCAATTCATTCATTAATCTTTCAAACTATTTTTCAATGTTTTGACTTTTGATCTTTGAAATTAACTAACCAATTGTTTTACTAAAGTAACATGGAATGGGAAGTGTCCAACAGCAGTACCAACATGCAGCAGCTATATAGCCTTTCCTTAATTCCTTAATTAATAATTGTGTTCAAATCATGTTAATTCGGTCTTCCCCCGTGATCTTGAGGATCTGTGTGAAACTGACACCTGCACCGCCGCCGCCGTCTATTGTGGGCAAAACGCGTGAAGAAGACTGAAAATGATCGAACCAATCAATCGAATATTGATGGGTAAATTTTTTGAGAGCTCACTAAATTTTAGTTGAAATTTATAATTGGTCACTAAACTTTCATTTATCTATTTTTGGTTACTAAAGTTTGATGTTTATCCAAATTTGGTCACTCCGTTAAGTTTTCTATCCAACTTAACGGAATAATTAATATAACTTCAATTTTAAACTTTGAAAATGAACTTTTCTTTATATAAATTATACAACATGTGAGATTTTAAGTCAAATTATTTTTTTATATTTATTTTTTTTACAAAATTTATTTTTTCGAAAATTATTATTTATTTATTTTTTCATATGAAGTATACAATTTGTAATATGTCTAAAAAATATAAAAGTACTTTTTTGGCATAAAATAAAAATAAATAAAAATAATTTTTGTATTTATATTTTATATTTTTAAGTTTTACATGAAAAAGATATATGTCTAAATCATAAAATTGATGTCATATCAATTATTCCGTTAAGTTGGATAAAAAAACTAACGGAGTGACCAAATTTGGATAAACATTAAAGTTTAGTGATAAAAAATAAATAAATAAAAATTCAGTACCCAATTATAGATATAGATATAGAGTAAAGACAGTGACCACCCACAAAATTTACCCAATATTGATGGATCGATCGCAACATGGAAAGCAAAAGCTAGCTGTATAATATAATATAATATAATATACCTCTCTGCTCTCTGCTCTCTGCTCTCTCTCCAGTCTCCAATGAGATGCCATGCCTGATGCCTGATGCCTGATGCCCCCACCAATGGACTGGACTGGACATGTAGAAGCTTAATATATGCTGATATGCATTGCAATTTGCACAGCAAGACTGGGAGGGAGACTGAGCTAGCTAGCAGCTACTATCACTCTGACGCCATCATACTTGACATCAGCAATACCAAAACCGAAAGAAGACTTGCCCAGTCAACGCTAGCTAGCTTGCTTTCTCCCCTTCTATATATATTCTATATTCTCCCCCGTCCCCACCCTCTTCATTCAGTAACCCCACTCCCCCCAAAAAAATGGCAGACCAACTGCTCTCCATTGCTCCACATCATTTCAACCTCCCCCAAAACCATGTCCAACCCGAGTCCGAGCATCCCCGACTCTCCGAGGTTATCACCGACACCAATATTCCCGTCATCGACTTGAGCTTGCCCGACAAAACAATTATCATCTCCCAAATCGCCAATGCCTGCGAGAAGTACGGGTTTTTCCAGGTAATTACGTACGTACTACTCATTAATTGGTGGCAATTAGAATTAGTGAATAGCTAGCAAGCGCTAGCTCTAATTAACAAATAACAACCATATTGCATATATATGTTGGAGTTGTCTGTGTTCTAAATTTCTAATGATATATAGATACATATATATATGCATGTATATATAGGTTGTGAACCATGGCATCACAAAGGAGATGCTGCTACAAGTGAAGGCAATTGGGATAGAGTTCTCCAAATTGCCGGCTGAGGAGAAAGCCAAGCTGTACTCCGACGACCCCGCCAAGAAGATGAGGCTGTCGACGAGCTTCAATGTGAGGAGGGAGAAGGTGCACAACTGGAGAGACTACTTGAGACTCCATTGCTACCCGCTCCAAGAATTCGTGCCGGACTGGCCATCCAAGCCGGAACTGTTCGAGTAAGTACTTAATTCACACTAGTCCTTCAACTCTGTCTGTCTGTCTGTCTGGTTTAATTTGTGTTTAATTTAGACTTGGAAAATTAGTTACCATGTGAGTCAATTGTGCATTAATTAGGCATCATCATCATCATTAGTATTAGTATTAGACTATTAGCATTAGCATTAGCATCTTCTTTTTCTTGGTATTAATTGTTTGGTGAAGACTGAAGAGTTCTCGGTTGCTATTGCTATTGCTGGCAGACAGTATTACTTTAATTTCTCGACAGATGAATGATGAATGATGTATGATGTATGATGTACGAGGACAGACAAAAAACAAAGCTCAGCTTCAGCGTGGCACAGACAAAAATATAAAATACAACAATTGAGTTAATTAACAACTAAAAAGAAAGAAAGCAATTAACAGAGACCCAACTAGCTACTTAATTACCTTTTCTATTATATTCATACTCTTGGATACTTACAGAGGAAGATTCGTTTGATTTCTGTAAAGTACTAATTAATTAAGTGTAAATTGTAGTTAGTGAGTCAAGCCTCGCTCTTTTTATAACTGACATCCAACGTGGCTCCTACCTACGTTGCTTTACAAATTTAACATGTTTAAGAGGCCTTCCATTCGGACTTTTCTAATTCAAATGCTCATCTCCCATATATTTTAATTTTAGGTGAATAAACTACAAAATTATAGCTGTTGAAATTATAAATTAAGTTATTAATTAGGGAATTCAAAAATTAAGTTTCCTTATTAGTATGACAGAGTTGGCACTTTTTACTCGTTCCCTCGATAAATTGTTCCAATAAAAACTATTATTTACTATAATCTAACGCTTATTTACCTTAAAAATATGTCATGTTCTTTTTGATTTAAGTGCTATATATCTAGATTCAAATTTATCGGACATTTGGATTGTAATTTAAACTATATCTCTATTTTGCACATTGAAAATGAAAAAAGTTTGACAATATTAAATTTTATCATTTACGTAATAAACATTAATAAACATACAAAAATAATTTAAGTGCTCGAGGTCAATGATACAACCTATCCAAAAGGCTAACCATATCAATACTATATTATAAAGCACGTAAGAATTGGATGTCTCCGTTATTTTTCTTTCTTCTTCAAATTTCTTTAATTTCCATTCTACCCCTTAATCAACGGTACAGATTAAAATATATTGATTTCAAAGGCGTTGATGTTCTCCAATTAAACAACTTCCTTCCCATTTTGGTTTTTACAAAAATGGAAAGATATTAATCTTGGTATGGAAGATATCAATGTTGATTAGAATTTACATTAATGAGGAATTAATGCTTTATATTCTTGCATTCCAAAAGCACATTATAAGTATTACACAATATGAGATCAGAATTTAAAATGCCTGCACAACGGGCGGGTTTCTTGCTAGTAGATAAAAATGTCTCTAATCTTTTTTATAGTTTTGATATTCTTATGTAGCTTAATTAATTTCAGAAAATTTTCATTGTTTTCAAGCAATTACCATATGATATTATTCATATATTTTATCAATAATAAGAAAATATCTGTTGAGATATAAATTTTGAACATTACAAGTGCTAAGCAGTTCAAGCGATAGTTATCTAGGATAAATTCTAAGAGTCCATGAGTTCAACCCCTAAGCAGGGTCTATGTGCTTTTCTGAAGTAAAAATACTATGTAAACGTTTGATTGGAGTCTTCATAACCCTATCAAATCACTTTCAAATTTTAATTTATATGGCTCAATTTTTATAAAATGTTAAATTTTCCATTTTTAGAACTTTAATTACTTATTTAATTTTTAAAGTGATATTGATTATTTTTACTAATATTGTATATAGCCACTTTTAAAAATCTCAAACAAATACTTATAAACTATCAAAAATGTAATTTCTGTATGTAAAAAATTTTCTATAGAAAGAATTTGTTGAGCTAAATAAATTAGAATTTAAAAATGATTTGATATATTTTTTGGAGGTGTGTGCTCATGTTAGTTTTGCTCTTGAATAGATACTATTTAGATGGACCTAGTGTTTTGCATACGGGACTGGACGGACGGACATGGTACCGGTTGCTCCGGTCACGGGTTGTTACTGGACGGGTTGCAAGGGTTGTACGGGTCAAATTGGATGGGTTGCCACGAGTTGAGTTTTGAGGGGATGATCATAACCCACGATTTGACCCGTCGGGTGAAAACGGGACTGGTTGGGATGGGTTAACATATATGTATATATATAAATATTTTTGTAATCCGGAAATTATCAAATAACTCAAAAATAATTCTAACAAATTCCAAAAAGATTACAAAAGTTTGAGTAAAAATTGTATTTGGTATAATTATTGTGTTTAACTCATAATTATGAATTCCCAATTAATAAGTTATTGCATTATATTATATGTCTTGTTCCTTCTATGATGTTATGGAACGGGTTGGAACGGAATGGGACAGGACGGACAGACACAGACTCGGGACCGGCATGCAAGGGCGGCAGGACGAACTGAAATGTAATATCAAATCTTAAAGAAGAAATAAAAATTAAATAGCATGAATTATGAAAAAATATATATAAATCATGAAGAAATTTTCATATTATATAAGTTACTATTTTCAGAGGTTATATTATCTTTCTTATAGCGTACTTCGCTTATATTATTTAGAATTGAGAGGGAACTGAAGTCATACACATCTTTCTAATAAAAAGAATTTAAATAATAAAAAGTGGAGGAGATCATAATAAACATAATTTTTTGAAGTTTTTTCATACAATTGTATTGTTTTTTTAAAAGTGAGTATTTTAAGACATAGTTAATTGGTTTGTTATAGATTTTTGTGATTTATTAATTTAATACTCTAAAAAGCTCCAACTTTCTTTTTTTTTATTGGATTTATAATTTTTTATAAAAATCTCATTGGATAGTATTTCTTTTCAATCTTCTAAAACGACTGCAAATAATAATTTTAGAAGACATATGGTTCGAAGCCCATTAAATTCATGGTATGTACTTGTATCTTAAATTGCAATCTTCTTTCATGTCAATATTTTTATAAACTCCACAAACTTACACTTGTAATTTCTTTTGTTTAAGATGTTAATATTTTATTTTTTCTAAAATGTAAATATTGCTTCTTTAGACATCTTTACCTTCGACAAAATTGTTGCTTAAGGATAAAAGTTGTTTACAACACATTTGATATTTTTGAAAACAATTATTGAAGTTTACAAAGGACGTTTAAATCAATAGTTGAAGAGAAGATCGGTTGTTAATGGTTATCTTGACAAATTTAACAATGGAGCTTGGAAAAAGTTTTAAAATATTGTTAACAAAATCTTAAAAAATAAAAAAATATATACATCTACGTTTAACCTTATAGATAGAATATATTTTTAATTATATTTAATTTAAGTGTTATTTAATAGTATATTGATAATTCATTAATTTGTAATGGTTGAAAAGTATACAAAATTTTGATAAGCTATAAAAGTGTAATTTATTGGAACTTGAGATACAATCAATTTATAAGTCAAATAATATATTTGTACAATTTTTCATATTTTTGAAAAAAAATATATTATCAAGATAACTAGTTAAAATTCATTTTTTGTAAGATGATATTTATTAATCCGAAAGATATATTTGTTAACGGAAAAACAATATATTTTAACTAACATGCGGTCGATGATTGGATATTATAAAAAAATGGGTACCATCTACTGCTTTATTTAAATCAGCACCCAAAAAAAAAAAAGTTGAACATTTCTTAAAAAAATTAATGTCATCCTTACGATCTTTTGAAAATCCGTTTCTAACAGGGAAATAATCAGCACATACAGTACCGAAGTCCAGCAGCCGAGTATTGGTATACTCGGCCATATATCAAAGAGCCTGCATTTGAGAGAAGACCACATAATAAATCTTCTAGTTACAGAACACCACATGGCCGTCGACTACTACCCGCAGTGTCCCAAGCTTGAATTGGCTGCTCATGGCTTGCGGGGTCATACCGACCCAAACGCAATACTAACTCTTCTTCTTCATGATCAGCAATCCCCGGTGCTGCGGGTTCTCAAGGAAGGCAAATGGATTGATGTTGTCCCGGTTCCTGGGGCGTTAACTGTCATTATTGGTCACCAGATACAGGTGACTTTTTTTTCTTTTGTTAAACAAAAAAGTATATGGTTATAACAACAAGAGACGACGAGAAGTATTTCGAGTGAGAAAGGAAGATCATTAGTCCTAGACCTAATATTGCTGAAAAATGTTTAATCACATGAACTTTGATCTGCAAAATACAAAATACAAAAAAAAAAAAAAAAAAAAAAACATAAACACACCTCACTTAAGAACCTTTCATTCTAAAGAAAATAATCTTCTTTACATCACTTTCCTTCTGTATTATGTGGCATGATAAAATCTAACTTCTTTAATGTTTATCTGTACATAATTAGTTCAACACCAAAGAGTTGTGCACAACCCTGAATGAATCATACTTATGTTGGAAAAATGAAATTTTGTATGTTTTCATTTACTTTTCAACATCTCTCTTTCATATTTATGTTTATATAAATTATTTGTTGGTCTTAGGTATTGAGTAAAGGAAGATACAGAAGTGGCCGGTACCGGGTGAATTCAAGCAAAGAGAGAATAGTAATTGCTTCATTTCTCTGCCCACGCAAACCTGGTTCTGTCTACTCGGCTGACAAATCCAATTCAGGTGAACAGAAGTACAGAACTAATTTTGAACTTGATTTCAAACAATGTCTTATGAAGCTTACAAA
Source organism: Cyperus esculentus (assembly GCA_030179965.1). Lineage (NCBI taxonomy): Eukaryota > Viridiplantae > Streptophyta > Magnoliopsida > Poales > Cyperaceae > Cyperus > Cyperus esculentus. The sequence goes on along the minus strand of JASGLE010000007.1, from coordinate 736,173 downwards.
AAAAAAAAATGTAAAGTAACCTGTCATTCCTTCGGTTCAAGAACACGAATATTATTAGTAAAAAACGGTGAGACTAAATTTTTTTTTGTAAATTGGAAAATCTTAGAAATGAAAGAAAAAAAAAAAAAGTATATGGATGTATTCTTGTACTTGTAGATTTGATAATGTTTCAAATTCTAATAAACAGTGGGAAGGAGAGAAGAGGGAGGGAGGGAGAGCGGGAATATTCTTTGAGGGATAGTTAAGGAGAATAGATAAGGGGCTCTAAGAATTTCTCTTAATAACCTTCTTGAGTGTGATCACATTGCAGATGCAGCACAGCATATGACTTCTTCGGCCGTCATCAATCAAGATGCTCGCAAAAATCACAACCACCGCCAGGTCCTCCGCCACAATGTGGGCTTCTTCCTTGCTTGCATCTCTGCTTCATTGTTATTCTGTGCCACACCGCACATATCACTTGGGACGATATTCATGCTGTTCATGGTCTTCCTTCTGGGACTGAGCTACTGCCGCTGATGCTTACCTAATTACCTTTGTAGGTAAGTTAGCAGCTAGTTGCGAACTTGCGATGCCACACATTGTTTCGGAACAGTTTTCTTCTTACATTTATGTTATTACATACAGGGTCTGTAATAGGTAGTTCATTCATGATTTGTTGTCTAATGTAACAGAGAGTGCTGATCAAATTATATAGAGCACTCGTCAAAGAGGGTGATAGACGAACTTGAATGCAACAATATTTTATACTCAAAACTCTTATATTTGTTTTTTTTTTATATTATTATTCAAAATGCAAGCATGTATCTCCCAATATCCATCCATCTAGATTAACAGAACGTCAGAAAATGCTCAGAGCTATCCAATATTACCCACTAAATAAAATTTCTCATAGCTAAACTTTAATAATATATTATAGCCAAAATTGCTCCGACCAAGAGCAAAATGCTCAACTTTTCAGGACGTTTCTGAAACATTGAATAATGAGAAGTGGTTAAATAAACTCGACCATCCAATTGATTTATTCTTAAATCAGTAATCAAGATGCTATTTTGGAGTAAAATAGATCATAGATGCAACGCAATCTAATATCCGGGCCGGGCTTACACCTCACATGTTAAATGATAAAAGAAAAGGAACAACCGAGACCAATTAATGTCACTAATTAGGCCCATTAACCTGATTATTTTCAAGAACCATTTTGGGCTGCGTTGTCTTCAAATATCATTGACACATGGACCATGGATCTTGAGTCCATGACCACCTATTGCATTGTTATAACTTGACACTTTGCAAACAGAAAAAAATAAACGAAATTTGGAACAAGTGCTCAAATATTATGAAGAAGGGAAACTTCTGGATAACGTTCATAGAACATTTATAATCTATTTAAAGCACAGTTAAAACATAACATTTTTTTTTTTTTTTTGGAGAGTATATAAACGACTCCGCGATTATCTTTTCTTTCATCCTTATCCTTACTAATAATAAAAGGAAGAGTTCATTTGGAGACTCAAATGGCTATATGTCTAAACCGAGTTTGGACCGTTGGATATATCAATCAATTTCAATATGTGCCGTTGATTGTTTGATTTGATGATTCTATTTCCCAGTCAATCTAACCCAGCCAAATCCCTCACCTTAAACGTGTTTTCTCGGAAAAAGAGACCGCACACGTTTTCGCGGATTTGTAGGATGCTCATCCCCTAACCAACTGCATTGTGCAGTTCCCAAGTCAGCCGTTGGATTATCTCAAGCTCCGCACTAGCACGGATCTCAAGACAAATCCAATGGCTGACATTGTGAAATACACAATGCTGAACAACAGGGGATATGAATTCGGATTCATGAATGATATTCACTGTAATTTTCTATGCATCGATTTCTATGCACAATGCAGAACAGCAGGCACGAATGTTTCTTGATAATTTTTATTTTAAACAATCAGACAAAAAACTTCATAAGAACTTCAAATGAAGAAAAAAAGAAAAAGACAAAATTGACATATATGGATGTTTATGACAAACTTAATAATAATAATTTTTTTTATTAGACGTTATTTTTTCTTTATTATTATTTTTATATATATGTTTGGTATCAGCCTATCAGGTGCTATTATGCTAAGGCTTCTTCGTTTTGAAGACTTGAAGTATGAGATGGGTCTTTTTTTATGTTATATCATTTATAATAATAATTATTATCATTTATAATAATTATCATTATTATCATTATCATTGTCATTATTATTATTATTATCATTATCATCATCATCATCATCATCATCATCATCATCATCATTATTATTATGAGTCCGGCTACATTGCTTTCGTCTTACGGTCCAAATTCGAAAATCCGTCGTCCGAAATTTTAATGCAAATAGCTCATAATAATCTTGACATCATAAAGTTGGAGGATTCCAAATTTTACTATTTTAGGAATTTTATTACTATTTTTAATGATTTTTTGATGTATTGCTCTTAAAATAATTAAAAATAAATCAATTTTGTATGCCTATCTTTAAAAAATCATTAAAAATAGCTAAAATTTTTTTAAAATAGAAAATTTTGGGATTCTACAAGGTAGTTATGTCAAGATTATTATATGTTATTTGGATTAAAATTTCGGACGACGGATTTTTAACTTTGGACCGTAAGTGTTTCGGTCCAAAATGCTTACAAAAGCACCGTAGCCGGACTCTTATTATTACTACTACTATTGTTGTTGTTGTCTATTGATACGTGTGGAGTATATAGGCTTTTACCCTAAATAATACAATCAATCGCAAGTGTACGATATTATGCAATATAGTCGGGATCGAATCCACAGGGACGGTTATATCTCTAAACAATTCTTTAAACTCTATTCTAATCCTAGAGGGAATGTGATTGTTTGGGGGGGTTTTGTTTGAAGTTGGTTTCCTAAATTATTTAATGACAGAAAATAGTAAAGACTTGACTTAAAACAATTACTAAACAAACGTTCCCAGGGTTTTCAGAATCTGTTTGCTATCTGGATCAATTGCCTGCGGTCCGCACCTCTCGGTTACGGTCCGCAAGACATACAAATTCGCCTCTCTTTCAGCTACCAGCTTAATTGTCCATTAGTGGTTAACTACGGACTGCAGATAACTGTCCGAGAGATAGATTCTCTGTTGTTTCTTGTTGTTTACGGTCCGCAACTGTCACTTTACGGTCCGCAAGAAATAGACAGAGAGCAGTTTTGTTTAATTCAATTGTTGACTAAAGTTATCAATTCCTAACAAAACCAAAGCAGTTGCAAAGATTATCCTATTCCTAAGTTTAGTTCGTCTATCTCTAGCTAAGAATTATCCTTTTTCAATTCTTCTAACCTTAACTAAAGATTATCCCCGTACCTAAGATCAATTCGTCTAATCCTAGCAAATACTTTTAGTTCAATTGGAAATTCAAAGGATAATATCAAACACGAGTTTAATTCATCTAATCCTATGCTCAATTCACTTTCGTTCTCGGGTCTGGTTTAAACTCTCGTTATAACCACAATTTCTCCTCTCGGTTACAATTGGACAACAAGTTGACTACCCAATTAGCACAAGTATCAATTCTTGATCAATTGAAGTTATGTTAACCAACTAGATCGTGCACAATCCACAGGTTCTTACAAACGAACAAGAAACAATTCAAGCACAATTATAATTAAGCACAAAGCAAATTGAGAATAACTTTAATGCATAAACATGAAAATCAAGTATTCAATTAATCCATACAAACAAACATCATCCTAGACCCTAAGAACAAACACGACTACTCGGACCTAGACATAACTACAACAAATAAAATAAGAGAGAGAAAGAAAACACCGATTATGATCGAGAAGATGTAGCTTGACGGCGTAATGACCTTCCTCGAGTAATCTCCCTCTTCTTATCGACTCTCAACTCAACTAAAACTATAACTATGACTCTAACTATCTAACTCAACACATGAGACCTAAGACCTAACACCAGATGATATGAGAGCACCCCAAGGGGTCTCTTTTATATGAGAAGATGTCCTAGATATGGTTGTCTAACTTCTGGTTTATTGGGGCGAAATTAAGGGAAAAGTCCCAAAGGAGATCGCCAGAAATAGCACGCGCCAGAAAATAGATGTCCAGAACAGATTTGACCTTCTTACGGCCCGCAAATAGGTGCTTGCGTTCCGCAAATAGAAGTCCCAAAAGAGATCGCCCTTGAAATAGCATGTCGGTCGCTTGAAATAGCATTTTATGCGTTTGCGAGATGGCGAGAAATAGATATGGCGGTTGTGCGTCGGCAAGAAATATAAATAGAAGTTCTATTCTTGATTACGGTCCGCAAATAGGGAGTTGCGGTCCGTAAATAGATGCTCATTTGTGCTCCTTCGCCTATTTTTGCTCCTTGCTCCAAATTTAGTCCGTAATAGCTCTAAAAGCTCCATTTACCTGAAAATAGAACCAAATCACAGAAGTAACTAGATTCTAGACAATCTTCTACCTAAATGCAAATGAACTTAGGATTTTAGGTACAAATATAGGTGCAAGTCTGGTTAATATGCATATATGAAATAGGTGCATCATCTATATCTTGAAGACTTGAAGCATGAGATGCTTTTTATCATTGTTCTCTATATCTTGAAGAACTAATATTTAAGTAAGTTAAGTTCTTGATTATGTCATTGTGATATATTTGGAGGTTAGATGTCATTTTAATTTTTTTATTCAATAATTTAAATAAATACAAATAAAAAATATTGACACCCATTGCAACGCATGGGCACTATACTAGTTAAAATTAAAAGCGTAAGAGTTTTTTTTTTTTTTCTTTCTCTCCTTATGATTTGACTGTGTTTATGTGGTTAATGTGATTGATGCACCTATTTCATATATGCATAATAATCAGACTTGCACCTATATTTGTACCTAAAATCCTAAGTTCATTTGCATTTAGGTAGAAGATTGTCTAGAATCAAGTTACTTCTGTGATTTGGTCCTATTTTCAGGAAAATGGAGCTTTTGGAGCTATTCGGACTAAATTTGGAGCGAAGAGCAAAAATAGGTGAAGGAGCACAAAGGAGCATCTATTTACGGACCGTAATCAAGAATAGAACTTCTATTTCTATTTCTTGCCAGCTCACAACCGCCTATGCTATTTCAAGGGAACGCGCAAACTCCTAATTTTGGCGACTGACATGCTAATTGCGGACCGCACTCTGCTATTTACGGACCGCACCATGCTAAAAACAGAACAGAACACCTATTTTCTGGCGCGTGCTATCTTTGGCGATCTCTTTTGGGATTTTTCCCTTAATTGCGCCCCAAGAAACCAGAAGTTAGACAACCATATCTGGGACATCTTCTCATATAAAAGAGACCCCTTGGGGTGCTCTCATATCATCGGGTGTTAGGCGTTAGGTCTCATGTGTTGAGTTAGTTAGTTAGTTGTTAAGTTAGTTGAGAGTCGTGTCAAGGGTGGAGCTAAACGCCGCTAAAGTCAAGAAGACGGTTACTCGCCTCTTCCTAAGCTTACTCGGTGCTTTCTTTTCTCTTATTTTGTTTATTTGTTGTAGTTATGTCTAGGTCCGAGTAGTCGTGTTTGTTCTTAGGGTCTAGGATGATGTTTGTTTGTATGGATTAATTGAATACTTGATTTTCATGTTTATGCATTAAAGTTATTCTCAATTTGCTTTGCGCTTAATTATAATTGTGCTTGAATTGTTTCTTGTTCGTTTGTAAGAACCTGTGGATTGTGCACGATCTAGTTGGTTAACATAACTTCAATTGATCAAGAATTGATACTTGTGCTAATTGGGTAGTCAACTTGTTGTCCAATTGTACCCGAGAGGAGAAATTGTGGTTATAACGAGAGTTAAACCAGACCCGAGAACGAAAGTGAATTGAGCATAGGATTAGATGAATTGAACTCGTGTTTGATATTTATCCTTTGAATTTCCAATTAAACTAAAAGTATTTGCTAGGATTAGAAGAATTGATCTTAGGTACGGGGATAATCTTTAGTTAAGGTTAGAATAATTGAAAAAGGATAATTCTTAGCTAGAGATAGACGAACTAAACTTAGGAATAGGATAATCTTTGCAACTGCTTTGGTTTTGTTAGGAATTGATAACTTTAGTCAACAATCGAATTAAACAAAACTGTTCTCTGTCTATTTCTTGTGGACCGTAAACAGCAAGAAACAACAGAGAATCTATCTCTCGGACAGTTATTTGCAGTCCGTAGTTAACCACTAATGGACAATTAAGCTGGTAGCTGAAAGAGAGGCGAATTTGTATGTCTTGCGGACCGTAACCGAGAGGTGCGGACCGCAGGCAATTGATCCTGACAGCAAACAGATTCTGAAAACCCTGGGAACGTTTGTTTAGTAATTGTTTTAAGTCAAGTCTTTACTATTTTCTGTCATTAAATAATTTAGGAAACCAACTTCAAACAAAAACCCCCCAAACAATCACATTCCCTCTAGGATTAGAATAGAGTTTAAAGAATTGTTTAGAGATATAACCGTCCCTGTGGATTCGATCCCGACTATATTGCATAATATCGTACGCTTGCGATTGATTGTATTATTTAGGATAAAAGCCTATACATTTCACGTGTATCAGTGATTATATGCACTTGATCATGTCAAATAAACAAGTTTTTTTTTTTTTTTAAATATATGGTAGCCTACATATTTTGGCCTCACCTCTCCAACCTTCAAAGAAAATAAAACTCACCAAGTTTGCAATCTCAAACAATACCCACACCCTAATTAAATGTTTTAATTAGGGCGGTTTTATTATTGTTCCCTTATTAATGTGGCAAGTCGATGAGCATATCTACAAATTACAATCGAGTCATCTTCGACCCGGTACAGGACCATCTAGACCAAGATAATTGCATCACATGTTGGAATTAAAAAGATTAAAGGAATTAGAAGCGGTTTAGAGAAAATGGAGAGGGATGCGGCGAATTTTCCGGGAGGTTAGTTTTCATTGTTAGTAGATATAATTAGCATTTAGCAGATTACAATTAGTATGTCATTTGTGTGTCTATGTCTATTAAGTTATTAGCAGATTACAATTAGTATGTCATTTATGTCTCTGTCTAATAATTTTTTTTTTTTTTTTTTGACTAAGTGAATATATTCACCTTCTCCCATTTATCTCTGTCTAATAAATTAATTAGCAGATTACAATTAGTATGCCATTTGTGTCTCTGTCTGATAAAATTAACAGGTACGGTTTGAACTAGAGCTGTGAATCGGGCTTTGCCCCAAAAAAATAATATTACATAAATTAACAAATATTAAAAATAAATATATTTTATTAGATAAAATATTGGACTAAACATATTTTCTATATAATATATTTTTAGTCACATCTCAATTTATATAAAAGAATACAAAGAGTTGCAAATATTTTGAGTCTTAAATTGTTCTTTAGGTACATCATTGATGCACCGCATTTATATATGCATTTTACCAGACTTGCACTAGTATTTTGGCCTAAAATTCCTAAGTTTAATTGTATTTTGGTAGTAAGATGTCTAGATTCCAGTTACTTCTTTACTTTTGTCCAAATTTCAGGTCAATCAGGCTTTTGGGGCCAATTGGACGCGATTCGGAGCCTTAGACGACAAGTCGGAACAGGAATGAACCTCCTGCTGTCCGCAGGACCCTTCCTGCGTCCAGCAGACGGAGGTTACAGCACGTTCAACCTTCCAATCGGCGCTGGAAACTTCCTGTGGAGCAAAAGCTGCCATTTACTTCTTCCTGCGGTCCGCAGGGAGGTTACTGCACTGCAGTTTTCTATTTCTGGCGCCCTGCCTATATAAGGCGGTCATTGGGGACGGTTCCAGGGGATCTTCTCACGCCTTTTCATTCCATTTTCATAACCAGAGGGCAGAGGAAAGACCAGAGAAGGCCGTTCATCATTCTTCGAGGCGGATTTGAGAGAATTCTCGCACGGGAGTGAAGATCGTGTCGACTCGAGTTCTTCTTCGGTTCTTTTGCATCATGATCTCTTTTCCTTCTTTGCTTTCTTTGTTTTCTTGTGTCATGAGTGAGTAGATCTGTTAGTTCTTAGGGTTGAATGATGAAGTTTGTGTTGATGGATTAGTTGTATGTGTAGACTTACGTTGTTTTCATGATCACTTGCAATTTTCATTATAACGTGTTTGCGATTTGTTTGTTCATTTGGTAAACCTTTAGGTTGTGGTCAGACCTAGTTGGTTAATGTAGTATCATTTGGCCAGATCTGATTGCTTGCACGACTTGGGTTGATTTGTATCCGAAAGTACCTGTAAGGCGAAACTGCGTTTCGACTAACCTCGAACCGGACCCTAAAATTAACAAGTGACATGAACGTAGTTTAAAACCTATTCTACGAGTTTCGAATTGATTTAGAATTGTTAGGAGGACCAAAGGTGAAAAGTGAGGACTTGTACCAACTCTGAATTGAATAGGAATTGACGACGTTAGTCAGAACACCAAACCAGAACTGAAAACTGCTCTCTGTCAAGTGCCTGCGGTCCGCAGGAGACACCCTGCGGTCCGCAGACACTTGTAGAGAGTGTAAGACAGGAGTTACGATATTGTCTGCTGCTTACAAGGGACATCTGCGGCTAGCAGACGGTGTCATAACCCCTAACCAACCACTTGCGGTCCGCAAGAGACATCTTGCGGAGCCACAAGCAATTGATCCAGAAAACCCTGAGAACGCCTTTTTATTAATTGTCTTTGAGTATCTACCTGTTTAGTTTACTGTTGCTGTTTGATTGACTGACCTTTCAGAATCCCCCCATTTTATACAAAAAAGACCAAAAATATTCTCTCTTAGGACTTAGATTTAGATTAAAGCATCATTTAGAATTAACTCCGTCCCTGTGGTTCGACCCCGAACGTACTACACGAGATCGTGCGCTTGCGATCGAGTGAATACCTAGAGTAATTTAAAGGCATACACATTTCTGTGGTCAATCATGATATTATCTCTTTAATAAAAAATATTAAATTGAGTCATTTGATTAATATAAATGAAGAGAGAGAGACAAAATCAATAGTTGAGATGAATGATGATGTGTCATAGCTAAAAAGCTTGGAAGCTTACCCCTCTTTTTAGAGTATGAATTAGTATGTCTATTTGTATGAATGTCCAAGAAAGTTTTAAAATTGTACTCGTACTTCTCAAACCTTTTAGATTGGTTTCATATTTTGTGGAAACAAATTTGAGCTGATATACTTTGATGTCACTCGTGAACAGACTATAGAAAATTTTACAAAGATATTGGATAAAAAAATTCTTTGGACTTGGTTACCACAGATTGATAAAAAACAAAAAATCAAAACAGTAAATGGAAACACAATAATTGGATAGGGACAATATAATTTTACTCCTGCCAAAGTTAATATTCATTGTAGATGAATATCGTTATGATTAGCTAGAAAGTTAGGGGATTATGAAAGTACACCCAAGAAGAACATTCTTGCTTGTCAACTTTTGATCATGAAAAATAAAAAAATAATATTGGATAGGGGGACTTGAACCTTTTACATGACCAAAAAAGATCAAAATTTCAATATCAATATATTCCAAATTTGAGAAAATAAAAATAATATCAACTAGCTACATATTTATGTAGCTAGTTGATATATTGCATGCATAAACTGTATATTTTAAGAAACTACTAATTAAGAAAAACATTCTTGCTTGCATATTTATTTTTTCCCATTGCAAATTAATATGCAAACTAAAACACATAAAATGAGTACATTGTCATATCCATTCTGGATATTTAGCATGCTCACTAAAAGCTACAATTATCCATATAATAAAAATTTCCATGAACGTTATTTAATTATATTACAGTATACAAAACCCCCTTTTCTGACTAACAACATAACAACTACTATAATAATTTTTACTAATTAAACGGACCGTTGCGCAAAAACAAATGCTAATTTAATTTGGAAACACCTAAATAAAATAAAACTTAATAATAAACCACAATAACTAATTAAACAATCCTGGCCGTAGATAAAACTCCGGCTCCCCTCCCGCCCTCTCTGATTCGCGCCACCTGTCCCCCGCAATTAAATCCCTCGTTCGCGGTATAAAAGAAAAAAAAAGTAACTTAAAACTATAATAACCAATTAAACAATCCTGGCCGTAGATAAAGCACCGGCTCCCCTCTCGCCCTCTCCGATTCGCGCCACCTGTCCCCCATAATTAAATCGCCCGTTCGCGGTATAAAAGAAAGAAAGTGCCGCCATTACAGTTACGCTCTTTATTTCTTTCTTTCTTAATTTCTTTCTTGCATTACATACACCACGCTTTAACTTATAACCGCTCGATCGGCGTAGAGAGCTCTCCTCCTTCTCCTTCTCCTTCGCTCCACCTCTTTCTCTCGCAGTAAGGTACATCGATCTCTTGAATTCTTTATTAGTAATTACCCTGTCTGTGTTGTACTTGTAGTCAATTGTTTGAATTTGTGATTAATTTGTGTTTTGTTTGTCATGTGTTGTTCATGATTTTGATTGATTTCAATTGGGGAATAAAAGTCTATTCAGATCTTTTCTTATCTTAATTAGTTCCTTTCTTATTTGTTGTGCTGCCTGTTTGATCAAATCGCGCGGGGATCATGATCTCTTCAGATGGTTTCTGGTTTCTACCTTTGCTGTTTGATTTGAATTGTTTACCATGTACTTTTTATTCAACTACAGGGTTCAATTAATTCGAGTTATCTATCATCAAACAATAAAACTTAGTACAGATGCAATAAAGGGTTCAAATTCTAAAAATAGACCTCCAATTGAATCTTTGAATCTTTTGAGTTTGAGCGGATTAGGATAAAATTTATCATCGCCTTATTAGTTTCCATCTTTTTATTAAAAAAATTGATTATTACTGTTAGCATTAATCAATATATTGCAAGTCTTTCTTCAATGGCATTAAGCTGCCACTCTAACTGCTTGAATTTGTTCAATTATTCTTAGTTTCATATACTGGTCAACAGTTAAATTTGTTTGTACTCTCTCTATTTTCTTTTAACATTAAATCAGCTTATACTTTGTTTTTATATGTGCCTGTTTGATCAATTTTGGTTTCCATCTTTGATGTTTATCTTGAAGCGGTATTACTTAGTTCAACAGAGAGGTTTAACTAAACTAATTACAGATTATCTTCCATCAAATAAAGGAAGTTAGTAGTACAGATAACGGAAAAAGGGTTTAAATTCCGTAAAAACAGTCCTTTTAGTTGTTTATATTGTCCCTTTAATTTATTTTCAATCTCAGATCTTTTAATTTGAGGAAATTATGATAGTAACTCATCATCTGCTTATTGGTTTCCATCTTTTACTAATTTCTGGTTTTCCTTTTCAAGGTTGATCTTGCGAGTCTTTATTCAATGGCAATAAGCTGCCAGAACAGCCGGGATTCGTTCACATTCTCATGTGATCCACAATTGATACTAACCGATTCTCTGATTGGCTTCGTGTATGAGCAAATTCAGGCCCCAGAATTTGACATTGGTCCGTACTTAAACCCGGTACTGACAACTGATCAGAATGCAGATCCTGAGCCAGGACAAGAAACGGTACTGCTGAGTCAAGCCGGCGCAGAGCCCAAGCCAGCGCAAGTAACAGTACCGACCGTCCATTACGATGCAGAGCCTAAGCCAGCAGTATATGAGAAAATTCAGTCCCCTGAATTTGACATTGATCAGTACTTGAATTGGGTGCCAACAACTGATCAGAATGCAGATACCAAGTCAGGACAAGAAACAGTACCGGGGACCCGACACAGTGCAGAGCCCAAGCCAGCACAAGTAGCGGTACCGATCACGCATCACGATTCTGAACCCAAACCAGAAGTATATGAGAAAATTCAGACCCCTGAATTCGACATTGGTCAGTATTTGAACCCGGTACCGACAACTGATCAGGATGCAGATCGCAAGCCAGGACAAGAAACGGTACTGGAAACCCAACAAGATGCAGAACTCAAGCCGGCACAAGCAGAAGTAACAGTACCGACCACTCACGATGCAGAGCCCGAGCCAGCAGTGTATGAGGAAATTCAGGCCCCTGAATTTGACATTGGCCAGCACTTAAAATCGGTACTGACAACTAGTCAGAATGCAGATCTCATACCAGGACAAGAGACAGTATTGGAAACCCAACACGATGCTGAGCCCAAGTCGGCACAAGTAGTGGTTCCGATGACCCAATATAATGCAGAGCCTAAGCCAGCACAAATAATGGTACCGACAATCCAACACAATGCAGAGCCGAAGCCAGCACAAGTGATGGTACCAACAACTCAATACAATGTGAAGCCTAAGCCAGCACAAGTGATGGTACCAACAACCCAATACAATTCAGAACCTAAGCCGGCACAGATAATGGTACCGACGTCCGAATACAATGCAGAGCTGAACCCACCACAAGTGATGGTACTGACAACCCAAAACAGTGCAGTGCATAAATCAACTCAAGTACCGATGTTCAATTCATCTCAACTCACTGCCCCTTCCCTGCCCTCTACAGAGCCCAACCCGGCACAAGTACAGACACTTAATTCATCTAATCTCACTGCCCTTCCCATGCCCATTTTGCACCAAGATTCCTTTTATGCAAATGCGCAAAATTTATGCGAAGCAAATATCCAATTCACCCCCGGCCATTTTGTGCAGTACCAGCAGATCTACAACACCCAGCTCAGTGCTGCTTACTTCACCAACCCGGTGCATATTCCATATCAAAACCCTCGGGTTCCAGTCAGGCCAATTACTGGTAGAGCTCAAAGGGTGGTGGCGCCTGCATTCAAGCCTGCTACCTCGCAGAGCGTTGCAGCAAGGGTAAGGAGAAAGAAGATAAGTGATAAAACTCAAGAGCTGGCAAGCCTGATTCCTGGCGGGACCCGCATGAACACTGCTGACATGCTCTCGGTCGCTTATAAGTATGTCAACTTCTTGAAAGCCCAGATAGGGATCCTTGCTATGATGGATTCGGAAGAGGTAATTCTGATAATTTGTATATTTTACTGTTTATATTGTCAGTTCTACTTTATATTGCGTTATCTGTATGCATCAATTGTTCTCATGGTATTATCGGTATGCATCAATTCTGATTTCTGATATTACATTATCTGTATGCAAAAACTGTTCTCATGGCATTATCTGTATGCATCAATTCTGATATTGCATTATCTGTATGTATTTTCCACACACAAAAAAAAAAGAGGTGTTTGTATCAGTTTGTGTGGTTGCGACTTAGAAAGCTTATTTTGGACCAAATTTTCGTTCAATTTTTTTTTTTTAAAGTGATACATACACAGAAAACAGTGAAGCTAATAAAAACAAAACTTCGTTGTTATATAAAGTAGTCTGTTTGTTTTTGGTAGTTTAGTTTGCGTTCAGTGTTTTATATCTCAATTGGCTGCTTCTGCGGATTCTTCAAAAAAAGAAGAACAAAACTTATTATTAACTTAAATTTGCAAATGGTAAGTGGGGGTTATTTACAACAGCAACAACAACAAAGTCTTTAGCCCCAAACAAATTGGGTTAGGCTAGAGCATCATGAACCAAAAACACCACTTACTGTCGACTTCCATTGCAGATGGGAAGTGGGGGGGATTTCTGGGTATTAAAATTTTTCTCCTTTATTTCTTAAACTAGGCAAGGGAGGTCCCGTTAACAGTTGAAGGGTATATGCGTTCATTGCTGGGTTCAACCAGTGTGCAAGAGTACTTGTCTGCCCATGGAAAGTGTCTGGTACCAAAAAAACTGGCCATGAATTTGGCCAAGGAGATGGAGTCCAATGTTGTGGTGTCCAGTGAACTCAAACGCTTTGTCGAGTCGATAAAAAATAATTAGGTGTCCATACTGTCCTGCTCAGTTTTAGTCGGGTGTCGTCTAGGTCGTTAAATTAGTCTGTCGAAAGGAAGTTTGTAACAATGAGTTAATTCTTTTGATAACTTATAGGTAGGATGCAGGTTGAGGCCTTTACTTATTTCTGATAATATAATGTTAGTCAAGGCTTAATTCTCTCATTTGTCTAGTTAATTGAGTTTCTAATTCTTTCAGGTTAAATAGTGTCTGCTATGTTGCTTATCTTATATTTATGTATTTAACTGACACTTCAATTTTTCAGTTTAGTGACTTTTTATCAGTATTTGGTAACTGTTCATGTTATGAATATTTCAGTCAGTTTGTATTTTTTTTTTCAGAACTATCGTACAGCAAGAAATGAACTAATCTGCAAATTACTTATTTAGTAAGTTGAATTTTCTATGAAAATAATACTATGCAATAGTACAAAAGGTTACAAACTTATTACCAGAATAACATAAACTGTCTTCAAGAAAAATCAACATTGTAATCTTCTTTCCTTCTTTGTTGTTTTTCCTTTTGTTGTGTTTTTGCATTTTGACTGATATAAAACTGGACGTAACAAGATAAGAATATTGAGAACAGGAAGAAAAAAAGAGAGGCGCAAAATTTTCCAAATTGAAATGTTAGGAAATAAATTTGTATAATTATAATATCTTTCATCATTAATCTCACATATGCAATCTCACCTAGCTTTGTAGGAATTTATGCACTGTGCGCAGGTCACCCCAAGTGACAACTGACAAGTGTTACTGATCTCCTACAAAATTAAGAATGTAAGTACTAAATATAATATGCTTCTAAGAAGACTGGAATTATGATATTTGAATATAATAACTGTACATAATTTGTTTTCGCAACTGTCTGTGCACTATTTTCATACAGGTGGTTACGTGTTTTCTATTATTAAAACTGAAACACCGGACCATCTTTGGGAAAAAGCTGACATTAGTAACTTGTTTTATTTGCGTTAAAACCTGTAGCATCTTCATTAATATATTTTAAAGAAAAAAACAGGAATGAGAATTTAATTTAGAGAAAGGGAGAAACCGAAGAAGAACAAAGGAACCGCATATACAGATCTGAAATTCCAGTTAATTATTTCGTAATTGTCATTGAATTTTCATTATATTATCATATCAGTTTTCCCCCAAATACTCGGAATGTACAATACATGTGGCGGATCACTGACAGTGACTTGATTGCTATATTACAATCAAGTAGCTTCTGCAAAACTAAGAATGTAAGTCCTTAATTGTCAATTATTCCAAAAATACAGAGCTGAAATGCCACTAAACAATTGAATAACCATCATTAAGTTGCATTATTAATCTGAAAATTCAGTTTCTCCTAGCTCTGTTGTAGGAATGTATACTCTGTGTGGAGGATAACTGACAAGTGACAAACCGCTATCTATACAAACAAGTATCTCTCACAGAACTATCAATGTAAGTCCTAAATTGTTATCTACCTCCAAACTACTTGCATATCGGAAATCTGTATACATTATTTGTTCTGAAATATTCGTATTACATTTCATTGTTTGCACATTATTTTGTTCTGAACTAATAAGTTTTCATTTCCGAGGTTACGAAAACGACTTTGTTACCACGGAAGAATCATGGAAAACTTGGGCTTAGAAAGCCCGTTATAGTTTCTATACTTTACAACTTGGGCTGAAAAGGCCCGTTATATTTTTGTAACTTGGGCCTTTGGGCCTGTTTCGTGAGTTCTTCCCCACCGTCGGATGGGCCGAGACAAATCAAATCCGCCGTCGGAACTAGGGTTTTGCCAAGCTCGTCCTTCACCCTTTTATAAATAGAGGTGGCTGCGGCAGTAGCATACACTCAGCTGTCGCCGTATGCTTCTTGTTTGTTCCGGGACTCATCAATGGTTTGTTCAATTTATTTACGAATTGTTTGTTTTTTGTTGTTGAATTGGGGGAAGTGGATGTGAGGATGTTTTCCCCACATGATCGACTCTGATTATACTGAGCGCTTTTACTAATTTCTCCTTTCCGGAGAAACCAAGCCAGAAATCTGATCCTTTTTCCCATTTTTTATTTTTTACAAATAAATTGCCACAATTATTTTTTTTCCAGATTTTTTTTTTTTTTTGTGTTTTATTGCTTTTTCATCCATATATCGAAACTAAGATCTATGCCTGTTTATAGGCACTGGTTCAATTTCAATTTATAAAATTGTTTTGAAAGTATTTTCAGAGTATTAATAATACCCCTCTTTTTAATAAATATTGTTTATGTTTTTTTAATTGGAGATGAGGATTCTTTTTCCCCAGATGATCGACTCTGAAATTAATGAGCGCTTTTGTTATTTTCTCTTCGGAGAAATCAAGCCAGAAATCTGATCCAATATTTTTATTTGTTTCACGTACCAGCAAAACTTGAAACCTGATATTTATATATATATATATTGTCAGAATATTATGACATGGGATTGAATTATAACTGCAATGGTGCATATTATGTTATTTAGAGAAATAAAGAAGCCAATTTGCAGAGCAAAGGGACATTATATTAAGAGTTGTGATCTTTGCATTGAAGGTTGGCAATAGCAAATTACTGCAGTTCTCCGTGCCGCTCAGATTTCACTGTTTTGTGACGGCCTCGAACAAGCTGCTACACTTATCTTATCCCCCAATTTTTTTTCCAAATTGGAAATCTACTTCGGAATTTTATAATTAGATATCTACATGTTATAAAACAAATATTTAAAAGCTACCTTTCAGTGCCGTTACACACAATGAAATGTTACGAGTAGTGCTATTTTTCCATTGAGTTTCACAAAAGTACTTTCTCAGGTTTGTTCAGTAGTGTTCACATTCTTGGACAAATTGCTACTTTTTACTTCCCTTCGATTGTAAACAAAGTAAATTGTAGCAAGCGTTTACAGATTTCTGATTAAGAGTAAATGAAATGGATTTTAATTTCATAAGAGCAATAAATATAAAAAAACTCCTGGTTGTATGAAGTTAATATTGTAACTAGAATATGCTCGCGCTTCGCTGCGATTGGTGTGACCTCAACATAATTTTCGTATGGCAGCAACATGCTATTAGATTTCGGTCCAGATTCCAGAGACAGAGAGGACATTACATTTGAGTAACAGAGAGCAAAATTATCATTAATTGTCATAAACATGATCTGATGTGTCATGTACTCATGTTACATCAAATGTGATACCTTATTTGAGCTCCTGAACTTATTGCACATGAAAGGGTATATAAAAACAATATATAAAAAAACTATTTCATTAAAGCACATTTACAGATCAAAATTTGAAATGAAATTTCGATGGAAAGAAGAATGAATTTGTTAAATAATAACAATCAATTTGGGTAGTAATAAAGTTGCTGACCATCATTGTATGAAGTGTTCTATACTTAATTGCTCGCAATCACAGAAATGCATTTTGTCCGATTAAGTTAAGATTCTGTTAGGAGGAGGACAAAACGAAATTAAAATAAATAAATAACTACATCAATCACCGATACAAAACAAATATATAAAAATATTCACAAAGATTTAAACATGTTTACATTTCCTATTAAGAGTGATATTATCAGTATATGATCTCCTGAAAGGGCTTCTCAATGAGTGCAGCAATTGAGTTCCTCCATTTATTTTTTTCAAATGTTTCGTATACAAATAATACATAAAAAGTGGTAATTAAAGGTAAAAATAGAAAAAAGAGGTTGGAGAAATGAAATTCAAAGTTGAATCCACATTCTTTGACAGTTTTTAAAATTAAAATGAGATAGTAAGTTGAGAATATTACCTGCAATAGATACAATGAAGTAACTGAAAATTTCTTTTCCTCATTTATACCGTCTTCATCTATTTACAATCCTTCAAAAGGGCATAAAAAATTAGATGGTTGCAAACTTTGTCCTAATAGTATATTAATAAAGGCATTTTGCTTATAAAAAATTGAAGGCTTTGTACAGTGTATACAAAATTTACCTTCTCCTTTTAAGAAAACAGTTCATTTTTTATTTCTAGATTTCATGCAAAGCAAATTTTAAGAAAACAGTTCATTTTTAATGGAATTAGCAGCCATCAATGTTCTAGTTACAGAATGACATATTCTATGGTGAGTGTCCTTTTTTTTTTTCTTTATTTGTTGATGTTCAGTTATGATCTTTCAAGATAACTCTAAGAAATAAAAATATTGAAAAGCTATCATTACCGTTTACTTGTTGTAGAAAACTCAGTGGAGTCGGTCCTACAGATAGAATTTTAATTTATTGTCAGATAATATAGAAAGAAGGAAAGAAAGAAAAGATATAGAATTTTAATGTATTGTACAAGTTCACTTCAGTCAAGACTTAAGAAGTTAAGGTAATACAATGTCCAGAAGACTTGAGAAGTTAAGGTAATACAATGCCCAAGAGACAACGCCTTACGCCCTTACCAGTATACAAAGGAGCCTGACATTGTCAACTGTTCGGATAATTACTCTGCTCAATTCTCTAAGTTCTTAGTTACAATTAACACATGTATAAGGTAGATATAGAATGATAGTTAGTTTAGTTATAAAGCAGCTTATATAAACTAATAATCGCACAATACAGTGCAAAAAGACATATCAAATTAAAATATCAAAATATCTCTTCTTTTCACTGATATTGTAGCAATTATTCACACACCATGGTGAATAACAAAATAGATCCAATTCAATTTGTCCTACTCCGAAATTAACTTCAGTCATCATCACCTTATGTGATCCTACCGATACTGTTATACTCATAAACCTTCCAAATTCAATGGAACATAACTAAAAGAACTAACATGGAAAACACGTATGTTGTCTATAAATAACAAAAACAACTTGCCACTTAATTTATTTTTAATTTAATAGAGACCATAAAAACATCCAAAAATGCTCAATTTGAAGATTGGGCAGTCATACAATTAAATTCCACATGTCTATTTAGTATCCAATCAAAAAGTAGAACATGACCAGAAGTTACCAAACCACAAACTCACGTGGAGAATACAGTAACCTTGAACTCCAAATTGAAGAATTTTTTTCCATATTTCTAACAGACCATTGTTGAAATTTATGTTGTCCTTCTTAGTAACCTGATCTAGGGGAAATGCATGTTTTATTTTTATTTTTAGATGATTGTGCTCCTCCTTCTAAGCCCAATTTGGCAAATCAGAGAATTTATGAACATAATTTGATGGTCATTTTTTTTTTTTAACTTAAAATGGGGTGTGAAAATAGAAGCAAAAGCAAAGATGAAGATGTCATTTTGCGTCCATAATCAGGAATCAGGGTCACGCAATTTGAGAGAAATTGAGCCAAACTTGTTAATTTAAAAACTATGACCAGGTTTTTATATGAATCATGCACACCTATGTCAGAATATCAAAGCAGCACAATCCATTACTCTTTCAACTATTGCCTATTAATCTTTCCCCATGAGCTAATTCTTGCTTGGCTCTTTCTTTTCGGTTATTCCAGCATTGGGCTTTCTATAACTTCTCGATAGGAGAATCATAAAAAAAAAGTTAACAAAAATAAGAAAATATCGATTACCTGTCATGTAGAACAAACGAAAAGCCTGGGGAGAGAAGCACCATTTCCTTAACAAAGGAAGATGGCCAGGCGAGTGTAGCAATGCCAAAACATTTTGATCTCTCCGAAGTCCGAACCCAAGAGGAATGTGGCCGACGCCGCAGAGGAGAGGCGGTCAGACTCTCGGCTAAGCGCGAAGGGAAACTGACTGGGCAGTGGGCACTGAAGCAGGTCTTACAAATCACGCCGCAGAGGAGAGGTGGTTGGACTTAGCTTCAATCACGCAGCGGAGGAGAGAAAATTCTGGAAGCCACGAGATTCCGTTCATGTCCAGCGGAGGATGAGCAAAAAATCTTAGCTACTGTTCAGTACTGTTTAAATAACAGTAACGCACAGTGTCGGTCTTGGAGTGAACGGATCAGATTCTGAGTCAATATCCACTAAACGGCCTAGATCAGAGTTAGCTACTGTACATTCACCCCCTACGGGACTTTATATACAAAACATAAAATGTAACGCCTGACAAGAAAACAAATGCATATATATTATATCGAATTAACACATGATGATATGTTATGTTATAATGAACAATGAATCCGATAATAGGTTACTTTTAATGATAATATGTAACCCGACCTGACTCCATAAACCCATTTGAATCCGATATAATGAACAATTAAGGCAACTCAAAACCGACCTGACAAAAGGCAATCCGAAACCTGACATGAACAACAATTAGGTAATTCGAAACCCGATCCGTCCCAATCGGAACCTAATCGGTTTCTGACAAAAGACAATCCGAAACATGACATGAACAACAATTAGGTAATTCGAAACCTGATTTGCCCCAATCAGAATTTAATCATAAACTCGAGAAAACTTGAAATTAGATAACCTAAAATATGACACAGTTTGACCCAAAAAAGGACAACTTACACACCAAAATAGAGACAATGTACATTTTGAACAATCAAATAACATGAGATAACACGACTTGAGAGATATATGAGGCTACTTGAGACTAGATGACTCAAAACATGATCTGACCCGAACTGGAGGCCCGAAAGTCAACCCGACCCTACTTGATCTAATCGCGACTTGATGAAATAATGGTTGACTCGACTCGAATCTTGACCCAACACTACTCGACATGAACTGTGATTCGATAAAAGTTGACTATTACTGAATCGAAACCCGATTTGGCTTGACCCGACCGAAACTTGAAAATCCCTCGGTCAAACCAACCAAAACCTGACCCGACCGGATCCGGTTGGATTGCTACCTCTAACCATTCGGTCAACATATATATCATCACTGCAACCTAGGATAAACAACAAAAGCACCATGAGTAAATGTGAACAAATCTAGCAGCATGGTGATTTGCAACAGTTTAAACATCTTTGGTTGCTTATATAGATCTTTCTTCATGAGCAAAATGATTAGGATAAGAGATGTGATGAAAGCTACTGAGTTGCAGTAGAAAAATGCCATGTAGTAGCATGGACATGCGTCCCGGGGGATTGGCAGGCCTGCTGCATGACCTTGGTTGTTATTTGCTTGCCATAAGCCGCCGGGAGGGCTTAGGCTGGCTTCGTAGGTGGCCCCAGCTGCTAAAACAGCGAGTACCATGACAGATCCTTGCATCAATTGATACCTCTTCTCCGTAGCGGATATACGGTCTTCTTGCTGGTGCACGCCTTCCATTTTCTATCTGTGTTTGCATCTGCTTGCCATAAGCTCGGTAACTCCTGACGGAGGTCAGGGGCAGAGCCACACTCTGACGCAGAGTCCAACTTTTTCGATGAAACATAATTTTATAAGTATGGGTATATTTTTGTGAAATTTTTAAAGTACAATTGTGCAAATAATTTTCAGGGTAGACCAATTTTGTAAATTCTATTAGAAATTAAGTATATTTTTGTAATTTTTTCTAAAAAGAGATATTTTTACAAATTTTTTAGGGGTATATTTTTGAAATTTTTTTTCTAGGGGTGGGCACCCTGTACCACACCGGCTCCGCCCCTGACGGAGGTGGTGTAATGTCTCTACACGGGTTGTTAGACCTGGTTGTGTAACTGTTTTGTTGCGCTTTATTACTCATATATTGATTAATGGCAGTGAAAAGTTTTTGCGGTACTTCTTATTGTTTTGTGGCGCTTCATTACTCATATTTTGTTTTTCTTTTGTGTGAATAAGGGAAAGGTTTTTGAATTTCTGGTTAGCTCTTTTGTGAATAATTGATTGAATTGAATCGGGACACAGAGGTCAGATTATATATACATATAGAGTAAAACTATGGTGCTCCTAGGAGCACGGAGGCCTCCCGTGCTCCTAACTCAAAAATCATACTAAATCATCTCGAAATTTTGATTTATGGGTCTCATTAAATTCTTTATATCAAAATATCATAGGATACAAAAATTTTCCATTTTTTGAGATTTTTAAGTATTTTGTTTTGTATTTTTTAAAGATGACATAATTTTATACATAATTTTATTATTATTTTGAATCATTCTAAAAAATCCAAAACATATACTTAAGAAACTCAAAAAATGAAAAATTTTTGTATCCTAAGAGATTTTGATATAAAGAATTTAATGAGAATGATAAATCAAAATTTCATGATGATTTAGTATAATTTTTTAGTTAGGAGCACGGGAGGCCTCCGTGCTCCTAGGAGCACGCTAGATTTACTCTCTCTCTCTCTCTCTATATATATATATATCGAATTCCCAATTAAATACAATTGTATACACAATTAGGGATATCCTATTATAGGATATTATTTTTTGATGTAGTACGCAATTGCCTACTATCAATTTTCCATTAAATCAAATAAAAATAGAACAAGGTTGTGAGGATGTACAACATGATTGAAAGAATATACAAAAAGACATAAGAATAAAAATAAAATCTACCCTATGTACAATACTATGTGATTATGACCGGCGTTGGATCACGACAGTCTTGGCGGAGTGAAGTGAGGCGGGACGGTGCAGTGAGATGGTGGGGCGATGCGGGCGCATGGCGAGGCGGGGCGGTGAGGGTGCAGTGCGGTGAGGGGGCCGGGTGATGTGGTGCAGTGAGGTGAGGGGACGAGGCGAGGCGGGGCGAAGCGGTGCAGTGAGGTGACGAGGCGGGGCGGGCGGGGCGGGGTGGGATGAGGCGAGACGGGGTTCGGCGGTAGCAGCGCGGGGCTCGGCAGCGGCAAGGTGAGGCGGGGCGGGGGCGGAGTGGGATGAAGCAGGACGAGGCGCGGCGGCGGCAGCGTTGGCGTGGCGGGGGTAGGGGCGAGGCGGAAGAAGAAGATAAAGAGGAGAAAGAGGAAGAGGAAGAGGAAGAGAGGAGGAGGAAGAAGAAGAGGAGGTAGAGGAAGAGGAGGAGGGAGGGGGAGGAGGAGGAGGAGGAGGAGGAGGGAGGGTGGAGCGGGGAGGCGACGAGGGAGGAGGCCGGCGGCGCACCTCCCCCATCTAGGGTTTTTCAAGGAGGAAGATGAGAGAGAGCCCTATTATAGGATATTAATCTCGGACGGGATTTGGTACTGTAACTACAGTTCTAAGGACAGTGCTCAGTACAGTACCATATTTTATTTTATTTTTTTAGAAAACCATAAAAATTTTTCATGATATTTTCTTTTTCAATGTCAAATAAACTATTGAATGCAATAAATCTATATCTAAGGTCAACTTGCTAACCAAAGAAATTGCGCCAACATTAAAAAAAATTTCTACGACACATTAAACATGTAATTTACCAATTTGTATGATGATAAGCATAAGTATTTTCTAAGACATTTTTTTATCCAATTGTTATATATAAGCTTTTACTCAATTTTCATATCTAATTTAGAGCGAGGTTATGGTACTATTAATAGTACATAATGGTCCGTACTACGGCTTCATATTGTTATTTTTAAAGTTCAATTGATCGATTTAAACCGTTCTACGTGACATCCATATGTTAATATAGGTGTAGACCCAAAATTATATTGAATTGTACTATATTTTTTTAAAGACTAAAAAACCACATTTTGAATGGTCTATAATATTTATATTAAGTCATTTTCTAATTATCCAAAAAAAAAATAATAGAAACGTACAAAAAATTATAAAATTTGATCTACAATGACATTTATGTATGAAGATCATATTGAACAGTTCGGATTCATCATTTGAACTTTAAAATTGATAATATAGAGCCATAATATGGATCATATGGTACTATTAACAATGTTCTAAATAGCGCGCTATAGCGTTTTCGGACCTTAAACGCTATGCTATAGACCGATGCTGCGCTAGTTGCGCTATTGTCGCTATAGCCGCAATAGCGGGCCGCTATCGCATATAGCGCGAAGCGACAAAATAGCACACTATGATACACAATATATATGTCAGGTCAAATTATTATTTTTGTGGGACTTATTGACTTGACAATTGTTATATCTTATGTTATTGTATAGTTAATTAAATTAAAATTTGACTTTATAAATAATTTAGTTAACATGTAGTGCTAATAATACTTTTAGGCTCAACATGAATTCTTTTGAAATAAGAAATGATTTAGTATTTATGACATCTTTTATATGATCTGACATAGTTTGTAATTTTTTAGATCATTTTGAATAGAAAAAGATACTATATCAGATATATTTTAAATATCAGTTTGAACTTTGTAGCGGTTTAATACTATAATCATATTGTAGTTACTCAATTAATTTTGTGTTGCTTACTTGCTTCTGATAATGTTGAAAATAAATATAAAATTATATATATAGAATACAAATTATTAAATTATTAAATACGCTAGGTACGATAGCTTATGCTATAGCACGCTATAGCTGCAATAGCTTTTCCAGGAGCATGCCGCGATCACGCTATAATCGCGATTTAGAACCCTGACTATTAATATATATATAAATCGTAAAAAATAATATATTGAGAGTCAGAGACAAATCATCACTTTGACTTATTATACTTAACTCAAAAAATTCATAATATTTATTATAATATGATATCCACTTTTCGAACTGCAACTTAACGCTTAATGATCAGTTAATTTCTTTGAACTTTTTGGATCCAACTTTTAGCTAAAGGAATAGAGGGGATCCATTGACAATACTTATTCTTTAATAAGTTTTAACCAATATTTGGATATCATTTGAAGACTTAACAAAAATTTATGCACTTCTAATGGCAGTAATTCAATGAGTTTTTTTTTTTTTAATAGCTATTGGATTTTATTTAAATTGAATATAATCTAAAAATATATAAATTTATAGGGTTAAACAATAGAGGTGCATATACATCTACACACTTTTTTATATTCTTAAAAACTTTTGCTGATTTTTTTCAAGTTTATTGAAGATTCTTGACAATAGACATTGTCAATGTATCTCTCTTTGAGATGATAAATATGTCCTCAATTCCAAGTTTCATATCACTTTAAATCCACCTGTATTTGACCACACATGCCATTTTTTTATTGTCTCCTCTTCTTCAATCGGTATATCATTATTTACATACATTATTTGAGAACACATTTTTTTTTCAAACTCATAGCGCTCTAAGAATATATCCATCAGTATCATGCCTTCACAATTGGTTATTATACATGATGACAAAGCGAATAGAGGAAAAATTGACACCTTTCGGTAATTAATTGATTGTTAAGTTAGTCTTTTATAGATAACACTTGAATTTTGTTGATGTATTTTTTTTTTTTTTGAACAACGCCCGTAGGCCGCACTCACACACACACCCCTTTACGAACCTACCCCAGCAGGGTTCGATCCCTTGCCTCCCCATGAGGACTTTTACGCCTTAACCAGTTGAGCTATGCACTGGTGGCCTACGGGCGTTACATTGTCCAAATTTGTAATTAATATTGCCGAAGCAAAGCAAAGCAAGACGTTCTTCTAGTTTGATGTAAAGTAATTAAGAAAGGAGATTGATGTGTATCAATGAATCAGCATGGTTTGTTGGATTTAGCCAGGCCGAGAAGTAAAAAATAAAGCCTTCATGCACAGCTCAAAAACTTTGTGTAAGAATTAAATAATAAAGTTCGAGTATCGGGTGGAAATTAAAAGGAAATGAACAAATTTGAAGGCCCATCACAACAATTGTTATTGAACTCTTCCAAGCCCATAGGCCTGTATAACAGTACAAATAAATAATTCATAGTTAGAAGAAGATAAACGAATAAACAATATCAAGCCAATAACAATAACAGGCCTTTGCAGCCTTTGGAGCATTCAGCAGCTTAATTGGATTTGGTGGAATGAATATTTAGTGGTTAATTCTGCTATGGATCAGATTAAATATGAGCCATTCATTTTGTAGAATCGGATGGTCGCAACATCTTTTTTAGAGATAAGTACTACCCGATTCAAAATAAAATGTTGCTTAGCCGATCCATAGAAGAACCTTTCATATTTAGTACTACTACATGGTAGAATTATCTAGCAGCTCCTACACTTCTCAGGAATTTAAAGAAAGGAATTAAGGTCCCGCGTTTTTTCTCTGGAGAATTCCAGAGACATTCAAACCGAACTTCTGTTGCCTATAAATAGCACCCGAGTTCAGCTGCCTCAGCATCAGAAAAAAAAAAAGAATCAACAATCTTCAACAGAGCCTACTAAACAAGCACACAACTCTTAAATTCTCAAGTTTTTGATCAAACAAACACAATGTCACTTATCAGGAGCAACATCTTTGATCCTTTCTCCATGGATCTTTGGGACCCATTCCAGGGCTTCCCATTCAACAGTTCGCGGTCCCTGGCCACGACTGACAAAACATCTTCCTTTGCCAATGCGCGCATTGACTGGAAGGAGACCCCAGAAGCGCATGTCTTCAAGGCCGACCTCCCCGGCATCAAGAAAGAGGAGGTGAAGGTGGAAGTGGAAGAAGGCAATGTGCTTAAAATCAGTGGCGAGCATACAAAAGAGAAAGAGGAGAAGAACGACAAGTGGCACCGCGTGGAACGCAGCAGTGGCAAGTTCATGAGGAGGTTCAGACTGCCTGACAATGCGAAGGCCGATCAGGTCAAGGCAGCCATGGAGAACGGCGTGCTTACTGTCACCGTGCCGAAAGAGGAAGTGAAGAAGCCCCAGGTCAAGGCCATTGAAATCGCCGGCTAATTAAGCTGAATTCAATTTGGCCATCAATGAGGTGAAGAATGAATGCATCAGTATCGATCAAATGCTGTTCGGGTTGTTTATCATCTGTTGTTGTGTTTCTTTGTAATGCATGTACTGTTGAATGGTCTGCTTAATTGTATCTTGAAGAAATGTGTGATGTTCAATCCATGACTTGCTGTAATGGTTTGTAATTGATAACAATAAAACACATTAATTAGCTTTCTGTATATATATTCTAATTCTGTCTGAGTTTGTTTTCTATTTCTTTCATTTTTGTATATGCAAAAACGTACAGCAATCTGTGCCATAAAATTGAGATATCCCAAAGCAGTATTCTTTGTCTTTGCAAAAAGGAAAAAAAAAATAGCACATCATGCATCTACGGTTTGTTTCGACCAGAAGCTGCATACTTTCAAAATGCTGGCATTGGACGACCAGGTATTTTCTATCCTTGCAAAATATATGTGAGTCATTTATTTTCATAAGAATAGAAAATTTTATACATACCGGATAAACAAGATATTAAAAGCTCTAAAGCAATTAAAAAAATATTATATATCTACTTAATACTAATAGCGAAGGTGTATGGATGATTTTTCAAATTATTTCATAGTGGCGTATCTTGTTTGGATTGTTATATAACTAATCTTCCCTATTTAAAGTATCACAATTCTAAACAAAAACGAAACTGATCCTTGACAGTTATATAATATAACACAGTCGTCACTGCTTGCATCATACTGGTAAAAAAGTGGCTGGATGGGAATTATTGATAGTAGAAGATAATAACAACAATTGTCACTTTACATTTTACAAGGAGTGGCAGTTGACAGAAGAAATACATGGACTAGTCGAATTGTAATTAATAATAGAGAAGGGATCCAATAACCACAAATTTTGGTACCCTTAATAACCACATTATTATTTATACATAAATTAATAAATCTAAACCGTTTGATGTATTCTAAATCATCTCAATAACATATATATATAATATGATGAAAAATTAACATTGTTTCGATAGCCATCAAGAGAGAAGAAAAAATCATAAAATTTGAACCGTTGATTTTTGTTAATGCTTAATTTCACACATGTCAAAATGATATAATTTTTTTAATACACATAAAATATGATATAAACAAAACATTCCATCAATTGGTTTTGTTATTTAACCATTAAAAATGTATTTATTTGAGATTTAGTTTTGTGGTTACCGATGAGGTACCAAAAAGTTGTGGTTATTTGATCCCTCCTCTTAATAATACTATTGAATTATTGAATTATTGATGGTGGTTGATGATAGTAAGATTTAGATAGAAGGACGGATATAAATATATACTAGATGAGGACCTCGTTTTGCTTCGGCGATAATTATTGAGCTATATAGAAGCTATTTCAGTTTGTAATAATATTAAAAATATAACGAATGAATGATTATCAAATTCTCATATATCTGAAATGCAATCAATTTATAAGTAAGAAATATTAGACATATTAAAGGTTCAACATGCCTATATATACACTGTAGATCTACAGTGTCAAAAGAATAGTGTTTTTTTTTTTTGTTTGGTTTATTCTTTTTTGTTTTTTTTGGGGGTTGGGTTTCTGCTAATTTTTTTTGGGGTTTATTATTATTATTTTTTGGGTTTGGTTTTCACTATTTTTTTTTTTGGTTTGGTTTATTCATTTTTTTTTTTGGTTTTCACTAATTACAATAAAATTTCGATGTTAGTGTTAATATTTTTATTGTTAAGTTTTCGATTCTTAAAAAAATGCAATGGTTGCAATCTTTCTATCTTATAGTGCTAACTATTTTGTTTTAAGTTTTAAACTTTTAATATATTACAACTAAGCTCATAAGTGGTATTACTCCATGTATTTAGGAAATGACGTAAAGCTATCATGAGTTAGGCTCAATAATTTTTTTATATAAAAAATTTACCGAAAAATTTCTATTTTTTAATTTTTAGTATTTTTTTTTTGTTTTGTAAGAGTTATACATAAAATAATGATTATGTTATTATATTGTATAGTCGCTTCTAATAAAATCTCAAACAAATACTGAAAATATTCTCTAAACTAGAATTTTGTATATCCTATAAGTTTTGAACTTTTGATATAAGAACCTTATTAAGCCATATAAATAAAAATTTAAAGGTGATTTTATATGTTTTTAAAGTTACGTCCGCATAAGGACTATGTGAGTTTAAGATCATGATAATCTTACTCTTGCAATTACAACACAAATTAATATCGATGTTTTTATATTCATCGCGCGGAGCGCGATCACGTGTCTAGTGTCTATAAAAGTTATTAATTATTGAGGCTGTTTTTTCTATATATTTGAAAAGAAAAAAAAATCTTTTCGTCCCCCTTAAATGTTCCTCACCAAGATTTTTGATTTCATTAAGATTCTAGTTCAAGATTCAGATTCTCACTAATTAGTAATTACATATTTATTTTAACTCTAAAAGTCGGGTCTCACCACTTAATAGTCAAATTTGTTGCATCATAGCGTTATAGCAGATAACTATCAGTCAGGCCCTTTAATACACTTTTATCCCATAAGCCCAAAACGGCTCAAGAAAGCCCAAAAAGGCTCAAGAAAGCCCAGAAAGGCCCAATTAGTAACAATTCATTCACACCCAACAACCCAAAAACAGAACAAAAAGAACAAAACATTCCACTCATCAACCAACAAGAAAGAAGAAAGGGAGGACGGCAACAGCATCGTCAAGAATGGCGGAGACAGAGATGGAGATAGAGGGGGTGAAGCTGGGCTCCTCCAAGCCGATGATCGCGACGCAGGAGGAGATGGCCGAGAACCGCGTGCCGATCCCCTACCGGGACCAGTGCGCGCACCTGCTGATCCCGCTCAACAAGTGCCGCGTCGCCGAGTTCTACCTGCCCTGGAAGTGCGAGAACGAGCGCCACTCCTACGAGAAGTGCGAGTACGAGCTCGTCATGGAGCGCATGCTCCAGATGCAGAAGATCCGCGCGCTCCAGGACGCCAAGGGCACGGCCGCCGTGCAGCCTGGATCCGTGCCCCTCCCTGCCCCTGCTAAGATTTGAGTAAGTGCAGGTAGGGGCTCTTGATCTCGATCTCGATCTTCATTGTGTTGTTTGATCTGTTGATTTGATTGCCTGGTGTTATAAAAGAGAAGCAATTGAGAAGATCAGATGCTTCTTTGTGAATTGTTTAATCAATGTTTGTGCAATGTGACTGGTAAGTAGTATGCTGATGATAGAGAGGTAGGTCGCAATAAGATGTATGCTCTAATTGGGGTTTATACTGCTCTTGTTGGCTGAAACTTCTGGGTGGGGGGATTTAACTAGAGCAGCAATTAAATTAGATTACAGAAAAGCTGAAATCATTCAACAGCTAATGCGACTGCTGCTCTAATTGCTTCGTCATACTTCTGAGAAGTTCGATTAACTTTTACTAATCGAGTCATATGCCATTATGTTAGATTGTTGAATTTTGGTGATTAGGGAAGGGAATTTTGAGTATCATTGGGCAATTATGTATTTCATGTAAAATGGATATTTCCAGTACAGAAAACACAGTTAGAAGAACAAACTGTCAGATGAAAGAAAATTGACTCTTTAGTTTTGAGGGTAATTAGGAGTAGCTGGTTTAGTTCAATAACAGCAAGATATGAGGCCTCAGGTTCACATATTGCTTTACGATGAGCAAGGTTGCTGCTCTTTCTGCACATGTTTGCATTTTATTGTGAATATACAAGCTTATTACTAGTCATATGCTAGAAGGAAAGTACTGCATATTGGAGGCAAACTTATTTTTGAATGTTTCAGTCGTAACTTTGGTTTCTTGTTAGTAACATTTTTTCTGGTTTCAAAAGTTAGTAAAAAGATATGGTTCCTGTGAGGTAATAAGAACGTGTGCTCCTTGGTTAGGATCCCTGTTAACATGCCATAACTGTAAAATTAACACCTGTTTTCTGCACATTCTGTAAGATTGTTTTAGTCATGATAGTTCTTATGATCTCTTCTTAATTGTATCAGAGAAACCAGCCACTATGCGCAAGATAACAGTTTGAGCCCACGGTTTTGTTAGTTATGTCATGGTTTATAGTTTATACTAGTGATCTTGATGGTTGACAAACAAACAGTTACACCCTTTTATTTGCAAAATTTATCATTGAACTAGGGATATCCTGCTTGGAGTCCTTTGTTTGCTGAAAAAAACAAATTTTTTTTTCAACCTTCAACTGCCATTTGAGCTCTAGCTTGATGACTACCTTTTCTCTTTCAAAGTAGAATTATCGGAACATGAATAAATGGTTTGTCTTTTTTCTGGTACAACTGATGTCTGTTGTGTCGGATCAGAGATCAATTCATGTTTAGATTATCGGGCATTCCAGCTGGATTTGTTCTCATGGTACTCTTGTGTGGGTTTTATTTGTTTTAAATCGGATTGTGTTAGGTGTATTAGATTGTTTTAGAATACAGGCTTGGTGTCATTGTTCCTAGGTCATATCGTGTATCTTGTGTCAGCCTTAGTTTATGTTGGCTGTAGTTGTGTTATCCTTAATATTACTTGCTTGATGCTTCCTCTCTCCTTTAAAAAAAAATGTTACTATTTAAGCTGAATGCTCCTTGACTCGTTGTAATCACAGCTTGTATTTCTTGTATTCTTAATCTTATGGAAAACTTGATGTTCATTTTATCTGTGGTTTAACAAATTTTCATTGTTCTTGCAGGAGGAGAGCAGGACTATATGCTTTCATCTTTGTTTTGTTTCTTAATATGCTAGAATTATTCAGTTCTGTGACCAAACAAGGCTTTTGGATGAACACGAGTAATTCGTTTTCTCATTTATTTCACCTTTCATGTGGATCTCAGCTTTCTGCTGCATGGAATAAATAACCTGTTTAGTGTTAATATAGTGTGACAATGGTACTATTTGAATTTGTGCATTACCACACGGTCCCTTCTTTGTGTCTTTTCACTCAGCTAGTGCAGTTGTTATTTGGCTTGTTGTCTGAGTGCTTGTCCTGATCATGCTAAACTGCAATGGTGTTCATTAGCTGTCTCTTTCCTATGGCCCTTCTAGTCATAATAAAGCTGCTTTCCAAACATTGGTATACAGATTTGGATCCTGGCATTGTTCATCAAAGGGGTATTTCATTTCAATTCAAAACTCTGTTGATTTTGCTCTTTTAA
This sequence comes from Cyperus esculentus, assembly GCA_030179965.1. Lineage (NCBI taxonomy): Eukaryota > Viridiplantae > Streptophyta > Magnoliopsida > Poales > Cyperaceae > Cyperus > Cyperus esculentus. Next base: position 704,422 of record JASGLE010000007.1, on the reverse strand, counting down.
TGAAATAAATATTGGCCCTCCCGAAAAAAAGAAAAAAGGAAAAATAAGTATCTGATGTTTACATTTGTGGTATTTTTATCTGTTTTGATCTGTGGTAGTATTAATAAAAGGGAGAATTAGATGTTTGCCATTCCAAAGTTGCAAACTTAGAAATTTGCCATTACAAAAATGAAGTTTAGAAATTTGCCTCTATAAACATGATGTATTTGTATAATTGCCATTCCAACCCAAATTTTATATGTATTTGACAAAATAAATATTTATAAATACATTTTATAGGACGAATATTTCAGTATTTCCCAAATTGCCCCTCGTACCTTTGATAACCATCCTTCCTGCTGTACACTCTTCAATAACAACTCATTTACACTGATGTTTTCTCATCTTCCCTCTCCTTGGCTTACCGCTCCCTCTCTCGTCTGCGCTAAGATTCCCCCTCCGTTGGCGATGGCTTCCCGCGCCCTCTCCCCTGTGCCAAGAGACAATTCAACACCAAATTCTATGATTGTATTGATTTCTATGGTTTTGTAGGAAGTGGTATTGTAAGATTAATTGGTACGCAACTAGGTTTGTGCATGAATTAATTGATACCTGCACTTAGTTTGGTATCAAATTGGTACAGAATTAATTGGCACGGAATTAGGTATTTAGTTTTGTACTGGTAAGAGTCTATTTCCAGTGGTATAACAGCTATTCGATGAAATGCACGAAATGTCATTTATCGATTTTAGCAAAGTATTTTTTGTTGAGGTTCGAACGTGAGGAGGCATAGTGGCATTTATCGGTTTTTTCTAAGTGGTACTCAAGTTATACGTACCGCCACGCCACAAATTGGTCATATACTGGTACTGGTACATGATGAGAACGTTATAATAATTCCATAAAAAAGGAGCTGACGCTTAGGCACAAAACTTTTGGTTTGGGAATAAGAGAGCAAAACATTACATGTGAAGGAAAAAGTGTCGCATCCCAGTTTTAGATCTAAACTAATTGCACTAACTGGATACATAGCAGTAATCATCCTTCAAAGTTCAACCAATGTACAATGCAGACCCGGCAGCATACAATACAAGTGAAGCAATTAATCACTCATGCTGCAGTTGGGAACAATACCAATACCACAGGGTGCACAAAGTATTTCTCATAACAGACCTATTATATATCGTTGAGGAATAATTCAATTGCATGCCAGTAATTGACTTATTGTACAGAACCAATCATACATTAGAGATTATACTTAAATTAAATTTCCTAGCCTCATCTCTATTCAATCTGATCTGAAACTGTACCATCTAATTGCTCGTGTGTAAAAGAAAGATAGCTATAATCTGTCATCTCTAATAAGCCGAGTTATACATTTCTCAATGGCAATTATATAAATATATCATGTTTATAGTGGCAAATTTCTAAGTTTGTAATATAAATTTATAATCGTCTTTCTCTTCTTGTGTAAATGAAAACAATGTTCTTTAGATGAGATTTAGTAACTGAAATGCACTCTTGTTGGTACTGTTGCTAATCTTTGTTAGAGGCGAACACAGCCTATACACCGCAAAACTCCCGAACGATACATTCTGTGTGCATTTAGGATGTACATAAGACCAATGTATGCCTACTGTTTTATAGTTTATACTAATCAAAGATTTGTTTTGGGTCTGCACCGTGGTTGCAAATGACAAAACACATGAGATGAATGATGTATCAATACCTACGAAAGACTGAAAAAAGAACAAATACTGATCGATGGTATTAAGGTGGAAACCTAATCTATGTAGAAGAGATTCTTAACCCTAATAAAAGGAGATTGAATTTTTTGATATGAAAGTTCTATCTTCCTCAAGAAATAAATCTCAGCCGTTGATTGTTTACTTAGATTGATCACCACTGTTGATATACTTTAATGTCTCAATTCATTAAAATTTAAGACTCATATCAATTTTCTCAATTTAAGGTCCATCACATATTATCTTCAAAATTTATTATAAGAAATAACAATTTCAGTCCAAAGCATAACGTAGACTATTTACTAGTACATTCAATTTGGCTCCACGACATGTCCATGGAATCCAAGATGTAAATGTATCAACTGTCATTCTGTCTAAGTGTTGGGCGGTTTAGAAAGCATCTGGGAGACAGAAAACTCCATTAACAAACTTACCCATGCGGAACACTGGGCATGCACTTTCAACTCGGAATATAGTACTTGCGTCAAAAAATTCACCTAGAACTATAATAATAAAAAGGGAAACATCTTGCGTCCATAGAATATTTCTATAGAATTACCATCATAGACACAAATGTCACATAGTGGGTCCCACCTGTCACACTCTATGATGGAAATTCCGTAGAAATATTCTATGAATGGTAGTAATGACCCTAATAAAAATTGCCTAGTAGAATTGAACTTTATGGTTGAACCATCTCATTTTCTCCGCATAGAACTAGTGGTGTAGGTCAAGTATTTCTCTATTTGAAACAAACCTCATTCAATTTGAAAAGTAATTTATGTTATTGGCCCTCATTCTTTTCGATAAAAAATTTATTTACTTTTCTATATGATCAACCCCGATAATTATAAGTTTGCCTCCTCATCTGGGAGACTAGCTTTACTTCCAAGGGAAAGTAGAATAACTATAAGGTGATTAACTATATAGAACTGTTGATTACGATCGATTAGAGGTTTGTTTTTCCTTTTGTGTTCTTTCTTTGGGTTTTTTAGAGTGAGCATATTTTGAATTGCTAACATAAATTTTGATGCAATCTAGTCTCATTAATCTATCACATAAGTAGCATATACATGCATGGGTTGAGCAAAGCTGTCCACTACTTCGCAGTCAAACTTAGGCAAGAGCCCTACATTTTGGAAAGCAATCAATATTTTTAGTTATAAATATTTGGAAAATGTGATAATATGTTCGCGCAATTCATAACATTCGAAGGATATTTGTCTAATTTAGAATCCTAAATTTATTTTTTTATTATAAAGAAAAATCCATAAGATTATATATATATATATATATATATATATATATATATATATATATATATATATATATATATATATATATATATATATATGAGTTTGGCACCAGTGAAGATGTGAGGTGAGGGGAGATTTGCATGATTTTGTCATTCGCATAGTATTTCACTCTCATTATATAAAAAGGTAGAAGGCATTTGTTGATTAGTTTATTTATATTTTTGCTAGAAAAATAAGATATTATAGGCAACAGTTCCTCTATTGCGAATTAATAATTTTGACAATTCAATAATTATTTTGAGAAATCAGAGAAAATCTATAAATTTATATATATATTTTTTATTTTAAGGTTTAATTTATTCACTACACCTCAACTCTAATATATTGAAAAATAGAATTTTGATAAGACTAAATTTATGGAGAAAGGGTATCAGATTTCAAGTCTAATGTCCTTTTTTTTGCACAATTTGTAGAATCCACTAATCACTTGTTTACTAGATGTGTTGGTGTACTTAGGTTCTAGGATTTTGTTCATATTAATAATCAACAAGGAATTCATCTAGATTTATCATTAATTGATAATCTTTGGCATAGTATTATGAGTTTGGATTCAGAAAATAAATAGTTTTGCCAAACTGCTTTACCAATTTTAGAATAGCAAATATGGAATTATAGAAATAAAATAGTATTTTAGAGAGACGGCCAGTATAATTGTAAAACTTTATTCACTAAACTTTTTTGATATTGGTATGTGATAACAGGACTTAGAATGGATTTAGATGAAAGATGCAATCAAGAATTGATTACTATTCTTGATGATGATAGAGACTCTTTCATTTTCATTTTGTTTTTTTGCGTTTTATATGTAGTATGTAAAGGCTTTTATATTCTCTCCTAGGAAGAAATTGGAGAGGGTGAATAAACTTTTCACTATTAAAAATTATTTGTGATTCAACTCCGACTGATCATTGTTTCTTATTTACTAACTGTAATATAATATTTAACAAAAATAATATCATTTAATCTTAATATACAAATGACAAATTTTCTCTTGTTCATTCTTTCTTCTTCTTGTGTTTCTTCCTCCATTCAATATTTCAATTGTGCATAAAGGGCAACTAGCTAGTAGCAAGAGCCCAATGGACCTTGTTACGGTGTACATGATACATATTACATAACAAAGAAACCAAAGCAGTTTGGTATTCAAGAAAATTTTACGTGCCTTTATTTGGTAAATTTCTTGAAGTGTAATTTTTAGACTTTTATTTTTCATTTTTTTAAATGAGTATTTTTTTTGTCTATATTAAAATTGTCTCTTATCTAATATCTCCTCTCTTAGAACAAGAAAAGTATATAGAGAAACTAATGACACTTTGGTCTTCTTAACTTTATAACATTTTTTGGAATTCAAACAAGTACACCAAAAGCTCGTTTGTGAGAATTATTTAAACATCATATTGAAAGCCTGAAATGACAAAACGTACAAAATGTAAAAATATAAAAACTTGTGACATAATTAACTGGTGTTGTTTAATTTCCGATACTACATCTTCCCTCGAGGTTTAAATTTCATTATCCTCCGGAAGATGGGGAAGATATATTTCATGGTTAATTCTCCTCTTTCATATCGAGGTTGAATTAATTTGTTTGTTCATAAAAATCAAGAGCGTGTAGCATGGAGATGGAGCCCTGCTATCAGGTGATCCATCATCATGAGTGGTAATTTGAAGCACCCAATCGATGATGCCCAAATGAGAACTGAGGGAAGGGGTACGGAAATCTACGTACAATACAATCCAATGATGAAAGCCCAAAACCCCGGATTGTCCCCTGTAAAATATTCCTGTCTTTTTCCCATTAATTTGTTACCGTGTTATTTTTATTTTTACCGACACACCCAATTAAAAAAGAAGAGGAGGGATCCATTGACAATGCTTATATTGACAATCTTGACAATGATTATTTCTAAAATTTTGTACGGTAAAAAATCTTTAAAAAAAATTATGGATGGATTAGTTAACTTATATATAGATAATGTTTCAAATTTCAATCAATTTGAACATCGTATGATGCATTATCAAAACTTTGTATATTTTTTTTAACAATTGTAATATAGCGGATCTCTAAAGAGCTATCAAATATCGCTCAAATTAAATACAATCAGAAACATAATCAATCTAAAAGTTAATTAATAATTCCGTACATTTTGTTCTAATTTTTTAAGATTTTTTATGAAAAATTGAAATATAGCATTGTCAATACTGTCAAAATAACCATTGTCAATGGATCCTCCTCTAAAAAGAATGAACACAGATAGAGAGAGAGAGAGAGAGGGAGGGAGGGAGAGCGAAAGATGATGAGAGAATGGAGGAGCATGGCATGGGAGTTCAGAATGAGCAGCAGGCAAGGCAGCTAGCGGCCAAGGAGAAGGCCCCAGCTCCAGCAGAGGGGAGAAGGAATGAATGAATGATGGCGTTGTACGTACATGCAGGGCAGGGCAGGGAAGGAAGGGAAAACAGAAAACTCCATGGAAAAGGCACCAGCCTTTCTATACCTTACCCCCCCTTCGTGCGAAGAAAGTTGTGGCGACACAATCATGGAGCGACACAGAGATGCCACGACTTTTCTCGTATATGAGTATGACCATCCACCCAAGGCATCTGCATGCAGATGCAGTTGTGCGAGATGAGAATAAGGACAAATCAAACTATCAAAGAGGTGTAATTTGGATATTAACCTAGAGTATTTAATTTCTTTTATTAGATAAAGAAATCTGTAAGACCTACCATCTATTGATGGACAGTCCATAGAAGTAACAAACGGTATGCTTCGCAACTATGTGGAACGTTTGGAAGGAGAGGAATAGGCGAATTTTTCGTTCGGTTTCCACTCCACCTGGTGTGCTTCGAATGGCCATCTGTTCTGAAGCAGAACAGTGGAGACGACACTGCTAGGAGAATTTTATGTTCTTTCAGATTTTAGAATTTTGTTTTAGACTTTACTTACCGTGCTCATTTTCATTAAAGACATATATGTAACATAAATAATATGTACTCCACCATTTTTTGTTTAATAAAAATTTGGCAGACTTTTGTCTGCTCCTCAAAAAAAAAAAAAAAAAAAAAAAAAAAAAAAAAAAACAAACGGTATGACACATGAACCCTATATGGGCTCAGATGTAACAGTTACACTCACAATGTAACTTCTATGGACCGTCCATCAATGGACGTATGAAGTTTCTGTAAAGAAAACATATATTTGGGGGTAGGGGTGTAATTTTGATCAACATATTGTCATTTTATTTTTCTATGCAAACAACGTATTATAATTTGACAAGCATTTTGCGTCCATACGTTCATAGATGTATAAAGAATGTAACAAATACACTACGAAATGTAATGAATACATTCCAAAATATAACATATAGACGTTATGAACATCTTTTCTATGGACGCTAGGTATTACTCTTATAATTTTGGATTTTGGGGCGGGGGATGTTAGATGTATCATGTAATAATTGATCAACACATTATAATTTCATTTTTCAAAGCAAAACTTATCAAGATTTAGGCTATAGTGCTACGATATTTAGTGAATAATTTTGCTACACGTTTTTGTAACAATGGATATATCAATTTCAAATTCGAACGGACGATCCAAACAATTTAATATGATCTCCATATTCAAATCTTCATTGTGATAAAACTTTTTATTTTCTAGAAATTGTTTTATATTGTTAAAGAGGATACAAAATCGTGACTATTGACGGTTCATAATTCTTTAGATTAATGAAAATTTTACCCTCTAAAAGTAAGAAACAAAAAATTCCAATTCTTTTTTTCTCAAAAGAGGTTTGAAAATGAAGATCATGTTAAACGATTTGGATCGTCTTCATGTCAGTTTCGTTCTTCACGTTATTTTGAGGGTAATTTAGAGAAAGAAAAAAATTTGCGGGTGTGGGCCATGAGGGGACTATATAGGGCTGGAATCTGGATTGTCCCATGTTGTATATATTTGGTATGGTACCATTTAACACTAGATTAGAATACAATATTTTCTAAGCATTTTTTTTTTTTTTTGTTTTGAGATAAAGATGAGAGTCAAGCCACTCAAATTTAAATATGTATAAAGATCTTCCGTTCGGATTTCGAATCGGCAACTTTCTGTATGGAGAGCATTGCCCTTAGCCACTAGACTTCTACGTGTCCTGTGAAGCTCTGCTATAGCTCCCAAACTAAACTTCTATAGCTCCGAAAATATTCTAATAAGAAATTTTTGGGCATGTGTCTTATGAAGCTCTGCTATGTCTACAAATGAAATTGAGCTTGGGTATTCAGCTCGTACCTAGGTTGTTAAACGAGCTGGCTTGGCTCGCTCTCTTAGCGCCGCGAGTTCGCACATAGTCCAGACTGAGCTAGCTCAGCTTATTTACACCCTCTAAATTATGAAATCATAGACCCTTGTACATTCTATTTTTATTTTATAATAATGCAACCAAAACTCATGACCAACTCTAAACAGATCCTTTGAACTAACTATAAAATTATTTTGACCAAAGAGTTTTTCTTATTACTTTTACGTACGTTCATCGTATAGGAAGCTATTTAAACATTAGAAAAACGCTAATTAGTCTTTACTCTCTCTAATCACTCTCTACAGTGGCGGACCTTGAGCCGAAATTAAGGAGGGGTCAATCAAATTTAGTTGAGTTTACAAGATATATTAACCAACAATTTTAATGATTTATAGGTAATAATTAATTTTTGGGGGGGGGGGGGGGGGGGGGGCAAACTTTGAATATTGAGTAATAATTCATTGATTTACATGTGTATTTTACAAAATTTCAAATATTAAGGGGGGTAACTACCCCAGGTGGCACCAACAAAGGTCCGCCCCTGACTCTCTAGTCTCTAGTCTATTTGGCAAATGAATGAATAGAGTTAGAATAGTGTCATTGGATTAGTAAAGATGAAATAGTAGAAAGAATAGTGATATTTTGAATTATTCGGAAGAGTAAAAATATTGTTTGACAAAATTAAGGACTATTCCACAAGCCACATGAGAGCACTAATTCGGTATTCCACCAGATAGAAGGAATACCGGAATAGTCTAATTCAAGTGCTAATTCCATTTTGCTAATTGATGTTTGGCACATATTTTTTTGGAATAGTGATTTACTTTCACTATTCTATTTTGTAATAGAGGTGCCAAACAACCCAACATATAGGGTGTGTTTGGCAACCAAAAATTGGAATAGAATAGCAAAATAATAGCTATTCCATGTGCCAAACAGAAAATAGCTATTCGAATAGCTCTAAAAAATTGCTAATCTGCTATTCCTCCTATTTGGTCGAATAGCGGAATAGCTATTCGAATAGCTCTAAAAATAGCTCTAAAAATATTTATAACAATACTATTCCAATTGTCATTTGCCAAACAATATTTTCACTATCCGAATAGCTCTAAACATCACTATTCTTTTTACTCTTCCAACAACCACTAATCCATTTTTACTAATCAGATAGCACTATTCTATTGCTATTCCTTGATTTGCCAAACGGACCCATATAGTAGAGTAAGAGCTAGCATCCACCCTTTTTACTTATCCATCAGTCCACCGTTTTTTCAGTGAACAAATATCATTTTTCAGTAAACATTTATATCTTTCCAATCAATAGATATAGTTTTTCAATAAACAGGTACACTACGGTTTCAGTGAACATTTATGCGACTGTAGTAAGCACATGGGTGCGTGGTGTGTCAGAATTGTGAGAGGAGTGGATGGGTGGTTTACTGTAGTAAGCACACGGGTCCAGTGAACATTATGTAGTTCATAGCGCCAGCCATTGGATTGTCTCGAGATTCGTGTCAGCGCTGATCTCGAGGCGATCCAACGGCTGACGCTGTGAACTGCATAATGCAGTAAGTCAGGAACGAGCACTCTACTTTGTAAGGGGTGGACTCTACATGTTTCTCTATATAGTATATACTATATATTCTTTTATGAGGAGGGATCCCTTGACAATGTTAACTTTGACAATCTTAACAATGGAATATTTAAAAATTTTATAAAAATTCATAAAAAAATCTTAAAATTGAAAAAAACTTATGGATGCATTACTTAACTTGTAGATCGATATTTGAAAATTTTCAAATTTCAATCAATTTGAACACCGTTTGATGGCTTATTAAAATTTTTTGTATTTTTTAACGATTGTAATACAACGGATCTTTGAAGGACTATCAAATATAACCTAAATTGAATATAATCGAAAACATAATCAATCTATAAGTCAAGAAATAATTCCGTGAACTTTTTTCTATTTTTGAGAATTTATATGGTTTTTTACAAATTTTTGAAATATTTTATTGTCAAAATTGTCAAGATAAGAATTGTCAATGATCCCTCCTCTTCTTTTATATAATATATAGTATATAGTCATGAGGAGGGATCCATTGACAATGGATAACTCGACAATCTTGACAATCCCACTTTTTAAAAATTTATAAAAAATCATAAAAAATCTTAAAAATAGAAAAAAAGTTTACGGAAGTATTGCTTAACTTATAGATTGATTATATCCGATTATATTCAATTTAAACAACATTTGATAGCTCTTTAAAGATCCGTTAAATTATAACCATGAAAAGTGCACAAAAATTTGATAAGTCATTAAACAATGTTCAAATTAATTGAAATTTGAAACACTATCAATCTATAAGTCAAGTAATATATCTATAAATCATTTTTCATTTTTAAGATTTTTTATGATTTTTTATAATTTTTTTATAAATTTTTTAAAATATGCATTATCAAGATTGTCAAGTTATCTATTGTCAATGGATCCCTCCTCGTTAGGAGGTCATATACATATATTTATCCAGCAAGCTGAGAGTGCTCACACAGGATCCAACATCTGGTCTCCGCCCCAGTGAAGACTGAAGACGGAAGAGACCTGAATTAATTATAAGTGAATGGATAGTCATTCTCTTCGCCCGGCAAATTCCACTCATCCACTCCCAAGTCCCAACTGCTGGATGATACCTTTTTATGGGTTGCTTTTCTCAATAATTACCACGATTCTTTGAAGCACAAGATCATGTAAATATTATGTGCGAATAATCTTGTAGTTGTGCTACTAAATTTTATTTGCTAAATTAAAAAATTAATAAAATCCATTATTCTGCAAAATTAATGCATATATAGTTTTGAATTTAGTAGAACTATTGTGACATAAAAGTTCTAAAACAGTATATTTAGATTTCTTAGTTAAATTTTGGTTTATGTTATTCAATAATTTTATTAATCAAAATCTCATGGATACATGCCTTTTTTTTTTTTTTGTAACTTGCAATTTTTTTTAAGATGGGCCCAATAAAATAATGAATGTTTGCACATGAAAAATTATGTTATTTAAAAAAATCTTAAACAAGTACAAGATTCTAATTAACAAAGAAAATTGTCTTTCTCATGAGAATTTGATAGACAAATTTCATGGATCAAATTTAAGAATTTTGAAGTATATTTTATGAATCAAACCCACCAAAAAGTCTCGTGATAGCTTTACTACTCTCTGAACCCCAAGTGCAAAAATCTAAAAATTTTGACTTTTTGAGCTCCGGACAACGTACCTTAATCATAACAAAAGGCTAAAAACTTTAACGCACCACTTTTGTTGTTGTTGGGCATAGAAGAACCGTGTAACTATTTTTTTTTCTCCCCTGATAAAAAATAAAGGTCATCATCATTGCCCGTTTGATGCGCCAATATTGTCATGCATGCAATTCCATGAGTGGGCCAGATTTTGTGGGATAGTCATATATAGTACCCCCTCCGGCCCCCTCCCCTTCGTTCAAGCATGCAAAGTTATGAACAGAGATATTCTCGCCGATGTCGTATGTTGAGAATTACAAGACGTCGATGATGGCATGATGCGATTTGAATTGAATGAATGGGCACAGCACAGACAGACAGACAGGCATTCATCGAATGGAATTTGTGCATGAATAACATGTAGAGTCCACCCTATCAAGTAGACTACCCATCTACCGTTTTCACAGTTCTGACACACCACGTGCAGCCATGCAGGGGCGGAGCTTCCTTGTAGGAAATTGGGCTATGCCCCCCCTTTGTACACCAAAAGTTATAAAAATAGGATTCATTTTACATGTAATTTTCTATTTGATATAGAATTGGCTCCCCCTAATCACTTAGTATAACAAATTATTATCTATTGGCCCTCCCTTAATTTCAATCCAAGCTCCGCTACTGCATCCATGTGCTTACCATAGTTGCATAAATGTTCACTGGAAATCGTAGTATACATGTTCACTGGAAAATGGTATCTATTAATCGGAAAGATATACATGTTTACTGAAAAATGATATTTGTTCATTGAAAATACGATGGACCGGTGAACAAGTAAAAGGGGTGGACGCTGCCTACTACTCTGTGTGCATCGCCTGAATTAATTCAGGAATTTTTGCAATTGAATTTGGGAGCAGTCGAGACAGCTGTTACGTACCGCGCAATAAGATAAGATAACATAACATGCTCTTAATATTCTGCTGATAATTCGGCTTTTAAGCGAATGAGCATCCTCCTGGTTATACTGTTAAATCTCATATGTGCATAGTGCTTCTTGTTGTTGTTCTATGAATGTGTTGTCGTGATTGGACTTCCTTTGTATGTTTCTGTAGGTCATTTAGTGTTTTCTCTCTCTCTCTCTCTCTCTCTCTTTTTTTTTTCCGAATGATAACAAGTTATAGTTCATTTCAAAATTTTGAGAGAGGTACTGAACAATCTGAAATGTTCGAACATTTTTTTTTAAAAAAAATAAGAGATCGAATTTTATTTTTTTTTCTTCTTGTCCTTACCAAAATAAAATTGTAGTCTTATTTGAAATTAGTTTTTCTGCAATGAAAGAAAATGAAAAGTGTAATATATAGAACATCCAGAAGTTAGCACAAATTTCTTACACAGATAATTTTGTTGACCATACTATTATTTTTCATTGATCATACAGCTCAAAATAAGAAAATATTTTTGTAAAGTTGTAGGAATTTCGATCGTATGTTAGTATTTCAACTTAAGCATCCGCATCCCTGAAATATCAAATACATTCAACACATCTTTGAAACCTAGCTAAAGACTAATACTATAATTATAATTGAGATCTGAAAGTTTCTTTAGAAATTCATTCAACACATTTTTGAAATCTACTCATTTCTAATCAGAAATCACTCTATGAAAGACTTTCTAAATTAGAAATAGCAATGCGGATACTTGAGTGCTTATCCTCTGTAGCGTTGCATTGTGTAGCGCAGGATGTGAACCATTAGATCATCTCAAGATTCGAGCCAGCACAGATCTCGAGATGAACTAACGATTCGTATTCTGCGCTACACAATGCAGCGCTACGTAGAGAGGATATGAAATCCGGATACTTACAACTACAAGCGATTTGAACTTGGACGAGTAGGATAGAGGGGGAGAACACAGAACAGTGAATTGGTTGCCGAGAAAGTTGGGCAGTTGTCGAAGAAAAAGCCGAGGAAAGGATACATACGTCAAAGACGAGGCACTGAGGCAGACGTATGCGTTCCATTAACATTTTCTCTCTACTACAGGAAAGCATGACAGCGGTAAAGATAAAAGAAAGCTTCACTGTATGTATATGATCAGTAGTGTACTGCACCTTGCGTTTGGCAGGTGCAGTAAGTATAGTAGCGTAGATAGTAATTTAAGATGTCTAAGTTAGAGGAGGGATCCATTGACAATATCAATTTTGACAATCTTGACAATCCTAATTTCAAAAAAATTGAAAAAAATAGTTAGAAATTCTCAAAAATTGAAAAAAGTATACGGAACTATTGTTTTAAGTTATAGATTGATTATGTTTCCGATTATATTTAATTTAAGTGACGTTTGATAGCTTCTCAAAGATCCATTAAATTGTAACCGTTAAAAAATGTATGAAATTTTGATAAGCCATCAAACAATGTCTAAATTGATTGAAATTTGAAACACTATTAATCTATTACTTAAATAATACATCCATCAACTTTTTTTCATTTTTAAAAATTTATATGATTTTATTCAAATTTTTTAAAGTTGGGATTGTCAAGTTAGGCATTGCCAATGGATCCCTCATCTTTAAATTATCAAACGGAAGTGATTTAAGGTGTAGTAAGTTAACGCACCTATATAGGTGCTTTAAACTAAATCACCAACATTTCACATCTTTTATTCATTTCATCCACTTTACTTCATCTATTTACTTCATTACCACCAAACACCAGTGCGTTAAGGTGATTTGGCATTTTACTCCGATTTAACTTACTACGCTTGCCAAATGGGGGTGTCAGATTACTGGTTTTTCTACAGGGGAAATGTTGTTTATGTAGAACCTTTTAACTGATATAACTAATGAAAAAACCTGACGTTAATTGAATTTTTTTAAGAGTGATCTTCATATAAAAGTACCAGTGTAGATCAAATTTAATAATTTTTTAATATTTTTGTACTATTTCTTAAGCGTGGTAACTGTTGAATATACAATTTAACAAACAAAATGTTACCAAAGCAATGCGATGCCTCGATCCTAGTTCTAAGCCAATGCTCGGCATTGGACCCCGGAATTCGGGTGCGTATATATCCTTATCCTAATAAGAGATTAGATTTTTTTGATATGAAAGTTCTATCTTCCCAAAAATAAATCTCAGTCGTTGATTGTTTACTTAGATTGATCACTACCGTTGACGTACTTTAATGTCTCTATCTATTAAAACTTAAAACCCATTTCAATTTTCTCAATTTAAGATCAATGACATATTATCTTATAAATTTATTATAAGAAATAACAATTTCAGCCCAAAACAAGGCGTGAGCTCTTTACTAGTAAATTTTTAAACGTATATATATAAGCACAAATTGGAATAGTACCCTTCATCTCTGGTTATTTGGACTCTGTCCGATTCCAATACGTATTTCAAAATTCAAACTGAACAACCACGTATTGTCTGCGAATAATATTTTCTTTGTGTACTTATATGTCTAAATATAAGAAAAATAAATATTATAAAAAGGGCATTGCTGGTGTACAACTTAAATATAGTGTACAACTGAAATTATCATACAACTTTTGTTGTGAGCCCTTGTTTGTCAAAAAGGATAACATGGTCATTTTATGCATTAACTAAAATTTGGCATGTATTAATTGTTTGAAGTATAATTACTTATAAGTATTTTAAATGTCTAATTTCTATATTTATCAACTTTAACATAATTTACAAGTTATCAGTTATAAATTATAATAACAAATTAATTAATGAAAGAAAACAAATTCAAATTCGTAGTATGCAATCTCCCATCTCCCATGCATTTCCCTTCGAATGTTCTGGTGTTCAAATAATGCAAACATCAGCTAGAGCCTAGATGAATCGGAAGCAAAATCTATATATATTAGCTGGATTAGTTTGCATGGAACCTTATGTTTAACAAATACATTTTTAATTAATTTCTATCATAATCGAGGAAGGGGAGGACATTCAATCTCAGGCAATTTCTGCCAAGATTTTTATACTCAACCATGTAATTTATGGTGGCCTTTACATATCATTTCATTACTTTGAGTTTGAGGTTACCAATGGTGTTCAATTTGGTGCGAGGAGAGTGAAGGATCACAAAAGGAAAAATCTTCTCGCGTTCATTTCATCCAGACAATCCGTTCAGCTTCCATTTTTGAAGATTGCAATTTGTGAGGGAGCGTGCTATAAGATGTGCATTGTTGGGTTATCTGATTTGATTATAAAAGGGAATACATTTAACCGTAATAAAGGCCATTTAATCATATGCGAGGGAAAAAGGGGAACTGGTGGCCACCCAGTAAATACTTTCTATCTATAAATTTTTTGATGTCCATTATACCCATTTATTCGGTAAAAATAGAAATAACTCGTAATCTCTATGAAATGTTATTATTATCATTGGTTGTACAATGAAGATAGTTGTACCGAAATTTTTGGTTGTACACCAGCAATATTCTTATAAAAATATATTAGAAATTTATTATTGTAAATAATAAGTTCTAAAAGAATTCAATATGAATACTTATATATATTTATTTAAAAGTATATTACACAAGAACAAGTTCCAAACAACTATAGAACTAGCATATGAACCTGTGCATTGCATAATCGTTCTTGAAAATAATCAAATTAGAATAAATTGCATGCAACTTGTAATTATAGTCCAAAATATATTCCCAAATAACTTTGTATGTATGAATTTTGAATACCATGTAAATGTGTGTGATCGAGTTATGAATAACCATAATGTTGTTATGAATTTTGACCAGATTTATTATTAGAGTGAGGCTACACTACTATTAATAGTACAAATAAGCTCGTACTACGGCTCCATATTATGACTTTTAAAGTTCAATTAATCGATCTAAACTGCTCAATGTGATCTTCATATGTTAATGTAGTTGTAGACCAAATTTTATATATTTTTTTAATTTTTACTTTTTTTTAGATAATTAGAAAATGACTTGATCGAAACATCATGAATCATTAAAAATTGTGGATTTTTTTTTATTTATCTAAAAATATAGTTTCAAATAAAAAATATATAAAATTTGGCGTATATTAACATTTATATGTGGAAATCATGTTGAATAATTCGGATTGACCACTTAAACTTTGTAAATGATAATATGAATCCGT
Source organism: Cyperus esculentus (assembly GCA_030179965.1). NCBI lineage: Eukaryota > Viridiplantae > Streptophyta > Magnoliopsida > Poales > Cyperaceae > Cyperus > Cyperus esculentus. Next base: position 688,713 of record JASGLE010000007.1, on the reverse strand, counting down.
AATACCCGATGATCCGTACTTTTATTAGTATCAAAGCCTTACTCTCTTTTTAATTCCTAAATTTGATTTTCAAACATTTTATTAGTAAAATCAAGTCATTTCTTCAACTTTTATTTATAGTAAATTGTTGCTTGAATAATTAATTATTTTGTTTTATAAAAAGATTGAGTTAGGATCCTTCTAGAAAATGTTGTTAATTAATGTGAGTAAACTAATTTAACACGAAAATATTTGTTTTTTTCCTCTGAAAATAAGTTCACCATATACCCACAAAATATGATTTTGATTTCGATTAGTGAAGCTATCCTACCAAAGATTTCAAAATAGAACCTCAAACTAATAGTACCTCAACTAATATATGGATCGGTTTAGTATAATAGTGATATATATTACTTGCCCAATGATTTTAAATACTTTTACTCATTTAAACATAAAATAGCTATCTAGGATAGTTGCTAACCGAAATTATCACTATTTTTCATCCATCCTATGAATTTTGTAGAATGACGAGAAGAAAGAGATTTTTTTTCCTATATAATGAATTTCTTCTTCACTAGAATCAGGCATTCATTTAAATTGATTTGATGCAATCAGAAGCTCCTCAAAAGTCTGTTAATAAAATATTGAGTTAGAACATAATATTTAATCAAACATTAGTTTTTCTAAGCTATATAGTTTAATAAAGTCATAAATATGACTAGAAATTAGAAGAGCACGAGTTTGCAAGACATAAAAGTATTTTATATTGTCTCAAAATTTTAAGGGATCTATATAATTTTAGACAATTTGGAATAAATTTTATTATTTTCCATTTAAACTATTATTCGATGTCATATAACAACAAAAATTATGACCGCATGTACAATATACAAACTGATTAAAATTTGTCTAAAACCAACAAATACAATCGCATCTCCGTGTTTTTTGCCTACCTATTGAATTTGGTGTCCATCTTTGAAAAAAAAAATCTCTTCCCATTATTGGGACAGCCCCAATTGAGGCGCAGTATTAGTGGGCTGGGTCCAGCTTGAAGCGGTTGACAGAGGATCCGAGTTTCATGTTTTACAAATTTTAGTTCATCAACCATTCATCATTACCTCTTTACAAAAGTTATTAATTATAATGGGCAAAAGTTTTAAGTTTAATTTTTATCTAATTACATCAAAATTGTTTCTTTTATTGATGTATAACAATTGAGCAAATTTACATCTAATAACACAGTAGTGAGTATTAGATAAGGATTTGTACACAATTTTGGTTTTGTTTTTTTCTGTACAACTTTTATGCCCTCCACAAAGAAAGGGGGTGGGGGTGGGGGTGGTGATAGTAGAAATCACTTTATCAAAAAAAAAAAAAAAGTGAGCAAATTTTTAGTTGTTGTCAAACTAAAGTTGGTTGTCCAATATTATTCATAAAAAAAAAAGTAGAAAACCTTGCTATATAAATCACGAGAAAAGGTAATTGGCTTTTATACAGAAATTCTTTCCAACTTGTAAATCATAGTAAAAGTCAACAAGTATAATTATGTCTTTCCAGTTTCCACAGGACTTCTCTTAAATACAAATTAAATAGATTATTGTCCTGAAAAAAAAAATGTTATTCTAGCTAGATGCAAGTCTATAACAGTGAAAATCTCCTTTACTAAGCTGAAAAAAATGAAAATTTTGTTGGGAAGAAAAACTCCTAGCAAATTTTCAAGTGCCAGCAACCCGGTTATGCCTTTGTGTGAAGAGGCATAGCCACAGAAGATTAAGTCTTTTCCTTACAGCACGCTTGCAAAATTCTTGCTGAAAACACAGACACAGGAGGAATTTTCAGAGCCGGTCACTCACCAGAAACAATAAAAAGAAAGGAACGTTGAACATCTCACCATCAATACTTTCTCTCATTTTACTGTCTGCTTATGGTACTTTTTCTGTATATTTTTTGAAAAACATTATAAATGGTGTTTGCTGCAGTCAGAAAATTCCAATCAAGCATGTCCAGACAAAACTAAATTATCACTAAAATATGAACAATTCTGCATTATTAATTAATTAGATGTTTGATATATAAGCGACTAAATTATAATCATTTGGAATTTTGGATTTACTCAATTAATTAGACCCCATTTCATAATTAATTCCCCATATTAAATTCTCATAATTAGATTCGCCTTGAGGTACTACAGTAAGGTTCAAAACAGGCCAAACCTAGCTACATATTTTTGCAGGCTACAGTTTTCACTAAAAAAATACACATTGATCAGTGCCTCTACAAACTACATTACCTACTCCTTTTGTAGGAAGATACACAGAAGAGAAGAAAAAAGATATATCATATCACTCAAAAAAAGAAAAGAAAAGAAATGGATAAGGAAAAGGCATCCATCCTGCATCCAGAAATGAGAGTATATTATATATCATCATATCAATACACTACCGTTGGATTAAATTTGATTATAATCTAACCGTTGAAGTTAAAGCTTGGTAAACTGATGGTACTCTAATAGTTGTAGCTGATGGAATGTTTGAGTAGCAATAAAAAAGGAAGTGGCTGCGTGCAGGAAGGCAGGCAGGCAGGGCTGAGGCTAGTAGGAGGAGAGAAGAAATTAGAAAAAGGAGCAAAGGAAAGCAAAGAGAGAAATCCTGCGGTCAGAGATTCTATTCCTATTGTTGCCTGCCCCTCCCTCCCTCCCTTGTCACTCTCCCTTACTGACTCTGCTGCTGCCATTATACTCTTTCAGCCGCTTGCTGTTGCTGTTACTAGCTGCACCTCTCTCTCTGTCTCTCTAGTCAAAATCCCTGCCAAAGTGTAATCATTAGAAGGTGCTGCTGCTGCTGCTTGCTCTATCTCTATCCTCCATTGGGATTATGCTGTGGGAATTTTCACAATTTTAATTCACCCTTTTTGTTACAAATACAAAGCACTTGTTGATATATAGCTGGTTAGATAGATAGATAGCTAGGGTTTATGAGTTCAGGTCTCAGCTGGAGGAGTACTGGAAGGAAGAACTCAGTAGCAGCATTTCTCTAGCTCCTTGTCTCTTCCCCTTTGTCCCCCCAGAAAAGAAAACAAAACAATAGAAAAAAAAAAAAATTGTTCATGATCAACCCTCCCCCCCGGCCTACTAAAAGTGTCTTTTTGAATATTTATAGCTAGGCGCATGATCAACAGATTGATCCATGTATATACCTACCTAGCTACCTCAAATCCTAGCTAGATAGATAGATAGCTAGGTTTCTACATATTATATATGAAGCGGAGGAGTTGAATCAATTTGGAAATTAAGAAGAGAAGAGGAGAGAATTGGACAAAGTATAAGAGATGAAAGTGGAGAGAAGAGAAGGTGATCAAATCAATGGTGACAAGAGTGGTGGTGGTAGCAGTAGTAGTAGTGAGAAGAACAATAATGGAGTTGTGATGCGGCCGTACCTCAGATCGAAGGTGCCGCGGCTGCGATGGACGCCGGAGCTCCACCGGTGCTTTGTTAAGGCCATTGAGATGCTTGGCGGTGTAGACAGTATGTTGTTGACTTTATATATGTTTCTTTATTTATTTATAAAGTAGACTTTATGATTTGACTATTGGTGCCTTCTTCAATTTTATATTAACTACTTTTTCACTTGTCAATTGTATTTAATATTCTTATTACCCACATGTGGTTGTCAAATTCTAGAAAAGAAAGAATATATTGCATTTAGGATTATATAATATATATGTATATAATGAACAGTAACTTACCTGATTAATACATTAGCCAATTAAATTACAAATCTACAGCATTTTTTTTTTTTTTTTGGAATTTTTTTTTTTCAAAAGTTCATGTGGTTTGATATTTATTTTTGCATATGATATATAGGAGCTACACCTAAGCTCATACTTCATCTCATGGATGTTAAAGGGATAACCATAGCACATGTAAAGAGCCATCTTCAGGTTTGCTTAATTTCAATATGATATATAATTTGTTTTGTAACCTTTATTATTCTTCAAGAAGAATATATTTTCTATGAATTAGTTTTTTTTTTTTTCTTCGGGACGAATGTCTTTTTCTTCGAAAATTTCTGTTCTCTTTTTTTGTTTGATAAATTGTTATTTGTTTGTGGATTCTTTGCAGCTGTATAGAAACATGAGAAATGACAACGTAAGGCAAGGTAGGTAACAACTCGGTACTTTTTCGGTTTTTCAAGAAATTTCCAATTTCGAAAAAAGAGCTGTCCGATTTTGACCCTATATACACAGTATTTCAGTATATACAATTAATCTGGTGTTGAAATTTATACTTCATTGGACCTTTTGTGAATATTCAATCCTGCAATCTGAATGTTCCTTAATAAGATTTAGTTATGTATAGTACTAGTTATATCTTTTTTCCAAAAAAAAAAAAATTGTAATCCCTTTTGCATATATTTTGCGATGGCATGAGGAAGTGTAACAGAAAAAAAAAAAAAAAATTCCTATATATTTGTACAAGTTTCCCCTTTTAAGGGTGCTGTTCTTCTTTTTTTTTTTTTTGAAAAAAAAAAAGAAAAAAGAAAATTGTGCAAGTTTCATTAGAAGTTATATATATACAAGTAAATCATGCACTACGTACATTAATTTGCTTGCCATGATAAAAATTAGTGGATTAGCTCTTTTTTCAACGAAATTTCTTTTTTGCACTTTATACCAAAAGATAAATTACATTGGCATGGGTAACAGATCGTTGCATGATGATTAATTAAGCCCTCTTTTGCATGCAATCATGACAACTTAATAATTAGGTCATGCCACCACTTGTATGTATCAGCAAACATGGAAAGGTGTATATAATTATGTACACATAATTAGTGGAACCCTTTTTTGATCCATATATTCATACGTAGCAGGCGTTGCTCAAGAGATCAGAAAGAGGCCAGTGGAAAACAATGGTAATAGTATTAGTGGTGATGAGACTAAAATTGAGAATGATGGTGCCTTTGAGCATTGTTCAAAGAGACCCAGGAAGAAGGAATCATCCCTGCTGCTGACCCCACTGAAAAGGTCGGTAGCTTTGTCTCTCTCCAAATGTTTTCTTGTCACATCACAGAATATTAATGTACACCTCTTTTACTCATATAATTTTTATTTATATCCTTGGTAAAGGGCAAAAAAAAAATTATCTCCTGAATTTACAAAGGTTCAAATAACAAGATGTTTATACTACTTTTTTTTTTTTTTCAGTATTCACTTTTGCATATTGTTAATTTTGTGATTGTCATGTATTTAGATTTTTATGGAAAGCAGAATGGTTATTGAGATTAATTAGCAAGTGCATATATATTTTTTTCTATTTTTAAGGTTTATCCTACTTATGATTTTATTATTATATAAAAATTGAAAGGAAAAACATTCAAAGTACATAGCAAGTGCAAATAGTTACTTCAGGCAAGATTTTGTTCCTTTATAAAGATGAATATTTAATGAATTACTCAAAGTACAGAAACTAAATATTCAGCACTCCTTTAAAGATTTCGATTTGTTCATTAATTCATGCCAAATATTTTCTGCCATCAATTGACATCTTTTTATCTCACGTGACCAATCAAATTAAAATAGATCGAGGATAGAGACAAAAATAGCGCAGAAAAGGCTGTGGGTTGATGGACATGAACAAGCCATGGCAATGGAGGGGAAGAGAATAAAGGAGGCTGGCTTATTGGGCGATGCCCTCTTCATGCGCAAGTGCTGCTTTGGGTGCAGTGAAAATCAAGTTCAAGTGTGCTTCCATCCTTTCAAGGTACATATATATACAAACGAGTAAAACCTAGCGTCCATAGAAAAACTGTCCATAGCGTCCATAAGTTACATTTTAGGATGTATCTGTTACATTCTGTACACATCTATGGATGTATGGACGGTTTTTCGATGGACGCAAGATGTTTCTCTACACAAAAGAGTCTGCTGCTATGCTGCATGACATGAATATATATATATATGCCAGGTTGTGTTGTTCATTGTTGATGTGAGTAGTGTATGCAAAACCTGAAACCTTCCCTTGTCAAACATAAAAAGAAGCCCCTGTTTGGTTCTCTCTTCTGAACTCTGAACTGAACTCTGTTGCACACACATCTTGTCAAGACTTTGTTCGTCCTTAATTCCTTTCTTTCTTGGGTCTCGTTTTTTTCTTTTTTCTTTTCTTTTTACCTTTCTTTCTTTGCATCTAGGCATTTAGCATCCTCTACTCTAGGTCTAGTTTGCTCGTCTACCAACAATGATTCAGGAAAGATTTCATTTTTTTGTCTCTTTTTTCTTAGGAATTTAAAAGAGCATATATACATACAAGGAAGGAATATTTAGTTCCTTTCAATCACTTTTTAATGTCACAAGATCATATTTGCCCCTATCAATTTTTGGATATATAGGTAGTTGGTTAGACAATTATGATTAGACTATCCATAGACTATAGGCAATTGAAAGTTTTAAGGAATATATATATATATACTTTATGGTTAGACTATCCATGGACTATAGGCAGTTTGATAAAAAAAATGTTATAGAACCTTGCTATCTCATATATCTTACCATTAAGCAACGTCAGAGGGAAAATATAAATTAAATTTCTTTTATTTATACTCTATGGTTATATGTGAGTATGACAAGCCATTTTTCTAATTTATATGTGCTTCTAATTTGAAGCTGTCTATTTCAATTTTTATTTACGAATTTTATTTACAAATATTGGTAATGTGCAGTTCTGGAAATCTGTACATATATTGTGTTATAAAAAATGCAAGTCAATTTTCAAATCACAAAGACAATGATTTGAAAATTCTCAAATAATCAACCTAATCCTCAATTTCCATAATTCTCTTCTTGACAGGTACATGAGCAAAACAACGCAACACTATGCGCACCAGCTGAAACACAAGCTGGAACCAGAAAAACAGCTGCTGATCTATGTTCCTTAGAGAAACCAAGATCTTGCATGGAGGAGCAACATGAGTCGAAAAATGGAAACAATGATCATGATGAACTCTCCCTCTCGTTGTCCCTCAACCCGATCACGAGTAGGAACAACGAGAAACCGTCAACGAGCGAGAGCAGCTGCATCGTTTCTTCGTCGAACGGCGGAGGAGAGTTGCTCAACTTGGATCTCACATTGTCCATTCCGGGATCGTAGCTAGCTCTTGAGCTTTGAATCTAACACTTCTCTTTCTGTGTCTATTTTTTTTCTTTTTCTGTTTTATTTTATTTTTCGTTACTATGAGATGTTCTTTATTAGAGTCTAGATGTTGCATGCCCTCTCACCGTAGTACAATGGAATATATATTGCAACTTTTTGTAACTAGCAGCTTGCCTACCAATTTGTAGTGTTCTCCAGCTCAATATATTCAGATTAATTAAGGAAATATTTTTGTTTAAACAACATGTTGATAGATTTTTTACTAGTGAAACTTAGTTGGGAAGGGCAATGTGGTGACTGTAAACGAAGCGAATCGAATTTGATCTAAATCGAACTTGAATCGAATCGAGCTGGAGCTAACCCGAGCTCAAGCTAGAGAATCGAATCGAGCTGGAGCTAAACCGAACTCGAGTTAGCTCGAGTTTGAATCGAGCTCCCAGCCAATATGAGCTCAATTATTGTAATTTTATATTTATTTTTTATATTATTATAGATAATTAGAGCTAAAATAAGTTATATTATTTTGTCCTTCTTTGATAATATAAATTAATTATCTCTATTTTTACTAATTTTATAATAAATTATGATTAAAATTTTTTATTTATTATTAATTCAATAATAAAATAAGTATAAATAATAAAATAGGTATATTATTACAAATAATTTTGACAAAATAGTTTAAAAAATGTGCAATTTACTATATATCGAGCTATTACAAATCGAATCCAAATCAAATAAAAAAAAAATCGAGCCGAACTAAATTGAACTCGAGCTGACAAAAAATCGAATCGAGCTCAGACCGAATTGAACTCGAGCGAATTGCGAGGTACGAACTTTTTTTGCCAGCCCTATTCATCAGATTCTTACCCAAGCGCGAGAACAAAATACCACCTGCATCCAAGGAAAAAAAAACAATATGTAAGAAAAAAAAAATACCAAAAAAAATATATATATATTATGAGTTTTTGGTTAAAAATTGTTTCATTAAGAATTTTGTTATTAAAAGGCAATCCTGATATTATGAAACTTCTATGCTAGTAGTGGTAGTTCTGCAACTCGGCCCAATATAAAATGGTTGAACATGTGCCCATCCCTGCCTCTAGTTAAGATTGCTTCCACTGTTTAAATGCTTGTCTGATGAAGTCTTTTCATTTGAAATAATTCTCTTACTTTCAGTTTGCTCGATGTAAATATTTTTGAAAAATTCTATAACTATATTATTTGGGGACTGCCTAATTAGAATTTTGTTCACAAAATGCCCTTAATAATTTGGGATTATACAGTTGAATTAAGCAAATGGATCATTGTAAAGCGCAATTAATAGCCTCACTGCGTTTTACAAAGCGCAATAGTCATTGAAAAATACGCAAGAGCCATTAAACAATATTATTTTCCAATCTTGTACTATTTTTCAATCTTACCAATACAGACCGAAACACACTACCTCACTACGCTTTGCAAAGCAAATAGCCTCACTTAGTAGATTTATATTTGAGGACCTATACTTAACCTAAAATAGCATACTAATTTTTTTTTTTTTTAAAGAACCATGAGGGAGGCCATGGCCCCCCTAGCCTCCCCTTGTCCCTGTCTCCGAAGGTATGAACACCTCAATATAATAGAAATGAACACCCGACAATGCATTGTATGAACACTCAAATTAGGGCGAACCTTCATTCACCAGAATGTGGAATCTTCGTCCAGTCGTAATAGAATCATTCACCAGAACATTCAAATCTTGGACATCCACGTGGAATCTTTGATGCGTAGGTATGAACACCAAATACATCGACTATGAGCACCTCATCATGGGAGGTATGAACACCATATTTGCACAGATAGTCATTTACCATAACGCTATGATACAACAAATTTGACTATTAAGTGGTGGGACCCGACTTTTAGAGTCAAAATAAATGTGTAATTAATTAGTGGGAATATATATAAATCTTGAACTAGAATCTTAATAAAATCTTGGTGGGGGGCATCTGAGGGGACAAAAGAAGAGGACAAAAAAATTCTCTAAAAAATAAAAGCTCCTACCGCAAACAAATTCTCGTGTAAATGACTGGGCCAATATAATGGACCAACATGGGTACAATCTTTGGGCCATTTACTAGAAAATAACAATTTTAGCGACCCAAGTCTAAATTACAAGGCAGGATTTCTCAAAAAAAAAAAAAATTACGGGGCAGGATGAATATGGTTACAGTTAGGGATGAAAACGGATCAGATAATATCCATCCGTATCCGGATTCGTATTCGGATTTTTGCGGATACGGATATACGGATACGGATACGGATACGGATACGGATACGGTTTTGAATATGGAAACGGATACGGATACGGATAATTATCCGAATCCGGATATTATGGTAATTCGGATATCCGTTTCAAAGGCTTATTATATGTCTTTCAATTGGATTTTTTATGTAGATTTCAAATTTAATGAAGTTTATATCTAATTAGACTTTGAATTCATCTCTTTTATAATTATTTATAACTTGTAACTAATAATATAATGAATATTATGGATTTTTTTCTTAACTAACATGTAATTATTTATGATAATAATGATCCACGATGAACTAATAACATATTTATGATTAGTGATTAATTTTTATAGTAATTTAACCATTTTAGTTAGTGATTTATCATGAAAAAGTTATATAAAATATATTTTTTAATAATAAGTCTAATATCCGAAGTATATTCGTATCCGCATCCGTATCCGTTTAATATCCGATCCGTATTCGTATCCGTAACTATCCGTATCCGTATTCGTATCCGAAAAACTAAAGCGGATACAGATACAATTTTGCTCACTATCCATTGATATCTGATCCGTTTTCACCCCTAGTTACAGGCCCACAACATTAACAAATCACATAGAGAGGTGCTATCGGTTCAGGTAGGGTCCGGATACTATCGTACTTGGATCTGTACCCTAAGAGTGTTCGGGTCCAAATTGTGATCCATATACTTATTTTATTGGTTCCGTTTCGAGTCTGAATCCGTTTTGGGTAGAGTCGATTTCGAAATTTGTGAATTTAAGTATTGCCTAAAGTGTTAGTGTTATTTGAATAATTCACCGGTCAATTGTTAAAATGCTTTATCAATCACAAATATTTCTTTTCTAAAGAATTGCATAAACATATACATATTCACAATTGACAAAATAAGTCTTGATCACATCATCAATTACTTCACTTTTTTTTATTGTGGTATATATCGAGTATCGATATGGGTATTGGGTCGGGTCCTATTTCGGGTCACGCAATTGAATCAGATCCATACTCTGCCCACTATAATATTGGTTTCGGTTTGGATCCAAGTCGGGTCAGGTAGAGCCCGGGTCGGTTCAGGGTAATCGGGTAAATATAGCAACTCTAATCAATATATTTGTATATTTCTGCAAGAGAAAAACCTTGCGTCTGTTGAAAAGCAGTTCATACATTCAGATGTAGAAAGAATGTAACACATATATTCTGTCATAAAACATATACATCACAAAATATAACCTATGAATACTATAGACAGCTTTATGCAACATCCAGAGCCAACCAAGTCAATACAGTTTTGAGAATTAGTCAATGGGAGCGTCATAAATGGGGACGTTGGGAGGTATGCGGTATGCCAATTGAACCGGTACTAAGTCCTTAATTGCTGCCAGTACCAGGTCTCAATCACAACTTCAACTAGATAGTGTACGATGACGACCCACTGAAGATTACTACTGGACAGAGTACCCCACCAAAGAGGAAGCGTTCTCAATTGCAATTCTCATCATTCAATTAATTGTAAGAACTCTGTGATGATCAGCCAAGACAAAGATGGTTATTCGGCTTTCCAATTGTCTTCTAGTTCACAAGGAATTCTTATGTCCGTTGGGTATTATATATCTCATTTTTATGTTGCAATCTTCTAGTTAAAAAAAAAAAAAATGAAGAAAGAAAGATAGAACTCTGGGATTGTATTTCGCGAGGAAAATCTGAAATCTTTTTTCTTACGAGGAATTAGGTTTTTGACTGGAACAAAATTTAAAATATGAAAAATCTTGTAGAGATATATATATATGATAATAAGTCTATCAACTATTTTCCAGCTTTAGTACTATTTGAAAAGGAAATTCCATGAATTTATTGTTGGATTAGGCCACTGAGTCTGAAACTCTGAATCCTTCTTGTGTGATGTCATTTGATAGTGTTGCATTTCTCAATCTGTATAGAGGACATCTTCAAACTATGAAAACCTGAACAAGTAACATCGTAAGTAGAAATAACGGGCAAAAGAACAATTGGCTCAAGCTAATTAATAAAAAATAAAATTTCATTCCAGTTAAGGGAATCTTTTAGAGACTGCTAATGTACTGAATGGTTCAGATTTACTGCGCTGTTACGTTGCAGCGCAGTAGAGGATATGGTTAATATACTATATATATATATATGTATGGCCATTGGCCTTGACTGCACCAACTAAGAAATTCATGAACTAGCTAGCTAGGCTATCATAATCATACAACACAAAGTACAGAAAAAAATGGCGTTAACACTGCTCCAGATCTCGCTTTTGTTTCTCTTGAAAGCTGTCCAGTCTGCTGAGAACTACGTCTCTTTGCCGGGATGCCAAGATAATTGCGGTGGAATTCCCATCCCGTACCCTTTCGGCATTGGCCCCAATTGCTTCCAGTCTGAAGCCTTCAATGTCACCTGCAACACTACAAGTAGTAATGGTAAACCGACTCCTTACCTGGGCTCGAATGAGATTGTGAATATAAGCATCCCCTCGGGACAGGCACGCTTTAATATGCCTATATTATCCCGTATGTGCTACAATACTGCCACCAATCAGGAGGACTATAATGACCTTAAGCCATTGTTCAGATGGTCATTGTTCGTGCTCAATGTCGAGAAAAATAAATTAGTAGTCACTGGCTGTAATACCTTCGCCCGTTTAACCCTTGACAATCTTACTGCTCATTCAGTAGGGTGCCTTTCTACGTGCGATGGCCGAGACAGCTTGATTAAGTACGGAGCGTCCTGCTCCGGAATTGGCTGCTGCCAGACGAGTATCCCGACACCAACAACACTACTCTATGTCGATTTTGATGCCAACTACAACCATTCCCTGATATATAACTTCAGTCGCTGCAGCTACGGTATGGTTGTGGAGAGTAATGGCTTTCAGTTCAACACTGATTATGCCACCTCCGATGTCCCTATGAACGAAAATATGCCGGTCGTATTTGATTGGGTCGTAGGGAACAAAACGTGCAAGGACGCGATCACTGACCAATCAACCTACGCATGCAAAAGCAGTTATAGTGTTTGTTTGAACTCGAGCAACCGAGGTTATATCTGCAATTGCTCAGAGGGTTATGAAGGCAATCCTTACCTTCAAGGACTCGGAGGCTGCCGAGGTATATACACCTCTCTGCCTCATATATAATTTATTGCTTTGCCACTCTAGTTAATAGAAATCTTAGACTATATAAGCATTTATCCTGCTTATTAATTCATGTAGACATTAATGAATGTGCTGGCACCCAAAACCCATGCCCTGGGCAAGCAGAGTGCATCAATCTCCAGGGAACATATAAGTGCGCTCCGCCGAAATGTGCTTTTTGGTGGCGTAGTAACAATAACAATGTGTGCGAAATCAACCCGACAGTAGTCATAGGTACATTATTTTCTTCAGAATAAACAACTTACATGATAATTAATGAGGTTACCTGATTTACGCGGCTAGGTATATATATTTCCTCCAAACTCGAATTAAGGGTCAAACGTGAATAATCTAATTAATCGAATGAGGTTTCACAAAAAATAAAGCCAGTGAATTGCTGCAAAATTGGCCAATTTTATATATAAAGATGTCTGATCGTAATGTACTAGTGTTGCATGAACTTATATAGTTTTAGCGCGATATATTTTGTAGACGAACCAACGACCGGAGGTTTGTGAATCTCTTTGGTTTGTGAGTCTCATTTTATATCATATATTTTGTAGATCATCTGATTCTGTTTACAATTTTAAGTTCTTCGTACAATTTAACTTGTTATCTCCCTTTTATAGATTTCTCTGGTAATTTGCTTATCGTATTAATTAGTGATTCACATCAATACGGAAGTGAATGAAGCGATTCAGATAATTTATTTTTTTATAATAAACAAGTTTGTTCCAATTGTGATTTCATATAATATCTATCTTTTGTATAAGAAAGGTAATATATCTGCTTCGAGTACCGTGCTTAATTAGTCAAAATTGTATTATTTGATTTATTTCATTTACATTTGTATGGGATTTTACTGGAAAGTCAATGGCTTCAAATTCAACCATGAACTCAGAACACAAATCAATCCGTTCTTTAATACTTAAATCCAAAAAAGATCTATTTTACCTTGATTGAACCAGTATTAGATTGCAAATGCTTTGTAGGAACGCAGGAATTGTCTTACTGTTTATGTGGAATACGAATCAACGGTCTCAGTAAGATTCAGCTGATTTGGATTGAAAACTCAAAGACTTTTTTATTTCTTATAACTTAGAGAATATTATAAATGAATAAAAACGAAAAACGAGAAGAAAATCGTATCTAATTACGTCTTATTGAAAGTCACAGCAAAGGAAAAGTTCTTCTGATCATATGTAATTCGATCGTCATCTAGTATTATAATAATAATATATATAACTTAGTTTCTTGACATTTTCCCTAGCTAACATCCATTATTTATTTATCCAGGTATGACAATCCTGCTGGGGTTTAGTACATGTATTATCATTCTTTTATCATACGTTGCTATCGCGAAGCGTTTCAAACTATTTGAAAAGAGAAGACAGGAAAAGCTAAAACACGAGTTCTTCGTTCAAAATCGGGGGCTGCTCTTACAGCAACTAATAAATTCCCATGAAGATACAACACAAAAGATGAGAATTTTCAGATTAGAGGAGCTCGAAAAGGCAACAAACAAATTCGATGATGCACTTATTCTCGGTAGGGGAGGTCATGGACAAGTATACAAAGGTATTTTGTCAGATCAACGTGTCGTGGCTATCAAACGATCTAAAATTGTTGATCAGAGCGAAATCGATCAGTTCATTAATGAGGTGGTTATTCTCTCACAAATCAACCATCGAAATGTGGTAAAACTCTTCGGTTGTTGTTTAGAGACCGAAGTCCCCTTGCTAGTTTACGAGTTCATATCAAATGGAACACTTTATAATCATCTCCATGTAGTGGAACCCTGTTCGTTGACATGGAAACAACGGTTAAGAATTGCCGTTGAGGCCGCCAGAGCAATTTCCTATCTTCACTCATCTGCCTCTATATCTATTTTTCACAGAGATATAAAATCAGCAAACATTCTATTGGATGATTATTTCACAGTAAAAGTATCAGATTTTGGGGCCTCAAGATCTGTCCAAGTAGATCAAACTGGCATAACAACGGCTATCCAAGGGACACAAGGGTATTTGGACCCTGAGTACTATCACACTGGCCGATTAACCCAGAAAAGTGATGTCTATAGCTTCGGTGTCATTCTAGCTGAATTGCTTACAAGAGAAAAACCATTATTCTCCTCCAAAAATTTTGCGGGGGGTAGTCTCATTGCACATTTCGGTTCTGCGATGAAAGAGAACCGTCTCTTTGAGATTCTTGACCCTGAAATCATGTATGAGGGGAACACAACAGAGCTTGGTGAAGTTGCCAAGCTTGCAGAAATGTGCCTGAAAATGAAAGGAGAAGAAAGGCCTTCAATGAAAGAAGTAGAGGTATGTCTTGAGGTCTTGTGGCGGTCCAAGCAACAGCACAAACATCCATGGTCGACGCCACCTCAGAATTCAGATGAGAAAGAGCTTATGTTATATGATTACAACACAGGAATCGGTATCAGCCAGAATTACAGTTTTGAACAAGGGCAGAACTCGTCATCTTATTTTCCTAGGTAATTTTCAGTATAATAATGGGGCAATGTCAAATTTGTGTTGTAATGTGAGTGTGTTAATTGCTTAATAGTTATAGTTTCTTATATTATAATTCTCCATCTTTTCTTAATTGTATCAGTGAAGAAAGTATGTATTATTCCTGAAACCTGATACTTTATGTTGTAGTATACTGGTATTATTGGTGTACATCTATAACTTTTAGCCAAATAATTTGAATACAAAATATATATTCCTGTGTGTTGTGGCTGCAACAGGATTTGCCAGCTTAACTGGTCACTGAAAGTAATTTTGGCTACTAAACTAAATATTAATCTCAATAAAACAGCTCCAGCTACAGAACCTGATTAAAATTACCATCCCGCCATTCTACGTCTTCTGCACTGCCCTTAACCTTCATTTTCATAGTCATTTTTTGTCATTTCAAATCTTCTAAAACACTACATTTAAAACATAATTTCATCTAAATATTAATCTCTTGTCGCCTGTCAATGTCCCTTATTTACCGTATCTTTCCCGCTTCCTCCATCGCTTACAAGTTGGCACTTGAGAAAGGACCAACCATGCATCTTTTGTAATTTTATGCTCATCATGTCTTCTCCTGCAACACATTACTTGGCAATAGGTCCCCATGGTGTGATGTCATTATCGCTGTTCGAGTCGGTGTCATCAGTATCACTTTCAAATATCATCTTCACAGTCAAATCAAGTACTAGGTCAAATTATTATTGATGCTCTGATACTGGTATATAATTTATATATAATTTATTGGAAGCAAGCTTTTCTTGGATTTCAACAAACTATACTGCAGCTACTGGTATGGCATGTTTGCAATAGATACCCTGAAAGGCTGGAGAGAATATATATATATATATATAGTGCTCTCTCGGCAATGTCGTGCTGCGACTTGTGATCCATTTAATCTGTGGGATCACTGGGATCGATGTGCGGTGCTGATCTGATAATTAAGATATTTGCAAGCATCACAATTTGTTCTTTTTGCTCATCTACTGCTGTCCAATGATGGTCAATAGATCTCAAAGGATCAAAGATTCCTTTAGTTGAAGTTGTATAATCAATTAATCACAGAATGTTTCTGTCAAGGTACATCTTCTTAAGCCAGCCTTCTAAGCAAAATGAATATAAACTGGTGGGTTAACTTATATTAGGCCCATATATATATCATGCAGTCAATAATGTGAAGAGCCCATTTATAAGAAATGATCAAACAAATTTGTCAGTAAATTAGCCCAATTTATAGCGTTATTGCGAAGACCTATTGCAAGTCATTAGTGAGATAGAGAAGTCATGTTTTTGCAGCTCCAAATGTGCTATTACCACGTTGATTAAAAGCAAGCTCAATACGTCATTGTGAGTTTTAAGACTTGACAACTTTTAGTGAGTTGTGCGAACGACTAGTAAGAACCGGGAAATCAAAGATTTTTAATTTAGTTGGCAGGCTAATACATCTTGTTTTAACACTTCCAGTTTCTAGAGCAACTACAGAGCATGCATTTTCAGCAATGAAAATTTTAAGACTGCGTAACAGAATGGAAGATGACTTCTTAAACAACTATCTCATTGTTTATATTGAGAAAGGAATTGCAGAACATATTCGACATGAGGATATAATAGATGATTTTGCAAATATGAAAAGTAGACGTGTTCAATTCATGCTTCGCTGGTGAGCTCTTATATTAGTTGTAGTTATGTAATCTTTTTCACTTTTAGTATTAATTTTGATATTAGTTGTATGTTATCACCGAATAGACCGCTCAATAATGGAACTATAAGTATAATGATTTCAATTATGTTGATTGTATTTGTAATTGAAAAAATATTTTTATGGCATCACTTTTTTGGTCTCTCTACAATAAAATCCTGGCTTCGTCTTTGCATACCTTACATAAGGGTGTACTGAGGGGATATTTAAGAGGGATTTTTCATGAGGGACAGATAGCATACCTCTATTTCTTATTCTTATTTATGTTATTCTTAACGTTTTTTTTTTATTCTATTCTATTATTTTATTTCGCTTCCTTTTCTTATTTAATTACTCCTATTGAAAACAATTACCTGATTTATATTGTATTCCATCTAAAATCTGTGAGTATGAAATTGTATAATTGGTTGGTTATTACAATCAATCTTCTCAGAATTGATTTTGAATTTTTTATTCAGAGTTGAACAGTACAGGTAAGATAAGCCAGTCCCACAAGATATAAGAATGAAAACATGTAGAGTCCACCCATTCAATCTTCTCATAGTTCTGACACTCTACGTATACTCATGTGCTTACTACAATTGCATAAATGTTCACAAGAAACTGTAGTGTATCTATTCACTGAAAAACGATATCTATTGATCAGAAAAGATATAAATGTTTACTCAAAAATTATACTTGTTTACTGTTAATAAAATTGGTGGACGCTAGCTCTTACTCTATAAGAATGTACTCAGAGCTAAATAACATTTGATATTTGATTGTTCAACGTGCTAGGCACATGCTATTCTGGCCCCATTTGTTTGCTTTATCCTACAACTTCATTTCTCCTTTTATTTATGTTTTTCCATTTTCAAGGGTAACTGTAGCCATTGTATTTTTGTTTCCACAGAATCTAGTATTGCAACTAAGAAAAAACACAAATCGTATAACTGGGTCTCTGACAATGTGAATTTTTTTTTTTTTTTTGAGATAAAACAAGGGTCAAGCCACTCAAATTTACACTGATAATGTGAATTTTCCTCTGCATATAATAAAATAAAGCCGATTTAATGTACATAAAATAAAATTAAAAAAAAAAAGCTTAAAAGAGGACATTTTTTTTCAGAGCTCATACAAAACCTGCCTGGGGTTACTGCACAACAAATAGAAATGCCATCAGCATCTGCAACTCAAATCAACTGGAGCCAAGCATTCAAAATCCCACCATCAAACTGAATTCTATTGATCAGGAGGAGGAAGTGTACCGGCAGGAATGGAAGGGGAAAGCACAGGAGTGAGAAACTCAAATGCACTCTCAAATTTGCACAGATTATGCACTCCTCTGCATGCCCCTTCCACCTCTACCGGTACCTTCAAATCCGGCGATCGCCGCCTCTTTAAACGCCGTCTCGAAATAAGACTAAAATCGGCATACCAACCATGTTCAAGCAAAAGGGATTTTGTACACAAGATAGTTGCATTATTATCAAATGTACTTTGAAAATGAAAATTCATAAAAAGGAAAAGAATGAGAAATGACAATGTATACTAAAAAGGTGAAAACTTTACCTGATAATAACAAGAAAAAAAAAAGATACTGATTAATTGGAAAAAACAAAACTGATCCCAGTTTCTTCATCTGTTGTGTCTACTTTCCTTGGCTTGTGTATTTTCCATCTTATAATTAGGCTCAATTTATAGGATGCCGGGGATTCCTGCGAGCAGAGGAAAGCCGTACTACAATGGAAGTGCAATGGGAGACCGAGTAGTACAGGGGCAACAAATAAATTGGATGAAGTGGTACTTTTTATTAGAGAAGACTAAAAGTACCATAGTACCAACTGTACTGCGTTGCGTCTGCGGTAGGCCGGAAGTAGTCAATTAGGCTTTCATATATTCAACGTAATCCAGTCCTAATCAAACTTATTAGGGATATTAAATGATTCATGTCATTTTAACTGAGTTTATTTAATTATTTATGGTTCACAATTAATGACAGTAGTATTATAAGCAAGATAAATACATAATATTTTTACTAGGTTTGTAAATTTTGATTTTTTTTTTTATTATGTTCAATAACAGTACCGTATTTGTATGCTGCATTTTATTTTCTTCGCATTCTCTGATAACTCAATTTCTGTTCATCCTTTTGAAATAATTTAGTGCCTCGGAAATTATAAGCAAGCTCAATAAACCTGCAAAACAGAACCTTGCAACTTGTTCAGAAAAATCAAAGCACACTGGAGTGCTACGTAGTAGTACAATTGCCACTGCCCAGTACAATAAAACTTGTGAAGTACTACAAAATAAAGCGACAACAAACTTTGCTCCCATGTTAAACAAGAATTTTTAGTATTTATAATCAAGATTACATAATCGTACAAGTATTTGTGCGAATTCCGAAAGTATTAAACACCTAGCCATGAAAATGGTATTCCATTTAATTTTGCAACTTTTGGCAAGCCAAAAAAAATCTTTCATTGAGCTACAAGTTAACAATCTTGTAAATTTGGAAAAAATAAATAAATAACAAGAAAAACTGAAAAAGACAGTCATGCTTGTTCAACTTCGAGAACCCTTGAAGTCGTAAATTCACCGAATCATAGGTCCTACAACAACAACAACAACAACCAAGCCTTTAGTCCCAAACAAGTTGGGGTAGGCTAGAAATGAAACCAAGTAAAACCCAATGATGATCATGATCGTAAGAAAGATAAAATAGATAAATAAAGAAAGAACAGTAATAACAATGGTAATAGTGAAAAACTAGTCCTAATATGAATGATAGTGATGATGAGTATGATACTACATAATACTAATATGAATGATAATAATGATGATACTACATAGTAGTAATAGTGGTAGTAGTAATAATACTAATAATAATAATAGTAGTAATAATAATAATAGTAATAATAATAGTAATAATAGTGAAATAGTAGTCATAGTAATAATAGTAATATAATAGTAGCCGCTAGAGGTTTGACCGAATCATAGGTCCTAATTAAGATAAAAATGGTGGCTCAACTTATGCAGCTACCACCTAATTGCAACATCTACGACAGGAAGCAACAGCCAAGACAGTGTACTCTACAAAGTCTTAACACTTGAAACGAGAGTACAAGAGTTAGCTCCTCAACTGGTATCATACCGACAAGCGTTGGAAGATGCAGCTAAAATACCGGAAATGTATTGAACTCAACTGGTAAAAATACTGAGAACATACACAAGGGGAATGGTTAACCTAATAGACAACCTCAACATAAAATTTGATCCGATGCGGACCGGCTTTTCTGATTCCCCACAATTGAATTTTCAACCAAAGAAAACCAGATAGCAGAATCAGGAATTAGACCCCTTTCTACCATTTGAAGAACATAATTAAATGCCCTCTCAGCCTCCATCTTCGCACAAAGCCCATGTACCAAAGGCGCATAACTTGCTGCGTTTGGCGCACAGCCTCTCAAGACCATCTCTTCCAATAACCTTGAAGCGCTAATCCACTCGCCTTGCTTGCAAAATGCACGTATCAACGGATTAAATGTGGACGCCACGGGAATTAGATTCCTCTGCATCATCTCATTAACCAGCTTTAATGCCTCTTTCAAGTCATTCTCGTTCGACAAAGCTTCAATCAATGCGGCATAAACCAATGCACTGGGAATACCACCTTCCTTCACCATCTGGTCGAAGACCAACTTTCCCTCTTCAATTTCACCGTCATTGCATAACGCAACGATTCTCGTAGTTCTATCAATTGCTCTTGGAAAACTTTCCTCCATCCTCTTACAGAATCCTATCGCTTTTTCGATTTCCCCTTTTCTGTAAAACCCATAAATTATACTGTTATAAGGACTGATTCTACATCTATAGTCGTCTCTGAATTCTTCCATCAAATCTAAAATCTCTATCGCTTTATTAACGTTTCCTCTCAAGCAAAACCCATGAATCAAAGTATCGAAAGTGTCAAAATTAGGCTCGACCCCATCCGATCGCATCTCTTGATACAATTCAAACGCATCGTCAACCTTACCAACAACACAGAATCCCGAAATCAGAAAATTAAAACTCCGCACATTCGGTAAAACCCCCTTCCTCTCCATCTCCTTCAACACCCTTCTCCCCACATGCGGCTTTCCGGCTTCACAAAACCCTTTAATCAAGGTATTGTACGCGACGCAATCGACCACCCCGCCTTTCTCCTCGAACCTCTCCAAAACCTCAATGGCCTCCATCAACCTTTTCTCTCTGCACATCAGATCCACGATCTTCGTCACGGAGATAGCGTCGGGAACAATCCCAAATTCAAAGCTTTTCTCCAGCATCACCAGAGCCTTGACCAATTCCCCCTCGGCGCAGTACGCCGAGATGAGGATGTTAAACGTGACCTCGCTAGGCGGCGCACTCATCGACTCCATGAGGCTCCTCGCCCGCCCTATGCCCCCGTTCCGGCACAGCGCATGGATGAGGGTGTTGTAGACGACATGGTTGGGCCTCAATCCGGGAGACGATTTGAGCAGAGAGAGCACCTTGAAGGCCTCGTCGATGCGGCCGGTTCGGCAGAGGCCCTTGATGAGGATGGAGAAGGTGTGGAGGTTGGGTCGGAGGTGGGAGGAGGAGGAGGAGAACCGGGTGCGGAAGAACTCGCGGGCGCGGTCTATGTCGAGGGTGACCAGGCGGTTGAGGGTTGCATTGAGGTCGCGGATTGAGGGAGGCGGGGAAGAGGAGGAGGAGGAGGAAGAGAGGTAGCGGATGAGGCGACCACGCATAAGAGCGGTACTTCAGAGACCGGAACTAGAGACAGCAGACTAATAAGAAAGGGGCAACTGTGTACTGTAGCTATAGCCTCATTTCAGAATTAATTTTTTGTCTACGCCTAAAATAAAGAAGAATTCGCGAGATATACCCGGTCTAATAAAAATCATACGACTATGCCTATTTTCTAAACACAACGTTTAGAAAGTCACCCTAGACGCCAGCGTTCAGATTTATGCAACTTCCAGGACTTATAAAAATCTGCCGAACACTCCCTCTGAATGCCGGCGTTCAACCGCCGGCGGTTCGGCGCCGGCGTTCAGGCAGTAAAACTGCAATAAAAATGCTTCTTGTTCGTTATTTTGCGAACTGAACGCCGACGTTTGACCACCAGCGTTTGAACGCTGGCGTTCAGGGGGAAATTTTTCAAAATTTTTTCAAGTCCAGAATATATATAAAATCAAACGCCGGCGTCTATGATGACTTTCTAAACGTGGCGTTTAGAAAGTAGGCATAGTCGTGTAATTCTTATTAGACCGGGCATATCTCACGAATTCTTTTTTATTTTAGGCATTGACAAAAAATTAATTCCTCATTTCACTCATCAGCTATCAGTCATCAGTCATCACTTCGTCACTAATCATTTTATTTATTTATGACGGTGGGATCTCACATGTCAGTGAAATAAGAGGACAGTGACACAGCCCACAGCGGAATTATGATCTAATTTCACTCAAAAAAAAAAAAAGAATTATGATCTAATTGCATTGTGCCAAGACAATTTTAAGGACAATATTTGAGAAATGGAACTGTGAATTGTGTCGCCTCAAAAGAAGTATTATCTAATTTTAAAGTATTATACTATTACCTAATTTATTTATTTTGACTTGAATATAGTTAATCCGAATAGTAATTTAAGTTGAATTGAATGATAAGATACTATATAAGAAAGTTATTACTTATTAATTTGTATAAATAGTCTTTTACTTTCATATTGGGTTCTACGATCATGTTCATTTAAAATATCGAATTCAATTCTCTATTAGTCTTCTATCAAGCAATTGCAACAGTTCTTGCTACTAGTTTAGTTTGTTCGACTAAAATGTCAAAATGACATCTTTTCCATGGCCTTCAAGCCGATTGAATTTTCTTCCTCAATAAACCCCACCCTTTCTATCTAGCATTGACAAATGAAAATTGCCACTAAGCGTCCTTTTAGCTTTAGCACCAACGGAAAGATTGCAAATTACATCGCCCAAAAGCTTGTGAAGGCATCAAAACAAATGTCATCTCGATCTGTTATCTTTACAACTAGAAGAACCTAAACATTACACAAGTTTACAACTAACTTAAATAAAGTGGCACCGATTCGGAGCAGTCTCTGCTGAAACAGCTAACTGGTCTGTGTGAATAAACTAAAGCACAATGAACCCACTGGCAGTCAGCCGCCACACTCACCATTACAAGTTCGTAGAGAAAGTCACAGCATGGCATTCCAAGTTTCTAAGATTAAGCTGCATAAACACAACTATAAGAAGAGACATAAAAGAATGAGAAAGAGAAACAGCGAGGGATTGTCAGCGTACCATTACGGCAACTCCAGTCTCGCAAAATCTTGGAATTGAGATGAGTCTTACTGATTGCTTATCTGGTCCTAATCAATGAAGTAGACACATTTATAAATTGCTCACTCACAAAAATGCATTGAGAAGATTTCTAGTAAATACCACAGTCAATATGTGTACCTTGTAAGAAACTGGTTTCATACTTCTCTTGATTACCAACAAAATATACATGTGGACAGCTTTCAACGAGAAAAGGATCCTTATCGGTGTAAGGATAGCACCCTGAAATTAGATATTTTCATTCAACACAACAATAAATTATATAAATTTAACAAAGTGATTATAATAAAAAATATTAGTCCAACAAACAAATTACTGGCAGGAACTGTTGCAATTACTTGACAGAAGACTATAGAGAACTAAATTCAGAGAAATGGGACCAAAGAAAGTCAAAAATAAAAACCTAGAGTTAATATAGAAATTCATCCCAAACATACAGTGACATTACCAGTAGTAGTGTACTTTAATGGTCAGAATCTCAAAAATATCAACTTATTGTAAGACTTGGTTATGTAGCATTTACTTCCCATTGGATATTTAAATGTTTATAAATGGGATATAAATGAGCAGAACTATTACCAAGGGTATTTGGAGCAGTTGGCGCTAAGTGTCTCCATCTGAGCGTTCTCTCCATAAACTCTATTTTGTCTTTGGCATCAGAGTACTTATATAGGTCATCAACATTCTGACCAGATGTCCCAACAAATCTAAGATAACAGCTATTAGTTAATTTTTTAAATAGAATATAATTGAAAGACTACCAATGATCAAATACAGTCTGTTAATGAGCTACTTACTGGACACTGTCAAGCTCGAATTGATGTGGATTGGTACACGATATGAAGGTATTATATGCAGATGCTCCGGGAAAAAGACATCTATTTAAAGGCTGAACAAATACAAGAGAAAAATAATCACTTATTCAAGATATATATAACAAGTGTAATTTAACAATAATATTATACAACATACCTGCTGAGGTAGAGAATAATTTGCAGGATCATTACATCCCGGCATTATATCAACGGGCAAAGCTGCAACAAGCTATGTACATGGAGAGATATCAAAACCCAATAATACATTATTTTAGAAAGAACCAATGATGCATCCATAAAATTTAAGAAAAGAAACGATAAGAGGTAGCTGACTTTACCTGGGTCAAAAATATATCCAGTTCCCTAATTGGCTCTGTTAGCTTTGCATGATCCTTGGATGCAACATTCTGTGATGTGTACATGGAAGAAAATAAAAATTGCATTATATCTACTAATTCAGTTGAATCACACCAGTACAAGCACATCAGCTAGGGCATAATTATTTAATTAATGGAAGTTAAAAAAAAAAACAACTCATGTATTATGAGTATATAATGACCACGAAGCAGTACGACCAAGGCAGCTACGTTATTATAATCCATGGCCATGGTGGAGACGGAAACTAACACAAGGCGAGGTATAACCCAATTGTTTAAAAAAACAAGCACCTCTTTTATAACATTCCTTCTCTCTCTCTCTCTCTCTCTCTCTCTCTCTCTCTCTCTCTCTCTCTCTTTCTCCAGAAGTACCAGTGAAGTAGCTTATTTACAAGGTCAAATTAACCAATTTATTCCAATGAAGTTGTAACAAGTTGAAGAATCAGGTCATGCAAAAAACTAATTTATGCACATATGCAATTCATTTGTATCCTCCAATTCTGATACCAAGAATAAAGGCATGTAGAGGACAAGGCGATGTGACTTCCATCCTTGCAGTAAAATTACTTTTGCAACTGACGGCATTGATATTTTCATTAATACTTCACACTTTTCTTTTGGTTTTTTCTACCATTCTAGTAAATTGAGTATACCAACCGCTTGTCTAGTGATTTTCTACCTCAAGTTAGTTGGTTTGGGGTCATTTTCTTTCTTTTTCCATCAAATTCAACAAGTATGAAAATAAGGTCCTTCCATTTCATTCTGAAGAGGAACATCTTGTACAGAACCTTGTAACATGGATTTTTTGCATAATTCCATAATATACGATTCCATTGTCCTTCTCCACACCCTCTGCCACGGTCAATGGCTCTAATTTATCCCCACAAAAGAAATTATAAGAAAAAAAAATCAAGCCTACCTGACCGGAGAAGAAGCCCTGTGAAATATGCATAGAATTTCCTGCAATTACAAGTCGTACTATCTGGGACGAGATTCTTTGTTCCTAATAAATCAATTATATTAGTTAGTAAAGTAATATAACACTAGAAAAGGATAGATAAATAGATTAATATGAAGTAGAGATGTGCACATTATCATCACCCAGGTGGCCCGTTATATGGTCAACCAAAAGCTGAAACTGCAGAGGATTAAATGCACTACTGCCAACACTCAATCCCGATACAAAGGCAACATACTTGTCTTCTCCTGCATGTAGTAATGAATGTAAATTTTTAACTATCATGTATCACAAGAATGCAAATCATAGAATGTTTGATATATGCCAACTTTATGAATTCTTGTCAGTTAATGCCTCATATGGACACGATAATAGCTAATCAGTATTTCCACATTTTTTTTTTGGACCAGCACTACTTTGTCATTAGAAGAGCATACAAATAAAAAATAATTGATTGACAGGTGCTGCTATAAAACTTTACTCAAGTCAAGTGGCCTCTCAACTTGAGGTGCTAAACCAGCTTCCAAATAATCTTCAACAAAAAAGTCTCCATCACTAGTTTCCTTTCCATGAACGGCAATTACAACACCTGCAGAACATAAACTTTCTGATTACAAGACTAACTAAAGCATAACATGCCATAGCACCCTCCAATCATAACCACTCCGATTAATTCCCAAAATTTAAAGCATTAAATATTTATTACCTGTCACAAAGGCTGAAGGTGCAAACATGGGTCCAGCAAGTTTGACTCTACCACTCTCATCTTCTAAAATAAGATGGTCATCAGTAGACATGAAATTGTGTGGTTTTACAAGTGGTACAGCTGACCTCTGCAAGTAAAATTATAGAGTACTAGTAGTTAAGATTCATTTGGAAACTACAATCACTACATATACCAAAGATGTTACTTTAAAAATATATTTTATGGATTGCAAGAATTCCTGCCATGTAACTATGCAGATGTATTTTTATTTGTTAAGATTCTCAAGGCTTCTTAATTTAGGAAATCAATCAAACGGCTCTAATTTCAGAAATCAGAAGATATTGTGTTAGTTCTCTTAGAATGTTTACATTAACATTGTGACAATCGTCTTTAACTAAGGTTACCATGTAATTTCGTCCAACCAACTGTTAAATAATAATTCAAGGATCAGCTGCCAAAAAATTGACAAGAAAGAGGGTTTTTTTTTTTTTTTCTAAATCTCAATTCTTTAGTTTTTTTTTTTTCAAACTAACCCATATTATTAATAATAATACCTCTTTAGAGTATTCATCAAGAATGGAAGGCTTGAGTTTCATGTGCTTGTATAAGGTCCCAACTATGATGCACTCTTTTCCTTCTTCAAGATCCAAAACTGAGTTGACTGCAATCTTAAAATAGAACACATCTTAGACAGTGGACGGTATTGGGAACAGTAAACATACAAAGGTCATGAAGTACCACATGCTCCTACGTTGGTCTGTAAATCTAAAAGAATAAAACTACACATTTTGGTTCTGGTACCCATTTAATTATGGTAATTTCCGTGTCATTCCCTGTCATTTTTTATCTTCGTTTCGTAGTTAGAAACATAGACAAATATCATAGTTAGCCCACATGGAATAAGTCCTTTGGTCAGGCATGTTGCAGTCCCAAACGGGTCAAACCATGTCAATCAACTATCAATAGTTTCCATTTTTTGATTAACAGATGACGCTCGGAACAGGATTATCACAATTTAGGGGCCAAAGTGAAAAAAACTACAGTACTAGGGAACACAATACAAATTAAGGATAATCTATAGATCCTTTGAATAAGTTACTCCTGGCATAGCATTGTATTATCAATCAGAAAAACTGAATTCAGGCTTTTTCAATTTCTTTCGAACCAACTACAGTGAGCAAGTGACCGTCTTTGTACAAGTACATTGCTCAACAGTCAAAACCCTAGCTTTCTACAGCTGAAAACCTCCAATCTGAGCCATCGAATTTATTACCCGGGAGGTGGGGTTTCCACTTGGGAATGAGGGACTGGAGCAGATTCCTCAGGTGGTGCAGCCGCACGAAGTAGATGTGGCTGTACTGCTGGCCCTTGTACTTCTCCCCGTGTACCTCGAACCTCTCATCCTTCAAAAATCAAAGCGCAAAGGGAGATCAAGTGACAGGTAAGAGGGAAAGGAAGTGGGGTAAGGAGGGAATGGCGGGGATACCTACCAGGTTGCGGTAGACAGCTTGCTTCCTCTCCAGCACCGCCTCTG
The DNA here is from genome assembly GCA_030179965.1 of Cyperus esculentus. Taxonomy (NCBI): domain Eukaryota; kingdom Viridiplantae; phylum Streptophyta; class Magnoliopsida; order Poales; family Cyperaceae; genus Cyperus; species Cyperus esculentus. Next base: position 661,168 of record JASGLE010000007.1, on the reverse strand, counting down.
CCATCTCGGCGTCGGCCATGGCGGGAAATGCGAAAACTCTCAGCTTGTGAAGAGTTTTCCCTCTCGCGAAATGGCAACTTTTAGACAGTTAGACCTGAGATTCTGAGAAGTGAGAAGGAGATTCTGAGATGAATAAAGTGGGTTTTATACATTTCTGTTGTAAATTGGAAGGCCCGTGTGAAGCCCAATATATGTAAGCTAAAATATGGCCAAACTGGGCTGGTATAGTTACCTGTGGATATAGGTATGATGGTTTTGATATTCTGTTATCTCGGTGAGACTTAAAAATATTTTTAGTACTTGCCCAAGTATATCTAGATACATGTTACTATTTTGTCACTCATGTAATGTGAAGTTATCGCCCGTAAGTACATCGTATGTTACTGCACCACGCTCCAACAAATCTTTCAACTCCTTCTATCAATGGTTGGAGATACACATCAATGTCATTTCCAGGTGCTTTTGGACCCGGAATGATCATCGAAAGGATCCAAAATAATTGCTTCATGCATTTCCAAGGTGACAAATTATAAGGAATTAAAAAACACTAGGGTAATGGTCTCGCGTTGCTTCGGCCGTGTTGATCGGTATAAGTTAGGATAAATTTTTGATGATATTTATTATTGATGACTTTATATTGTATTTTTTTATTCAATTATATATATATTTTGAAATTATTGTTAAATTTACAAAATTTGTAAAGTTTTCCATCCGCATTAGGAAATTGGATCAGGATATTTTAGATTATCTATAAGCTTTAATTATATAGCTCTAATATTATCTTATTATGGTTTTTGTACTTTGTTTGGACGTTAATTAAAATACATTGTTATAATAAATATACTATGAAAAGTCATAAAAAATTTATGGTATAGTGACCCAAACCATCGTACCGTATAATATATTCAAATTAAATTAATTTTATTAAATTCTTAGTTAATATGACTAAATTTATCTTTTCAAATATTTAAATGAAAGTAATTTTATTAAATTATTAATAAATATGACTAAATTTATCTTTTCAAATGATATTTAGTGAGAAATGGGTAACATGAATTTAATTTTCAATAGCTTGCATTCAGGAACTTATGACGAAAAGATTAACCAAACTTATAAAAAAATAAATAGAAGCATTTAAAATTCATCACACACAATTGAATTTATTAGTGATGTTATCTTAATTAAGCCTCGTGTCGGATTAAAATAAATTATTAAATATGTGATTCCATATCATAAATAATTATCAAATATAGAAACTTCATGTCATTCACACATTTTGGCATCTCATATAATAATGATTTTTATTTTTTTTTTGCTAATTGGTACAAATAATACTAAATTCATGTATCTGAATACCGTCATTTAGTTTTGTGCGAACTGGATCACTGGAAGATCAGATATCAAATGATGTTGGTCTTAAAAAAAATAAAATAAAATAATATCTACTATAAAAAGGATTTCCATGGCAGATTCTCGGGTCGGGTATCGGGTTGACGGCTGCCAGCATTTTTTCCGGGTCGGGTAACAGGTTGACGTCTGCCGGCATTTTTTCGGGTTGGGTCGGGTCGAGTCGAGCGGGTTTTTCATTTTTGGTCAGATTTTGCACCTCTATTCCCGGGTTGGGTTCGAATCAGTTTGATTTTCTCTGAATCTAGGGTCGGACGAGTTTTTCAAGTCGGGTCAGATTTTGCCACCTCTAAAGGATCTTACAAAAAAAAAAAAAAAAACACTGTTCACGGTACTGTTCTTTTCTACTGTTCCTTCTACTGTAGCAACCCATCCAAGATTATATATACTATAATAGGATGTCAAACGCTATATTTCGTACTCATCGCTTCAAAAAAAGAAAAATTAAATTCAGACATTTTTGTTAAGATAAACGAAGAGATGAGAAACAAAATCAATGGTTGAGAAAAATGATGATGCGGCAATATGACATAAAAAACTCTAAAGCTTAACTCTCTTTCTAGAGTATAGATCTGACGAGGATTAAAAACTTATAATCCCTCAACTCAATTTTCTTGCATACCAAATACTAAGGTTCAAAACATATACATGCGTCCGATTCTGCTGTTATTCTTCGGCGATAACAGGGACCCTGTTATCGCGACAGTGACCGTTGGATCAACACCGAACGGTTCATATTCAGTGCAAAATTCAGTTTTTGAATAAAAAAAATTTTGCCGAACAGATCTCATCCGTCCATTTTAATCTAACGGTGTCAATTGGAAAAGCTGAACCCTGTTATCCGAGGGAAGGATAACAGCGGAATTGAATTCGACACTTATCCATCGAAACTCGATACTTCATTTCGTTCATTAACAAGTGTCAAAGCTACCTACGGGATTTCCTACAAAAACAAGTGTCAAAGCTCAGAGGCTGCAAAGTTTTATTTACCACAACATCTTTTTTTTTTTTGAGATAATATTTACCACAACATCACAAGTCACAACAGCTGTACACAGTACACTTGCTTAAACTTCTTCCAAAAGATATATAAATGTTTGAACTTTGAGCCTACCTAGTAACTAGCAAGCATTTGTTTCTCTCAGCCAGACAGACGGCGTGCGTTTAATAATGATGCTTGACAAGACCAAAGGAAGAAACTCCTCCGTTGGCTACTCTTTGCACCAACGACTCTCAAACCAAACCAAACCCTCCGTTTGGCAAGCACAATAAAACACTAAATTACTTTAAGGTAGTAGTGTTTGGTTGTAATAAAGTAAATAGATGAAGTAAAGTGAGTAGAATGTGTAAAAGATATAAAATGTTGGTGATTTAGTTTACTACACCTATATAGCTGTGTTAACTTACTACACCTTAAATCACTTGCGTTTGGTGATTTAAAGCACTTTAAATAACCTTAAATCAATTTTACTACATTACCAAACATGGGAGAATATGTAAAGGGCTATAAATTAGCGATTTAGTTTACACACCTAGATAGCTCCGTTAACTTATTACGCCTTAAGTTATTTCTATTTGATAATTTAAAAATATCTTTAATCACTTTACTACAGTTTTTACTAGTACCGAAAAGTTTCCAATTAAAAACTTTCAACTTGGTAGCTTAGGCAGACAGCTTTTGTCATGGTAGGAGCCACTTTCCAGTCGCCTTCACAACGTACTTGATGATGCCATATGTGAGTCATGCCTTACCTCATTCTTTTAATATTTATAACTGGAGCAAAATGATAGCCTAATATGGATTATCCAGAAGAATTGTGTCATGGAACTATTTGTATGAAGAATAATTCAGACTTCAGAGTTCAGAGAGATGAATTAAGTTTTAAGGGCTTCATTAATCAATTTAGTTGGTTGTTTTCTTTTGTTTTCAAGATTAAAGTAATTTAGTGATGTAGAAAGCTCTGGTTTACAAACAGGAAAATGACTAATTAAGAGAAATCTGTTAATTTAGACCACACATATTGCTACTTTTAATAGTGGTCGCATTATTATTTTTTTTTCTTTACTTAAGATCCTGTTATATATTCATCATTTTGTTCCTTTTTTCCTCCGTTTTTAAACTCCTTTTTTTCCGCTTTCCTTTGTATGTATCCAATTGGTCGGTGTTAAAACATTTGAAAGAAGTTGATCAAGGCTATGAAAAAAAAAAAAGTGGATTTGACTTTGTGTTTGTATAAAAGTTGTATTGGAGAAACGGGTCCACTTAATCCACTATAAAACATGGGGAAAAATAACCACAAAAAAAAAAAAAACACCATTACATGAGTATTGATTCCTGAAACAAATAAACAATCTCTGCCATCGAATATAATTATCGAAATCAACTCGGGTTTTTATTCTTTGGTTTTGTTTTTTCTTTTTCTTTTTGATGGATAATTGCATCTCAAGTTCTCAACAAAAAGAAATCATCCCGAAAAGTTTTACCTTTTTTTCAATTTTCAAAATGAGGTCAAATTGGCCGGTTCTAAAACAGGTTCATGCTTACTTGCATTGGTTCTTTGATTTTTAAAGAGATAATTGAGAAACACGAGAAAAAAAAATGGTGGCATTGTATATTTATATATGGAAAATGGTCAGGAGATATCACAATTGAGACCGAAATAGATACCAATATATAGAGTTAATCTAATGTTAATATAATACATGCTGCAATCAAAATAAAAATATTATTTAGTTAATCTGAAACCTAATGAGATTAAGATGAAACTCAAATGACATTGATTTTTTTTTTGGCTCTTTCACTTCTAACTCTTATATGTATGTTCTCTCGGCAACTTTGTGTGATTTGATAGTGATTCGAGTGGACCATTTAATTTTGTGATTCGTCTTATTCAACTTAATACTACAATGTTTCAGGTTAACCAGTTAATGTTTTAAAACAATTTATTACTATTTCAATTTGAATATATTTTACATTATAATTTGATATATGTTTTGGTATCTACTTTTGTTCGTACATGTATATTTAGACCCATTGTATATTTATTCTATTTGATTTCGTTGTCTAATGGTTGATTACTGTTCATATCATGATTAATTAATTATTCAGTATTGAAAAAAAAAAGTAACAAAATCAGGATTACTTTACCTAATTGATTTCCTTAAATTGACTAGCCACAAACATAAATAGAATTTTTAATTGGAATGAGCTGCACGCATGATAGGTAACACTTTATCTTGTTTTTTTTTTGTTTTTCCACTCAAAGTAAAATAATCCTTTCTGGATAATCAATATATGGTGGATAGAGTATCATTATTAGTCTGTTGGTTTTCCAATTACAAAGATATATAAAGCACCCATCATATTTGTATTGGACAAACACATAACACCTAATATTAATAGTAAATAATTTAGAGGATAAATTAAGAACTTAATTAAATTAGGGAACACTTAATGTGTCAATGTCACAGAAGCTTGAAGGTGGGCCATTAATTAATTAGGCCTGAAAGCTTGGAGCTTGTTAAGTACCCAATTTCACTCTTGAAAGTTAAATAAACGATTAAGTTGGTAGCTTCTATCAACTCTTCGAAAAAAAAAGAAAGTTAAATAAACGATAAAATCTATTAGGCGTTTACTATTTATTTATAGGTTGTTATATTTGGATGTTTTTAATTTAAGGGGCAGAAAATTGCTTGAGTAGAGTTAATTTGTATTTAAAACGCTAATTAACTTATGTATGAGCATTTTTTTTTAATAACAGATAAATCAAAAGACACCTAACTTTAAATTTATATAATATTTTATATTGGTCGATACAATCAATATAAGATCCTAGACTTTTATTTTCATAAAAAATGTTTAATTGGTTTAGCTTACGATCTCTCACACATATAAAAATAAAAATAAAAATCATTCCACCTGTAAATAAAATCATAAATGTGATGTCATACTTGTAATTGTAATTGTAGGGTTGTTGAGCTTTTGTTAATTAAATTATCTTGCTTTAGTAACAAGAGTATTTAGAAATAACTTGTTTTTAGTTATGCAAGCATGTTCATTTTTAATTGCAAGAAATTACTTCTCTTATTCGGAAAACTATTAAGCTCAGCTACATCAATGAAATTGCAATTACGGGACAAAAACATTATGATGTCAATTTAAAAATTCATTTTTCCATATATGCTTTTTTTTTTTTTTTTAGAATTTTGAGGTTACAATTATTACATAGTTAAATCTACCCTAGCGGTGAACTGATTCAAACAGTTGCAATCTAAACTTTTTTTTCCTTAACGACTTTTATGAGCTTATCGGCAAAAATAATTGTTTGCTCAGTCAATGAAGTATTAATTTGATTACAATTATTTTTCAGTCAATAGGTGCAATAAGTGAACTCAGTATAAATTAGATTCAAACCGTTGCAATCTAAACTTTTCCTTCATATAATATATAAATGTCATAATCTTACAGGCAAAATAATTGTTTGCGCAGTTAATGAAGTATTAATTTGATTACAATTATTTGTCAATCAACAGGTGCAATAAGTGGAGTTAGACTATTATGCAAACATTTATCATATCCGAAATCATGATTTATGGTGTTCAATAAATTCTTCGTATGAAAATATTAGGGAGTACAAAAATTTTCTATTTTTAGAATTTTTTAAGTATTTGTTTTGTAATTTTGAAAATAGCATATACAATCATCAATATTTTATTAATATTTATGAGTTTTTTTCTAAAATTCAAAACAAATACTCAGAAAACTCTAAAAATAAAAAATTGTGTATTCCCCAACATTTTCATATGAAAATTTATTAAGCACAGTAAATCGTGATTTCAAAATTGATAAAATAAATTTTGAGACGTTAACATTTCGGTCTGAAATGCTAACGCTTACATTTTTAGTCTAACTCCAATAAGTGAACTCAGTTTTACTGTGATGGATGCCTTTATAAATGCAGCATAAATGTAACTTGTTATTATGGAATTCTGATGCATCGATCAATTGTGACAATTTATACGGATCCACCCCAAAAAGGAAAAAATAATCTTAACAAGTATTCAAACTTTAATGACAGATAAAAATTTTCAGTTTATGTAAATACACTTAAATAAATGCTAAATTGTTAAATCTAGCATAGAAGGGATCTCTTGACAATAAGACATTCATATATATCTCTCAACAAAGACAATAAAACATTTCATAAGTTTAAAAAAAAAATAAAATTGAAACAAGCTTATAAATGTATTCTTTAATATATAAATTGATAGTTTTCAAATTTTAATTAATTTGAGTATCGCTTGATAGCTCATAAAAAAATTGATCTCTTTTTAACAGATATAATTTAAATAGATTATGGTAGACTATTAAACAACACTTATATTAAATGGTGTTAACATTGTAATCAATCTATAAGTTAACTGATATAAATATAAACTTGTTTTTCCATTTTTAAGATTCTTTAAATATTTTTGAAACCCATTTATTAAGTATTTTATTGTCAAGATTTCAAGATAAACATTGTCAAGGGATCCCTCATTCTAAACACCACAAAATAATTATCAGCTTATCTAAAAATACGAAATGGTACACAGGTATAAATATCATTGGAAAATACTGGAATGTAGAAATACGGAAATGTTTGGTGTGTTTTCCAAAAGAACAAGAAAATAATTGAGTTTAAACCGTCGCAATCTGGAATTAGGCTGGATTTTAAAAAGTCCCATGTATTATAGCTCGTTGGTGTAACAATTAATAGCCTAATCACTCAATAAAACTATTCATCTGATTACAATAAATTTGTTGAAATCGATGTTTAGATGTGATACGCCAATAGCCGTAAATGTGATGTTAGCCTCCGCTGGCATTGGTAAATATAACATTAGAGTAAAACTATTGTGCTAATGGTAAATAACACTAGAGTAAAACCATCGTACGAACTTTTGTATTTCGCTTTGAAATATAAATGATTTAAATTATACTTTGCCATATCCGAAATTTTGATTTATGGTTCCCATTAAATTCATCATATAAAAACACTATAATAAAAAAAAAATTTGTTTTTTTTTTTTTTGGATAATGTATGTTCTAGACATTGAATGCATCCAACAGCTTTCTACCCCAAATTTTTTTTAAATCGAAATTATGAATAATAAATTTATGAAAATAGTAAGATGACACCGGAATTTACACACAATAGATAGAGCCGATTTTCAAAATCGGTTCCTTCCATTGGAATCGATTTTGAAAATTGGTTTGAACCTTTTTTTTTTTTTTAACCACCGAGTTCGGCCACAATTGGATCCGGAACAAAAAAAAAAAAATAGATACCGATTCTCAAAATCGGTTCCAATGGAAGGAACCGATTTTGAGAATCGGTTTCAACCTTTTTAATTCGGTTGGGAGAGAAGAGAGGGAGGGGGCCGGTCCCCCACAAAAAAAAAAAAAAAATACTGTTCATACGGAATTTCAAATTCGGTTCCAATAGAAGGTTCTATTTTGAAAATCGGCTCTATCTATTGTGTGTAAATTCCGGTGTCATCTTACTATTTTCATAAATTTATTATTTATATTTTCAATTTAAAAAAAAAAATTTGTTTCTACCCCATTAGGAGGTATAGATTTTTTTTTTAAAAAATGTATATACTATATACTAAAAATTAAATGTGTTTAAGAAAAAAACCAATGAAATGTATCACCTTTTTCTCAAATCGGTCCTTAAAATAAAAGCCAAATTATCAGTTTGTTTTGAAAGTCAACTTTGTAATCATTCTGGTCCTCGAAACTAATATGAATCTTATAGTTTTATACTTTTATAAGACTTGTCATTTGTACCAATGGGCCCAATTTTTGGATTTCGTTCAAATTTAAAATTTGCATTTACCACAACGGTATTTATATGCGTTGTATTAGAATTAGAATTATGTAATGTTGTAGAATTAGAATTATGTAATGTTGTATTTTTTTATTTTATTTTTTGAACAAAGCCCGTAGGCAAACCCCCCAATTATCCCCTGTCCAGCCCCTGCTAGGACTTGATCCCGGATCTCCACAGTGGTAATTTTGTATTTACCACAACATCATTAGATAGCTCATAATCATATATAGTTGCTGCCAACTGCAGGAAAATAACAATACAAAGATAGATATCTCATAAAAAGATTCGGTGCTGGAGGGAAGGGAACGAACCGATGCTGACTGCCAAGGGATTGAGAACCGTAGGAATTAATTGGAAAATTGGAATTGGATGGACGGACATTGTTATTGTGCTACGATTGCAACATGTAGTGTAGGTACGAATACGATCTTGACCTGCCATGGCTGATGGCTGATGGCTCCATCTAAATCAGATCTACTAACTTTGGGCCGATACATATGTACCTGTCAAAAACTTTAAAATCAACGGACATATTGAGAGAGGACATTTTACAAAAGATAACAAAAGATAATGGAATATAGGCCGATATATATGTTTTTAACCTTAGTATTTGGTATGCAAGAAAATTTTTGAGATAAAGATGAGGGTCAAGCCACTCGAATTTAAATGTCTATAAAAGACCCCCTATCCGGGTTTTGAACCCGCGACCTCCCACACGGAGAGCGCTGCCCTTAGTCACTAGACCAAAGGCCGGTTCTTGGTATGCAAGAAAATCGAGTTGAGGGATTATAAGTTTTTAATCCTCGTCAAATCTATACTCTGGAAAGAGAGTTAAGCTTCAGAGTTTTTTAGCTATGCCATATTGCCACATCATCATTTTTCTCAACCATTGATTTTGTTCCTCTCTCTTCGTTTATCTTAATAAAATGTCTGAATTTAATTTTTCTTTTTCTTTTTCATTGAAGAGATAATATGATGTGCCTAAAAAATAATTTAAGATTTAAAATATTTACAACTCTTTGTATTCTTTTATAATTGATATAATTGAGATGTACCTAAAATATATTGTATAGAAAATATATTAAGTTCAATATTTATTTAATAAGATATATTTATGAAAATAGTATATTTATTTTCAATACATACTAATTTATGTTATATTATTTTTTTGGGGCGAAGCTCCAATTCACTAATCTACTATTAAAAGAATATAACTAAAGAACAATATCTAATATATAGCGTGCTCCTAACAATGTCTAATATATTTAATATATATTTATAAGTTCCGTGATTAAGATGCCGTTCTTCGCTTTTGGAAGTTGAAACTTGCATAGTCCTTTCATTCCTGTAAAAAATGTTTTGCTCTTTACGTTTGATAGAGACACTTTATTTTATTTTTGGGGTATTTAATAGAGACCGTCAGTCTATGGTTTTATTAGCGATGGCACTAAAATAAACTGTGGATCCTACCTAAATAGTACAAACACCGCATTTTATATCGTCAAATACTAAAATAAGAGTAGTATGTAGCATCCACTCATTTTTTTCTCATCCACCGGTTTACTGTATATTTAATGTACAAATATTATTTTTCAGTGAATATTTATATTTTTCCGATTAATATATATCATTTTCCAGTGAACATATATACTACGATTTTCAGTGAATATTTATGCAACTGTGGTAAGCACATTGGTGCATGTGGTGTGTCACACAGCGCCAGCAAAAGTTTCATTTTGCTGCTGGGGAAATTCTGTATTTTTATATTTCCATTGGATAAGAGCATCCAATTCCGAGTTCTTCTTCTCTTTTCATTATTTATTTATTGATTTGGAAAAGTTCCAAAACAAACAGCTAATACTGCTAAACTCGTTTGTAACATTCCAGTTGGGAATTTGCCTCTCGAAAAAACATTCCAGTTGGGAACAGCCGTCAAATATCAATATCAATTAATTAAACCAGAGCTGTAAATCGGGCTTCGCCCCAAAAAAATAATATTAAATAAATTAATATATATTGAAATAAATATTTATTTTTTATAAATATACCTTATTAAATAAATATTAAACTTAATATATTTTCTATACAATATATTGAGGCTACATATCAATTCATATAAAAGAATATAAAGAGTTACAAATATTTTGAGTCTTAAATTATTTTTAGGCACATCATATTATCTCTTTAATAAAAAAAAATTAAAAACGAGCCATTTGATTTAGATAAATGAAGAGAGAAAAACAAATCAATGGTTGAAAGTAATAATAATACGGTATAACTAAAAAATTTAGAAACTTATCACTCTTTTCAGAGTATGAATAACAACTCAACATGTGCAGGACGGCACATGCCGGTAAAATATCTACTGCGCCTGCAGCAGCTAGTCCACTGCAGTTTCAATTGTCTAGAAGCAGCCATCACAGTCACAGAATACTGCAAATACAATATACAATACAGTAGAAAAGAAATTCTCAAAAAAAAAAAAAAAAAAGTAGAAAAGAAACGAACGGCTGGAAATCGGAGAACAGAGTCGAAGAACAGAAGATGTCCAAATTGCAAAATAGTACCACTAATTTATGTATGAGGAGGGATCCCTTGATAATGGTAACTTTGACAATCTTAATAATACAACATTTTAAAAATTCATAAAAATTCATAAAAAATCTTAAAATTGAAAAAAGACTTATGGATGCATTAGTTAACTTGTAGATCGATAGTATTCCAAATTTCAATCAATTTGAACATCGTTTGATAGCTTATCAAAATTTTGTGTATTTTTTAACGGTTGTAATTTAACGGATCTTTGAAAGGCTATCAAATATAACTTAAATTGAATATAATCGGAAACATAATCAATCTACAAGTCAAGAAATAATTCCGTGAACTTTTTTCTATTTTTGAGAATTTATATGATTTTTTACAAATTTTTGAAATACCAAATTGTCAAGATTGTCAAGTTAAGGTCTTAAGGATTGTCAATGGATCCCTCCTCTTTATGTATAGCATTAGCAGCCACCTAACTCTTCTAGTTCGGCTCTCTGTGATGAGAATCATGCAGCATTTCAAACCAATAAATTACTGTGTTTAGGACTTGAGCCATTGTACATGCCTGTTCGCCAAACACATATTATATAGGTTTCTATAGGAGGGTCTATAGGAAATGGTTTATATTCACTATTCGGCAGACTATACTATTGATTCATAATAGGAGTTTATTCATCTAAAATGCTTATTTTTAGGGCATGTTCGGCAGACACAAATCCTATAAGTTTCTATAGGAATTGAGAGTCTATATGAAATAATTTCTATTCACTGTTCGGCAGACCATACTACCAATTCCTAATAGGAATTTATTCCTGTAAAATGTTTGTTTCTAGAGGAAAATATTAATTAGGTTGAAGTGGATTATTTTTTTCCTATCAATGATAAGCTCTTTATAGGATTTCACCAAATACAATATGGAATCCTGTTCTAATAGAAAATTTTTTCTGTAGAATTAGTGACTACCGAACAGACCCTTATTGGAAAATATTAATTAAGTTAGACTGAATTATTTTTTTTGGTTCTTCGTAGGTTCTCACCAAATGCAATATAGAATCCTATTATAATAGAAAAAAATTCTATAGGATCAGTGAATAAGCTTTTCCGATGGAATTTAATAACAAATACTATTAATTCATTGTTTCAAAATTACAAATATTATTTTTTTGGCAGAGTCTCCATAATGAATATATATTATGGGTAGTGATACACTGCCCCCCAGTGTGCTGCCCCCAATTGCCCCCACACTGATGTGCTGGCGTTTTCGAAAAGACAGATTACAAAAACGTTCTAAATGAATCATGGAGAGAGATGGACAGTTTACAAAATGTTCTAAATGAATTTTGGGAACAGACGAGCAGTTTACAAAATGTTCTAAATGAATTTGGGAACAGATGAGAAGTTTACAAAACGTTCTAAAAGACAAAAAAACAGTTTACAAAACGTTGTAAACATTCTAAAATACTCTCCCCCCTCTCTCTCCCCCCCTCTCTCCCGCCCTCTCCCTCTCTCTGCCAGCGCATCAAGAGTGGAGGGGGCATAGAGGGGGCGTAACATCATTATCCGTATATTATATAGGACTATCATAGTGACTCGCTACAGAGTGGAAATAAAATGACGCCGTATGAAATCAGAGCCCAAAACTGTGTAGACCCACCGACACTCGTGACTTCCGTGCGCATCTGGAGCCAACAAAGATCTTTAAATTCTTTATAAATACAAAAAATATCTCTTTTGTACAAAAAAATAGTGCTTGGAAATAAATAAAACTGTAATGTAGATTCTAGAACTTTTTTTTTGTACAAATAGATGCTTGGAGATAAGACCAATCCGATTCTTTATTTTTTATCGGAGGATATTATGTATTGGAAATATGATAACTAGATTCTTCTGGAAAAATAATATAAATTGAAGAGCATAATAATGGGGCAACCTAGTGCAAATGATAAACTAACAAAGATGTACGGACCAATCTTCTTTTTCCCCCCTCAAAAATAAATATTGACGAAGTTTAATTATTTCAGGTAACAAAAAAATTTTAAAAATAATTTCACCCTTTGACAACTCTTAAACCAAAACAAAACAAAAAAAGAAAAGAAATTGAATTTTACCTCTCTAATTAAGAAGAGGACATAAATATAAATAAACACAATCACATAAAAACACAAAACAAAACTAGGTCCCATTAGTGTTATGCCAACACGGGTGGGTGGGCCCCGGCGGGCGACGGGCTATGGCGGGCGACGGTGGGTACGAACAGGCGGGTTACGAGGGGTTTTGTCCCGAGGGGGTGCCCTTGCCCGCCCCTTTGCCCATCGGGCTTGGCGGGTAAGGGCGGGCAAGGGCGGGCGAGGGTCTTGGGTTGGGCGGCCGCGGAGCGTGGGTAGTGGGGCGGGTTGCCGGGCGGTTAGGTGGATTCCGGCGGATTATGGCGGATTCCGACGATTTTCCAATAACTTTATTTTATAAGTTTGAATAATTTTTTTTTTCTAAAAATTCAAAACTTTTTTGCACATTCTTTGTAAACGTTTATAAGTTTGAACAAGTTTTATGCTTTTTTCTATTTTGATATTTTAAAAGAAATGAAGTAAAATATAATTTTAAAAACTAAGAAACTTGTAAATTGTAATTGAGTGAGAGATTGAGAGAATTTGATAGTTCGTTTATGTGAAATAAATTTGAATGTATGTGTGTATTTATAGGTGTTGGCGGGCACGGGCGTGGGAAGGCCGGTAAGGACGGGCATGGGGGGCGGCCAAGGACGGGCGTGGGGGGCGGGCAAGGACGGGCACGGGGGGCAGGCAAGGGTGGGCAAAGGACACGGACGGGAAGTGCGACGAGGGGTGGACGGGTTTCGGAGGGCGACAACAAATATCCAGACCCTTGCCTTTCGAGACCCACCCGCCCGCCCAGACCCTAGACAGGCGGGCGAAAGACACGGGCGGGCGGGGGCGGGCGGCCCGGGACAGACGAAGAGCACAACACTAGGTCCCATGGACGCTCTCACCGCAAGTTATAACCTATCAAACAAAACAACAGAACAGAACAGAACACAAGAGCTGCGTATCAAGAGAAGGAAATCTCAAATCCATGGGTCATGTATGGGTCCGTTGAGTTCCCCATTCCTCCACAGCCACATGTTTTGGACCGTCCCCCCACGCTGCTGGGTCCGTTCCGATTTGGCGCCGCGTCGGCGCTTCCGTCCCCGGATTTACGGCGACACAGTAAAAACTAAAGAAAAAAATATAGAAGCACAAAGAACGGCATATTCGAATGGAAAGTGCTACGAAGATACATTGAGGATACTGTTGAAGATGATGTTAGGATACTGGATACTATATAGTTTGACTTGATCAAATGAACTAATTATTTATCATAACATACTAATTATTTAAATTAATATGGTAAATATTTAACTTAATAACAATTTATAATTAGCATGTTAAATATTTAGTATCAACTTAACATAATTATTTAGCACGTTAAGTTTGAATATTTAGCACGTTAAGTTTAAATAATTAGTTATTTTTTTATTTTAATCACAATATATATTAAGTTGATTAAGTATTGGTATAATTATTCAACTTATAAATTGATTTTAGATTGTATAATTACTATATGAAGTTAAATAATTAGTATATTAAGTTAAATAATTAATTAGTTTGATCAAATTTAAATTATATGATATCACCTGATAGTATATATTATAAATGGTATTCCTATATCTAGACCCTATTCGAATTCCTACCCACCACCTTCCTTTCCTTTTCTTCGCCTCCTCTTTTCCGACCCCCACCTAGTCTAATCTATCCATTCATTGACTCGACTCTTCGCTTACACAGGGATCGTATTTGTACGGTATAGAGGTTCTTATAATATAATTTGGCTGGCCCTACAGCATATAGTTGAGGACTATACTTCCCGATGCACCGGATGCAGGGAAGGAGGTATGAATGCTGACAAATCTCGCGCTCAAGGTAAATAAAGCGAAAGGCCATCCGCTTTAAGTAACTCACAAGATTACACCATCTCCGGTGCATCACGTTCTGTACCGAATCGACTTGTTATAAAAAGTGACCCGCTACATGTGATACAACGGACATGAGGTACAGGGTAAACAATCAGAATGCTTAAATCGTGGAATTAGACTTTGAAGAATTTAGAGTTTCTTCGGTTTATTTGTTGCCCATTCATTATTCCCCGTGAAATTGGCCTTCGCTTTCAATCCGACGCAATGGACAGCTGGGCGAGGAAAAGCCCACCTCGCCCTCCAATATACTCAAAAACTCCATAAATAAAACCCTACTCCCCCACCCTCAAACACCGACCCTCTCTGACATCAGGGACCCAGCGGCAGTCCACTGGTCAATAACTCAATATCTCCCTAATTAAACCATGTTGAACGCAATACGCCGGGAATAGACGGGTGTTTGGCAGCAGCGTGAAGTCTACCTTCCTTGCGCTTTATATTCACCCCCCCTCGACCTTTCTTCCTCTCCCCTCTCTCCCATCAGATCTCCGTTTCCTATAAACCCTCCTTAATTAGCTTTCTTGCTCTTTCAATTCCTCAACCAACACCTTGTTGTTGTTGTAGTGCAGTAGTGCTGTAGTGCTGTACTTCCCTTCCCTTCTTATAATTAATTAGTTCCTAAACCTCCTCCCTGGAGCAAGCAGCTCGTGGCTGTTTTGGTGTATTTCCTTGATTTGACAACCTACCACCTTCTCTAAGTTAAAATTTTCCCCTCTTTCCAATCGATCTATCCAATTGCTGCATTGGTTGATCGATCTCCCCGCTCCAAGGAGGTCGATTAACCAACCAACCGCAACAGATTTAATTATTTTCTTAGGAGTTAAAGAAAAAAGTGTACAAATTTTGAAGTTTTTGTCAAATGGGGAACCAGCAATGCGGGGGCCCCGTGCACGCGCAGTACGGGTACCCGGGTTCTGACAACATCTACGCGGACCGGTGCTTCGATCTGGAGCCCAGATCCGCGCTCGCCGGGTCGCTGATCCGGCGCGGCGGGCTCGACCCGGTCTCAAGCCAAGTTCTCAACCATAAAACCCCTAACATCCGGGATTTGTTCGAGTTCGGTAGGGTTTTGGGGAAGGGAGAGTTCGGGGTAGTCTATTTGTGTACCGAGATATCCACCGGGATAGAGTACGCGAGCAAGACGATTTCGAAGACGAAATTGTTGTGCCGGCAGGACGTGGAGGACGCGCGGCGGGAGATACACATCATGCATCACCTGGCGAGCCTCGATAATGTGGTTAAGATCAAGGATGTGTACGAGGATTCCAACGCGTTTCATATTGTGATGGAGCTGTGTAAGGGGGGAGATCTGTTCGATAGGGTTACCAACAAGGGGTGTTTTGGTGAGAAGAGAGCGGCCGAGTTGATGAGGATTATAGTCAGATTTATTCAGTCTTGTCACTCGCTCGGGGTTATGCACCGAGATCTCAAGCTTGAGAACTTCATGCTGGCCGAGGAAGACGACGACTTCTCGATCAAGGCGATTGATTTCGGCCTCTCTGTGTTCTTCAAGCCAGGTAGAAACTCAATTGCAACCTAACCTTGCATTGCAATTTATCTTTGACTTGAGCACCATGTTAGTTGGCTGATTAGGTGGCTAAGTTTTCTATTCATTTTATTGTTAGATTAATTGTAAAAAATGCTTAATCTGTCAACTTGTTGTATTCTTTTTAAAGGCACTGATGAGGGTTAGGTAAGACTTATTTGGGTCTATTAATTTATAAAATTTTATTTTGTGACCGACCCATCATTTCCTTGAACTTATTAATTCTTCCAACCCTGTCAAACTAATTATTTATGATAATTAATTTCCGATTAATGGTTATGGTTGAATTGAGATTATTGGTATAGCACAAATTGTAGACGTTTGACGTTAGACATGGTCTTGGTGTCCTTCCAAATGGTAGCAAAGTTGAACACCTCTTCATTTGGTCAATTCCAAGCCTTGAACTAGGGTGTTAATAACAATAATAAAGATGAGTTACGCTACCAGGTTATAAAATTGGGCGCTATCGTTTGCCGTAGACACCTGATTTAGGGATTACAACTTGGATAATTTATAAATTACAGGAATTGTTGTGCTGTTAGTAAATGTCACACAAGTATTTAGTAACCTTTAAGAGGCAAACGATGATATGCTTCCTCTTTTCTTGTTTCTTTGTTTTCTTTTTTTCAGGTGACGGATGACTATATGCAGGTGGTACTGCCTAAGTATCCACCAGATATTGCGTATGTCTTCATGTCACCAGAAATATCATATTCTTGCTCCTTCCTTGCTGTTAAATCATTTCCGCATCACATCTGCTGTGCCTCTGAAAGAGTTTGTAGTGAGCTGCTTGAGCATCGATTTGTGATGCTAATAACGTCTGTATCAATGAAAAGGGCAGTTCAGTGCATGAGCTTTATTCTGTTTAAGTTATCAGGGATTAGTATCTATGTGTTCTCACAACCGTGTTTAGAGAGGCTTTTTCTTTGGGTCCAATCCCATGGAAAACAGCTTTTCTAAATATGGAGGTGAGACCTTGAACATCCCTGAGACCTTAAATGGAAGAAGTTCATGGCACTGGACTGCCCTTTTTTCATTTTGGTATGATCTGTTCCTTGTGAAACATAATTTGTTTCCTCCAAAAAAAAAAAGAATCATAATGTGTTCCTACCAGACCGAAAGTTTTAGTAAATTTGAAAACTAATGTTGTCTCTTTGTCTAACTATAAAGGATGTCTTATTTGAACATAAATTTTAGGTGGCGTGGTGTTTTTTTTTTTTTTTTTTTTTCTTTTTTTTTTCTTTTCTTTTTTAAAGATTTTAACTTTTGACAACTATGCTTGATGTAGAGATTAGATATATGGTGCTCCTAGTTATTCTTTGACCTACAAACAGTAACTGAGAATTCTTTATCTTAGATTAGGTTTACCTGTTTTCCTATCCTACATCTACATGTTATATGCGTACAGTGAGTATAAAACAGTGAAATTCCTATTCGGCCCATATATATTTTTCCTACTTATTCCAAGCTAAAATGCTTGTATCTTACAGTACGTTCTTTTATTAAGAATCTGAATAGCACTCTCAGTTATATATATAACCTGTTCAGCTAAGAAACCTTTTGAAACTATATTTTGATATCTGTTATTTGTATTTTCCCAGGGCAAATCTTCAATGATATAGTTGGAAGCCCGTATTATCTTGCACCTGAAGTGCTTAACAGACGGTATGGACCTGAAGCCGACATCTTCAGTGCTGGTGTTATACTGTATATACTGTTGAGTGGTGAACCACCATTTTGGGCAGGTACTGATAAATTAATCTTTTTGGACAACAGTGCAAACTTTGCAGCCAGCAAAATAATGTATATTGATGATAAGTTAACCTCGCTTTGATATATTTATTCAGATAATCAAGACGGAATATATGAGGCGATTAAGAAGGGACACATAGATTTCAAATCACCTAAGTGGGTTCTAATATCTGATGGTGCAAAGGATCTTATAACTAAAATGCTCTGTCCTGACCCCTCTGAGCGGTTGAATACTCATGAAGTGCTAAGTGAGTAGCTACATTACTTTCCCTATTCTATGTTTTAGACTTTAAGTTAATGATTTCAAATAATTTGAGTTAAAATTTTGATGATCTCTAATACGTGACCTACCTGAACAGGTCATCCTTGGTTATGTGAGAATGGAGCTCCTGCTCCCTCTGATGATACTCAAGATCTTGCTGTTGTTTCTCGCCTAAAGCAGTTCTCTGAAATGAATTTGTTGAAGAGGCTGGCCTTTCAAGTGAGTTGATTATTTTGGGTCTATTCAATTTTACATTCTCAAGCTGTCCATTAAAGATGTAACTGAGAATAATTACTTTCATTGACATTACCAGGTAATCGCAGAAAACCTTTCTGAAGAGGAGACCGGTGGGGTCAGGGCAATATTCAGTGGATTGGGTACTGACAGCAGTGAGGCTATTACATTTCACAAGCTTAAAGAAGGCCTCAACAAATATGAATCCCTAGACGACTCAGAGATTCAGCATCTCATGGATGCGGTAAGTTCAGTCGAAGCATTTTAGCAGCACTGAAAAGTGCATAGATCATAAAAAGCTAACACCTTGAATTTATTGAAAATCTTGTAGGTTGATCTTAACAGCAACGGTTCAGTAGAATTAGTAGAGTTCATAGCGGCTACAGTTCCTTTCAGCAAATTGGAGCAAGAACACCACCTTGTAACCGCTTTCTCATTTTTCGACAAGGATGGGAATGGTCTTATCACCAAGGATGAACTAGAACTAGCTTTTGAGGGTTACAATGTGGAGCGTCCTCTACTAGAAGAAATAATTGAAGCAGTAGATCATAATAAGGTAAGCTACTTGTGCAAATTCGCAGTATACTGCGTGATATTTCTGGCATTGTTGTTCAAAGCCCCTGTCGTTAAGAGGGATCAATTGTCTGAAGGATATTCATTGAATATTTCTCTTTGACCAATTGACCCTCTTAATGGCAGGGGCTTTTTTTTTTTTTTTTTTTAATATACAGTCCATTGCAAGCTTGTCATGCCATTCTAACAATGGAAGAACGAGGACGTTTTTAAATAAAAAAAAGCCCCTGTCGTTAAGATGCCCCGAAAGATGAAGTAATATTCCGAGAATATTTCTTATCTGTTTGGGTCTCTTAACGGCAGGGGCTTTTTTTTTTTTTTTTTTAAAAAAACAAGTCATTGTCCTATCAGATCGAGATTTCCAAAATTCCGTAACTCTTCTAGACAGCCCCTGTCATTAAGATTTCCAAAATTTCAAGCAATGTTCTCATATGAACATTTCTTGATCTTTTGGTCTTCTTAATGACAGGGGCTTTTTTTTTTTTTTTTTTTTTTTTTTTATTGGAGCTGGTTTCTTCTTCTGCACCCTAATTAGAGATTAGAGATGGCATTTAGTCATATACCACTCATTTTCTGTCTTCATCAACTGTGACCTAATAGCGATTACCTACTTTGTTCGATGTGGACAATTCATTTTTTGTTATTATTGATAGACATAGCTTATTAGAATTGTGGGGTGTAAAACTCCAAGGAGTCGCTGTCTGCATTATTCACGTGCCGATCTTCTTAATGGGAACTCACCAACTGCATTCAATTATTTAAGCCATCTTTATTTAGTGATTGATTGTTGTTTTGGTGAACTATCATTTAATCCTTTGCCTGATTTTTTTGTTCTTTTTTTCAGGATGGGCAAATCGACTACTCTGAATTTGTTGCCATGATGAAGAACAGCGCTGCTGCTGTGCAGATTGCGCAGGAGCCGATGCTGAGAAACAGCTTTGAGATAACAAGCACCGTAGAGGAAATCGAGCCTCGTTAATTAGGTTTGTGATAAAGAAAAAAATGAATATAGTTCTGGGGTCATTGGTGTTAATTCAATTCATAGCTTTGTTGTGCTGCTGCTGCTGTTGTTGGTTTTAGGGTTGTCTGCTAGATTGGAATTTGTGGTATAATGTTAATGTTAATGTTAATGTTAATGTAATATCATTTGGTGTTATTTATTAATTTAAGTCAGGTTTGCTATCATATATCCTTCTCGTTTTATAAATTGGGTAAAACTACAAGCACCAGATTTGCATAAAAATAAAATCGGAAATCAACTCCCACAAGCACGGTTGAATTATAGAAAAACTTTTTTTTTTTTTTTTTACAGACCCTCCATTATAAAGGCATCATCTTTTACATTATAAAAAAGTCATTGCTTTTCTTGATCCGACAGTTGAGAAACACTCAAGGACTTTGAGATTAGTGAAGCAAACACTGAAGTATTTTGTATTGTACGTTGAGTTAAATGCTTGCGGAAAAAATGAACAGCGGTACATTATGACTTTAATAATATAGTCATCGTCGAAATTTACATTTTGTAGAGAAATTGTGATTGACATTATCATAGGAGAACACACAATGCAGTAACGTACCGTAATTAGTTTTTAACTAATTAGATTTTGTTAATACATATCAAATGAAATAAAAAAAATACAGATTTCAATTTTGTAACAATGATCTATATGATGCTTATGTTGCATCCGTAATAAAATAATAAGATTATTATTATTATTATTATTTTATTCTTCTGTTTGTGAAACAATTTGAGCTTCTTAACCGTCATATTTGATGCGTTAAAACGTATTATTCCAGTATTCAACTTTGTTTTTTTTTTTTTTTGACAAATTTTGCAAACGCCATAGATCTATTGTTCATATGTCCATTGGTACACTCACAGCATTGTTTCTAATTTTCAAATACCTCTATATTCATTTGAAAGGAATTCAATAATATCTACAGTTAAAAAATCCTATCCCAAAAATAATACATCCAAGAATTTATGTACCACTGAGCACTGTGGTATATTATAATTGGTATGTCTATCAGTAATAACTACTTTAGTGATCATGGTCATTGCAGTATTATCATTCGGTAATCGGCAACCATCGAACCTCGATCAGG
Organism: Cyperus esculentus; assembly: GCA_030179965.1. Classification (NCBI taxonomy): domain Eukaryota; kingdom Viridiplantae; phylum Streptophyta; class Magnoliopsida; order Poales; family Cyperaceae; genus Cyperus; species Cyperus esculentus. Next base: position 639,839 of record JASGLE010000007.1, on the reverse strand, counting down.
ATTTCTGATTTCACCATTAATGTCTAACTCTGTTAGGGCTAGGTGGTGAGAACGCAGCCGGAGGAGCCGAGGAGGCCCTTGCAAAATGAAGAAATTATTATTAAAATCATTAGTACACGTTGTATGTACCTTGTATCAATCTAAAACGTGTCTGCACAAGACCATTAATAGTTTGATAGATGTAAAAGCTTAAACAAATTAACATGCATTATCAGCAATTTAATTATATCATGATAGTTTGTGTAACACTGTATATGCAAGCAACAACAAATTGTTAACTGTTGTTATGACATATTATTATGGGCCTTCGAAGTTGGTACAAGTTCCAAGAGGTGACAATAGCATTATAAAAATGTAACAAAATAACTGTATACTACATTGTAGCAACATTGAACATTACTAGCATTAGACCTGTGTAATGCCCGGGATTCAAGAATGAAATAATTATTTAATGTTAATTATTTTTTTTAAATATTGGAACGGCTGTGAACTACATATTTAATTATGATAAAGTATTTAGACAAATAAAGATTGAAGAATTCTCATTTATTTTATGACCGATATTCATTGAAATACATGTAAAACATATAAATATATGTAATTACTGAGACCATAAATATAGCAGCTTTGTATGAAAATATGAGGTGTAACAATTTCACTAATTGAATTTCAACAATCCAATAAAAGTAATATAGATAAAATTAAACCTATAGAAATAACTTTTTCATCATCAAAGATAACAGTTAGTCCCATGCATGAATTAGGGTTAGGGCTGATGCCATCCCATACTCTTGTTGCATGGCAGATCAAATTGTGTGTGCTATCTTCATCCAGATCTTCAATGAAAGTCCTTTTTAATAATATTTTCATTTTTGCTTTTTTTCTTCATCCCGGAAAAAAAATTAAAATAGAAGACACCAATAATTAATTTGAAGTTCAAAATAATGGGAAATTGTATAACTTAAATGAATTAGAACTATAGAAAATGTAAATAAAAAATAAAACTGAACCAAACTTGGTCCAAAAATTTCAATACAAAGAAAATTTGCTTAATACAATAAATTAAATTTTTATAATGCCTCTTTCTACAATAAAATGTTGTTTTGTTGTTGTCAATCAGTAATCTGGCCTTTTTTTTTTTTTAATGTTTTTATTATCTAATCTTAAATTTTTAGTTGCTACATGTACTGACAACAATAGTTAAACGTTTTTTAAAAGCTTGAGTTTAATATTTCTTAATAATGAAATAATCCACATATGTGAGATGTCAGTACATGTAGCAATGAAAACTATTAGGAAGAACATCATTTATGGTAAAAATTAAACGTAATTCCATCATATCTGATACAAAATTGTGTGGAGTTCACAAAATGGACAAAATGAATTAGTAAGTACATAATTGTTAGGGAAAGAAAACCTAGAAATTAACAACAGAATTGAAATGGGGTAATGGAAAGGAAAAAAAAAATGAATAGGAGTGAAATCAGAAACAATTTAATGGCAATTTAAAGGAGAATTGAAAATTGCAATAAATTAAAAACCATTAATGGAGAATTAAATGAAGAGAAAGGAAACATGTGTAAGAAAAAAAAAAGAAAAATGGTTCTCATCCAATAAGAGATTGAAAGTAGGACATGAATAAGAACTTGTAGCATTGAAGATGAAATAACGGAGAAGAAGAATGCAGTGACAAACTTGTTATTTGAAGAAGATGAAGTAGGACACGCTGAAAGAGACATGGTCAGTTGTTCAAAGGGCACCAAAAGAGTTCAATTTTTTCTTAATTTCTGGTGAAAGACTGGTGTAAAGACTGGTGAGGAAGGAGTAAGAGACGCATAAGTCTGTTAATAAAGCAGACAAACGGATGCATCTATTAATAAAGCAGACGAAGAGATGCTTCTGTTAATAAAGAAGACGAAGGGATGCTTTACGATTGATAAAATGAAGCGGTGTGTGGAAATGACGTGGCAGTCTTTAGAGAGCTCCAATTTCTTCCGCTTTTCTTTAAAAAAGAGAGCAATTTTGAATGCATCCATACGGTTGGATTTTTGCCATAATTGTTGACATCCCTAGCTTATATAGGTGTTTTGAGCTTTATTTTGGTGTTTCCTTTTTGGTTGCATGCATGATATTGATGCATGTAAGATCTTTTGGGTTCACCCTTCTTTAGTTCCTTTTTATTAAAAAAAAAAAAACAAATTTGCTTGAGATTTTATTTTAACTGTGCAGCAATTGCATGTATTCTTTTGGGGGGATTAATTTGAGGTTTAATATTAGCTTTATGAGTGCATGCAAGCAAGGTTTATTTGGTATCCTCTAATTCTGGGTTATAAGTTATAACCTGTCTTTGCATTGTACATAATCACTGGAAGATGTAGGGGCACATGCATGTGTGCATTATATGTGTAATTTGATATAGTTGGTTCAAGTAGCAATTAAGTTGCATTTCAACTGATCATTATATAAAAATTCCTTTTTATTGTCCTTGCTATTTGTAGGTGTTTCTTCTCTTCTGCTGGCCTGCTGCTAGCTGTGTCGGTGGCCGGATCGATTGAGTTTCTTCCTTTCTGGCTGCTTTGTTGATGTTGTGAGGTAATTAAGTCAATTTTTAGTTTTTTACCCTTTCTTTTGCCTGCTGGCTGCTAGCTGCTGTGTTCTTTTTTCAAATACCGATCAGTACAAATTTGCTGTACTATGTTGCATGCTGTCTATTATTCGTTAGCCTTTTCCAATATTCTTTCGACTCACATTGCAGTACTCCGGTACGGCGGTACCAGTTACATTGTTTACCAGTACAGGAGAAGAAAAGGAGAGAGAAAAGCTAAAAACATTCAGAATTAATTAAACACGAGGACCTAACTAACTAATGATTGACTAAATCAGAAAAATCAATGATTAAACATGAGTCCCTAACTCAAGTATCACATTCTGTTGCGCACCCTTGATTGCTCTGCTTGCTTGCATCACCGTTTCAGCAGCCGTCCATGTTGGGAGATCACCCACCTGACCCGCATCCGTTATGATTCACTTTGCTTCTTCTTTCTGCCAGTACAAGTGTAGAACTGCCCTCGTCTCTTACTTAATTGCTTCCTTTATTGTTTACAGCTATTCATCCGAAAAGACAACTGTTCCAAACTTCTAATCTCTGGAAAATCCCATTTGAAGTAAAAAAATGATAGCTTTTATTGGTTTTCCTGAATTCACTGGCATGCACGAGTTGGTCTGTGAAAGGTTCAGGTTACTTGCCAGATGAACCCGTCATACAATAGTATCGTACTTTCTATGGCCCACCTAACCTTTTGATGGAGGTTTCTGAAGAGATGGCTGCTCGAGTGGTTGCACAATTTTTGAGGGATCACTATTCCTTCAATGTCGAGTTCCAGTTCTTCATTTTGACAAATCTGTATTGTGCCAATAGAGTATTTCATGAGAAGCAATTGCTTGGAAGCACAGTACGCTTCTATATATGAAGTTGAGGTTGGATGATTAGCGTGAGATGTACCGGCATTTGGAGTCTTGCATGCGTGAAGGCGTAGACCCTACTTTCAGAACGCTTAATCAGAGCTTTCTGATCTGTGCATGCATTATGCCAACATTACTAGTGCCAACATTACCAGTTCAGAGCACCCCCTTTTTTGTTTGTACTCAGTTGGCATTGTTAGTTGTGGATTTTGGGTTAATTGTCATGTGAATTATGTGGTAGATTGTTAGTAATTGTTTCAGTTCTTTTTTTGCCTGTTTATTTTAGGCTAATTGGATAGACTGCTGTGTGGAAAGTAATTTTTTGGATTTTGTACTATAATTGTTTTACATGTCATTGTTGTTTCCTTTGATTTCAGGTAGAATATGGTGGCCCGTGGTAGTTCGTCGAGGAAGCGTATGCGTTCTGATAGTAGTTGGAAGCATTCAGACTATAGTCAATTGTCTACGGATGAATTATCTGCTAGACTTGGTATGTGTGCTTCTTCTAGGCACTCTAATTCACGCCGTGTGTGGCCACTTGTTAAGCCGGTTGTTGATACTGTTTGCTTCAAGAAAGCAAGCGCCGCTGCATCGTCGTCCTTGTGTGCTTCTTCTAGGCGCTATGTTTCACGCCGTGTACCACGTCAGCCGGTTGTTGATACTGTTTGCTTGGAGCAAGCAAGTGCCGCTGCATTGTCGTCCTTGTGTGCTTCTTCTAGGCGCTATGTTTCACGCCGTGTGCCACGTCAGCCGGTTGTTGATACTGTTTGCTTCAAGCAAGCAAGTGCCGCCGCATCGTCGTCCTTGTTTTCTTCTTCTAGGCGCTATGTTTCGCGCCGCATGCTGTTTCAGCCAGTTGTTGATACTGTTTGCTTCAAGAAAGCAAGTGCCACCACATCGTCGTCCTTGTGTTCTTCTCCTTGGCGCTATGTTTCACGCCGTGTGCCACTTCAGCCGGCTGTTGATACTGTTTGCTTGGAACAAGCAAGTGCCGCTGCATCGTCATCCTTGTGTGCTTCTTCTAGCCGCTATCTTTCGCTCCGTGTGCGACTTAAGCCGGTTGTTGATACTGTTTGCTTGGAGCAAGCAAGTGCCGCTGCATCGTCGTCCTTGTGTGCTTCTTCTAGGCGCTATGTTTCGCGCCGCCGTGTGCGACCTCAGCCAGATTCTAATCTCTGGCAGCAAGGGTTTCTCACTATTGCTTCCTCCTCCAGCGACAAGCAGTCAGTACCACTTTATCCATCAATCTTTCCTGCTGCTGAGTGCTTAACCAATTCATGGAGTTCGTCGACAAACGATGGTTTGAAGATTTATCTTTGCAATTTCTATTTTCAGCCATTTACAAATTTTTTATGTTATCCATAGCGATTGAGATCTTTTCAGCATCTACTTTTTCTTCATACAGGTGATGATATGCCAGTGTTGCCAGAGGTGCTGGATATTGGCTTTCCAGAACACACATGTTCATTTTGCGGAGCCTATTTCTGGTATAGAGAGCGGTCGATCGGATCATCAAGGGTGTCTAATGTTAGATATAATCTGTGTTGTAGAGAAGGGCGAGTAGCTCTACCGGTTCTTCAGGATGCCCCTGCATTATTGCGCAATTTGCTGACACCAGATGGGTGTCCTGATTCTGCACATTTTCGTGAGCGTATCAGAGCTTATAACTCTCTCTTCTCATTTGTTTCGTTCGGCTCTAATATTGACGACAATATAAATGATGGTTCTGGACCATATGTTTTCAAAATTTTCGGCGAAGTTCACCATAGGATTGGCTCACTTTTACCAGTCGATGGCGTGCCTCCTTGTTTTGCGCAATTGTATGTGTTTGATACAGCTAATGAGGCTCGAAATAGAGCTGCTCATTTTTCTCGATCCGTTCTTGAAAAACAGCCTAAGATAGAGCTTATTGAAGAACTTGGCCGTATGTTTGATCAGCATAATATATTGGTGAAGCAGTTCCGAAATTTTAGGGACCGGTTTGGCAAAGGAGATCTTCCTGCATTGCAGATTAGAATCCGCGCTGATCGGGATGACGAAAACCCACAGTATTGTCCTCCATCTTCCTCTGAGGTGGTTGGTTTTGTGGTCGGAGATTTAACAGCGCATGAGAGAAGTAGAGATATCATAGTCGAGCACTGTTCGAGAGGACTAAAACGTGTTAAGAGAGATCATCCATCCCTAATGGCCTTGCAGTACCCTATTGCGTTTCCGTACGGTGAGGATGGTTACCATCCTCGTATCAGGTACGTCGCAAGGACATGTACATCGGAGAAGGTAAAAATTGACAGAGAGTTTGTGACAATGCTCGAATTCTACTGTTTTCGATTACACCCCCGACGCAATGAGGCTTTGACTATATTTATGTCTGGAAGGTTATTCCAGCAGATATTGGTCGACTGGTATACATGCGTTGAGCGAGAAAGACTCTATTATATTGAACACCATCAGGCAGAGATGCGTTGTGACAAGCTTTGCAACATTCGTGCCGCTGTCACGGAGGGCGATATGATAGGCAGTGATGTCGGTAAGAGAGTTGTTCTTCCTGCTTCACATGTTGGGGGCCCACGTTATATGCTCCAGAACTATCATGATGCGATTACTCTGTGTAGTCACTTTGGTCCTCCTGATCTTTTCATTACATTCACCTGTAATCCTCAATGGCCTGAAATCACCCGGATGTTGTTGCCAGGCCAGCGACCGGATGAAAGACCTGACATAGTTTGTCGAGTTTTTAAGATGAAATACGATGAATTAATGCTCGACATCAAGCAGCGAGCTTATTTTGGCAAGACAGAGGCTGGTAAGTATAAAAAATCATTGGTGTTATTTATATACATTACAATTAATTAGTTAAATTCTTACTGATTGGTTTGCCTACCTGCTCTTGTTTGCCAACATTTGCAGTTATCTCACAGGTTGAGTTCCAAAAGCGTGGTCTCCCGCATGTGCATATTATAGTATGGTTGGCTGCTCATTATAAGTTGAAAACTCCTGCACACATAGATCGTGTGTTATCTGTGGAAATACCAGATCCTACACGCAATCCGATAGGGCATAAGGCCGTAGGGAAGTTCATGTTGCATGGCCCATGTGGAACAACTAATGATAAGAGTCCATGTATGAAGGACGGTCACTGCTCTAAGAACTTTCCAAAGCCCTTCGCTCACTGTACTAATATCAGTGAGGATGCTTCAATTGTGTATCGTAGACGTGATAATAATGTCTGCTATGACAAGGCTGGAGTGCTAATCTCAAATGCGTATGTTGTGCCACACAATTTAGGACTTATTATAAAATATCAGGCCCATATTAATGTTGAGAAGTGTTACAGTCCTCGGCTTATCAATTACCTCTTCAAATGGCTATGCAAAGGACAAGATCGGCAAATGATTTATATGGAGTGTGAGGGTGTCCCGACACAAGGTCAATCGTCTTCAACAACCCCAAAGGTGAATGAAGTTAGACAATATCTTGACTGTCGGTGCATAACACCTCATCAAGCGGCATGGCGTTTGTTTCAATACGATTTACATCAAAGTTACCCGAGTGTTGAGCGGTTACCTGTTCATTTGCCTGATGAAAATAGCATAACGTTTCATGATGCACAACAGCTGCAGTATGTTGCGAATACTGAGACTTTTGGTCGGACCAAATTAACTCAATGGTTTGTGTTGAACCAGTCTGATAATTTTGCACGCACCCTCACTTATCCTGAGATACCACAGAAATACGTATGGGACGCAACTAACAAAAACTGGACAAGACGGAAGAAGTGTCACCGGTTGGGCCGCATGTACTATGTTCACCCGAGAAAAGGTGAGCTTTATTATCTAAGGTTGTTACTGGTATCTACTCGTGGAGCGACTTCCTATGAGGCTCTCAGGGTTATAAATGATGTCAGTTATGCTACCTTTCGGGATGCATGCAAGGCTGCTAGCTTGCTGAGTGACGATGACGACGAGTGGGTGCTTGCCATAACAGATGCAGCGTCTTGGTCGACTTCATCGCAGCTGCGCAAGCTGTTCATCTATATACTCTTGCATAGTGAACCCGCAGACCCTGTACACCTGTGGAACATGGTTTGGCAGTACCTCGGGGACGATATTGAACACCAACAAAAAGCTGGTCAGTCCCATCCAAACCATTCGGCGCTTGACGATGTGAAGAAAAGCCGCATACTAGAACAACTAGAACAAGATCTAGGAGCTGCGGGTACGAGCCTGTCTTTTTACGGATTGCCTCTGTCATCTTTTGGCCTTGCAGATGAACTAGAAAATAGACTCATCCGAGAGCAAGTAACACTCAATCGACCGGGACTTGCTGCTCAATCTGAAACAATGAGAGCTTCATTGAATTCAGAACAGCTTACAATTTACAATGCCGTAATGCATTCTGTTGATACAGAAGCAGGAGAGATCTTTTTCGTATACGGCCGTGGAGGGACCGGAAAAACCTTTCTGTTGCAATCTATTATTGCCGCAGTTCGTTCCTCTGGAAAAATAGTGCTTCCGGTCGCATCCTCTGGGATAGCAGCTCTTTTATTAGATGGAGGCACAACTGCCCATTCAAGGTTTAAGATTCCTATCAATCTATCCGGTGAGGCGACGTGTGAAATTAGACAAGGTACTCAGCTTGCAAAATTGATACACCGTACATCTCTTATAATTTGGGATGAGGCACCTATGAATCACAAACATTGTTTTGAAGCTGTAGACAGAACCTTACGAGATATTATGGGCACTGTATCACACGAGAAACGCACAAAGAATTTTGGCGGTATAACTGTTCTCTTTGGTGGTGATTTCAGACAATCTTTGCCTGTCATTCCCAATGCACCACGCTACGAGACTATCAGCTCATGCATCACAAACTCTAGCATCTGGAAATTCTGCAAGTTGTATAGACTGCATACTAATATGCGTTTGTTACATCCTGGTATGAGGCAAACCGACATTGATCATGCCAAAAGTTTTGGAGAATGGCTGCTTTCTGTCGGTGACGGGACTGCACCGAGTAGGAAACTTTTTGGCACTGATGAGGCCAACTGGATAGAAATTCCGCCGGCCATGCTCTTAACACCAGGCAGTCAATCTATGAATGAACTTATTTCTGCAGTGTACTCAGATTTTGATTGGAGACATTGCTTGCCTCAGTATTTACGGGAACGTGCTATTGTAGTACCCACTAACGAAGATGCTGACAAAATAAATGATATTATAGCAGAAATGGTGCCCAACGATACCTTCACTTACTTAAGCTCAGATTCTATGCAAGAATCTGGAACCGTTTCTAAAGAGTTACGGGATCTGTATCCTCCTAACTATCTGAATTTGCTAACTCCAAGCGGTGTGCCTGCACATAGGCTCATTCTCAAAGTCGGGGTTCCTGTAATGTTGTTGAGGAATTTAGATCAGTCAGCTGGCCTCTGCAACGGCACACGCTTGATTGTTACCAGATTAGGCACTCATTTGGTAGAGGCAGAGATTATATCGGGACATGGTTCAGGCAAACGGACACTTATACCTCGTATTATATTCATTAAAAAGGATGTAAAATGTCCCTTCACAATGAGGAGAAAACAGTTCCCGCTACGGGTTTGTTATGCCATGACTATCAACAAAAGTCAAGGGCAAACACTGTCTACAATAGGCATTTACCTGCCACGTCCTGTATTCTCCCATGGCCAGCTCTACGTTGCACTTTCGCGAGCCAAATGCATGGAAGGTGTTAAAGTGCTGATCGTGAACCCAGAGGACCAGCACTCATCGCATACTCAGAATATTGTTTATAAAGAAGTACTCTCTTCTCTAGGTACTTGATGCCAACAAAATGGTCCTCTCATTTATTACTCTCTATTTATAGATTTTTCATAACATACAGCATTGTCTATAAAATTGATCTGTTTAATCATGCAAAACATCAATACCAGTATTTACAGAAACCAGTCAAGGCACTAACATTTACCTGTTCTTTTTCTTTTTCTTTTGGTGCAGATGGAGCCGACAGTGATGCTTAGAGATGACAGACCAGCTTAATACACTGACTGTGCTCTGCGGAGTTGTCGATGTAGACAAGATGTAGTTGCAAGGCGGGGGATTCACATTGTAACAGCATCATCTCTACATAAGATATTTCGTAGTTTATCAAGTATTATTTGTAATTTGTACGTTTTGTTGAGTTAAATACTTGTTTAGAATAAGTAAATAATCGATGATGCATTTGGAAATTAATAAACGTCGAAATTTACATATTGTTGAGATATAGTGATTGACAGTATCAGAGAAGACAACGCAGTAATTTATACTGTACTAAAATACTTAATCATGCACATGGTACATTAATGAGTTGCCTGAAATTATATCACACATCAAATCAAAATGCATATTTCAGTTTTGTACCGGTGATTTATATGATGCTTAGTTGCTTGTTGCATCTGTTGGTATTTTGGTACACTCACAGCCTTGTTTTTAATTTTCAAATACTTCTATATTCATTTGATAGGAATTCAATAAGTTTTCTATAGTTGAGGAATCCTATCCCAAAACTTACACATCCAAGAATGTAAATTACAAGCGCAGACTCTATATACATTGGCTCAAGGAAGGATTGAATTGCTACACTATCCCCTCCAGCATTAATGTTCTGTATGAAAGATCGCTTTAACCAGGTTCTGCGATGTTAGACCTGCAGCAAATGTTCAGATGAAATGGTCGCCTCCTGCAAGCATAAACAGCGGATTACCGTCAGAACTTTGAAACATATTTTATCATATCCAGAGAATATCAATGTGGTGCCATGTCATGAAAAATTAGGTTTTGACATTCATTTAGTTTCGGATATAAAAATAGTTAGTTTGAAGGAAAACATTCACCAAAAAGCCCCACTTGGAAAAGCACGAAAAACATCAATTGATTCACAATCTTATCTTTTTTGTTTTATTTTGAAAGCTAGGAGCAGGGAAGTGAATCTTACCTTTAATATTCCTTGGTTCAGTAGTATACATCTCGAGGTCGTTGCAGTATTATCACTGAGCAACCATCCAACCTCGCACAAGATTTCACCATCGTCTAGCTCCTTAAATACACTCCACAATTGCTTAGGTAACGTCACAAGCCCACTCTCATCTCGTACTATACTTTGAGGCTCATCTGCCGAGAATGGGCACACAACCTCCTATTGACCCAAAAAAAAAAAAGAAAAAAGAAAAAGAATTGAAACATCTTAAGTAACAATTTTATGAAATTTTAGCCTGTCTTCTTTCCTTAGGAGTGCAGCATTTGCAATCTACTAGAAACAGTGCATAAGAACACATGAGAAGTATATTTGTGGGTAATAAAGTCACTACGCAGCTCATTGTGCGAGTTTTGTCAGTAAATTAGAACTAACCAAGAAATGATTGACCACATTTGCTAAAATTGGAATAATGTAAGCAAGTAAAGAAATGTAGAATGTATTCACAAAGCACTAATGACTTGCAGAAAGCAATCACGGCAAGTTAATTTGTCTCATAACTGCTGTAACACAAAAAAGGCTTAAATTTCTGGAAAACAGGAGAGTAAGGAGTAAAAGATCAAAGTGAATTAATTCTTACCGAACCACCAAATTTAACTACTGAAGCACTTTCGCTCTCCCATGCGCCCTTGACTTTTGATGCCTCAAGTGCACCTTTTGAAGCGAATCCAGATTCACGAACAGCACATGCACCAAGCTGCTCACCATCACAGAATGGGCCATACCATTGTTCAGAGAAAACTTTCACTCCATCTAAACTTAGACCTGAATCGCCATTCAATCGAACCACCTGATACACCCAGACCCTGATTTCTTTATTTGCGGGGTCTACCAGGCAATGTTCGAGTTCCAAGCTTTCCCTCCCATACTGGTCCTTAAAGGGCCACAAGGCAACGTAAGAGCCACTTGAGTTGTATCCCAGAGCAGAGGCACTGTTCTTTATACCACCAGCAAATCTAGGTATGGCACTGTGTTTCGTAGCAGCATCGGCTTCACACCCGACAGTCGGATAGAATTTCGTTAGCTTGTAGTAGAAGACCGGATCATCCATTTCTTCAGCCAGGGTTGGGCATTGTGTTTGCCAGTCAAACACCTAGATTTTGGATAGGACGGTAGTGGATAAGTATCCAGATTTCAATTTAAATTTCTGGCACATGCTTGCATTAGATAACTACACCTGATTGGTATAACCATCCATGCCTTTTCTTTCAGTGGTGTTATTTTGCATACTCTTGATTCTTAACCATTGAACTAACAACTATATTTTTTCTAAAAAAAGGAAGTGACAATTAAGAAAAGTAAATTAGATGAAAAAAAAAGACAAGCAAGAAAAAAAAAAAAGTAATACAAGACTGCCTATCAATTCTTTACTGATCAGTACCAATTAAGAGCTCAGGGTTGTAGTACTTCCAAATAGGATCATAAATACAGAACAATTTATAATTTAATCATCTTAGACCCAATGCTACTCAAGTTTCAACAGGCTAGGGTGTACGTAGATGCCTTGAAGAAATTACAAGGAATGGATAAAAAGAGCGGTCAGTTGGTACCACTCGTTATTATCTAAGAATAAGTGGACACAACATAACATTTTGGCTTCGACACAGCACAAAATCAAAAGGTTTAGTAAAAGGAAACCCATAATAGCCATGCTGCAATTCAGATGGGTCGTGCTAATATGCCCTTATTGAATTACCAAATATTATCCCTAATCACTTAGTCAGCATTTGCTTGTTATTTCTGTTGTTCCCTCATTCCAAAATCTACTAACAAATTATTGTAACTGAACCTCAGTTCATTTCAGCTGAAATTAATTTACATTAACGAATGGTCTGATTGTCTGCTGGCCAAACGGTAACCAGGTACTGGTAAATGCTTGATTGTAATAGCATAAAGTTGATTACTTTACACAAAGTAGAGATCAGATAGGAGCTCAATTTATACATCGCATAAACAAAATTACCAAACCGGTTATCATGCAACTACCATCAAAATTGGCCACTAAGTTAAAACAATAATCCTACCTGAACACCCCATTCCCGGTATGCATCCGGAACAACCAACTCCGGAAGCTCCACCGGCTTCCCATCCACGGTGAAGTCAGCCCCATATCCATCCCACTCACCAGACACCCTCTTGGCAAACTCAACCCATTTTTCTGCACATACCATGGAAACCAATTAAGCATGATTACTTAATTCAAAACTTGAACCAATTAAAGGTGAGAGTTCCTGATGGAACAGTACTAACTGGACTTGGAAGTAGAACCGGCCTCGGTTCCGGCTGATTCTGAGGTGATTGGAGTGGTGGTGGTGGTGGTGCTGGTGGTGGCAACAGACATAGATGATGATGATGATGATGATGATGAAGAATTGGTTTTGGGTTGTTTTGGGGAGGTGAGAAAAAGAACCGATCTTGCAGGGTTGCTGGGTTGGTTGATGATGGGTATGGGTAGAACTAGAAAGGCCTTCTGGGAGAATGCATTATTAGTTGAAAGAAGAGGCATCGGTGTGTGCAGTTGCAGTGCAATTCTTCCTCTCTTGCTTCAACGGTGGGGAGAAATCGAATCCAGAGGTTGATCATATTGAATTGCAGTGAGTTTATGGCCTGTGGTTGTATGAAATTTGGTTTTGGTTTTTTTTTTTTTTTCTTTTTTGTTGTTGTTGTTGCTGGATTAGATTGGATGGTATGAATATGATCCGGCCTTCATTTAAGCATAATATGGGCCATACATGGATTTAAATGAAATAAAATGAGGAATAGAATAGACTTCTTATTTTGATTTTTGGGCCGATATAATTTACGTTGGCAACTGTTGTCAACATTTTGTTTTAAAAAAAATAATTTAAAAAAAATATTAATGAATTCATTCCCCATATTATATAAATAGATCCTATTTTATTCAAGAAAAAAAGGGAATTTTATCCTACTTATATATCCCTATATACATTATGTTTCTTGCTGTGTAGTGTGTTCTGTCACATGTTTGATACTTGGAATGAGATTTTTTTATTTATTTTTTTTTAATGAACATGTAAAAAATTAACTGAATTACATCGTCAGCTGTATCTTCAAAAAAATTTCAGAAGATAATTTCATCTCTGTACATTGTAATGATATATAGCCTGCCTTAGTGCCTTTATATTTGGGTTTATGTAACCTGCTTTTATATTTGAGTTTATATGTAACTTGCCTTTATATTTGGATAGAGCACACTGAGCTAATTCCTATTTGGGATTAGTTTTTTTTTTTTTTTTTTAAGAAAAAAAAGGACACTGAACTATAAAGATGCAAATGTTTAATGTAGTCTGCTTCATAAAGAATGTTTCACAATAATTGACATGTTATATTTTTCTTCCTTTCTTTAACAAGGCGAAGTATTTCATTTTCAGAGTTTTAAGCCTCATTGACGCAGCTACAAGAATGCCTCTAGCTAACACTTCAAACATTTAAATCTGTGGAGATAATGAGTGGGGCCGAATATATGATGAGGTTAAGCAAAAACACCGGGGGGATATAATTGTTACAATTATTTTGATTTTGACTTGCATATTATTGTAATAATTTTTAAATAATTATGTCCTACAATTAATATATTATCTGTATCAATTTATCAATTTTTTATTGTGCACAAAATGTATTTGAAATTAGAGTTTACCAAATTAGAAATAAAATTTTTGAATATCTTCTCGATTATTTAACTAGGAGGTGCATCAAAATATAGTTGATCAGTTGGAAGGTGTATCAAAATATTCCGATTATTTAACTAGAAGGTGTATCAAAATAACATTTAAATTTGAGTGGTTTGATTCTCACATTTATACTCAAAAAAATATAGTTGATCAATAACGTGTTTCAGTTGTAAGTTAGTAAATTATGAAGGTCGTATCTTTCCTCTTAATTATTATTATAAATGAAATTATTATTATTATTATTATTACTACTACTACTGCTACTACCATTACCATTACTATTACTACTACTATTATTACTAGAGCTGTGAATCGGGCTTCGCCCCAAAAAAATAATATTACATAATTAACAGATATTGAAAATAAATATACATTTTTTATAAATATATTTTATTAGATAAATATTGGACTTAATATATTTTCTATATGATATATTTTTTAGCTACATCTCAATTTATATAAAAGAATACAAAGAGTTGTAAATATTTGGAGTCTTAAATTATTCTTTAGGTACATCATATTATCTCTTTAATGAAAAAAAAATGAGCCATTTGATTAAGATAAATGAGGAGAGAGAAATAAAATCAATGGTTGAGATTAATGATGATGTACCATAGCTAAAAAGCTTGGAAACTTAATCCTCTATCAAAGTATGAATTATTATTATTTTTATTTTTTTTAGAAGCTTGGCGAGGCTGCTAATTAAGACCCAAGTATAACTTTAAATCTTTGTTCCTTGGATACAAATAATTAAATTAAAGAGGAGCATCCCGTTCAATAAATTTCAGCATTCAAGTTGTGAAAGGACATTAATAATACCGCAACTTTGCAGCTGCCGCAAAGATTTCGAAAAAAGAAAGGACATTAATACCTCATTTAGAAACCTCCTGGGTACGAAAGCCTGTTTTGTTTTGATCTCGTAATTTCTGAAACTCTCCTCACGATATATGAAGTCGTGACAACAGATATTGTGGCAATACGAAATCACACGTATTTAAACGAACGCCTCTAATCTAAGAACCATTTTTTATCCTACTTAATTTTCAGAGATTCAAAATGGCATGAGAAGAATTAATTACTAGAGCAAAGAAAACATTTTTGATTTTGCTGCTGAGGACAGCGCTTTCTGTGTGGGAGGTCGCAAGTTCAAAACCCGAAGAGAGAGTTCTTTATAAACATTTAAATTTGAGTGGCTTGACTCTCAGTCCCTCACCTTTATCTCAAAAAAAATAAATAAAAAATCAGCGAGTCAAAAATTATACATAGTTTCTATATATATATATATATATTTGATTAGTTTGTTTAATGTTTTTGGTTCTTGCTGACTTAGTTAGTATTGGATAGGTATTTTAAGATGGGTTCTGATATACCTATCCCAACGCCAACTTCTGTCAGATATATATGTTGATCAAGTCAATATTTTTTCACACATCACACCTATTATTTTACAGTTACTTGTATGCATGTTTAGCTTGCATAATACAGTGTATATATATAGTATGCATAATTTGTAAGCAATTTATCCGGCATAAAAGAAAAACAAATTAATTAACAAGCATACATAGTAAATGAATTAATAAAATATATGCAATCTATAATTTATGCGAACTATATAAATTTGCATAACAAAATATTTGTATCGGTTTTATGATAGAGTTAACAAGTTGTATAATAAAATGTATAAGTTGCATAATATTTTAATTAATTTGGAGAGTGCATCTCTTGTGGATTGATCAATTTGCATGATATGATGGATAATAATTAAGCAAATTATAAGGACAGAAAAAAAAATATATATATGAACATCAAAATGCTCACAATATAGACAACAAGAGTGAATTTTGTATTACAGAAAAATTAATAACGAATGTACTGAATTTAATTATTTCGGCCTCGAATAAATAAATAATATAAACATGTTATAATTTAGTTTAATTAGTAGTTGTACCATTTAATTTAAGGGCCATTTTAATTAATTACTTTATAATTTATTCGACATGTTAAGTTGAAATAACAAGTGAAAACAGTGATGTTAATAACAAATAACTCAAGATCATTTTTTTCCTCATGATTTGTCACAATGCATATATCCCAAAAAGTTGTGAACAAATGAAACTTTTAGTTATGCTTTAAAAGCTTATAAATTTAGTAAATTGGACAGTATTTTGAGATCAAATTTATTTCAAATATTTGAATATTGGTAAACATCTCAATCTAAAATTTATTATGCAATAACTCGTTTACGTTTCGGTGATGCCTTCCCGTGATCAATTATTTATTGCACCTACTCGTGGCTTTTTTGGGACATGGTTGGTTCTCTCCACCATTTCGTGTATAAGCAAGAACCAAGAACATCAGTGAAAATCACAGCCGTTAATTAATTTGTTTCCAGTTTCGACTACACTGATCTACAGACTACAGCAGTGGAGGCCTACTGAAACTTGATTACCTGAATTTTTCTTTTTTTAATATTTATCGAGAGTTAGACTATTATACTAACGTTAGCATTTCAGACCGAAATGCTAACGTCTCAAAATTAATGTTCTCGTGTCCGAAATTACGATTTATGGTGCTCAATAAATTCTTCATATGAAAATATTGGGGAATACAAAAAATTTTTATTTTAGAGTTTTCTAAGTATTTGTTTTGTATTTTTGAAAATAGCATGTCAAACATCAATATTTTATTAATATTTATGAGCTCTTTTCTAAAAATCCAAAATAAATACTTAGAAAACTCTAAAAATGAAAAATTTTGTATTCTCCAATATTTTCATATAAATAATTTATTGAGTACCATAAATCATGATTTCAAACACGATAACATAAAATTTGGGACGTTAGCATTTCAGTCTGAAATGCTAACATTAGCATAACAGTCGGAAAGAAAACATAGAAAATTCATTATTTTATTTATTGCGTCCACCACTACTCTAAAGTTCGCATTCAAACAACATTTAACTAACCGAAGTAATAAAAAAAACAGTTCTACTCACACGCTTTTCGAGTTAGCACTAACCTGACACTACTCTCAATTACTAATCCAAATATCACTACTCTTGCACTAATCCTTATACCATCCAAACGCATCCTTAGGTTTTATTACAAATACAATCAGACATTATATTTAACCTTCTCAATATATTTAACCTATAATAACATACTAAGATCATGGGGGAGCATATCTCAATATATTTAACCTAAAATTAGCATACTAAATTTTTTTTTTTTCAAGGATCATAGGAGGCCATGGTCCCTAGCTAGCCACCCCTCTCTCTGTCTCTGGTCTTGGATGAATGAAAACATTCAAACATGTAAGTACACATATGCTGGCGTTCTTATTTCACTATTTACCATATATATGCTGTTATTTTAATTATGACTCTGTTATTCTAATTTAGTCCGTTTGATCCATACCAATGAATGATTCTATTGTAAAAGATCCGCTAAAAATCTAAAATTTGTAAGTCAACCAATTTGATCCACCTATTCATTCGGTCCAACGGTACGTAGCTAGATTGGAATGAGAGTTTTTTTTTGTTTAATTCAAGTTCATATTTAGTTCTAATTTTTTTTTTTTGGGTCGATATCAAAGTTCATTTTTAAATATCAAAACATGAACAATGATTAACTAATTAAATATTTTGTTACTCAAGCACGCCATTCTCTTAATCCAATATCTATTTTGTTGAATTGAATATATATATAAAAGTTTTATACAATGACAATCATTTATATTTTTAATTTGAATCATGAATTGACCTCTCTATAGATTAAAAGGCATTGGGATCAATTCTTAGAAGTTGCCTTCCTTAATTGGGATCAATCATGCATGCTCCGCCACAGAATGGAATAACACGTACGACCCTATTTTTCCTTATGAACAAACAACAACAGATGTGGACTCCATTTTACATACTAAGTCAATGTGGAGTACTTTAATTATATCTTGGAACTTAAGCAAGGATTGATTAAGACATTTAGTGATAATAAAATATAAACACGTTTTAAGAAAAAAAAAATGTATTTTACATTTATCGTTTGATTTGGAGAATCGAATAGAACTGAAAATTCAACCTGAGGAAACCTCCTAGGCTCCTACCATATTATATTATATATGAGTAGGGATCCAATAACACACCAAATTTTGACACAAATGTTACACAAAATGATATAAATTTATAAAAAATCTTTTATTTTACAAACATGTCAATTTACTTATAGATCGATTGTGTTTCAAGCTCCATTCAATTTGAGTGTCATTTGATACTCCACCAACGGCAATCAAGTTTATATGGTAGTTCGAATGGTCTAAATTTAATGATTTTTGATGGAGTATCAGATGACACTCAAATTGAATGAAGTTCGAAACACAATTGATCTATAAGTAAATGAATATATTTATAAAAGATTTTCCATTTTTAAGATTATTAATAAATTTATATAATTTAGTATAACATTTGTGTCAAAATATTACTTCGTCGTTGGATCTCTCCTCATATTATATACGTGTATAGATATAATTCTCAACGTTGGGTACAACCAAACAATTAATATGACTTGATGTGTCTGTATTTCTGCAGCAGATTGTGTAGTTGGTTTGTATTAACTATTTTTTTTTTATCTCAAAAATATCTATAAACCAGAAAGGGGTAACTCTCAGAACACCTCAACTGCGCCACATCATTAATATTATTAACTATGGATTTTGTTTAAATCTCTTTATCTACTTTGATCCAATAATTTATATTTATTCTTTCTCCCCATTTAATAAGATGATATGATTTGATATGATGTGTCTAAGACAAAATTTAATCCTTAAAGTGGTCTAACATTTATGTGCTAATATTTATAAATTATACAACATCATCGTTATTCACATCAAAAATTTTAAAATTACGTTTCATTTTTTGTTAAATATATATTTTTATTTTATAAGTTTTATTATTTTCTTTATTATCATATTTCGGGGCGAAGCCCGGGTTACAGCTCTACTGGTTAATGCTAGTTAATAGTAATACAAACCAACTACACAATCTGCTGCTGCAGATAATACAGACACAAAAACATGGATTAATTTCCTCACTTCAACCGGCTTCTGATTTCTGAACGAATTCATATATAAATGTAACCTCCAAATACCGTTAACCAACAGGCATTGTATTTGTACCAACAAAGACTTGTCAAGTAGTCATCTATCCAGAAACCAAATTTCCCTTTCTGATCAGCAATGACAACCATGGCTGATGATGATCAGAATTCGAGCTCGAATCGGTACCTAGAGCAGCCTGCAGCAGTCATCGCCACGCGCCATCGACAGACTACGTCGCTGGTGCTTCCACGATCCACACACCCTGTCAGTGTCTCGGATGATAATGGCAGGAGGTTGGAACTCACTGACGCGTCTGTTCTTGCTCGAACACCTCACGGCTCCTCGTTCTCCTTCTGGCGGCCTCAGCGTAAGACACGACGGTCGGATTGTGTCGATGATGACAGGCAAGAAGAGTTTGAGTTTGGAAATAAGGTGTTGAAGAAGAAGCATGGAGTGAAGAACTGGAAAGCTTTGCGGGCGATCTCGCACATCCGGATGTGACACATCAGCTGTCTTTTCTCAGTGGAAACCGTGGCGATACGTGGCCTACCAACTTCTATGAACGAGCTTCGTGTCGCAGTCTTGGTGAAAAAGGAGGGATCGAAGGACGGTGCTGTTCAAACCTTGCCGTGTCGTGTGGTCGACGGGCATGCGAATTTTGATGAGACACTGTATGTGAAGTGCCATCTTTACTTCACCGGAGGCAGCGATACCGGTAAGCCGGTGAAATTTGAATCCAAGCTGTTTTTTATATCGGTAGTGGCGATCGATGCACCTCAGCTTAATTTCGGTAACAGTATGGTGAACCTGAGCTCGCTTGTGCTTGAGTCGGTTCAGAGCAGTTTGCGAGGTAACCGGGTTCGGCAGTGGGACAAGGCGATTCCGCTGCAGGGGAAGGCAGCCGGCGGTGAATTGGTGGTCAAATTGAGTTTTCAGATCATGCAAGGCGGCGTCGGTCTCGGTATCTTCAGTAACGATAGTTACGAGGACGGCGCCTTACCGAGAAAACAAACCAAATCTTCTTTCAGCGTAGCAAGCCGGAGAGTCGGTAGGACGGAATCCGACTTGACGCACTTGAGGCTGGATTCTCCTCGACTGAAACCCGAAATCGATACGATCTCCGAGGATTTTCGGTTCCCGGAATTCGATGTTGTTTACAAGGGAACCGAGACATCCACCAACGAAGAATTAGAGGATGTGCAATCGAAAAGTTCTTCCTTGGCGGGTTCCCCGGCGTCATCAAGTAGTGAAGTCGTGAAAGAGGTAGTCAATTACCGATCTCGAAACGATATGTTACTGGAGCTCGACTTGATCGATAAGGAGATAAAGGCGCTCGAATCGAAGATGATCAGTCACAGTCCTCAGGCAGCTAGAGTATCGGAAAGGAATCTTCAGGTGGATGCACTGTACTCCGAGGAAGATAATCTGACGAATGAGTTTCTTAAGATGCTCGAGCAAAAGAACCAACTTCTGACACCGAGAACGGCGAAGATAGAACACGAGAGAAAGGTTCTGATCCCCGACTTGGGCAAGGGTTTAGGACCGGTGATACAAACCCGGGACGGAGGATTTTTTATCTCCATGAATCCGTTCAATACCGAGGTAGCGAGAGGAGAGGCGCCGAAGCTCGTAATGCAGGTGTCGAGGCCATTCATTCTGAAAACCGAGAAAGTTTCAAGCGGATTCGAGGTCTTTCAAAGGATCGCCGCCATCGGATCGAAAGTATTGGAGTCCAAGTTCTTGTCATGGGCAGGAATGGATGATTTGAAGGGCAAGTACGCCGAGCAAGTCGCGTACGAAGGCATTGCTTCGTTCATAGTTCACGGGCGAAACAAGGAAGCCGGAGGAGCGAATTCGCGCGCGGCTCAGTCGATCCAAATTGTAAAGAAGATGGCTAAGTCGATGGTCGAAGGGCGAAAGCAAAGGATTCTGACAGGGATCTGGAACGTGGCGGAAAAGGATCCGTCAGATGTAGAAGAGGTACTGGCCTTCTGTATACAGAAGATGGAATCCATGGCGATCGACGCCATGAAGATTCAAGCGAGAGTATCCAAAGAAGAGGCTCCATTCGGCATATCTCGTCTTGTCGAGAACAATGCGAACAATTGCATATTCGATGCACTTGTACCAGCAGAGCCCGACAGTTACCTGATTTCTGGTACCGAAGAGAGCCGTCTTTCCATATTATATGGCGTCATACTGAGGGACCCATCAAGAGGGTACGAAATGGTGGGCGCACCGATGATCGCCGCGGTTCAAGCAACGAAACCGATCGATGGCAGCTTCAGAGTGACAAACTTGCATCTGGGGGGTTTGCAGTCGAGGTTGGCCGGAGAGAGGCAAAGGCTCACAGCCTTGCAGTGGCTTGTCGCGAACGGCTTCGTAAGGAGGAGGATCGAACGGCAGTCGCCGGTGAAAGGCGCAGAGAGCCTCGTCTGGAGCGTGTCGACGCGAGTCGTGGCGGACATGTGGCTGAAGACAATGCGAAATCCAGATGTGATAGTTCTTAATAATAATTAATTAGGCAGATAATTAAGATTAAGTGTGTGCTTTATAATTTATCATATCACATGTAGTTAGTTATGTAGATAAGTAAATACATGTTTGTTTGAATAAAAGTGGTAAAGCTAAATTAGTTTGTGATATATTGTATTTGTGTATAGGGAAAATTAGTAAAGCTAAATTAGAAATGCCATACATATATATAGGTTTTTTATATGAAATCAGAATTTTGTGCTGATGTATATTCTGAATAAGTAAATATGCACATATATATACAAAACCAAGCTTGCTGAATGTATGCTGGTAAAGAATTAGTTCTGTAATTAGTAGTGGATTATTAAATTCTTAATTATATATAACTTGTTTAAAAAAGTTCTTCAATTACTTCAGCTGAATGTAAAGTTGCTTGAAATATATTATATTATACAAAGTCATAATTTATGTGAGTTCTCTGATCATTTGAATGTGAAATTTAAAAAAAAAAAATTTCAAATCCGCTGATACTTTTCAACCCATTGGCTAATTATTTAAATGTAGGTCAAACTCAAACCGTTTAAGCTTTAAAGATCCATTTATAAATTATCAAAAGATATTATGTTATATAATTTAGACCTCCAGTTGCAAGTCAAATTGTCAACTTAATTTAATTAGAGAAAATCATGAATTGGTTTGTATTGTTGAACAAAACCAGACCTATCAAAGTAAATATTATATGTTTGTATATCTTTCATACAGGGAGATATTGGAAAGAGTTTGTGTATGTAGATGACATTATGACCTGTCAGAATATTCTTAGTTCTTGGAAGGCATCAAATGATAAAGAACAGAAGTAATTATTAAAAACAGAAAGACAAGAACAAAAAAAAAATGTAAATCTTTCTTACATAATAGCAATTACTTACTAATGGCAAATAAAAAAAACTAATGAAAATTCTGAAAGAAAATACTATCTTTTCATCCATATTGACCTCAATTTCGAAATTAAGTAGACACCAATCCATGATTTCATGCTTTTTCAGAGAAAAAAATCTTGAAAAAAAAAATTAAGCAAAATTTATCCCCTTATTATAACAAACTCCAATTCTTGAAGAAGGAGAGGAAAATGGATCAGGGATAAGATAGGTGCATTTGTGCAATGGGCCGTTCTGGTAAACCTTTATACATGGATATTATTGGGCCGGACCTGAATTGCTGCCATGTTCTAGAACAGGCTTCACTTGGACTTCAGAAACAGAATTATAAATTTTTGATCATCATGTTATCATGTATATATAGATAGGAGGAGGGATCTATTGACAATAGTTATCTTGACAATCTTAATAATGATTATATTTAAAAATTTGTAAAAATTCATAAAAAACTTTAAAAATAGAAAAAGTTCACGGAAGTATTGCTTAACTTATAAATTGATTATATTTCCGATTATATTTAAAATTTAAGTGATATTTGGTAGCTTTTTAGAGATCTTTAAATTACAGCCGTTAAAAAATGTACACAATTTTGATAAGGCATCAGATGATGTTCAAATTGATTCAAATTTGAAACTCTATCAATCTATAAGTAATGGATCCATAAATTTTTTTTATTTTTAAGATTTTTTATGAATTCTTAAAAATTCTTAAAAATAACGATTGTCAAGAATCTCAAAATAAGTATTGTGATTGTCAAGAATCTCAAAATAAGTACTGTGAATGCATCCCTCCTCTTCGTGTGACTTGTAGCTCTAGTCTTCCTGATGAGTGATGACGACATGCATGACAATTGACAGCTGAAGAGATGATAAGATACTGTGTCCACTTCCTGATGGGTCCTCCTCGGAACCGAATCCGCTTTAGAAAAGCAGGCCTTGTTTTTTTTTTATCGGACGAGTTGAGAAACACCGAAATATTTTGAGATCCGTGTAGAAAATACCGAAATATTTTGAGATAGGTGCGACAACCGATCGTGACTGTCCGATTAGAAAAACAGGGCCTGCTTTTCTCAAAAGAAAAGCAGCAGATTCAGATCCGGTCCTCCTCGGTACAATTCTCATGAGGGACCATTGTACCGTGGAACTGTGGGAGGAGTCGAATTGAAAAAAAATGAATGTATTATGTATTAGGCCTCTAAATATCAATTTTAATATAGAAAAAACCTATTTTCTTGTCAATGTCATAGTTGTTAGTTTTATAGAAGAAAATTTGTAACAAGGCCCCACACCCAAATCTAGTCATTTGTAGGCCTGCAAGCCCACAATTTTTTTTTTATTTTTTATTTTTATCAATTAGACATTTTTTTTTTTTTGGGAAGAATAAATTCTTTCATAAAGGACAATAAATTAATTAATATATAAACACATCACAAAGGGAAAGGGAGAGTGTTTTGTGAAATTGTCAAATTAATACTTGTATTGTTACAATTTCCTTTTGGTGATCCATGAAGTTGCAAATCATGAGATTGATTTTGAACATTTAAAAACAGATTGATATCAGATTATCAGTAGGGGTGTAAATGAGCCGAGTTGGCTCAGTCCGGGCTATGTGTGAACTCGCTCGTTAAGAGAGCTAGCCGAGCCAGCTCTTTTAACAAACGAGCTCCGAGCTAGGTAACCAAGCTCAAGACCGCTCGTTTATTAAACGAGCCAGCTCATTTAGCTCGTCATACATCAAAACACAACTCATTTAGCTCGTCTGCTTGGTGTGAGGCTAGACATGGACAGACGGTTGGATGAGCGGCTTGACGGGCGGCGTGGACAGGCGCGGCCGAATCTGCGGTTGGATGGAGCAGCTGAATGAAAATACTGATTGTCGAGGCTGGACGGGCGGCGTGGATAGACGGCTGGACGGGCGGTTGGACGGAGTGGCGGAGACTGGTCACGGGCGTGACGGATCACGGCTAGACGGAGCGGCGGAGACAGGCGTGTGAGGCGCAAGGCTGGCCAGCGGTCCAGACGAGCGGCGAGGCGTGGGGCGCGGCCGGATCTGCGGATCGGCGCCGAGTCGGCCGACGACGCAGACGAGAGGAGGAAGATCGGAACTTGGAAGATGAACTAAGTGTTTCTGTGTTTGAGTGAGGATCGGCGCAGAAAGGAGAAGAGGAGAATGGGTTTAGGGTTAGGGCGCAGGCTTATATATAGTTAGATATCATTGGACGGATGTAAATCTAATATTTTGATGGACGGTCCAGATTGGCTCGTTTAATGGACCAAGCTACATAGGACCGAGCTGATCTATGTACGAGCTCGTTCGTTTAATTAAACGAGCTAACGAGCCGGCTCGTTAGTGGCTCAAGCTGCAAACGAGTAAGCCAATAGCGAGCCGAGCCTGCCCATTAATGAGCGAGACACGAGTTACGAGTTTTTTTGCTACCCCTGATTATCAGTATACTATATCATGCCACCACTGCAGCAAGTTGCCGGGACATGATTTGTGTAATCCCAAATCACAAATAAAATACAAAAGGTGATCAACACTTGTAGTTAATTAACACAAGGACAAGCACATAATAATTGAAGCTTAGTGGAGATCGTAATCAAATGTCCCTCTCACACTCTTGCACACTAGATTATATATTTATAATATATATAGAAAAAGGGACAACAGGGACTAACAACTAACAGCTACATTATTATTTTTTTAAACCAAAGTCTAAACATTTGGCACTAAGTGAGTTTGCAAAATATGTGCACATATCCGTGCTGTGGGTGTGATATGTACTATCCAATGTACTTATAACCATATTTTCATTGGTATATAAAATAGTTCACAATATTCTGCTTCAGAGAATCCTAAGCCTTGGCAGGTGTCCTCTTTATTATTTTTTAAAACAGCATTGCTGTCGTCCTTGATCAATAATTTATTTGATAAAGAAGAAAAAATATGTCTTGTGAGATTATAATATCTCATGGTAGAGTAAACAAATATATATATTTATTCCTTCGGTAGAGATTGTTAGCAGAGTAAAAACGCTCCAACTCGTTCAATAAAAGTTTTACATGATATTTTTTATTTTTTGTTAAATAAAGATAGGAGCCAAAATTACCCAATTTTAAATATTTATAAGAAAATCATTTGAATTATGAATCTGTGATATGACATATAAAAACATTATTTTTCCTCTAATTATTATTATTTTTTCCTGTAACTCTGACAGGCCTTTTGTTTGATATGGATGCGATTTGACTTGCAATATACTCGTATTAATCTACTATCATTATTAAGAAGCGACAAAAATGACTAATACAATAAAACAAATTTCATTTCGCAACTTATTGACTAATGCCTAATGGCCTCCAAAGAAAGGTACCTGAGATGAGAAAAGTGTTAAACCTTTTTACCCTAAAAGCAACAGGAGGTGAGGATCAATTGCAACAGGATTTAATAGACAAAATGGTACTATCACTAGAGAATGGCCTATCAGTATCACCCAAGAGAGTCTTAAGTGGGTAAGCAACACCAAAATGGAGTAATTGATTCATACATACATTTTCATTATTTTGTGTATACTAATAACAATGAATTATAATGACATAAACAAAATAACAGTGGGCTGGACCGCTGGTGCAGCGTCGTGTCGTGTCGTGTAGCGAGTGTTCATCCCCTGTCTTACTGCATTGCGCAGCTCACAACGTCATCCATTGGATCATCTCCAGATCCGCTCTATCACAAATCTAAAGACAATCCAACGGCTGTCGCTGCCAGCTGCACAATGCAGTAGAGCAGGGGATACGAATTCGTTCGTCGTGTCGTGTAGCGGGTAACTCCATCCATCATCCATGTGAATGAATCCTATTTCTTTTCCTCACTCTCTCTCTCAACGTCATTGTGCAGTTCACAACGTCAACCGTTACATTGTCTTGAGATTTGCGTCACCGCGGATCTCAAGATAATCCAACGGCTGGCGTTGTGAACTGAACGATGCAGTAAGTCAGGGGATTCGTTCCTCCCTTCGATCCTTTCTATCGACTCTGGACTCTGTACTCTCCAGTGGCCAGTGGGTAACAAAACCAGCTCACTCTCTCACGCACTGACGCTACGCTACGCAGTCACCTTTTAACCTCTTTCTTTCCTTCCTTCCTAGTTTTTACCCTCCACCGCAGCTCCAATCCAATCCGCAGCAACAACAGTAAGCTTCTACTTCTAGGGTTCCTATCTCTCTCCGTCCATGGACTGCTTCCAGTCTCACTGATCGCCCGCCCTGCCTGCCTGCCTGCCTTGCCGCCACTCGGTGCCAAGTAGCTCGCTCGCTCGCTCGCTCGCTAGCTAGCGGGGGGTACTGGATAAGATTACCGTTGGATAGAATTCGGTTGCGAGATCCGTGAATTCGATTGTTGCGGTCTGGTTTTGGTGAAGGAGGAAGAGGAAGATGGCGGGATCTGTGCTGGTTGCGATCGCCGCCTCCATCGGTAATCTGCTGCAGGGTTGGGACAATGCTACCATTGCAGGTTAATTCACTCACAACTCCTCCTTGTTTCAAACAAATTCCTTACTTTCAAGTAATTCTGTGTGAATTTTTATGTATTACTCATGTAACTGTAGATCTTTCATCAGAAACTTTATCTTGCAACCTTGTAAAGTTGTAATTTAACCAATTGTTTCTAGTAGAGCTGTAGAAACCCTTGTACTTGATAATTTCATAATAATTACAAGCAATTCGTGTCAATTGTTGTGTGTTTCAGGGGCTGTGCTCTACATAAAGAAGGAATTTGGTTTAGAAAGTGAGCCCATGATCGAGGGCTTGATCGTCGCCATGTCGCTAATCGGCGCCACGGTAATCACTACCGTCTCTGGAGCCGTCTCCGACTGGGCTGGCCGACGGCCGATGCTGATCGCCTCGTCGGTCCTCTACTTCGTCAGCGGGCTCATCATGTTGTGGTCTCCGAACGTCTACGTCTTGCTTCTGGCGAGGCTGATAGATGGGTTTGGGATCGGGTTGGCTGTTACTCTGGTGCCGGTGTACATCTCAGAAACCGCTCCTGCTGAGATTAGGGGTCTGCTCAATACACTGCCGCAGTTCAGTGGGTCAGGAGGAATGTTCCTGTCTTACTGCATGGTGTTTGGTGTTTCTCTGATGCCTAGGCCCGAGTGGCGAACCATGCTTGGAGTTCTGGTCATTCCTTCCTTGCTGTATTTTGCTCTGACGATTTTCTACTTGCCAGAGTCCCCTAGGTGGCTTGTCAGTAAAGGGAGGATGGCTGAGGCTAAGAGGGTTTTGCAAGGGCTCCGTGGAAGGGAAGATGTTTCAGGTACTGTCATGAGTAATTTTGAACAGTTTTAAACAATCTAATGGAAGGATGATAACGAAGAAACAAAAGCATACTTTGTTTCTCGTATTGCAACTGAAAAGCACAATGTTTTTAGTTTATTTGAAATGATGATGTCTGATTTCATAACACAAGTTGCTGAAGTAATGGCTAAGATTCACCAACACTTGATCTTGGCTCTACCTGGTTCACTGGTTGCTTATAATAGTCAGTAAACATCATACTTTGTTTTAGTTTAGGTATTATAAAGGTTGGCTATGAAACTGTCAGCCATGCTAAAAGGTTGTTATTGAATGCTTAAGTTCTCAACTTCTCTATAATTGCAATATACTGTGGGTGATTAAGAGATGACAGGCCATATTTGTCATGGGACTGCCAAAAAAAAAACAATATCAAGACAGTGGTCTTTCAAAAAAGGTCATGCAATTTTGTCATATGAAATAGAATTTCAAAAAGATTCGGTTTTTCTATTCTAATTTTAGAATTGGTCAAAAAAAAAAATACTTGAGCTTTTTTTAAGTAAAAGAAAATTTGTATAAAAAAATATGTTCTTATATTTCTATAAGATGTATATTATGATATACCTTGTTTTATTTCAGCAATAATCTTTCTAATAACTAAAAAAGAACTTTCGATTAAGTGAAAACAATCTTTATCTATGATTTCTTAATTAAATAAGAAAAAAAATTATAGAGATTGAAATCTCTAATCTCTACAAAAAAAAGAACCAGTCTCAACTTTTAATCAAAAAAATCTATATACAAAAAAAAGAACCAGTCTCAACTGTTAATCAAAAAAATCTATATACAAAAAATCTTAATTTATATCACTGCATTTAAGAGTATAATTCTGCCCCCCGAAGCCACGGGTTCAAATCCCGTCTCCGCACCAATGTTTTGTTTTTTTTGAAACGAACTGAAGTCAATTATATTTTAGACACCAGATGAAGCAGTGGTTTATTAAAAATTGAACAATAAAATTTTATTTTATTTAATATATTAAATATAATAGTATAAAAAAAAGTATTATTTTATATATAATGGAATGGTACTTAAATTAAAAAAAAGGAAAATACTCTATTCGAAGATGGTGATGGTGCAAATACATTCCGTGCTTTTAACCCAACTCAAGCGGGAGAGACTTATTCGATGGTCACTGCTAACCGATTTTGGTCCCAAATCTTTGGGGTTGCCTTTTCCAATAAACGTTGGTTACATTTCTTTATGCTATTTGTACCAGTAACCGGTTTATGGATGAGTGCTATTGGGGTAGTCGGTCTTGCTCTGAACCTACGTGCCTATGACTTTAGAAATAATCGCAGAAATCGAAACATTTCTCTATCCATCCATAAGGTAGATCAGCAGCTGCCCCCCCGATGCGGAAATAATATTTGGTTTCCAAATACGCTTTGTACTGGAAGGTTTTTACAATTGTTGAGATGCTAATTGCCAGAGTAGTTGTAAGACATCATGACATAATTGAGTAATCTAAAATGAAACTTTATATTTAAATAGCTTACAACTCTATTACAATTACTTGAATCTGAGAGGAGAATATAGCAGTTTGTACCACATGGTTTTCCTTTTATATGGAGATGCAATGCTTACATATTAATTGTAAAAATCATTTAATCTTCCTTAAATGTCTTCCTGAAATGAAAACTATTATGATTATTCCCGCGAGAGAAAATCTATAATTTGAGTTGCTATAATTTGTATATCAATCCTGCAAGCAGAATTTTACCTGCCTTGGCTCAGTGCTCATGAAAATAGCACATTCCTGCAATAATTGCCTGCACATGATTTAACTTGGGTCAGCCCACTCAGCATATATATGCTCAGGAACCTTTGCTTGGTCAGTGTATACCTTTATCAGAAAAGGGTAAAAATGAAAAAAAATAAAATAAACCTACTTACGTACTGATACTCAGTGCAGGAATTTTGTAACCCTGCAGGAAACAGCCAACAATAAACGTACATACATGAAAACTTTAATTACAACAAACAATATTATTCTAACATGATGCATAGATTGCAAACTATTTAATTATGACGGGCAGAAGATTCAAAATTTAACACAACTGTTTTGCTTAACTGATTTGTCTATTGGTTGGAATATGTATGGAAGATTTTATTTTGATACAAGGCAGGATAAATGATTCAATCTCCCTCCGTCATTTGTCATACAGGAGAAATGGCTCTTCTAGTAGAAGGCCTAGAGGTAGGCGGTGATACATCAATTGAAGAATACATAATTGAGCCTCCTGATGCATATCCCGAAGAAGAAGCACAAGATGACACGGAGAAAATCAAGCTCTTTGGTCCAGGAGCAGGCTCATGGGTTGCTAGACCTGTTAAGGGGCAGAGCATGCTAGGTAGTGCTGTCTCCCTAGTCTCACGTCAAGGAACCTTGCCCTTAATGGACCCTATTGTGCCCCTCTTTGGTAGTGTTCACGAAAAGGCGCCGGAAATGTTAGGCAGCATGCGGAGTACAATGTTCCCTAATTTTGGTAGCATGTTCAGCATGGCTGATCAGCATCCGAGACCTGATAACTGGGATGAAGAGAGCCAAAGGGAGAGAGAAGGTGAAGGGGAAGACTACACATCTGACAATGTTGAAGGTGATTCAGATGACAATTTGCAGAGCCCTCTTTTATCCCGTCAAGCAACAAGCATGGAAGGTAAGGAACTAGCTCAAGGAAACAACAGCATCTTCCAGATGGGGCCTAATGGTGAGGCAGTGAGTGGCATGGGGATAGGAGGTGGTTGGCAGCTAGCTTGGAGATGGTCAGAAGCAGATGGTGAGTTCAAGAGGATGTATTTGCACCCAGAGGCAGCAGGTGGTACAGGATCAATTAAGGGCTCATTTGTATCGGTTCCTGGTGGTGAGATGCCAGAGGATTCAGTAGGGTGTGTGCAGGCGGCAGCTCTGGTGAGCCAGCCAGCACTTTTCTCAAAGGATATGATGGGGCAGAATCCAGTGGGCCCAGCTATGGTGCATCCTGCTGAGACCGCAGCCAAGGGCCCGAAGTGGCAGAATCTCTTGGAGCCTGGGGTCACCAGGGCATTGATCGTTGGAATTGGAATTCAGATCCTTCAGCAGGTATGAATGTCAGTTTCCGTTATTGTGTAATTGTTTTTATAGCATTCTTATCCTGTTTCTAGTCAAGCTGGCTTTGGTTAAACATACAGTACCACTTCAATCTTGTCTACATTTCTGATATTTTGACCCTGGCCGGTGCCGGCTATATACCATAATTGTCCTTTATCTGAGCAGTTAAGCCTCAATATGAATTCATGCATTTGCTCAACTTGATTTATCACGTGTTTATTGATCTAGCACCACAGGTATAAGTTAGAATTACAAGCCCAAAGGGGAAAACTCGGTGTGTGGCAAAATACCAGATGCTATAACATGCTACACACTGTAGGATACACCTTGTACATAATATATACTAATTAAAAGGGATAAGACTAAAGATAAAAAAAGTATATCAAT
Organism: Cyperus esculentus; assembly: GCA_030179965.1. NCBI lineage: Eukaryota > Viridiplantae > Streptophyta > Magnoliopsida > Poales > Cyperaceae > Cyperus > Cyperus esculentus. The sequence goes on along the minus strand of JASGLE010000007.1, from coordinate 608,339 downwards.
TTTGGTTTTTGTTCTCAACTATCTCTCTTGCTGTGCAGTTTGCCGGAATAAATGGAGTCCTTTACTACACTCCTCAGATTCTTGAGCAAGCTGGGGTAGACGTTCTTCTTTCAAACTTGGGTCTCAGTGCTGATTCAGCATCTATTCTAATTAGTGCTCTGACAACACTCCTCATGCTCCCTAGTATTGGTGTTGCCATGCGTCTCATGGACTTCTCTGGTAGAAGGTATTTCTCTTTACCAGTTAGTATGATTGTAACTACTAATATGATTCATAAATAATTATTCCAGTTCATTTTTTGCTTAGTCTACATTTGGCTTTATTTCAATTGGAAATTTTATTGATTTCTATAATTGTTTTCTCCGTAATACAGGTTTTTGCTTCTGGCAACAATTCCAATCTTGATTGTCTCGCTAATCATATTAGTCGTAGTAAACGTTTTCGACTTTGGCACCATGGTCCATGCAGCACTTTCTACAATTAGTGTCATAGTCTACTTTTGTGTGTTTGTAATGGGTTTTGGGCCTGTTCCCAATATCCTCTGCGCCGAGATCTTCCCTACCCGGGTTCGAGGTGTGTGCATTGCCATCTGTGCTCTCTCATTCTGGATTGGAGACATAATCGTGACATACACTCTCCCCGTGATGCTCAATGCTATTGGTCTAGCTGGTGTGTTTGGTATCTATGCAATCGTTTGTGTTGTTGCATACGCTTTTGTGTATTTGCGGGTCCCAGAAACCAAGGGTATGCCTCTTGAGGTTATCTCGGAGTTCTTTGCCGTTGGAGCTAAGCAGGCTTGATTGGGCCCTTTTGTTTTGGTATATTCCTCATGGAAGTCGGATAATCTTCATGTATTAGGAACATGGTCTGGGGTAGCTAGGATTTAGTGAACTCGGAGATAACATTGCTACGGTTTTTGGTTGAGAATGCGGGCCTAATAAAAACTAGATTATCAGGAATCTGTGGAGAGGATCTTTGTGAAATAGAGTTTTAGATCATTTTGTCATATCCTTACCCTTTTAAGTTGCACATGTTCATCCCTTGTTTGTTCTTTCCCCCCCTCTTTTGTGAATTCTTTTATGTAATGATTACTGTGCCATTGATTTTTGTTGATATTGCCCTGAAAATAATGCTTGTTATTGGTTTCTGCTGGAAATGGTCTCTCTTGCTTATGGATGTGACTGATTTTGTTGTGGCTTATGAATATTATTATGCAGTAAAAAGTTCCTAGTTGATTGCAAAAACTATTTAGTTGTTCTTAACTGTTGAACTGCACAAATGTGGTTATTAACAGAAAGTGTATATCCCAATTCCTTGGAAGAGACATGAAACGTCAAAACATGAGGTGCGTTTGGATTGCCAAAGAATAATTACTATTCGGATTAGTAAACTTTTCTTACGTTGTGAGTGATCCAAACATACAATCACTAATCCGGATTAGTGAGAGTAGTTGCTAATCCGTTATTCTATATGAAACATGGATTAACTACTATTATTTTCAATCATTCACCACTATTCTAAATAAACAATTCAAACAACATTTTTACTATTTCGAATAGCACCCTATTTCTATTATTTTTAAGCCAATCCAAAAATCACTATTTCTACTATATTTAGCTACCATTCTTTCACTTATCCTTGCACAATCCAAACGCACAAAGTCGATACAAAAGCGAAGATTCCAAATTTTCACCACCAGTGGGGGTAACTTTCTATAAAGGTAAAAAAAAGATTCATTCTTTATGAAAAACAAAGGAATCTCCTACTACACGGGAAGAGTTGTGATTCGGCCGGAATGTTCAGTGCGCATCTCTTATCTGCCATATTCCAACCAACCGCATTCAAAAGGTACCGTATCAGTATGACACAGTATTCAGTTGGTTGGCATTATTAAAGCGCGCGCACACACACACACAAACAAAAAGGAAAAAGAGCCACGCATTTAAACACAGACAACAAGCAAAACAAACAAAACAAAGGTTCATGTATGGTACATTGGTACCAACGAGAGTAAAGACTAAAGATGCCTTCTCGGTTGAAATCTACATGCCAACTAGAGCAGGCACTAGCACAACATTTTGTTTTCAACTAAATTGTTTTGCTACATGTGAAATTGGGTTTCCACTTTAATCAAAAAACAAAAAAACAAAAAGAAAATTGGGTTTCCACTTTCCACTATGCTTGCTATAATTGGTCACTGGTAGGTTTGGTGTTGAGATGTTTCTGGTTCAGTAATACCTAGCGTCCATAGAAAAACTGTCCATAGCGTCCATATGTTACATTTCGGGATGTATCTGTTACATTTCAGAGTGTATATGTTGCATTATGTACGTGTCTATGGATGTATGGACGGTTTTTCAAATAAACAGCTATTCACTGCTTTATCTCAAGCCAAAGAAATGTATATTCATTATTGAACCACTATGTTATTATGCTCTTATAGAATTTTTTGTCTTAACAAGAAGGAAATTTTTTACTGAATGGTTTGAAAATGTGCAGTTAAGTCTCACTTTCCTCTGTACATATGCAGTGAAGGTTAGGCACCAATAGATCAGTGTAACTGTTACTGTTACTGTTACTTTTACCTTTTACCCATGTTTCAAATTCAGCAGCAGCTATTCGCCTATTCTGTTCATGTTACTTTTGACTATTGCGGGTAAAACTAAGTTTCACAAATAAAGTGGCAACCGTATTTGGCATTTTAGCTCACAGTTTGCTGGCAAAGTGGCAATTTGTCGAATCTATATCTCTCTCTTTTTTTTTTATAAATTTGTGCGAATTTGTCTTCTATTGCATCAGAGCAATGATTCTAAATTTCCCAATTTAAATTTATGCATCATTCACCCTTCTGTACATATTTGTGCCAACAAACGAACTTCAGATATCATTTCCTAATTAAAAGACATATAATTCTCACTTCTGTACCATAAAATGTGAAGAAATAACCACAAATGAGTTCTCAAAAGTTGAGAATAATCACCAGGAATCCATCCATTCGTCCACTGATAACTAAAGTTCTAAATTCTAATTACAGTTGAGCTTTTATATGGTGCATAATATATGCAGATAGAGTTTGTATTAATTATGAATTTACTCTTCTTCTTTAATCTTAGACCGTGCTTTGTAGTTTTGTGCAAAACCAGCAGGGATTCATACCACTTGTTGCGCAAAATTTGTGCAAACAAACTCAATTTTTAAAAACCCTCTGATAATTTGAAGGTCGTTCAATACAAAATATTTTTGGCTCCGCCCATGGATATGTCTAAGATAAAATTTTAACTTTTAAAATGGTCTAACATTTATGTACTATTATTTATAAATTTATACATTATTATTACTATTATTATTCACATAAAAAATTTAAAAATTTTGTGTCAAAATTTTCTAAAATAAATATTTAAAATTTATAAACTTTATTATTTATACGATATCATATTTCGGGACAAACCCGAGTTACAGCTCTAGTTTGTATAAATACCCTCAGTCCAATTAATTCCCAATTTACCATACATCTTTCCCCCACACAATAAAAAAAAAAATGGTTTGTAGTTGGATTGTCCAGCACTCCAGCTACATTTAAAATTGTCGTTACCATTTGTACATATCCTACTGGTTTCATTAGGAGAAACATTTTAATGGATGCCACCCAGTTTAAATTGTTTATATATGGCATTATACAGACAGATGTAGGGCGTTTATTAGTATTAGGTTTTTAGGTAGTTGATTAGTGCCATTGACTGAATTTGTGCCACAAATTCAATTAATTTCAAATTAACAAAGATTAGGTCAGAGTGTCAAACAGTCTAACCACCTAATTAACTTTACATTTTTATAATTTATCATGAACTTTCATATATATTAGAATTACTTTCATCACTAGACAATATGTTGATTTTTTAAAAACTTAGGTTTTGATAAGTACGTAGCACAATGTACTTTGGTATATATTGGTAAAGAGCACACGCGTTGCATTGAGCTGAAATTGTTATTTCTTATAATAAATTTTTAAGATAATATGTAATGGACCTTACATTAAGAAAATTAATATGGACCTTAAATTTTAATGGACTGAGACATTAACGTCAACGAGTATTAACATAAATCAGCGGTTCTGATCTATCCAAGAAAATAATCGACGGTCTCTAAAAAAGAATGTTTCTTATAAATTTAAATATGTATCTTAAAATATAATTATAGTTTCTAATAAACGAACAAAACATATTTTAAGTAATTGTTTTGTATTTTTTCAAAATGGCTCTAAAATATTAATAAAATATTGTTTGTTTGTACATGAATTTTAAAAAATCCAAAATAAATACTTAAAATACTCAAAATATGGAAATTATTTGTATCTCCAAGTATTTTCATATGATAAATTTAATGGGAACCATAAACAGTGACAAAGCCAGACCATCTATGAGGGGGGGGGGGGGGGGGGGCAAAATTTTTTTCTTTTTACTTAGATTCTACTAATATATTTTATTATTTAATTGAATTTAATAAAAATATCAAAGTTTTAAAGATAAAATGACAAGTTACATAAGTTTTTGTGATTAACCTCTAAAAAAGATAAATAAAAACACAATCTCAATCATTATTTATATAATAAATGATTACGTTTTAAATATTTTTTTAAATAATGATTTCTCATTTTTCAACATTACTTCTATAATTCTATGAGATAGTATGCATCTTTTTATCATTTTCATACTTCAAATATATAATTTGTACCATGTATGAGGGTATTTTTCATGGATCATGGTCTCATGGGAGGCAAGTGCCCCCCCCCCCCCCCCCCCCCCCCCCCGGAACCCCCCTTCACTTTGTCCTTGACCATAAATCAAAATTTTAGATATGACAAAGCATAATTTAAACCGTTAGTATTTCACTTCGAAATGCTAACGTTTGCATGAAACAATTGGTCAACTTTAATAATTGTAATCTTAACAAATTGATCCAATAGTATGGTTATAGCTTCTTAGCCGTGGCTTTATATCAAACACTTTTTAATGATAGCTATGGCTTAGATTACACTATTTTTCACGACCTTGGCTTCCTACATTTGTAACTTGGCTTGCCATGGCTATAAGTTTTGAAAGCCACTCAAAATTATGGAAAAGAACACAGCCTAACTTGATTTTTTAAAACCTGGTTTTGGAGCTCTTTTGACTTGATTTTTGTCCAAAGTCATGGCTACCTTTTTTTAAAAACTGGTTTTTAAAATTATCATAGAATACTCCATAACTAAAATAAGTTACTACCATGGCTTGCTAACCCAAAACCACAAAAGAGAACACACCCTAAAATGTGCCAAGTGTTGTTAACATGACTAAACAAATAATGAAGAGTTCCATTTTGGTTCCACCCTATCGTAATTGATAATTCTGACTCAAGCTCTTCAATATATCCCTACTTCTAATAAAAGGAGATTGGATTTTTTGACATTAAAGTTCTATCTTATCTAAGAAATAAATCTCAGCCGTTGATTGTTTACTTAGATTGATCACCACCGTTGATGTACTTTAATGTCTCAACCCATTAAAACTTAAGATTCATATCAATTTTCTCAATTTAAGGTCCATTACATATTATCTTAAAAATTTATGATAAGAAATAACAATTTCAGCCCAAAGCAAGTCGTGGACTTTTTACTAGTATAGTATAATGTTTACAGGATCAAATATGCTGGATTTGGATTAGATAAAATAGTTTAAATTTTAGAACAATTTGGGTTGTTGATGCAGATAATCAGATTACATTTTTGTATTGTCTAATTATGGATCATCTTGAGATTTTAAAATTTTAATTGGGTAGTATAATATCAAAATTCATGTTAATGGAATTCTAAAAATATATAATCTAGATAAGATCAGGTCGACGACTGGATTAGATAAGTTCTTTGGATCAGATCAGATAAACTTGTTTATAAAGTTCAATCAATTAAACATGTTTAATTTGAGTCATCTAGTTTGAATTGGATAGGATCTTGAGTTAGATGATGATCATTTTGATTAAATAAATTTGAGTCAATTTAAATTATATTAAAGGGACCATATATAATCTAACTTTTTTAAAATCCAACAATTAATTATTATTATTATGTACTCTAATTCGTACTCACGCACTAAAGATGTAATCTCCAATAAATAAAATTATTGTGCACAATTGAATCACGTGCACAAAATTAAACAAAATGCAATGAAGGATTGCATTAACACTTGTGCATGTTCAACAGATAATGAGCAACTTTCTACATTTTTAATACCCTCTTTCAAATCTCAATAGTATTGAAGAAAGGGTCTAAATTTTATGTTAATTATTTTATTTGTTTTGGTGTTTGCGTTCTATCGTCATGTAAACTTACCTCCTATTTGGCAAGTGTAGTAAATTAAAGCGGAGTAAAACGTTAAATCACCTTAAATCAGTGGTGTTTGGTGGTAGTGAAGTAAATAGATGAAGTAAAGTTGATGTTATGTGTAGAAGATGTGAAATGTTGGTGATTTAGTTTACTACACTTATATAGATGTGTTAACTTACTACACTTTAAATCACTTCTGTTTGGTGATTTAAAATTGATTTAAGAGTTTAAATCAATTCTACTACGGCTACCAAATACAGAGTTAACTAATGGCATTACTTTAATCAATCCTTAGATAATATATTGAATGATGACAAGCTCTCCCGACACCCACCAACCTTAATAAAAGCAACATAAACAAATTATATTGGTGTAGCTAGCAAGTAGCTCTATATATACTCGTTAGTTCACATCGCTTTCCGTTTATTTCATATGGTCAAACATCATAATTCGAATATATGAGTATGACTCAAAATTATTCTAATAGCACATTCCTGCAGCTTCTTCAATCAGTAGGTGTGTTTCGCAACTCATTTTGAATAATCTATTCTTGATTAGTGTGATTTTCTATTTTCTGTGAGTGCCAAACAAAAAATAGCTATTCAAATAGTGATGTGAATAAACTAATCTGGCACTCGTCAGCCATATTGATAGAATACCTGAATAACTACACTTCATTGTTCAACTATTCCACTAACAAGTTGCCAAACAATAATTCCACTCTTCCAATAATTCAAAATATCACTATTCATCTCACTCTTCCACTCTAATATATCAAAACAGATCCTCCTGCTGACATAAAACGGAGGCAATGCATAATGATGCCACCAAATTGCCAATCTCCAAATTTGGATCACATGTGCAGAGGATCATGTACTCATGTGACCTTCCTCCTATAGAGCGCTTATCATCTGCCTTTAAGGTACAGTGCTATGAAGCACATGGGCCGTTAGATCGCCTCAAGATTTGTGTAGGCTCATATCTCGAGACGATCCAACAGTCCATGTACTTCATAGAATATTACCTTAATGCAGAGGATGTGAAATCCCTATTTTATTATTGCCACTCTCACAAGGATCAAATCTCAAGCCCAAAAAGCCTACAAGGGCTATTACAACAACCAACTGCCCCTCAGTGCCTCCTTCCAAATACAGCAACAACTGTGTGCCCCTTGTTGTGTCCATATATCACAGCCCTGCCACTCTTGCTCTTATCTTAACTTGGTTTTTCTCAATTTTCTCCTTTTAAAATCCACCTATTGTGTAATCACCCTTGCCGCTTTCTAGAAGAAATTTGTTGATTAGTAAGGATGCTAATTGTTAAATATAGGAAATCAGTCTTTTTTAGGTGAAATTGTAATGAAAATATTAACAAGGAAAAGCACACAAGGACACCACATATTTATATTTATATTACAATTTAGAAGAGGGAATAAATTGAATAGAAGCAATCAATCGTCTGGTCAGCATTGGCAGAAAAATAATAAATGGGCAACACAGAAAAGAAATAAAGAAAGAAAGAAAGAAAGAAAGAAAGAAAGAAAGAAAGAAAGAAATGATGACAGAAAAAGGAGTAAACGTGAGCTACTTACTACTTGATAATGATAATAATAACAATCACAGTCACTTCACCATCCACTTAACAAAGAAGAAGAACAAGAAGAAGATTCTTTACTTTACTTCATCATCATTCATCACCTAACTCCTAATTTTTTCAAATATACACAACAATGATAAATCTTCAGTATTCACCAATCTAACCTTAACTTCAAATCTACAACTGACATAAATAAAAAAAAAAAAAATCAAAACAAAAACAGAAAATTTAAAAAAGAAGCAAGCTTTTTTTTACCAAATGGTACCAATTGGTACTAGCTAGCTAGGGGAGATGGGTACTTCCTTGCCCATCTTCTCTCGCCTTCACAACCATCTCAGCAGCTGCGGCCGCCGAGCTAGACCCGCCACACATCCTACACTTCCCTTTCCCTGATTGCGGGCCCCGGCTCGCGGGGACCACCAGCACTCTCCGGCACGAGGGGCACGACGAGTGCGACCCGAGCCATGTGTCGATGCACCCGGCGTGGAACCCGTGCCCGCACTGCGGGAGGATGCGCACCTCCTCCCCCTCCGCAAACTCCGCCAGACATATGGCGCACTCGGCCAGATTGTTGATTTTTGACGGTTCGAACGCGATCTTGGGCAACGATTCGAGGGCCTTCTTTTTGAGGCCCTTGTTGGGGGGAGGAGGAGCCGGGTCGGACGATGACGCCGACCCGGAACGCCGGGTCCATGCGCAACGGGCCACGGCGGCGAGACCCACAACGCAAATCAGAGCACATAGTAAGGCGGCTAGGATGACGACGACATCGGAGTCGACGGCGAGCGGGGGCTCGGGTGGGCTTGCGGCGGAGGCAGAAGTGGTGGCGGTGTGGTTAGCCTGGAGGATTCTGGAGGCTGGAGGCATGGCACATGAACTGTTTGTTGAATTGGGGGCAGTGTGGAGAGGAGGAGAGGAGGGGAGGTTTTTGGAATTGGGGGTTTGGTTGAATTTATGAATTTATATAGGGGAATGAACGAATGTGTATTGGAGGTAAAGAAAGAAAGGTTTTTGTGTCCGTATGGAATGATTCTAGTCTCTCAAAGGAGGCAATGTTTTTTTTTTTTTTTTTTTTCTTTTATTATTACCAAAAAAAAAAAATGTTTTTACTTTTTCTTTTTCTTTTTTTTCTTTTAAAAAAAAAAGCAACCTTTAGATGATATTTTTGAAATTGAGATGAGGCAATGTTTTTGGAGGACCTTGGATATTTTTTTGTAAAAAAAAATTGACTAATTTTTTGTCTTTATGGCCGTGGAATTAATTAATTTTTTTTAATCTGATTTATGTTAGATATATAGTGGTGATATTGTTAAAAATTGATTGTTCGTTTATTATGAACTATTATTGTATTGGATAATTTAAATGTGTCTTGTGAAAATTAATTTGATATCTACATTATTGGAAATGAAGAGCATGTCTTTCTTAATCTTCTAGCTTGAACACTTATATTTATATCTTTAATAGAAAATAATTATAGTTGAAACATATGACAGTATGAGAATTGTTCCATTCTTAACTCCATTTTTACACTTTTATATTGGATATAATTATTATTTTATCGATATCAATATTCTATTATACAGAGTAAATCTAAGTATTTCTAGGAGCATGTAGGCCTCCCATAATTCTATGATATATGAATCAATATATATTCCAAACCCACCCCCACACACATCTATATCACGGACACTAGTCACGTAAATAATAATAATTATTTATGCGTTTATTTTTATTTTTTTATTGTTTCTGACTAGCAACATTGACAAAATTACAATAATGTAAATCAGGGGCTTTTAAAGAAAATAATTAATCTAAAGCAAGGTTTTTGTAAATTTGATTTCTTACCTAATACCTACTACGAGTAAAGCTACCGTGAGCTTAAACTCACTGAGCTCTCCATGAGCGCTTCTCAAAAAATTTATTAAATCACCTCTAAATTTCGATTTATATGACTCAATAAATTTATTATATCAAAATTTTATGGATACAAAAGTTTTTACATTTTTGAAAAATTGTAAGTACTTGTTTGAGATTTTTTAAAAGTGATTATACAATATTAATAAAATAATTAAGTTTTATGTATCACTTTTAGAAACTCTCAAATAAATACTTAAAAATCTTAAAAAATGGAAAACTTTTGTATCCCATAAGATTTTGATATAAAGAATTTGGGCCATATAAATAAAAATTTAAAGATAATTTAATATGTTTTTGGAGGTGCGCTCGCAGAAGGATTCCGTGAGCTTGTAGTTTTGCTCTCAAGTATTACAATTTGCATTTTCAATTGTAAATTCTTATTTTTTTTTATTGGGAATACTTATATAAGATTCAATTTCATCATAAAAACCACTTTATGAGTGACCCATTTTTTTTAAGTTTTTTATTTTTTTTCTAAATCTTTTGCATGAAAATAGTCACCTAATTATGTAGGAGTCCTTATCTGCTGTTGTTCCTTTAGAATAATAGGACCATGTTATTCCAATCTAGACCTTCAGATCAAAACGGATGGAACAGATTGGTCCAATTTAGTTTCAGATGAGCTTTTCTAAATTAATCTTATCCGCTGATTTTGATCCGATGGCCGAGACGAGGATAATCTATTATCCAAACTCGGATATGGCAACGTTGTTTTACTGATCAAATATTGTCCTTGACGAAATGACTTAGCGATCCCATTTGAAATCGATCGTAGGCATTGAATTTTTTTGAGATAAAGGTGAGGATGAAGTCACTCAAATTTAAATGTCTATAAAAAACTTTTCATCTGGGTTTCGAACATGCGACCTCCCAGACGAAAAGCGTTGCGCTTAATTACTAGACAAAGACCGGTTCTTGTAGGCATTGAATTTGAATATACCTCAAAAGGGTCCACGCTCAGTGCACTGTTATGTATGGTGATCATGACTTGGATTTATCTATTCACTGTTTCTGAAAGAACTAATTAATTAATTGGAGAAAAGAAATTGATGATCCGTAAAATATGTGCATGCATGTAGCATCGATGGATGCACAGCAAATAAATAAAGTGCGTGTTCAAATTCTACAAAGCGTTCATGTATGCAATGTGGCAGTTCAAATAAAAACCGTGTGGGAGTTTAATTACAAGGACTTCATTTGTAACTGTCACGGATCGATGCTGGTGCATGCCATTGGCATCGAGAATACAGATTCAATAAAATCCTTACTCCTAATAAAAAGAGATTACATTTTTTGACATGAAAATTCTATCTTCTCCAAAGAAGAAAAAACCTCAGCCGTTAATTGTTTACTTAGATTGGTCACCACCGTTGACGTTAATTAATGTCTCGGTCCATTAAAATTTAAGACCCATACTAGTTTTATCACAATGGATGAGCTTTCGGCCCTTTGTTATAAGATATAATAATTTCAGTCCAAAGCAAGACATTATTGGCTTTCACTATTTAAAAGAAAATGGAGGAGGGATCCATTCATAATGCTCATCTTGCAATCTTCACCATTGTGCATTTAAAAAGCCTAAAAAAAAAATCAATTAAAATTCTAAAAAAAGAAAATTTAAGAAAGTATTGTTTAACTTATAGATTGATGATTATGTTTCTGATTATATTCATAAACATCAGACACGGAAACCTATATATATCTTTCATAATTAAAGCTGTGCATTTTTCAGTTTGTAGGTCCTGGTAGTGGTCGGTCATGCAATGCAATCTTTATCAGTTCACAGTACATGATCGGTTCATCATCAGCTGCCGGCCATTCCACATAAATTTGATCCTGAATCTCAGTCGTGGTGTGTTTCACAATTATAGGGACCGATCGATCATGTGTACAAAGTACAAACATCGTCTAGCTAAGCTAGCCTTTCTGGTAAACTCAGCCTGGTCCCTGACTGACCGCCCAATTCTTCAACCATGCTACTAAAGGGGTCCGTATCTGCTACCATTAATTCCAATGGCAGGACCCTACCATTCCTTTATGACGGCCATTGGATGTATTTAAACGACCCAGATTTAGTAGTAGGGGGTTTTTCTTTTTTGTGGGTCCCAATGTCATTGACAATGGTATCATCCTACCATTGAAAATAATGGTAGCAGATACAAATCCGCTACTAAAGTGGTTATAATTGGGTTAGGAAGAGTCATACATATATATTGCCAATTAAGCGACCAAATATACCGTGAGCTTAAGCTCAAAATCATATCAAATCACTTCTAAATTTGGATTTATATGACTCATTATATTCTTTACATCAAAATCTTATGGAATACAAAAATTTTCCATTTTTGGAGACTTTTTAAGTATTTGTTTTGAATTTTGTAAAAATGACTATACAATATTAATAAAATATTAAATGTTTATTCGTTAAGTTTACAAAATTCAAAACAAATACTTAAAAAATCTCCAAAAATGAAAATTTTTTGTATTCCACAATATTTTGATATAAAGAATATAATGAGCCATATAAACCCAAATTTGAAAGTGATTTGATATGGTTTTGAGCTTAAGCTCACGGTATATTTGCTCTTACCAAGCTTTCAAAAGTAAACAACATTTAGGGTCTGTTCGGCTCCCCTCAATTTCCACTAGGAAGTCACTGTTCATGTTCATGTGAGAAATTGAAAATTCTATGTAAGAGTGAATTTGTTTTTTCCTACGTGACCAGTGATTTTTCAGTGAGAATTGAGGGAGCTGAACATGCCCTTAATGAAAATGAATTCCAACGGTACATATATATTATCATGAGTGATGATGATGATGGGCTAGCTCAACCACTGGAGCTTCCATCAGACAATAATTCGCCAATTAATTAAGTAAAACAAAACAAATAGTTGTATTTGTCAAAGGAATTTTCCATCCTCGTTTTAATTATCCACACGTCAATACATATATAAAATTTGTAACTCTTATTTCAAATTGTGTAACACTTAACTCAAATTTATAATAACGTTTGTGTAACACTTAACTCAAATTTTATAATAACGTAGACATATAGACAGTAATTTTGAGGACAATAGATATGACCCTTTGTCAAAATGAAACCACCTTCTAAGGTCCACATCAAACTGTTGAATGCTAATTGAATGCCACTAGAAGAGAGCCTCGCTTTGCTTCGGCAGTAACTACTGAGCTGTATAATTTATGATGTTGAGCTATTTGTATTTTTAATGATAGTAGAAGTAAAAAAAAAAAAAAAACATAATATTTTTTATTGTCTTTGATAATTTATCAGAAGCTAGCAAGTTTTTATGAAAATTAAAATACATGTTAAAAATATTTTTGTATCTAATTTTGAAGTAGTTTTTAATATAATTAAAAATTCTATATGATTGTTAAAATAATAATTTTCAAGATATCCTATCCTTCACAGTGCCGTGAGGATTTATTACATGATTATAAAAACATAAAAATATCTAAAATAACTCTTTAATAATAATACGATTTTTCGGCAAATTATTAGTGAAATACAGAATGGTTTTCTCAAAGAAGATTTAAAAACAATCATAAAGAAAAGAATGATTTTTGAAAAGTGGAAAATGGATATCTCCACTGGTCTTGAAATGGAGTTGTAAGTAAAATAATATAACTGGTCAAGAACCAGTCTTTGGTCTAGTGGCTAAGAGCAACGTTCTCCGTACGGGAGGTCGCAGGTTTGAAACCTGGATGGAGGGTCTTTTATAGACATTTAAATTTAAGTCGCTTGACTCTCATCTTTATCTCAAAAAAAAAAATTGGTCATCTGCATTTCAATCTTTGAGTAAGGATAACCAAAAAAAAAAAAAAAATTGAAGCCGTATATATATTGGTATAACCAATCATTGCTCTTTTTTATGATTTGATTGACATGGCCCAAATCATTCCCAAAAAAAAAAAAAGTTACTGTTGAAACTACTGTTGCTATCACTGTAGCAACATGTCCAAGATTAAATAACTACTAGATACATGCCTCGCGTTGCTTCGGCAGTAGATTAATATTTTTAACGAAAAAAACGAATTGGAATGTAATCTTAAATCTTGAAGAAGGGATAAAAACTAAAAACTAAAAAAATCATGAAGTACGAAGAAAAAAGATATAAATTATGAAGAAATTTTCATATTATATAAGTTGCTATTTTCAAAGCTTATATTATATTTTTTGTAGCGTACATTGCTTATATTTTTAGAACTGAGAGGGATCTAAAGTCATACACATCTCTCTACTAATAATAATACAAATAATAAAAAAAGTGGAGGAGATCATGATAAACATAATTTCTTGAAGTTTTTTTATACAATTGTATTGTATTTCTGAAATGTGTGTATTTTAAAGACATAGTTGGTTAGTTATAGTTTTTTGTTATAGATTATAATAAACTTTTTTTTTGTTATTGGATTTATATTTTTTATAAAAATCTCATTGTATATAAATTTTTTACCATTTAAAATTTTGTAAGTATTTCTTTTCAAACTTCTAAAATGACAGCAAATAATAATTTTAGAAGACATACGTGGTTCGAAGCCCACTAAATTTTCATGATATGTACTTGTATCTTGAATTGGAATCTTCTTTCATTTCAATCTTTTGATGGACTCCACAAACATACACTTGTAATTTTTCTTGTCCAAGATGTTAAATTTTTAGTTATTTTTCTAAAACGTTAATATTGCTTCTTTAAACATTTATACTTTCGGCAAATATTGTTGTATAAGGATAAAAGTTGTTTACAACATATTTAATATTTTTTAATACAATTATTGAAGTATACAAAAGGAAGTCTAAAGCAATAGTTGTAGAGAATGGTTATCTTGACGAATATGGCAATGAAGTTTGGAAGAAGTTTTAAAGTATTGTTTAAAAATCTTAGAAATGAAAAAAAATTATACTGTACTTTTAACCTTGTAGGTTAGCTATAATTTCAATTATATTTAGTTTTAAGTGTTATTTAATAGTCTATTGATAATACCTTAATTTCCAACATTTTAAAAGTATATAAAATTTTGATAAGCTATCAAAGAGTAATTTATTGTAGCTTATATATTGTATATTGTTTATTTACATTTTCAATGTCAACAACTATATCTTCTTGATTATTCTCTTAAACGACCGAATGGTAAGATACCATTGAAGGATCTTAAAAAAAAAATAAAAAAAAAATCTACTGTTCAAATAACTGTTCATTACACTGTAGAGAGCCGTCCTAGATTAATATACTATAAAGGGATAATGTGTAGCTTGTCAAAGTCCTGTAGCTGCATGTTATTGCTCTCGTTCCATTGTCTGTATTCCTATTTTCTTTTCCTTTTTCTCTTTCTTTCTGTAGCACATTGATTAATTAGTCTATCAATTAAGTCCCTGTGAGCTTGGGAAAAAAAAAAGTGTCAGGCTAGTGGTAGTGATATGGGCTCCCACCATAGAGACCCCGGATCAAGTCCCAGCAGGGGCTGGGCAGGGAATAATTGAGGGGTTTGCCTACGGGCTTTGTTCAAGGAAAAAAAAAAAAAAAAGAAGTGAACCAAACAGTACGACAGTACGTCTTGTTGTAAATTAATTGAGGATTATTTCTTAATTAATCTTTCACATTTCACATTTCACAGCCTAATAATTAGTTCACAAGACAACAGACCCAGAATTTTCCAGTAAAATCCACTGGAGTAATACCTAGCGTCCGTCGAAAAACCGTCCATAACATCTATACGTTAAATTTCGAGATATATCCGTTATATTTCAGAGTGTATGATATCTGTTACATTCCGTATACGTCTAAAAATGTATGGACGATTTTCCGATAAGATGTTTGTCAATCCACTACTCGCATCATCACAAATTATAAAACCTTATCCGGTTCATTCCTGAAAGGAAACAAGAGGTGATAAACATAAAGTGACGGTAGTACCCTAGGTGGGAAACCATGACGCCCCATAAACCAAGGGCTCAACCGGAATCAACAAATGGATAAATCATAAATATTAAAAAGGGAATACTGATACATGTGTTGGGTTTTAGGGCAGCAAAAGGCACGGCAGTCACGGCAGCAAAGCAGCAAAAACGGGGAAACGCTCACGATGTCATAATAATAGCCTTGGAGAAATATCTTGCGTCCATTGAAAAATCATCCATACATCCATAAATATAAACAGAATGTAAGATATAATCCTGAAATTTTAACTTATGAATGATATAGATAGTTTTTTTATGGATGCTAGGTATTACTCGTAGCTAGCCTCATTGGCTTGTGATCTAAATCAATGGAGTTAAAGTTATAGTCCAGATATTTGAATACCACTAGGGATACCGTCGGAGAACCATGATATTTGACCAATTCAACTAAACATAAATACTCATCTTAACCTCCTAAATATTCAACTTAACACATTTTGCTTGACAACCAATAAAAACTCCACATAATAAAAACCTAATTACAGCATTACACTTAACACATTTTGCTTTACAGCGAATAAAAACTACTCTTAATTTAACTTGCAGCATTACACTTCTTAACTATTCAGCTTATCCTCCTAAATATTCACCTTAACCTCGTAAATATTCAACTTATCACTTTTTTATTGGTAGTCAATGTTTAATAGTATCCATGACGATATCTTTTGCGGTATCCATAGCATTTTCCATAAAGTTAAAGTGGCCAAGTTTATACGGCTGGTCGGCTGCGTGCCATCTTGCGGTGTTTCTGTTGAGACACCGAGACTATAAAGCTAAAATCTGTGGGAGGTTGCAATTGGGAATTTGGATGGAATGGAATGAAATTCGGATATACTTTTGTTTTGTTGAGAAAAAAAAGTATAGAGTGTGTAGAGGAGATTTAATTTTGGATAACTTTTCTGAGGCACGGTTTTTAATTTGTTATGTTTTATTCGTTCATACTTCATATCATTAAGATAATATATTTTCATATCATTATTTTATTAATACTAGTAAAAAACCCACACATTGCTTTGTGCTGAAATTGTTATTTATCACTAAGATAATATATTTTCATATCATTATTTTATTAATACTAATAAAAAACCCACACCTTGCTTTGGGCTGAGAACGTCAACGGGCATTAACGTACATCAACGGTTCTGATCTATTCAAGAAAATGATCAACGGCTCAGGTTTCTTATTTGGGGAAGATAGTCATTTCATGTCATTTTTCCAATATGCTTTTATATATAGTAAGGATTTTGTAGTCTATCTTAAAAAATACGAAACAAATACTAAAAAAATTCTAAAAATGTAAAATTTTTGTAACCCAAGAGATTTTGATGTAAAAAAATTTATGAAAGACATAAATCATAATTTTATAATTTAGAGATACTTGAGTACGTTTTTTAAGTCGAGTTTACCAAAATGCTTCGTGAGCTTAAGCCCGTAGTAGCATTGCTAAAAAAATTATGCTTAAAAGTGAGAATGTTTCCTTGTGTTAATACAATGGCGGGGCTACCTTAGTGAATATGGGTGCAAATGAGTGACACCACAAAATTTCATAAATTCCCTTAATTTAGTTGATATTTTCACAAAACTACTACAAATTATATTATGTATTGACGCTACTACACATTTTTGCTTCTTTCGCCACTGACGTTATACCTCACGGGCCACAAGAACCCCATATTCGTTCCCACAGTGGATAAACTATATTATTCCTTTCCATACTACTGGGACAAATGGCAGCCGGATACAAGAGGCCCTTTTGAAGATCCTTATCATGTCATGCTCATGCGGAAGTAGTTAGAATTGGATGTGCTCACATATATAATTGCGTCAACTAGATTATATAATTTACTTTTCTCAAAAAAAAGATTATATAATTTACATGTTCACCTGATCTTTATGATTGTTTCAATATAAATATAATCACCATTGATTTTTAAAAAAGAACCATAGCCCATTCTTAATATTTTTTTATTTTACTTGATAAACTTAGACATATATGTTACCAAACAAATTAGAAAGTTGGTATTTAAATTATTCTTAGACCGAATAGATGACTTAACTGCTTAATTATCCCAAATCCAAAATAAATTTTTTTTTTATCTATGCTACTTATTGAGATAAATTTAAACTACCAACAAAAAAAAGAAAATAAATATTAATGTGAGAAAGACGGAATTATATTATATGAATCCTAAATTCCTAACCTAGCTAGTTAAATAGTGCATCTATCAATCAGTTTATTTCTAGTGGAAGTGTGGAACCGCGTATTGGTAGCATTCCATATATCTTTTTGCCAAGATAAATAATCCCATGATGAGGATCCATCAACCGCTTATCCAAAAACCCCAAATCCAAATCCAAATCCAATTTCCTAGGTTCACACACACAAAGTGGGTAATCCTTTTCCAGAGCCGCCATATATTTCATTGAACCATATCACTTTTTCCCCTCAGGGCCCAAGAATCCTACAAAGCAATTCTAAAAGGATGCACAGAGATGGGGAATCCCTGATCCTCCCAACAAAAGGAAGAATGGCATGTGATCGATCAAGCTGTAAAATACTAAAATGACAATGACATGGTTGGTACTTGTACTTTAAGCATAAAATGTACAAAATTTTGATAAGGCATCAAATGATGTTCAAATTGATTGAAATTTGAAACACTATCAATCTATAAGTTAAATAATGCATCCATAAAACTTTTTTCATTTTTAAGATTTTTTATGATTTTTTACAAATTTTTAAAGATGATCATTATCAAGATTGTCAAAATATGCATTGTCAATGGATCCCTCCTCATATGAAAAAGCATGATTTTCTACTATACAAATGTAATCCTGATGAGAGGTACTGCCTACTGGTACAGAGATCCTTCTACGGGATTATCCTCAAAAAAAAAAAAAAAAAAAAAAAAAGGAGATCCTACTTTTTTCTGAGAAGTCAAAAACATGGGAGGGAATATTATGAATTGAAATCCTCTAGGATATTTCATAGTGGAGTGGTCAAAAAACCTCCCTAAATAGTTACAGTGCGCGATTGTTAAAGCTGCCCGCTACAGTGTAAATATTATTTTTACTATAATTTTTTATCACTCCATGGTTTGGGGTAATCTGACCATTTCAGTGGATGTGCGCTCTAATCATTATCGAATTGGAATTGAAATTTACATGCCAAAATAAAAATCTGCCAGCAAGTCTTACCGACCGTACCGATCTTAACACGCGTAGGGTCCGATTATTTTCTGAGTAGTAGAGTTGCTTGTCATATTCATATGAATTGAATTGATAAAATACTCTGTATGAATTAATATAGTTTAAGCTTAAGGGTGCCGATTTCTATTTATTTAGGTCATTTCTCACCTTTGTTTTTATAATATATATATAGAATTAGGTTACAGTAACATGCATATCACGATTTTTAATATGCTATGTGGTCTGTATCTCTATTTCTGATATCCAAATAGTCCATTTGAAATTTTATCAATATAAGGGTGAACCGAAATTTGATTCGGACTTCAGATTTTGTTATGTTGTGATCTATATTAATTGAGGAAAGTCCAATTTTAGTCCCTGATCTATATACTAGTAAAGAGCCCACGTCTTGCTTTGGGCTGAACTTATTATATCTTATAATAAGGGGCCGAAAGCTCATCCTTTGTGAAGAAACTAATACGGGCCTTAAATTTTAATGGGCTGGGACATTAATGTACGTCAACGGTGGTGATCGATCTAAGTAAACAATTAACGGCTGGTGTTTGTTCTTGGGGAAGATAGAACTTTCATGTTAAAAAATTCAATCTTACAATAATTTAAGCATATCTGAGTCTGACTTGGTCTGACCTGGGCCACCTGAGCCTGCCTAAGTGAAAGCGAATATGAAATGGTGCCAATTTCTATTTATTTAGGTCATTTCTCACCTTTTGGTTTTTCAATTTATATGTACTTTTTATTCAATATAAGGGTGAAACGGAATTTGATTCGGACTTCAGAGTTTGTTATGTTGTGATGTAAATCAATTTTTAGGTTCATTATTTTATTTGCTCTGTATTTCACTTTTTGTTTAAATACAAATCAATTTGAGTCTTTCAATTAAAAACATTTATAAGATTTTTAAGATGATTTTCTAAATTTCAACCTTTTTATAACAAAAGAAGGAATTTTGATGTTAACTAGATCTAAATCTTTTAAAGATGATCTAAATTTTGATGTTAACTAGTAGCTCAAGTGGTAGCTAACTAGGATGATTTTCAAGAAGTCGTGGGTTCAATCCTCTATGGGCACAAAATAAAAAAAAATTTCAATGAAACTGGTGGAATATTCCACTTTCTTCAAAAAAAAAAAAAAAAAATTCTGATTATGTCATGTATGGTGTAGTTGTAATTGATAATTTGATATATAAGTTCAAAAAATGAAAATTGTTATATTGTGTCTCCTTACCAATTCCTTATTTTTAGTCGGCATCGTCGAAATCTAAGTGGTTTTTTATCTAATTTTATGCAAAAGATAGAAGAGGCAACCACTACCAACTTACAAGAAAATGGCCTTCTGATGGGTTGCTATCCTAATACCCTAAAGAGCAATCAAGGTAATTAAAGTGACCCAAATCGATATATCTTCAACCTTGATCTTTAAATATCATCTTCTACTTTTGTAAATATAAATCTTATTGCTTCAAAAGTACTATGTTAGTCCTCAAGTTATATTTACTTATAATTTTTGTCCTTCAAAATTTGTATTTACAACAAATATATAAAAATGATAAAAAAAAAGAAATTGGTCACTAAATAAAAAAATACTTATATTTATATATGAAAATTTATATTATATATTATATTCTATCTAGAAAAACAAAATGATCCCTGGTCTACCTAGAGTACCATTTTGTTGTTCCCCATTATATTGTTTACTAGTAAAGAGCCCAGAGCCTACACCTTGCTTTGGGTTGAAATTGTTATTTCTTATAATAAATTTTTAAGATAATATGTAATGGGTCTTAAATTGAGAAAATTGATATAGGTATTAAATTTTAATGGATTGAGACATTAAAGTACGTCAACGGTGGTGATCAATCTAAGTAAACAATCAACGACTGAGATTTATTCCTTGGGGAAGATAGAACTTTCATATCAAAAAAATCTAATCTCCTTTTATTAGGAGTAATAAAAGGAGTAAGGATATTTGTATGCTTAGTATATAATGGTATATATTGCATTCACCTTACGCAGTTAAGCAAGTGGCAATGCCTTTATTATCCATCTATCCTCTTATTTTTTTAAGAACAATATATATACTCTGTATCACTCTCAGGCTGTCAGCTGCATTTTGGTATTGCAGGTAGATGTAGACACATGGATAATGCAGGAAACGTGGATCCTAAATGTCACTACCGACGAGATCATGTATCAAGTCAAAATTAATGCTAACGTCGACGTATCTATTATATATACCGAATTTTAAAATCATATTATTCACACACAGAACCCTGGATACTAACTTGAAATTTTGTCTGTACGTTTTTATGATATTGTACATACTCCATATATACAAACTAACATAAGATGACATATTAATTCCAGTCGGTTTGCATGTATCTATTATTATTACTAATAAAGAGCGTTGCTTTGGGCTGAAATTATTATTTATTATAATAAATTTTTTAAGATAATATGTAATAGACCTTATATTGAGGAAATTAGTATGGGCCTTAAAAATTTTAATGGGCTGAGACATTAACGTCAACATGCATTAACGTAAATCAAGGGTTCTGATCTATAAAAAAAATGATAAACAACTCAAGTTGTTTATTTGGGGAAGATAGCCATTTCATGTCATTTTTTCTAATATGCTTTTAAATATAGTAAGGATTCTTGAGGGTCAATTCTTTTTAGTATAGGAAAACATTTTTCCTTTTTTCTTTTCCCAGAGCAAAAGCCCATAGGATCATCCGAAATAGTAATTCATCCTCATTCTTTAGAGTTTTAGACTTTAGACTAAACATTTTCTTTCAAGAATTGGAATCTGTTTAATGCTTTTGCTTTCTTTAGTACCGGACTTGATGTGATGCAGATGCTGGATGTTCTTTTAAGACGTGGTTACTAGTTAGCCTAGACTGAGTGACAAACACATAATGGCCACAAAAACCGTGGGGGAAATTGGAAAACCTTCCTACCCTTCCCTGTCAAAAACATTGCACAAACACCACAAAAAACACCTCCGCTTTGTATGTACTTTAAACCTTGTGACGTCGTGCAACCTTCCCTTTGTATTTGTACATATCTATTTTGGCTCATTTGATAGAGAGATAAGAAGAGAAGGATAACTGGATAAGCAATGGCATTGAATAGAGCACGTGCTCCTAACGGACTTGTTTACCGCGTTCAACGGAAGTTAGTGCCTCAGTGGAAGCCGAAAAGAGGGAAGTTTGATAACCATAACATGGTGGGTCTCAACTCTCAACTGAGTGCTATGGAGATCATCAGATATTCAGATGACTCGTTAGGTGAGGAGTTGACTAGACCGAGTCAACCCGCGTTGACCGCACTCAGACTCAGCTTAGTGGTTCCTTTGCTGGTTTGGGGACTTTGGCATTCTCACATAGAGATTGCATTTTGGAATACAACATATAGCAGGAGTACCAACTACCAGATTCTATATCCTCCGTAACGAGCACAGAATGTGAACAGTTAGATCATCTCAGGATCTGTGTTGGCTCGAATATCGAGATGATCTAACGGTGCTACAAGATGTAGCGCTACAGAGGATGAGCACTCCAACTACCAAGTCTACATGTAATATCTCGTCTAAAAGAAGAAGAAAAGTAAGATCGTAGCAATGTAGGATCTTAATTAACACAAGTCCATAACAAAATCGAGCCTCTAAAACTGCGACGCTTCACTAAGTCCTGAATCGAGTAAAATCAAAATTCAGTAAAGTCTACTCAAAAGACCCTAGAAAATATTACCCAAAAATTGGCTAAAATCAAGTAAAGATGTATCTTTTAGATATCAGCAATGGAATCAAGAAGGGCCTCAATCTCCTGTCTCAGAGCAGCAAGCTTCTGTTGCTGAGATGCAATCCGGTTCTCTATATCTTTGCTTCCCGATTTCTTCTCAAAGCTTTCAACCACAGTGGTGTGCTTTGCCATCTCCTTCTCTTGCATCTCTTTCTCCTTTACCACCAACTCCTCTATCTGCATCCACCAATAAATATATCAAGTTTTAGGACAAACATATCAATACAAAAAATTAACCTTAACCATACTTTAAGTTGACCCAGATTTGTATTGACGAAAACCTGCCACTCAGAACAAACAAATTATTCCCCATCCTGACCTTAATTATCAGGTCATTGCGCAATTAAATGTGTCCATTAAATCTGATAGAAGGTAAGAGGTGTAAATGACTGATGACTAAGTTCAATGTGTTTTGTTAAGAACACATCTGGCCAAGAAAAAAAATTATTTATTAGCCAGTAATTTATACCACAACCACACTAAAATGCTGTGTATGACCGATACAAAGAGCAAAAATGGAGTACACCAATAGCAGACCTTAGGCAATATTGAGGACGCCTGAGAGCACGAGTGCAAAAATGACAATAGTGGCTTCAACTCTTTGGTCAATTCTTTGAACTGAGCATCCGCTGCCTTACGAGCCGCCTTACAGGACTGCACATCCCCATTGCGAGATAACTCACGTAACGAAGACTCAAGCTTGTCGTGCACCGCCAGATACTGGTGAAAGATATTCCTAATATTCTGCACTGTAGCTTGTACCTATTTCACAAAAATCAAGAAATCTAATAGTTACAAAATATCAATGTCAAAACAGGTTCTCGTAGCAGTTGGGCCTTTGACCCTATCTTTCCAAAAATATCATCACCCAGAGACAATATACACAAAATTTTCAAAACTTTTGACCAAGTTGCAATATCCCTGCAAAATATTGTTTTAAAATTTACATCAACCATACTTTTTTAGCATATGAACACTTCAAGCATTAAAATTATGCAAAAGCAGTTGTTTGATAGAAAACAAGATAGTAAAAAAAGGTGACTTGATTACAAATTGCTATTATGTATTAAGAGAATATACAATACTGAAAACTATTTTACCTCTTCCCATTGCAGTTTGTCTAAATAAGAAGAGGAAGTCTTAGATATAGCCAGGTCAGTGTGCATGTACACAATACATGCAACAAACAGGAGGAATATACCAATGATCAGCATCAGTGGTTCACTAAGAAGAGAGATGTTATTGAACTTGTAATACACCTGAAAAGAAATAGAAGAAAACACTGGAATCAAGCTTGACTTTTAGGTAATAACATTCAAGTACAAAAATACCATAGCACAATTCACATAAAAAAACAAGAAGTTCAAGAACAAGGTAGCATACACAACAATATATATGTGCACAGATATCAATCTTCTAATGTTATTTCATAGGGTTTCTTTTGGAAATACTGACAATTAAACCCCCTAAAGACATCAACAAATAATTATAACAAAAGGCCAACATAAATTCTAAGGAATCAGCTCAAAATGGTAATACCAGTTGGTCCATATTGAGATGGAGTTTTTGGTACTTTTGTATTTGATAAAGATGAAGCCATTATATTAACAGAAAATGCACCTGGAAATACAAATTATGCTCCGGAACAACATTATCCATCTCCAAAACGACCACAGGGCGGCCGACAATGTCAAGGTGTGAATATTTTACCTGCAAATACCCAAAAATAAGTCAAACAAATGCAATAACTCAATCAAGTTCCCAAATAAGAGTAGCAGTTAACATACATCTTGAGATTGCTTGGTGGGAAAAAGGGTTGCAACCGAGATGTCCTTTGAACCTTCTGGCAATACAACCTGCAATAACATACAGCTTCAATAGACAATATATAATATAGTTTTTTAACAGGAGCTATTTTTCAATATTAATCCATTCAAAGTAACAGCAAATTGTAAAACAAAGGAAAAAGTTGCTTGCACAAGAACTAATGCAAATGGGTTTAATTTATTTGATTTTCCTTTAAGGTGTTGAAAATCTGTTACAAACATTACTTCTATTGTATGTTATTGCCTTATTGGTGTAATCTAAAAATGAACTTGCCTTGACGACATGCTTTTCTACTAGAATTTCTCCTATAGGGGATCCAAAGGTGGTGTTAAGGACCCTTCTGCCACCATCAGACTCAAACAAAAAATCCTGGAGTGGCAAATCATAACCAATAGTAAATGTTGTTTTCCACCCACCAAAAATGGGGAATCTTGGCTCAAACTCCAGTTGTGTCTGCATGTAGACAAGCATATAGATATTAGTATAAATAGAACTTACATTTATTTCTCACTACATCTGTATATATGTGCTTACATTCTTAAGGAATCAATATTTTAAGTTAGTAACCAAGTACCAGAACATGTCAAAGATCAAAAGTTTACAACAGAAATATGAGAATTAGATCTTAATGTAATTAGTAAGTCTGCAAGAAAAGGAAAACTGCAATGTTTTTTTGAAGAGAGAAATTACCTTTTGAGAATCACCCCAAAGGTGTGATGTCGAAATGTTGCCTATTTCATCTCTGTAGTACACTGAATGGGCCCTAGGCGGCAACCTTGCAACTAGAGTTCTAAAGGAAGAGGCACCTCTAGCATATGGTCTGGCCTGGTATTCAAGTCTACAAAACATATAACTGGTGAATGAGCCTTTTAACCTAGTAGCATAAATGATAATTTACTGGATTTAAATTCAGTACTATGACTAACAGCTCCTATCAGAACACGCATGACGATGCATTTAAGACTTTCAGAAAATAATTTTAATTTTTCTTTTTTGTTCGATTTGTATTTTAATGGGCTTGCATACTCAACCAGTAGACAGACACGGTTCCATCTAGGTCAAGTAGAATTTGGGTTTGTTAGATACCAGAAAAATTATGAAAGCAATATAGTACTTTTTATTGTGTATAACGAACTCTGTGCTATGCAGCCTTAGGCCCTGATCGGACCTTTATCGTCTCACAGAAACTATAACACGGGTTCCCACTTTACTGTCTTTTGAGTTCCCAAGAGAGTGTGAATGGAAATGGGAAAAAAATTATTGGGTGGGGGAGCGGGAGCACAGTATTTTTTTGTGTTCAAACTTCAAAGAGTGAATAATTTGTGAAGAAATAGGCACAATGAAGGGAAAAGAATCCCATCCCCACTTTTAAGAAAAATGCAACCGAACGGCTCTCAGCAAGAGTACCCAATTTGATGGGATATTTAACAAAATCCTGCATAGTGGGAAGGCTCCGAACAGGTCCTTAGGAGTCAATCTTTAGAGTCTAGTAGGTTGAGCCTTATAATTAGGCTTCAGTTCAAACAGTTGAATTAAATTAATGTAGAACACACCAAACAGATAACAACTAAATGTGTCACTAAGAAGCTATTCAAACAGGACATAATTTATCCAGGAAACCTACTCCTGCACTGTTTGCGTTTCTATGAACTACACAGCCTTATGCAGGCATGTGAATTCATAAAATAATTTGATTAATCTAAACGAACAATGTCAAATAATTACCTGGAAAACCCATTTTTCAAACGAGCACCACCGTGAGAAAGAGTATATTGCTCAGTGATCCTTACATTACCCCAATGCGAGATCTCAATTTCCCGAACCAGCTCATTTGCAACAGCAAAAGGATTGTTGTTTTCAAAATGAACAACAACTGGTGAATAAGAGAATGCGGGCTGCTCTTCAAACGGGCCATATTTTAATTCTGATTCAGCATGTTTCACTTTGGGGTATTTGGTGTAAGACTCAACCCGACCTGGGAGCCTGAACAGCAGTGACTGATACTTGACAGTATAAGGCGAAGTGAAATAGAGATTATCTGTGTAGACCACGAGCTGCGACTCAGCTTGGGTTATCTCCTCCGGAAAAGGTTTAAGAATGTGTGTGAAAACAGCTAGCACCTCCAAGTTAATAGTCTTGCCCTTTCCAAGCTTCTTAGGTAAGGCAACTGAATAGAAGGCCACATCAGATTGTTCTCCTTTTACTTCAGTTGGTTCTGTTGAAAGCACATTAGACAACTTTTTCCCTTCTGTATGAAATGTCCTTATGGCGGCTAAATTTTTTGCTTGGGCAGCAGGGAAAGCCAACAAAACTTCAGACACATCATCTGGGCCCTCATTTTCAAACTAGAAATTGAGAACCAAAATGGTAAATACATAATATTATTATCATGCCCAGTAATGTTATATTTACTGATCCATTATAAAAATATAATAGTATAATACTAAGGATTTAGTATGTTATAGTTCCAATGTGTCAAATATTAGAAAAAGGACATGATTCACATGAAAAGGACTGAAATCCAAACCAGTAAGCACTACAGGTTTAGTATGTTATAGTCAAATGTGTTGAATATTAGAAAAAAGGCATGATTCACATGAAAAGCACTGAAATCCAAATCAGTACCTTCAATGAAGACATCACCCTGACAATGTGTGACGACAGATCGACCTGATCAGAAATAAAACAGAGTCAGAATGGTAGTAGTTACAAGATACCAACCAGACAAGTATCAAAATTTAAAGCACCAGAATGGTCAAGGAACCAAATTTGTAGCTAAACTTAATCTAGTGTCATATGATACCATACACCTTACTACCTTAGCCTGATACAAGAACTTTACATTAACGACACATGCTTACTACTAGAATACACATCCACCTTCTACACTATAACAGATCAACTCCGCCACATCAATTGGTAACCATTTTCTAACAGGATGTCTGTAATTCAGAGGTACCGACAGAATTTAAACCCTGAAAACAGCTACTACATGCTAAAACCTTACAAATCTACCCAAACAATCCAGAACCAAAACCATCATCAAGATCTGGAATCCTGAACAGCAACATTCGCTCAAGACGAGAGCAATCAATCAGATCGGAGAACCAGCACAGGCTAACTTTTACCCTAACAACAAACACAGATTAGAGAAAGAGAAGTGGGAAGCGCGCACGCACCCATCGGTCAACCCTGGAGACGACGAGATCGGATCGCGCCGTGGAGGAGAGGAGCGCGAGGGCGAGGAGGGGGAGGAAGAGGAGGCGACGCTCCATGGCGTCAGATCTGCGATCGGCGATGGGAGTGTGTGTGGGTGGAGTCGAGAGAAAGGGAGATGGGATGGAAGGAAGGAAGGAAGGCTCTAAAACCCTCTTCGAGTTTATGTTGTGAGAAGAAGATCGCGAAGGGGTGAAGACTGGAAGGGATGACTGGAGGTGAATGGAGCGAGTCGTCTCCGGTTCCGTTGTCCGGACTGGAGATGTCTGTCGGTGGACCTGAGCTAGTCGTCTCCAGTCTTGGAAATTTTGTATGGACGAATCGGATCCGGATCATCTGCTTTTCTTTTCAAAAAACAGGGCTTGCTTTTATTTATTGATCGATATGTTGAGAAACATCGAAATACTTTGAGATCGGCGCAGCAAATACCGAAGTATTTTGAGATTGATGCAGCAAACACCGAAGTACTCAGAAGGGCCAGGACCTTCTTCGGACATGAATCTGCTGCTTTTCTATAAAGAAGAAAAACAGGGTGTGTTTTTTCCGATGAGATGGTTCAGATCGATTGCCGCACCAATTTTAAAGTACTTTGGTGTTTGCTGCATTGATCTCAAACTACTTTGGTGTTTTTCAACCGTTGGATCAAGAAAAACATGGCCTACTTTTCTTTTTAGAAAAGCAAGCGATCTGGATCCCTTTTGCTCTGCTCGCCCTTATGATTATCCCATTCTTTCTCCTGCCCCGAATCAAACCCGATTCGACCCTACCCGTATTTTAAAAAAGTCAAACAGATCCGAACCCGACTCGATCCGTGTTTTTGGGAAAGTCAAGCTTACCTAAACCCGACCTAAACTGACCTGTGGTTTAAGGAAAGCCAAACTAACCCGAACACAAACTGACCCGAAAACCGAGATGACCCGGGAACCTAGTGACCTGAACTCGACCCAACCCGAATCCGAACGACCCGAAACTCGAGACAACTCAAAATAATTTCGGATATTACATAAAACCTGGTCCAACCAATTCTGAATTGATTGACATATTCTCATATTTGCATCAATGAATGACTCATTCGAAGTTATTAATTTGGATTTTGGACCATTCATGTATTTTATAATTCATATTAAAAAACTCTTTACACTTTACTTGTATATGTTACGCAATTGAATTGAGAAAATAAATGGAAGTTACAATGACCTGATCTAGACCCAATCTAGATTTGAATAGCGCGATCGGGATCCGAACAACCTAAAACTTGATTGACCTAAGCGTCGCCAATTCTGGTACCCAAACCGAAATGATTCAATATCCAAAATTATATCGGCAACCGTCAACTCAATACCCGACCCAAAATGACCAAAGACCTGAAAAATGCCGGAAACCGTCAACCTGATACCCGACCTGACATTTCTATTCGATAAACCTGACCTGACCTGACCCGACCCGACCCGACAAACTGTCACCACTACCTAGGAGATCTCATTTCTGACTGATTTCTCAAATGTGTTTCTACTCAATTTGGGCTGACAAAATTGCCCAGCAAACCAACATAACCCGGCCCAAAATCGGTCTCCTCTCCGTGCCCTCAGTTTACCAGTCTAATCTGAGTTCTCATCTCCTGACTTACTGCATTGTGCAGTTCGCAACATCAGCCGTTGGATCACCCAGCTGATTCTCATTTCCGAACCTTCCCTTCGGAAAAAAACTGAACCTCCTTCCTTCGCTCAGATCACTCCTCGCCGGGGGCAAAATGCGCACGGCTCAGCAGATCGGCGCCACGACGGCGCTGGCGCTGCACGCGCTCTGCGCCGCCGGGTTGGCGGCTGGGTACTGCCTTGCCAAGTCCTACTCTTCCGACCTCATCACTGATCCCACTCCAACCCTGCGCTTTCTCACGGTACTCTTAATAAAAGGGATCATGAATTGAATCTATATATACTTTATGTAATTACTGAGGCATTGCATTTGGCGTATTTATTGTGGATCAGGTCTGTGAGGCACCTGTTGTGATCGGCTTGTTCAGCTGGCTGAGTCGCGACCGTGATCGGTGCTCGGTGAGGTTTGATTGATGTGTATATGTTGCTGAAGCTGTTATTTGATTACTAAGCATGTGTTGTATCTTTTCCTCCAAGACTAATCTTTCTTTACTTGATTCTTTGGCAGTTTATGAAGTCAGTTTGCCGCGGCTTAGTAGGTCTTCCAATCGGTAATGATGTGTGTTCCGATTTACATGTTTAATTTGCATGATAATAATTTATGTTAATTAAGTAATGGACTGAGGTGTTATGTAAGAATGTTGCTTTCAATGGTGCCTTGTTTTGTCTTAATTAGATTAATTTTAGTATATTAATGATTATAGTGTGATTTTCTTTTTTGAATTTTTTCAGGTGCAATCGTTAATGCATTTGGAGCAATAGTTTTGGGTGCACCCGTCGGTTTGAGGTAAGTCAACCTTTCATTTGTTTAAAGAGCACTGTTAGGACTGATGATATGAGACTATGAGAGTTAGTATTGTTACAAATTTGCTGCATCTATAAAAAGGGCAGGGCGCAGGATAGAGAAAAGACTGATAAGACTGTTTGTTAAATCCTATAATCTAAATCATTAAAACAAGTCCAAAAGTCTGGAATAATCCTCTATTGTTATGCAAAGGCAGCAATCTGATCTGACTGCCCACCAAAAATTTAGCAGAATAAACTAAACTACATTTAGTTTGGTGAGAAATAATATCATTTACAAGGAGCTATTTTCTTTTGTATTCCCATTATGATCTTGAAAATAAAATTTGAAAATTTGCATTGCGATCCTTGGCATTATAGGTTTACATTAAACTCATGTCAATGATTGCATGACTGTACCTGCAGTTTCATAAAATGTTAATCAGTTCCTTGGATGGTAGAGTATCAAAGGCCGTGACCAGTATAAATTACAATTTATGCGTACAATTAGGAATAAATTTTGCTGTTTGATCATAACAGAGAGACTACTATGTGCAAACTACTTCAATGTATGTCACTCTTTAAGTTGCTCGCTTTTCTTTGCTTGTCATCACTGTCATTACTGTAGGTACTGGCCAGCAACCATTTATTGGTCATTGTTCATGTCATTGCTAACTGTGAGTAACTTTCCATTTTTACACTTCATTCTGAATTTGATTTCTGTCCATTCACCTTTCTTTGACCTTAATTTTAAGGTTTTGACTACTTGCATTTCTTTTAAGTTGTTACCTAAAATGTTTTTCGTCTTAACTCTTCTCCATGTCATACTTAAGATATAATATCATAATTAACAAAATAAGAAAAAAGAAGTTAGTAACAACTTTTTCTATTGCAGTTTGTGCCAGCAGCTTGTGTTTTTGGTGCGTCTAAACTCGATTGGCAGCGCATGTTATCTTATTCTAAGTATGTTTCCTATGTCTGATATTTAGTTTGTTGATCTAGTTGTCATTATGGAAGCCTATGTGGTTTAATGATAACTTTCTCTTATAGACCATCAGATGTGGTTGATTACATGATATCGGTGCCAGCTCACGGGGCAATAGTTGGTGGATGGCTTGGTGCATGGCCGATGCCCCTTGACTGGGAGAGGCCATGGCAGGTACCAGATGTTTTAAACAAGATTCTTGATTGCAATCATCATTTCATTCTCGTGAATAGTCCCAACCACTCCCTGGGTTACTTCCTCTATTTGTTAATTTGTTTTACTTTGCTCCTAGGTTTGATGAGATCTAATTCACTTTTAAGTCAGCTTATCAGATATGTTATTTTCTTGAGTGTTATCTGCAGGAGTGGCCAATTTCTGTAACTTATGGAGCAATTGCCGGTCATTTGATTGGCATGCTATTGTCTCCGGTTCTCATCTCCCTCCATGGAAGGCACATTAGCGTGAAAGCTGAGTAATTTTATGGTGAAAAATCTTTTTCTTTGTTCTTGTTTTAATTTCTATATGGAGTCAATTAATTTGTGTCAGCTAGGACGGTAGATCCCTATGTAGGAGTTAGATTTTTATTCCATTTTGAACACTGAAAATGTGTAATTCTTTTGTATTCTGCAGCTAACATGCATAGAAAAGGCCACTAAGAATACAATCCTTTGTTATCTAAGCGCACATTGCGCTTCTTTTTGCCTTTCGAAGAAATTTAAGTCATTTTGAGCTGCATCATAATGCTTGAAGTTAAAAAAGGAAACACAAATGAGCTTATGCCGAGGGAATATATGCACACCAACGGCTTGCAACTGTCCATAGTTGACCTGTGAAAATAAGCAAAGAAAGATTGAGAAAATGATGCAAAACGAACTCTTAATTTTAGAATTTCTTTGATGACCTTTACAGACTAATTGCAGCTTAAAAATACATTATACAAGTACTTTTGGGGCAAAAATTAGTGTCAAGACCATTTTCTGTATATTCAATTACTGACAAGAAAATTTTAATTCATCCCATTGAAATTGCCAAATAAAAACATGTTCTTAATAACTGTACAGTAGTATATAAAATCCCAATATTGCATTACTCAGACGCAAAAACAAAACTCAGTGAAATAAAATCCTAATATATACAATACCTAACAATGACCTACAATGACTTAGAACTAGAAATTATACAATACAGTACATCAAAATAACCTTGAGATTAAGCCTCTTCATTTACTTTGATCCCTTTCTCGAACCAAGTCTCACAAATGAAAACTCATCTTCATCTCTTCTATCCCTTCCCTCATCTGCACCTGTTTTCTCTTCAATATTCAACCGCACTTCATGCGGTGCATTGTGCTGGGTTAACTCGGGTCTTGCTACAGGCATCTCAATTTCGACATCAGAGATATCATTGTCAGAATGCGACCTTTTAAAACCGTCACGGATGTGTCCCATGGTTCTGTACCGGTACAAATGGTGGGACGCTGGAGATGCGATCGGACTCTGCCCAGGGCTTGGACTTGGGGTGACAGATGGTGAATACAAGTTCCCCTTTCTGCGTCTTCTCCTAGCTGCATCGCGCCATTTCTTGAGGGCCTTGGATGTTTGCTCGTCAAATATAGACATTTTTATGTGTGATCCCATCTGAACAAGAAGACCCCACGAAACTTCAAATTAGTCCTTTTCGAAGAATTTAGTTTTTGACAGTTAGTAGTACATTATGGTTGATCAGTTTGATATATCAGTAAGTGTCGATTACCTGAGATACAAGAGCGTAGAGTGGAAGCGTGATGTAGCTGCAAAGGAGATGGACTGCAACTCTACAGAACATAAAAGAAAAAAAGAAGGCGTAAACATAAATAATTATACCATTATTTGCAGATGCATAAGATATTCATCCATTTAGAAAGATGTTTCTCTTTGCAAATTCAGTTTTTATGTTTCACTATTGTCTAATCTTGTAACTTAGTATTTCCTGTTTAATGCTAATTACTCTTTTGTGCATACAGATTGCACAACAGCACAACAATTAGAGGAGCATCAGTTCAAAACTGTAGTGAAGTATAACTAATTTGCAATATTATGTATTATTTTCAGAATATAAAAATTCAAATTTAGATGACTACACAAGGTTTGAACTGACCCAATGCATATTCTTGCAAGGACGAAGCCGAAGTTTTCATGGAAGCAAGACTTTAGGCCAAAATTGTACTGCATCAATAGAAGAAAGTTAGCGCGCGCATCCAACAAATCAAGTTCATCATAAAAATGACTGGTATTCTTTCAATTCTTTCATATACAAAAATCACTTACCCAAATCCACAGGAAGTATGTAAGTTGGAAGGCATTCTGCAAGCAAAAAAGAAAAGACTCCATTACAGTTTACACATAACAGTAACTCTCTTTTGTACAGTGAGAAATGACAGTATTATATGACGAACCAACGACCCGTCGAAAGAGAGTTCTCATACCACAAACAATGTAAAGTGGATCAAGAACAGAACCAAGTGCGGCCGTCCAAACCAGAAATGGTGGTCGCTTAGTTTCACAAGAGGCATTCCTTGGATAACCGCATGCCTCTGTTGTATCTCTAACGCCATGGATGCTATTATCGCTTGCAACTTTGTTCCAATGGCCAGAATCAACTGAAATGAGCATGAAGTTGTGCTTTTAATACATCAATCAACTCGACTTGGCGCCCAATTTAAAAATTGAAAAAAGAATAAGTAATTTCACAAGTATCATGATATAGCAAGAGCTTACAAATAGTGGAAGTAAAGTGACCCAGAATAACTCTTGATACTCTGAATAAAGTAAACATAAAAACGATATGTTAAATTAACACAAAGTAAAAGGTTTGAAGATTAAAACTATAAATATGATCTAAAATTTTGGATGAAATGCTGACCATGTACATTCAGAAGCAAGATGATGACGCCACAAGCCCACAAAATCGGACTGTTTAATTTACACCATAAATAAATATTGTAATCTCAATATTTATAATATAATGTAAAAATTAAAAAAGGATTAAACAAAAAAGAAAGAAAACAGATTTATATACCTGATTCCAACGACCACTTTAAAATCATCTTCCAATGAACGTCTTATGTACTTCTGGAAGTTAAATTTCAACCCAGGATTTAAATGTGCCTATAAGAAATTAAATGATGTCAGGAAAACATATTCTTATATTATAACTGTATGTAAAAAAAAAATGTTAAAATCAAAGAGGACTCACATTTATGAAGCCATGGCGCAATGTTAAGTAATCGGTCTTCCGAACAGACCTTATAAATTGCCTAAAGAAGCTCACCTATTGTAAATTGTAAACAAAAACAAATTGTCATATGCAGCAGATTATTGTGAGGTAAGTGAGGGGTTCCCATCTGCTGCCATAAAAAACTATGGCAAGATTGTGCCATAGTTAAAACGGGCCTTTGGATAAAAAACTATGGCAAGAAATAGGGGGGTGTTGTTTTATTGTGGGTCCCATTTGCATAGACTCAAAATAAACTATGGCACAAGCGTGCCATAAAAAACTATGGCAGCTGATGTGAATTCGGTAAGTGAGAATACATCAAACAAGTGAAAAGGGTACCGAAAATACCCTGCAAATAGATTTAAGGCACATGAAATAGATTTGTGTATATTTTGAATGCTTACAATGTAAAGGAGAATGATTGTTCTGCTCCAAATGCTGGTATGCTGCCGCACAAAGGATG
Organism: Cyperus esculentus; assembly: GCA_030179965.1. Lineage (NCBI taxonomy): Eukaryota > Viridiplantae > Streptophyta > Magnoliopsida > Poales > Cyperaceae > Cyperus > Cyperus esculentus. Next base: position 573,298 of record JASGLE010000007.1, on the reverse strand, counting down.
TTTCATGAGTGAATCTGAACCTCGAAGGATCTGAAGGATACAAAAACAATACAAATATTTACACAACAAAAACAGCTTCCAATTGTAAGCGATGCGAGTTCATTTGAAACCTTATCAGTATCCATAATCGTCTTGATGATTGTCTACCCAACAACTAATAAGCAACAAATTTGTGTAATCTAAGCAGTGATTCTCGTTATGATGGATACTTACCAGTTGAAAACTCATAATTAAGCGACGCAGTCTCCTGTTCCCATTCTTTCCATGATCTTATCTGCATCAAAATCTTGCTGTCAGAACTGTTAAACACAAGTTTGTTACCTTAAAAAGCTTGGTAAACATAATTACTGATTTATGGTACAGACCTTTAGTCTTCCTAGCGCCATTACCGTCGCGCTATAGATAACATGTACCACTGCCAAGAAGAATATGAAAAGATGCAACTCGTGCAAGCTCTTTGTCGACATGAGCGGCACTTTACCCTGTCAACAATGAAATTTCATACTCAAATTAAAATGCAATTTTACAACACAAATTAAAGTAGTAACAGTTCACTATATGATACCAGATTGCCACATAAATTTGTGAATATATATAACATAGTGAAGATGACTGAACACTTACACTACCGCAAGTCGTAGTTGATGCGCTTCCTGCAAGGCTTCTACGGTCTGACCCGAAATCATAGGTTCCGATCCACAGAAGCCGTCGTCTACTGTCATTACCTTTAGGCTTGCGGCAAGGCAGCATGGTGTTACCAACTGCTTCAGGAATGCAGATTTCAGCGATGTAGTTCTGAAAAAAGACGAGCAGCAACGAGATGAAGCCCAGAATCATCAACTCTGAAATTGCCGGGAGTAATTCGAGTTATGGAATTTGATTATTGTCCCCTTATTTGTACATAATCTGTGATTTAAAATTCAAGTATTTATTTTTAAAGAATGTTTGTATAAATCTAATATATATTGGGTTGCAAGAATATATTCTCTTAATTAAATTGCACATATATCATTCTTGCTTACTACATGTGAACAAATTAATATTATAACGAGAATTGGAAATTTGGGGACTCACCATTTTTGACCTTCTCAAGTGCTTCAACCAGAGCATGCTTGTTCTTTTTCTCAAACCACTGCAAAGAAAACCACTCTATTACTGAAGACATACAACGGAAATCAAACAATAATAAATTACCATCACTACACCTGTTTATTCCAGCTCAAAGCAAGATATATACGTGATACATAAAAAACATTTCTAAATTATGTTTGTAATTAACTTTGGTATTAACCAAACATTCTCCCTACTAAAAAAAACAACCCACTTAAGAAAATTCATAGTAACAATAATTATAATGACAGTGATAAAAATACAATAGCAATAAAAACAAATTAATAAGAGATTAAGGGAGTTAAGGATTTACGAGTCTTCAATTTATTTGGTTTTACTGATTTTAAAATTTTAAACCAACGGATGATGATCTCCATCATTACCATTCACATAATCACATTTGCAATTTGGGTTCTGTTCCCAATTTCCCATGCAAATTTCTTTATAAATCCAATTAAACGAAATTAACTAACTTGATGGTTGTGTGTTTCGTCAGTTGTCACTATTAAAAAATGAACTAAGATATAAGAAAGAAAGAAAGAAAGCCCATGGAAATGCAGCATATATGGGCCCAAATTAGTTTACTAGTTTTTTGAAACCCAACAATTCTGATTGCAGCACTGCACGGATTCATGTTTCTTAATTGATTTTGCTCCAAATCCTTTTGAGGACAAATTGAATTTGAAGGTGCCACTATATATAAAACTAGCTCAGTTGCATTAATTCTGGCAAAAATATGCAGCTTATCTGAGAAATTTAATTATAAACTGTTAATTTATATAGAAACATGTAAAGTCTATTCATTAGACACACACACACACACACACACACACACACATATATAAATAATGTTCACTGAAAAATGATATTTGTTCATTGCAAAAACGATAAACGATAAGTGAAAAGGATGGACCTGCTACTCTAGGTTATATTTTTGTCATAGGGAATCTTTTTTGGATCCCACAGACACATGTGGGAAAGTTGGACTTGTCTGTAAATTACAAACAAGGAAACTTCGACTGAATCTTTCTTTTTTTTTTTGAGTTGAATCTTTCTTTCTTTCTTTCTTTCTTTCCTGTGGCTGTGAGCTGAGACTGAGTGAGAGGCTACAGGAACTAGGAAGACTTGTCAAGTCTTTCCAATGAGCTAGCCTCTACCACAGGAATTATTAAGACAGACAGACAGACTCCTCAAGTCTTTCTCCTCTGTGCCTCTGTCTGCATTATACTATATACTCTCCGGCTAGGGGCTATGGCTATGGACGAGTGATAGAAACAACATTTCATCCAATGCAACATTCCACCCATATAATTTTATTGATTACATATGAATCTCATAATAGGTAATATTTATTTATATTTGTCAGATCGAAAATAATTTTTTTTTTTTGTGAGAGTATTGGAGTAAATTTCAAAAATTAATAAGGCATGCTCACACCTTCTTTTTTTTTTTTTTTGAATACTTTATCTTAAACCATATTCTTATCTTACAAGCTAAAACCATATTCTTTATCTGTTTTTTTTGTTAGCGTATACAAATATGGATACTGATATTAAACGGATGTTGAAACTCTAGAACAAATATGCCTTAAAGGATACAAAAATGAAATGGTTATTGGTATTAAATATAAATTCAGTTATTGATATGAAATGAAATTAACATTTTATGAATAAACATTAGTAAAATATGTTTGTATTTCAGATACAGATAGTTCGGATATCTGTCTAACTATACAACTCATAAAAGTATATGTATTTGTATCCGAATAAGGAATGAATTTGGATTACATATTTTCGGATAATTTCCCAAAGAGGAGGGATCCGGTGCCAACGCTCCAACGGTGCCAACGGATAGATTTTCATATCCAAATTTTGATTTATATGGCTCAATAAATTCTTTATATCAAAATCTTATGGCATGCAAAATTTTTTCATTTTTGGAGATTTTTAAGTATTTATTTCGGATTTTCTAATGGCAACTATACAATATTAATAAAATAATCAATGTTTCTTATATAACTTTTGGAAAATCTGAAATAAATACTTAAAAATCTGTAAAAATGGAAAATTTTTGCATGGCACATGATTTTGATATAAAGAATTTATTGAGCCATATAAATCAAAATTTGGATATGAAAATCTGACCGTTGACACTGTTGGAGCGTTGGCACCGGATCCCTCCTCTTAATTAATTGGTAAAAGCTAAATATACCGAAAAAGAAAAGATGGTTATACTAAACTATCACCTTGCATTAATAACTACTGCTTTGTACATAGAGTAGGGTAGGGGATTTTTTTTTTTTAATTTTTTAGGAAAACTATATTCATCTTATAATTTTCTGATTTATCTACTTCATTAATTTTCTCTCAAAAAATAAAAAGAAAAGAATGCTACTATGCTACAGACGGATTTATCAATCACTATAAATTAAGAACATATATTTGCATTCCATACAAATCCAGAAATAATGAAGGATGATATGATTTCCTCAAACTTTTCAAGTCAAAAAACAAACTAATCAAATTAAGTTAAATCTCAGTTCCTTAGATGCAGTTTATTGTTTTTTTTTTCTTGCAATCAGAGTATATTAATAAATTTGTGATGAACTGTGATATATAACCAGCATATATATATCTTCAAAAAAAAAAAAAAAATCTGAAAGGTGGTACTACTGCGGTACCGGCACGAACGTACCTCGTGGATACGGTGAAGGCCCTTCTCCATCAAAAGAGAGATGACAACCATGACGGCACAAATCAACGCCACCGCCCAGGTCGGCGTGTCGTAGAGCTCTCTCGTGCCCTCGCCACTGTCGCCCGCCATGCTCCAACTCTAGCTAGCTACTGATGATGATGATGATCAAGTTCTGAGCTTGGCTTGGCCGGTATGCTTGTGTTGTGTGGATATATGGTATCCTTTTAGGTGATGAAAGATTGCACTTTGTCTATGCTAGCTTGAGGTTCCAAAGTTGGTACCTCTAATGAATTTCACTTTCAAGTTGTTTTCTTTCTTTCTTTCTGTTTGCTCTGCCTCTTCTTCTTCTTCTTCTTCTTCTTCTTCTTCTGTTGCAAATCAGGTTGTTAGAAAGTAATAGACCCCCTTCAAGTCTCTCTTTTAATAGAGGGACCCCCAAATCAAACCAAAGACTTAATTGGCTGGTATATGCATATTACCATTCACCAATTTATTTAATTTTATGTAATATAATATACGAGAACATCTTGCGTCCGTTGAAAATGCATCCATACATCCATACATCTGATTTTGTAACAGATAATTAATCTGATTCTATAACCTATAACACTGTGGACAGATATTTTATGGACGCTAGCCAGGTATTACTCTATTTATGAGGTTATCAATTATAGTCTGCTCTGAAGTCAATGAAGGTAAGACGTGTTGATCCTGTCCATGTACCTTTCATTTACACCAGAGAGGTTAAAAGTTAAACACGTACGATAATTATATATGTCTTTTGCTCCTTAAATTTGGGTTGTTATCATATGTGACAAGTTTGATTCAAAATTCTGTGATCTGTCCGTGTCAATTTGAAATCAACCACGATACATTAATTGTCAATATCCCTATATATTATTACCCCCTCGTCATGGCTTTTTCAGATTAATTATTGTTACATTTCAATTTGAAATGAAATGAAATTAAGGATACAATTGTAATAATCATTTTACTAAGATCTAGTAATGCAAAGTATTTCTCCTGATTTTATCAGGAATTAATAGATATGATTTACCATGCTTCCATTGGTTTCTGGCTTTGCTAATATTCTTTTTTAACATACAATAGTATATATATATATATATTTGTGCAATAATAGTCCTTCTATCAAAAAAAAAAAAAAAGAAGATGGATTATATATATCTACATCTAATTTCTTTTTTCCCCAACAAATTCAGTGTACAGGCCATTATATTAATTAGACGGTATATGTACTGTAGAAGAAAATTAATACAACATCAGATAATGACATTTATTAAAATAACACTAATTAATTAATTAAACATGGCGTGTAATTTCAATAACAGAGAGATCACAGATTTGTGGCGGCTGCCAAGATGTGATAAATCATAAAAAAGAGAAATGGTGGAAAATCGAAACGGACTTTTCAGATATGATTTTTCGTTATTTATTTTCTCTTTTAATTGATTTGTGACAATTTTTTTTTGGGGTCAATAATGGTAATACTATTCAGCGTAAAATATTGTACATTTGTACATAAATTTGTACATTTTCTAAAAAGAAAAGCAGGGTCTGCTTTTCTTTGATCCGGCAGTTGAGAAACACCGAAGTACTTTGAGATCCGTGAAATAAAAATCGAAGTGCTTTGAGATCCGTGCAGTAACCGATTCCAACCATCTGATCGGAAAAGCAGGATCTGCTTTTCATCGAAGGAAAGCAGCAGATACCGATCCGTATATACATGTCAAAGATGGCGAAAACCGTAGAAAGTTCCAATTTCCAACGGGCTAGCTACAGTCCATGTTTTGACATATTTTTCTACCTTCTGATTCTTACTTTTCTTGACAGTTTATTTTAAAATTTTACATTATCAAGATATATTATTGCCACTTGTTTTGATATATTTAATTTTCTACCTCCTGATTCTTACCTTTTCTTGGCAGTTTATTTATTTTACATTATCAAGATTATTGGATTTGACATAAAACTATATAAAAAGAAAAATGGTAGGCTATTGAGATTTTGCCACAATTTATGATGAAATGATGGATTTCTTTTGAAAGGAAGGATGACCTCTTCATCTACATCAGTTTATAACATGGTAGCAATAGAAATTACATGATGTATTTGACAAGATATTGACAAGACAATATTATATATAACAAGGTAACAACAACAAAAGTTAGATGATGTGCTTGACAAGATATTGACAAATGACAAGTACTCACTACTCTTACTCAGATCAGATGATGAAGACATTATATTACATAGAGTTAGACTGTTATACTAACGCTAACGTTTCAAATTTTATGTTATCGTGTCTGAAATTATAATTTATGGTGTTCGATAAATTCTTCGTATGAAAAATATTGGAGAATACAAAAAAAAAAATTATTTTTAGAGTTTTCTAATTATTTATTTTGAATTTTAAAAAAGAGCTCATCAATATTAATAAATATTGATGTTTGTACATGGTATTTTCAAAAATGCAAAACAAATACTTAAAAAACTCTAAATGAAAAATTTTTGTATTCCCCAATATTTTTATGCAAAGAATTTATTGAGCACCATAAATCGTGATTTCGGACACAATAACATAAATTTTGAGGCGTTAGCATTTCGGTTCGAAATACTAACGTTAGTATGATAGTCTAACTCATATTATATATATATACCATTAAAAAGTCTACGCCTTGTTTTGGTTGAAATTGTGATTTCTTATAATATTTTTTTAAGATAATATGTAATGAACCTTAAATTGAGATAATTTATATGAGCCTTAAATTTTAATAGGCTGAGAACGTAAAAGGGCATTAACGTACGTCAACAGTGGTGATCAATCTAAGTAAACAATTAACGGCTAAGGTTTATTCTTTGGGGAAGATAGATCTTTGATGTCAAAAAATTTAATATACTTTTATTAGAAGTAAGGATATCTAAGCTAGCGTCACAGCAAATCCGGACCCGGTCAACTGCATTGCATGCGTACATAATACATTTCTCTCCACACTAATTGAAAAATAAACAATTTATAGTTCTTCTCAAAAAAATAAAAAATAAACAAGAATTTTTTTTTTTCTGAAAATTGAACGGAATAGGGTACTATTCAAAAGCAAAGCCCTCGAGTCGAGCACTGGTTTAATTTTCAACCCCCCAAAAAAAAAAGTGTTCAAATTATAGTCTTGTTATTTGTTGTTAATTTTAATCCAAATGTCTGTGGTCTCATAATTCGTAAACCATTTACATATGGGTCTACCTGTTATGGGTATGAGTTATATTATATGACATTATATATCCTGCCCTAAAAAACTATAGTAGCAGCTGATCATACGATCCCCAGTTTAGGACTGTTTACTGGTGATCATCACTCTGCAAGTATTTCATTGTTTAATGCCAATTGTTTTGTTTTATTTTCTCCATGTACATCGATGTGAACCGTTGTCATTTTTAGTATCTCTAATTTGCCATCCTACCACCATATGCGCGTTTCTCGAGTTCAGTAATTTGTTTGCCTATAAACAAAGGGGAGGGGACAATGCATGCTCATCTTTAGAGGTGGCACATTTCCGGGTCGGGTCGGGTTCGGGTTCGGGTCGGATCGGGTCGGGTATCGGACTGACGTTTGTCGGCATTTTTTTCGGGTCGGGTCGGGTCGGGTATCGGGTTGATGTCTGCTGGTATTTTTTCGGGTCGGGTCGGGTTCGGGCCGGTCGGACGGGTTTTTCGTTTTTGGTCGTTTTTGGTCAGATTTTGCACCTCAATTCCCGGGTCGGGTTCGGGTTAGTCTCACTTTCCCTGGAACACGGGTCGAGTCGGGTCGGGTCGGGTCAGATTCGGTTCAGTTTGACTTTCTCTGAAACTCGGGTCGGGTCGGGTTTCAGGTCAGACGGGTCGGGCGGGTTTTTCGGGTCGGGCCAGATTTTGCCTCCTCTACTTATCTTTGACATTTTGACAATGCATGCTTATCTTTAACAATTTTGATAATAAACATTTAACAAAAAAAAGGTTGAAATAAAGTTATTAAAACCTTAAAAATAGAAGAAAAATTATAGAAATGTCATGACACTTCTATATTGATTATGTTTTAAGTTTGAAATGATTTTAATCATATTTGATAGTTTATTAAGGATTGTTTAAGCTACAACCATTGAAATTTGTACAAAATTCTAATGAGCTATATATCAAACAACATCATATTGAATGAAACTTGAAACACTGTACTCAGTGTCAGGTCTATAAGTACATCTATAAACTTTTTCTATATTTAAGATTTTATTTGAATTTCAATTGTTAAGATTCTCTTTATAGTCATTGTCATTTGATCCCTCCCCACAAACAAAATACTTAATAAAAAAATTGAAATAATAATTGGCAGTTTAAAATTAATTTATTAATTTAAATCAATTTTGTGTGCAATTTTCAATAAATATTGTAACGACTTAGAAGCCAACATGTATAATGTATTTTATTAAGCTCTGTGACTGTGCTCATGTTGACACAAACTGGAATATATATATAAAATCGATGCAATCCTTTGAGAATTGTAGAGCCCGAGATAATATATATTCACTGAAGAACAACTTGTGCAACTTTTTAAATCGATATATATCCGAATAATTATTATATTAATTTAACTCTTTTTTTTTTCCCTTAGTCGTCCCTTCTTATAAAATATTACGATTTTATATTTCCACATACGAATTAATTAATTAATTAGGAACTTAATTAAGCAAGCAATATATAATACTTGGTTCCTATAGAGTGTAGACTGACGCGTCCATATCAGCTGCGATCCTGATCGCAGGTTCCTGCGATCGTAACATCACATGGCTCAAAACCACTCATTTAATTTAATTGCACGGATGTGATTTGTTTGGAATTTGTTTGGATCTATTTAGATATGATGAGGGATCTATTGACAATATTTATTTTGACAATCTTGAACAATAATATTTTTCAAATATTTATAAAAAATTACAGAAAATCTTAAAAATAGAAAAAAGTTTACGGAAGTATTACTTATAGATTGATTATGTTTCCGATTATATTCAATTTAAGCGACATTTGATAGTTTTTTAAAGACCTGTTTAATTACAACTGTTAAAAAGTGTACAAAATTTTGATAAGGCATCAAATGATATTAAATTGATTGGAACTTGAAACATCATAAATATATAAGATAAGTAATACATCCATAAAAGATTTTTCATTTTTTAGATTTTTTATGAATTTTTATAATTTTTTGAAAAATTAAAAATTTTTTCATTTTCATGTTTATCAATATAGTGATGCTATTGCGCTTCATAAAGCATAATGAGGTAGTACATTTCGGCTCGATATGTCAAAATTGTAGCTTAATTAACCAATCTATGTTGCACAAAAAACAAATCATACCAGTTTTTAAAAAAATTATAAAAATTTATAAAAAATCTTAAAAATGAAAAAAGTTTTATAGATACATTACTTATCTTATAGATTGATGATGTTTCAAGTTCCAATCAATTTGAATATCGTTTGATGCCTTATCAAAATTTTATACACTTTTTAACAGTTGTAATTTAATAGGTCTTTAAAAAGCTATCAAATGTCGCTTAATTGAATATAATCGGAAGCATAATCAATCTATAAGTTATACTTCCGTAAATTTTTTTCTTTTTTATAAGATTTTTTGTAATTTCTTATAAATATTTGAAAAATACTATTGTCAAGATTGTCAAAATAAATATTCTCAATGGATCCCTCATCATATCTAAATAGATCCAAACAAATTCCAAACAAATCCCAACCATGGAATTAAATGAGTGGTTTTGAGCCATGTGATGTTACGATCGCAGGTTCGGGATCGCAGCTGATATGGACGCAGACTGGGACTATGGTGGCACCGTATATATAATATTGTTGTTAGTTATTTTGTTGACAATGACTTTCTTTTTAAAGGGTCCGAATTGCTGTGGGCAAATTTCCAAACCGTTCAACTTCTATCTCAAAATATTTGCTCTCTAAAAGGCAACTTGTAAATGTCATTGCTGTGTCATGGAGAGGAGGGAAATATATATACCATCTTTCGAATTTTAGTTTCATAATTTAGATAAATAAATATTTTTTTATTGAAGAATTATTTCCTTTAAATTTGAATATCCTTAATTTATTTCATTAATTATAATTAATTATTTTTTCTCCTCTCTTTCCATGTATTATAGCAATTCAGGCTGACACTTAAATAAATAGTACTATAGCAATTAGTTTTTTTTTTTTTTTGAAAAAAAGGATTTTCATGGCGACTGACTTGGTGGTGACCCTTAAGAAAAGCTACCAACAATTAAACTTGCTACTTGGGTTAATAGCACAATTAAAGATGTTTGAAAATCTCTCACGCTTTGCTTTTCAGCAATTAATTGTTATTGAAATATTGAAACCGATGAAGATCGATCTTCCATTGATGTCCTATTTCATGTGACGTGGTCAATATTTCAATATGTATAATAGGCCATACAATAAGTCGGTGTCATTAATTAATTAATTAACTCGTTGTTTGTCAATCAATTAGTTATATATATATGTGTTCTTTTTTTTTTTGGAGGAATTAAATTGGTTATATGTTCTCATCTGCATATATACATGATCGTTTTGTGATTTTAAGGTGTCAATGTGTTTTAGAGATGATTGCACGTTTAGAGTAGAAAAACATGTATCACTTTTACGAGTGCTCATCCTCTGTAGTGCTTCAAAATATAGCGCGGAATGTATATATATATTATTTATAGATTTATGCTACCGTTAGTCATGACTCACGGGCTGCTCCGTTAGTCATGGTCCAAAAACATATCAAATCACCTCCAAATTTCGATTTACATAGCTCAATAAATTCTTCATATCAAAATCTTATAGCACGCAAAAATTTTTCATTTTTGGAGACTTTTAAGTATTTGATCTAGATTTTTTAAAATGATACATAAAACATTGATTATTTTATTAATATTGCATAGTCACTTTTAAAAAATCTCAAACAAATACTTAAAAATCTCCAAAAATGAAAAATTTTTGCGTGCTATAAGATTTTGATATGAAGAATTTATTGAGCCATATAAATCAAAATTTGGAGGTGATTTGGTATGTTTTTGGACCGTGACTAACGGAGCAGCCCGTGAGTCATGACTAACGGTAGCAAAATTCTATATATATATATATATATATATATATTAACTGAAAGCTGATATTTATTAATTGGAAATATATATCAGTTAACTAAAAACAAATAATATAAGATTTAGGGTTTTTTTGGATATTCTGCCGAAACCCTAAACCTTAAAAAGGAAAAAAAAATCAAGATTCAAGAATGACATCGTAGCATGTGCTTTCACCACACATCTAATTTTTAATCAAATTTTATTCATTTAATGTACCACAAAAATAAATGTCAAAAATGGAAATAGAAAGATTTACGCATACATATATGCAAGAATATGATAGAATTGTGAGTCTGTGACTAATTCAATTCTCGCTCAAATTACATATTTTTTTTTAAGAAAAAGTGGAGAAAAAATCCACCAGTTCCATTGAAAAAGTAATTGGATTTGGGTACCACAGAATCCTTGATATCCATAATTAGGAACTTAACTAGTTCTAAAATACTTATTACTACTTAATTAATATCTACTTTCTACAAATTTATATTACCATCATAAAACTATACTCCGAGTCAACACATAAAATGCAAGTTTAATTCATCACACAATTTTTCAACAAAATTTTCAAAACTTGGAATTTTTAAGCCTGTTTCTTTGAAGTTGTTCCTGGTCCACTTATCATATTTCCTCTTCTCCAGACAAGAGATCCTTTCATAAATCCTCTATAAAAAGTAGCAGAAACAAAGCTGCAAAATTATATAACAGAGAAATAATAATGAAAGCAAAAGATTATTTCTTAAACGTTATTTCAAATTGAATAATATGATAAAATTGACCATTCCGTTCAAGAACAACTTAGAATTATTTTGTTGACAGATCAAAATTTCATATAAATTTGTTGTGTAATAATTAATATTGGTGGTGTGTGTTAATCCAATATTCCTTTAAAGAAATTGCACGTTTGAAAAGAATATATACAGGGTGAAACTTGAATCTCTTCAACACCACTAGTTATTCTTATTTTTTGTTAAATTATCATCACCAATAAATTAACATCGGCATCAACTCATAATAGTTTTCCACCTCGACCAGAAAAAAAATATATCAAACTTGAAATCTGGAACTGTCCTAAGTCAGACCCACAATTTTTTTTTGTGGATATAAGTGATTGATTAATGGAAATTAAGAATGGTTCCATGCAGTAGTATGGACCCAATAATAATTAAGGCAGTAGTAGCATTTGGGTGTCTCTTGTTTAATTAGCATGCTAGCTTAACTTGACTTTCAAGTGCAGGCCGGTCTCTTATAAGGAAAAATGTAAGGAAAGAAAAGTAGCTGGTTAATTAGATACCGCAAACAAAGAAAAAGAAAATTAAATAACAAGTTAATTAGTTAAAGGAGAGAAAATTGGGAGCAGTTAGATATTTTTTTTTTCCTTGAGGAAGTAAAATAGATGCATGCTTGGACGAAACAATTTAATTTCTACTTGTATATAAAAGTGGATGCTCTCCTTTCCCTTTTTCTCAGTTGATTTATCAAAGCTTAAGCTCTTCCCAGAAAAAAAAAAAAATCAAAAAACAAAAAACAAAAATCAAAAAACAAAAAACAAAACAGTTCTCTCTCCTTTAATTACCATAAATTTTTAGGTGATTTTTATCTAAAAATTATGGTAATTTTAGTTTTAAGTACTTATTAAGCCACTCTCGGAAAAAAATGTCAATGGCTTCATGTATTCATAATTTTAAAAAATTAATCCACTTACATTAATGATTGTAGTAGATGTGTACAAGATTCTCCAATACTTGAGAATGCATACAAATGTAGACATGTAGTACTTCAATATCATCACCCAAAGACATTTATTAATTTGTGTGCTTAATTTGCTCATCATATATTTCAATTGGAAAAGCAAATATGCAAGTGAGCAGGGAAATATTTGAAAATCTGAACCCAAAATAAAATGTTAAACTCTTCTAAGTATTATGGGCTTAAATTTTTGACATGTCTGTTTGTTGGGTCTAAGCCCAACAAATGAAGAAATGGGTCTTTTGGAAATGCATCTTTAATAAACAAAAACAGACTTATTTCAAGCAACCTTCGGTCCGTTATTTCATTTTTTTTTTTTATTTTGGTAAAATAGTGTGGGCCAAGTCTAAAGACAACATTCTAAGAAGAGAAACATCTTGCGTCTATTGGAAAACCGTTTATACGTCCATAGACATATAAAAAATGTAATAAATAAATTCTGAAATGTAACCTATGGACGCTAGGTCTTACTCAAGAACAACAAAACCTCTCACTTAATTAATGATATAATTTTTTTTTTCCGATCTTTTATATTATAATAATATAAAGATTTGGTTGTCCCACATAATATGGTATTAATTCTTAGGTGTGGCCAATTAATAATGTGGTGGGATGATCCTGATCCAACCTAGCTATTTGATTTGGGAAATTTGATAATTAAACACAGCTTGAATGAATAGAAGATTCAAAAATAACTCTTAACAACCTCAACAAAACCTTTTTTTGAGATATGAGGGTCAAGCTACTCAAATTATAAAAGACTTCCTATCTAGTTTCGGACCAGCGACCTCCCACACGGAGAGCGTTACCCTTAGCCACTAGACCAAAGGCTGGTTCTTAACCTCTACTTTCTAGCATTCCTCAGATGTCTAAACCTCAACAACCTATGTGAAGTATTCATAAAGAGATTGTCCGTTACACCATGTATGGTACACACTTTAACAATATGCATGAAAAAAAGGGTCAGACTATCTTTACAATAAATATAATTTCTGACAACACAAGAACTATATGCTGACAAAAAATTAAATACTTGGTCTACTTTCCTAATGATGAACTGCTAGTCTCTATTGTACTCGAAAAAAATCATTTAACAAGATGAATCAACAGCAAAACTACATTAGAGGTTGAAAAATTAATCATAAAATTGAGAAACAAAAAATAAATACAAAAGAGAGAATAACATTACAAGTTTTTTCCTTGAGATTAAATAAGAGTCAGCTCAAGCTTGGGACGGTTGGGCTGGGGCTCAACCACCTCCATGTGGATCCGTACTGTTTGCAAAACCCGGTAGCTTATATTTGTCCCTGGCTTGGTAACTTTCTGGTGTGCTTCATCTACCACCCAATCATTTCCTTTATCTCCTTTGGGGATTAGGTAGACCGGTCCCTCGATACCAAATCTGGAAAATAGAAGATAACACCAAAACAACAAGAACAAGGTGAGTCTGAAATAATCAGTATGCCTGCACTACATCTCACAACTATCAAATGAAAAAGACAGGGCAGATGCGGACTTTGTTGTCAGATATGAGAAAAATGGAATAGAGAGTTATTCCGATGATCCAACAATTAAAGGGGGAATCAATAATTTATGATGTCTTTCTGATTTCCCAAGGGCATGAAGACACAAGAGATCTCCCAAAAATCTTGATGATGGTTGAAAGCATAACAATAATTATATTTTACACACAAAAAAAAAAAAAAATCATAACCAAGATCAGAAGAAAAGGAAAAAGTACTTGGGAACAAAGACGATAAAGCCGTTTGCTTTAATCTTCACAATTTTAGCTTCTGTGTCAGTAGGTCTGATTGGAAGGAACAAAAACAAACAATTAGTGTGACCCTTTGCGGAACTATATACAGATTAAATAAAGTATTTAGTTCTAAATTACCTTTTTCTGAAATAAATAAGAGTATGCAGCTCAACTGATGCACGGCTTGCCATTTGCGCATTTCGGTGTCGGTAGTTCAAATCTTAAAATAATTAAAGGATTAGAAATTCATACAGTCATCAAAGTTTGAACTGCTAAGGGAATTCATACAAAAGGTCTTACTGTCAGAAATGCCTGTAAGTTGTGGGCCATCTTGGAAGATTGGAGGAAGCTTTGCTATTTCAAGTGCAGCAGCAAGCAATCTGTGCACAATAACATCTGCAAGCAATTTTTGATTAGAATACATAAACAAGGTTACATGTCAAACATTAGAATGTCAACTATAATAAACTTTGAGGATATATCCATTCAAGTGTCATTTGAACCCCTAATAATTTTTTTCTAGTACTATGCAGTAACAAAACAAATATATTATATTATGCTATAAACCTGCAAAAGGATTAAAACATCACACATACATCAAATTAGACCTCACCTACATAATTTTGAAAGTTACAGATCAAGCACATTTATAATATACCCAATCTGACATTAGATGGCATCAGTTTAACCTTAAAAAAAAAAAAATCTATGTGAAACAAATCTGACTAAGAATATTCAACCCAACATCGCGCATGCGCGTCACCGGAAAACAGATGAACTTCTGATAAATTCAGAATACTTCAAAATTACAACCGGTTAACCGAACAAACCTCAGAATGACCAGATCTTAGATATCTCAATCCAATCCAGCCATGCCCCCCAAAACACGCTTGTGCGTGTTCACAATCTTTTTATTTTAAGTGTTCGCCCCCTCAAACTTGCATATTATAGAAATTGGAAGGTAATTTTACAGTTGCAGACACAAAGCATAGAAGAAACCATATCTAATGAAACTTGATTCTCAAATAAGAATAATATAGGCTAGGATTAAAAAAATTTGATTGATCGTTTTTTATAAATAAGATATTATTATGAAAGTAGAAATTCTTGTATTCTCATTCTCAAATGAGAAACGAGAAAAGGATTTAGGATTTGGGGAAAAAACCTAAAGAAAAGGAAGAATTTTTCAATCTGTTTTTCTCATTTATCTCTTATAATTATAAAAAGTACTTGCCGCCCTTCCAAAGTAGAGGGGTAGTTTTGCACTTCCAAAAGAAACAGTCAGCAAAATTCTAGGGGTGACATTTCTCACTTACAGCAAGGACAACATGTTTTCAGTTTTATTATGACACAAGGGATAAATATAAAAGATAACTTATCTGACCTGCATATCGCCGAATCGGAGATGTAAAATGCGTGTACAAAGGAGCTGCAAGTCCGTAATGATAATACTCAGACGGACTTAAATCTCCACTGCAGAAGTAGACCGCCTAATTATTCAATTCAAAGATAAGGTCACATCAAGGGGATCATTTTATTTAAGAAAAATAACACAAGTTAATTGATCAAATCTTCTTACCTGGGTCATGCATCTAGTTGCCAGAATCCTGATTAGCTTGTTGAAATATGGATCATCGCCCTATGGATGATGAACAAAGAAGAAAAGTACTGGTTACAATTTTACAAATTTTATAGGTAAACAAAGGGAGGAATATTACATTTGTCAATAACAATAAGAGTGTGTGACTACCTCAAAGCATCTTAAATTGGATTTGGAAGCATATAGTTATTGCCCTAATTAACTTTCAAGCATGCAATTATACCTCAATCAGCTGACTTTAATCTAAAGCCTTCTGATTGTGCAATTAAACATCGAACTAGGCAACCCACCCCACAAAAAAAAAAAAAAAAAAAAAAAAATGGTTTGACCAATACCAATACTACAACCAGGGTACAAAAGTACGAAATTAGAGTATAGAGACACTAAAACTTACTAATGCCAACCACAAAATAAGAATCTATTTACCTCTTTAATATTTCAGCTTTTTTGCACTTTGTATGAATAATAAATTAAGACAAGACTTAAATTCAACTCATACCACTGCACGGTCAAGAGATTCAGCTAATGCTTTGGAGGATGACGCATCCAAATCTAGGCCAACAGCAGCTGCCGTGCGAAGTAAAGGTTCAAGCATTTCCTTTGTTGGGGAAGGATGCCGTCTGTATAAATCAAAAGTAAAAAAAAGAAGAGGAAAAAAAATTTGAACAAATGTTAGACAAGTCTATCAACACAAATACAATATCATACAGCAACACCTAAGTTACAACATGTTTGAGAGCTCATCGCAAACTATTTAGCAATAATGTAAAATATAGTATAAACATGGCATCATTAATTCAAAAAATTTAACCATAGAATTATGCATCGACTCTGGTACAGATAAAATTAATGGCAAAAGATAATAGTTATATCGCATTGTCTTCTGCTGATTTCATTATTATCAATGCAAACTGAATTATAAAATGGTAATTACCTTAACAATGAGCAAAGTGGGAAATGTTTCAGTATCTTTTCTGCGACAGAAATGTTGGCAGCAAGCATAAACTCCTCAATCATCTGATTTGCCTCCCTAATTTGATACATTCCTAGAAAGTAACAGTATTAATTGCACTTGTATTTCCAGTAAAAGCATTTCATAATAAGTAAAATAGTTAATAATAAAGAAGAAAATACCTATGTCAAGGGGATCATGAGTCTCAGTGTCAATTTGAAACTTGACTTCAGCTGAAGCAAGAGTCAATGCACCCCTTTCAGATCGACGGTTACGCATTATCTAACAGAATTACCACCACCAAGAGAACAAAAATTAATAGCTTATTTGCTAACAAAAATAGAAACATTTTATCAGAAAAATTAACATAAATAATCAATATAATAAAAAAAACCTTTGCAAGGGCATTCAAATTCCGAAGATCGACAGTCAAAGGATCCATCAACCGGCTGCACAAGAAAAATACTGGTGAAGGCTATGAAAGGACTTTTTGTAACTTAATATAAAAGGTTTAAAATATACATATAATCGCAACCATGATGTAGAAGGATAAATAAAAGAAAATGTATGAATGAGTGTGTGTGTGTCTGATGCTCCCACACAAACCTGTCATCCATCCTTGCTTGGGCTTCAACATAGGACAGAGCAGCACATGACTTAATGACGCTCTTCGTGAACCTTGTGGAAACAATTTCTGCTTCCCTTGTCATTTCCTGCCATTTTGAATTGATTAGCAAACAAATAAATTTTCACAAAAGAAACACTAATCCATAAATTAGATGAAAGTGGGTGTGTACCCATATCACGGAGAAAGCTAATCTCTCAACATCAGCACGAAGAGAACAAATATCTACAGAGAAAATTATTGTTAGGCACCATAAAAGTTTCCTAAAAAGCATCAATAATTTTCAAGTCAAGTACATCGGAAACTCAGGCTCAGTATTTGGTGAAAATTAAAGGGGCTGAAATCACCAGTAAAATAATATAAAAGATTTCAATGTTCGTAATTTGGACAAACTTCGTAAAATTCCTACCCAAACATAACTATATATGATTATTCTAAGTTGTATTATTTGCATTCCATGAATCAGTGTTGGAAATTATTTTCTAATATTGATGTCGGCAATAGTATTGGCATAACAAGTTCCAATAAACGAAGAGAAGGTCACAGACTCACAGCCCTCGCTTGTGATTCATTGTGTCCCATATAAAGCATACAGTTGTTTAAAATAGTGAGTCACTTATTGGAGAAGACATAAATTTATATACGAACAAGCCATGCATACAATATCAGAAAATTAATATCGAATACAGGTTGGTTGGATTACGATATTATTCCAAGGACGTTCCAATTAATCCCATATTAACAGCTCACAAATCCAAAACATCACCACCAATAAGATGCTGGTTAAATATTATTTCTTTCATATCAGGTGGGTCCACTGGTGTACAACCAAAATCACAATACTTCTATTAAGGCAATACTTCTATTAAGCATATACCTTCTGTCAAAGGTTTTGGAAGCATGTCAATCCTTCGTTCAACAAGGTAAACAGATGTGCCTCTTTGCGAAGCCTCCTCATCAAGCGGTGTGCCAGGATGGACAAAATTTGTGACATCAGCAATGTCTGGTTAATCTTAGTAAAGCCAACTAGTAAGATGAAGTCTAAAAGTAGATGAAAGAATAAAATGGCAGAGGCTATGTGCAAGCACTGTTTAGAGCCTTCTTAATGAAGGATGTAACAAGTCATGAACTAATTACCAAAAATTTTCGACTTCAATAATATGCTAAATTCATCCAATTCATCCAAAGTGATAGAAAGAAAGGATACGGACTCCAACTTCAAAATTTCCATTTGGAAGTGGTGTGCAATGCAACGCATCATCAATATCTCTGCAACCTTCAAAGTTCGAAAAACAAAATGAGGATATGGCAAAGTAATTCACAGATATAAACAAATAAAAAAATATTGATTTATATACCAGGAGGGTCAACACTGAAAACCCTCAACTGCCTCAAGTCCTGTCTGTTGGGATTAGCCAAATCATCAGATGACAAGGACCACGGCAAAGGTGGCAAGCAAGCAAGGACTTGTGTGGAAAAGGGCCTTGAGTTTATGTCATTCTCTATTAAAACAACCTGTTCATGCAAGATTATCTCATCAGGTCACATGCCGAGACAAAATAAGTCTGATTAAAATCCGAATATTAAAACCCTGACCTCGGTTTCAGTATCTCTATCCCCAATCTCACCAATGGTCCTAACATAGTGACCTGATGGGTATCGGGATAGACGATCCCAAGAATCAACTGCAACTATAATCCTTTTGTCCAGAAGATTGCTGAGTTGCCTGGTCTGGATCCTTATCTTGGGAATGCGGCGATCTTTAGATACGAACAATGCATGTACAACTCCACCTGTCCCAGCTGGCATAGGCATCGGCTCTAATGATCCGCAATAACTGTTACAGTGTTTCATTAATGAGCCCAATTTTTTAGGTAACTGCATATTAGAAACTACAGGACTTCTCATAACTAGCAATCAGATAATGTTGACAACTGCAAGTTAGGTGGTCCTTCATGTTCATATCCAAATAACAACATTTTAGCAAAAAAATTGAAAACCATGAAATCTAAACATTCTTAGAGAATATCCATGATCCCTATTTTTTTTAGTTTATGTTAAGTTTTATTTGACACCAGATCAAGTTACAAATAACAACAAAAACACCGTATATATGTCAAAGAGCAGATGCTAACAGCATTGCAACTTTTATTGGCATAGAGGCACCAACTAGAGAAGAGACATAATATAATAGCATACTAATAACAACAAAAAGACACAAATCTCATTTAACTTACGAACTCCAGTTGCGCTTAATTATACCAATGACACGACCTGTTGGTCGACTTGGTCCAGGAGCATTGGATGAGGTAGTCTGAGTTGAATTTGTGTTCCTAGGAGCATCATCTGCACTGTTGGGGACTAAATGGACATCTTCATCCTCTTCATCCTCTGAAACAAGTGAAAACGTGTGTTATAGGTCTGAGAGCAAGTAGCAGTCAATTTATAATTTCGTAAAGGATAGCAATCCCCTGCATCAAATTTTTCTACTCATGCTTCATTGCAGAAAAGGAGTGCATAAGGACTCTTAGATCAGGCTTAATGCGATCAGAATGGTAAGAACCTTGAAATTGGTGTCACATCATGTAGGCTCACTCAACACTTATATACTTTCAGTTCTACACCTTTTCTTTTGAAACCTGCTTCTATTTTTCTTTCAATCGAATAGATTTTCAAATCATTGTGTCCTAATAACCTAAATCAGTTCAATATACCAAGCTTGCTCAAATGCCATATATAGTAAGAAAGACAGGAGGATACCATCATCTGCCACGATCAACGACTTCCCTGTGTTCCACTGATCTTGAGGTAGGAGCTCGACAGCAACGACATCACCATCAAAGGCTCTATTCATGTTGGTGCGGCCATGAATAACTATTTCATCACCTATACTCTCGCTTCCAACATATGCCTCGAATGGGTTGTAGCGATTCACACGGAGCCTCCCCTGATGGTAAATCCCACGAAGAAGACCTGATGTGATCTCTGATATAGGCTTGTGCTGTGGATATGGAAAAAGTAAGAAATTCATTATATTAAAGATGATCTTATCTATGCTCAAAAGGACTATCAGTACCAGGTGTGACTACTACAAAACAAGTTATACATGTTTGTCCCTGCTAAAGCATAATAAACCATGCATATCGCGCCCCAAGCCCCCATCCTACAGAACTCCGAAAATATCAACTATCACCAATATTTCCCATTCACCAATATTCCCCATTTTGCATTCCTCAGTTGGGTAGAGATGAACAATAAGGGAAAAGAAAGGATAATTCTCAAATACACACTATAAGGGTACTAACAAAAAATGTTAGTCTATGTAAGGAAGACTATAGAAAACTGTTGAAAACACACCAACATAATCCAATGAAACAGGTGGAGTCATTCCACTTTTTTTCTTTTTTTTTTTTGAAAAAAAAACACCAAAACACACACAAGCACAAAATGATGACCGTAAATAATTGCGATTAGCCAATTTGCAGAACACGGATATTTCTAGATAACAAACCTCGTTATATATTGTTTTCCGTTTGGATGGTCTGAGATCTTCAGCATCTTCCATAGTGACATCTTCCGAGGTTGCAACTTTAAGGATGTCTAATAGATCAGGTAGCTCAACT
Organism: Cyperus esculentus; assembly: GCA_030179965.1. Classification (NCBI taxonomy): domain Eukaryota; kingdom Viridiplantae; phylum Streptophyta; class Magnoliopsida; order Poales; family Cyperaceae; genus Cyperus; species Cyperus esculentus. The sequence goes on along the minus strand of JASGLE010000007.1, from coordinate 552,002 downwards.
TTCACATAAGACTCGACTGTTAGATAAAAAAAATAAAATAAAAGATATTACATAGGTGCTCTTACGCATGTAAAGCCATGAAAGAACATAGATCACATGGAAAAGAATAAATACCTGTCTCTGCTAGGAGACCTTCTTCGGTTGCCTTCTTTTTGTTATCTCTGTCATTTGTTATGAGCATAACTCTGGTGTTTCTTCCCAAGTGTTTTTGATACCATTGTGCAGCCACTCGAATAGCTTCCAAAGAGCAAATATTCATTTCAGTAAAGTTAGCCATATATTAAACCTAATGAAAAACTACTAATAAAAAATTTGATTCAGACCTCTGTCATTCCGATCATTTGGAGTTTCACCAACCATCTGCTTCACATGAGTTTCCCTTTTCAGAATAAAGAGATAAAATAACATAAGACAAAAATCGGGTGGAGTTACATTCAACTACCATAGAGACCGGCACGATGGTACCAGACTAGTTTGAGAGACAAAACCCAAAAGTAAGCTTACTTGTGGTACTCATTCGAGAAAACAAAGAAATGCCGGGCAGGGTCAGAGCACAGAGTCTTGAGACGATTGTAGACGGACAAGTTCTTGTTCTTCACCTCTTCCAAGACAACCAAGAGCACCACGACATTGTCTACCGTCTTGTGCTCCAAAAAATCTATCTAAAAGGGCATCAAATTATACTCCATAATCTCATAATTGACCGAACAAATAGAGAGAACTTTCACCCAATCAAGACAATATATATACCTGATTGAGAACAACATTGGTATCGACGATGAGAACAGTGGAGACATCGGCGCTGAGGCGCGCGGCGGAGGTGTCGCAGACTGCGCAGGAGAGGGAGCCGCAGTATATATCATCCCTCAAGTAGTGCTCCCTCACCACCTAATCGACAAAAAAGCCCCAAATCAACCAAAACTAGCTTTACAACAGTTCCCGCTTAAATTGGTCGGTACCGAGGGGATCGATCCAACAGAGCGACAGAAAGAACAGATATACCTTGGTAACGCGACCTTGCTTGGTCTTCTTGACGAAGGACTTGCTCTGGAGCATCTCTGGTAGTAGAGTGGAGTCGACGGTGGGGTTAGGGTTTTAGGGTTTGCGGGGGAAAAAGAAGAAATAGAGTTTTGGTTTTTGGTTTTCTGAGCACCCTCGCGCTGCCGAAGGAGTCGAGTGCCGGCAACGGACTCGAGGGAGCAACGGCGAGGAAAGACGAGAGACTTGAGAGCAGTTTTTTTAACTGGGCCTAATTGATTCATTGGTAATGGGCCTTAATTGATTCATTGGTTTAATGGGCCTTAATTGATTCATTGGTTTAATGGGCCTTATGTTAGAGTGTGGGAGGAGCAAGGGGGAATTGGTACTTGATGCCTCGTGATACTTGCAATCTTGTTAATTATGTCGATAAAGGTGTTGGTTAAATTGTTATTTTACTAACTAATAATTACAGTGAGGAGGGATCACATAATCATTATGTGTTTTGGTGAGGTGATCATGAAATCAAATTTAAACATTTTAATCTTTTAAAAAAAAAATGTAATCGATGGAATGTGTGTATATCATTACTCCTAATAAAAGGAGATTGGATTTTTTGACACGAAAGTTCTATCTTCTGCAAGGAATAAATCACAGCCGTTGATTGTTCACTTAGATTCATCACCATCGTCGACATACTTTAATGTTTCAACCCATTAAAACTTGAGGCCCATATCAATTTTCTCAATTTAAGGCCCATTACATATTATCTTAAAAATTTATTATAAGAAATAACAATTTCAGCACAAAGAAATGCGTGAGCTCTTTACTAGTACCATGAAATTTATATATATCATAAAATTTATGTGTACACAAAAATTATATTATTTTGATTTTATTTACATATGCATAAAGCATTAACAAAAATCAACGGTTCAAATTTTATGATTTATTTTTCCCCTCTTCATAACTATTGAAACAATGTTAAAACTTTATTATTTTTTGTACATATATTATTAAGAATATTTGTCAATTTATATATAAATAATAAAATGATGACCGCAGATATCACATTCCATATTTTATTGCCTAGCTTATTGGATCCCTCCTCAATTACAATATGCTCTGATTATTCGTATTTCTGGCTCCATATTTTCTTTTCTTTTTACCCACCACGAAGTACCAAGGGCAAAGGAAAAGCACCAATCAGACCGTGATATTTTTGTTTTGGGGAAGCCCCACAACTGCCACACAAGGGATAGATAGAGCCTCTTGAACGAATGGTCCATATCACACAATCTCCTTATCCCTACACATACATGACATTTTTTCATTTGAGTAATACCCAGCGTCCATAGAATATTTGTCCATAGCGTCCATAGGTTACAAAATCAGATTTATCTGTTACAAAATCGAGTGTATTTGTTACATTATGAGTGTATCTATGGTCGTATGGATGCATTTTCAATGGACGCAAGATGTTTCTGTTTTCATTTTTCTTCTTTTTTTTTTCTTGCCTGAGATATTGCCATACATGCAAAAAGCTGCTCTGGCCACACAATCTTTTCACTTCACTTGTGCAATTTTCTCATGCACATTGCCTCAGCTGGCTTCTTACACCATAGAACCAACGAGTGACCCCAATTTCCACTGCCATATCATATAAGGGAAGGTGTTCCTCTTGCGTGGTTAGCTTACCTTTTCTGTACTTTGCATAGAGAGCTTGAGCAACAATGGCTAGCCATGCGGCTCTCGCCTCGTCCCCGATTCCTTCCGCCAAGCTCAGAACCAATCATGCTGCCGTCTCTAAGGTCTCGTTCCTTCCTCCATTTCTAAGAACTAGCAAAAACAATAATAATTTTGGCATTCATATAATCATATATATAATATATGTTAAATGCTTTTTATATTGAGCAGAGGCTTGGATTTGTGGACTACTCTGGACTCAAACAGAGCTGCTATGGGTCATGGACTACCAGTGGAGATGAGCTCTTTGATGCTATAAGTGCAACATATCCTACCACCTGCCGGGTTAGTCCTTGAAAAATAGCAATGTGGCTTTGAGTTTGTTTAGTTTATGATTGCATCATTTTTTTTCTTTTTGAAAGAAATTCGATTATGTTATATATGTCACATTACTATGTTATACAAGTCACCAAATATGCAATATATGCAATACAACAAATTCTCAATAACACATATACTGCACATTTATGTCGATGCCAATGGCCTAACAAAATAGTACTAAATATATCAACCATAGATTGAGTAAGAAACTTAATTTGACAATACTATTCATACAAAAAAAAAAAAACAATTAGAAAAATTTTTCTAGATGTTGACAAACAAGAAGTTGTGGGTATCGATTCTTAATTTTTGAGAAAAGTGGTATCATATACTTTACACGTTACAAATTAACTTGATGCCATTTTCCCTAAAATAACGTTTGAATATTCCATCGAAGTCGTTATATTACAGATTGTTTGGAATTTTTAGTCGTTTGATGCACAGTAGCTGTTGCATCAAACTATAAATCACATTTTGTGGCATCCAGCACTTCGTTTCATCCGTATTTAATTTTTTTTTGTGAACAGGCGACTAGATCAGCCAGCAGAGTTGGCCTGAAGACTGAAGCAAAGCTGAAGGTGGCAATTAATGGATTCGGAAGAATAGGAAGGAACTTCCTGCGCTGCTGGCACGGCCGCGAGAACTCCCCCCTTGAAGTCATTGTTGTAAACGACAGCGGCGGTGTCAAGAATGTAAGTCTGCACTTCCCCTCACCTCCTTCACCTTTTCCAAAAAGAAAGGAATCAATATGTTCAGAATGTAATCATGATAGTAATAATTTCGACTATCCTTTCAACAACAACAACAAAAAAAAAAAATAATGATCTAGGTGATGTATATATGATCCACCAAAACTCATTGATATTCTAAACCATTAGTCAATTAATAGATGAACACCTAGTTCGAGACCAAAAACGATGGAGGAAGAAAGAAACTCAACAGGTTTACAGTAACAGTACCAGTGGTCTCTGTACCATCACAGTGTCAATTATAGATATAGTTAAGCATGTAGGCACTTTACTGCATTCTTTAATAATCATATCTTTAATGGAAATGTTTGAAACATACACGAGGTAAAAAGATATTTTGGAGTCTCCATAAATCTAGAGCACAGATAACCAGAGGAAGACAAAACTTACATTGACAAGTGGTGATCTATTAACATGGAGCGATTTCAATAAAGAATATCTTTGCTAACAGTAAACATTATAAATGTAAGGCACCGATGCCTTCTATATTCCGTTAAGACATGTTTAACTAACCCTTGTGTGTGTGTGTGTATGTAATTGCAGGCATCACACCTTTTAAAATACGACTCTATGCTTGGCACCTTCAAAGCCGATGTAAAGATTGTAGATGACACCACCATCAGTGTGGATGGCAAGCCAATCACTGTCGTCTCCAACAGGGACCCGCTAAAGCTCCCATGGGCTGAGATGGGGATTGACATTGTTATTGAGGTGCTGGATATAATTGCATTCATTAAAGCTGCATGAAGGTGAATTACATCAATTGAGACAAAAAAAAATTGATATAAAATGCATGCAGGGAACTGGAGTTTTCGTTGATGGACCTGGTGCTGGCAAGCACATTCAAGCCGGTGCTAAGAAGGTCATAATCACAGCACCAGCCAAGGGAGCTGATATCCCAACCTATGTTCTTGGAGTGAATGCAGGTGACTACTCACATGAAGTAGCAAACATAGTCAGGCAAGTAACTTTTTTTTTTTTTTTATTTGGCATCTTTTAAGTTACTATTTGTATTTGCTCCCTACCAATCCATATGATTCGCAACTTTTCCTGTTACAGCAATGCTTCATGCACAACCAACTGCCTGGCTCCTTTTGTTAAGGTCTTGGATGAAGAGTTCGGTAAGAGATGCTGTCAAATTTTCAATCAGAGAAAAATAGTAACAACCCTGCTTGTAATGAAAGGCTGAAATTCTTCATATCTTTTTGCAGGCATTGTCAAGGGAACAATGACCACAACTCACTCTTACACAGGAGATCAGGTCCCTTTCCATTTGCACTGAAAATTTAGTTTTCATAAACAACATCAAGGGCAATTTAGTCATTTCTCTTGAATGTCATAACTCTATTGCCTTATTTTAGCTGATACTCTGGTAAAATGTTATTAGTTATTACCAACGAATAAAAAATACAGGTACCTGCAAGAAAATAAGATAAGTTCTAGTGATCAAACTCAAACCTGGCCTGCACATTGCAGATATAATTTCAACCACCGGAGGTTTTCCTCATGGTTGGGTGCACTTTTTTGCAAATATACAGATTAGGTTTAATTTTTTAACTTAAAGAAAGTGTGTTATTTTTCTTCAACTTACAAAATTGTTGCCGTGAAACTGCAGAGGTTGCTTGATGCATCTCACCGTGACCTCAGGCGTGCCCGTGCCGCTGCCCTGAACATTGTCCCAACAAGCACTGGCGCAGCAAAAGCAGTATCCCTTGTCCTTCCACAATTGAAAGGGAAACTCAATGGTATTGCCCTTCGGGTCCCAACCCCAAACGTCTCAGTCGTGGACCTTGTCATCAATGTAGAAAAGAAGGGCATCACAGCTGAGGATGTCAACGCAGCCTTCCGGAAGGCTGCTGATGGCCCACTTAAGGGCATTCTGGATGTTTGTGATGTGCCTCTCGTCTCAGTGGATTTCAGGTGCAGTGACGTCTCATCTACCATCGATTCATCCCTCACTATGGTTATGGGAGATGATATGGTCAAAGTGGTCGCCTGGTATGACAACGAGTGGGGATACAGGTAAGATCTTTTTCTTTTCTTTTCTTCCTTTTTGAGTTTGTTCATTTAAGATAAATGCCCTTGGATCTTGACAATTCATAATTGAGGGTTGTGAACCTTACAAGTTACTTTTTTTTAACAAAAGCAAGGACTAGACAGGACATAGAAAGGGACTTGGACCCAGTGGCCACCCAATAAATTACATTATGAAAATAACATTAGGTGGCCAAGAAAAATTGATATAGGAATGTAGGACTAAAACCAGTTCTAAAATTTTGAAATGGCCATAATCAAATCTTCAGCTAAACATAATTTTTAATCTCATGTGCAGTCAACGTGTGGTTGATTTGGCACATTTAGTAGCTGCCAAGTGGCCCGGTGCATCCCCAACAGAAAGTGGAGATCCTCTGGAAGAATTCTGCAAGACAAACCCTGAGACTGACGAGTGCAAAGTTTATGATTGAGTTTATTGTTTGGGATTTTGAGAATGTTTTCTTTTGGAAAACAGATCATTTGTTTGTCAAAAGTTTCTAAATTACGTGGATATATATGGAACTTTTCTGTAAGTTTGTAAGTCACATCCTTGAGAACAAGTAGTTTATATCCGACTTTTCAGTTAGCAAGTTTCAAATTTTACTTTTTGCAGTTAGCAAACTGCCGGCAAATTTTCACTCTTATACAAGACTATAAGTCAGTAGAATATATTCCAACTGTCTTTGTTAGGGAAAAGAAATGCAATCTGAAAAGAATCAGCCTCGCTGCCAGTGGCCAACATCTGCGACAGTAATGTTTCACCAAGCTAAAAACAGGTGATATTAGAAGAACACCCTCCAACTTATTAAGTATCAAAATTCAAAACACTAAGTTAAAGGATTTATTGTAAGACTAGCATAGAGAGACTCTCTCTTATTTATTAACCCTTTACGCACCGTCATCCGAAGTAAGCAATAATGTAAACTAAAATTTTAATGTACACTTCTATAATTCAACAGATTGAGGCAACCTCCACTAGCTGGCAATGGTCTGTGCCTCCTTGTGCATTGACCTTACAATTGTTGTCACTTGTGAGACCTGCTCATTACTTGAACATGCCGCAATAAGCACTTTGGCAGTACTTCCATCTGGATAGCAGCCTGCATCCACCATCTCCTCAAATATATCCAAACACTTCTTATACTGTTTCTTCCTCGAATAAGCACTTATCCTAGAAGTCCATGTCACCACATCGGCCTTTAATCCACTTTTACCAATAGACTCGAACAACTCTTCCATCCTATCTAGGAACCCAGCCCGGCCATACATGTTAATTAGTATGTTATATGTGCTTATATCGGGGCGTTGTGGACCCTTTTCCATGAGTGTCATCACTTCCTCCATCTTGTCAAATCTACCAGCTCTGCCATAGGCATTAAGCATAGAGTTCAGAGCAAAGGTGTCTGGTTTTAGGCCCGACTTGTGCATCTGATTCATGATTGATTCACATTTTGGAATATTCCCCGACTTGGCATAGGCCGATAAAAGCAGCATGTGGGATTTCATAGTAGGCTCCATTCCCCGCTGTTTCAATTCTTCAAATGTAGCCTCAGCTTCTATGGAAAGAATTCTCGAGATAAGATTGAACCGTAAAAACTTGAAAGTTTCTCATCAGAGTTCTATTTAGAGAGTTTGGGAAGCAAAGACCACCAATGGACTCTCAAATAATATTAAGAAATTATAAGTTTACCTGCATAAAGACCGGCTCTCCCAAATGCATCTACTAAGATGTTGTATGAGGCTCTGTCTGGTTCACACCCCATCTGTTGCATCAGAGTAAATATCTCAGTGGCCCCATATGGAAAACCTGCACGACTGGAACAAAATACAGTCCCTTGTAATATAAGAAATCAATATATCATTTAACAGGCACCAAAAATTTTTTTTTTGTATTGAATGGTTTTATTTGAAAAACGATAGCTCCGGTTACCACTAGGTTATCACCATATTTATGCTCACTAATATAACTACACATAAGTTCTGGGTTCAGATTCAAGATTTAGTCTTCATTTCTAATCCTCTTTTTCCCTATTTCCATTATGTTCTCCCTAGCTGGTATTGAAGTCCAGATGGTATAAATATTTTACCTATAAGCCTCCATGAGAGCATTATACACATAGACATCAGGTTCTATGCCAGATTCTTGTAATTCTTCAAAGACCTGCTCAGCCTTGTGGCAGAGTCCTCCCCGTGCAAAGGCATTGATTAAAGCAGTATAAGTGCAGATATTGGGTTTGCCCTCCTCTGACTTCATCTCGTTGAAGATCTTCTGGGCCATCTGCGGCTGGCTTGCCTGAGACAAAGGTCAATAAGAACAATGAATAAACTGCAACTAATGGAGGAGTATTAACAATGGATTGACTTGACTAAATTCAAGCCAAGAAAAAAGAAGACTTTTGACCTCATAAATTGGTCATTTCTTTATCATTTTCCATATGTATGATACACATGAAGCATATAACATATTACAAATGTCTTTTTTTTTCCGAATTACATCGTATTGAGAAATGTCAGAATTCATAAATACATATAGTTTCTGGGATGGCAAAATTATCAAGTTTGTTCATTTTCTAAGGATCCCAATCCATGAAATACAATGAATAAAAAGCTGCCCTATATTATGAAGTTCAGTCTCTTATACTCACCAACTTTCTTAACAAGGAAAAGACATAATATTCTTCTGGATATCATAAGAAACAACATAAAAACAAATTAACAGACCTTCCCATAAACATTAATCATCAAGGTATAAGTCTCTGTTGATGGCTTGCATCCATCCTTTTTCATTCTTTGAAATATATCCACTGCCCTTTTAGTTTGTCTCCCTTTCAGTAGCCCGTTAATATATGCATTGTATACAGCGACACCTGACCAAATCAGATGCTTATAAATAGCATGGCCATAATGTACTGTATAGTACAAATAGAAGTACACCTCCCTCAAGGATAAGCCCGTAAATATATCAGTAGCACGAGACCACTTCCAGGAAAAAAAAAGGTTGCATTTGGAAAAGTGAAAAACAATTGGTTCTATGTCCTGTGGTTTATGTTTTAATTTTACCACACAGTATTTTTTACCACACAGTATTATCTTGTAAGTATGATTACATATTATACCCAAAATTATAAGGGGCTCAATATACATACTTGGAGAAACACCATTCTGTCGCATCTCAGACAAAACAGCCTCAGCCTTGTGTATTAGCCCAGCTGCACAATAAGCTCTTATAAGAAGGGCATAAGTATCTTCAGTTGGCACACAACGAGCCTCTAAGAGATGTGAATAGACCAATTCAATCTTTTTCAAATGGGATCTCTGGCCGTATGCATCTATGAGCAAGTTGTAGCTTATGACATCAGCTTTGAAAGGACTCTTATAAACCATCCACTCGCACACCTAATAATGAACACACTCATACTAAATAAATAACACATATGGAATATTGCAGTGCCATATACAAACATCCATCTACGCAGATTTGAAAGAAGTATGTTAAAGGAGCAATTTGATTTCAATATCTACCCTTATGCTGTTATCCCTCATGTATACTATATCCTATGATCCTATAACCCACCTGAATGGTTTCACATGTCACATGTTTAATTTTTCTTTGCTTTGCCTGGAGTTTGTTTCATGTTTCAATACTTGGGCAACTGTTTTTTACTCCAAGCAGAATGCAACAATAGAGTTGAGAGCCTCAATTGACAAAAGACTATTATGGCAAAAATTTAATACCAGAACAAAACAAAGCTTACCGATATAACAGGGCCCCACTGCTTGTTAATTCGAAGCTGAACAGCTACATTTATAAGATCATCCCACATGCCATGTGTCGGGGGCAGATTATCTAAACATTTACAAATTTTTGAATTATCTGATTCAAATTGAACAAATTCGAGAATATTCTGTGCAACGGGGCTTAGAACAGGAAGGATTCCATCTACAAATCCAGAACCATATTTCCATCCACGCCCCCTTAATGAGCCACCTGTGCAAACAAATAAGAGATCTTACAGATTGCTGAAAACTAAAAAGCAATCATAATGGATTGTGTTAATTTGATCAGATTAGTTTCCTTTGTATATTCGTAGTCCCGTTTACCAGTGTTGGTCTATAACAAAGAAACATTTGATGTAATTATAAGAAATTAAAAAGAAGTGTAATAACAACTTTACCCTTCTTCCTAGAGAGTTTTTTACGGTCAAAGGCTCTCCACTTCCCTCTCTTGTCAAGAAAAACTCCATCCTGATGCTTTTTGTCAGTCTGTACACGTGAATTCTTATTATTGCCTTCTTTCAAATAACCTCGAACAACAAATCTGTTCCTTGGTTTTGCAACGGGGACACACGGGGACGCCTCGATCCTTAACCTGCAAAACATAAACCACTCAAAGCTCATCCATAGATCTGAGCAAGAAGAATTGTATACACTATACAGAACTGCTATGCATACTGCACTTTATTACTGGGGATAACATTGTGGGTTTTAATTTTGGTGAGGCATTTTAACAAACACCTGTGGTGCCTGTGCAAAAGAATTAAGTGGCTGAAATATGCAATTAGTAGGAAAAAGAAAGAAGAAAGAGTAGTGAGGCTTTACATTGGGAAAGGAATGCTATTTAGTATTTACCACGGAATGGAGTGGGATGGAGGAAATCGAGAGTGTATGTTAAGTAGAGGAGAGGAGAGGAACTGAGCAAGAGAGGCAGGCAGGCAGGCAGCCCAATCCAAAATATCTTTGTAGCGCCAGATCTTATCGAGGGTGCGAGTGCGATGCTGATGCTGATGCTGAATCCACTACGAACACTCGCTCTTTTTATGAAAAGAACTCTTTGCCGCTTCATATCTTGTAATTTGTAAACGGAGCGGATGCCTTTCTCTTTCTGCTCCGTATCCGGAAATTCGATCACCCATATCCATTCTGCATTATTATCCGTGAAAAATGAAATGGATATGGATACAGATTTTGTTTCAACTAATAGGGAGTTGATAACTGCACCCTTAAAAATCTTTCTTAACTGCATCTCAATATAATTTTACATTTTTCATATTATAACAGCAAAAGTGTTTATACTAACATGCAAGAGTGTTTATACTAACCACTAATATTGCTTATACAAATAACTAAATGTGCATCAAAGATGTGGGCAATGGAGGTGTGAGCAGGGATGAGGGTGGAGGTGCGGCCGGAGGCGGCGGCGGTGGTGGACGGAGGTATGAGTGGCGATGGTGTAGTGGTATTAATGGACAATTGATATAGGAAAGAGAGAAATAATTAATTAAGGAAAAATATTATAATCCCCAACCGGTCATCCCCAACTTTTGTCCCCAGCGACAAATTGCCCATTCCGTTCTTATTTCTTTCCTTAAATGGTAATTAGTCAAATAGACGTCATTTATATTTGGCTGCAACCCTTCATCCGTCTATTTATTTCAAAATTTTGGAGGTCTCTACAAGTGTCTCTCTCTATTGTTCTTTTCTCTTTACATGTTGGCATTCTCTTCCATGCGTGTGTGCATGATTTTCTCCTTCCTCTTTACTTGATAATAATAATAATTCAATGGAACATAGATGGCATTCTCTTTGTTCATTTATTACTAATTTACTATTGGTCATGTTTTACTTCACTGGTCGTTTTTCTTTTGATTTGATTATAGTAAATGGAAATTATGTGTCCATTAGAATATCTTCTCTTCATCAGAATGTTTGCTTCATATCTATCCGCACTTCTCATTTCTTTCATATTTTTAATGATTACAATTTTGATTGTCTTTTGAACTCCGAGTTGTATTTCTTTGTTTGGATTTTTGGACTATATCAGTGCAATCGCAATTGGAAACGTTCAAACATATAAATATGTTTCTTTTCTTCCATCACTTATAATTCTTTTGGTTTACTTCTTACCGTTTTAGTTAATTAAAAATGATTTATGGCTAATTTCATTTCAATGAAATTGCAAAATATCAATCCATAGTTCAACTATATGATATAAGTAAAGTAATTGTGCACTCTACTGTAAATAAGTTCTGCTTGGACACTACATGTAATTAACTAATCAATGCTTATATAAATAATGAATCCAATTAATATCAATTGCATAACATTTGTGCCATAAACAAAATAATTTTATTATTCTTGATAAGTCATTTAATAGATATAAATATCTTTTTCGTGAAAAGTATATTCTTCAACCAATATTGTTGAACAAAATTAAAACATATTAATTTTACAAAGTACTAATAACTGGTTTGTTAAATATAAGTAAACATCATATCTACTATAAATAGCTACGATGTTACTGATGATTTATAAAATTTCTAATATCTAAATGATTTTTTTGCCAATTGTAAATGACAAAGTATATTGATATAAATAGATTAGAGATTTGACCAATGACTATAAATAACTCTATATACTGCGCTAAATAATTCCATGGAGTGATGTAAATAGCATAATTTATTAATATAAATAGTTACGGAGCCAAGACCAAGCGCTGGACTAAACATTAGATATTGAATCTAGAATGCTATCTACTTTGAATAAATGGACAAGAAGTTATAAAATATAAATAATGGATTAACAATATATAGTTTCCGGACTTTTTTTTTTGAACAAAAGTTCATGGACTCATTATATGCTACCGGAAATTTAAATTAAGAGTCGCTAGTTGCCAGCCTAAAAGCGACTTAATCCTTTGACCAATTGGCCGAGCGGTTAAATCCTTGGGGATTTTTTTTGGGGACAGATTGTTGGGACCATTATCACTACCCATTAATTAATAATAATGGGGTGCAAATAAGGGGTGTAGTTAAAGGGATAAGTATAATTTCTCTAATTGTAATTGTCATGTGAAAATTTGGACTATCCGTACCCAAATTATTACAGATATTCTAATATTTTATTTATAAAAATGTTATCATTTATCAAAAATTTTTGTTTTCATATGATGTTATTTATTATAAACAATGACAAGTCTATGTATCATATAGTTTATTATGAGTTTTACTATTATATATACAAACGTTAGCATTTCGGATCGAAATGCTAACGCCTCAAGATTTATGTTATCGTGTCCGAAATCATGATTTATGGTGCTTAATAAATTCTTTATATGAAAATATTGAGGAATACAAAGATTTTTTATTTTTAGAGTTTTCTGAGTATTTATTTTAAATTTTAGAAAAGAGCTCATAAATATTAATAAAATATTGATGTTTGTACATGCTATTTTCAAAAATGAAAAACAAATACTTAGAAAACTTTAAAAATGGAAAATTTTTGTATTCCTCAATATTTTTATATAAAGAATTTATAGAGCACCATAAATCGTGATTTCGGACACGATAACAACAATTTTGAGACGTTAGCATTTCAGTCCGAAATGCTAATGTTCGTATAATATTCTAGCTCGTTTATTATTGTTTAAAATGTATAGTTATATCACAAGGAGTAAAGCTACCGTGACCTTAAACGGAGTCATCCCATTAACGCATATCCGAAAAAATATCAAATCACCTTTAAATTTCAATTTATGTAGCTCAATAAGTCAAAACCTTACGGATACAAAAGTTTTCCTTTTTTAAAAAAAATTCTTAACCATTTGTTTGAGATTTTTAAAATATATATATATATATATATATATATATATATATATATATATATATATAATATTTATTTTATTATTAAAAATTAAATTTTTTGTATAATAAGATTTTGATATAAAAAAAATTATTGATCCGTATAAATAAGAGAAAAGTCCAATTTTAGTCTCTGAACTATTGCATTTTGTTCAAATTGGTCCTTAAACTATTTTTTGGTTCAAATTTGTCCTTAAACTGTTGCATTTGGTTCATATTGGTCCTTGAACTATTTTTTTGGTTCAAATTGATCCTTAAATTTAACGGTTTGGTACATATAATCCCTTATAAGTACTTTTGTTTATACTAATTTATACTGAAATTCGTTCCTAAATTATATCATTAGCATAAATGGAAGTAAAATGAGGAGTAATACCAATCAAACCATATAGTTCAGGGACCAAATTGAACAAAAAAAATAGTTCAAGGACCAATTTGAACAAATTCTAATAGTTCAGGGACCAATTTAAACCAAAAAAAAAATTTAGGGACCAATTCAAACTAAATGCAATAGTTTAGGTATCAAAATAAGACTTTTCTCTATAAATAATTATATTGGAGGTGCGCTTCGTGAGCTTAAGCTCGTGATAGGTGATTGTTTTACTCTCTTATAAGTACTTATTTTCTATAATATGGAGTGGGACAATTGCGCTTTGCAAAACGCAGTGACACTGGTAATAATGTGTCATATTTTCTTAAATGAGGAAAGCTAACTGTACCCCAACAAAAATCCCCTAAAATCGTACCCCAAACCAAGAACGTGCATGCACAAACTATGAACATCCAATACTAGTTAGTATGAACACCTTTTATCGATAAGTATGAATATCGAGAAATTAGGATGGGTGGGCCTTTTCGCGTTCTACTAAACATCACGGGCCCTAACCTCATCCATTTACGTGGGACCACAAATATAACTGTCAATTTGAGCACGTGCTGGACTTAATATAAGCACGTTTTTCACATGGACATAACAACTGCACTTCTGGGCTCCATACGGCTGCACCTTCTGCTGTGTAGGGTGTTCAGACTTAGTGCAAGGGGTGTTCATAGTAGTATTAAAGCATGTACATACCACTAGAGTTTCATGTTCATACATTCTAAAAATTCTGATTCAATGGTCCCCGGGCCCCATACAACTGCACTTTCTACTGCGTAGGGTGTTCATGCTTGGTGCAAGTGGTGTTCATAGTAGTATTAAAGCATGTAAATACCACTCGAATTTCATATTCATACATTCTAAAAATTCTGATTCAATGGTCCCTGGGCCCCATACGGCTGCACCTTCTGTTGCATAGGGTGTTCAGACTTAGTGCGAGGAGTGTTCATAGTAGTATTAAAGCATGTACATACTACTAGAATTTCGTGTTCATACATTCTAAAAATTCTGATTCAGTGGTCTCTGGGCCCATACGGCTGCACCTTCTCCAATGTCCTTCTCCAAAGGTTTTGAAGCTTTTGTTGCAAATTAGCCCGATTCCGAGTTCATAGCCTACTAGCCGAGTCCGAGTCCAATTCCGAGTTTGCGAGCCTTGGTTCCCCGTCTTCCACCGATAGAAAATTAATTAGTTACTAATAATATACATGAACCTTCTCTTTCTTTGATTTGGCTCTACTTGGAACTCATCCCACGCTGAATTCATTACGTTCTCAAGTAGAGAATTGGTTGGTTAGTGGAGAGGAGAGAGCGGCATCGAGGGATATGATGGCTAGAATGCAACGGCTGAGGAGATACAGGGTTAGAGCTGTCACGGGTAGAGGTGGCAGACTGTCAGGTCGGGTTCGGATTCGGGTTGGGTCTGTTCAGTTTGTACCAAATAGAAATGTCGGATGGGGTCGGGTATCGGGTTGATGGCTATCGGCAATTTTTCGTGTCGGGTCGGGTCAAGTCGGGTATCGGGTTGACATCTGTCGGTATTTTTCGGGTCGGGTCGGTTTGACTTTCGCTGAAACTCGGGTCGGATCGGGTTTCGGGTCGGACGTGTTTTTCGGGTTGGGTCAGATTTTGCCACCTCTACAGATTTGACGAAGGAGATGGTGTTGGCGGAGCGCATGTAAGAGAGAAGCTGAGTGTCGGTGATGAATTGATAGTGTGTTTGGGCAGAGGTGACAAAGGTGCGGCTATGGCGTAGAAGGTCGGCAATGAGGAGGGGAGGAGAGCCATCATCAAAATTTTAATCTCTAATGAAAAGTTACTTACTTTGTCTGTTTCTAAAATAGAAAACGGTAATAACTAAAAAAAAAAAAAGAACTAAATAAATCTGTCATATCGTCAAAAATGGAAAGATTTTCTCATTAATTAAACCAATGCAATAGAATATTAATTAAGTTAATAAGAATGTTAAAAAAATTAAGTTAATAAGTTATGGGAGCAGTCCACAGGGCACGTATCTCACAATTGGAAAGAGCGGTGCTTGAACGATCCCTTTTGTATTATTTCTAAAAATGGAAATTTGTTATGTACGAGTACGGAGTCGCGAGTTGCTCAGTTGCCAAAAATGGTTAGAGCGACGCGAGGTACAGATATGGGGGATAAAATCTGGTGTACGAAAAGATTTCCTCTTCTTAAATTATAAATGGAATGACCGATCTAAGTTGTTCGTTATAATCTACATATTGAAACGTAGTTGCTGAAAAATTTCGAACCTATTTTTGGGATGATTGAAAAATTACCATTTTATATAAAAATCTGGTGCATTTTCCATGAAAACTTTTAAGGGGAAAGTCTAGTTTTGCCCCCTCAACTATCACATTGGTTTAAATTGCCCCTCAAACTTTTTTTAATTCAAATTGCCCCTCAAACTATTTGATTTGGTTCAAATTGCCCCCTACCGTCACTTATTGTTAACTTACGTTATTTTGGTCCGTTCCCAATATCTTTCTGTTTTCTCCATTTTTGTTTCCTCCTGAAATATGTATATGGGAAAAAGACAAAAACATGAAAACATCAAGGAAAAAAAGAAAAGCATATAATGGATATTATTTTTCTGTATGTTTTACGAATTTGAAAGGCAACGCCAAGTAGCTGGATCCCAACTTCCAGCATCCAAATCAAATCCAAGCATAGTTGTGACCGCTTATTCATGGTATTGTAGCTGCTACAATGACAGGTTCAAGTTGGATACCTCCTGCTTGCATTCATGTCGAAATAGTGATTATACAATGAACTAGGATTGACTCACTTGGAACTGTTATTAATCCACAAAGCTAACCACAGTGATCGAAGTAGAGGTCCAGGTCCTTTAATTTTGGCCGATGTGCACATGTGACACAGGGGCACCAATACAATTCGCGAAGAAGCGAAGTTGGGAAAGAAGAAGAGACATAATATGCTGGACGGATAAAGAGGAACGGAAATTGACGGATTAGTTAACAGCAAGTGACGGTAGGGGTAATCTGAACCAAATCAAATAGTTTGGGATGCAATTTGAACTAAAAAAAAGTTTGAGAGGCAATTTGAACCAAATGTGATAGTTGATGGGGCAAAATTAGACTTTCCTCAACTTTTAAAACCCCCCAAAAAAAATAGTGAGAAATTTTAAAAAATAGAAAACTTTGGTATGCAACTATGTTTTAATAAGTAGATTATTGTGAGTAATTTAGATTGGCTATTCCAGCTACAGTTTAGGAGATACGACACCAAATTATCGGCGCCCCTATGCTTTACTAGTTATAAATACTACCTTATATTTCATATTTGTTACAAACTCTGTACCTGAATTCGTATTCATCGAATATTTGTATTTATTTAAGGCGTTGAAAAGTCATTTTCAATAATACAGAATAACTACTTAAAAAATTTAAAAATAAAAAACTTTTTGTATCATTCACTATTTTAATATAAACAATATAGAAGCTTCCTTTTATGAATCGACCAAGCCACCATTCATTCTTAATCGATTGACTTCCTTTTTTGCAGATCAATCAAATCAATTATTCCTCTTTAATGGTGTATAGAAAGATATATCATAACCATCTGAATCTAAAAATGAATCATTCATATCTCAATCCTAAAAGAATTAGCCAATAATTATTTAATACTATAAATTGAGATTTCAGACAAAACAAGGGTAATATATCTCACCTGCCATTTAAGCCAAAATGCAAATGCTTGCATAATAGTTTCACTCTCCTTTGAAATCTACTAGTGAAAAGCCCACGCCTTGTTTTGGGTTAAAATTATTTATTTCTTATAATAAACTTTTAAGATAATAAGTAATGGGCCTTAAATTGAGATAATTTATATGAGCCTTTAATTTTATTGGGTTGGGAAGGTCAACGGGCATTAACGTACATCAACGGTTCTGATCTATCAGAGAAAATGATCAACGGCTCAGATGTAATGATAGCCCCTTCATGTCATTTTTTCCAATATGATTTTATTATTAATAAGGATATAAATTTTTTTAAAATAAAATAATTCGATTAAAGAGTATCTGAACGCTTAAGATTCGTGAAATCTTCTTGGAAAGATCCTTCAAATTACAGCCGGAACTAACATTCTAAATTCATCAAGATCCGTGCAATTCTCCATCAAAACTCGCACAGTAAAAATCAGATCGCGCATCTGATGCAGATCGATCGAGGATCATAAAAGCAGGCAGCAATGCAGCATCACCCAAACCATGAAACCAACCCAAACTTTTATCCTTTTTTAGCCTGTCCGTCCGTCTACCAAAGTTACAATTACAAACACAAACACAATTTCAATCGATCGGAAAGTACATCCAAAGTTCCAAACTACAAAGCAAACACAAAAATAATTAAAAATAAAAAATCCTCCTCTATAATTACCTCCCACCCAATTACCCACTGACTTTATAAAAAAAAAAAGAAGAAGAAGAAAGAATATTGGAAAACGAAAGGGCAAAAATTAAAAGGAAGCAAAAAAAAAAAAGAAAAGAAAAAACAAGAGAAAAGAAGAGAAAAGAAAAGAGAAGAAAAAAAGGAAACCGTTGTTGTTTGTTGTTCGTTCGTTCGATCTCACAAATGGAGATGAGCTCCAAGCCTCCCACCGTGAAGGAGATCGCGTCGCCGGCGCCTTCCATCTTCACAATCGGCCCTCCCGTGGCCGCCGGCTTTGTGCAGCAATGCAGGACTGCCGTCCGGGAAGGCGGCGGCGGCGGCGGTGGTGGAGATGGTGCGAATTTGCTGCCGGCGGCGGAGAAGCCCAGGGTGCTCGCAAAGCCGCCCCGGCTGCCCTCCATCCCCAGCCACGCCGACATCCGCTTCGCCTCCTCCACTGATCTCGTAAGTGCCGGAATTGTTAGCTGAATTTACTAATTTGTCATGATTGTATATGGAATGCTTGTTCTTGTATGCATTCAAAAGATGTCATGAACAATTAATTACCATGATACATTTTAATGACCAAAAAGTTTGGATCTTTGATTCATATTTCCATCAGTATAGCATTGAACCGGCATAGTTTTTATGGAATTAAATTAATGTTACTATTACTAATGAATGTAAGAATGTTGTTCATGTTAATGTACAAAAAAGAGAGCTGTCTCATAATTTCATAGATAAAAAAATCAATTGAGGAAATAGATCCTCACGGCAGCCATGTAAATTACAAGCTATAATGTTGAATTTTAATTTGTCGTTTTGGTAATTTGTAGGATTTAGATTTCGGAAAGATGGGTCTGACATCTCCTACCGAGCCACAGCTTGGGTACATGCCGATTTTTCGATCGGGCAGCTGGTCTGAGAAGGGCTCAAAATCGTACATGGAAGACGAACATTTGTGCATTGATAATCTGGTTGAGCATCTCAACGCGCCGCCTAGCTTCCCTGCACCTGGCGCTTTCTATGGGGTAAGTCGTTACCGTGTTTTTGCACAACGTACCATTTGTTGGCTGAAATTCATCCTACTCATCCTTACTTGGATCACGGATAAGTAGCTGAAACAAGCTGCAGGGGAATTATCAATGTTAATTATTTACTTATTTTCTGTAGGGACATACTAGTTATTGGGCCAATATTAGAACTGATTAACAGTCACTTGGGCATATGAGGATCTTGTAAATCTATTTAAATTGCAACAATCTGTCTGCCAGACACTCAGACTAATTGGTTACATGCAGATTTACAGTCGCTATACAGTAGCAATAAAGTTTTATTTTTTTTTCCTCATTTGACATGGCAGGGAGTTAGTACGAGACAGCAATGCTTCAAATATTTCTGGATCTGATTCTGAGATTGTTTCGTTTACATTTTTTTTTCGCTTGTACATGAAGTGATTGATGAAGCATGGCTATCTTCATTGTCTTATATCTAATTGATTAATGTGGTATCTTGCAGGTGTTTGATGGTCACTGTGGCACTGATGCTGCCCGTTTTGTGAAGAGCAATCTTCTTAAATTTATTATAGAAGATAATCATTTCCCAAATAGCATGCATAAAGCAATAAGAAGTGCATTTATGAAGGCCGATCATGCACTTGCTGATTCCAACTCACTTGACCGCAACTCAGGGACCACTGTCCTGACGGCACTGATTTTTGAGGGGTTAGTTTCTATCCATTGCTTGAGCAACCTTGCTATTTTTGTGTCATCTAGCAAATTGAATGTTTGACAAAACATCATCTTTGCCTCTCTTTCTCATAAGATCATTTATTGGTACAGGACTCTGTTAATTGCCAACTTGGGCGATTGCCGAGCTGTGCTGAGTAAACGAGGCAAGGCTGTTGATATAACAAAGGACCACAAACCCACTTGCAAGTTCGAGAAGGTTAGAATAGAGAAACTTGGCGGTACTGTTTTCGATGGATACCTCAATGGACAGTTGTCAGTATCCAGAGCACTTGGGGACTGGCACATGAAGGGTGCCAAGGGCTCAAAATGCCCCCTCATCGGTGAGCCCGAGTTGCATGAAAGTACACTTAGCCAGGAAGATGAGTTTCTGATATTGGCTTGTGACGGTTTGTGGGATGTGATGAGTAGCCAATGTGCGATCACTATGGTGAGAAAGTCACTTATGAATCATAATGATCCCAAATTGTGCTCCAGAGAACTGGTCCGAGAGGCTCTTGAGAGGAATAGCTGTGATAACTTGACAGCTTTGGTTGTTTGTTTCTCACCTGATCCGCCCCCTCGGATCGAGGTACCAAGGTGGAAAGTGAGGAAATGTATATCAATGGAGGCTGTGAGTACTCTCCAAGGTGCTCTGGATGGTAACCGATGATAGAGATCACGGCAATTGTTATCTTCTTCTTTGTTATTTACATTATCTTCATTGCAGGGAACAACTGCGCAACTGTGGTTTTCTTTTAGGCATTTTTTTCAGCCGAATTCGTAGGCGGCTATGCAATTTTGATACGTTCAACAATTTTGATATGTCCGGAAATTTAATCGAACGTTGTATAGATTAAGAGGTTTAGGTTCTACGGACTAGTAGCATTTTTGACCGATGACCATTATACTGGCAAAAGCCTTGTTTTCATGCTGTTTTACCTTCCTGTTTGTAACTATCTTGTTGAACCGTAGTTTAAGATTAATGTATAAGGGGAAAAATTTTGCCCCTGTACGTTATGTTACTGACTGAGTGATTTAAATGTTTATATGTTTTGTGCCTTCACAATTACAAGGATCCTAAAATTTCAATAAACATAAGAGACAAATAACAGAAGCTGCCTTGTACAATTTCCTCTGCACCTGCATATCAATCTATAAAATTCGATTTATTTTGATAGAACTCGAGAAATTAAAATTTCAGTGAGGTTTTTGTGAGTCTGTGACAGTAAAAAATTAAGTAAATACAAAACCTTGATTATGGATAGGAAAAAATGTTGTTCGATTTAAAAATATTATTTTTGATATTTCAATTAGAATTTTAATTTGTTAGCGCTAGAAGATGAACAAAAGAGATGGAAAAAATTTACTCGTATTTATTCTTGTCTTACAATCTTAGTAGTTTTTTTAATTACCGTTACGTTATCACTTATCAGTCCACATCTATATTGTAGTATTTAATCTTAATGTATTGCGTTGCTGTCAATATTGGTTCGAGTATGCATATATATATATCTTGGGTGTCATATATTCCTAAACTAACGTCCCTATATCATTTTAGGGTCTGTTCGATCGTTTGTAACTTGTAAGGAAAATTTTTGGAAAGTTGTTTTCAGTTGTAATTGCAATTAAAAGGCGACTAATAAATAATAGGGATAATCTTTTGTACCCCGTCTAAAAAAACCCCGCTATCGTACCCGCAAATCGTACGGTCCGCATTCGCGCGCCCATCTAAAAATATCTTCCCCTTCCGCATTCAAATTTGAACGTCGTGCGCGGACGAGGGATTCGGGGAAGGACTCATCGACGGTCGCGGCGGGGACCAGCGGCACGATATCGATTCCGTTCGTTTCCCCACCTTCAATCGCCGCCCGCATTCGGTTCGATTCCCCACCTTCAATCGCCGCCCGCATTCAAATTTGAACGACGCTCGTTCTATTCCGTCCGGCATCGAGGTGAGCATCTTCTATTCCGGCGTCGATCCTTCTTCTCCGACGAGCAGTGCTGCTCAGATTCGACCTTGTACCGGAGTATTGTTGAGGCCCCCCTACAGTACCTCACCTTTACCCGCAACTAACGACTTTCATCCCCAGACAACGTAAGTTCATCGATTTGACGACGTAAATTCATCGAATATAATTGTTCAAATTTCAGTTTAATTGAATAATTGAGTCTAGTTATGCTCATTTGAGTTCAAATTGTCCGAACATTTGAATGTATTATTACTTTGTTAATTCAGTATTATTACTTGCATTTGTAACTATTATATCTGAGCTGTAACTATTATTTGATTTCATTTCTTTCTCATTTGTACACATGTTGAATTGTTCAAATTTGAGTTTAATTGCATAATTGAGTCTAGTTCTGCTTATTTGAGTTCAAATTGTCCGAATGGTTCAATGTATTATTACTTTGTTAATTCAGTATTATTACTTGTATTTCAAACTATTAATCTAGGTTGTAACCAATAATATTGATTATTCGATTTCATTCTTTCTTATATTTGAATGTATTTTTACTCTATGTGTCTAGTATTATTACTTCCAATTCTAACTATTAATTTTATCTGTGTTGTATTTAAAAATTGTATTTATATTATTTGAGGTCAATTATTTTGAATTTGAAAAGTATTTCTATTGTGTTGAGTTACTATTATTACGTACATGTTAATCTATTTTTCTGAGTTCAATTGTTTTGAATTTTTTAAGTATTTCCACTATGTTTATTTAGTATTACTGTTGATTTTATGTAACATTTTGTATTCTTTTTTTTCAGCAACATGGATTTAAGCAATGATTCACATGGGATTTATGAAGGTAGTAGTGGATTGCGGGAAGATGGTTCTAATGTTAGTGGTGTATGTGATGGAGGTGAGAGAAGCCATAATTCTTCAACTGATGCGAACTTTGAAGATTCTTGTGATAATGAAGAGGTTGGTGATGTTATAGAACCTTCTATGGGTATGGAATTTGAGTCTTTTGATGAGGCTAAGAAATTTTACATCAGCTATGCAAAGAAAATAGGTTTTACTGTGGTTACGCGCTCTAGTCACAAGTGTGAAGGTGAATTCTGCCATTTCACCTTAGCTTGCAACAGACACAAGAAACGCAAGGAACCTGACCCTGATGGACCCCTTTTAGGCCAAAGGAGGAGGACTGTTGTTGGTACTGAATGTAGAGCTTTTTTAAAGTTAAAAGATGCTAGTTTGGATGGTAGGTGGGTGGTCGTGGGTGTCAGTCTGGATCACAACCATCCGCTAATTCTGGATACGACGTGGTTAGTCGCGTCAAATCGTTTTATTCCGGAACAATTTCAGAGGCAATTGGAGCTGAATGAAGATGCGGGTATTGCTCCATGGGAGAATATTAAGCGCGTGATTGAAAACGCGGGTGGCTACGGTAAATGTACCTTCTCTCGTCGCGATGCTCGGAACCATATCGATAATTATAGAAGGGAGAAATTAAGAAAGATCGGTGGTGATGATGCGATATTGCTGACAGATTATTTTGACAAGAAAAAGCTTGCCGATCCGAACTTCTTCTATGCCTATAACTTCTCGAAGAAAGATGGTCGATTGTGGAACATTTTTTGGGCTGATGGACGTGGGCGGGCTGCGTACAAGTATTTCCATGATGTCGTGGTGGTGGATGCGACCTATCTCACTAACAGGTTGTTATATATTACTAGTTTGGTTTAATTGTATTATTATTATCTGTGTACACTATTATCACTTCGAATATATACTATTCTGTCTGGATATTTGCAATAGTGGATTCTACTATTTGGACTTGTCCATTTACATATTATTACTTTTCGATTGATATATTAACATTTAATTAACATGAATTTAGGATATAAAGTAGAATCAGTGTTTGCAGATATTATTAGTATCAGTGTTTAGTATTTGCAATTGATTGTGCAGATATTAATACTTTTGTAAATATGCAGGTATGATATGCCTCTAGTTCTTTGGGTTGGCATTAACCATCATGGGCACACTGTTATTTTTGCCTGTGCACTGCTGTCTCAAGAAACTGCTGATGACTACAATTGGGCATTTTCCAAATTTCTCGAGTGCATGGGGAATGTGAAACCAAAGGGAGTGTTGACAGATCAATGTCCAAGCATGGCAGCTGCTATTAAAGATGTTTTTGGCCCAAGTACCGTCCACCGAAACTGTGCTTGGCACATAACTCATAAGATGACTGACCATTGGGGTAATGTTATGAGGAAGAAGGATAGGACAGATAACATGAGGGATATTGCATACAATTCTTTGTCAGAATCTGAATTTGAATGCAGATGGGAAGAAGCAATGAAAGAGTATGGTAAAGTTAATGATCCCTGGTTTGTTAAGATTTATGAAGATAGAAAGAAGTGGGTACCCGTATACTTGAAAGACCATTTCTGGGCCGGTATGACAACTACCCAAAGAGTTGAGTCGATGAATGCCTTCTTGGATTCTCATTTGAGAAAGAGGGCAAACCTTGGTGAATTTGTTGATTCATTTGATAATGCTTTGAAAAGTATTTGTGACCGAGAGCATGAAGCTGATCACAATTGCAATTATCGTAAACCTGTTGATAAAAGTGGTTTGCCTATGGAGAAGCAATTCTTAGAGGCATATTGCAATTACAGTTTCTACAAATGTCAGAATGAGATTTTCAAATGTATGAAGCTGCAGTACAGATATCTTTTGACTCGAGATGCCTTGTCGAGCTATCTTGTGACTGATATCTCCAACAATAAGTCGTATGAGGTTGCAATTAATGTGGAGACACAGGATGTTTATTGCATATGCCGAATGTTCGAAAGCAGTGGCATTCTCTGTTGCCATTGTGTCGGTGTTATGACCCAGAATAATATAACTTCTGTCAATGAGAGTTATATTATTGATCGGTGGCGAAAGAACGTGAAGAGGTTAAATCTCATGATTCCCAGTTCAATTTGTGCCAGACCTCCAGAGCAGACCAGGTCTGATTTAGTATTATAGTTATCTTATTGTTGTATTATTAGTATGTACATTTAGTACTTAGAGTTTTAATAATGATGTTTTTCTGTTTTTTTTTAGGTACCATGAGCTAGTTCAAGCCGTAAATCCTATCATTCTTGAGCTGTTAGATATTGGATCAGTTGATAAAAAGGTTCAAAATGATGTTTACAATGGCTTTGTTGAGCTTAGGAACAAAATATGTGGTATGTATGTTTCAAATTTTATATTTTTCCATATATTTATTCAGTAACTAACTTATATTATCCCTGTACTGTTGATGAATCTGTGATTTCATGTTTTTTAGGTTTTGTTGAAACATCCCAGAATGAAAATACTGGGAGAGGGAGAGGTAGGGGTTCGAGAGGAAGAGGGAGATCTGCTGGTATTATTTTGTGTATGTGCTATTTTGTATTATTACTTCCTTGTTTTGTTATTTTGGGTTTGTTATATATATATTATATGTGCAGCCATTATTGGAGAAACAAGTGGTAATGGGAGAGGGAGAGGTAAATCTACTAGTCGAGGAACTTCATCTGAAGGAAGAAATAATGCAAGTGGAAGAGGAAGAGGTGGAGCAATCGAAGAATCTCAATTTCTTTCTAATGTTTTTGAAACAACTACAAACTCTTCAGTGGAAACTGGTAGACACCCTCATGCTTCAGGTATCGTTCTTTTGTCTTCAAGATATTAATACCTTTTGTCTTATATATTACTAGTTGTTCTATTGACTTATTTCTACTAAAATTTTAAATGTTAATTATTTCAGCTGGTACATTTGATGATTATTATGATGGTGGTAGTGTTGCCAATCAATCAGTTGGATCTTTGCTCTTAGGTGGTCAGCACAGTGACATATTGTCCATTTTGATGAATGAAAACTTGGGTAAAGAGTTTCTGCAAAATGGAACCATTCCTTCCTTTATAGGTATTATTTGACTCTGTACATAGTATTTGGACTTCTGATTATTTGTATTAGCAGTTATTTAATAATTTTGTTTTTGTGTACACAGCTGAAAATGGTCCAGTTTATAATAATAATACTTGCAATGCATCATTCATGCAGCCCAATAACACTGAAATTCTTCACAATTCCAATACTAGCCATCATCATGCAGGTATTGATTGTTGGTTCCTTATGTATTAAATGTTGTCCACACTTGTATTATTAGTTTTCTGCACATGTAAAATTATATCAATTTTTTTCCATTATTTTCAGATGGAGTTGATGAATTCACTTTCAATCCTGGTGTTGTTGAAGAGGCATGTAATGGAAGGAGTAAAGCATACAGTAGTTCTAAATTGGAGGTTGTTAATGGTCCCCGTCCAGAAATTTTGTTACCTCCAAATATTGTAAAAAGAAAGGGAAGGCCACCCATATATGCACACAAATCCAGGCTTGACAAGGCTATATCAAGGATTAACAAATCCAACAAATAGACAAGAATAGATACATTTTTATTTCTTTTATTGTAAATGAAATAAAAACATTTACAATGTTGTTAATGATTTTCTTGATATATGTGATAAATTCTTTTGGATATATAATTTTTTTTTTATTAGTTGAACTTGTATATGAATTTATAATTGATAATATGAACTTTTCAATTGCCCTGCTCTAGCAGTTTTTTTTTTTTTTTGTATTTTATGTTATTATTAATGTTAAGGTTAAAAATAATATATTACGTTAGGAGTTATTAACTTATGTGTATTATATATTTGGAGAACGTACAAGTGATATTAATAGTAATATATGTTTATTATTATTACTCAAAAACCGAAATATTTTTATTTTAGTCATTTTCTAATAATATATTTGTTAACTATTATTAAAAATTAATATTTATATTAATAGTTCTATTATATATTATTTCCACTAGTGTATATTTAGTATTAATATCATATTTCATTTATAAATATTAGTTTATAAATATTCTTTTATTTTTATTTTCTAAATCACAATTGTTAGTATTTTTATTTAATAATAGTATTTCATTTTAGCTATTACTACTATTTTGAAAATATATTAATGGTACGATATTTTTAGTATTTCTATTTGAATTTAAAAAAAGACTCTCCAGTACAAATGAACTGCAGACGATTTGTGCAGAAGTTGTTTCGATTAATTTTCCGCCAATTAATTCCCTCACGTCCTGTCCGCCTTCACTCTCTCCGTCTCTCACGTTTTTATCAAACTGAACACACTCACTCTCTCACGCTCTCACTCTCTCCGTCTCTCCCATCTATTCCCTTTTCCTTCCATTTCTCCCCCAAATTCCACCATTTTCCCTCAAATTTGAGTTCGAGTTGCTCTAATGGAAGGCGATGAGAATCTCAACAACAAGGAAGGAGCAGGCGGTGGTGGCAATGACGCTGGTGGAGGCGGTGGTGGCAACGGCGCTGGTGGAGGCGGCCCTGGCGGTGGTCATCCCAATCCGACCGACGCCTCTGGTTATGGAGCACTCATCGGTGAAGCGATCAACACTGAGAAAGGTAGTTTTCCTAGTTAATTCTTTCTAGTTTGTTCAATTTTTGTATAATTTTGGATTTTGATATGCTAGGGTTTCAAGTCAGATTTGTCTTTTTCATTTTAATTGATCTTTTCTTGTATCTGTTATCAAATCTGTAATGAAATGAGTGTTATGTGCTAATTTGAAGTTCAATTTTGCATATATTTCTTTAATCTGAACATTAGATCATATATGTTGTATTATTAGTTGTCATAAGTTGAATTATTAGTTGAACTGACTTAGTAGTAATTGTGTATTTCGAGTAGATCTAGGTTTATGTAGTTTTAGATTATATTTATCATTCAATTTTGTTTTCATAAACTCATATATACTGATTAGATCGTATTTTCTGATGTAATATTTAGTTAATAAATATAGATTGTGCATCTTTACTCTGCTGTTGTTAGCTTTAAGTATTGTTACTTTTAGTTACAGTGCAGATAGATATTTATACAATTAATTTAAAATTTCTGAGATTAATGTTATAACAGCTAGTTATTGTGTGCGATTGTTCGTATATTTGAGTATTATTAGTTAACTATAGTGTTTGTACTATATTATATTAGTATTTCTAATTATTAGTATTATTACTTCATTTATATAAGATAGATACATGCACACTGAATATTTATTTTCCAATTTTACCCTTTAGTACTGTTTTGATGCATGTATTTGTACATTTTGAAGTAAGTATTATTAGCTGATTAATCATTCAAAGAAATATTGAAGCAAGTATTATTAGTGTCTACTGCTATTCTTTTTACTTACAGTATTTTGTATTATTAGTCCAGTTATTTGAAAAACAGTAATGGTATAGAAAATATATGAGTATATTGATTCCAATATTAATCTTACTACTGTAATTGTAAGTATTTGTACTTGTGAGGTTAAGTATTACACTGATAGATCCAAGATATAAGGTTCTGATTTTTCATGTCCAAATTTACCCCTGTACTAGAATTAAATACTAACAGTTGACTTTACTGTATTAATAGTTGACTTTAATGTACTGTTATCTTTCTTTTATTTTGATTGTATCATTTGAACTATTAACTAAAAAATAGTCTTTTTATTTTGTGCTCTTTGTAGGTGATGGTGTTCCTCCACATGGTGCAACAGCAGAGACGACACCTCCTCCAAATTCAAATTCACCTTCCAAAAAAGAGCCACCTAATGCTCCTTTGAAATCAAAAGTTCCACTAAAAGTGTATTCTCCTCGTAGGTTGAAGTCTCCTTCTCCTTCATCCGCACCATCAACACACAAAGAAGGAGGTAGAATTGTCGTTCAAAAATCAAATGACTGTAAATTTAATTTCCTATAGGTGTCTGTAATTATTATTATTTGTTTCAAGAAGTAATATTACTATGTGAATAAGATAGTTATACTTTGAAAAAGAAATTTACTTTGATCAATTTGAAAGATATTACTGACAGCAATATACTTTTGTTTTTCTATTATTTGTTAGATAATTATGCTGAAAAGGAGAAGTCTCCTCCTCATGATGACTCTAAAATCGAGAAGCCTCCTCCTCATTATGAATCTAAAACCGAGAAGTCTCCTCCTCATGATGACTCTGATACCGAGAAGTCTCCTCCTCGTGATGACTCTAATATCGAGAAGTCTCCTCCTAATGATGACTCTCAAACACAGAAATCTCCTTCTCATGTTCAGTCTCAGACGGAGAAGTCTCCTCCTCATGTTCAGTCTCCTCTTCGTAAGAAAGTAGTTGCCCTAAAAAACGTACCTCGGACAAAGAAGTGTGAACGTGAAAAGAAAAGACGTTTGGTTAACACTGATGAAGCAAAAGACAAAGGTATTTATTAATTTTCTTTTTTTTTAATAAACTGATTTGAATTTTTGTTGTTGTTTGCATTACTGACATTGGTGTTGTTTGTTATTTAATAGATACTGAGGTCCCTCCAGAGAAGAGAATTCTTCGTGATAAGAAGCGTGCACCGCAGAAAAAGAAAGGTACATATTGTTATTTTACTATTATTTGTTTCAACTTTTAGTATTACTGCTTGTAGAGTTCTGTATTATTTGTTAACTGTTAGGTCAAAAATTTGAAGTTTGTATTATATATTTGCAAAGTTAGTCTTATTAGAACCAAGTATTTGTATTATTACTTCTAAATTTTAGTATTAATAGTTTAATTTTTATTTGTTTTTTCTAGAAGAAATTGTTACTATTTCATTTTCTACTACTGTTATTTTTTCTAGATACTGGTGCTGGAAAGGATGATGCAGAACACAGCAAGGCCCCTCCGGAGAAGAAAACTACTCATCAGAAGAAGCGTCCACTGGAGGAAAAGAAAGGTACATGTTGTTATTTACTGCTTGTACAGTTCTGTTATTTGTTTCAACTTTAGGTATTACTGCTTGTACAGTTCTGTATTATTTGTTAACTGTTAGGTCAAAAATCTGTAGTTTGTATTATTTATTTGCAAAGTTAGTCTTATTAGAACCAAGTATTTGTATTATTACTTATTAATTTTAGTGTTAATAGTTTAATTGTGAACTACTGTTTACACTAACAAAACTTGGTTTTCTTTGATGTTTTACTAGATACTGCTACTGGGAAGGATGATCCTGTTGATTCAGAACAAAGTGAGGCCCCTCCAAGAAAGAAAACTCCTCGTCCGAAGAAGGTTTCTCCGGAGAAAGAGAAAGGTACATGTTATTATTTTACTAATTGTCTTTATTTATTCATTTATTTAGTTTGACTATTATTGTTGATAGACATAAAATTGTTTCACTTTTTTTATTTAGTTGATGAGAAAGTGCATGATGAGGCGGAGGCAGAAGCTGCTCCACATAAAAGAGGTCGTCCAAAAGGATGGAGGAAAGGTATTATTACTTGTAACATTTCATATTAATGTGTATGGAAGTTTATATTTTGTGATTTGAAGTTGTGTACTTACTGTTTTTGTGTTATTCATACTGGTAATTTTTTTTTTAATATATATATTTTTAATATTGATAGTATGTTTATTTTGTATTTCTGGTTAACTAGTTATGTATTATTTTAGTTACTTATATATGTTTGAAATCAGTTTGCTGTAATATTATTAGTATTGAATAAACTATTATATGTTAGTATTATTTATATCTGTACATCTTTATTTAGGTATTAATACTGAAATTTTTCTTATTTGATCAGAAACTGCATACAAGGATGGTGCTGTTAAGAGCCAGACTGTTATCCTCAGTACTTGCTCAATTGACAAAAGCTTGGCTTGGTTCCACAACAATGTTTTGAAGAAGCTGGATGCAAGGCATATTGATCTTCTAGCTGGGACACCATTCATGCATCTTTTCACTTTTCCTTCCGGCTCTAAAGTCAGCCATCCTGTTCTACATCAAATTCTCCTGTTGTGGGACAAAGAAAGATGTGCTTTCCGATTCAAGGGAGTAACACTGAGTTTTACTGCTGAGGAGATCTCGAGGATCCTTGCTCTACCGCTGGGAGGGAATCCAGTTCATTGGAAGAGGACAAACGTAAGTGAATCTTTTCTCCGGTACCGTCGATTCAGAAATGCCAGAAAGGAGATTAAGAGGAAGGAGTTGCAGGAGACCATTCTGCAGTGTTTGGAGGATAAAGTTAGAGCAGAAGATGTTGTTGGCCTTATTATCATGTACCTTTTGACGACGGTACTCTTCCCTCAGGCCAGTGGGTCTGTCCCTGTGCACATGTTTCACCTCCTGGATGATGTTACCAACCTTCATGGTTATGCCTGGGGGAAAGCTGTTTTTGAAATGCTTTTGGAAAGCATTCCTTACTGTTCTTCATGGTGTCGTTTGATTGACAAGATTGGTGGTTTTGAAGACTACGAACCCGACGATGAATATGAGGATGAATCTGAAGATTGCACCGACACTGAAGAAGAAGAAGAAAGTAGCGATGGTGTTGTCGGTGATGAAAATGTAAATCGTTTGAAGAAGAAGAAGAAGAAGAAAGGAGGCAAAGAAGTTGCTGGCTGTCTCCCCGGATGTGGTGTAGCTCTGATTGTGAGTGATTATTAATACTTCTCTATTATTATTTTTAGTTAGCTGTGTAAGTATTGTTTTGTTTAATTCTAAGTATTATTAGTTCTGGTTAACTCTACAGCTATTATTTTTTTTAATGTGGTACTTATATTGTTATGTTTTAATATTTTTCTTTTTATTGTGTAGGTATGGTTTTTCGAACATCTGCAATATAGTTCTTTTTCAAGATACATCGGAGCTGTTCCAAGGTATCTTAATTGGAACTTGGAAATTTCCTGGACTAGAGAAAAGTTCAGAGCTACTCTCTTCCGTGTTAGTCAAACTTTGGTCCGAACCGACTTGGATATTACAGAGGCTGAAAGTCTTATAAGGGAGTCCGGTTTTGTCGCCAATAATTACAGAGAGTACCTTGGAGATGAGAACTTCCTCAGACAACCGAACAATCGTCCTTATCTGAATCTTCTTAAACAAATGGTGCCTGTGTTTTGGAAGTTTGGTTTCTTCGCATGCAAACTTCTAATGCAAGGAGCTGAGCCAAAACGTTTCCCTCAACTGAACTACTTGCCTCCACAAAAGCCAACTGGTCTGGATGATATTTCTGGTCAAGCGGAGCAGGACCTCGTCAGAGAAGTTTCCTTCCATGAGTGGCAACATATGCAGCACAGGAGGCTTCAGCTAATTGGTATTATTATTATTATTATTATTATTATTATTATTATTATTATTATTATTATTATTATTATTATTATTATTATATTGTTTATTGCTTATTTTTACCTTATGTAATTTATATTATTACTATGAAATATCTAACTCTTTTCAATAAGATGAACTATTTCTGCATTTTTGTTCATTGCTTATTGTTTGATATTATCTGGCATTGATTTATATTGGTAGTTATATGCTCAGGTATTATTTGTCCATTAATCTACTATTATTATTGTTCATTGTACAGGTATTAATAGTTCATTGTACAAGTATTAATAGTCATAAGCTTTTGTAGTATTTATGGTTCATTGTGGAAGTATTAATAGTTTTGTTCTGTTATATTAATTATATGCTTTCTACCTTTTCAGAACAGGGCAAGAAATCTTATAGGAAATCATTGCTGAGAGCGGAGAGAAAAGCAGCTGAGCAAGCAAAAAAAGTCAGGTTTGCTGAAGATGTTGAAGAAGAAGGAGATGATGTGAAGAAAGGCAAAGGGAAAGCTCTTGGCCAATTGACAATATATCCTCGAGTCGATGGTGATGGAAAGAAAGTGGACAAAGCCACTTCTTCCAGGAAGGAGCCCTCACCCAAAACCCCTGCCGTCCCTTTGCGTGTTGGCCAGCTAATCTATGAGACTGCTTCTCCCAAAGATGGTAAAGATCCTCCAATGAGGGCCAAGAAGGTTAAGGCAAAAACTCAACCTGCTCCTCAGAGCGGGTGGTGGACTGTTGAACATCCAACGTTTGACCTTGGATTTTCTTCTCCTGAGCCAATACTGATCAAAGCCTCTCCTGTTACCATTCCTGCTCGCTACGCAGGAAAAGTGCCACCCAAGAAAGTGAAGAAGGAAGGCAAGAAGAAATCCATAAAGGATGAGAATCCTGGAGTACTTGTAGAGAAGCCTGAGCCTCCATTGCAATCGCTAGTGTTGGAGAAGCTTCCATATAGTGAATGGAAGCAGCGTTATGTTGACCCAAACCCAGTCCTGTCATATCCTTTTGAGCATGATTTTAGAACATATAATTTTGAAGGCTCAATTTTTGCTGACCCTGGTCGTTCAAAAATTGTCCACAAGAATCCTCTCCCCTCAGAAGCTTGGTATTATGACCATCGACATCTTGTCAGTGATCACGTTACCGAAGTTCTCGACAAATGGGTCATTGACTACTTTGAGGGAAATATCCCACCGTCTGAGAATGCTTACAAAGATGCTATGGGGTTTTGGTGCAACGTGGAGATGATGTATGATCTTATATTTGGGAATGAAATTAGTGCTGAGGTACTATAAATTATTCTGATTATTTACATTATAATTTTTTGAAAAGAAGTTACGTTTTCGCTTTTTGTCTGACCTTATTTGTTATTTCCACTATTTTTCTTACGCAGGTTCTTCAGATATGCTTTGAGATCATAAAGAGGGACACTCCTGTGATGTATCCTTGGTTTTACATTAGTCCCTACTATGCTGTAAGTACCGATTTCAATTACTATTATTTGTATTTATTTTTTGTATTTTGTATTATAATTGTCAGTATTAATATGTGAATTGTTAATTCTTATATTATTATGTTGCTGCATTTTGTACTTTCACCTTAGTTTTTATTAGTATTATTTGTCTGTATATTTAGTATTTTGTGTTGTTGTTTTCCATATTAATATGTTAATATATTTCATATTGCAACTTTTGTGACTTATATCATTAGTTGCTGTATTTTCTATTAAAGTTTGTAATACATAGTATTATCACTTCTCTATTGTTCATACTCTAGTATCTGGTAATTTAATATATTTCTTCTCTGGTATAGGTCTTGGGTCGTGTTTTGTCGATGGCAAAGATGCTGAAGGATCAGCCCTTCCTGTTCAGCAGTCAGATTGACACTTCGAAGTATTTGTTCCTTCCTTTATCAGCTCTGAATCATTGGATTCTGGTCGTCGCCGATTTGCAGAAGGTTTGCATTACAGTGTACAACTCCGCACCTGATGACACATGGCTTGAGCACCAAAACGAACATATTGTTACTATTGGGTGGTTCAAGTATTTTCTGAGTTACCGTTTTGGTAAGTAGCTATCTCACTCAATATGTCTTGGTTTGTTTTTCTATATTTGTCTGTGTTTTTGAAAATTATGGTTTGAATTGTTTGTGTTTGTGTTTTTTTTTTTTTGTAGAAAATCCTGAGTGGCTGAATTGTCGTCTCAATTGGGTAAAGAATGTGCCAAAGCAGTATGGTAGCAATGACTGTGCATTATTTGTGTTGAGATATGCTCATGCGCATATTGCTTCTGGATTCGATAATATGCATTTTGACCAGGTCAATTTTCATGCATCTTTTCAATATTATTAGTTTGATAATGTTACTATTATTACTTAATAATTGTTGTATTATTGTTTAATTGTTCGGCAGTTATTCTATTTGCTTGTATTATTAGTTTGTTATTCTTACTATTACTAATTAACAATTGTTTGTATTATTATTTAACTGTTGTATTGTTGTTCTTTTGTAGGTACAAATTAGCAAGGAGAGACTTATTATTGCCTATAAGATACTGACGGACGTAAGAAACACAAATGGTAGGGTTAGAGCTGTTTGATTAGGGCAAAGAAAGTTCAGAGTTTCTTTTAGCTTAAGATCAGAAAACTTGTAGTAGGAAAACAACAGATGGAGTGAATAATGTGTGAATGCTTTTAGTTTTATTTTGTGAATGATAGTTTTATTTTGTGAATGATATTTTAGTTTACAAAACAAATGTATGCTTTTGTTATAATGTAAGTATTATTACTTGTAGTTTTTATGCGGCGGTTTTATTATTTTGACATGGTTGGTTGTTATGATTTTTAACTGCGCATATAGGCTTTGCTTTGTTTTAGAGTAAAGTTTGTCTTATGACTTCATTTCAACTATATTATTGACTATAGGATGAAGTATTATTATATGTTATTGGTACATAAATTGTGTATTATAGTTCTTTTCAGTTAGTATTATTAATATGTGAATAAGATATTGTGACATTGAAAGTAAAATAAAATTTTATCATATTTTGTATTTTATTTAGTATCGTTAGTTTCAAAAAACAGTTACCAACAAATTCTGAATTTTGACGATCACATAATAACATTTGTATATAAAACGAAATGGTATTACATAAGAACGTTTGTATATAAAACGAAATGGTATTATTACTTCTGTATACTAGGTATTTAGACTATCTATAATATGTATTATTAGTTGCAGAAGTTTAGTTTTCCATATTAGTCAAACGGGGATTTGACCGGGGTATTTGACTTTTTTTCATAGTCATGTGTTTTTTTTATGTGCAGAATGTATGCGTTGTAGGTATTATTACTTGTTATATGTAGTATTTAGGGTTTGTTCTATAGGTATTTAGACTTGAAGAACGAAATATTTAGCGCGCTTATAACACATTGTTAGTATTATTAGTTGGGCTGTAAATGTATTTGGGATTTGGTCAACGTGGGGTATTTGACCGGGGTATTGAAGGTGGGGTACTCATATCTTCTCCCTAAATAATAATAGTTTGCTAATTACGAAATTAATATTATTCACCAATCACCATATATAAACGTATGGTGTACATTTAGAAGCTGAACCCCAACTCCCCAAGACATTCATAAACCACAATCCATCAATGATCCATCTCACTGAACAAACGACAGACAAGAACCAGACAGAGCAACCTCGATCGAATAGGAACTCAACACGTCTCAATCAGTGATTGCATATCCGAGCCATCCAACGGCCCACATAAATCCTGGATAACGAAAAATATCTGCGGTGCATATTGATTTTCTGGTACATTCGCACTGTGGCAGATCTGTTTGTTGTTCCACATTTCCAGCTGCCATGGCCGCTACCACCCTATCTCCCCTTGCCGCAGTACCTGGCGCAGCTCTAGGTTCCCGACCTTCTCCGGCGGCCAGGGTGGTGTCACTGTCTCCTCTTTCCTCTCGCTCGCACATTGGATCTGGTCTCAGGTACTTACGCACTTTGCGGCTAATTAATCAACTTGAACTGGTCAGAAGAAGTTCACTGTTTTTCGTACTTCTTTCAGCAAGTTAGAAGAATACTTTTCACAGCTTGTGTTAAAATCTTAGCTACCTTTTTGCATCATACATGATCGATATCTCCCAGAAGACACAATCAATCCCAACTTTTGTTTAGATTATTTTTGATATTTAGGAGAAAATAGCTTGGTTATTCAGCAGAGGAACAACAGCGTTTAGAATTATGAATTAGTGAACTTACTTAAACTCAAGAAATTACCAATAGTGATGTCATTCTGATCCATTTTCTTGTTATCCACAGATAATAGTAATGCCATTCTGATTAAGATGAGAAACATCTTGCGTTCATTGAAAATGCATCCATACGTCTATAAACACATTCAGAATGTAACAAATACATCCGATTTTGTAACAGATAGATCTAATTCTGTAACCTATGGACGTATGGACATATATTCTATGGATGCTAGGTGTTACTCTAGAATTACAAGGCATCTTGCATTCTATTAACTGCTTGCAAGCATCCAATTAACTTCATTTCCTGTTGGAAATCCTGAAGAAATTACTGAATTAGAGACATGGTATTCATCCAAAGAAATCAGTTATTATGCATTATGCAATAACATTCTTTGAGGAGATTATTATGCAACAAATCAAACAGCATTGAACTTTGCAATCCAAATTCATGTGCTTCTTTCTACTTGTTTTCAGATTTGGGAATGCGTTGAAGCTGAACAAAGACCACAGAAGCCGAGGTTTAATTAACATACAGCCCCTCAATGCAAACAACTCCGACTCAGGTGGTTCAGATAAACCCCCACTCGCAACGATACTGGCCGGCATTGTAGTGTTTCTGCTCTTCCTCTGGCTTGTTTCGTCCGTCATTCTGTGGATTGTCGGTTTGATCGTCAATGTACCAAAGCCTTAGACAGACAGACAGACCGACTGTTAAGCTATGTATATTACACGACACGGGAGTCGATTATTTGCTTCTGCAGCCATCTTAGCAGTTGTATTTGATTTGAACCAGCAATTGCTGTAGTTGTTGTTCTTTTTTTTTGATGTAGGAGGCAAAATGCCTACTATTGTTTTTCATTAAGTAGTTGTTGTTCTTGATCAGATGTAAAATGTGAGCATAAAGAACATATTAACAGTAGCCCTGTTGTATTTCCTTGATGTAAATGTTGGAATGTCTCCAATATTAATTGTATAATTATTTTAGAATTTAGTAAACAATTATAGTTGAAGTAATTAATGTCTATAAATTTTAAGTTCGTTGAATGGAATCAAATAAATTATGATGCAACGGATCAGAGAAAAATTATACTGCCAGAATTATTGTTGCCACAGTATTCCTTCAAAATTTGACGGATACTTTTTTTTTTGAAAAATAGTAGCTTTTGAGCTACCGATAATTTGACGGATACTTGAAAATCATTTGTTACAGTAGAATATTTAAGGAAAACATGTAGAGCACATGTATAAAGTAAGCCACCCATTCATCTCTCTTTCACAATCTGACACATCTACGTGCACTTATGTGCTTGTCACAGTTGCATAAATGTTTACTGAAAACTGTAGAAAATGACATATGTTGATTAGAAAGATATAAATATTTATTGAAAAATGATATTTGTTTATAAAAAATACGGTAGACCGGTCGATAGATAAAAGGGGTGGTCGCTACTTACGACTCAATATTTAACTTGGTCAATGGGAAAATTTTCTACATTGCGTGTGTATATATGTCTTAATTTCCTAGAGCAGGTGACCGAGAGTATATGAAGTCCTAGTCCATTTCGTTTAATAATTGATCAATATTTTTCTGTTAAGATCAACCGAGTGTCCAAATAAAAAGAGGATTGAAAGCTTTTAATTGAAGCAATTAATCTTCTTTATCTTTAAACGCTTAGTTAATATTGTGTGCACTTCTTTGACTAAGTCGGTCAAAGGTAGAAAATGGGTCCATTTGAAATAATGTTTTGAGACTTAATAAACAGCAAAATAATTAACATTAGGTGCTTTAATTGGGACATGATTGAGAAGCATTTAAATAGAAATAAATTCAGAACATTTTTTTTTTCTAATAATAAGTTGTAATACATTTATGTTGGATTTTGCTCCTGTTAAATAGGGCATTTAGTTTAAGGAATGAGTATGGGTGTAGTTAATTAGAAATGTCAACATTTTAACATTTCAAAAAGTTAATTTGGAAAAAGAAAATGCAAAGAGGTCCATAGTCCAAGTCATACTTCTCACTGGGTCTCTTCAAATTTGCCGCACTACAACTACAACTACAAAGCTCACCAACCCTTTGCATTGGCAATTTGGGATTGGCATTGGCAACTACCCGCCTCTCTTACTGACCAGTGTTACTTACCTCGTGCAAGCATACCCAGTTACCTACTTTCTACTTGGACCAACCTCTCATCACTTCTATAAATCTCGCCATTGCAAACATTGTTGATCATCACACTTGCTTGCAAGTAAGCAAACACTAACACACCACAACAACGCCTACTGTCTTGAGCAAACAAGAGCAAATTGGTTGACTGATCACCATGGCCGCAATCGATGAAATCAGACAGGCACAGCGCGCCCAGGGCCCCGCATCCATACTGGCAATCGGTACGGCCACACCGGCCAACTGCGTCAACCAGGCTGACTATCCTGATTACTACTTCCGCATCACCGACAGCGAGCATATGACCGAGCTGAAAGAAAAGTTCAAGCGCATGTGTAAGTATACCTTACAAATGAATTATGATTAAACAAATTTCTTGTAAATGTAACTAATGTGCATAGATTATCTGACAATAATTACTTTTGTCTAATTAATTGTGTTGTTTAATTCAGGCGATAAGTCGATGATTAAGAAGAGATACATGCACTTGAACGAAGAAATCCTGAGCGAAAATCCGAATATGTGTGCATACATGGCGCCATCCCTGGATGCACGCCAAGACATAGTTGTCGTCGAGGTTCCAAGGCTCGGCAAGGAGGCCGCAGTCAAGGCTATCAAGGAATGGGGTCAGCCCAAGTCCAAGATCACCCACCTGATCTTTTGCACCACCAGTGGTGTCGACATGCCAGGTGCTGACTATCAAGTCACGAAACTGCTCGGTCTGCGTCCATCGGTTAACCGCTTCATGATGTACCAACAGGGTTGCTTTGCTGGAGGCACTGTTCTTCGCATGGCCAAGGACCTTGCAGAGAACAACCGCGGGGCTAGAGTGCTGGTGATCTGCTCAGAGATCACCGCTGTCACATTCCGTGGCCCCTCAGACTCTCACCTCGACTCCCTAGTCGGGCAGGCGCTTTTTGGTGATGGCGCTGCAGCTCTTATTGTCGGTGCTGATCCTGACCTAACCGTCGAGCGTCCATTGTTTCAGATGATATCAGCACAACAGACCATCTTGCCCGACTCAGAAGGCGCGATAGATGGTCACCTTCGCGAAGTGGGTCTCACCTTCCACCTCCTCAAGGATGTACCAGGGTTGATCTCGAAGAACATCGAGAAAAGTTTGGTCCAAGCTTTCACTCCACTTGGTACATAAAACTTATCTTCAGTCCAAATCTTGAAAATTTTACTCGATCATCTGAAATTTCATGTATCTAAATATCTAATACCTTCTATAACAATCTATATTGCAGGTATTTCTGACTGGAACTCGATCTTTTGGGTTGCGCATCCTGGAGGCCCGGCAATTCTCGACCAGGTCGAGGCCAAGCTTGAACTGAAAAAAGAGAAGATGCAGGCAACTAGACACATACTGAGCGAGTACGGAAACATGTCTAGTGCATGTGTGTTGTTCATCCTTGATGAGATGAGGAAGCAATCGGCTAAGCAAGGCAAAGCCACGACCGGAGAAGGGCTTGACTGGGGAGTGCTCTTTGGTTTCGGACCTGGACTCACTGTTGAGACAGTTGTGTTGCACAGTGTCCCACTCCCGGCACAGTAGAGATTTAAATTGGTGCAATTACCGGAGTTCATAATAAAAGGGGAACTCTAGAATTTTTTTTTTTTTTTGCCTTTTGGTTTATGAGTAGCAGATTTGTGGCAAGTCAAAATTGATAATTGTTCATTTTTCTGTCAATAAAAATATTGTAAGCAGTGTGCAATATGAAATTTTAGTTTTTTTATCCTCAGCAATTGCAGAAATATGACTGTTTTATTTTACTGGATAGATGATTAACAATACACTGATTTATCCATACCAGTATACCACTGAAGCATTGGTAGTCCGGCAGAGACAAACTATTTTTGGAATAATGCAATTTCATATTTGTACTTTAATGCAATATTTGATGCGGATTGGTACTTGACTACTTTCTAAAATTAAATAAATTGCAGTATAAAGTCCTAATCTTTGAGTATAAAATTAAGCCTTTGGGGCAAACAGCAAATAAGTATATCAGCAGAATTTGTGTGCTACATTTTCACCAAGAAATTATATACAGAATTACAGTAATACCTTTTCAATTTCAGCATAATTCTGATGCAAATATAGTTTTCCCTATTCTTGCAACAGCTATGCCTATACAGTGAGTTGAATTGCTATATTTTCTTATTTTTAACAATCTACACTCAAGAGAATACAAGTACCATTATCAGGCCATATAACATTCCAATCTGTTATGATTTTGGGAGTTTCTCCATTTTTTAACACCTCCAATATCAATACAGCTAAACTTGCTGACACAAAACACTCAGCCTTTAATGTAATTTTGGACTTTGGAAGAAACCAAGAAATGAGGCATCTGGTTACACTTAAAGCTTTCATAATGTTTCTCAACAAGTAACCCAAAGCACTTAACCAGTACATAAAATAAAAGTAACCCAAATTATCAGGAGGAACCAGAACATGAAATCAACCCAAAACATCAACATACTGGTAGGAGCAGTGATCACAGGTTGCATCACAAATCACAAAGCAATCAGCCCATCTTTTCCAATTCCAAATTTTATTGAGAGCTCGGAATTGTTCCTGCTAGTCGGCCCATTTGTGTGAAAGTGTATAGCTCTTATTTTCTTCTGGACTTGGATTGGAGAGAGAAATATTGACCCAAAAGGCCGAAACCGATGTTCTCTTGTGACACATAATACTCTGATCGGAATGATTTCCTAAAAAAATTCAAATGATTTGACGAGAATAGATTTCAATGGAAACGATTTCAATTGAAATTTTGTGATCAGTATGATTTATAAGGAGAGAAGAATTCATTCTTGTAAAGTTAGAATTAGCCCTTTGTTTTTGCTCAATTTACTAAATGTGCCACTCAAACCTCAAAACTAGGGTTCCTCAAAACTGGCAAAATGAAGGCAAATCGAAGAAGAAAAATATAATAGTAGTGCGCAAAGCTGGTGCAGTTTGATTTTCAATCAAAATCGGGAAGTCACCTGGTTATAATTGCTCCAGATTTTGCTCCGCCATTGTTGTCGCTGAGAGGAGGAAGACGAGGGCACCAGCGTCCATTTTCCAATTCTCGCCAAATACCTCCATTTTGAGCGGAGTTGTCAACGAGAATTCAGACCTCTCAAATCGCGTGGACCGAAATCATCTCTCGACAGTTTTTTCATTCCGATCACGAACGCGACGCGATTTCCATTTCCAATTCGTGTTTTAAGCCTCGAGAGTTCATTCCGATCAGAGAATATATACACTGACGTCTGAGGTAATTGCCCACATCCGAGAGTCCGGCTACGGTGTTTTCATAAGTATTTCGGATCGAAACGCTTACGGTCAAATTTAGAAAATCTGTCGTCCGAAATTTTAATTCAAATAGCTCATAATAATCTTCACATAATTAAGTTGGATGATACCAATTTTTACCATTTTAGGAATTTTATTACTATTTTTTATGATTTTTTGAAATATTGCTCTTAAAATAATTAAAAATAAATCAATTTTTTATGCCAATCTTTAAAAAATCATTAAAAATAGCTAAAAGTTTCATAAAATACAAAATTTTGGGATTGTACAAGTTAATTATGTCAAGATTATTATGAGCTATTTGGATCAAAATTTCGGACAACAGATTTTTTATTTTGGACTTTAAACATTTCGGTCCAAAATGCTTATGGAAGCACAGCAGTCGGACTCCACATCCAATGTCGTTTGTTTATGATTATCAGTTACCACTGTCAGGCTATGCAACTAATGCAAGCACCTCAACAAGAAAAAACAACAGAAGATGTACAATTTTACAGCACACGGTTACGAGTACAAAGATGAATTCTGCTGTTTCCTAAATGTGTTGGGCACTAACAAAATTGACCAACACTTTGTTAATACATACTATTCAAGTATTCATGCATGGATTGTTTTTAAGGAGGAAAAAAAAAAAAACTCTTCTTGGAATTATTTATTTATTTTTTTTAAGAGGAGGGTTCTATTGCCTAAATAGTATCTCCATCATGCCTCCAATTTTTAAGATTTCAAAAAACTCAAAAAATTTAAAATTAATTTTTCAAGACAAAATCATTAGATTTAATCAATATGAGATACAATTGAAACTTTGCAATAAAAAAAAAACAAAAAAATGGAAAAAGTTTTAAGATGTAAAAATTGAAAAAGAATATTTATTAAAATTTTTGGAGCTAATATATTGATTTTGTTTTCAAATTTTAAGCCATTTAAGCATGATTGATGGCCCATCAAGGACATATAAGTCTCACTAAGTTACATAATACATTTGTAAACTTTTTTCAATTAAAATTTTTTTTTTCCTTGAATTTCAATTGTCAAGATAGTTAAAATAACAGTGATCCCTTCCTTTGACCAAAATTTGTTAATGAACTCGCAATTAGTTTAATTGTGCTTTCTTTCTGAGGGAGATGCATGTTTTCTCTGCTACGATATGATGCTTGTTCCGTTAAAATACAACTACTTTAATTATGTAGGTGTGTGTTGTGGTCTGCATCAGAATCTCGTTTAAAAGCCTAACAAAAAATACATAACCTCTCTGAATACATCATACATCTTCATCGAGTTAAGATGTTTTCTGGAAACCATATCGGTGTAGTTCGAAACTTCAAATAAATCAGTTTACTAAACTCCAAAATCATTCTCGACCTTCTACAGGAAATTCTGCAATTATAATTAAATGATTCGAACAAATG
Source organism: Cyperus esculentus (assembly GCA_030179965.1). Classification (NCBI taxonomy): domain Eukaryota; kingdom Viridiplantae; phylum Streptophyta; class Magnoliopsida; order Poales; family Cyperaceae; genus Cyperus; species Cyperus esculentus. The sequence continues at coordinate 508,685 of JASGLE010000007.1, read as the reverse complement.
TTTTCCCCAAAAAAAAAAAGAAAAAGAAAAATGGGACAAATTTGACCGGTCAAGACACTCTTCGTAACTCGTAATCGTATAGCCCTAGTTAATAAAAGTGCCAAATCATATATATATATATATCCGGATAAACATACATACATAAACATAATAAATAATCAGAGTTATTAGCATGGATGAGCACTTGACCAGCTCCAAAAAATGCCGTTACTTTGTCCTAATGGGGGCCTCTTACAAAGTGCAATACAAAAAATGATGAAATTAATGAAGATTCCGTTGTCCCGCAGCTTTTGCTGTTTGTCTTTAGTCCGCAGCGATTATACTATTATACTAGGGTTATACTATTAGTAAGCAGAATCAATCAGAGAGGAGAGGACAAGACATGATCATTCACCAGTCCCTCTCTCTCTCTCAACCATCAACGCAGATCTTTATTATACGAGAAAGGGCAGGGCCAAAAAAGAGAGAGACAGCAAAGAAAGATGACCGCATTTGTTGTGTCCCTCCTGCTCCTCGTGACCTGCCATTAACTGAAGCCAGTGTCAGCTCGTCAAGGGTCAAACTGGACATGTCCGGTTATGAGTTATCTCATACTTATGGCTGAGTTCATGTTCTAATCGTCACTCACTCTTTGTCAGTCTTGTGTCTATTTTTTCAATTATTTTTATGAGAAATAATGTGGTCTGTATGTTGAATGGAGATGCCTAATTATTAGCAAGACATTTTGGTTAAAATTTAACAGAAATAATGCTATTGTTTTTCTAGTTGGAAGGGGAAAAAATTCATTTCAAATTTCTCCTCTTAAAAGACACAAAAAGCCGAAAATAAAATGCACTTCCCTTTCCTAAAATATCAAAAAGATTAAACTAGTTTTGCATTGACTTCTCAAAATTAATGAAATATTTAATCAACGTATAAAACGAATGCAATTTACATAATTGCCTGAAAAATGCCTCGTCTGATTTCTGTATTATATATTTTATATTCCTCCGACTTGAGTCATAAGTGCATTCTTTTTTCTTTTTTTTTTTTTTTTTGAAGAAAAGGTACATTACGTTCCCTTATTATCTTCTAAATACAGTGCTTTACTTTACAGTCGTTAATTGCAGCCTTATTCCATCATCAGAAATCCATCATTCTTTTTTTATTTTTTTTAGAATTAAAAATCCTTCATTCTCTGCTCCAGGCGCAGGAAACATCACTTCCGCACCACGTGGATTCCCACCACCGTCCTTCCGTTCAGTTCAGCCCGCGCCATTACTCCCAACATTCCCTACACCCAGTCTTCCTACACCTGTACCCAAACCTCCTCACTGAACCGCGGGCCCCATTCCCCACTCAATCGTTAACTGGTTCACCTCTTAAATGACAGTCAAACACCCGCCCAGATTCAATTTCCCCATAACGGCTATATTCCCTGCCCCCCCAATTCGCGAGCGCTCATCCCCTGACTTACTGCATTGTGCAGTTCACACCGTCAGCCGTTGGATCGTCTCAAGATCCGTTCTGACACGAATCTCGAGACAATCCAACGGCTGACGTTCTGAACTGCATATGCAGTACAGCAGGGGATATGAATTCTCCAATTCCCTCCCTCTTTAAATTCCCCCTTCTAGATCCACTCAAACGGTTCACTAATTCCTCAATTCATTATAATCTCTCTGCCTTCCGATTGCAACAGATTGATTGCAGCTTAATCGATCGATCACCGATCTAAAACCATCTCTTGAATAATGGAGACGGCTGCCGATGCGCCCAAACCTACTGTGCAGCACATCACCAAGGCGTCGTCCGACGAGCTGCTGCGCAAGTTCGCCGACCCCGAATCGCCGACGTCGCGCCGCCGCAACCTAACCCTCGCGCTGAGGAGAAAGAAGTCGTCGAGGCGCGTGGCGTCGGGGCTGTCCGCGAGGGAACTCACGGGCGGGTCATCGGATGTGCCCCGGGCCGCGAGGAGACGCAGGAGTGGGGGCTCGGTTGACTGGAAGGCGGGGCTGCTTCTGCCGACCACCAATGCTCGGAAATCGAATGGGGGTTTGGTCCGTCGGATGGGAATTGGACGGATCGACGATGCCGTCGGGATTGGGCTCATCTTGGCTGCATTGGAAAGGGTATGCAATAATATCCTTTTTCCCTTTTTTTTTTTTTGTTTGCTATTTACAATGATTGACATAACTTATTTGTTCATATGGAAAACTGGAGATTAAAAGAAAAAGGTAATAGCTTTGTGTCTTTGTGATATGATGATTGATAAATTTGATATGCATTGAGTTTGAGTCAGTGTGTATGGTTATGTTCATCTATTAGAGCATCTCAATCAGCCTGTCGGACTGGTTCTTTTCTGAACTGTACCAACTACCAACCAATTATGAAATTCAATATTTGGATATTCATACATTGAATTTGATAAATGTATAAATTTTCGAATTTGACATAAACTAACTCCAATATGTTTATTGTGAATAACATTTCTTCCTATAATGTATCTGATTTCTTAATTTTTTTTGTTTGCTTCGGTCTTAGACATGGCAAAAGACGGTTGCGAATGCATCGAAGGTGTTCGTTGACAAGCATCGTACAAACCATGTTCGTCTGATCAGTGACATGGTTTAATCAATATGAATCGAGTTGCTGAAGATAATAAGCAGCATCTGGCAATTTAATTTGGAATAAGTTCTTGCAAAGATATGCTGCATGCATTTATTTGATAACTTACTCCAGAAAATACAGAAGGTATTTCTGGGGAGATGGCTTCAATCAATGTTAGGATTAATTTTCTGTTTTTGAAGTAGTTTGCTTCAAACAATATTAATGGATTTCTTTAGATGATGAATTACCAATTCTTGCAATTCTTTGAATTAAGTTCGTTGTATGAGTGTTAGGCGGTGTAAATCCATTTTAGTTTGTATTGGTATTGATATGAAGACAAATTTAATTCGAACTTTCAGCAAAATTGTTTATGTTCGCAGGTTTTTTTTTTTTTTTCATTCTTTTACGGTAGTTTTGATAAGTTGATTCCAAATACAATATCTGGATTCTGGAACAACTAAAGTTGAGGAGAAACTATCAGCCCAACAAAAAAAAACTTAATTATGTTGTTGTTTTAGGACCAGGCCTGGTTTACACAGGGCTTTAAGTTTGGGCTTTTTTATATGCCTGTTCTACCTCAGAGATTGTATATATAAAAGAAATTTCTTGTATGGTCAGGAGTCAGAACATTTGATGGATTACCAAATTTCGTATATGGTCAACTTTATTATTCTATAAAAAATATACATGTTGTTTTTGTTTGTAGTCAACTCTAAAAAAACGACATTTGTTGAAAATTCTGTCACGCATCTACAAAAATACGCCTGAATTTGGGGTGCAAAATGGCTTAAACATGCGTGTTGGGATTTGGCTCCTCTCGCAGTGACGGACTCAATTTGACAATTTGTTATCGTTTATTTTTAAGTCTAACAACAAACAATTGAGACACGAGAGTGATTATGATTTGATAACACATTGGTGTCCATCTCTAATTAGTTGAAGTAAAGTGAAAGTTATATAGTCAAATTTATTTGTTTCAAATTGTTATATTGATAGTAAAATCACAAAAATCCTCATACCTATCGGTCTTAGTATTATTAGAAACATAAACACTAAAAATGAGATTTAACTGAAAATGAAGAGGATTGTAGTTCGTGAGAATTTTTCTTTTCTTTGGCGAATACATTGAACGTAATGCAAAAATAATTTGGTGACGGAAAATGAGATTTTAAAATCCCCAAGTTTTTAGTGTAACTCCTTGAGCATGATAATTCCAATTGCTGCTTTCATGATGAATCAGCACTTTGTGTATCTACCTCTAGAATTTTAATAATTAAGTTACATATATAATATACATCTAATGCCATGATCACATCAAGGTCATTATCAATGGCGAAGAGTACAGTAGGGGCTACGAGGACTGAAAACGAATGAACGATTACTTTTGATTCGATGATATTATTATTAGATTAATGCACGGAGCAACGTATGATGGAAATTTGATTATAAGGGAGAGGTTCTATGGTGACAGGAGTCAATATCAAATATATAAGATATTTTAATTCAACATTAATGTATTCAGGGCCGGACCCAGACTCCGACACAAGGGTGGTCTAGCCTTTTTTGATGAAACATAGTTTTATAACTATGGGTATATTTTTATAAAATTTTGAAGGTACATTTGTGCAAATGTTATTCAGGGTAAGGCCAATTTTATAAATTTTCTTAGATATTAAGTATATTTTTGTAATTTTTTCTAAAAATGAGATATTTTTGTAAATTTTTAGGGGTATATTTTTCCAAGAGTGCCCAACCCTGTAATACACTGGCTCCGCCCCTGAATGTAAATTATTTGGAAAAAGAAGAAGAAGAAGAAGATAACATGAATAACAAAGCCACATATATGGCGGCAATTAACTTTCTGCTGAATAACAAAGAAGCCATGTTAAATCAGCTTTATTGATAGAATTAAAGGTCTAAGTATGACAATCAAACAGTTTTTTTTATCATCATTTGTAATGCATCACGCCATCACATGCAAAAAGTTTGACAGGTGTTATGATAAGGATTAGCTAAGCAACCGTTCATTCTTAATCAAACAATTCATGTTTCTCAGATTAAGCATCCCTTCTCAAATATGTCTAAAAAATTTATCACACGTGACAATCTGATTTTAAAAAATGAACAGTCCATATTTCTCTCGATCTATAACAACCTTATAATATTACCAAAATATTTTCAAGAACAGAGATTAACAGTAACTTTATTTTGACGGAACTAATAAGATTAAGTTTTCGTTTAAAACTTTTTTCTTATTTTGAAAAATTGCTTGACCTAATTTTGATTTACCAAATAGTAAGTTATAGTTGCTTATGTATAAAAATATAAAGAAAAACGAGATCGGAAGTGAGAAACTTATATTATGGAAGTACCAATATTATATAGTTAACCAATTACTTATCATATATTTTGCTTTTTGTTAGAAATCTATAAACTAGAAAGAGGGTAACTCTCCAAGCACCTCAACTATGCCACATCATCAATATTGTTAACCATTGATTTTGTTTAAAGAGGAGGGATCCATTGACAATACATAATTTGACAATCTTGACAATAGGAACTTTCAAAAATTTGTAGAAATTCACAAAAACTCTTAAAAATGAAAAATGGTTTATGGATGTATTATTAAACTTATAGGTGTCCAATTATATTCAGTTTAAGTGACATTTGATAGCTCTTCGAAGATCCGTTAATTTACAACCGTTGAAAAGCACACAAAATTTTGATAAGCCATTAAACGATGTTCAAATTGATTGAAATTTGAAACACTATCAATCTATAAGTTAAATAATACATCCATAAACTATTTTTCATTTTTAAGAGTTTTTGTGAATTTTTACAATTTTTTTAAAGTTCCAATTGTCAAGATTGTCAAATTAAGCATTGTCAATGGATCCCTCCTCTTGTTTAAATCTCTTCATCTACTTTGATCCAATGGTTTATATTTATTCTCTCCCCATTTAATAAGATGATATGATATGTCTAAGACAAAATTTAATCCTTAAAATGGTCCAATATTTATGTACTATTATTTATAAATTATACATCATCGTCATTATTCACATAAAATTTTTTTAAATTAAACATCTTAAAATTATGTTTAATTTTTTTAATAAATATTTTTATTTTATAAGCTTTATTATTTTTTTGTTATCATATTTCGGGGCGAAGCCCGAGTTACAGCTCTAGTATTTATAATCGTGGGATCGAAATGAAACTTATAGCAAGATCATTGATGTAAAATTCAATATTTATTACCATCTCGCCTGACCACTTGACCGGACAAAAAAGACGTTCGGTCGCTGGTGCGTCTGGAGTATTGTTCAACAATATATCAAAATAATGCAACAATCATAAGTGGCGCTCTCACTTCCAATCGGGGGATAAAGAGTTAAAGACCATACAATTAAATAGGATTTGTTTGGACCATTGTTTTTGTCTCTCTCGTTTGGGATATTATTTTGTCATTTTTAAAGACAATGTAAACCTTTTTCTTTCTTTCTTTTTTCAGAAAATAACCTTTCGATCGGGATATTATAACTCCTACACTCATTTGAGTTTGATAGCATATATATATGCAACCCCGTTATATATATATCCCCAAAACCATAATCTTCCTTTACACCTATTGAGTTTATATTTTCAGTCTTAATTGAATTTATCTGGTCAATTAATTAAGGATACTAAAATATAGCAGACTGGATTTTGTTAATTGAGAGGTAGACATGTGCAATATCTCTCTCTTTTTCATTTTCTTTTTTTTTTAAATAGTGCAATTCTCTTTTCCTAGCAAGATAATGATCACAATTTGAGCGAATTAATTTGATAAACCACGCAACTATACTGAAAAGTTCTAAGTTGGTTAAATAAAAAAATGCACAACCAACAGCCTATATATGGATGATGTTATTCTAATTAATAATGCATAACGTATGTCGTATCCTGTTTAAAGTTAATTATTCAAATAAAATTAATTAATTAATTGGAACACGAAGACTTGAGAACTGAGAAGGGAGTCAACACTCTTTGATAGAAGTAGATGAGCAACAACCTAAAAACCTATACAAAATTAATTAGCAGCTTTTTTGGTTTTTTTTTTTTTTTTTTTTTTTAAGTTCATTTTAGGGTTCTTTTGGTATGGGATATGGGAATTTGCGAAGAGTAGCCCCTAGCGTCTATAGAAAAACCATCTATAGGTTCATATGTTACGTTTCGAAATGTGTTTATTACATATTAGACTGTATGTGTTGCATTATATGTACACATCTATAGATGTATGGACGGTTTTTCAATAGAAGCAAGATGTTTCTCACTTGGGAAGTAGCTAGGTACTTTGATTTATAAAGCAAACAATAACATGTTGCCGTTGACCCGTTGACAAATTACTGTGGAATAGGAAGATGAATGAATATTGAATACACACACCAAAATAAGATTGGGCGACAATAGGGGTGTCAAACGGACGAAACGATTACTCAAATAGACTCTTATGTCTTTCGTTGCGTTTAACAGACGCAAATAAAATTCTTTGCGCATTACGTTGCGTTAACTAAACGAAAACAATATTTCTTGCGTCTTATGTTGCGTTATATTAAACGAAACGAAACGCAATTGCGTTAAAAGATGAACAGATATGAATTACAAAGGTTACCCTATATATGTTAAGCTTCTCCGGAATGTAAACATATGCTATATATATTCCTACGCTGAAAATGATATCATCAAACATCATTTTAAACGAACAGAAATACAAAATTTTGAAATATGGGCATTTTGTATATTTTATACATTACTATGCATGTTGTATACTTGTATTTAGATTGTGAAATAGTATGCTAAAGAGAAATTGCTCAATTTTAGTTCGGAAAAACGTCACTTAATTCTATATGGATAACGATGGCTAACTAACAGAATTGAGGGCCTACAAAAGAATTAAAATTAGACACTCAATCTTGTCAAGAAACAAAAAAACCAGTGCCAATTCTATACTTAGGGCATGTTCGGCGGACACAAATCCTATAGGTTTCTATAAGAATTGAGAGTCTATAGAAAATAATTTCTATTCACTATTTGGCAGGCCATACTATTAATTCCTAATAGGAATTTATTCCTCTAAAATGTTTGTTTTGAGAGGAAAATATTAATTAGGTTGGAGTGGATTATTTTTTCCTATCAATGATGAACTCTTTGTAGGATTTCACCTCAAATACAATATGGAATCCTGTCTAATAGAAAATTTTTTCTGTAGGATTAGTGACTACCGAACAAGCCCTTAAATGACAATAAATGATCAATTAACCTCAGTTATTTATTTTTAATTAATATTAATGATTTAATTATACAACTTATTTTATACATTACCATTATTATTTTGATGTAGCATTACCATTATTATTTAAATAAGTATTCTATATTAGCGTTATTTGATGTTCAACATAAGCTATACACGTAGATTTGGTACTTTGCATTTATCTTAAGAGCTAGACTATTATACCAACGTTAGCATTTCGGACTGAAATGCTAACGCTCAAATTTTATGTTATCGTGCCTGAAACCATGATTTATGGTGCTCAATAAATTATTTATACAAAAATATTGGGGAATACAAAAATTTTTATTTTTGAAGTTTTCTAAGTATTTTTTTTTATTTTAGAAAAAAATAAATTTAATAAAATATTGATGTTTGTACATGTTGTTTTCAAAAATGTAAAACAAATACATAGAAAACTCTAAAAATGAAAAAAAAATTGTATTCCCCAATATTTTCATATAAAGAATTTATTTGAGCACCATATATCATGATTTTGAACACGATAACATAAATTTTGGGCCGTTAGCATTTCGGTCCGAAATGCTAACGTTAGTATAATAGTCTAGCTTTTATCTTAATATGTATATTGTGTTGAGCAGATCGGTTTGGTCATTTGAGTTTTGGAAATAGAGATTCGATGGCGGTGCAAAAACATGTTTTGCACCATGGTGCATAATAACATATCTCTGTATAATAATCATGTATTAGCGAAAGTACCAGCAAGATATCAGCTACAATTTTCTGTATAAAAAAAAATTAAATATAAGAAGTGATATATTTATTACATCGTATTTTTTTTTTCTCACACTCAGATTTGCAACAGTAAATACTAAATATATAGTAAAATGCAGTTTTCAACGTAAAATGAGGCAACAATCATGTGCACTGTTGGTACAGAATAACATTTCCAATTTTGTATGAGTTGCCACCAGACTCCTGCCACTGAAGTAGTCTAGTACCGCCAACTCAACTCTACCTTTCTTTCTTACTTGTCCATTCTTTCTTTCTTTCTCTCTATACAATTTTCTTCTCAGCTCGAACCAAACCCTCTGCACTCCAATCCAATTCCCCTAATCCAATTCCATTCTATTCACTTCCTTCCTACTGAATTCTCTAGCTAATTAATGGCGTCGTCGTCCGGTGGGCTGTCCCGCACGGGCACGCTGCGGCCGCCTCAGCGGAGGCTGATCCGCACGCAGACCGCCGGCAATTTAGGCGAGTCGATATTCGACGACCTCAGCGAAGTCGTCCCGTCCTCCCTCGTCGAGATCGCGCCCATCCTCCGCGTCGCCAATGAGGTCGAGGCCACCAACCCCCGCGTAGCGTACCTCTGTGAGTCCCTATCTCTTCCGAATTGATTTTGCATATTATGAAAATTTTGCAAGTGAGGTTAAAATCGGTTGAGCTTAGTTTAGTGAGATTAGATTGGGTATAAGATTGTTTAATCGGGGGAGGTTTGACTTTCGGTTGAATTGTGGATCCATATGACAAAATAATAAATTAGTATTTATAACTGCTTTCAATGCTCCATGCTTTGCTTAATTGCTTCTGATCTCATTTTTGATCAGGCAGTTCAGAGTTGAAAATTATAGTAGGTATCAGAACTGTTTTTCTCTTACATCTGTCCGTGAGGCATTCCTTGTAGTGGGTTGAAAGGACCAACAACTACAAGGGTGTTTAGTATACTTTGTGACTCGCTTGATATAAGGGCGTATGAACATGTGGTAGGAAAGTTTTCAATTTGGAAAGGATAGAGGCCGGTGCGAAATGTTTGGTGCATAGGGATCCGATCGAGCGATATCGTAAATAATTTAAATAGAAGGAAAAATTTATTATTTGGGGAATATTAGGACTTCCAAAGTTCATAATTTATTAATTGATTAATTGATTCTATTTTGTTTTCTTATTGACGAGATATATATATGTTTCCACAATTTTGGTACACATTGACTAGGAGTCAACAAATCGGTCAGACTTTCTTTTTTTTGTTTTTTTTTTTTTTTGTTGCACCGATTCGATTCGATTCAATTTTTTTTTTTTTGGACACGGATCATTTCTTATAGTTTAATTTGGAGCAGACGGATTATAGATAGACTGACCTGTATGCTTTCGACTTTACTAATGTCTTAAATTATAATTAATTTTAATATAATAAATTGTATAGCTTTTGGAAAGAAATTAAAGCGGCTAACAATGTAACATGTTACTAAAATAACATTGTAGGTGCAAAAAAAAAAAAAAATGATGTTTATTTTATACAATATTAAACTTTGAAAATGATGGCTTCTTTTTCGATGCTTTTCAAATATAAAATTGATATTTTATGACACTAATGATTACATTTGTTTGAGATTTGTGGGTAAAGGTCCGGTAAGGGAAAATGACCCATCAATCGCTAGAAGTGAAAAAAAAAAAAAAAAAAATTCATTAGCAGTATTTCAAAGAACTAATAAATAAAAAAAATAAAAATCAACAGTCCATTATAATTAGGAAAAGGGGATGCCAATGAAAACAAAACTTGAACTTTGTTTCTATTTTGCCACAACTTCCTCTTAAAAACATTTAAGTATTTCTTATCAATATAAAGACTAATAAATTAAATGAACACTCGTTTTCCAATAGCTTATCTAGATCAGACGGTTGATTGTAATTTATTCTTTTGTAAATTTGTATTGTTGGCAACTCTCCAGATTCCAGACAGAGCATGTTCCTATCCTATCTAATGGGGTTTCTATCTGCTGCCATAAAAAACTATGGTAGGATTGTGTCATAGTTACAATAGGCCGTTGGATCTATTTAAACAGTCCAGATTTTAAAAATAGAGGGTGTTATTTTATGTGGGTCCCATGTGTATAGACTCAGAAGAAACTATAGCACGAGCGTGCCATAGAAAACTATGGCAGCTGATGTGAATTCCTATCTAATGCTCCCATCTTTCCCATTCAAAGAACCAACCTTCTTTTCTGGCCCTCCACAGTATTGTTATCCTTTTTTTTTATCAAAACTTATCTCATTTTCTTAGGCTTGAAATGAAGGTATCTTGTCGTTTTCAATGAATAGAGCTGACCGACCTCATTATCCTTTGTCAAAAAGGCCAAGTTGTGCATATCCATGATTAGCTTTGCATTATTACAAGTGTGTTAATGATAACTCGGCAACTAAGTAGAGCTGTTGTCTCTTTTTTTATTTAATAACAATACGATTTGTTAGTGCGGTTCTGATTACTGTTTTCAAGGGTGGTTTTCTTTCTTATGGATGTTGTCCAGTACGTAGTTTCAGTGATGTAATCCGGGATCTATGTACTTATTGGTTGTATTAATTACATGCTTGGCAGCCACTGCCAAGTTTTTCAAAAAAAAAAAAAAAAAAAAAAATCAATACGATTTGGATTACTTGTAAGCTGTACATATTTAGTTCACTAAGAAAGTAAGAAAGAACCGGCATTTGATCTAGTGGTTATAGATAAGACTCTCTATGTGAGAAATTGCAGGTTCAAAATCATAGAAGATTTTATCCAAGTATGATATTGGAACATTTACAAAAGAATTAAACTTTTTAAATTGTAAATCTTAACAATAGAATGGGATACGGAAATATTCCATTTGTAGTTCGAATGCTAAATGATTGAAGAGTAGAAGGGAAGTTAATACATGATTTACATTTTTCAAAATCTGGCTCCAATATTTTCGACATTTTTTTACAACGCATGCAATTCGATTGGCAAGCCAGAAATTTTTCAATGGGTTCAAAAATTATACCAACCAGTAATATCAATAAGATAATCACATCAAAATCATTAAATTATAACAATGGGTTCACCAATAGAACAATTATAAAATTTTATGAGGTTCAAATGCAATTATTTCTACCAAATACATACAAAAAAAATACTGCAATTTTATATAAAATTTGAAAATAATATGGGGGAGACCGTGCCCCATTTCCCCTTACTAAATCCCCAGTGCTTCGTTAAAATAAAAAATTAGATTGGTAATTATAAAAAAAAAAATTTTAGAGTATATATATATGATCTTAAAACGTTGCATGTTTATAACATTTGCCAACATTCAGTGTCATTCATTCGGCTTACCATTGGGCTTGATATATATGGACAGGTCGATTCTATGCATTTGAGAAGGCTCATAGATTGGACCCAACATCAACTGGCCGTGGCGTCCGACAATTTAAAACGGCTCTGCTTCAACGACTTGAAAGGGTTTGTTATCCACTTCGCATTTGCATATACACTTAAACATGCATTTATGTTTCAGTTCGATATATTTGTACATTTTGGGAGAATTTGATCAATGAAACAACTACTTGCTCCTACCAAGTAGCAACTGGTCAATGACATTCTCCTTTTAAAACCAAAAAAAAAAGTTGCATTTCACATAATGACTTGATTTGTGAATTCCTTTTATCAGGAGAACGATCCCACCTTAATGGGAAGGGTCCAAAAGAACGATGCAAGAGAAATGAAGAACTTCTATCAGCAGTACTACAAAAAATACATCCAAGCGCTTCAAACCGCCGGGGAAAAGGCCGACCGGTGGGTCTCTCTTATAATTCATTAGCTGAATGAATTAATCAGTCTGCATGCTTCTGTTCATATATCTTAATTGCTTGTTAACTATTGACTGATTTTTCTAAACAAGAAAATATTTGATGAGAAGCTTTTTCTCAGACAAAATATAAGGAGAAGACTTGGAAAAGATAAGCGAATACATTATAACATGTTAGATACCTCAAGGAACATTTTTGTCAGATAAAACTCAGACGAACTCAATTTATTTAATCAACTTATTTGTGCGATAAGTAATTAAGGCATTGAAAAAGCCAACTTACTGCTCTGTACTACTGAAAACAGGTAGTGCATGCAGTACCACAATGGGTGGAAAATTAATATGTTTTTGACTTGTTTTGATATAGAGTGTTCCCTATTTACTAAATTAATTATGTCATTAGTGCAGTCATCAACTGACCAAGGCATATCAGACTGCGAGCGTGCTCTTTGAGGTGTTAAGAGCCGTAAATGTTTCGCAATCTGTTGAAGTAGAACAAGAGGTATGGTACATTATTCAAATTTTCGTAGTCCCAAATTTTAAACTATCATGCAGGATTACAACTAATTATTGTTAACAATTGACATTCAGATCTTGGATACGAAGAAGGAAATAGATAAGAAAACAGAGATCTATGCACCATACAATATTCTACCTCTTGATCCGGACAGCGCGAATCAGGCGGCAATCATGAAGTATCCAGAGGTTATTCTCAATCTATTCTATACTTTAAATTCAACACTATCGTAGTTGTAAGTAAATTGCGTAAGTCGTTTGACCTTCCAATCTATATCAAATTAATAAAAATTATTTTTTTCACAATTATCAAGATTCAAGCTGCTGTGAATGCACTTCGGAACATGAGAGGTCTCCCATGGCCAAAGGATCATAAACCAAAGATTAATGAGGATATCCTTGATTGGCTTCAAGCAATGTTCGGATTTCAGGTTTCACATCCGACTCCCCTACTGTTGCTGAACTTAGAACATTTACTGGTCAAATGCTTTCCCATAGTCCACTGCTTTTTAATCGGAATCTCCTCTAATTTTCTACTTTGCAGAAGGACAGTGTTGCTAACCAAAGAGAGCATCTGATTTTGCTGCTTGCAAATGTGCATATACGCAATGCTCAACGGCCTGAAAATCTTAAGGTCAATTCTTTTTTTTCTCTTCTTGTAGCTTGAAAGGATTGTACTGTTACTTATATTGCACAAGATGTTTTCTCCTCCCCCTTTTGAAGGGTCAATATAAGTTGATTTATTTACATTTTATTAACAGCTGGATGACCGTGCATTGGATATGGTGATGAGAAAGTTATTTAAGAACTATAAACAATGGTGCAAATACTTAGGTCGCAAAAGCAGCCTTTGGTAAGCTTCTATGGATGATCAATTTCTTGAATAATATATGTTTCTGATTACGAAATTATCAATTTCTTGAATAACTATGTTTTCTCTGCTGTACAGTGTTTTAACTTGAGATCTGCCATTATTAATAATTCTAAATATCTTGAAGTAATTGGCAATTCGGAGTGCACTATGTAGTGATTTGCAATTTTTTTTTTGTATTAATCAACATATCGTATCAGGATGCCAAATATTCAGCAAGAGATACAGCAACGCAAATTGCTTTACATGGGCCTGTATCTTCTTATATGGGGCGAAGCGGCAAACTTGAGATTTATGCCAGAGTGTATTTGCTACATTTATCATCATGTATGTTTCGAAATCTCCGGTGCTAAAATGATATTTATATATTTTACTTGTATGTAAGAGATGTATTTCATTTCATGTGAATTATTCTACATGTGTAGATGGCATTTGAACTCTATGGCATGCTCATTGGCACTGTTAGTGCCCTGACAGGAGAATCTGTGAAACCGGCTTATGGAGGGGACGATGAAGCATTCTTAAACAAAGTAGTGACACCAATCTATGAAGTTATAGCAAGAGTACGTAATGTTCCTCACATTTTGTAAATTCTATCTGTCTTATATATTCATGAGTATACAATATTACATTTGGCCTTAATTATGTATGTGTACACTCAGGAAGCCAGGAAGAGTAAAACAGAGAGGGCAAAGCATTCTCAATGGAGAAACTACGACGACCTGAATGAATATTTTTGGTATGATTTTTAAAATTCTCTATTATAGTTTTTCCTATAGTTTATAATACCGTATGTTATAATGGTTCGACACATAGGTCTCTCAATTGTTTTCGCCTGGGCTGGCCAATGAGAGCAGATGCTGATTTCTTTCAAGAAAGAAAAAAGGACATTGAAGAGATTGGAGTAAGTCTTTTTACTTGCAAACACCTGCACTTAAGAACTTTTTATTTATACCATTATTTTTATCAATAATGCTTAATTTTTTTTTCATTCATTTACTATCATCTCTTTACGACATGCTGACTATCACTTACTGTCAGGAGAGAAGAACCACTGTAGACAGATGGCCCGGGAAAGTAAATTTTGTGGAAATACGCTCGTATTGGCATATTTTTCGTAGCTTTGAGAGGATGTGGTCGTTCCTCATTTTGTCTCTGCAGGTAGCATTCTCTCTTGTTCTTCATATATAAAAACTCCTCTTCACTCAAGCATCCAATAAAGACCTTTCAGCCTAAATTGTTTGCATGTTGTGATACTGGATTTATGAAATATAGGCAAGAGGAAATAATTAAGTTTCTGTTTAATGCTCTCCTTTTCACTTATATTTTGCTAGGTTATGATAATTCTTTCTTGGAACGGAGGCTCTCTCGGTGATCTATTTGACCCTGTTGTTCTGAAGAAAATACTGAGCATTTTCATTACTTCCGCATTGCTGAATCTCGGACAATGTAAGCCATATCAAGTAGCACTTGTACATTCAATACAATATAAATGTCATCAGTAGCTGACATACTTTATGTACCGGCGACTCCTTTACTAATCATAAACCTTTCTATGTAACTACTCTGCATTGTACGTAGCCGTGCTGCACTTGGTGATGAACTGGAAAGCGAGAAAGAGCATGACATTTGCGGGCCAGCTCAGATACTTACTGAAGGTGGTATCCGCCGCAGCGTGGGTGATCATACTACCGGTCACGTATGCGTACACACTGAACAACCCCACCGGGTTTGCTAAGACGATCAAGGGGTGGTTCGGAGACGGGCAGAGCCAGCCGTCACTGTACATAGTGGCCGTGCTCATCTACCTGTCACCACACTTCCTGTCTGCTACTCTGTTCCTTATTCCCCACCTGAGAATCGGACTGGAGAGCTCCAATTATAGGCTGATCAATATCACAATGTGGTGGGCTCAGGTAATATACATATCTCCTTTTTACATATACTTCTCGACTTCTCGATCCTCAATTCCGGGCTTATGGTGAGCCATTGCACGATCCCTCTCATCGATGCCCCTATGGAGGAGGGTTGTATATTGAGTGGATTGTACGTATGTCTTGCATATCCAATGCACATGAAGTGTTCGATGAAAAGCCAGCCCAAGTGATATACATACCATGATTGACGTGATGAAGTAAGAGACAAGACGGCGTCTTTAATGGAGGAACGGAGCCAACTCGGCATAATTGATTGATCCTGTTTACACCGTGCCAGGCACTGGGGATTGATTGGTTGTGGTTATGGCATTTGCCACGATACTGCGGTCTGTTGCTGGTGTGTCTCCATCAATATACTCGGGTAGATCAAATCTGATATACTCCAGGTAAAAAGTTGGTGTAAATTGAGGAAGATGAAGAAGATACAAGAGAAGAACTCGATTGATTTTAATTAGACACCGTGTGTGATATGCGAGATACTCAAACAACAGAGAGGAGAGAAAGAAAGTAAAAGGAGAAGAACGATAAGAACCAATCCTTAACTTTTGAGTGGTGGATCAGACATGCGCTCTGATATTGTATCAGGTTATTTTCACAAAGAGGAACGAGAGAGATAATGAAGAAAGTGATTTTATCATTCTGGGATGTTTTCAGGATACAAGATTCAAAGTATATATAGACAAATACAAGACTCGAACCAAGTTCCGTAATTAAGCTTCTATCCCCGTGTTTGTGTACAGCTGATTGACTTCTGTTAAAAAAATCTAAAGTCGATCCTTTGTCCAATTTTCAGCCTCGGCTCTACGTTGGCAGGGGAATGCACGAAAGTCCTTTCTCCCTTTTCATGTAAGAACATACCAACTTATTTTTTTCAAACTACTTTTTTTCTTTTCCATTCAACAGTTCCAGACCTGAAATTCTATGAGTGCAGGTACACGTTATTCTGGGTGATGCTCCTGGCTGCAAAGATGGCATTCAGTTATTTTATAGAGGTAGTATTTGTTTGCTACTTGTGTCTCATTGTGAAGCAAAAGTCAAAGCCGCTTCACAACTGCAGTTTATTAGTGAAATTTTCTTCTCATTTGAGCTTATATTTATTGTTTATATTGCAGATCAAACCTCTTGTTGGACCAACCAGAGTTATCATGAATACTCCTGTTAACACATACCAGTGGCATGAGTTTTTCCCACATGGTAAGACAGTAGGTGATTTCAAAAATGATTCACTTGGCTGCTATGGTGCAAGACATGTCTGCTATATTTCACTATAACTTGCAGCTGGAACTATATTTCTGTGATTGAGCATCAACCTAATAAGCCTCAATCATTGAATTTCTCAATTGACACATTTTATGCTTTCATTTCAGCAAAGAACAATTTCGGTGTAGTAATCGCACTGTGGGCTCCCATCATCCTAGTATGTCCTTTGGTCTTCTCTTCTTTCAGAATTATATTTACAATCTATGATATAACATGTTTGAATTTCCATTTCCAGGTTTATTTTATGGATGCTCAAATTTGGTATTCAATATTCTCTACTATAGTTGGAGGACTTTATGGTGCCTCTAGACGTCTTGGGGAGGTTGGTGATATTTTTTTTAGCCCATCAAATTGGTCATTTTGTATTTATTAGGTAACCATGTTTTATTAACTATGTCCAGGTAACAAATTATTTGTTAGTAATATTTAAATAATAGATATGAAGTGGACAATAACTGTTCTATATTTTAGTGTTCTTTTAAGGAAGGAGAAATAGTTGTTATTCGTTTAGATAAGAGATCTTAAAAAAAATTCTTTGAAGTTTCAACAATTCAATTCCTGATATTACTTTACATCAGAGGTCTACTGCCATGATGTAATATATCTGAACACTGCCATGATATAATATCTTAAACTCTGCTTTATTCATATTTCAATACACAAACAGATTCGAACTCTACAAATGCTACGGTCCAGATTTGAATCAATACCTGGTGCATTTAGTAAGCGGTTAGTTCCAGTGGAGAAACCCGGAAGTCAAAGAGATAGGGGGATCTGGGCATATTTAACCAACAAGAAGCCTGAACCGGTCTGCAAGCTTTCATTTTTTATTTTTATTTTTTTCTGCATACACATTTTTTTCTGTATATCCTTCTACTTTTATATTGCTTTCTAAAGTAGGTAATCTATCGTTTAGTTGTCTGAGGAAGAAAAGGAGATAATGGAAGCAAGGTTCGCACAGATATGGAATGTAATAATCACTAGCTTCCGAGAAGAAGATCTCATAAGTGACAGGTAACTTCTTTTTCAATTCTTTCGTTGCAAATAGTTATATATATGATAATAACTATTTGCAATAAGAGAAATGTTATAAATGACAGATGCTTTTTAACTATTTTTTTTTTATTTGGATCAGGGAAAAGGAATTGCTTCTGGTGCCATATGTTGCAGACCGAGGTCTTAAGCTTATACAATGGCCTCCTTTCCTACTTGCAAGCAAGGTTAAACAGATTACTATTAGAATTATAACCTCAAAAAATGGCTTGTATAGTAGTTGAGGTTTCAAATTAATATAATTGTGTAGGATGGCACAGTGCAAGGTCCTGAATTTCAATCCAACAGAACTATTCAATTTTCATAATTGTCATTGCACCTATACGAAAACCTCAATATCATCCACATTAAAAAGAATAATATGACTTCCGTGGTTTTTTTATATGTAATATTCCAGTATAAACAATTTTATTTTTATTATTTAAGTTGTACCTCACCAACATGCTTGGTACTGGTTAAAATTATAAAAGAAAATACCAATTTCTTCTTCACATCAAAGCTCTATGAGAATGTTGTTAGCATTTCTGTTAACTGTAAGTAAACTTATACTCCTTGTGGCAGGTTCCTATAGCTGTTGACATAGCCGAAAAGAGCAACAAAAATGAGCATGAGATTAAAAAGAGACTGGATTCTGATTATTATATGTTTTGTGCTGTGCGTGAATGCTATGGATCATTTAAAAGCATAGTCACAGACTTGGTCCAAGGAGAACAAGAGACAAGGTGAGCCATTTTAGTTCTATGGGAGTATAATTTAGCCCAAGGCAATCTTAGTTTCACCTGTGTGGACCAAAAAGTGGGAAAATAATCTTATGTCTAACTTCTGTCATGAGGAAGCGTCAAAGCTGGTTTTCCTGTCAATCATCCATGTCTCACGAATTGAATCATCTCAGCTCGGGTTCTTGCTACAGAAATTTTCCAATTTCTGATTAATTTTGCTTTGTGGTCTGCACAGCAAGATTTATCTTTTCCAAATTAAATTGCATTTTGTTTTGTTAAACTTTCCAGCTAAAGTTTCACTTATTTTAAGAATATTTTCTTACAATAGTACACCAGACTTGTCATTGCCTGGAAGATATTGTATTGGTATGTACCAATTAGACTAAATTAACAAGTCCAGCTAGCATGCGTACAGAGTCATGGACTAAACCTTTTGGATTGTCATTGCCTGGACGATACATTGCAGGGTTATAAAAGTTATATTTGATGAAGTAGATGGACTCATAAAGAGTGGTAAACTTATCCAAGAGTTGGACCTAAGTGTTTTGCCTGATCTCTATAAGAAGTGTGCAATGCTAGTCAAATACTTGGTATGTGCTCTTGACTTGAGAAGCAATGTTTTTTCTTGGAACCTATATAATTTCTATTAGCTGGTACTGGTCGGATTTTTTTAATGGAACAGATGGTTACCTCAACCTAAATGATTGGGCTTGTTTGTAATATTTTTTTTTCAACTGAATTATTATACCAGATGCACAAATGGTTTTGTTTTTCATTGGGATTTATTACTGGGTGGTGATTTTGATTGCTTAAATTTGTCCAGATTTCATTCAGTATAGTTTAACCCTTTTATATCCACCCAATAAGAGTAAACCCTGCATATTTAAAGAATCAATCTAGCATGATTTTAAATGTAAAACAGAGTCAACCATGTATTGGGTGAAATTTCTGTTAGCTTTTAATTGAATCGAGAAAATTGATAACTGTGCAGATCGATAACAACCCAGAAGATAGGGAGCAAGTGGTTTTTCTGTTTCAAGACATGCTAGAAGTTGTGACAAGAGATATGATGGAAGAACAACTTTCAAAGTACTTTAGATGAAAATTTCAAATTATCTTATATTTTTTTATTATTAATGGGAGTAATTTTACCAATTTTCTGTTGGCCTTCTTAAATTAAGAGGCTATTCAGTTTTCGTTTTTCATTTCCAAAAAATCGCAAGCTATTATTTTTTTATAATTTTACAATTTGGTGTTTGTTCTTTGGGACAGTCTTTTGGAAACGAGTAACGGGGGATCATATGGAAGGAGAGATACGTTGACCATAGATAAACAGCAGTACCAGTTGTTCTACCCACCTGAAGCTCTCAAGTTTCCTATACCAAAAACAGATTCTTGGGATGCTTGGATGGAGAAGGTCATAATGGAACCTTTATATTATTTTGCCGTTGTGATTTATGAATTTACAGTTCGGCTAAAGTTCAATTTGAATAATATCCATAAAAACCTAAGAAATGCATTTCAGATAAGACGGCTCGATCTGCTTCTTACAGAGAAGGAATCTGCTATGGATGTGCCGACCAACATAGAAGCCAGAAGGCGTATCACTTTCTTTACAAATTCTTTATTTATGGATATGCCTGATGCTCCTAAAGTCCGTAGCATGCTTTCATTCTCGTAAGTCACCTGGCACTTTATTTAATACCCAGTATATGTATATTATTCTCTTTATCTCAATGTTTTTTCCCGTTTCTTTTGCCATTTGCTTTAAACAGATCATTTTTACTTCTTTTCAGGGTATTGACTCCATACTATAATGAGGATGTGCTACTGCACGATCTTGAAGAAGAGAATGATGACGGAGTTTCCACTCTTTTTTATCTGCAAAAGATCTTTCCAGGTGTCGCCCCATTCCCGCTCATTCTGTCAATTTTCACTGATTATGTGACTGTACTGAAGACCTTTCTTTTGTTCTAGATGAATGGAAAAACTTCCAACAAAGATGCAAATGTAAATCAGATGAAGAGTTTCAGAGCAAAATTGAAGAACTTGAAGAGGATCTATGTCTTTGGGCATCATACAGAGGGCAAACGTTAGCTCGAACAGGTACAGGACAGTATATCTGCAGCTTTCCTATGTGTTTGTGTGAACGATTTAGATGTAACCGGCAGACATTTATGGTAAGATTCTATATGTATACTTGGTGGAATTTGGCATATCTTAACCAAAATCCTTCGCATGGGCATACTGTGCGTTTGTATGATCTAGAAAGGCTTATTTGCCTTATAGCTTAGGTGCTTTATCAACCACTTATCACAGTGGTTTTATCAACCACTGGTTCAGAAGCTTTCAAGCTCAAGCACTTACTTTTCTAGTTAGACACGTTGCTTGGAGCTCATGTGGGGTCTGCAAAAGGATCCACTGGTAAATATCGCGTGGGTTCTAAAAGAGGATCTTTGGAGGAAAAACCATGCATTTTTTGGGGTCATTGTACTCCTTGGTTTGAACCCCCTAAGGCATTCAAATGGTTTAGACTTGAGCAGACTGAAAAAAAAGACATTCAACCTTGGCAAGTAAATGAAACTTTTGAGGTCTCGCAAGTAAACCTCTTTCGAGCTCCAATCATTTCTAGATCAACCCCTAAGGCACAGCTTTTTATATAAAATCAAAAGATGGAAGTATGAAGTATTTTGCTGCGATACTTCTTCAACCACTTGATTACACCCAAGATGAGTTTCAATAATCAAAGTTTCAAAATTAATACACTGGACTTGTCACGCAGATCGAAGTACACAGTTCAACTTTGTCGTTCTAACTTCTAAATTAATCTGAAAGTCCATCAAGTTCAGCTCACATCAACTTCACTATAAGTTTGTACAAAAGACCTGTTAGATAAACAAAAAAGATGCTCATACACCTTAGGTTAATACTTCTGTTGTGATATAAGTCTGGAAAGATAGACTCTCTGAAATTGTTGAATTGTTATCTAGTGAGAGGAATGATGTACTATAGGAAAGCGCTGGAGCTCCAATCATTTCTCGATATGGCCAAAGACGAAGGTACTTGATTATTATGTCCTACTTGTAACACTATTATCATGATTATGCTTCTGTTGTGGTTGCCAGTCCTAATGAGTAATGACCTAGTTCTTCCTTTTATTGTGCAGAGCTCATGAAAGGTTACAGAGCAGCTGAGTCTGGTGAAGACTCAAAATCAGAGAGATCTCTATGGGCTCAATGCCAAGCTGTGGCGGACATGAAGTTCACATATGTCGTGTCATGCCAGCAATATGGAAATCAAAAGAGATCTAGTGACATTCGTGCAAAAGATATTCTAAACCTCATGATAAAGTATGCCTTTTAGTCAACAAATTGGTACAGCGTGACCTAAAAACCTACTACTTTCTGTTCAAACTGAATAAATTAGCCATGGTCGACATGAATTTATTTTCTTTTCCTTCTTTTTTTTAAACTTCATTATCATTCTCTAATTTTAATATTCAATCTCCATGTAATTATACAAGCATGGTTGTGATTTAGTTGGCCATTGGGCCAGAATCCTGGTGACATAGTCCTTATATTAAACTATTAGTTATTAGTATTGTATTTTGTTCGTTCTTTTGTTCCCCTTTTATGTTGTCAATGTATCAATAGAGATAAATGTTCCTTTCTTATTCTTTACTAGGTACCCATCATTACGAGTAGCCTACATTGATGAACTGGAATTACCAGGGAAGGAAAAGAAGAAAGTTTACTATTCTACTTTGGTAAAGGCTTCTCTATCTAAGTCTGAAAATTCTTCTGAGGAGGTCCGACTTGATCAGGTACTCTTCCTAATGTCAACTATTTTCAGAACAACATTTTATAGTTGTTTTTGTTAAAAAAAAATAATTATAGTTGTTCATGTTGCTATTATGTTAAATTACTCAATGCTCATTTCCTTTTTTTACCTTTTCTTGATATAATTATACTTAAGAAGAGCTCTCAAGATGAGTTGTCATACATTGTTGGTCATAAACTTTGTTAGGTCAATTGTGATATTTTCAAATTGTAAGGTTGGGTTATTAATTTTATTGAACAGACTATCTACCGGATAAAGCTCCCAGGATATGCTATTCTGGGTGAAGGAAAACCTGAAAACCAAAATCATGCTATTATATTTACTCGGGGTGAAGGCCTGCAAACAATAGACATGAATCAAGTACTTTCTTTCTATCTATTTTGCTTTCAGCTTCATCTTCATTTACATTAATTATTTCCTAGAATGTGTTTTGATTTCATTTGATTATATCTCATAATAATGATCTGTAGGATAACTATTTGGAAGAAGCACTTAAAATGAGAAACTTGTTGCAAGAGTTTCTAAAAAAGCGAGGCACCAGATACCCATCAATTCTTGGAGTTAGGGAACATATTTTTACGGGAAGGTACTGTACTGGTTATGTTCCAATTCCAAACATTGTTTTATGCACAGAACATTGATTACTTACATATGCTCTTAACTTTTTTTTTCTTCTCTACAGTGTTTCTTCTCTTGCAGGGTTTATGTCAAACCAAGAGATGAGTTTTGTTACTATTGGACAAAGGGTGCTGGTTCATCCCTTAAAGTAAGTCAATGCATTATGGTTTCTTCTTTCTATACACTCATTTGTAAATGATTTGAGCTTTGAGAGAAGTGAAACCAAGCTGAAGCTTATATTTGTACGATTTCTGTCATCCAGGATTCGTTTTCACTATGGCCATCCAGATGTTTTCGATAGACTTTTTCATCTAACAAGAGGAGGAGTCAGTAAAGCATCCAAGACCATTCATCTAAGCGAGGACATTTTTGCAGGTTCATCTGTACATTCTTTCTTTTTTTTTTTCTTTACGGAAGATTTACCCTCTGTTTTGAAAATAATTTGTTACAGTTTATTCCCCTTAAACATAATAAGACCAAATTTGCATAAAGAACTTCATACCCTGGAGAGGTTGCACCACTAAAATAATTGGATTAAGAAAACCTAGATTTAGTTTTGCTTTGATGCCTATCTTGTTTTGAAGGATTATATGTGCTAAATTGAATTTTTATACAGGCTTCAACTCGACTCTCCGTCAAGGAAGTGTCACACATCACGAGTATGTTCAGGTTGGCAAGGGTCGAGATGTTGGGCTAAATCAAATATCTCAATTTGAGGCCAAAGTGGCAAATGGTAACGGAGAGCAAACCCTTAGCCGCGACATATACCGGCTAGGGCACCGTTTTGATTTTTTTCGTATGCTCTCTTGTTACTTCACCACAGTTGGTTTCTATTTCAGCAATCTGGTATGCCTATTTCTCCGAGCTGAAGTTTAAATTTTATGCCTATGTGATCGTCTTCTCTTCTGACGGTTTGTCACTTTTCCATTGACAGTTGACAGTCCTGATAGTGTATGTATTTCTCTATGGCCGGCTTTATCTTGTTCTTAGTGGGCTCGAGGAA
Source organism: Cyperus esculentus (assembly GCA_030179965.1). NCBI lineage: Eukaryota > Viridiplantae > Streptophyta > Magnoliopsida > Poales > Cyperaceae > Cyperus > Cyperus esculentus. The sequence continues at coordinate 484,406 of JASGLE010000007.1, read as the reverse complement.
GGCCTCACAACTGGTAGAAAATTTGCTCACAACCGTCCCCTTCAAGCTGCACTTGCTTCACAATCCTTCGTACAGCTGGGGTTGCTCATGGCTTTACCAATGCTCATGGAAATGGCTTTAGAGAAGGGCTTTGGCAAAGCACTAAGCGAGTTCTTAATGATGCAACTACAGCTGGCAACCGTCTTTTTTACGTTCTCTCTTGGGACTAAATGTCATTTCTATGGCAGAACACTACTCCATGGAGGGGCTCAGTACAGAGGCACTGGACGTGGCTTTGTGGTGTTTCATGCAAAGTTTGCTGAAAATTACAGGCTCTATTCACGTAGTCACTTTGTCAAGGGACTCGAATTGCTGATTTTGCTTGTAATATATCAGATTTTCGGGTCATCTTATCAGTCATCAATTGCATACCTTCTTATCACTTTCTCCATGTGGTTCATGGTGTTCACGTGGCTTTATTCGCCATTTCTATTTAACCCTTCAGGGTTTGAGTGGCAAAAGATAGTTGATGATTGGAGTGATTGGAATAAGTGGATTAACAACCGTGGTGGAATTGGTGTTTCTGCTGAGAAAAGCTGGGAGTCGTGGTGGGACAGTGAACATGAGCACCTCAGTTACTCAGGTTTCCGGGGGATTTTGGTTGAGATTTTATTATCTCTTAGGTTCTTTCTCTACCAATATGGACTTGTTTATCACCTTAGCGTAACCAAGAAGACACAGAGCATCCTGGTATTTCTTTTTTTGTATTATTATTGTTACTATCTGTTTTTTGCTTCCTCATTCTCAAGTATTCAACTTAGTAGATTTTATTTCTAAAAAGTTTGACTAAACTAGTAGTTTATTTTTTTCAGGTTTACTGTGTTTCCATTCTCATACTGTTGCTGGTGCTCTTAGCTGTGAAGGTACATATTTCATATAATTAACACAGCAAAGAATCCATACAAAAAAAAAGTTGCTTTTTCGTACGTATCTGAGTATAACATAACATCATTACCATTTTTTATTATACAAGGCCCCCTATAAGCCCTAGCATTTATCAGTTTCAAATGTTGTATGCATTTTCATTTAGAAATAGGTTGATATCCTAACTCTTCCGGCATAGGGTGGACACATGAAGGTGCTCTTTCTATATAGATTATGAAGGGTAAATAGATAAGAAACAGAAAGTTTTTAAGACAAGGGTATCTAGCTAGGCAAACTGATTCAAAAATTTAACTGTACTCCAAATTCTTAAACTCACCATCTAAATCAGAATATGATACTAGGATGGCATCCTGATTCTAAATTCCTAATGTATGATTTTTTTTTTTTTTTTTTGGGTAGGTTGTGTCTTTAGGGAGGCGAAGACTGGGAGCCCAAGTACAGCTGGTTTTTCGGTTCATCAAGTTCTTGGTCTTTGTGACCTTGCTTTCCATCTTGATTGTACTGTTTATTGTGGTTCACATTACTCTCTTGGATCTTTTCGTGGCCTTCTTAGCATTTGTTCCGACCGGTTGGGGAATTCTACAGGTTTGCTTCGATCCTACAATCATTAGATTTTCATAAACCTAGCTCTCATTTTACAGAAATCACTGTTTTCTTTAATCCGCTCTACCATAATTCTATTGTAGCTTAATATTTTAAGGATAAGTTGTTTCTGCGGAAAATTAACTGAAATAAACTGATCAATGATGCTGCAAGATCAATTACATCTTGTCCAATTTGCCAACAAAAAAAAAAGAAAAGAAAAGAAAGAAAACTTAATTGCTTCTTAAAATTGGCTAAATTTGGACCACACAGAAACTCACAAAACAAAAGGACAAGCAAATAGTATCTCAATAGTCCGGCAACTAGAAAACCTTGAAATAATATTGAACAGCAGAAATGGGTGGTCATGCTGCTAATGCTACAAAATTTGTGCTTGTTCTTGTTGTTAGATTGCACAGGCTTGTAAGCCACTGGTGAAGAAGAGCGCGAGCCTCTGGAGCTGGATCAGGTCACTTGCACGTGGCTACGAAATAGTGATGGGAGTTATTCTCTACGTTCCAGTTACGATCTTAGCTTGGTTTCCCTTTGTATCAGAATTTCAGACCCGCATGCTATTCAATCAAGCCTTCAGTAGAGGATTGCAAATTTCTCGCATTCTTGGTGGGCACCGGCGTGATAAGTTGTCTCGGGCCAAGGATTAGCGCTTTTTGTGGAAATATGTGTTTGCCCATTTATACACTGATTTGATGATAATTTTGAAATTAATTAAAGGTATAGGATGTTCATGTACAGCTGAACAATAATTATATCTTCTTGTTTTATTTCCCTTCTTCAACTGTCTGTACATGTTGTGAATGTGTTCAACAAGACTTATGTAAGGGAGCTGCTTTGGAGTCGGTATCCTCTAAGTTAACTCAAAATTTGAGTTGACTCGTGACAGATCTGGGCAAACTCAATTTTTGAGTTAACTTAGAGGATCTCAATTCGCTGCTTTGGGCAGCAGTCTATTTACTTCTGTGTACAGCTTTTTGTCCAATTTTGACAAAATTATCCATACTAATACCCTTCACGTCTTAAATTAGATGAGGATAGTTTCGTCAAAAAAGGGGCAAAAAAGCTGTACAGTAGTAAATTAACTTCAAATTATTGCCCAGCCCAGTTAATCCTATTACCAAGATAGGATGGGATGCATAAGTGAAATTGACCTCAATTTTTTTAAATAAGCCCCGGAAAATACAAATTCACAACTTTAAACCCAGTAACACACATTTTTCATATTTGAGCCGGACGGTACCGTCCAACCAGGACGAGATGGTACCTCAACGTCCAAACTAGCAAAATGGGACGTTGCTGAAAGGAGACGTCCAACTTTTCAAGCTGGACGGTGCCCTTCAGCAACGTCCAGGTGCTCTGACGTGTCGTGATTGGGACGCTGCTGAAGGGTACTGTCCCTTCACAAAGCTGGACGGTTCTGTACATTCCCGTCCAAGTGGGACGTTCAGGTACCTTCACGTCCACTTTGGACGGGAAAGGGAAGGAAAGGAAAGTGAAGAAAGAAAGAAGAACGAAAGAAGGGTAAATTTTACAAATACTGGACAGAACAGACAATTAATATAATTTACATAATTACATAATGTCATAGGAGGAGGCATCACGACAAGATTATCGTGTGACAGGTGAATCAAAGCTTCTTTTTCCCTCAAGAAAAAATACATAAATATGATAGTTATATTGTATGAATAAGCAACCACTCCACTGACTTCAGTTCTGTAAGTTCTATCATAAAATGCGCCACTGGAAATTTGAACTTCACATTGCAAACTTCAGAAGCATCAAACTACTCATATTATCCAGTATGATTGAATAAGCAATCAGTATATGATTGGACGGGAAAGGGAAGAAAGAAGAAAGAAAGGGAAGTGAGGGAGAAAGGGAAGGAAAGGAAGCTCCAGATACGTCCCACTTGGACGGTAAGGTAGAGCACCGTCCCAACTGGACGGGAAGGTACAGAACCGTCCAAGTTGGACGGGAAATTAGAGGACCGTCCAAAGTGGACGTGAAGGTACCTGAACGTCCCACTTAGACGGGAATGTACAAAACCGTCCAGTTTTGTGAAGGGACGGTGCCCTTCAGCAGCGTCCCAATCACAACACGTCAAAGCACCTGGACGTTGCTGAAAGGCACCGTCCAACTTGAAAAGTTGGACGCCTCCTTTCAGCAACGTCCCATTTTGCTAGTTTGGACGTTGAGGTACCATCCCGTCCTGGTTGGACGGTACCGTCCGGTTCAAATGTGAAAAATATGTGTTACGGAGCTTAAAGTCGTGAATTTGTATTTTCCAGGGCTTATTTAAAAAAATTGAGGTGAAATTGATATATCTGTTTGAGAGTTCATCATTATCTAAAGAGGTGGGAGTATTTCATAATTGTTATTTTGATAATTAAATTCAAATAAATTTAAAAAAATAGAAATAAAAAGTTTATATATGTAATTTTTACAACAGGAGGTTTTAAATTTCAAGCAATCTCCACTTCAAAAAAAAAATTTCAAGCAATCTCAACGTATTTAGCTCACAAAAAAATTTTCAATTTTTATTGGTTCTAGTTTTCGCGATCATTGATGTGCAATTTTTGTTGGTTCTAATTTTAGTGGTCTTTGAACTATCAAATATACTTAAATTAAAATTTGAAAACATAATCAATCCATTTCCCATAACCATATTTATATATGTGTTTCATTATTATCAGTTTATATTTTTTTCATTTACTTGAAAAAACTTATTGTGAAGATAAGGATTTTTTTAGTCATCCATCCTCTATAAAATATAAAAGGCATTATTGGTCTGCGAAGTTTGTGCTTTTGAATTTTTTGGTGGTCGATGCATGTTAATATATAACGAGTTGTATTCACTTCTATATGACTAACATGGCTAACGGAAACACAAGACTATGTCTTTTTTTTTTTTTTTTCTAAGTTCTAAATGTTAAATGCAAATAAAATTTGTTACAATTATTTAAAGTTATTAATAGAAAATAACAAGTGTTTGGGCTAAATTTCAGAAGCAGCTATGGCGCTTTTTTTTTTTTTTTTTTGGCAGTACATTAAAGAAAAATGGGAAGGAATCACATGACAACTATTTATCTTGACAACCATAACAACAACTCTTAAATAAATTTATAGAAAATCTTTTACAAATATATACATATTTATAAACTGCTTGTGTTTTAAATTCATTCAATTTGTCATTCGATGCTCCATGAAGAATGATTAATTTTAAACCGTTATAATTATCATACAATTTTGAATGTGTTTTTAGTGCACTTAATACACAATTTCGGTCTAAGTGCATTCGTAATGCATTTTCGTGCTATTTTTGTGCGTCATTTTTATCTTAACACAATTATCTTGTTTGAATAAGTTTTCTAACATGTAGGAGATGCAAAATAAATCATCTTAAAGCTGGTTTTGACATTTTAATGAGCATAAAGGACACTAAAACTGTTTTAAAACACAAATAGATCTATTCCTTGAATATTGATTTGTTAGATGTAAAACGCCTGCCAATGACATGCAAGTCAACAAGGATGAACATTCATTCGATGGCAATAAATGGTTAACTTGCAATTGCACAGACATTTACATTCTACTACCGATTGCAGTACGTACAAGAGACAATTTTATTATTTGATTAGATTAGTGACTATTCAATTTCTCTAGACAAACCATCTGAAAGAGATAGTTAAGCCTGCTGGAAGTCCTAATTGAAAGGTCTAAAATATATATGTAGAATTGTGATAGGCCGAGGTTACGACTCCATGATCATTAATTATGACATGATGCTATCAATCAAATTAATTAATTATTAATCCACTAATGACTAATGATGGGGGTAAGCAAGTAATTAAGCAACCGAGTTGTGCGGGTCCCAACTCCCAGTGTCCCAATAGTCAGTCAGTCCCTCCAGAGGCGAGTCCAGACGCGGCCCGCGTCGATAGCGATTAGCAAGTGCAGGCAAGTGAGAACACAAGAAAACACTCCCCCGCAGGTTAACACTCAAACTATGTCTATGTCTATGAGATCGGGTCAAAGCACCATTTCAAGACTTCTGAAATGTGACTCTTCTGACATCATTTCTAGTCCTCCTTACCCAAACCCAAACCGGTCTTAAGTCTTAACTAAAGACCCTTTCACCATCATCACCCGACGGTGTCGCCCCCAGAAGTCCAGAACACATGCCAGCGCCATAATAGGCGTTCACTTACGCTGTTATCCAAGTGTGGGCCGTCGGATCAAAAACAACGGATTAGATTAATTATGAAAAAGCTCCCTATAATCTTAATTGGGCCGATCGGGCCGTCCGTTTTGATCTAACGGTCCATATTGGACAAACATGACCCTGTTATTATAACAGAGTATTCGGACTCATCATAATAGACCGGGTGCAAAGAACTCTTCCTCCCACTTTCCTTTCCCCATCCACACTCGATAGAGATATTCTCGCTCGACTCACCGATGGTAAAAAAATCCCCATTTCAAAGCGAACGAACAAGTCCAGCAGCGGGAAAAAAACACTTCCCCACTCTCCCATTCCTCATCTCCTTCCCTTTTCAATTTCAACGCGGCAATTAATTAACTCCGATAGCTATCGGTACACATTGTTGACACGAGTTCTCGATCTGCTGCGAGCGCCGCTCTTCCAGGTGAATTTCCGCTTTCTAGGGTTGGTAATGCTAGCTATAATCTGAGATCTCAGATCGATTCGTGTCGCAGGGTTGGTTAGAGCATGGCGAGAGCCGAGACCAACTGGGAGCGCCTGGTGCGAGCCGCTCTCAGGAGCGATCGGTTCAGAGCCGGCGGCGCCTACGCCCATCCCGTCACCGGAATCGCCGGCGCCGTGCCTGCTTGTCTCGGGAACAATGAGCACATCGAGGAGATTCTTAGGGCTGCGGATGAGATCCAGGACGAGGATCCTAACATCGCTCGGATTCGTAAGCCATTGTATTTATTTACTTGTTTTCTCATACCTCTCTTGAGCTGGAATCGGGAGTTTACTTGATCATCATCTGATGGTGCAGTGTGTGAACATGCCTACGCGCTTGCCCAGAATCTGGACCCTAACAGTGAAGGCAGAGGTGTGTTGCAGTTCAAGACAGGATTGATGTCCGTAATAAGGGTACGTATGTCTCTTATCACCATATATTATGTACTTGTTCAACGAAGTAATTCTGACAAATGATTCCGTTAGCTTGTCCACAATCAGGGTATATTGATGCTGGATAGAGTAGAATACTAGTGGGCACTGAAATGGATGCTGACAGTATTTAAAGTTTCTTAGTTAGATACTATTGGGTCTAGTCAGCTAGTAAGCCGGTTTTGAGAGTCCGGTAGCTTACTTTGGTGTTGCAACTTGCAAGCAAGTTACATGACCCCGCAACTGGATTATGCCCTTTTTCACTGTTAAATAAACCCTTATTTATGTTTTGAACCAACAACAGTGATTCTCTGAGAATGCTTTTCAACCTCGAACTAGTCTGGGAACCAAGTTATGCATAAAATAACTCACAGATGTCTCAAGAGTCGTGAAACTAATCTTTAAAGTTGAAATCCAGCCTGAAATTACTTGATGTTACATTTTTTATTAACTCTGCCTTGTCTTGTTGTTTTCTTCTGAATTTTGCAGCAAAAATTGGCTAAAAAGGAGGCTGGAGGCATAGATCGAAGCCAGGATGTGGCTCGTTTGCAAGAATTTTACAAGAGATACAGAGAAAAAAACAAAGTTGATGAATTACGGGAGGAAGAAAAGAGGCTTAGGGAATCTGCTATTTACAGCGGCAACTTTAAAGAGTATGTTGCTTTGCCCTTTTGAGTTGATTTCCATTTCTGCATTGTTAGATTGGGCATAACTTTTTTTTTTTTATTAAGATTTCAATTGTTGCACACCGTGTAGCCATGTTACATTTGCTGGATTATGTACATCATGCTCTTTTTATGGTCTCATTTGGTACTATGTTAAGCAGTAAAATGTGCTTCAGTTAATCAACTCAACATAAGAGGAAAAATTGTTGAAAACAAGATTGCTGTGAGATGCATCATTACTCTGATTGCAAGTTTAGATTATATGCGGTGATGCTTATGATTAGGCAACTACAATTGTTTGCTAAATGTTATAAATTCATCTTTCTTTTAATTTCTAGCCATATTCTGTAAAAGAAAACATGGAGAATACTAAGTAATCATTATCTGTTCTTTATAGGCTGGAGCGCAAATCTATCTTGAGAAAGCGGGTACTTGCAACGCTCAGGGTCTTAGGGACAGTAGTACAAGACATCACTAAAGAGATATCCCCAGATGCAGCGAGTGATCTTATATCTGAAGAGGTACTTTTTCTCCTTTTATTTAAGAAAAAAAGCACACATCCTTTTGCCAAGTTGTGAAAGATCTTTGTCCTGTTTAGTTAAAAACATACCAAAAGTAAAAATCGTCACCCCTTACAGTTTTTAATTTTCTTTTATATATGAAGTTTTTAACTTATTTTCTGTTTTGAATCCTTAGATGAAAAGAATGATGGAAAAAGATGCTGAAATGACTGAGGATGTGGTTTCTTATAATATAATTCCATTGGATTCTCCTTCAACTACAAATGAAATTGTTTTGTTCCCAGAGGTAACATTATTTCCGGCATCACTTTAGTATTTTATTTTAATAACTTTTGAGTACAATAGCAACAAAGCCTTTAGTTCAAAAAAGTTGGCTTCTTTTTTTGTTGATGTCAGGTAAGGGCAGCAATCTCAGCTCTGCAGTATTTTAGGGGTCTTCCTAGGCTCCCAAATAGCGTGACCATCCCTGCGGCAAGGAATGCAGACATGATGGACTTTTTGCAGTATATCTTCGGGTTTCAGGTTCAGACCTTGCATTGAAATTTTGATATTCTGTTATGTCTTGTCAATATATCATATTATGTTTATGGTTATCCATCTTTAGGAACCAATATGTTTGAAATTAGCATCAGTTTCTGTGGAACAACTTTTACATTTTCATTGAAAGGGATCTATTCTTATTGCTGCAATTGATGACCTCCAAATATTAATCAGAAGTGAGAAGATTAATACCTGTAATTTTTAATATGCTTTTGTACTACTACTGTACTTTTCAACTTGCTTTCTGCTCTGTCTGTTTGCCGCACCTTAGCCTTTTCTTGCTCAAGAGTTTCGGTCTCAATGTAATATATTAATGAGTTAACCTTTTGGTGTAGTACTGTCTTAAATCTTTTCTGACAACCATCGGAATGCAAACTTCATATTCTTGTATTCCATGACGTACGCTCCACTTGATGAATTTTGCATTGCTGAAAGTTAGATATTTTCGTCACAATGCAGAAAGATAATGTGTCAAACCAGAGGGAGCATGTTGTACATCTTCTTGCAAATGAGCAATCACGGCTTGGAAAACCATCTGAAAATGATCCTGTAAGTTTTTACTTATCTGAGTACTGTGCACTTTATAGATTTTCCATAAATGAGTACTGGGTGCAAGTTGAAGAATCCTGATTCGGTTTCTTTTATGGAATGTTTATAAAGAATAAACTTTGGTATTTGTTTTTCTCCTTGATGCTTTTTGTGGAGGATTGGTAGAAAACATGAAACCCTAGATAATTGTTTTCCTCATAATTTTGTGATTATGTTGGGTTTCCTCAAAGACATACAACATATCTCTCTTCCTAGTTGAACTACTCTGGTAATACGGTGCTATTTAAGCTATCTTGGGTCTTTTAATTTGACACTATAGAGTTTGTACTGATCAAAACTATTTCCTGAAAATGATTTTGTAACTTATTTAATCATCTTCTTTTTTTTTTTCCCCTCAGACTGTACTCTTTGCTGTAATAATTACTTCAATTCCTGTTATTTCTTATGCCAATCTGAACTTGTGCCATGTTATGTTTGATCTTCTTTTGTGGCAGAGAATTGATGACCATGCAGCTAGTAAAGTTTTTGAGAAATCTCTAGATAATTATGTTAAATGGTGCGATTACTTGCCGATTCACCCTGTTTGGAGCAGGTATGCTTCTGCTTCTGGTTGACTGTAATCCGTAAATGTACATTCTTCTTGTAATGTTAAATCGTTCTTGATTCTGTTTTATTTCTATTCAGTCCAACTGACTTGGGCAAAGAAAGGAAGCTGCTTTATGTCTGCCTATATTTTCTCATCTGGGGTGAAGGTGGCAATGTGCGGTTCCTTCCTGAGGGTATCTGCTACATTTTTCATCATGTAAGTATTGCCTACATTTTTTTTTTTCAAAAAAAAAAAAAAGTATTGCCTTCTTTATAAAAACTATATCCACTCTTTTTAGTTGCTTTGTCCTTTTCTTTTAATGTTGAGTGGTATGAATTTAGTGTGCTTATGTATCCTTGTGATATTTGGAAAATTTGTAATAGATTGAAGTTCTTGTGGAGCCAATGGCATTTCAATATAGCAGCACTTATCTGTAGTTTCCTTACAACTAAAAAGTTTATAATATTAGCATAAAGGTTTCAATAAATTATTCTGGTTTGAGCAGTTGCTGAATTCTTGTGTGATATTATATACTTGACCATTATGGGAAGCCATTTTGGGGCACTTGCAACCCAATTTCCTCCCTCTTTAAAACTGTGCCCCCACTCTAGCCTTTGTGCCGTCTCAAGCGGTATGAACTTATGATGAAACTTTTGTTTCTTTAGATGGCTAGAGAAATGGATGAGATAATGCGTGAACAGACAGCTAAACATGCTGCAAGCTGTGTGGTAGCAGCTGGTCAAGCATCATTTCTTGATCAAGTCATTTCTCCTTTATATGACATTGTAGCAGCTGTAAGTATCTTGTTAGCTTAATTTATGCATTTGAATCCTTAGAAACTTGTCTGCATAACTAACTTAAGCTAAAACAGAATAAGTATAAATATTTTCATCTTTGGGAGTTCTCTTATAAGATGGGTGTGGTATTACTTGACAGTGGTTATTTTGGCAATACCATGTCAATTGAATTTGTCATATAAATTTGAAACTATTCTCAATAATAGAAATAGTTTATAGTCGTTCTTATACTTGTTGATTGATTGTCTTTCAAATTTCATGTATTATAAATGTTGTTTGATAACCAATAAAAACATTAACATTTTATGCAACTAACAATGTCTCCATGATTTTTGATGGACCATCAAACAACACATAAATGATATGACATTAAAATATGATTATTATGTAAGTTCAAGAATTGTTTTAAAGATAATCAACTTATGTGAAATTCTATTGTTGAAATTGTCAAAAATACATTGTCAAGTGATCCCTCCCCTATGCGGTACTCAAACATGTTGAATTAAAAATTTTCCTTATTTATGTGTAAGCTTTATTGGTCCATTTCTTAATACCAATTTACTAAATATCTATTACACAATGTTGATTTTGCTGCAAGTGAACTTTTTGTCATATTTTAGCATGGTCGAAGTCCTTGGTATATCTTGTCTTTGCCGTATTAGATGAGTGGTGAAAATACTCGGAATTTCTTTGAAGTCTTTTGTATTGTTGCAGGAAGCAAACAACAATGATGGTGGTCGTGCACCTCATTCAGCATGGAGAAACTATGATGACTTTAATGAATTTTTCTGGTATCAGTGGATGTCTGATTTTTTTTCCTTTCATTAAGGTGCTTTTTGTTGTTTTCTTATGTCTCCACCATTGCAGGTCACGCCACTGTTTTGATGAGCTTAGCTGGCCATGGAAGCTGAGTCATCCCTTTTTCATGAAGCCTGTCAAGCCAGGAAAGGTTTGGTTTTCTTAGAATTTTTATTGGTGGCATTCTGGGACCCATGAACTTTGATATCAGATAAAAAAGTAACTTATTTCTAGAGTACACCATATTTCATGCTCCAACATACTTTGAAATTCCAAGATTATTTTTTTTTTTTTATATTTTCTTTTTACATGTCAACTTGTATTTTATTGATGCTGCATAGTGTTGTGTATGTGAGTCCCTCTTTGCCTCATTGCCTCATTTTACCAGGGATTTGGACGTAGGGGCAAGCATTATGGCAAAACCTCCTTTGTGGAGCACAGGACATTTCTTCATCTTTATCATAGTTTCCACCGTCTATGGATGTTTCTGATTATGATGTTTCAGGTTTTTTGCAGTAACTTAATATTTCTGTCATTATTTGTACCCAAATAAGTTTCATATGTTAATTGCTGCATGTCTGAATTTATCCTAGCATCACTAGGACTTCCAAAATTATAGGCCCTATATATCTTGGTAGAAGTTTACACATATATTTTCAGCTTGTTGCCAGTCAAGATTAACTGTGAAAGTTAATGTTATGCTTCATTTTTATTTTAATTAGAGATGTAAGTGGTAAGTAATAATGTGGCCACTCTCATGCTTCATGTATACCATTGGCCCAAAATAATATTGGGCTGCTATTATATTTTGTTTATATACTTGGTAATGTATCACAAGTATATCCTTTTGCTAGTAGAAGCAATGCTCATCGCCTCAGATCTCCCTTTGACAATATCATTATTGGTTGTAACTTTTCAGGCCTTGACAATCATTGCCTTTAACGATGACAATATTGATAAGGAGACTATAAAGCAGGTTCTCAGTATTGGTCCCACATATGTTGTGATGAAGTTTGTAGAAAGTAAGTATTTAAGTTATTTTCTGCAACAAGATGCTGGTTTCTAATTTCCATTAATTCGATTTTGTTGATACAATCTCCACTGCAAATTTCATAGGTGTGCTAGATATTCTTATGATGTACGGTGCATTTTCCACATCTCGCAAGTCTGCTATTTGGAGAAACTTTTCTCGACTCTTGTGGTTTACAGCTGCATCTTTGGTTATATGTTATTTGTACATGTAAGCATGCCTTATCTCCAAGTAACTATGTGTTTGTCATAATGCTGCTAACTTACAAGTTGAAATTGTTGCAGCAAAGCTCTTCAGGATGGGACCGACTCAGCTGTATTTAAGATTTATGTTTTTATTGTCGGGGTATATGCAGCTGCCAAGATATTTCTTAATTTTCTCACTAGAATACCTCTCTGCCACCGCTTGACTCAGCCGTGCTACCGCTGGTCTTTTATTCGTCTTATAAAGTGGATGCACCAGGTGCTTACTTCCTAATAACTTGCTCTTATCCATTAGCAGTATTGATAAGCCATGTTGCTTACATTATCTTGCAAATCGCCACTTCCCTTTGTTGCTTTCAATGCAGGAAAATAACTATGTTGGACGTGGGATGTACGAAAGGCCTCTGGATTATATCAAGTAAATGTCTTTCCCAGTATCAAATTGTTTCTTTCCAACTCAAATCAATGCTTGGATCCCCATCTTAGTTCTGGTGCTTAGTGGATAGGTTTTGTACTGTTACTTCTCCAGCAGTAATAAGAGTTTCCTGTTTATGTTTAATACATTTCTTGCTGTGCTTCTGATGCAGTTTATAATGTGTTTATCTAATTGACTATTTAAGACCAATCACCTTGACTTGCATCCTAGCTGTGTTTCATTCAACAGTGTATAGGCAATTAATATGCATGATCAAAGTTTCTATAAACATGAACTAGCAAATAAAATTTTCACTTGTGGCCCCAACTTGCTTGGTATTGAAGGTTTTGTTGTTGTTGTATTATCAACATTTGGTACAAATCAAGATTTGAGTAGTCCTTTGTTGCTGTTGCCTATGTGTTTCTATTTTATTATTTTTCTAGTTATCACAAAAGAGGACCTTATATATTGCAGATATGTGCTCTTTTGGTTGGTGATTCTGGGAGGAAAGTTTTGCTTTACATTTTTTCTTCAGGTAAGCAAAACTAAGCAGCCAGTTAATTCTCTTTCTACAGTGATTTGCAATTTGACAATTTTCTTATGCAGATTCGACCATTAGTAAAACCAACCAGGGCAATTGTGAAGTTTAAAGACTTGCAGTACTCCTGGCATGATTTAGTATCTAAGGGTGAGAAAAGCTAAAATTTTGCACCTTCCTTTCGCATTATATTCTGTCAATAACTATATCTTTTATGATCGAGTATCAAGTGATTTATTGTACAGAATTTTTTAAATATTCCTCTTGACTTAACTATACAAATAGCACAAGACACGCATGTTTAGACTTGTTTGATGCTTGCAGGTAACCATAATGCACTCACTATTCTCAGTATCTGGGCACCAGTGGTTGCGGTAAGTTTCACCTTTTTCTTCAAAAATATATGTGAAATTATGACTTTGGCAAAGTGAAAAATTAACTTCGGTATTGTAACTGGGCACCACCAGTTGGTGGGTAGCTGTTCTGGTTTAAAAATATTCTATAGATGCCACAAACACAAAAAAGTTTACTTTGGTATAGTAAATGTAGAGCTCATTCTTTTAAATTAGTACAACTAATCATTGAACCTTTCTGTGCCTCATGTGATATAAAATGTACCCGATGAACTGAAATCACTTTTTTTCTTGCATAAAAGATTTGTTAACTTTGAGGTATATTTGCTGTAGTATACATTTAGATTTCCCTTTCAGTAATGGAGTCAATTAATGACCTAAAATTATATCTCAGATTTATCTACTGGATATCCAAATCTTCTACACTTTGATGTCAGCTGTTTATGGCTTTCTACTTGGTGCAAGTGACCGCTTGGGAGAGGTACCCTCTCCATTTATCTGTTTCTTTCTTTTTGCTTGTTCTATATTTATAAGCAGGTGCTAGTTTGTAGATTTTTTTAAATTCAGTAGCGCACATAACCACTGCTCTCTATCAAAGAGTCCATGACATAACCACTGCTCTCTATCATAGTCATCTTTGTGTTACTTCTCTCAAATTCTGTACAGTAATATATATATAAGAAAAGACACAAATATTAAAAACATCGATTATACACAAAAGCTGCATCCATCATTATTCTATGCTTCATCATCTAAATAGGAGCTGCACAAGGTCTGAATGAAATTATCCTCCCTTACGTGCTGGTGGCTGAGGGTGTGATGAGAGAGAGTCATTCTTACATTATTATTTTCTTTTTTGAAATGACAACAAAAACAAGCCACCAACTGCATAGAACAATTTTTTTTTTTTTTTTTTTTTTTGAATGGTTGGCAGCGGCTTTCAACTATTGTTAAAGGCATAACTTGGTCAAGGTTAGAACCCCAAGTAGGTAACTGGAGGAATCTACAGGCTTAACATGTGTATGTGTGGCCTATGGATATATTTAAAAGAAAAATAAAATGAGAATAAAATTACGGTATTATTAAGCTCACGGTGGTCTTCCGTGAGCTTAAGCACAAAATCATATCAAATAATATCTAAATTTTGATTTATATGGTTTATAAAATTCTTTATATCAAAATCTTGTGTTGTACAAAATTTTTCTATTTTTGGATATTTTTAAGTTCATTTCGGATTTTCTTTAAGATTATATATGAAACATTGATTATTTTATTTAATATTGTATAGTTAGTTTAAAAAAATCCGAAGTAAATACTTAAAAACCTCCAAAAAAATGGAAAATATTTGTATACCACAAGATTTTGATATAAAGAATTTATTAAACATAGAAATCAAAATTTTGATAAATTTGATATGTTTTTTGACTTAGCTCACGGAAGGCCTCCGTAAGCTTAATAACACCGTAGTTTTAAATGTGGGAGGCACCACTGTGACTAATAGGTAGATTTTTCTGGGACAAAGAAGGAAAATGTGGATGGACATCTCCGAATGACAGTTTTGACCTATGAAACATTGATACGCTTGTATAGGACTTGTGCATGTATATCTTATAAATAAATGTATCCAGTATGGGTTGACATACGACATGTATAAGATACAAGAGGAGGGTTCCAATGCCTCCATTTTTTGTGCCTCCATCATGCCTCCACTTTTTAAATTTGAAATAACTCAAAATTTAAAACTCATTTTTCAAAACAAAACCGTTAGATTTGATCAATATGATATTCTCTATATGCACATAACAAATTTTTTCACTTTTTTGTTTTATTTTATATAAATCAATGAGTTATAAAAATCAACGTCTAGAAATTGCTCAAATTAGTACATTTTTTTGAAGCCCTTGATGTCAAACAAAATAATATACAAATTTGATGATTTTTTACATATACATAAATGAATGGATATAGATTAAATCTAACGGTTTTGTTTTGAAAAATGAGTTTTAAATTTTGAGTTATTTGAAATTTAAAAAGTGGAGGCATGATGGAGGCACAAAAAATGGAGGCATTGGAACCCTCCTCAAGATACAATACCTGGCATATTAAGTTAAATTGTTACTTAGATGGAGGTTCGTTCACTGAATCTCTGCTATGAGCTTATGAGTATTGCTGCACAAAACACGCCATGTCTCACTCTCGACCCACATTAAGCCATGGCAATGGCTACCACTCTTCTTCTTTTTGTATGCTTCTTGTATGGCTCCCTCTCTCTCTGACATACATGTATGGAGAGGCACACATATGCACATGCACATGCACACATATGGAGTGAGCCCATAATTATATAGTAGCTCCACTGTGCTTGGATTGCTTACCTTAGTGTTATTTATCCTTCACAATTTGTTTTCAGATATTTATCCTTCACAATTTCTTTTCAGATAAGATCTGTTGAGACACTTCACAGATTTTTTGAGAAGTTCCCTGAAGCATTTGTCAATAATCTTCATTGCGATGTTCCGAGAAGGTAATCTATAATGTAATGATAAAGCTTTAAGAGCTTGTACTGTAGAGCTTACTTCGTATATAGTGGAGTCTACTGTAGATCAATAGTGATGTACAGTGTTTGCAGGAGTCAAATATTATCTATATCGTTGATAAATATTACATTAACCTCAAATTGTTATTTCATTATATTTATCATATTAATTCAATAGTAACAAATTTCCACCTTTTATTCATCTGTTTCAAACTAAATATCAATCCCATGTTTTAAAGAGGTCTGTGATTTTTTTATTCAATGTATTATGAATAGAAAAATCGTCCTTTCATTCCTCATTCAATATAAAGTTCAAAAGAATATCATGTAAATAACTTTTCTTAAATTGAAATTGTCATAATCTTTATTTATTGCTACAATAAAAACAAGGAGAGTAAAGATACTGTGAGCTTTATTCAAAAAATAATTAAAAACCACTGCCAAGTTATGATTTATATGGCTCAACAAATTCTTTATTTCAAAATCTGGTGAAATACAAAATTTTTCATTTTTGATTATCCTATGAATATTTTATATTCACTTTTGAAAAATCAAAACAAGTACTTAATAAAAACAATTCAATTGTTATAGTCGGGTTGTACAAACTTCAATCCGTAAGTAATGAACTAATAATAAGAACCATTCAATTCGGGTTTCAACTTTGGTGGTCGGGTTTCGCGGGTTTTAAAGGTTTCAATTTAAGATATTAATTGTAAAAAAAAATATAAGTGAAACTAAGTTATGATGAAATAAATACTGCAAAAAAAATCAATATGCACTAACTAAAAGTAATAATAAAATAAGTTTCAATTAAAATTATATAATGTAACAAAAAATCATTACATTTCTATAAAGATATTATGACATTTTTTGGAATAAAATAAATTTTCTTAAAAAATCTAAACAAATTAATCGGGTCAGGTTTTACTCTACATGTTTTACAAAATCCTTTTTTTTTTTTTTATAAGAAAGATGGGGATCATGTCCCCAAATTTCAAATTTTATTATTTTACAAAATCCTTAACCAAACTTTAATCATCGGGTTGTTCAAAATTCAATCTGTACCTAACCAACTATAATCAAAATCCATAATTTTTCGAGTCGGGTCAGTCAGATTGAACACATTTTACTTACACCCCTAGTTTTGAGCTTAAGTTCACGGTATCTTTCTTTACTCCAAAAATGAACATATAATCTTAGTAACTGAAGCATGTGTTATTGCTGGGTTTCTTTCTGTTTGTTGATTGTTGCAATAAGATTGGCATATTGTCGGTAGTTTAAAGTCTAATTTTCTTTGGTTTCCATGTACAGGAAACAGCTGAGAACTAGTGGGCAGGTAAAATACCCTTATTTTCTATAGCATGTTTTTGCTTGTATATAAGTTATGTTTTTTATCAGTATTTATTTTTTTAAGTGGTCAAATTTTACGATCAAGCCTTTATTGTTGGGGAAACAAGAGGCTATATGCTCTTGATGTATTACTGAAGCTGTAAATATAAGTATATTATGTACTGGCAAAATTAGTCTTGGCAGAGTATTAAGCTAGGTGGTTGACTTGGTTACCTATTGGACCTGATTATTGAATTACTTCAACCATCGTATTAGATTATCTTTGTTTCTAGAACTTCTGCTGATTATGTACAATTTATAGCCTGTGGAGTTGCACAAGCTTGAAGCTTCTAGGTTTGCTCCTTTCTGGAATGAAATTATAAAAAATCTGCGAGAGGAGGATTACATTACAAACCTGTAAGTTGCAGCTAACTTGGTTCAAAGTAACTATTTTAGTCTGACAAGTGCCTTTATTTTATGCCTATCATAGATTAGATGGGCCTGCCTCTTTACAGGGTGGTACAGGTTGAGGTCTTGCAAAGGCATTTGAAATATCCGGAGCCCTTATAAAATATAAATTTTACTGCCATAGAACTGAACCCTATTTGACGCTGTATTTTTTGGTTAAATTAGGAATGTCGATATGCTCTCTTTTATTTAAGATCTTTTTTCATTGTTTGGGTATACCTGCTACCATAATATTATCTCTCATCTCAAAACACAGTGAAATGGAGCTTCTTCATATGCCCAACAACTCCAATGAACTGCCAATAGTTCAGTGGCCCCTGTTTCTACTTGCCAGCAAGGTTTGTTACTTTAATAGCCCTGTTCTATCTTCTCCTTTGAAATCAGCCATCCTCTAATTATATTGGAAAAATTATTCTTTGTTTTGTTAGGTGTTTATCGCAAAAGATATTGCAGTGGATAGTGTCGAGTCCAAAACTTCCCAGGATGAACTGTGGTTTAAAATTACTAGAGATGAGTATATGCAATATGCTGTTGAAGAAGTTTTTTACAGCATCCGCTATATTCTGACCTCTATACTTGACAGTGAGGGGAGGAAATGGTAAGTTTCAAATCTTAACCCATCAAATTATTTATTTTTTTTATTATTATCTTTTTTTTTACATGTATTGTTTTCTTTTTAATACTTCCATTTCACATTTGTTGTTGCAATTAGGGTGGACTTGGTGTACAAGGGAATTGGGGATATTCTGGCAAAGAAAGAGGCATTAACCAACATTCATTTCAGCAAGCTTCAAAATGCTATATCTAGAGTCACAGCAATTACTGGCATTCTGGTGAATCCACTACCTTCTGTTGTTGTGTTATCTGTACTTCATGTTAATGTGTGGAGCCTACAATCATAAATTAATTAACTAGATAAAAAGAGATGATTCAATGTAATTGGTATATATTAAGCCTATCATTCAATATGGTATTGTGCACCCTTTCCACCCATCATTTGCCTAGATTGATAGAGGTGATTCGAAATGATTTCAGTCCACCATATTATGTTATTTTAAGTTGTTCTTTTAAATATAAATATAACAAAATTGTGAAAATATGCCTGTGTTTTGAAAATAATTATTGATTTACATTTTTGGCCTAACATATTTTGCGTTATTTTAAACCTTAGAAATTTTAAAATTATTGATCAACTTCTAAAATAAAATTATTAAGCTGTGATAGCTAACTCAATAATATGCTGGTGTATGTTTTTTAATATTTGTTTGTCTTTTCTTATCTTGTTCTACTTTTATTTCATTTTAACTCTCAACTTTTCCTTTCATTTTATGTAAATATTTTTCTTTAATAAATGAAAAATCCAGCCGGTGGTTTCCCATCGCATAATTAAAAAGATTGTCTATGCGATAATAGGCCATGATGCTTCAGCATCTGATTAAAAAGATCATTTTCTTTTTTTCTTATTCAGAAAAAGGATGAAACCCCTGATTTAAGATCTGGGGTAATCAAGGCTCTTCAAGATCTCCATGAAGTTGTTCACCTTGAAGTTCTTTCAATAGATATGAGGTTTCATTTCTGTCTACTCTGTTCTTAGCTCCTTAATGTTGAATGGCCATTTGATGATTTGATGTCTCAACTGAGCAGAATGTGTATCTTAAATATTTACAGTTGCAATGAAAGCTAACTTGCTTACCCAAATTCCAGCTTTAGTCTTATCATGTGCTCACCAGGTGTAAGTCTACAAGAAACATACAGATATAACAAAAAGGGAATTTCAATTTACAATAAAATGAAAAAGACAAATAATAGTTATCCTGCCTTATAATATCGCATGTTTTCATCCCTATTGACAGGTTAAAAGGAACAAAAATAAAAACATAACTGTATGATCATTTTGTTCATCTTGCCTTTATATATTTCAGAGAAAACCTTACGGATTGGGATGCAATTCGCCAATTAAGAGCCGACGGGAAGCTGTTTGCAAATTTTAATTGGCCGAAGGAGGCTCATTTGGTATAATTACAAAAATTTATGCAAGGCGATAGTTGTAGTTATGGATGTATAATTTGCTAAACTTGTTTGATTGGTGCAGATTGAAATGATCAAAAGGTTGCATTCTCTTCTCACTATCAAGGAATCAGCAGCCAGTGTTCCTAGGAACCTTGAAGCCAGGAGGAGGCTGCAGTTCTTCTCAAATTCTCTCTTCATGCGCATGCCTGCTGCCAGGCCTGTTTCTGAAATGTTGTCCTTTAGGTGTGGTTATAATTTTTGCTTTATTTTGCTGAATATCCTATAAAAGAATATATCGAAAGATTATGGTATTGATTCAATGAATTTTTTGAACTGCCCTATCCAAACTTCAATCAGAGTCCTAAGCATATATATAGTTATGTTAGTGTTAATTTTCCTTCTTCCGCTTGTCTTTTGGCTCTGTTTGATTTGTCTAAGTTCTTTACACATTTTGGCTTCTATTTCAGTGTCTTCACTCCATATTACTCCGAGACGGTACTTTATAGTCTAGCTGAACTCCAGAAGAAAAATGAGGATGGGATATCTATTTTGTTCTATCTTCAAAAAATATTTCCTGGTTTGTCTTTTCTTGATGGCATCTTGTGTGTTTAGATGATTAATGTAATTATTTCCTGTTTTTGTTGTACATGATAAATGGTCCATAGATTTGTGCCTCTCAAGTTTTTTTTTTCCTTAAAATTTATGTATCAACAAAATAATTTTCTTGGTTAATTGTGGTTAGATGAGTGGAAGAACTTTCTCTCTCGTATTGGAAGGGATGAAAACTCTCAAGATTCTGAACTCTTTGATAGTCCAAATGATATATTAGAACTTCGCTTTTGGGCATCATTTCGTGGTCAGACATTGGCAAGGACTGGTAAAAATTTTTCTCTCGTTTCTTTCATCTTTCCCAAGTAGAATTGAACATTTTAGTGTTGAATTTTTGTGCTATCACATCAATTGTTCTGCATTAGCTTTGTTCAAAGATAATAAAAGAAGCATTTGACCTAGGAAAAGTTGATGCTTTTGGGTGTCTGATGTTTTCTTTTGTTCTTTTGGGGATTGAAATCACTTTTAGTTTGAACCTAGGAAGGTTTGATGCCTTTGTGGTGTCCTTTTATTTATTATAATTATTTGTAGAGTGTTGAAAGCTTGAAATCACTTTCTTTCATCAGCTTTTATGTCTTACAATAGATAGAAGATGTATTTTTATAACCAAAAGTAAAATAAATATAATTAAAAGAAGATAAATACACTTTTACATGTGGTAGGGGAAATGGATTTTTAGAGGTCAATTTTAGATCTTATCTATATTGCATCCAGTTTCTCTTGGTATTGTAGCTTCCAACTTTTGTTCTCCATCTTGTCTGTCAAATTCTGTTCATTTGATAATTTCTTTATGTCCATTAGTGTCACTCAGCCACTGATGTGAAGTCTCTTACATTCTTTGTTGTGTGGCACAGTTTTACTCTAGATTCTTGTATGCCACTAACCTGACAAATATATTTCCTATGCCTTTTCAAATTGTAGTTCGGGGAATGATGTACTATAGGAAGGCACTGATGCTTCAGAGTTACCTAGAGAAGATCCAATCTGAAGGTGCCTACAAGAAAACTAGCTTAACATTTTTGAGATACAGCACAAATTGTTGTATGTCATCTTAACTTTCTAAAATGTACCAGGTCCTGAAGCAGCAGTGACTGGAAACGCTTCTACTGAAACACAGGGATTTGAGCTATCGCCGTATGCCCGTGCACAGGCTGACCTGAAGTTTACTTATGTTGTGACATGTCAGATATATGGAAAACAGAAGGCTGAAGGAAAGCCTGAAGCTGCTGACATTGCACTGCTGATGCAGAGGTGCTTTTCTGTTTACAAATTGTCAAAGCATTGGTTGTCATTTCATGATCTTGGCTTCATTTTTAGTGCATGATTCTACTTTGTGATCTTGGCTTCACTTTTATAGTGTATAATTTTACTTGGATGGTTTCAGGAATGAAGCTCTTAGGGTTGCCTTCATCGATGAGGTCGAGATCATTAAGAATGGTAAACCTATCACAACAGAGTATTACTCTAAGCTGGTAAAAGCTGATATCCATGGAAAAGATAAGGCAAGTTACTTCACTGTTTGGAGCACTACTCTTTTTCTTAACACTAACTCCAGGCATGACAATATTTGATGACACGTTTAATAGACTTAAAAAGTTAAAAGTAACTTAAAACCTTGATTGTTAATGACCTTACATATGAGTCATATAAAAATGAGCTTGGGACTGATAACATTAATCTATTTTGATTTTGGAGTGGCCATGCAGTTTCTAACAGCTGCTTATTTTACTTGTGATGCATGTTTTTATTGGTGACGTTACAACTGTTTTTATTTTTTTTTTTTTCAGGAAATATATTCCATAAAGCTGCCAGGCCAACCGAAGCTTGGTGAGGGTAAACCTGAAAATCAAAATCATGCAATAGTGTTTACTCGTGGAAATGCTGTCCAGACCATTGACATGAATCAGGTATGGCACATGCCGCCAATGCATTTGTTTCTTTACAATATGCTATCTAAACTTGTCCGTCTCTTAACTTACTGCACTTTCAATTGTGATGCTCCTTTAAATTGTTAAGGACAATTACTTTGAAGAAGCTCTCAAAATGAGGAATCTTCTAGAAGAGTTCCATGTGGATCATGGTAAGCATAAGGTCAGCATTCTTGGTGTCAGAGAACATGTCTTCACTGGAAGGTATTGGAGACAATTAGTAATGTCCTAGCATGGTTAATGTTAAACTCTCAATGGCTCAATTTGGATTTTTTTCTTGTCTTTTCAGTGTTTCATCTTTGGCTTCATTCATGTCGAACCAAGAAACAAGTTTTGTGACTCTAGGCCAGCGTGTTCTTTCCAATCCCTTGAAGTAAGTGTTTGACTCCTGGTCTTTGCTTATTAGTTATTAGGTTCCTTTATTTACTTTTTTTATAAAAATAATTCCTTTTGCAGGGTACGAATGCATTATGGACATCCTGATGTGTTTGATAGAGTTTTCCACATAACAAGAGGGGGGATAAGCAAGGCTTCTCGGATTATAAACATCAGTGAAGACATCTATGCTGGTAGGAGAAGTATCTTGGTCCTATTGTACTTTTGTGGTTGAGAACTTTCCTGTGCTAATATTCACGACTTATCTCTTCTTCAGGGTTCAATTCAACACTGCGCCAAGGGAACATCACTCATCATGAGTATATCCAGGTTTGTTTTGAACTTATATCGTCTTTTGTCAACTTTATAGTTTTGTAGCTCAAGGTGGTTTTTTTCAGGTGGGTAAGGGAAGAGATGTTGGCCTTAATCAGATTGCTCTGTTCGAAGGAAAAGTTGCAGGCGGTAATGGAGAGCAAGTGCTTAGCAGAGATGTGTATAGACTCGGTCAACTGTTTGACTTCTTCAGGATGATGTCTTTTTTTGTTACTACAGTTGGTTTCTATTTTGTTACCATGGTACGCTTATTAATGTGCATTGTCTTACATGTAACTTACAGGCTTAAATTGTTTGCTTGATATCTATGGTTGACATGCCCTCTGATTTTTGCAGCTGACAGTGTGGACAGTGTACATATTCCTCTATGGGAAGACATACTTGGTGAGTAAATCTCTCTCTAGTTCTCTTGATTGTTAGATTTATTGTTATTTTCTTTGCCCCAGAAAGTAAATGTGAAGTTCTATTTATGCAGGCCTTATCTGGCATTGGTGAATCAATTCAGAATAGGGCTAATATTTTAGGCAACACGTCCTTGAATGCTGCGCTGAACACACAGTTCCTTTTTCAAATTGGTGTATTCACTGCTGTTCCGATGATCCTGGGAGTCATCTTGGAGCAAGGTTTCCTCGCGGTAGTTTTCTCCTATATTTAGTTAATGGATTGCTGTTAGCTTCTTGTTAAGTGTTAACGCAAGGCCGATGAGAGCTTGTAGTCCTTTTTTTTATTTTTACAATGACATCTAATCTTATAATATTCTGTATAGGCTTTGGTAGGATTTACAACAATGCAGATGCAACTTTGCTCTGTATTCTTCACCTTTTCCTTAGGAACAAGGACCCACTACTTCGGTCGAACTATACTACATGGCGGTGCAAAGGTCAAGTCATGTTTCAATGTTGCTCAATACCCTTCAAAGATATCTGTGGAATGTCTAATCTGTTTTGTTGACCCTTTAAACAGTACCGTGCAACTGGAAGAGGCTTTGTTGTACGCCACATAAAATTTGCTGAGAACTACAGACTGTACTCTAGAAGTCATTTTGTGAAAGGGTATGGACTAAATTTTTTTCCTATGTCTACTTATCTGCATTGAATCTGTTCTTTTGCATATGCTGATGACTAGAGCATTTTTTCTACAGGATGGAGGTTATTCTACTATTGGTGATCTATCTTGCATATGGTTACAATGATGGCGGAGCAATTGGATACATCTTACTTTCTATCAGTAGTTGGTTCATGGGTTTATCCTGGCTGTTTGCTCCTTATCTCTTCAACCCCTCTGGATTTGAGTGGCAAAAGTCAGTACTTGATGGCTCTCGTGATGAATGTTATCAAATTAATTACTGTGCAACTAATGCTTATTCATGATATTAATACTATGCCTTGTCTTTACAGGACAGTAGAGGATTTCAGGGACTGGACAAACTGGCTGTTTTACAGAGGAGGCATTGGTGTCAAGGGAGAAGAGAGCTGGGAGGCATGGTGGGATGAAGAACTGGTATGTACTTACTTTGCAAAGGATAATATCCTTTTAACCGAATCTTTATCCAGTCAATGATATTAAATTTTTAATTATTCTTATTCTAGAATTAGTATACTTTGATCTGTTTTGTATGAGTTAGCAGTAGTGTTACTGGCTTTAATTCTAAGGCTTTTGGTTTGAGGTTAAGGACGTAGTGCTTAGGATTTAGGCTCCTACAATTTATAGTGTAGGCTTACTATTGTTCTTGTTGTTATTATTACTTCTATTATTTGGTATTATTTTTACTATGAGCACTATTAGTATTTATTATTATTACTATCTAGCTGGTTTCATGACTCAAGTTGGGTTTTAGCCTACCCTAACTTGTAGGACTAAAGCAGTTGCGGAGTCAGGAAATTTTATATGGGGTTCAAATCTTCAAATATTATTTCATATATGAAAATTTAATATTCATATTATGAATGTAAATTGTTGCTATGGGTTTCAACAATAGAGCATGTTATAATTTATGGGGTTTATATAAATATTAATTTTCTTGACTAATTATAAATATTACACAGAAAATACAATTTGCATGTATTTTTTTTAAAAAAAAATGGGGTACAATGTCCCCCATTTGTTATATGGGAAGGGATCACATGACAAATATTTATCTTGACAACCATGACAACAACTCATTAAAGGGTTAAAAAAAGAGTTGATACTCTTTACTTGTTTTGTTTGTCTTGGTTGCTATCTAATCAGATTTTCTTTGATTTTTGCATGCATAGTCTCGCTATCTAATCAGATTTTCTTTGCTTTTTGCATGTATAGTCTCATATTCACACTTTAAGGGGACGGATATTGGAGATTATTCTAAGTTTGAGATTTTTTATCTTCCAATATGGTATTGTCTACAAGTTGAATGTGAGCGGAAGTACGACGTCACTGACGGTATGATTAATTTTCTTTTATCAAATGAAGTTTAATCCTACATAACTAAGAACAAAACTATAAAAGACTTTCCTTAGTATAAGCGTCATGTTGTAACTCATTTTTCACTGGTGTGCTATTGATAAAATGATTTGTAGGTGTATGGTACTTCTTGGGCTGTTCTAGCTGTACTCTTGCTCCTTTTCTTGGTATGTGAATTGTATTCTTTTACTATTCTTATAGTGTCATTTTGTGGAAGCTAAAATTTGCATGACAATTATGTCTTCGTCAGGTATTTGGTTTAAATCCAAAAGCCATGGTGCACTTCCAGCTACTGCTTCGGCTTCTCAAAGCTTCTGTGTTCTTGCTTGTACTAGCTGCCATAGCTGTTGCAGTTGCAGCTACTTCTCTTTCGATTGTAGACCTTTTCGCATGCATTTTGGCATTCGTTCCTACTGGTTGGGGAATTCTTTCAGTAAGTTCCAACTCACTTTTTATTTAATCTTTTTTCCTTCTCATTGATAGTCCATTCCTAGCTATATATATGCATATATATGGCGTTGTTGCCTACCACCTCAAAAAAATATATGCATATATATGCCATTACTCCATAATTTAAAGTTACAATTGTTAGCATGTGTGCATATCGTGGATTGACTTCTTGGCTCTATTGTTCATGTGACTGCCTTGGAATATCCATCTTGATTTATCTCCCTAAAAAGGGATGATCATGCAAACTAATTTTACTATAATCAGCAATGTACAATTATTACTTTTGTGGAGGAAAAATTTTAAGTACAATGGCCCAGACCACATGGTAATCAGAAACAAAAATGCTCTACTTGAACCTGTCAATAATTTTGCCTCTTCATGCATGTTCATTCTCATATGTCTAGAAGTTCACCTTGAGCATTTAACCTGCAAAAATTGAATGTATTACATTCCACTTACTCAGATTGCAGTGGCATGTAAGCCTCTAGTGAAGAAAATTGGGTTGTGGCAGATGGTGCGTTCTCTTGCTCGACTATATGATGCAGCAATGGGGATGCTCATATTTGTACCTCTCGCCATATTTTCATGGTTCCCCTTCCTTTCTACTTTCCAAACCCGTCTACTGTTCAACCAAGCATTCAGCAGGGGTCTGGAGATCTCTCTTATCCTTGCTGGAAACAACCCTAACCCTGGCCTATGAAGCAGGCACGCTCTCCTGTATATATGTTCCTTTTTGTAGTTGTAGGTTTTGGCTATTTATGATGTATTTATTTGAGGCACTTGCTCTCTATATTGCATAGTTAGCTACTTTTAGATTATTTGCTAAGAGGTTGGACCCACCGTGCTAGTTTAAATTATTTGTTGAGCTTGTTTGGCAATTGGCACTAACATTGATTGCGTGTTATGTTCAGTGAAGTCACTTTATTTGCTCTTTTAAGGGTGATAAACAGGAAGTTAAATCTTATGTTGACTTCTCGGTTGAACACTCGAACGATTTGAAGTTTGTTCTTCATTACTCGTCACTACTTGAAAATACAAAATAGATAGTGATTCGTATAAACCTGAATTAAAGAACGCATCATGCGCAGAGCTAAAAAGAAAAGGGGGCCCCCTATTTTTCACCGTCGGGATCACTGTTATAAAAATCGGACCAGACTGGATGGTCTGACCAGAAAAAACTGCAACCGGACAGATTTCTGGTCTGAGCCATGAGCCAGTTAAAAGATCGCTTCTGCATGGAACCCAGAAAAAGAACTAGTTAATTGCACGGTTCACATGAAAAACTGGTTCTTATTCTTTACAAAAATCTAGTTTTTGATGTACTTTAATAGTGAGCTAAAATAGAAAAGATGGACATTAACGTTTTGCACGTGCACAATTCTTAAAGTATACAAAGAGTGGTTTATGTTAGAATTTTTTTTTTTTTATAAACTTTGCATATACGACCCCATAAGTCTGGATATCATGAAATATTTTATCATAGCTAGGAAGTAATTTTGAATATATTCAAAGCTGCATCTTCTTATATTGTTTTCGTTCACAACTCTCATCAAACTAATTTTGATTGAATCCATAATTATTTGAAATAAATTTAAATTCAAACAGTTAATAAAATAAGACCTTAGTATTTATTAAATAATAAAAAGTTTTGAGTTATTACATATTGTCTCTATTTAAAAAATTTGATAGTTAAAAATTAGCTGTTGGTCTAGTAGTTAATGACAACGCTCTTCATATGGGAGATTGGGGATTCGAAATCCGGATTGGAGGTTGTTTATAGATATCAAATTTTGAGTGTCTTAACCTTCTTTATATGAAAAAAATGATAGTTATTTAATTATAAACTAGCATTTTCATTTTATATGAACAACTCTAAAAATCTATATATGCATTTTATATTATATATATATATAGTGAGGCTATGGTACTATTAAAATAATACAAAGTGACTCATACTATAGTTCAATAACACCATTTTAAATATGTATGTGTAAATATTTACATATATTATACAAGTATACAACCGTTCGATAATAATCTTTATAGTTTTTGTTAGTGTGGAGGACTTTTAAATAATTAAACCGTTTGATACTAGTGACCGGTTCACTGACCCGAAACTTCACCTAATGTCCGGTCGGGACCCTAGTGACGCGGACGATCTGCGCCCACTTACAACGGCCGCTTCTCTTGAATCTCCTCCGCACTGGATCGCTGGCCGAGGCCGAATTAAGGCGCAGATCGTCCTAAATGCATCTCAGGTTCCCACCGCGGCACCTCCTTCCTCCCGCCATCACTCTCTTCCTCCTTCGCTCCCATCCCCTCCCCTGCTGCTCCCCTACCCAACCCCCGCATTCACTCTTTCGCCCTCCTTGCAGAGATCTCTCGTCCGGAAGGGGTTCCCAGACGACGGATCAGACAAAGAGAGGTAGATTGCCGCCCGACTTCTTCTGCTTAGATCACACTAGTAGTGCAGCTGATTTCGGTGAGGTTGTGCGGTTAGTCCGGGAAGACGGCGATGGACTGGAGGCGCAGTTGAATCAGATGGATTTGAGGGTTTCCCAATCTTATGTACTGAGGATCGTTTGTGCTCTGAATCAGGAACAGATCCCGGCATTGCGGTTCTTCAATTGGGCGGTGAGTTACCGCCCCAGTTTCGTGCCCAGTGCAAAGATCTACAATCAGATTGTGAATAACCTTGGGATGGTGAATGATTATGGCACCATGGTTAGTCTGTTGACCGAGCTCTCGCATAGAGGGTTCTGCCTGACCGAGAAGGCGTTTGAGTTTCTCACTCGGGATAATTCTGATAACCTCGCGAGTTCGGTTGACAGAGTTGTGGATGTTTTGAACGGTGTCAGATCATGTAGAGGGTCCGGGATCTTCTCTCTGATCAGGCATCTTTGTTCCGTGAATGCCTTTGATCTGGCAGTATCTGTCATGGAGAAAACCTCGAGAAAGACCCGGTACTACAATGCATTGATAGCTGCCAAGTGCAGAAACGGTGATTTTCAAGGAGCCCGGGACGTGCTCGATGAAATGCCACATTCAAATTGTGACCCGGATAGGAACTCTTTCAACTACATACTCAGCTGCCTCTTCAAGTACAACAGAGACAACGAGGCCTGCGGTATGTTGGAGATAATGGAGAGATCGGGTTTCGCACCGGATCCGTTAACCTACGAGTTGCTGGTATTCCACGCTTGTAACGCCGGAAGGATCGATCTGGCAATTCAATTCTTGGATAGGATGCTTCTGGAAGGCCTTAGGCCGCGGATTCAAACCCACGGTGCATTCATCAAGGGGTACTTTGCATTAGGGAGGGAAACCGATGCCTGTAAATATGTTCAAGATATGATTGTTCGAGATAAATTCTCGGTTAATGTCAATTATAGTATGTTAAGTAGTCTCTTCTGTAAAACGAAACGAGTGTCGGAGGCGGGTCGGGTTCTTTCTGAAATGATGGAGAAGGGTTTCAGACCCGCCCGGAATGTTTATGTTAGAGTTACAAAGATGTTGCTCAAGGCAGGCAGAGGGGACATGGCTTCACAACTGAAAAACATGTTTTTGAAATTTGAATCGTAGAATTGTTCACTGTTCACCTTGAAATGTTGATGTATTTGCACAATTTTGACCTTTGAGAAAGCACAAAAGAACATAAATTTTTGTGAGTTGTTCTTCTACGGATAATCATTCATTTTTAATCGAACGATTTAAATTTCATAGATCAAGTATCCTTCTATACTTGTATTCCAAAAATACATCGCGACTATCCGATTTAGACAAATGAACAGTCCATATTTATTCTAATCCATAGAAGAAATTACCAATTTGTGTTAGTGGTCAGGCCTATTTGAAAGTTTACAGTATGAGAGGTGCTCTTTAATCCGGCCCATTAATGTTGCTGCACCTTTAGTGGCCCGCATTCAAAGACCCACTAAAATGGAAGGGCAAATAACTATGTACATGACCTATTTTTGGTATAACAGAACTTTCGGAATCGGATGTCATTTTCTGAGTTTCGAATTTATGTAAAAGGGGATTTGAAATGTCATTATCTGATTTTTTGAACTATTAGTGTTCATTACAAAAATCTCTGTCTAAATCTAATAAAATTGTGGTCGTTACTATTGACATGTATATTGATGCGAATTTCCACCTGGTCCACATTATCCACATGTTGAGATTTTTTTCTAATTACCTTGTGATAAGTTTTTGTTCCAATAATGAATTTCCGTCATCTCTCGTACTTTTCTTTGCAGTTATCAAATTTGACGTTTATCAAAATTAGTACAGCTTTGAATCAAATTAGTGGACAAATCATAAACTAATTTTGAATATTTCTGTATATTCAGCAGTGACGCGTTAAAAGACTTCATCATTGACGAAAGTGGAATTTAGACTTCCTCCGTATAAATACCAAGTTTTGACTAAATTATATTAGTTCTTCTTAATTTGATACCATGGAATTTTCAAGTCCTGATGTATTGTTGAGGAATAGATACAACAATAAATGTGCTATTAAAAATTAATTAAAACATACAAATCGTTTTGTAATGACAATTTTATGCTGAATATAGTGTAGTTTCAGGATGTCTACTTAATTAAAAAAAAAATAGTGAATTTATAAACGAATGCAGGGATATATAATTGTCAACTGGCTTAAAATGCATCCCAATATCTCATCTTTTTCTACAGAAATAATTATAATTAGTAACATATATTCATGTCCGTAATACTGAAGTTAAATTTGATTTGATATTATATATTTTCAAGATATATAGTTGTCAAGTGATTCTATGGAAATATTGAGGAGTACAAAAATTTTTCATTTTTAGGGTTTTCTAAGTATTTGTTTTGAATTTTAGAAAAGAGCTCATAAATATTAATAAAATATTGATGTTTGTCCATGCTATTTTCAAAAATGCAAAACAAATAATAAGAAAACTTTAAAAAAGGAAAATTTTTGTATTCCCCAATATTTTTATATAAAGAATTTATTGAGTACCATAAATTGTGATTCCGGACACGATAACAACAATTTTGAGACGTTAGCATTTAGTATAATAGTCTAGCTCAACATGGAAAATACTTTGGAGCAAAATTTAATGGTTTTGTACTATAGACGTCCATTTAAAATATTTCATTATGGTCTGTTTTCTTTTATTTTTTGAGAGAAACATTATGGATTTATGGTCTTTCCTTTTTAATCAAAAGATATATTTAAACGTGTTGTCAGAAGTCAAAACCAAAATATTGGGCATCTGATAAAGTGAAAAGGCAGGCACTGCTAGCTAGTAGAAGAAGATATTATAGCTAATAATAAGTGTATAACCTTTCAAAAAGCACAGATTAATTAGGTGCTAGCTAGCTAGGTTCAAAAAGTAAAAAATGAGAGACATGTAGGGAGATAAACAGATGGGTTTATGGATGGATAATATCTTAACTTGTCAAGTATAGTAGGCAGATTGGGCAAAACTAATACAAGGCTGAGGTGAGGTTGAGATTTCCTGGCTGAGCAGTGAGCAGTGAGCACTCCCCTCCTAGGCTAGGCTCCTCCAGCTGGCTCTGCAGAGTGCAGATTAAAGCCGAAAACATGGACTGCTTTCTAGATTTGCGTTTTCAATTTGACTCGGTGAAGTTGAGATTTTCTGTCCCATTTTCACTCCTTTCCTTTTTGCCCTATCAATAACAATAGATATCATTGCTTACTGCTTACAAGTTCATAACATGTTGTGTTTGAGAGATGGGGGTACAGGAGATCTGAGTGGATTGGTCCCAAACCCAAAGCATAGGCATAGCAATGAGAAGAGGAGGAGGAGCCCACGATATCTTTTTCATGGCTGAGACCTCCCTTGATAGCGAGGACTCCTCCTCTGTGGTGGTTCTATAGCTCACGGGACATATGTCGTCCCCCATCATTTCTCAATTCTCACGGATGTGTCACAAGTCACAACTGCGCGTTTATCATTGGCTCACAAGATATTTTAGTAGGCAGGCTCAGGCACCAAACATATATTATTATGCCAAAAACAAATATAATTGGATATCAGGATGTGACTTCAGAGTTCAGAACCTTTATATTTATGAGGTTATGCTAATCTCACTTCAATTCAAAGTTTCAAACCCAAAAAAAAGAGGAAATTAGAAACTGTGTAAAAAATTAAGAATGGACAAACGTTGGCTCTCTGAAATTAGGGGTGGGCGGAGGATTGGGACCCAGGGGTCGGCTACTGGCTTCACGTTATGAAATAGAAAATAATTGCACAGACAATCAGAGAGGGGATTACGTGGTGGGAAGAGGAGAGGCGGTGAGTGATTGGTTGGCTCCTCTCCACGCCAAGAAAACCTCCCCTTCCTTCTTCTTCTAGGTTTTTTTCTTTTGTTTTTTTTAAAAAAAGAAACCTTCTTCTTCTAGTTCTACTGGATATATCTGGGGTGGGTCCCTGGCTGGATTATTTGATTGGGGTCTTCAACTCTTCATCTAACAATTTTGGAAATTTTGTTAAGAGCAGTAGGTAGTATCCACCATTTTTACTTAGCCACTGATCTACCGTATTTTTAATAAAAAAAATAGATATAATTTTCCAGTGAACAAATATACTACAATTTCCCGTGAACAAATATATAACAATTTTCAGTGAACATTTATGCAACTGTGGTAAGCACATGAGTACATGTGGTGTGTCAGAATTATGAGAGGGGTGAATAAGTTACCTACTTTATAGGAATGAACTCTACGTGTCTCTCTTTTTTGTTAACAAGTCTAGAGATGTTATTGTGTGGCTGATAATGGTTGTTGGTTGTCTCGGGCAAGTTCATGACCTGGGACTGCTGGGGGAATATGCTATGCCAATTTTGGAAATTAAAGAGGAAGTAAATGAAAACTACATGTTGCTGTTTTTTGATGAATTGTTGTTCTGAAAGCAAGATGAGTGTGCAAGTGTGTTTTGAGTTTTGACTCTTCAAAGTTTAACAATACTAGAGCTGCAACTCGGGCTTCGCCCCAAATATGATATCAAATAAATAATAAAACTTATAAATTTAAAATACTTTTTTTTTAAAAAAAAATGAACAAAATTTTAAATTTTTATGTGAATAATAATTAATAATACAATAATTTATAAATACGGGCCTGATAATTGCACCCCTTAAAAATCTCTCTTAACTGCACCCCAATATAATTTTACATTTCCTATATGATAACAAAAAAAGTGGTTATACTAATACGCAAAAGTGTTTATACTAACCACTAATATAGTTTATCAAATAACTAAACGTGTATCAAAGAGCCGGAGCAATGAAGGTGCGACCGGAGATGGTGGCAGAGGTGTGGCCGGAGGGGGCGGAGGTGCGGCCGAGGGGTGGTGGAGGTCCGGCAGAGAGGGTGGAGTTGGGTGGATGTGATATGGTGGTGGGAAAGAAATCAATGGAGGAAGAAGAATGAAATAATAAGAATGGGGTGCAAATAAGGGATGTAGTTAAGGGGGATAAGAATAATTTCTCTTATAAATAATAGCGCATAAATATTGGACCATTTTAAAGTTTAATTTTATCTTAGATATATCACATTCATCTTAATTATTAAATGGGGAGAGAATACATATAAACCATTGGATCAAAGTAGATGAAAAGTTTTAAACAAAATCAATGGTTAATAATATTGATGATGTGGCATCGTTAACGTATTTGGAGAGCTACCCTCTTTCTAGAGTATAGATTATCTGCCATTTAATAGAATTATGATACACATGTCATCATGGTCGTTTGAATTAATTGCTTGACAACCATGCAGATGTGACAATAAACTGAGATTGTACCACTTAATTAATTATTTTCTTAATGTAACCGATTCTTATAATTATTTGAAATAATAAAACTCTGTTGGAAGATTATATTTCTAATTTTCATATGGTAATTTTCAAAATTCTCTTTTGATGGAAGAATGTATTGGACATTGTTAAATTTATAATAGAAATATCAGCTATGTTATATATCTCTTTTCACGGTTAAAACTTCTGCTATTTTTTCCTATCTCGATCACCATAGATCATTTATAAATTTCAGTCATTTGAAAAGGTTGTTTATGCGTTCACGTTTATAACGAAATTTAATGCGTCTGTCCCTACTTTACTTTGTATATGTTTTTTACAAGTAAAAATATATATAGCCTTTTGCCATCTTGACAACAAGAAAAAGGAAGAAGTTTTAAGAGTTTTGACTTTCGACTCATCAGAGTCAGACGCATGATCCATAATATAATTATGTTTTTTTTTTTCTTGCATGGTCGTCTAAATAATTTTGACAGCCATGATACATTATTTGTTTTAAGTTCATAAAAAAAAAAGTCACATGTTTTTCACACAATCTACATGTAGATAATGAACTTGAAATTATTGTTCAGGAGTATTTGTCTTTTTCACACAATGAATTTCTTTTCCAATTTCCACCGCTTATCATGTATAAACTTTACATTTGAAACGAGTTTATTTCTTCTTAACTAGAGGAGGAAGTGGTTGTTTGTGTGTTTCTTGCTCCCCCATTCATTACAAAAATTTTGTTTTAAGTTTCAATATACAGTTCTCTCCTTATATTATTGAAATACTTTTAATTATACTATTTTATTGTAATAAAAAGTACCAGTTTTAAATGATGATTTGAGTATGAACATGCTAAACATGATTTAGTATATATATACTCGCAAAATAAATATTAAAATCAACAAATTAGTTACTAACAGCAAAAAAAATAATTATCAAATAATGATGATTGTATATACTAAATTTATTTAATTTAATTAAATAAAGTATTTCTGTATTAAAAGTACAAAACATTCTTCCCCTCCTTTGTGGCCATTAATTTATGGCTCTCGTAATATCACAAAAATCTGATCAATTCTGAATCATTCTATATGGCCTACAATGCAAGTATTAAAAAAATGTAAACACTTCCTTTGAAGCAATTTGGGGGAATGAAATGACGTGTTGATATCCGAGTGGTTTTGTTTGTATAAGCTGCTGCCTTGTAGCGGATGATATATCATATATCAATCAGAGATATATTTGCTTGAAAGGTGAGTTGTGTTTAGGGGCTATGCCGTGGCAAAGATGGAGCTAAAGTCAGTCCAAGGCACCTACAGCGCCTGATTTTTTGAAGAATATCTCCTCCACCAACAATCCCCAAAATTCAACCTAATTTATTGCCAATTAACGACAGTAACCTTATTATACTCATTATCTCATTTGTATCCTTTTCTTCTCTAGACCTCACAATTATTTTATTTACATAATTTATCTCAAAAAAACACTTAGTTACTCTCAGAAAAGATAACGAGTTGAAAATATATATTGTAGAGACCTTCTGAAAATATTTTGTTGTCTTCTTTTATCGCAAGCTCGTTTTGAGTATACACAAGAACTTCACAATCTGTAGATACTATACAAATAAAAAACTGAATTATTAATTATTGTAAATTGCATTGTAACATATTAAAAAAATAAAAAAATTAACAATTTAACATACATCCAATAGTTTATAATTTTAGTAGAAATTTGGTATGTTAGACACTAGTAAGGCTTATTCAAGTAATCACTTGTTAAGAGCTAACTATCAATAATAAGATAATAGATAGTGATATAAAAAAGTGTAAAGGACTACAGAGTAAATTACCCAATCCCCAACCGAAACAGATCCACAATATTATGGGTACAGAAGCAAAAAACCCACGAGAGAATCCTGGCCACAAGAAAAACCCCGCACTAATATTATATTTCAACGCAAAGAAAGTCCCAGTGAGTCACCAAGCAAATTCATTCATTCAATTCACCTCCATCACATTCCCCTAACGTACTGCATCGTGCAGTTCACGACCACAGCCATTGGATTGTCTCGCGATTCGTGTCGGATCGAATCTCGAGACAATCCAACGGCTGCTGCTGTGATGCTGTGAACTGCACGATGCAGTACGTTGGAGGATAAGTGCTCACCCCCCACAGGCCACAAGAAAGAAAGAAAGAAGGACGGCAATAAAAAAAAAAAAAGGCCCCGACACAGCGACAAGACACGTGTCTGAGGGGTGGGTCCGGGGCAGCACCAGCCACAAATCTCCAGCGCCTTCTCGATGTTTCCAGTTTCCACCCCCACAGCCCACCCAAACAACAAAAATAAGAAAAATAAGAAAAATCTGCCCTGCCTCCAACTCCAGCTCCAACGTGGCAGCTCTCGCTTGCTCTTTTCCTCCCCCCTTCATATCTGCCCTCCCCATTCTCAGCCTCTCGTTTTAACCTCCAACGCTTTTCTTAATCTCTGTTTCTCTACAGTCTATAGAGCGCTGCAGGCCTGGAGCTGCTTCATTGGTGTGAAATCACTCCGACAGATATTTTATTTCTTTCTTTCCTTCTGATTTTGTTTATTATTATTATCCGGGGAAGGTGAAGGAAGGACCCGGAATTTTCTAGAAACTACTCCTAAACTACGAATTCAGACCAGGTACTTGCTTGGTTTTATTTGATTTCAATATTTCTCTGATTTTTGCACAAATTCAGTTAGATCTCGACTGCTTGGGATGGAGGAGGGGGACTTTGTTGAAGAGTTTTTTTCAATTTGGCAGGATTTTGGGAGAATTCGACTTCTTTATGCGGATTGAGGACGAGCTGAGCACCAATCTGTTCGAGAAGGCTGCGTTCGAGGCAGACGAGCTCGCAATTGACACGACTGGGAGCGTCTCTGCCTCTTGCTTTGACTGGAGGAGGAATATCGGAAGGCTGAGGGAGTTATAGCACTCAATTTCTTAATTTGGTTAAGTTCTGTTGCGGTTTCCGGAAATAGCGATCCATGGCTCCCCCGGAATTGGGAATTGAGGTAAATTGGGTTCAGTTTGTTTCAGTGTTCTTCTAGAGATTTAAATCTAATTACTAACAAGTAGTATTAAATCAGGGTTTGGTTCTTAATATTTGGTTCAAAATCAACTCTAAATTGTTGTTTGTTTTTCTCAGGGGAAAGGGGTAATATGTGATGGGCTGAATCAAACTTGTGCAGATGGTGATTCCTATGCAAATGAAATGGTTCCCAAGGTACAACACTTCTAATTCATAATTCGATATTATATATCTTGTATATGGAATTGAAAAAAACTTGGTACTGCAACAAGCAATCTGTGTCTACTCAAGGCATATATTTAGAATTACACAATAAACCCTGTGAATATGTTGTTTTATGATTAGGTAAGGAAACCATACACAATAACCAAACAAAGAGAGAAGTGGACTGAGGAGGAGCACCAGAAGTTTCTGGAAGCTCTTCAGCTGTATGGGCGTGCTTGGCGACGCATAGAAGGTTAGACGGACCATTTCTTAAGAAATTTGAAGTTTTGAACACACTTGTTTAGTTTGATACATTAATGGTAATCACATGGTGGTGAAGTAAGTAAATTTGACTTATTAACTTTTTTGTTATTTTTTATTATTTTGTGGCAGAACATATAGGCACTAAGACTACAGTGCAAATTCGGAGCCATGCCCAGAAGTTTTTCTCCAAGGTCTTAATCACTTTCATGCAGTCTAGTTGTCTATTATTGTAAATTTATTGTACTGGTGCCAGAATCTGAATTAGAATTTGGATGCACCAATGTTCCTAATGGTTAAAGTTAAGTGGAACCAAATAATTTAGTTGTCTATTAATGATTAATGTAATAAAAATTACTAGCAAATGGATTCTATAATATAATAAACACATATTTCATATCATTGTTGTTTTCTAGTTGAAGAAATCTGATAACATGTCTGTTTCATCTCCAGGTTACAAAAGAATCACCTAACAGTGGAACAAGCATTGAAATTCCTCCTCCAAGACCAAAGAGAAAACCAATGCATCCATATCCACGCAAACTTGGAAACCAAAAAAATGAGCATTCCCCAGTTTCAAAGCAAGTGGAGAAGCCCCTCCTGCAGGTTACGCCGGTGACTGAAGAAAGGACAGGGTCCCCAACTTCAGTTTTATCTAGTATTGGATCTGAGAACTCTGACCAGATTTTATGTAAATCTCCTGATGAATCATCTGGTTCTGGACCAGATGACCTAGACAGCAGAAGTCAATCACCCAGTGCAACATCAGAAGAAAAGCAGAGCTGCACTGATCCAGATACGCCGGTCATGGTTAGTCTGATACAAAGTCATCAATTGGTTTCTCATTAACATCTCAAAGTGAACATCATATTAATTGAATATTCTTTCAGGAATCTGATCAGGACACCCAAGCACCATCTATTAAGCTCTTTGGTAAGACAGTTGTGTTATCCGAGTTAAAGAATTGTGCTCCTTCAAATGAAAGCATGAAAAACCTAAATGAAAGTGTAGAAAATGTAAAGGAAACAGTGGCATCGGATATTATGCAATATCAGGAACAATGGCCAGGTGCAGTTAATCCACTTGTTTACTATGTGCCATATACTGGAGATGGAACAAACGGAACTACTTTGATGGGTCCTGTGCCTTGGTGGTCTCTTTATGGTAGTTGGTCTTTTCCATTTGTCAATCCAATAACTGGGAATTTGGGACAACAGCAGGAACATGAGAAGGAAAGCTCTTCGACTGGTTCTGTTACTCATGCGAGCAAAGTTGTCACAGAGACCTTCAAGACGGGGGAGAAGGAAGAAAATGTTTCTACCAGTTCAAACAAAAGGAAAGAGCATAAACATGTTAGAGGCTTTGTTCCTTACAAAAGACACAAGTTGGAAACTGGCAAAGAAGAGGTACCACAGAGTTTATGATTTGCGATATGTATTTTTTCTGTCAGATGTCAAGAACACATAATTCTTTTTCTTTTTGTATTCTTTAAGAGTTTATCTGGTTACTCATAAGTTGATGCCAGTCTCCTAGAGGGTGCAACTCGGGGAGAAGTCAGGTATGTAGATTAGTGGAGTCCTAATAGGTTAATCTAGTCTAGGGCAATTTGACACAAAATTAGATTAACCCTGCTAAGAGGAGAAGTGTTGACAAATCAAATGTAAAGGACCAGTTGGAGTTTCATTAGTTTCAATTTTCAAACAATTGTTGCTAATGCTAATGCATTATATTTTGAAGATTATTACTGCAATAATATTGTTTCAAAATACGTTTTTCTTACAATCATTGTTTATGCTGTTTTACATATGTTCAGTTGTAAAGGCAGATTAGGTTAGGGCTCATTTGAGAACAGCTGTAAATGTAAGCTTCTTGTTTGTAAGTGGAAAAAGATAACTGTGAAATAAGTAGATAAGAAAAAAAAAATATCTTCGAAGCCCAATTTATAGCTGTTCTTACACGTCTATCATGGGCTCTCCAGAATATATAACTTTAAAGAACTCAATTCCCAATTTAAAATGGTGAAGAGCCAACTAGTATTGCAATGGCCTTCGCTTGGCTCGTTGAGGCACTCTTGATCTTGGTTTACAAATTTCCACAAAGATGACTCGGCCATCCAAGAACTATTATAAGAAAAAATTCAATGAAAAAAGGTTCAGAATCTTGCAGTACAGTAGGAAAGGGCAAAAGGAAAGACCTTTTGATTGGAAGTGAAGATGCATACTGAGTAACTTAACGGACTAAGCACTCATGAACAAACGTAAAGTAAAATTGCAATTGTGTTTCTGGGCCAACCCTATGGCCTTTCACTGGATTTGGTTTAGAGGGTTTTCTTTAATTTTTCTATTAATTAAAACGGGCCAATGTCATTATTTGTTCTTTTTTTTTTTTAAAAAAAAAGTGCAATTCATAACGAATTATAAAAAACCTCAGTTTGTAGTTTTCATCTGTCTTTCTGTCCTGGTATGCTGTTACGATGAACTAGCTAATTGAAAACAGTGCTCTCACTTGTTCAAAGATAGATGCAATTTGTCACAAAAGGAACTCGGTAAACCGTTGCCTTTGTTAGGTGTTATATACACAGACTCTGCCATCAAAAAGGCTCTAAGATTTGGGAAAGCTAGTAGAAAAATGCAATCAGTAAATGGAAGGAAGAGTCATACCTTGCCATGCATCCCTTCAATGGCCTTTTTGGATTCATCTTCAGTGGAATATCGAAGGAATGCATATCCTCTAGGTCTATTCGCTATTCTATCCATTACTAGGTTGACTGCATGAATTGACATTTGTGGGATTCTTTGGTATAATTGAGATGATTTTCTATTTTTAATTCCGTAATTGCTGAGTAACAACAAACAAAAGTCAAGCGTAGCTAAAGCTAACCTTCTACAAGCTGACCATATTGTTCAAACGCATTTCTGAGGCCTTCTTCATTTGTACGGAAAGAAAGACCTGAAACAACCAAACATCAGTACTGCACAGGCGTATTTTATTAAGTACTCAACCAGAATAATG
Source organism: Cyperus esculentus (assembly GCA_030179965.1). Taxonomy (NCBI): domain Eukaryota; kingdom Viridiplantae; phylum Streptophyta; class Magnoliopsida; order Poales; family Cyperaceae; genus Cyperus; species Cyperus esculentus. The sequence goes on along the minus strand of JASGLE010000007.1, from coordinate 443,925 downwards.
AATAATGATATTGCAATTACCATTTAAATTCACTCACTCCCATTAAATGCAAGCTAGGAAATAGAATAAGAGTTCCTAATTTGTTTTGCATATGATTAACAAGGCCCTATTGAATTTCACATAAGATTATGAACCAATCAAGCACCATGACATATACAATCTGTTCATTTCAAGAGAAGAAGGTTTGTTCAGTACCACTGACATAAAGCTTGGTGGGGTCAATCGGTTCACTTTCTGCATCCGACGGAAGGCATGCCGCAACAAACCCACATCTTCTAAGAGCTAGATGGTAGCATGAAGTCCCAAGAGCTCGACCGCACAAGCTCGGATGAACTCGGCAATTGAGCTGAAAGGAGCAGTTGGAAGGCAGAGAGGCCCTCTTCTCTATCCTCGAGAAGGGAGCAGGAATGGAAGTAACAACAGGGCAGGAAACTACTGCCATTGTCACCATTTGAACCAACAAACACCAATTTTCAGACTCAACTATAATCCCAAAACAATACACAGAAATTCACAATTCCAAATTAGTTAGAGGAGATATTAGAAATTAGTTGGAACTAATTTGGGCCTCAGCTCGAAGGTCCTCAAATAAAACCCGCTCGCTGTCATTGAAAAGGAAGTAGAAAGTATATATGCAAAATTAGAAGAGTCAGAAGATTATACCTCTGCGAAGGGATGATAAGATGGTCGAGAACAGTGGCGATTTGCAGGAGGGAGGGGAACTGAGACGGAGACGAGGCCCCGACGGAGGAGAAGGGCGTGGGCTACTTTGGGCTCTGGCTTCTGGGCCGCTGGGTGCACTCAGGAGTCAGGAGAGCGTGGGTCCTGGTAGGTTTGATGTTGAAGACATAAGATTAACCGTGGCACCGCCTGCTGTGATCATTGTATTTCAGTCTTTGTACCACGGACACTTTTAGAACCAACCTAGCATACGTGGTAGTTCAATCTTTGTTTATAGACAACTATTATGGACAACTATTTTGTATGATAGCCACATACAAAAAAAATTGAGGACATAATCCAGTCAGAGCTGCTGCCTGCGAATGATCTGGCATCATGCATATGCATGCTCATATGCCAGACTTTCCTCTTCCCACAAACCAATGCCGCTGTCCCCATAAAGTTATTCGAATATGTTGATAATGTTGAGAAAATGAGGGGTTACTACTAGGGCGAAGCAGTACATGCATACCTGCACGAAGGCCTGATGGATGCTTCCACAGACCTCTACTTGAAGAAGAGTCAAATTTCCTTATAGGGCTGCGCATATGTTCTACAGGTGAGTCTTATGTGAATAATATACAATGATAAAATTTGGTCTCATCCACGAACAGTACATTGCTTACTTAATTTTGATTATTATATATTTGTTTTAGGTTTATTTATTGTAGCAGTGCAAGATGCCAGGCCTGATAACAAACTTTAGAGCATTTCTAAGGTTGGTAAAAGTTGTGCACATAATCAATTATTACATAATGTCAAACAGAAATTTTTTAATGACAACTCCTGTGTAAATCAAAGTTTCACAACTTAAAAGCATATACCATCAACTCCAACTCAAACATGAATTTTTTAATGACAGGCCATTGTAATAAAATCGGTCATTGTGCTGTAGGTTTTTTTTTTTTTTTTTTTGTGGTAGCACACTGAGAACCACATCTGTGAATCATTGAATTTCCATCGATCCCATGTCATGAGCTACATCGAATTGGTTTTAAACGTTTGTGTGTTAAACTTGTTGGTTCATGATACATCTTACACATGATAAGACCGAAATTATGAAATTCATTAGTTATAAACATCAACCTGGCAATCTGGCAAGTATTGCTGGTATATACATCCTTACTAATAATAAAAGCATATTGGAAAAAATGACATGAAAAGGCTATCCACCCACATGAGCCGTTGATCATTTTCTTGAATAGATCAGAACTGTTGATTTACGTTAATGTCTGTTGACGTTAATGTCTCAGCCCATATCAATTTTCTCAATGTAAGGCCCATTACATATTATCTTAAAAAAATTATCACAAGAAATAACAATTTCAATCCAAAGCAAGGCGTGTGCTCTTTACTAGTGGCTTCAAAAACTTGTCAGTACCAACTCTTCATAGAGCCCATAATTAAGATCTCTAAGTCCTATTTTGAAAGCTACTATTAAATCTAGCAACTTCCAAATTTATGAGTAGATATATAATTTTGTTGAAATACACTTACTGTGGTTGCTCGATCATAAAAGTTTTGACTTCAGATGGATCCCAAGTAGTCAAGTCACCATGAGAAGTCATTTCTTTCCACCTAAAATAAAATGATAGAATAACATCTTCCATAGTTCTGTACAACATGAGGGTGATTTTACTTTGTTCAATTTCACTTGCGCGTTTCATAAAATAATATAAAATGAACAGATGAAATCTTTTTGTGCATCTCTGGGGAGGTATACAACCATGAATTTCTCGATTAGCTTGCCAATAGATATAGCTGAGATTGCATTATGATAAATGTTATAATCAAATGTACATTTGCAACCATCTTATTAATAAAATACATCATAAACAGATAGGAAAGATAAACTGTAAAAATGTCAAAATATATGACCTTAGAACACATCAATCAAAGCAGAAGATCCAATCAGGCTTTATCTTCATTACACAAAATCTCCTATAGTATGCATACAAATGTATCAACAACAACTTAGAAGGTATGATGAAACTTAGCAATAATAGTCAAATTAGACACAGAAATATTAAGAATTCAAAATAATATGAGCCTGACTGTGAGACGAAAGTGCGCCATAGTGTTCCGGGAGTCCCGTCCGGCTGTCCCTACCAATCTACCATATTGGATAGTAACAAAGAGAGTTTAGAAATGAGACTGTATTATTGATCTTCTTTTTTGTTTATTTGGTTGTGTGGGGCTGGTGGAAAAATGTTTTACCCTTTCAGTTTAGTGCTGCATCGGAGAAAAGAAGAAATGCATCTTTTGGCTGGGCCACTGAGGGAAGAGACGCAATTAAGCCCAAAATACTGTACACTCTGTTGTTTTAGCGATCAGATGTAAACCATAAATTATTTGATCCAAGAGGACTTAAATTAAAAAGGGGTGACGTGGCCCCCTAGAAAAGCTCTTTTTTTCCTTTCCAAAATTATATAATAACAGTGATAATGTGGATTCAGCGATGAAGTTGTGAGATACTTAAATTAGGCCAGGATTCATAACTCAAAGCCTATATTAGTTATGACCAAATTAGTATGGCATCAAGCCTATATTAATTATATCCGATACAATTAAGCTCAAAGCCTAGATCAATATATGGGTAATTAATGGATCATAAATGTTTTAAAGGCCCAAACTAATTACGGAATATGATAAAAGTTAGATCCATATATGATTTGATAAATGCAAATGATCATATGTCAGTTATATGTGATTGCCACCGGAAGAAGCATGAAAAAAAAAATAATAACCGGTTGCATGCACGATCTCATGATATTACTTCCACGTCGTTGCCCATGTTCACCTTGACAATCAAGGCATACACCCCTATATAAGCCTTACATTTTTACAAGGCTAGTACACATAGTGATACATACATAGCGATACACACATAAACGAGACAGACAGATAGAGACATACTGAATTGCTGCGAAAATAAAAAGAGAAGTATTTGTGCTGTGTGCAGTTAAGGGAGAGGAAAAGAAACAGAGAGCCAAATACAAGATAGTTTGATCATAATCTCATCCGGCCATCTTCTTTTCTTTTCTCTTCTTTTTATTTTTCTTGCGATCGGTGTTACCGTCGTGTCGAGAGATGACAACAGTTGTCCTTGTCATACTCTTATGACACATATCTTGCGATCGGTGTTACTGTCGCGTTGAGAGATGACAACGGTTGTCCTTGTTATACTCTTGTGACATATATTTTGCGGTCGGTGTTACCGTCGCGTCGAGAGATGACAACGGTTGTCCTTGTCATGCTCTTATGACATATATTTTGTGATCGGTATTATAGTCGCGTCGAGAGATGACAACGGCTGTCCTTGTCATACTCTTATGACACATATTCCGCTGTCTGTTTTACCGTCGCGTTGAGAGATGACAATTGTCATGCTTCTATAGAAAAATATGTATTCTTGGAATATTTAGGCTTATGCCTACATATTTTTGGAGTATATTGGATCCAAATCCACTATATTATTGATTTTGGCAAAGGGAAATAATATCCTTGCGCCATGATAAAAGTTCATAATCAAATATTGATCATCTTCCTTGGAATATTTAGGCTTTATGCCTTAATATTCTTGCTATAATTCCATTTTGGAATATATTGGACTTAAATCCTCTATATTCTTGCCAAAATCATTTAAACATATATACGGTTATATATGTAGATGATTATATACATGAGCCTTTACATGAGTGCTTTTATAAAATTTAATCACGGAACATAATGATATATAAAAAAAAACGGTTATAGGAACAAAGAAATTCCCTTGTCTTTTGCAATGAGATAAATGAGACAGTCACATATCACTAATATGTTTTGTAAAATAAGAGATACTGCACAGAGATTATCAATACTGTCAGAGTAATAAGTTCAGTTTATAAAATCTGTTTCACAGCGAAATTTGTGATACATGTATCATGTTCTCAAAGATACACTTTGGGCCAAATGAATAAACAATAAAAATAACACTCGACATGAACTTCAAAATTAAACCGTACCAGTTGGTCGGCTCACTCCAAACCCCCATGAGGAAAGGCTCATTAATCCATTCGCTTATTATTAGATTTGCAAAGTCCGAATATAACGCATATCACTTGGTCAACACCGAACTTGATATTTGCCATGCTGCACCTCTCTACGTGAATCAAATATTAAAAATAATAAAATAATATAAATTCCAACGATGATATAAGATGAATAAATTGGAGATCAATTTTTTGTGACACTGAATTAATTAAGTCATATTAAATTAATCTCATTTTCAAATAGATTATTCATGTTAAACTAATCTCACATTCAATTTGGTTAGTCATGATAGACTAATTTCATGTCTAAATTGTTAGTCATGATAAACTAGTCTCACATTCAAATTGATTAGTCATGATAACTAATCTCATGTTCAATATTCAAAGATTGGCCTACCTCCGTTGAGTCATTAGTGCGGTCTTGAACCATATGAATCATAATAAAAATTGACATAAAAATATATCGATATTGATCCGGTCAATCATAAGTGCTCGATCAATTTGTCAAATCCGAAATACATATGTGCGCCATACATATATTAAGTCTCTTAATCGGAGATTTCTAAAATAATTTAGGGTAATTAATGACAGGGGCTTGCGCCTGTCGGAAGAATACGAACCCCATATCAAATAAAATCCTTATAAAAGGATGTATTTGGAAGGATCACAGAAAGACGTTTTTAGATATACGTTTCAATAAAAAAAAGTCCGTACATGTTCAACTTTCTCAAGTTGGGATGAGATTCGCAAAGTAAGCTTTTAATTAATTTCTCACAAATTAATTTCTACATAATTTCTAGTATATTTCTAATCAGTTTTGGAAGAGACTAATAGTACCCTAAACTAAATCCCCCAAGAAAATCTCCCAAACTAACTTTCCATTTTTGGCAAAAATGTGCATCCCAAACTTGCCAAAAACAGTAAAAACACGTTGCCAGCTTGTCCCAGCGCGCACGACCCACTTGCACCGAAGCATGCGACCCACTTGCAGGCCCAAATAAGCACTCATCATTTTCCCCGAAAGTGTTTATTTGTATTTGAAAAGTGCTTACATACACCTAAAAAGTGTTTATATACATTTGTAAAGTGTTTATATATAATTTAAAGTTCATTTATTGACAGGCCAATTTGGCCCAAATTGCGCGACTTTTTGCTAGATGGCAGGTTCTCAGCGGCGCGTTGACATGGCCACAGAATCGCTCACCATTTTCCCCCCGAAAGTGTTTATATAGCTTTGAAAAGTGTTTACATAAAACTAAAAAGTGTTTATGTACAATTAAAACATGTTTATGTACGATTGAAAAGTGCTTACATAAACCTGAACAGTGTTTATATAGCTTTGAAAAGTGTTTACGTAAAACTTAAAAGTGTTTATGTACAATTGACAAGTGCTTACATAAACTTGAAAAGTGTTTATATAACTTTGAAAAGTGCTTACATAAACCTAAAAAGTGTTTATGTACGATTAAAAAGTGTTTATGTACGATTGAAAAGTGTTTATATTGCTTTGAAAAGTATTTACATAAACCTAAAAAGTGTTTATGTATGATTGAAAAGTGTTTTCTTAGAAAAATGCTTAGACGAGTATAAGTGTTTATATTGCTCATCGGAGGCGACGGAGGGATCGCGACCGTCGGAGTCGACGGAGGGATCGCGACCGTCGGAGTCGACGGAGGGATCGCGACCGTCGGAGTCGACGGAGGGATCGCGACCGTCGGAGTCGACGGAGGGATCGCGACCGTCGGAGTCGACGGAGGGATCGCGACCGTCGGAGTCGAGGGAGGGATCGCGACCGTCGGAGGCGAGGGAGGTATCATGACTGTCGGAGGCGAGGGAGGAATCACGACCGTCGGAGGGATTGCGACCATCGGAAGCGACCGAGGAATCGTGACCGTCGCAGACGACGGAGGGATTGCCTTGGATGAGAGAAAAGATGAGCAAAATGGGAAAAGTAAAAGGGGGAGGAAGATGTTTAACAAATGAAGTGGCTTGAAACTAGTTGGACCCTTAGAGAATTTTAGCGGGACATGGCTACGGGGATGATGACATTTTCACAAACAACAAAACCACAAATTTTCTTTTAAGGTTGGAAAGATGGTCTATCTATCTTTTTATGACCGACGATGGAAACTGGTTTTTCTACAAACTAGATGCCACACATTTTGGCTAGATGTAAAGTTAGCTTTTGTTATTTCAAACTGCAAAATCAGCTTCTATAAGAATTTATTAAACTCTGAGACAGGGACGAAGACACAGGGGGCTGGGGGGGGCCATGCCCACCCCCCTAAATGATTTTTGAAAAAAAAAATTTAGTATGTTATTTTAGGTTAAATATATTGAGATATTAAATATAGATTCTTCTTAAATGTAAAATTTATAATATATGAGCTTGCTTTTCATCAATGTGGTAATAGATATTTCTATAATTCTGTCTTGCTATCTAATTCTAATTTCGAATTGCTAAAAAGAAAAACTTCACAATTAAACAACATTTCAATAACATAGATTAAGTGCATCCTTAGATCATACATAATCTTTCAGGTTGTTCAATATTGATGCTGTATGCACACTAGCTGAAAAATTTATCCGGCTGATTTTCCTGATAATGAACTTCTTCATCTAAGATATCAATTGCAACATTATCAAATTGATATACTAAATCATTGCTTATATTGAGAAATAAATTGCATAACATATTCGATCTAAGGATATAATAGATGATTTTGCAAATATAAAAACTAGACGTGTTCAACTCATCCTTCGCTAATGGGTTCTTATATTAGTTGCAATTATGCAAATTTTTTTGTCACTTTTAGTATTAATTTTGATATTAGATTTATGTTATCATCGAATAGATTGCTCAATAATGGAATCATAAATATAATGACTTCAATTATGTTGATTGCATTTGTAATAAAAACTAATAGTTTTGAATGTGCAATAATTAATATAAAACCATTTTAATTTTAAAAAATATTTTTGCGGCACCACCTTTTTGGCCCCCTATGATGAAATCCTGGCTTCGTCCTGACTTTGAGAAATCTATTTCAGTAGAAATTGATACGATTTATCGCCCCAATTGTACCTTGATAATCCAATAGGAAGTGCAATGTATAAGAATACGCATAGGATCAGTTCAGTGGCAATTGAAAATCGAGATTTGGATCGCATGGCTAGTTTAGTTCAAGTAAAAGTAGTTTCACAGGATTTGGAAAACTGAAGTGGAATTGGGGGAAGAAGAAAAAAAAAGAGATCAATTCCATAAATTTCTGAATATCAATCAATTCTTACAAATTGCACTTTACAACTTATCTATAGCTTATTATAAGCCTTATATCAATGAAAGATTAAAATTAAATAATTGCCATTCCTATCGTCTATCTACTGAAATAAAAGAAAACAATTGCCCCCCAAAAATAGCATGCCCTCTCCTGTTTATTATTTAAGCAGTGACACTATATGACTCGTTTCGCTCCTTTTTGTTTCTTCTATCATCTGGCTTTGCACCAAGGCTGTCTATGTAATTGAGCTATACTGTGGGCAGAGCCACCAGACCAGTCGGTTCCTGACTCCTACCCAATTCTGCAACCACTTGTGTGGTTCGATTCTGACACCATCTCACTCTGGGATACATAATTTACACAGCTTGTGAGTGGCAATAATCGGATAATTGATTCAGGTGTCTGTGCTTTATCTCATTCACTACTTCCCAATACTTATCCTTTCTGGATGCTGCCGCATAGAGATTCATCAAAGGCATATATCGTGTGGGATTATTAGGTTCCAACTCTATCATCTTGCTACCCAAATACTCACCGATGCTAATGTCACTGCTTTCCTTGGAAAGACAGATTAGTGCATCCCATATCGAGGATTGACTATCCAATGGTAGTTTTTGTACTGTCTTTAATGCTTCCTCTGACCTCCCTGCACGGACAAAGAGATCGACCAAACACCAGTGGTGAGCTAAGGTCGGTTCTATTCCGTACACAGAGTTCATCATATCAAAGTATCTGAGACCTTGTTCAACCAATCCCTCATTACCGCAAGTCAGTAGCAGACATATGAATGTGTCTTCATTTGGCTTTACCCCATTGGTTTGCATTCTGGTAAAGATCTCCAGAGCTTCTTTTCCCAGCCCTAGGCTACCAATACTGGAAATAAGCATATTCCATAGAAAAACATTCTTTGTACTGGTTTGTTCAAACATGTAAATCGCAGAGTCAGGGTGCCCACATTTGCAATAGAAATTGATCAGTGCAATCCTCACGTGTTCTGTAACTTCTAACCATCTCCTAATTACAAAACCATGTACCATTTTCCCATAAGAGACCAACTTAAAACGGGCTATAACCGAGAGTAAGGTGACAATGGTGTGTTCATCAGGTACTAGACCAAAAACCAACATTTGGTAGAAGAATCTGAGGCTTTTTTCAAACTGCCTATTTCTCACATAACCCTTGAAAAGGATTGACCAAGATATCAGATTATCCTCTGGCATGCTACTGAACAAACTCTCAGCCATCCCAAGATGTCCCCTTTTTGCAAACCCACTAAGCAATGTGTTATATGACACGATATCTCTGCTTGGCATTTCATCAAAAACCTGTATTGCATGGTCAAAAGCATCAAAGGAAACATACATATGCATCAATGAGTTGGGTACCGGAGCATGCGACATGAACCCAATTTTCACAGCCAGGGAATGAAGCAATTTCCCACACTCAGTTAATTTGCAGAGCTTGGCAGCAGTGATAAGGAAAGGAAAAGTGCACTTGCTAGGTCGACACCCGATCGGATGCACCTGTTGGCAGAAGAAAGAGAGCACCTGAATGGGCTGGGAACTACGAACCAGAGATGTCAAGACCAGATTAGAAGAAACGGGGTCCGGGCACCGGAGCTGGGAGTGTAGAAGAAGGGAATCGTCAATTGACCGGAGGCAGTAAAGGGCAACAACTCGCCGGGCAATGGGCTTGGGTGTAATGGCACCGGAAACTACCAGCAAGGCATGAGCGCGTCTGAGGTCCCGGAGTTGTGGCGAGTTGAGGCTGATCAGGGATAGGAGTGGAGTCAGTCGATGCGCCCGGCTTGACATCTAGAAGAATAACCAGACCGTGCTCGCATGGTGTTCGATGAAATGCCTTGTTCCCTGCAGAGGTAAGTGTAAGTGTAACAGCGGGAGGCTGCTGAAGCAACTAAAAGTCTTGCCGTCTTGTTGGTATTAAAAATGGATTAACATCTTTGGGCTTGGGCTTGATGAGCTCAAGGCAGCACTAAGGCCCAAAATTCTAAACATTGGGCCGGGCCGAGACCGGTTCTAGTTTGCCCGGTCAATCGAGGACTCTTACCTTTCACTCTGAAGACCGGAACAGCAAAAGAACGTTCTGCCGGCGAGGAAGCCGTGACTATGGGGGGGAGCAGCAGCAGCAGCAGGAGGTGGCTGCTGAGCCTGAGCTTAACCAGCAGAAAAGCCCTATAACTACATAGAGAAACTATCCTCCTGATTAATTGAAATCAATATAACTATACAAGTTCTTGATGCAAAATATTAATATAGCTACACAAGTTCTGCTTGCCTTTAATATATTTGTTAATAGGTAACAGTCCACACGGGAACGGGGAACCCCAGTTCCATTTTGGCAGCCCCTTTTCACTGTACAAGTGAAGGCCATTAGTTGTATCAAGCTGGTCGGTTTGCATCTATTGATCAGCTTCAACATTTGTGGCGTACCATGTCTCCAGCTTTTTTCAAAGGTCAGCTCTGATTTGAAGGCGATTGACCAGGGGAACTCCTCATGAAACCTTTGTAGACTAGCAACATTTTACCAGAAAATGAAGAATCCAAGTCTTAATTTCCCAGTGATCATTGATATTAAGCTATCTAAATCATCACAAGCAACCTCTTTTATAAGATACAAAACTAACAGGATGATGATACTAAATCTTAAAACATTAGCTCTCTCAAAAACTACTAATAACATGGGCAAAATAAAAAATATATATAATTAATTAGAAACACGATAATACAATAGTGTTACAAAAAATAATAAATAATAAAAAAAGCATCCAAATGCATATCATGACCTCTTCTGAAATATCTCTCTTTCTCCTGCTAAACGAGATGCACAGGATAATCCTTAAATATCATTGATTTGCATCATCAGCAAAAGCCATCTGAAGTTCGCTATAATGAATCCTATCAAAGTCAGAAATATATGAGAAAAAGGTAAATTCAATTTTATTGTTTTCAGATGCTTTCTCTAATTGGCTCCTAGTTTGATGTCTAAAGAAATGGAGTTTCCATAAAATTAAAGCATCTTTCTATATAGCCCTTTCATATTTAATTGACATTTTGTAGTTAGACAACTTTAAATTTGTCCTGTTTTTATTCTGTTTACTAGACTCAATAATTAACATATCTTAATATAAACCGCTATTACCACATAGTACATACATACATACTTTGTCTGGTCGAAAATCACATTTCAAGGCAAGTAGGCTGGTCTGAATAGGCATTTTGGTACATACAAAGTTATACCCAACCGGTATTCAGTCCAGAGCAGAGGCAACCAATTTCTGATCTTATATATACATTTTTCCAAGGGCATTGTAGTTTCGGTTGTTGATACAAATGATTTGACCAGTCAAATTTATTTAGCGCTCCTGATTTATGCATGTAAAATATGTTTATTATGCAACGAAAGTTATTTTTTATGCATGTAAAACTAAGTAGCTAAGCTTAAAAAAATTAAACAACTTGCATACTATTCATTTTTGCCTGCATAAAAAATATTTAATAACATGCATACTACAACCAATATGTTTAAATAAATTTGAGTGTATAATAAATGATTTTATTTACATATAGTATTTGTAAGTTGTAACATGCAGTTTAAAACCAATACACTGCATACTAAATGAACATGTATGCATAATAAATAAGTTTACATGCATAATTACCTATATAGTGCGCATAAAAAAATGTGACAGTGAAATAAAGAAAAAAGAGGGACACGGTGCAGTGAACCGGATGAAGGGGTCATGAACCGGTTAAAATTCACTGAACTGGATATTGAACCGCTACTTGATTTGACAAGTTGAGTTTACATGCATAATTATCATATTTCGCTGCATAATTATTAGATTTCGCTGTATAATAAATTAAAAAAATAAAAAAATTGTTGTATGCGTATCAACGATGGGAGTTCCGTCTGTATCAGCATAGTGTTTCCCTTTTTCCAAAGCATTAACTGGTCTCAAAGCTTAAATATACCCAGTGCATGTATTCAGTCCAGTATAAGATTACCAGTAAATGATGTTGCTTCAGGAATTTGGCAAAAAGAAAATTAAAAAAGTGTCATATGGCACAGATAGCAATGATATTAACGAATTGTATGAAGTACAAAATTCAGGCCTTAATAAAAGATAACTTGTAAACAAGAAAATACATTGTAGCTTAAGGAAATACTCAAGTAAAGGACAATTTTCTCTAACCTTTACAGAATATATATCTTTAATTATCAAGTAGCATAAGATCAGAAAATGTACCTTGTAGTTTATGCCTTGTTGCAAGCACCACTCCTTCAGCAAGGGGCAATCATAAATGTCAACTTCACAAGAGTCCACACAAAACAGCTCATCCCCCAGCAATTGCAATTTAGGGCACCAAGAAATGTACAGACTTCTGAGTGAAGTGAGTTTTCTCAACCCCAACGGCGACTTCTGATTTGAAGACTCATTCATACACATTGTTATCTCCAAAGAAGGTTCAGCATCCATGAACAACATTTGCAGGTTGCCACAACTTGAGATGGAAAGTTTGACCAACGATTTCAGCCTTTGTATTCCAGGTACAGATATTAGCTCATCACAATTAGAGATATACAACTCGTGAAGCTCTGGTGGCAGAGACTCTCCTCTTATGATTTGCAAACTGTGACACCACCATATGCTCAAGTACTTCAGCTTGCAAAAGCTGCCAAGTGGAAGGATTCTTAGATTTATGCAGTTGAATATTTGAAGTCTTTCAAGTGATGCACATGAGCTGGGATTACGGATCCATTCTGGAAATGTACTGCCACCATAATCGTTTATCTCTAGCTCTCTTAGGTTAGGGTGGGGCTGGAGAGCTTCCATCACCTCACAATGATCTTCAAGATATATTCCATGACCTACCATGATCCTCAAAAAATTTCATCTTTTGCGAGAATTTCATCTGTCCAGTATAGTTTAAGAGACTCCAAGTTATGCATGCTCACAAGGTTAGCACATTGGATATCAGTAAGATCAGATACATTTTTCAAACCCGTAAGGCAAAGGGATCTACCAAGATTATGAAAATCCCTGAGCCATCCTATTTTCTCACAAGCAAGACACACACGTAGTGATTGAATTCCTATAATTTTGCCCATGCTTGATGGAAGAGCGCCTTTACAAACTATGTGCAGGGATTGAAGATTTGTAAGTCTCCCAATATCATTAGGAAGCTCTTTAAGTCCACAGCATTCAAGAATGAGTTTCCTCAAGGTCTTCAGCTGACAAAATGACTTAGGTAACCGTTCAAGGAGATCACAGCATGACATTTGTAGTGTTTCCAGACTAACTAAATTGCCCATGCCTGGTGGCAACTTCTGAAGTTGCTTACAATATTGAATTTTAAGGTTTCTCAAGGCCTTGAGTTCGCAGAGTGACTCAGGCAACCACTGAAGGAGAGCACATCTTGTTATCACTAGTGTTTCAAGACAAACAAGATTTCCTATGCTTTCTGGCAATTCATTGATAGTACAAAACTTGATTTTCATATTTTGCAAGTTGTAAAGAGAGCATATGCATTCAGGTAACTTTTCTAAAGGTAAATTACAAAGTGAAAGATAACGAAGATGTTTCAAATTACCGACTGAGGAAACAAATTTGAATTCATGATTCTGATAACTGAACACGAATTCACCAAACACATCTATTTCTAGGGCTCTTAATTTTTGTGGCAATGAAAGGTCAGCAGTTATAAAAATTTCAACACCTCGGTCCACAATAATTAGTGTACGCAGTGTTTTGGAATTTTCCAAGGGTACAGGTTTGATAATTTTCTTAAAACCAGCTATATATAAATTGTATAGTTCGGATGAAAAAACTGGAAGTTTACTGGAGATACCATCTTCTATGGAAACACATCCATTATTTGAATTAAGTCGTGCTAAATCATGAATCATGTCATGTAACTTAAAGTTCATCCAGTGTGAGCCTTCAAAAAAAGATCTTTGCCATAGTTGCTTTCCATATTCGAGACCAATCTTTTCTGGACTTTTTTCCCCTTTGGACTCTATATAACCCTGCGATATCCACAATTCCACCAATTCCTCTAAATTATACCTATAATCTTTAGGAAACATGGAACAAAATATTAAACAGGGCTTCAGGTAAGCTGGAAGGCGTGCATAGCTCAACTGAAGTGGTGGAAATATTGTATTGCTAGCATCAGTTTTCCATAGCTCACTTTCCAAAATTTCTCTCCAACTTTTTTCATCCATCTCATACCTCAAAAGGTTAGCAATTGACTTCACAGCCAATGGAAGCATGCCACACTTCTTCATAATTTGCTCTCCAATTTCATTGAAATTTGAATCCACATGTTGATTGATTCCACCATCAAATGCATAATGCTTGAACAATTGCCAACATTGTTCTTTTGACAAACAACGAAGGTTGAAAGTTTGATCAGTTTGCATGATTTCTGCCACGAGTGTGCTCCTTGTAGTTACAAGGATTTTGACCAATGTTGCCGACATGAAAGGAACCTTGAATGACTCCCAATAATATTTATTTTCATTCCAGACATCATCAAGAACGAGAAATACCCTTTTCTCTCTTATCACCTCGATAACTTCTTCTTGCAAAGCACTTAGATTTGTAAAACTGCATGTCCTTCGTGTAATAGACTCGATCATTTCTCTTGTCACCCTTTCAACATTGAAATTCTCTGATACACATACCCACCCAAATTCATCGAACGCTTGTCGAGCTTTTAGATCTTTATAGGCAAGTTGTGCAAGTGTTGTTTTGCCTAGACCCCCAGTACCAACAATTGTCACCACTGAAACAACATTTACATCATTACATTGAGAAGATAACAAACATATAAGCTCCTTCTTTTCTATTTCTCGGCCAAAGATACCTGACTCATCTACAAGGTGACTTGTTTGAGCCCTTAGTTCACTGCTGGAACGCTTGGACCCATCTTCCTCCAGTAGCTGTAGTGCTATCCGATGATTCTCAATCTCCTCAAATCTACACTTTATTTGTTGTATTTGGTCCAACATGCCATCTGGAACCTGAAATGTTATAATTATCACAATTAGATTATCCATATTGCATATAATTCTTAAATAAAATTTTCATAAAGAGAGGGAGAGAGGGAGAGGAGACATTACAATTAGCCTGAGATCCAAGTTTATTCAAACCCATATAGTAATTACAATTTAAATGGCGGAAAGAAGATTAAGAACCACACACACATAACATAACATCTCCCGGTGCATATATTCTTTCTTATATAATTAATTTCGTACTTTTACTCGTTTTGATTTACAGGCTCAAAATTTTGTAACTAATTAATTACCAGAATCAGCTTCCTTTTACGGGAATCAGATGAAGAAGCGTCTTTTGCCTCCACTTGAGCATGTAGGACCTCGTAGTGGTACTCGTCTAATACATCCTCGGCATTGTAGGCTACTTCCCTGAGCTCCTTGAGCCACAGCTGAACTGACAAGTCTCTGATCTCCTCTGCTCCGCATCATAGAGAGTGGCCTTGATCCTCTCCAGCATCCTCATCAATGCCTCCAATTCAGTCTCAATTTTTTGGTTCTCATCTACAGGATCAGGTGATGGAGCATCTTGAACAGCAGGCAGCAACTTGGAACCAAGAGAAAGAAGGTTGGAGATTACGCCGTTGAGCTCCATCAAGAAATTGTTAATTTTTTTTTTTTTTTTTTTCTTTTTGCATTGATGGAAGGAGGGGAAGGTCGGAAGAGGTTGCTGTGTTAGAAGAACTGAACCAATTTCAAGGGACTAAGCTAACTACTCTGTCCAACCGAAGGCAATGCAAAATTTCTCATGTAATTTTTCCATATCATATTAATTTATTATCGTCAAGTTATGCAATTTTAAAATTGTGTTGCTTGTATAGTTGTATTAGTAAGATGCGTGATAATGAACTTCTGACCTCAATACCATTATACAGTTAGTTTACTGCCGCATTTGTCGTGTCTGATTCATTGTGTTGCTTGTATTTGTAATTGTGTCTGATTTGTTAAAGAGTAATACCTAATATCTATAAAAAAACCATCTATAGTATATATAAATTACATTTTGATATGTTTATGTAACATTTTGTACTGTCTATAGATATAAGACGGTTTTCCAATTAACGCAAGATGTTTCTCTTTGTTAATTGTCCTCTCATTTTTTTGTGTGAAAGTCAACGCAGGATTGTGCTTTTCTAGGCACCAATAATGAAGCTCTAGGATCACTGTTGAGGACTTGAGTTGGCTTGCTGTAATTAAAATCCAGTTTCACGAGGACATCTTTATTATAGATATATAATTTAGGACAAACTAGATATATAACTGGCCCTCACTTTTGTCATACTCTTTTATAATGTGTTAGAATATTAATTTATTAATTATTCTAATATGATTTGTGTGCAATTAATTTAATGAAATGAGTATATTTTGACTGCTACAAAAATTTAATTCTCCTATGTTTGTGCAATGCGAGTATACTTTATTGTTCATTCAAATTCCGGTACCCAGCAAACTTAACAATACCAGGAAGAAAAAAAAGAAAAGAAAAAAAACTGGTACGCGATTTTGGAAGAAATTAACAATATCCAAAATGGAATTAAGTCCAAGTCGCTCAAATAGAGTGAATCATATATTGTTCACTGTTACTTGAACATTAACAATATTGCAAAATCTTAAGCTCATCTAACCAAAATAAAATGGTTAATATATATCTTAAGCAGTAGAAAAAAATAATAATCTACAATGGTTAGGTAAGTACTTGTTTAACAGTACAATTTGAAAAAAACATGAAGGACTAGCATAAGTTTTTTTTTTTTTGAATACAAACATGCCCGTAGGCAACAAACCATACAGAATTCCTTTGGGAGCACTATCTAAGACCTATATGCTTGTACTTGATATAAAATATTAAATTTTGAAAAATCAGATAGTATTCAGTCAAATGGAGCCAGGCTGGCTCGCACTCAATATAATTGAGTCAAATTGAGCCGTTGCTATCCGTGTCTTGTACAAGCGTTGTCAGACTCCCATTGGCTGTGAAGTACAGCAGCAGTGCAGCTAGCAGCTGAGCCTATTGGTTGTGAAGTAAAGCAGCAATGCGCTAGCAGCTGATCTTTTATAGCGGATGCGAAAAAAGGCTCAACTCCAGCTCTGAGATCTGTTTGGAGTCCGAACCAGTCCCAACTCACCTTAAAGCTCCCTTGGATTAGTATAAGTTGGTTAACTAAATTAAAACAGTGAAAATAACTATTTTCCAAACTTCTGTCTCTATAATTTTAAAAATAATTGTCTATAAGTTTGAAACAATACTAACAAAACTATCTAGACCCCGCGATCAAGATCCAATAATCAATAACCAATTGATCATTCTTTAAAAAAAAAAATCATTGTTCATGAAGTACTGTTCATGGGCCCTCCGGTACTGTTCATGGGCCCCACATGTTATCCTAAGATATATAATTTAGAACTGTAGGTACAGTGTCATGGATAGTACCATAAAATAGTTTTGGGCCTTTTGCAACTACAAGCTATTAAACCAAGTGTGATTCAAGCCTACATATTTCTATGT
Source organism: Cyperus esculentus (assembly GCA_030179965.1). Lineage (NCBI taxonomy): Eukaryota > Viridiplantae > Streptophyta > Magnoliopsida > Poales > Cyperaceae > Cyperus > Cyperus esculentus. The sequence continues at coordinate 426,307 of JASGLE010000007.1, read as the reverse complement.
AGAGGAGGGATCCATTGACAATTCCCATCTTGACAATTTGATATTTCAAAAATTTATAAAAAATTATATAAATTCTCAAAAATAGAAAAAAAGTTTACGGAATTATTTCTTAACGTATAGATTGATTATGTTTCCGATTATATTCAATTTAATTTATATTTGATAGTTTTTCAAAGATCCGTTAAATTACAACCGTTAAAAATTATATAAAATTTTGATAAGTCATCAAACGATGTTCAAATTGATTGGAACTTGAAACACCATCAATCTATGAGTTAAATAATGCATCAATAAATATTTTTTCAATTTAAAGACATTTTATAAATTTTTATAAAATTTTGAAATATTCCATTGTCAAGCTTATCAAGATAAGCATTGTGAATGAATCCCTCCTCTTCCATGTATTTGTCCAGTTGCAATCTCATTGTAATTTTTATAGACGATACGAATTGGAAAAAAAAAAACGAACACGTATACAAAGTTACAAACATACTGACATACACATATATTGCATTTTGTGTTTTCTTCTTTCACCTAACTTTTCGGTATAATATGATCAGCAAATATCTTAAAATAAGATTTTTTTTTTTCTTTTAAATGATACTAAGCCCAATATAATAATATAAATGTTTAAATTCAATGTGGCAGTAATAAATATAAATTTGGGACTTTGCAATGTAAAATTTTTTTTCCCATAATATGGTTAGCTAAAACTGATAAAAGTTATTTTTATTTTCTCATACTTTCGTAGAAATTAATTTTGAATAAATTATGATAAAATTATTATATTAAAAGTTAAAGGAAAAACATAGCAATAATTTGATCGATGATGTGGAAAAAAAAATGATAATTAGAATGTAATACGTGTTATGCATATACGATGCACCGTATAAAAAATGCATTCATCTGCACAAGTTTTGTCATGAATCATATAATTTAACTATAGTTTTTCAATATTCTGTATGTTATTAACCGATTAACATTCAAATTATATTTATTCTATATAGAATTGGGGGGCAGGGGGGTTCGGGTAGAGTCTCAATTTTATTTTTTTGGCAGTTCCTCCAAGCTCGGCTTAAATTTTGATTAAGCATTTGTAATTAGCTTATATGTTATTAAGAAACTTAACATCAATTAATGCATAATTAATTATTAATTAAGTAATGGCATTTAGAGTCGATATAAGCTTAACACCAAATTAAGCCTACGGGCATTTCCTCAAAAAAAAAAAAAAGCTTAATACCAAATTAACTTATAAAAACACTTGAACGAGCCGACTATCTGATTTAAGGAATCTTACTCTCTTCCCGTTATCAGTGCAAAACAATATTTTGAAAGATGAATAAAATTTGATGTAAAATATAAATATGTTTAGAATAACATTCACTGTTGTACAATTTTTTTGTTGAAACGTTTGATTTCAAAGCATACTTTTTTTGGGGTGATCCTTCTAAATTCATCCGTTTTGAAGGATTTATATTTGATATGGGTTCATATTCTTCCGATAAGCGTAAGCCCCTGCCGTTACTTACCCTGAATTATCTTCAGGAACCTCCGATTAAGAGGCTCTTTAAAATTGCAGCATGTTAATTTGAAATGATTGAACAAGCTTCTATCACTTGACCGTCATTTTCATATTATAAGTTAATTTTTAGTTAAATTGGGGTGTATGTGCAAATCAGAATCATTTATTTGATATTTGGATGTGACTTGATTATTAAATACCATGTCTACTATTCTTTCACTAATCAACACTAAATACCATGCTTCAAAGGATCATTAAACCACACAGCTAAGAGTTTCAAAACAAATATTATTTTCAATGTCATTAATAGTAGATACAAACACAATTTCTATACATCTCACAACTTGATAGACATCACATTATTCTAATCGACGCAACAATATCACAAATCTATACACAAAGCTATAGTACTACTTCAAAATCTTGTTCCTTGAAGAGGTAAGTGCAAGTGTAATAGCGGGAGGCTGCTGAAACAACTAAAAGTCCTGATGCAAATGGTCTAGTAGCTCAAGTGGTAGCTAACTAGAATGACTTCTAAGGGGTCATGGATTCAATCCTCCGTAGACACAAATATCTTATAAAAAAAATAGGAGATGACGGAAAATATCCACTTAAATCTAAAAAAAAATAAATGGATTAGCATGTTTGGGCTTGGGCTTGATGAGCTGAACGCAGCACAAAGGCCCAAAATTCTGAACATTGGGCCGGGCCGGGCCGGGCCGAGGCCGTTTCTAGTTTGCCCGGTCAATCGAGTTCGTTGTCCCATGTACTAACTACTCTGACCTTTCACTCTGAAGACCACCGGAACAGCAAAAAAACGTTCACCCGGCAAGGAAGCCGTGACTATGGGCAGCAGCAGGAGGTGGCTGCTGAGCCTGAGCCTGAGCCTCAGCCTCCTAACCAGGAGAAAAGCCCTACTTCTCAGCATCTCATTCACCTCTCTGCTCCTCTTCCTCAATCTCCCCTCTTCCCCGCACCACTTCTCCTCCTCTCCGCGCTCGTCCTCCGGGTGCGTCTCCCGCCTGCACCGCATCTCCTGGAAGCGCTCCCCCGCGCCGGCCTGGTCCTGGGACGAACCTGCGCACTGCGGCTTCCGGCGGTTCTCTAGAGAGCAGGCGTCCGAGCTGCTTAGAGGCGCCTGGATCCTTGCGGCGGGTGATTCTCAGGCGCGCCTTCTTGTGCTCGCGCTGTTGAGGATTCTCCTTGATCCGGATCAGGTGTCGAATGTCGAGCCTGATCTGTTTCGGCGGCACAGCAATTACCAGCTCACATTGCCAGATCGAGGGATCAAGGTAGATTGCGTGTATATATACTGATGTATCAATTTACTGTTGAATGAATGTCTGCATAGCATAGCCTGATTGATTGACGTGCTGCTGGGGTTTCTGGCAGGTTGATTTTGTATGGGCACCGTATGAATCTAACATAACATGCCTCTTACGAGACATTCGGTTGACTCCACGGTATCCTGACCTCATAATTCTTGGGTCGGGACTGTGGCACATGCTACATGTAACAAGTCCCGAAGAATATGGGACTGCCTTGTCCCAAATAAAGCAAGCGGCAAAGTCGCTTCTTGAGCCGTCGAGCTCGTTGCGTCCACATGTGTTCTGGTTAGGTCTACCTAAACTTGTCAACTCCAACCTTAACACAGAGGAGAAAAAGGAGAAGATGACTGATGCAGTTTTAGAAGCGTATGATAGGGAGGTTGATAGGATAGGGATGTCAAAGGGATCAAGTGGGCCTTTCATGCTGCTTGATATTGGGCTACTGACACGGGGCTGTGGGGTGCACTGTGCATCAGATGGGATGCATTACAATGATGCTGTTTATAATGCCGCAGTTAATATTATGCTTAACTCTATGCTGGCTGAATCCCGGTAACAGTAGCAGTATCCTGATGATTTGCAACTTGTAGGTAAACACCGTAACAGTTGCAAATGAATTCCTTTTGTGAATTATTTTTAATTATTAGTACTTAGTTTTCATTGTAAAGCTACTATTGTTTCATTCTTTTCCCTGAAGGGGATGTACACTTTGTAATGTTTATGATAGCAAAATCAGTTCAGATAGCAGGAGCAAGATCTTTATTTATTGAAGCTAACTAGCTAAGTGATTCATAGTTCCTTTAAGTTTTGTTTTATGCAAGAAGTGCTTAAAACTTTGCCATGATTGTTCATGCATATAAGAAAGGTTTATTCTGTATCAATTCTTTCAATCAACATTTGGTAAAACTTATATGCATATTGCATCCAAGAACTAGCTGCTGTTGCTTTCATGAGTTAGCAGGTTTGTAATGGCCATAGGCCTATAACTATAAATATTTTAATTTTCTACCATCTTTGCTTACTCTTAGTTATCTTGCTCGAGTTTAGTGTAGCAGGTACGCATTTAGCATATGCAAGCAAGTTTGTTTAGTAAGGATTTATGAGCATGCCTACTACGACATGGTAAGATCTGACTGTTTAATGTATTGTTTCTTGTTTGTTTGGCATTGAAAATGGTTTACGTTTTACCTGTGAAGATAGATTGAGTCTACAAACTTTTAATCACATTTCAAGAGGCATTATTATTTATAAACAGTAGTAGGAATAAGAAAGCCAATCTTTCTAAATTATATACAGGGATTGAGTTAGGATTCACAAGGACCAGGTATATTCTGTGAGACTATGACTGGTTGTCTGGTATTTATTTACTTTACAACGCGTCTCTGGTTTGGGTTGGGGCTATAGTAGGTTTGAGGTTTGAGGTAGAGCTTGGTAATTGCTGCACAGATGCCTTAATATAGATTGTAGCGATTACTTATAGAGGGATTCTGGATATTACAGAGATTTAATTGAAGTTTAGGTTAAACTGTTTTTTAACATTGAAGTTGATACACATTGTATTGAAAGAAGAAACTTAATTATGCTGTGGTTGTTTCCTTTTTCAATTGAGGTAGAAAATTTTCTCAGATCTTATGTTTGCTTTTAATGGAATTCATCCATTGTATGGATTTGAGGGAGATAGTTAGTTCCAAGTTATAACAAGAGCCAAGAGTATGATGCTAGTTATATGATTATATATGTCAATTTTCATTTCTAGTAACATGACTGTGCAGATTGCCAATCTATACTTATTTATGTACAAAGTACTGGAACAACTGCTCAAAAACTATCATTGTACGGGTTGCTAGGTTAAATATGTCCATTTATTAAGGTCAGGTAGCAACCAACAAGCGCTACACAAACAAGAAGTGATCAAAGAATCCATTCATCGCAAGTGTAATACTGACGAGCAATACCTGCTTTATGGATATGGTGTTTATGTCTGACACTAAGTCGGAACTGAATCCATACTTTACAGAGTTGATGAACAAATCGGAGATCTCTATGCAAGTGTGCACTTTCTGTTTCAGATCGATGGTCCAATTGCACTCATTATATGGGTATCCTAAACTGTTCAATGTGTAAGGTGTCGAGAGAAACAGTCTGAAAAAGGCTTTGGCTAATCTGTCTGTACTTAGCTCTGCCAAAATAACTGATCTAAAATTGAGAACCAAGATATTTTTAGATCTCAAACTAGCTAGGCCACCAGATTCTCCTTCCTTTCAGGTTCTTGATTTGTAACTTTGTAACTTCTATAATTTTGTAACTTTTATTTCTTGATTTGTAATTTAGTTTTTTATTTTTATTTTCTATTAATAAAATAAGCTATTTTTTTTATATGATTTTCTAGCTTCAGATATTCAAGTTCAAGCTTGTTTTGCAATAGGTAAAGTTGAAGGTTTGCTGACAACCTTTCGGTTCTCTTGGATTCCTGTTCTCATTTTAATAAACCCACATACTTCATCGAGACTCATTCTAGCTTTAAAATTGAATTTAATATTAACTATCTGTTATTCTAATCTTTCTGATAGCCATTTGCCCATTTGTAATTTTTGATATCTTTTTTCCTCAATATATATTTTTTTTCACAAACTGGTTACCATGGCAATGCAGGAAGTATTCAAAGGAGCTGTCGAAACCAAAATTGCACGAGACTTATGCTGGTATTATTCCTCATACAGACCAAAAGAAGCTGTATACATGCAATAAGGTTCTGTTGCCTCCCCTGATCACACTTTTTCTCTTTTAACCTCACTCCCATGTGAACACAAGAGTCCTTGGGTTTTTAAGCTGTACTGCTCTATCTTTTCACTAGTTATGAGCTTTATTATTGAAAGTATTGTATGTATTATATGTATTAAGAATTTGTGATCAAGCATATGTATTTATCCTTGGAGTAAAGTTAAGCTCATGGATCCATTCCGTGAACTCACCTCTAAAAACATATCCAATGACCATCAAGTTTCGATTTATATGGCTCAATAAATTCTATATATCAAAATCTTATGGGATACAAAAATTTTCATTTTTTGAAATTTTTAAGCATATGTTGAGATTTTTTAAAGTGACTATACAATATTAATAAAAATAATCAATGTTTTATATATCACATTCTAAAAAATCTTAAGTTTTAAAAAATGGAAATTTTTTTTATTCCATAATATTTTCATATAAAGAATTTATTGAGCCATATGAATCGAAATTTGATGGTCATTGGATATGTTTTTGGATGTGCACCCACGGAATTGTTCCGTGAGTTAAGCTCATGGTAGATTTACTCTTGTCCTTGTTTAATTATGAGGTGTTACTTAACGCATAAAAGCTTAACATCCTTTCTTCTATGAGCCCAACATAACAACATTGCTTTGCTGATTCTAAATGAAAGAACTTGTTTTGGTTCTACTAGGTAAAAATGTACAAGTACCACTGTATTGTTGTATGCACTTAAACACCTAAGATGACATGAGGTATGTGCTTCTGTCCATAAAAAAAGTTTACAAGAAATTTGTAAGTTTTAACTGTAATTGTTGAATAAGGTTCCCGGTCATATCGGACATGAGATTAGTAGACCAGCACAAGTTCTTTTCTTTGTTTTTTTTTTTTTTTAATAATTTCTGCAATTGATGTTAAGAGAACCTATATACTCAATTAAATTACATTTCTGAATTGAATATCAAGATAACTTGTATACTCCATTGAATTACATTTCATTTCACAGATGCAGCATGTTTTATGCATCAGTAAGTAAAAATTTGATCTTATTGGAGTGCTTTACCGGAAATTTGGAGCTACAATGCTATATATGTTAATCATAATTGGATAAAATAAAAAAAAACTCTGTATTTCTTGCTTGAGAATAATGGTGAGATACTGTATGTAGCGGCGGAGGAGAGGCATAAACCAGAAAAGGAGGAAGGAACCTAAAGCAGAGTGACAGAGAGAGATGGATTGATAGAAAAGGAAAAGCTGATTTGGTTGGGAGGCGCAAGTTGTATGTCAAAAGTTGTTGGGGCCACTCAAGGGATCAGTTTATAGATGCTCTTTCAAAATTTATTTAGTACAAAAGAATTGTTTGAGCTCAATTTCGGTGATTCGGACTTTCATGATGTATGCGTTCATGTTGCTTTTGTGAAAGTCTCAAGAGCCGGTACTACATTTTGAAAGATTAGGATATTCATGTTGTTATTTTAAACATTTTCTTAAAGTCTATCATTCGTCTTAATCAGGCTATATACTAAAATAACTTTTGCATAAAATGATATTACTTGTACGTACAACTACACAAGATTGCCAAATAATTATAGATAAATTTATCTTTGCTAGAATTTCGTTGAATGGTTGTGGAGCGGAGCAGAAACTGAAGCTGTCAGTTTCAATATATCTTTTGTAATGGTAGTTACTGACGTGCTTTAAGACGCCACCTTCATAAGCCCTGCTAATTAATTGATTAAGTCTATATGTATATATGTATATATTTATATGAGCAACGCTTTTTTGACGGGGACCAGTCATTGGTGCTGGACCATGGAGAATGGGCACACCAAATTTGTTCCCCTGCAGATATTGCATTTTTCAGATTCAAAGATTTACGCAAGCTTCGGCTTTGGCTTTGGCATGGTGTTGACATTGACATTTTCATTGTACTTAATTGGTTCAGATTTCAGCATATGTCCATTCATTATTTATGCATGTTTTGAAATATATTGGCCCATGCCCGTCTCATATATCCAATAGATGTAGTCTATTCTTATTTAACTCGAAAATCGTTCCCATCCGTTTGCATAACTCAAATAACCATATTATCTTTACATTATAGAATGTAAAAAAAATAAAAGAATATAAAATTTTATCTACATAAAGATTTTGATATGAAGATTATGTTGAGTGTTTTGCATCGTTTAATTTTTAGCTCAAATTTACAATTAAGTGCACTACAATCACCATACAATATATGTCTAAGTTGTTCTTATGTTGAAACTAAATAAATCTAGCATCAATGGTGCATGATAGGTGTTTCAAGTGTTCATGTCTGGAGAATTACATTGAAAAAGCTTAAATATATATAAGGGTCGATTAATGAAAATTTCATGTTTTTGTAGAAAAATATGTAACTAATACTGTTGAGATTTAAGAACAAAATTATAAGCTATCACACTGTAACTAACTATGAGAAATTGACAACGTGCCACATCCTTTTAGTGGGTATATATCAACACGGTATCCAAGGTAAAAGGCACACATGACAAATTAAATTTACTGCAGCATTACAATTACAATACCAATTAGCTAGGTGGGTATCTATAAAAACAAAGGCAAAAGTGATCTACGAGAGTTGAGCTAGTTAAATGAAATGAAAGAGAAAACGGCGCGATGCGATCCAAAATCTACATCGAGAGGTGTGTGTGTGAACGTGATTACGTGACGTACGTCAAGGCTTGACCCGAAAGCCTCCGTCCCCACCTCGGGCCCCCCCTCTTTACACCCCTTGCTGACTCACCCATAACCCCTCCTCCATGGTCCCAAACTATTCCATTCCTCCTCCTTCCTAATTATGATCTCATCACTTTCTTAATTAATCTCTTCTCTCCTGCAAAAGACAACCAATTTGTAGCTAGCTATGTAGGATCCAGCTTAATTAATTAATGTATTTGTACCCATAACTATATCTTCATGAGCATTTAATATACGGTGAGCTTAAGCTTAGCTTACGGAGACCTTCTGGGAGGTTAAGCTCAAAATCATATTAAATTACTCTTGAATTTGAGTTTATATGACTCATTGTATTAAATAAATTAAATTGTGTGGGTACAAAAAAATTTTATTTTCGGAAATTTCTAAGTATTTGTTTTGAGTTTTTTAAAAATAACTGTACAATGATAATAAAGTGTTCAATGTTTTTATGTATCACTTTTACAAAGTCCAACATAAATACTTCAAAATTTTCAAAAATAAAAAGTTTTTGTATTCTATAAGATTATGATATAAAGAATATAATAAGCCATATAAATTTAAATTCAGAAGTGATTTGATATAATTTTGAGCTTAACCAGCTCACAGAGGCTTTGCTCTATATCCATATATAAAAGAGTCACTGCCACCGATATAAAGCTAGCTGGATCTCCCTCCGACCCATTGAGACAAAAAGAAAGTACTAAAGTACTTCAAAAACAAAATAAAAATTTAAAGCCTACATAGGAGGAGGAGGAGAGCCTTCCTCTGAACGGTTGCAGGAATCGTCATCCCTTCCCTTGTTTGCTGATATAAAGCAAAAGACCCAACAACCCAACCAATCTAAAATAATCTATAGAGTAATATCTAGCGCCCATAGAATATTTGTCCATAGTATCTATATGTTATAAAATCGGATGTATTTGTTATATTTTGAGCGTGTCTATAGACGTATATATGGACGCCTTTTCAATGTACGCAAGATGCTTCTCTAATTTATATTAAGTAATAGTAGCTAGCTAGGTATTCATTCATTCATTCATTCATATGTGTATGAATGAGGCATTGAGGCTCTCTATATAAGCTGGCACAAGTGTTCCCTACCTCCTTCCCGGCCCCTTTCTCCTTCATTCTCCCCACCATTTTTGTCTCTTCTAGCCACCCCCCTTTGCCATTGCAAAGGTTCTGTTCTTCCCTCCCTTTAATTCCCCCTTTCCTCTCTCTCATCATGAGTTCAAGTTACTTATATAAACACACCCACCAGATGATGGCATTGGTTCACTAACTGAGCTCAGCTGTCGATTTTTCAGGGGTTTGTTGTTGCGCAGAAGAGAATTCCGAGAGAGCTAGCTAGTCGGTCGTCAGTGAACTCAGTTTTTCTTCTGAGAGACTGATCGAGGTGCTAGCTGCTATATACATTAATGGCACCAGTAAGCTTGCCTCCAGGTTTCAGGTTTCACCCAACAGATGAGGAGCTAGTGATCTACTATCTCAAGAGGAAGATCAACGGCAAGGAGATCGAATTGGAGATCATTCCTGAAGTCGATCTTTACAAATGCGAACCTTGGGATTTGCCAGGTACATATTTATGTGCAGATATTACTAGCTATCCATATTCATTCTTTAGTTAGTTTCTTTTATACAATAAAGATTTATAATTAGAATAGTACAAAATATATACATTAATTTTGTGTTGAACTCTGAAGTTTATGAAACAAATTATTCAACCGTATATATACGCCACTTTAATCAGGTTTAATTTTAATATTCAAGCTGAAATTCATTAATTAAAGTCATTAAACAATTAATCATGCATATATGATGCATGTTACATCGTTAATTACATGGTTCAATGTTATGCATTAATTGTTTCTTTAATTGCACTTGATCATGTGGAATTAGTAACAAAGTCAGAAGTCACAATTACAAGGAAGGAGTTTCGTAATTTAAGACTTACTAATACTTTCTTAAACAAGTTTTTCGGTTCCTCGGCGATACCATGCTACTTCCTGGGGGTTAAGGACAATCCACATCATTTTATTACTTGGAAAATACTTTATTCAGTATGCATTTTGTGTTGCACATTTGTTCCTTCTTTATTCAATATTTCAATATGAGAATTGAGGACACAATGCATGTGAAAAGGAAGCACGATTAATTAGCTTAATTAACTAATTGCACTAATTCAAATTTAGGTGGATATATATATATGGTATATAATTTTGTTTGTGTACATATATATTATGCCAAAATTACCAAATTCAAATTGTATGAGTAACCGATCGATCTTGTGCAATATACCTTGCTTAGATGTTTAATATTGAGTAATAGCTAGTTATAGAAAAGCCGTCCATAGTGTTCATAGGTTACATTTTGGGATGTATCTGTTATATTTCGAAGTCTATCTGTTACATTTTTGTACTTCTAGACGTATGAACGGTTTTTCAGTCCGCGCGTTTAATATAGCTTTCAGTTCCTTCCATTACTAATTTACTATGTAAGTAACCATTCAAATATATCCTCATCCTCAGTATATACAAATTAGAAGTTGGTGCACATGCTATATTCCTAATTTGGTATGGTCGGTGCATATATTTTTGAAGGTAAGGTCATGATTTTACATGTTGACATTCCCACAGTCATGCTCCCTCCTGTCAATTAACAAGTTCCTTTTATCCTAACAAAAGTTAAAGTGAAATCATGAGTTGATTCTTTGGTCTGCTTTCACCTTCCAACTGTTAAGTTACCGACATATATATCAACTAAAATCACATCTCAACCGCAATGGGAGACATCTTGTGTCCACACTATGGATGTCCACAGTCAAATTTTGCGAGTGTGTTTGTTACAAATATGGTCCATTTGGTCCCATTTGGGATCCATTTAATCTCATTTGTCAGTGATTTTGTTACACTCTATGGACATCTGTAGAGTGGACGGGTAGTCCCCTTTTAAGTTGGGTGCACATATATCATCATCATGTGAAATTAATCAGTAGGAATATTGGGGTTATTTACGAAAAGAACTTCAAATAATAGATCCCAAATAGATCCTCTATCCACTATTGTAAAAACAGAAGCAAAGCAAAGAAAAGAAGAAAAGAGAAAGGTAGAAATTAATGTGTTGTTGGACTGGATGTCAAAATAAAAAAATCACAGAAAGGAAAGCCCACAGTCTTCAAGAAAAGTGAAAATTGCTTGGGCTCCTTCCATTCCCATTCCCATACCCTCTTTTCTCTTGTATTCCCCCTTGGGACCCTCTTGGATTCTATTTGGGTTTGTGGGCTCCCATCATTGTTCTTGGTCTTATTCTTATGTAATGTTACTTTTTAAGGGTAATTAATTAGTTTAATCCACCACGTAATCATTCATTTGGTATCAGTCGTTAGGCATAATTATCGCACCAAACATATTATTGTCGGTTAAAGGATAAAATATGTGTATTAAGATAAACGTTTTAATGTTTATAGGACTATATATAATTTACAATTAACTTCATCAATTGTATACTTGTAATATCAATGTTTATAATACTTTTTCCCTATTTAATTCTCAAATATAATATAAACAAATTTGCTTTTTTTTTCTTTGTACAGAGAAATCATTTCTGCCCAGCAAGGATCTGGAATGGTACTTCTTCAGTCCTCGGGACCGGAAGTACCCGAACGGCTCAAGAACAAACCGAGCAACGAAGGCTGGTTACTGGAAAGCTACTGGAAAGGATCGCAAGGTCAACTTCCAGAAACGTTCTGTTGGTACTAAGAAAACACTTGTGTACTATAGGGGCCGGGCACCGCATGGCTCCAGGACTGATTGGGTTATGCACGAGTACCGTGTCGACGAAAGCGAATGTGATGTACCATCAGCTGGCCTTCAGGTCATTATGACAGTTATTATTATTATTATTATTTTTGATACAAAAGACGACATCTTCGCTCTTATATATTATATGCATAATCTAATTTTTCATATATTATGTTGTATCAACAGGATTCGTATGCACTATGTCGTATATTCAAGAAAACAGCACCTGGTCCGAAGATAATTGAGCACCACGGCGAGGCCATGTTTCAATGGGCAGCAGGGACGGCCTCGGTTCAGTCTCCAGCTGAGAATTTCTCTTCTGATGGCAGAGTTGAAGACATAGAAAATGGCGTGTACCCTCATAGTGCGCCTATGTACTCCTTTGACATGATGCCGAGAGGTCCGATGCATGGTGCCAGTGCTGAAACTGACAATAAGTGGAGCCAGTTTTTGAATGAGGAAGTACTTAACCCAATGGCCTCATGCTATCAAGATCCTGCCGGCTTCTCTACTTTCCCCTCGAAGGTACAGACATCTCGGTGTTGTTTTCGTTAATATGAAGTTTGTTTGGTTAATCACTATAAGGGTTCGACATCTTAATATACAATACTATGTAATTGACAGGTCGATGTTGCACTGGAGTGCGCAAGGCTTCAACACAGGCTGTCTCTACCTCCATTGATGACAGACGACTTCCCGCAATTGTGCCTTCCTGAAAAGAAGGCCTTGCACGATGGCGCTCTCCGCGAAGAAAACAAAGGAGTCGACATCATTCAAGAAATCTTATCAGTCGCATCTGCGTCTCAAGGATTGATCAGCTATGATGATGACAACAGTTTTTTGCTTGCAAGCAACAATTATTCTCACTCAGATTTGTTTCCGGAGTTCCATTTTGGCAATGGCGCTGCGAGTTCTTCGATGAACACGGTCTCGGTGAATGAGTCAGTGAGCCTGGTAGAGATCGGAGAGTTCGAAGAGGAATTCCAAGAAGAAAGGAAACAAGTAGAGAACTTGCGTGGCATCCGAGTACTCAACGATACTCTTGAAGAGGTAATTAAATCTTGCTTTAAGCAAAAATAATTGTAAAAATGGGAAATTAAAATTCTTAATTTTGTAACATATATGTCTTACAGATATATATATAATTAATTTTGCTAAATGAAGTTACATGTCTATGCTTGCCAAAATGGGAGCTTTCATAATACATATATGCACAAACTTAATTTTGTCAATCTTTATTCTTTAATTCTAAAAGCAGATTGTGCTCAAAGGAGAAGGAAAGAACGAAGCGACGAGCATCACGACCTACCCCATAGCAGAGACTTCTGAGATTACTGGTATATGTTACTTATCATTGTCTTTGTTATAAATTATAATGTTGTTTTTGTTGTAACTCAAGAGTAAATGTTATCAAAATCATAGGAAGACCAAATATATATAATACAATAGTTCAGTCATTTAATATTAATTCAAAATTAGACTGCAGGAGAAGCCGATCGTCAGATCTGTCTGACTGACAGAAGCAACATTAACAGTGCACATGTCCCCCAACCTGAGGCGAACGAGTCTTCAGTCAGCTTCATCAAAACAAATCCGGATTCTCATAACCGGGATGAGTATGAAGATGAAGTAGAACTAAAACTATCTTCTTATGAAGTTCATGGGAAAATGGAAGTCAGTCGACGTAGCTTGTTCGTGTCAAGGGTCGGGACGGCGAAGACGTGCTTCCTGCAGATGGAACCGTCGAAAATGGTTCATCACCACCATCTGAATCCAAATGAAAAGGAGATTGATCATGCAGTCAAAAGGTTTCACTTTCATCAAAAGGATAGAGTAGTGAGGGTTGGAAAGTTGAAAAGTAGAATGCTTTTGATCAAAGAGAAGCTCAAGCTCTTGACAAAGCTAGCCAAATCAAATCAAATGCAATTCCTCTGGGGATGACAAAATTGCACAAATCCTCTATCTGTATGAAGACTGAGAAACTTCAAATTGAACCAAACCCTCACAAAAAGGAGGGTTTGGTTTTTTCCAAGGTGACAGAAAATTAAGGCATTTCTGGGATGTTTTTGAACCGGAAATGTGCATCAATTCTTCACTGACACTGATGCATTTGCTCTCCATTCTTCTGGGTTCAGACAGTTGATGAACCTCATATATACTTACCTATAAACTGATTCTATATATGAATATAGCATATACAAACCAGCATTATTGTGTATAATTAATTTTTTAGCATTCAGCAATTAATTGAATCAAGATTGACCTTTTTTTTTTTTTTTTTCCTTGTTTATATTGAATTTGTTCATTTGACGCAATCAGAGTCGCCATTATATAATTATGTACAGTTGCAATTGTTTCTGGCTGTATATATAGATCAAACATATTATTTCTTAGAATATTCCAAGTTCTTTTTTCTTTTGTATGTTGATTATTGTTGTTACAATTTCTCCTTAGAGTGCCGATTTAATCCTCTAAAGCTAATAATATATATGGATTCAAGATCTTACCTTCACTATTCTCATTATTGGAGATGGAAATGCAATAGCCAAGGGAGGAACCTACAATTTGAAATTTTTTAGCAATATATATAGCTTGAAAATCTAGTATGACAACATTGACCTTATTGGGCTCGATCAATAATGATTTTTTGAGTCGAATGAAATACGGCCTAATATTTGTATTAGACAAAAGCAAATGGTGGTCCACTGTCGATCATGTGACTCGCCGGTCGCCGCCGAATATATAGGATCCAAATCAGTCGGAAATCACAGTTTCATATTTTTTTGTGTTCCTTCAATTTTCCCCATTTTTTATATTACTAATTCATTATATATCCATGCATGTACAAGTTATTTTTTTTCTTATATTTTGTACTAAGCTATATGATATTGAATTTGGAATTTAGTATACAGAACATAATGCTTATTCCCTAACATATGGCACAGTGCTATACAGTACATAGACTGTTGAATCGTATCGAGATTCAGGTCTGCATGAATCTCAAGGATATCCAATAGTCTATGTGCTGTGACACCGTGCCATATATTAGGGGATCTGAAATCTTAAGGACGCTGTCAATGAGAATGTTCATCTGTTTAATTAATTGGATGTTCTTGATTGTAACAAGACCATCTGAGCAGGAAATAGCTTCTTATTTATTTTGAGGGATTTGAGAAATCAAAAGTTGAATTTTTTTAAACCAAGCGCGTTATCAGTTAACAATAACAGTTTAATATGATATTACAATTTTTGTTTACAAGATAGGAACTATTTAAGACCAGCGAATTTATACTCTTTAGAAGGGGAAAGATGGAGCTCTCCCCTTGATTTGAGCTTCATATCCACCCGACGGTCATTATAACTTTTAGCCTCCTCCATTTGATTTTCAAATGGAAAGACGTTGGGAGAGGTTGGTTTTGTGTTGATTACCACTGATTTCTCATCAAGATTGTGATGCAACCTGATGGGTATTGTTTACATTTGTATTATTTTTATAAATGAGCTCAAAAAATTTTAATTTGCTCTTACATTGTTTTGGGACCAACTTCTTTTACTTTGGTGTTTTTCTCAAAATAAGTTGAAGATCATATTCTCAATTTTTCTTTTAATTGAAGTAAGAAAATTGACTTGATCGTAGTATTTTTCTTGAATAAAATATTTTTATATGATTATTTTTTGAATAAGCTTAAAATGCTTGAAATAATCAGAAAAAGGTAAAAAAATTATGGACATATCCTATAAATCGTAGATTTACATTTCTTAAAAAGGTAAAAAAAAAAAGGATTTATTTTTTGCATGACCCTTTTGATTTATCAATTTCTTCACTGGTTGGGTTTGTCTTGCATAATTAGTTTGCATTTTTTTTGTAACCTATTGTTCATGTATTACATGCTTCCAATTATTTCGTCTCCAATCTCATTTGTTTTATCAATTAGTTACTTCATATTGTCAAATAGTTTTAAACTATATATTCAGTCTTGATCGTACAACATATATAATCTAATCGATATACAACACAACTGCTTCTATCTAAATAAATTTTACAGCTAAATTGTGAAGCACCTACAAATACATACTGCCAAAGCGCAGGGCTAAACCCTAGTACCACTAATATTATATTATAATTAAATTAAGCAGAACATGGGCTAAAAATTTCCCAAATTTTCAAATATAAAAGGACAAATTAAAGAATTAAAATTTCGTTACAACTTATTGAGTGGAAACATAACATGCCGATCATGTAATGGCATGCGCATGATTGAATTGGCACCGAGACAAAAAGAGAGAGCCACCATTTCCTACAAGACGAGTCACGGACTGCATGTTAACAGTTCTTGCTATACTCTTTACTCTTTAGTCTTCCCTCCTTGGCCTTTTTCCAGCTGAGCACACAAGAATCTCAGCATCACTACTTCACAACAAGTGCTAAGCTCAGAACCACTAAATGCCATTTCATTGTTACAATTCTATTCTATACCCACCCATACATGCATTGTCTCTACAAATTAAAAGCTGAAGTCTTTTATCTACTTGTAGTGAAGTTTTGTACCTGGCTAGCTAGCTAGATTGTGACCAACCATGGCTTACTTCTTCTCTGGATGCTGTTTGAAGGTGGCTTGGTACCTCTGTCTCCATCTTTTGCTTGCAAGTAGAGCGGCATTGCATGTGGCGGGAGCTGCCAAGCCGGCACCCCAGCCGACGGGCAACATCTCCACGGTGGCGGATGCGAAATTGTTTCAGATATACTATGGACAGAGTTTCAAGGTCTTGAAGAACGGCATTGATGGAAGGAGCTACCTCCTCATGCAGGTATATATATATATATATATATATACATGGAATTTTATTGGGATTATGATCAAAATTAATTTATTTTAGTTTTATTTTCTTTAAATTACCCTTCATGTTTTTTTTTTTTTTTAATTAAAAGATCTCCGCGAATTATTCCAAAGGTTCTTAAATTCCAACTTTTGGAGTACAAAAATGCAACAATTGAACATGGGTTGATGTTTTGTTTGTCTTTTCCGGTGTGACTTTGCAGGATAGTTCGAAGATGGCAGCGAAGACAAAATACTGCACAGGGAGGATCAAATCGTTTGTAGTCCCGCTCTCCAATTATTCCCTGGACACCACCAACTCTCCTGGTATAATTCTTCTCATAATTCTATTCTATTTTATCTCAGTATTTCCTGCTAGAGATATTTATAATACTTGTTACGTAGTGATTAGTGAAGATCAGTCTTGTCCTTTTAACTTAAGCCACATGAAATTTTGGGATAAAGTTTAAGTAAGTTATAAGAATAGGTGATTAATTAGAAGGAAAATAACTGGAAGAAAACACAAAACAATAACAATTTTTGGGCCAAAATAGGGGAAGCTCATTTACACTCTCATTGATATGTGACGAATTATAGTATCAATTTTATTTTTAGGAAACAATGGAACAGTAGACAGATTTAAGTCCTTGGGTTTTTTTTAAATTCTAGCCCAAATATGTAATGCAGTGACCCATACTGTTCAAGCCCAATCTCTCGTCTGAGTAATCTCCTAAAGTCCACGAGCCCAAACTTAAAGATAGCATAATCGGGTATTTATTATCTGTGAAATCAGTTAAAGTCATATAAGCTCAAACTCAATTGAAACAAAATGCACATAAAACACAATTTAGAATCTGTACTAAAAGTTATTAAAACTTAGCAGACAAAGAAACTGAATCATGTCACATTTGAAGATATCACATATAATTCTGCTTAGTGGTTAACTTCCAATTCATTGACCATCAATTAGATTTATTTCCTTCACAGCCAATGACTTGTGGTCTTATCGATATATTATCTTCAGTTTATGACTTAAAAAAGTAACTAGGATACCCACAACATTGTTAAATCAAGCAGAATGCATGAACTACTTGCTAACTATGTGCGTCATATTATAATGTAAATTAGTCAGCTGGAGCGTTAGAAAGAGCATGAACAGAGTTTAGGAAAGAAAACACAGGAAATAAGAGGAACTTTTTTTTTTTAAAAGATGCATTTTTACCAAAGAATCCAAGTACAGCACCTTCCAATGAACTTTTTTCCACTTTAGGATCTTGTAGATATCTTCCATTATGAACTTGAGCTGCAATAAATGGAAAAAGTGAATTAGAAACCACATTCAAGGCTTCGTTCTAATTCTCATAGTCATTGTTGGTTCTTGATACCAAGGATGGCTCAGATTTATGATATAGTACAAGTCGAGATCGATGAATAAATTGAACAAATTGTCGAGGCATCCATTATAGTCAAATATGCTCCACAAAACTAGAATTGAATTATTGCAAAAACGTGAAGCTTAAGCTCAATTTCAGTGTAAGCAGTGAAATACACATTAGACACATTCAAACATTTCTGGTATTAACTATTGTTATTATGAAATCATGTCTCCTAAAAGTATGCTGATTGCTTTCATGTTTTATTTCATTTACAGTGTCATTCTTCGAGGTTAGGACAGCTAATGATACAAATAATAAGCCCTCTCTATCTCACCCATCTTCATATCTTTTAACGCAAAATGCTGGAAATCACATGAACAGTTACTGGGAGTTGCAGAAAGACTAAAGGGCATAACATCAGATCAAATTACTTCAGACTGTGTACTTCAATTATACAGCAGTGGTAATGTCCAGCTTGTTAACAAGACAGATCTGCAACAAATCTCTCAATTCAGTGCACACTTTTTAACCAATGTGGATGGAGTACAAGACTGCAATTTCGCAGCTTATGCTCCTTTGGATGAAACAACACCATTACAGGTATACCAACAAAATTTTGAACTCAGTTTACATTCTAATATACACACAATATTCGTTCTTTGCCTGAATTTTTTTCAATTGATATTACATCTTTCTTCTAGAGGGCAGAGTGGATAAAGTACTTGGGGACATTCACAAACTCTGAACTTAGAGCTAACGCAGTCTATGACACAGTTAAGATCACACTTGGTTCATAGTTAAAATCAGTAGTAATTTATCTGCTTTACATCTGCTTATTTATGTTTAATTGTTTATATAAACCTCCTAGATAAAATCAAACTACATGTGCTTGAGCAAAGCAGCCGCAAGCCTCAGTGGTCGTTTTAAGCCTGTTGTTGCATGGCTGGAATACAGAGAGGTTTAAATAAGCACTTATGTTTAAGGGTTTCCACACAATAATGCACTTAATCTAAAATAAGTAGAATCTAACTTCTCTCTTTACTGTGCAGGGAGTATGGTCCTTCAGTAAAGAAAGTTACAAGTTACAGGTACATCACCATCTTTATACTAATTCCCTATAACAAAATAAAACAATGCATCTAAAAGTTTTTGGATCAAATATTAGTATGTGGCAGATGCAGGAGGCGAGAACTTAGATAGTAGCATTACAAGCAATATCTACAATGTGTCAGATCCAGAAGAAAGAGATAGTTTTCATGCAATTCTGTGTGTAAGTTCTCTATTTCACTAGATTTTTGTCATTCCAAAATAGAAAAATAAACTTTAATTGTTCCATTTGCCCAAATCTATGGCAAACACATTATTAATCTTGGTTTAATCCTAAAATAGGGTTACAGATAAAAGGCATCATTATATTTAAAACAAACGCTTGTGATTGCACTGCAAATATAAATCAAAATACAAAGATAAAAGTATAATTAAATTTATTTCCAACAATTTTTACATTTTTACAGACATTGGATGTGGTGATAGACCAAACTTATGCTCCAGATACAACAGAATACACACTTACAACATTTTTGGACAATATTAATGTGGGAGATGACTCATCTTTTAGTTTTGTGACAAATCAAAGTGTGTGGAGATATGACAAAAAGGCACTTGGCCCAACGACTCTAGGTAAGTACAATATCTTACTTTTACACGTTATTATTATTCCTTCAGCCAGCCAATTGATCATTCTCGCCGACATGCACTATCATTATAACATAATTTTATGTGTTTTTCTGTAATTAGTGATCTAAAAGTTTGTCCTTAAGAACAATTATCATGATTGAAACATTTTCTTCTGATGTTTATTAAAGATTGGTACGATGGAGCCATTTCCCAGCCCCAGCTTGTCTTAGCAGATCTGATAGAAGCTTTCTTCCCTACAGGCAACTACACAACTACTTATTTCAGAAACCTCGCAAAGGTTTCTTTAATCTTTTCTAAATTTATTCTGTTTATTACTTCAATAATAAATAAAACATTTTAAGTTATATGCAAGCAATTTCATCAGGAGGAAGGAATGACAAAAGTAGGCCCTGACATGTGCAACAGGGACATCTCAGCACCAATGGAGGCAATCATTCTGCCATGTCAATGAAATTGGAGGATCGACTTAATGATTTAATTATTTCTTTTCCAATCAAGAAGAAAAAAAATCTGTCTAAAATTCTTAATGTTGATTTCTTTTAGGAGCCAGCATCAGCAAATCTGTTACTACATAAAAGCTTTTATACTTCAATAACCTGTTAATTTGTAGCAAACCGACCTAATTGCAACATTGAGTTTAACAAGAAATGTCGATAAACATGATAGAAGGGTTATGAGTATGCTGGATCAACTAATGTTGTAACACCACTCTTTCTGAATCTGATACAAATAAACATTTTTTTTTTTCTTTTAATTGAAGATGGATAGACATTTTTACTTATAATTGAAAAAGAATTTACATACCTTTGAGGATTGGTGAGAAAATCACAAATTCTGAGGCGAACAGGACTTATTTGCAAAAGATTTGTACTAGTTTCTCAAAAGAAGCTTTAGTCAGCAGATGCCGAGGGTTGTCTGTTCCATGACAAGTATGATGGATCACCAAGGGTCCTGGGACAAAAAAGACAGTAGAAATAAGCTCAATGCTGTTTATAGCGGGCAGAATGCAAAAGTTTATTACACTAATACCACCTTAAAAATTTTGGTATACGATAAACAAGTATTCAAGAATATTCCATAGGTCATGCACAAGTTTAAGAAATTGCAGGCTAGTAAATTTAACTAATATAAGAAATTGCATGCGAATAAAAAATTATGTGTACATATCTAGTTATCTACAAGAAAAAAGAAACAAATCAAAGAGATAAATTGCACTAATTTGTCATGCATTACATGTGGATGAAAAATATAAATAAAGCTGGAAATTTATTACCTCGGCTTGAACAAATACAGTACGATAAAACCCAATGCAAGAGCTAGGCACAATCCACCAACAGAGAGATAGGCCACACCAAGAAAACTATTTTTCCCTCCAATCCAAGTTGCAGTTGAAAGAACCAGCTTCTTCTTACCCCCAAAGCTGTACGTGTTGTAATTATTCTCTATGACCACTGTAAGCTCTTCATTTGCAAGTAGGTCCTTCTCAATTCTTCCATAGAGTTTTCTAAAAGTTGGGAGTGCAGCAGTTCTCATCCACACTATAAGGTCCTCTTGCTCACTTAACTGTAAAATAATATAAAATAAATGAGATTTATGCAAATAACATGTTGCTAGTTTTTTTGGTAGTCTACTAGAAAGATGGTTTTTACGAAGATGCTTTGGCAAGAATATAGTTCATACAATCATACATAATTACTTAACATAACACATTTCAGCAGGCACTAATGAACCCTGGAAACAATGTGAGATGCATACCGGTATGCTTTCATTAAGCTTGCCACCACCAATAAGAGCCCCTTTCTGGAAATTCTTGGGATAGACATCTTTGCTGAACTTGTGGGACCGATCACTAGCCCATGCAATGTTCTTCTTGTTGACCTCAACTGCCGCGCTATTGACAGAGAACATGTATGTGTCATTGAATAAACTCCAGGCGATGAGGCCACAAGGAACAATTGGCTTGCCATCGGCAGTGGTTCCTTCTGGTGCACAGATCTTTGTTTCATCTTCCTTTGAGGGTTTTAAAAGTTGTTTGTCGCTGCGACTTTTCACATACCTAAGTAACAGACAAATTCACTGAACATCAGGAACAGTAGAAATGACAAATGCAATCAGGTAAAAATGCTGGAATATATGCCAAGTCTCGCCAATATATAATACTAGAGATACTAGCTAACAATATTTGAGATCTAACCAGATCCCTAACCTTAATAGTAAGGTAATGGAGAAAGGTACCCAAAATGAATATCAATTGCAGATTCCACTAAACTAATATTTTAGACTATAGTAATGCATGCAATTTACAAGATAATCTTCCATTACTCACACACTTCATCCATAGCAGAACCCAATCACCAATAGAGTTGATTTGTATATAAAAAAAATAATATATATAATTTTTTTTTTGTTTTTATACATACCTCAACATTAAATCTACAATAATTACAATAAGATGGCACAGTAAATAATCTCATTTGCCACCTAATATCAAATTTAAATTAAAATAGTGTTAACATAATGCATTATGTGTCAAACTTAAATTTAAAGAGAGCCAATTGAATTGAAGGAAACATAAAGTTCTATGGATCAAGCGACACATACCGACGATGATTCTGATAGAAGTTGTCCAGCTCGTAGTAAATATGTACAGGACTCTTCATGGTTTTTGGGATCTGAAAGTTAATATAAGAAATCATGTACTGTTGCATCCAGATTTTAACGAAAAAAAAAAGGTATTACAAATTAAACATTCAAAGAACAGAGTCTTGGAAAGGCTGGAAATGAAATCATACAAGTAATTTTCTGGTGCAAGTTTTGTTTGTGCTGGAGTTTTGAATAAAATTAAGCTCCTTGCCACGCATGTCACCTGGTACACAGTCTGCATCATACCGATCTACCACCTCAACCACCTACAGTTGTATAACATTACATTACAGAAACAAAGTTTGTGCAAAAATGAAGTAAAAGAGAATCTAGTTCATAAAACTTACAGATTCGGATGCAGATAGTGAGGCGAGGCCAATAGGTATGAAGACAACAGCAATGAGAGCAAATATACCGATTACCTATGAAGTGCAGTAGAAAAATTTAGCATAAGAATGGAAGTGGAGAAAAGGAGTGAATAAAGATTTAAAAGGAGTTGAGACATACAATTCCAGGTGTGAGTAACGGCTTGCAAGCTGGCAGCTCTTGCTGTGTAAATTTGGAATCTATAAATACCAAAGCACATAATTGAGTGTCAATTGCTGTTGTTGTTATGTGAAGAAATATGAGCAGTTTGTTCTTCTTTTAGTTCTAGATTTAGAAATTATGAGTAAGTGATTTGAATTGAATACAATTATTATTATGTCATTTAGACTTGCAGAACCAATATTCTCTTGCTGCATGAATTGATCTTTTGTTGTTGAATTGGACATGACACAAAAGATACCACCTTTTTATTATTATTACTCCATTAGAAACCAAATTCCACCAATTCTAGCTTCAGAAACACTTGATCAACCCGTTAAGACTACATATATACAATCAAACGAAGGCTCGCAATAAGCGATGCCAAAATAAAGAGAAAGAGGGAGATGGAGGTTACATTTGGGCCTCTTGGATTGCTTGTGGTGAGCGTGAGGCGAGGCGTCGGAGGAGGAAGAGTCGACCATGGAGAGGGGAGGAATGGTGGACGAGCTCATGGCCGCCGACGGAGGCGGGCGCGAGAGAGGGATCGGATCGAGTGAGGCCGATGAGACGATGGGCGATCGGATTCCAAATGTGGAGAGTCGGGAAAGAAAAGAAAAGAGAGAGAGAAAGAAGAAAAGATGAAAGCACAGCAGGTCCGCAGGGCACACAGAATGAGATTGATGATAACAATTATCAACAGGGCCCCCCCGATTCAACTATGAAATCGCAGCAAGATCTTTCTTATTGTTTTACTGTTAAGTCCTTCATGTTTTGCTTTGTCACCAGTACGCCCTTTTAAAGCTTGCATTATTATTATTTAATTTATTAATTTATAACAGCCATTCTTCTTATTAATTAATGTCATCAGTGCTGAGTTGCTGCATAAGTTTGTTTACCAAATTGAAGTACAAATTTGACATATACTATGAGTTAATGATACTGTATAGAATCATATTTTGTTTACGATATTTAAGTTTCCAGAAAGTTGTTAGTTTTCGGGAGTTTATCTCATTTACAATACAAAACTCCAAAAAAAAAAAAATTTGCTATTATTATTATTCTCATTTTTAGTTTTTATGATCATTTTATTTCTTAGGAATGATATGTTTTGATTTTTGAAAAATAGTTGGAAATAATGCCATTGCTTTTGTTAATTCTATCAGAAAAAAAAAATCAACAAGAAATATAAACTGAAAAGAAAATTATCATTTACTTTGTTGGAGCATGTACCATTTAGGAATATTCGGATCGTAGATGGGTATATTAGGAACTTTCCTTCAATTTTTGCATGAAATAATAATGGGACTGACATTCGCGGGGACCCGCTTAATTAATTGAATATTATTATTATTATTATTATCGTCGCCCATATCCATGTGTATGTGGATTATGAAGCTGATAGCAATAATTCCTCGTACACGAGGGATATGCCTTATAGTTAAGGTCAACTTGGTCCTATATATTAATGGATGTTCTTCTACCTAACCTAGTACTGTCAATTCAATATTTTAAAGGAGAACATGCACGTTCTTTTTATTTATGCTGACGTAACTTGCTATTACAATTTTACATGAACTGATGTAATTTTTTTCCTTATTGAAACGTCATCAGCGGATGTAAATTTACAGTTGAACCAACTGTTATTGTATCACATTCAACCAATTTTATACGTTCCTTTTGAAATCAAACCGTCTCGAACAATAACAAGCAAAAAAAAAAAAAAGACCATCAATTAGACTAACCAGATGATCAATTATGATAATTTGGTGCTAGCTAATTGTTAACAATGCTAGCTTTAACCTTTGTCATAATGTAAATTTAACATGGGCCATCCACAAACTGACTGTACCAGTTCTCACATACTGGTAATCTTCAGTATCAAGCACACACAGAAACAACATCAAATTAACATAACATAAGCAATCCACTCAGTGTTTGAAGTTGATGAAAATGCTGAATATAGTCTTAATTAACACAACCAAGCTAAGTAGCTAACCATATCATTATCATTATGCTAATTAATGGAAGACCAAATTAGGAATTCAAACAGAAACATAATCACTGTCATCAACACCAAAGGCGGCAGAGATGGCATCTGTTGTGGTTTCTTCTTTTGCCAGGAAAACATCTGTAAAAGCAGCTTGAGAAGCGAGTGCAGCTCCCATCAATGCCAAAACCTACAATTGTCGAAGCCAAACAAATTAAATAGTCATAGGTATGGATTTTTTTGCTTCTGCAACAGGCAAATCCATGCTTGCACAAAGTACAATTAATCACACCAAAATTACTAACAAAAATAGGTAATTAATTACCTCCTTTTCTCCTATATTAACAGAAACTTCAACTACGCCTTCGGTAGCACTTGCAATCATACGCGTGAGAGTTGAAAAGCAGAATGGAGTTACAACTAAATCATCAGTGACAATATACGTGGCATCAGAAATAAATCCACGATTGGTCACTCGAGAGGTAGACCTTTTAGGATCAGTGATCTTCATCTGTTTGTTAGTAATTTTCGTACACTTGCATTGTACATTCCCCACAAGGCTAACATCAGTAGAATCGCAATCAGGAGTACGGCACATATAGTACCTCAGTGGAGTAGCTTCAACAGATTTTACAAACTTTTTGTCCGATCTGAAGTGTGCAGGAAGCTTTGGGTTGATAATAACATGCTTTTTCATTTGATCTGTTTTATAGCAATCAGACAGTTGATCGCTAAGAGCACTTGCAAATAAGTTATCTAAACAAGTTAGATGCGTATTAGGATATGTGTTAGTAAGATAGCTTAATGTACAATGTATTAGGACAACAATGTTGACTCTGGTCAACAGAGGTTATTTCTGTAATTAAGTCAATATGAGCTCCTAATATAAATAGGAGTTGAGTTGTAACAAACAGATATGATAAAGAAATCATTTTCATTCTTCTTCTTCTCAATACTCTAATATGGTATCAGAGCTCTTTCTTCTTCTTCTCCTCAATTCCTCCCCAATTCTTACCTAATTCTTCTATAATGGCCACTGCGCTACTCTCCTCTTCCTCATCCATGGACAACGTAGTTCACATCACCCTTCCCATCTCAGCAAAACTGGATCGAACGAATTTTCTTACATGGCGTTCCCAAATTGAACCAATTGTTAATGGTTTTGGCCTCACCGGCTATCTTGATGGTTCAATTTCCGCTCCACCTCGTCAAATTACCACCGACTCCACCACCTCACCTAATCCTGCCTTTCTGTCATGGCTGAAGCAAGATCAGCTCTTGCTCGGTTGGCTCCGATCTTCTATTAAAGAAACGATCTTGGCTCAAGTCTTGAAGTGTCAAACGTCTGCCGAGCTTTGGAAGAATCTTCATCAAGTCTACTCTGCGGTGTCACGGGCGAAATTGATGGAGCTTCGTCGACAACTGCAAACCACAACTCGTGGCGGCACCTCTTGTAATGAGTATTTTGAAAAAATGCAGCATATTGCTGATCAACTCACAGCTATTGGTGATCCGATTTCTGATGCTGATTTGGTATCTTACATTCTCAGTGGATTAGGTCCAGACTTTAACTCGTTTGTTGTAGCTATAAATACCAGAATTGAACCTGTCTCAATTGCTGATCTGCATGGTATGTTACTGGTACATGAAGCTCTTCTTAACTCTCAAAACAGTACCTTGGCTTCAGCCACCCCAGATCCATCTGCCTTTTATGTTGGTAAAAAGAAATTTAAGAACTCTGGTTCTAGATTTCCCTCTAACTCCAACCCTTCTCCCAATTTCACTCAATACAACCATACTGGTTTTGGCAATTCTTCTCAAAGCAGACCTCCTCTTCTTCCTACACCACCATATGTTTCTGCTCAACCCCTGGTACAATTACCAATACCAGATACCCCCCTGGTGCTGTACCTATTTGTCAGATATGCAACAAAAGGGGACATCTTGCTCTTAACTGCTGGTATAGGTGTGATGTTTCAAAATATCCTGGTTCATCTCAAGCACCTCAAGCTCATACTGCTACATCACCATATCAAGCCCTTCTGTCTGCCCCAAATTCAACACCTGCTGAAGGCTGGTTTCTGGATTCTGGTGCATCTCATCATGTGACAACTGATCTCAACAATCTCTCCTCTTTTCTACCATATGGAGGGCCAGATCAGCTACAAGTAGGTAATGGTAATTTCCTTCCTATCTCTCACATTGGTTCCTCTTTTATTTTTACTGTTAACAAAAACTTACAGTTGCATGATGTACTACATGTTCCTCTGATTACAAAGAATTTACTGAGCATATCTAAACTTGTTAAGGATAATCATATTCGTATAGAGTTTTTTGACACTGTTTGTTTTATTAAGGACATCCACACCAACAAAATACTGGTTCAAGCCATCCAAACTAATGGACTCTACAAGCTATGTACTTCACCTCAAGTTTTTCTGGGTGTGAGATCCTCTCTTGATATGTGGCATGCTAGATTAGGTCACCCTTCCATGGCTACTACTAAATTCATTTTACATTCAAACAACTTACCAGTTTCTTCTCAAACTTTGAGTAATTGTAATGATTGTTGTAGAGCAAAAGCTCATACTTTACCATTTTCTTCTTCAATTTCTACTGCTTCTTCTCCTTTACAAATAATCACTCTGATTTGTGGGGCCCTGCTCCTGTAATTTCTTCAACTGGATTCAGATATTATGTACTTTTCATTGATGAGTATTCCAGGTTTTCATGGATTTATTTTCTACATTCCAAAGATGAGTTAATTTCTGTCTTTTCCTTGTTTAAGGCATAGGTTAAAAACTTGTTTGATTCTACCATTAAGATTTTACAATCTGATAATGGTACAGAGTTCAAACCTATTACCAAAACTTTTCCACAAATTATTCATAGAACTTCATGCCCATATACTCCTCAGCAAAATGGTCTTGCTGAAAGGAAACATCGGCATGTTGTTGAACTAAGTCTTGCTATCATGGCTCAGGCTTCATTACCAACCTCCTATTGGGATCATATTTTTCAAAGTGTAGTTTTTCTTATAAACAGATTACCACCTACTGTTTCTCCACATCATTCTCCCTTCTATGTACTTTTTAAAAATCAACCTGATTATACTTTTTTACGTGTTTTAGGTTGCTTATGCTATCCGTATCTTAGGAATTACACATCTCATAAGTTAGAATTGCGTTCTATGCCTTGTGTTATCTTAGGATATTCTCAAACACAGAAAGGTTACAAATGTCTGCATATTCCTTCCAACAAAATTTACATCAGTCGAAATGTTAAATTCATTGAAACATCTTTTCCTTTTGCATCGATTTCTTCTAATTCTTCATCTATCTCTTCTGATTACAATTCTATTTTATCTCTTTTCATCTCTTCACAAAACTTTGAGACAAGGCCCAGTCCAGAGGGTTCTATTACTTTTTCTGGGCCATCTTCTTTTTCAGGTCCAAATGAAGTGGATTGTGGACTTTCTTCTTCTGAACTCAATGCTGATGCTACTCAACCTGATGGTTCAGGCGACAATTCCATGACTCAAATTGTTCCTGTTTCCTCTTCTCATCCAATGATAACTAGATCTCGTGATAATACCAGGACAACCAAAACTTATCCTGATCATGTCACCTTTCTAACAACTCGTCATCCTCTTCAACCTATCTCTGCTGATGATGAACCTACAACATTTTCACAAGCAAATCAACAAGCTCATTGGAGACAGGCTATGGATATTGAATTAAATGCTCTAATCCAAAACAAGACATGGATCCTTGTCCCTTCTACTCCAACCATCAATGTCATCGGTTGTAAATGGATTTACAAGGTCAAACGCCATGCTGATGGTTCAATTGAAAGATATAAGGCCCGTCTTGTTGCCAAAGGATACACTCAGGAGGAAGGAATCGATTATCATGAGACCTTTAGTCCCGTTGTCAAGCCTACCACCATTAGATTGATACTTTCCTTAGCAGTGTCTCACAAATGGCAAATTCGTCAACTAGATGTCAACAATGCTTTTCTCCATGGTGACTTGACTGAAACAGTTTACATGAAGCAACCACCAGGATTTATTGATAAGGAACATCCCCATCATGTTTGCCTTCTCAAAAAATCATTATATGGATTGAAACAGGCACCCAGAGCCTGGTTTCATAAGTTAGCCTCTACACTAACTACCCTTGGTTTTATTCCATCTCACTCTGATCCTTCTCTTTTCATATCCAATACTTCTTCTGGAATCACCCTTCTTCTCATTTATGTGGATGATATTATCATTACCAGTTCCAACAACAACAATCTTCAACATATCATTTCCTCTCTTGCCTCAGCCTTCTCTCTCAAGGACTTGGGTACTCTACATTATTTTCTGGGTATTCAGGTTTCTACAATCTCTTCTGGTATTCATCTCTCTCAACCTAAATACATTCATGACCTTTTAGTCAGATCAAAAATGGATGGAGCAAAGACATGCAACACACCTTCTACACCTGGCACCTCCTTATCCAAATTTGCTAGTACTCCTATGAATGATCCACAACATTACAGAAGTATTGTTGGAGCACTACAATATGTTACAATCACTCGACCAGACATCACTTATGCAGTCAATAAAGCCTCTCAGTTCATGCATAATCCAACAGATGAGCACTGGTCAGAAGTCAAACGAATTCTAAGGTACCTTAAGGGTACACTTCATCATGGCATTACTATTCAAGAATCTACTACCTTGCAGTTACATGCATATTGTGATGCAGATTGGGCTGGGTGCCCTGATGACAAGAGATCTACAACTGGTTTTTGTGTTTTTCTGGGTTCAAATCTATTATCTTGGGGTTCTAAGAAGCAGAACACTGTGGCTCGTTCAAGTACAGAAGCCGAATACAGGAGTTTAGCTGTGGCATGCATGGAACTTATCTGGTTACAGCAACTAATGAAAGAGTTGGGTGTTCAGCTCCATTCTGTACCCAAATTATGGTGTGACAATATTGGAGCTACCTTCTTGGTTGCAAATCCTGTCTTCCATGCTAGGATAAAACATATTGAAATTGATTATCATTTTGTAAGAGAAAGAGTTGCTGCAAAGGAGTTACATGTGGAATTCATCAGTTCCAAGGATCAACTCGCAGATATCTTAACCAAATCTCTTCCTTCTACAAGACTTCAGTATTTGAAAACCAAACTGACTGTGTTGGAACACCCTGTGTCAGTTTGAGGGGGCTATTAGGATATGTGTTAGTAAGATAGCTTAATGTACAATGTATTAGGAGAACAATGTTGACTCTGGTCAACAGAGGTTATTTCTGTAATTAAGTCAATATGAGCTCCTAATATAAATAGGAGTTGAGTTGTAACAAACAGATATGATAAAGAAATCATTTTCATTCTTCTTCTTCTCAATACTCTAATAATGCGTCTTTCCATTCAGTCTTTTGGTCATAAACCCAGAGGGGTAAGTTAAAAGGGTAAACAATATATCAATGAAGTCTTGCTTGCATTCTGCATACAAACATTTGTTCGTATGTTTGTTGACAACTAGCTTGATACCAATATCTGTGGGACCAGGTTCTCACCCGGGACAGGGACTGGCCGGTATGAGAACAGAAGTGCGGGTATTGTTCTCAACAACACCAGTGCCATTTTCTCTCACAAGAAAGACATTAGTTAAAGCATCCTCCGAGCTCAAAGATTGTCGAAGTATGGCAACCACCTGAAAAATGGAAACAAGTAATTTAAGTTTGTGTTTCTCTACATCTCAATGAACAAGAATTAAAGAACATAAAATTTTCAACACACTCATTTTCTATTAATAATATATTTATTCGATTGATATTATGTATGATTATAATATTTTTTACAAGACTACCTCAGATCGATAATTAGGGGGAAAAAAAAAAAGAACAATAACTAACTATACCTCTGATAGGCCAACTTTCACTTGTTTCTGTGTTACAGTGTTCAAGCTTGTGCCATCACAGTCAAGCAAATTAAGCACAGCCTGAGTAGATGCTGGTGCAATCATGAGATTATCAGTAATCATAAACCGTGTCGCGCGTTTTAGGAAAACGCCGTCGTAGTTCTCATTGTCCCTGCCACCTCTCAACACCTTCACTTTGTGCACCATCTTTTTGTCGCAATCACACAGCGCATTTGTGTACGAGCTCAGGAGCTCATGGCAACAGTTATGGAGACAGGTGTAGTAGATCAGTGCTCTGTCAGTATCAGTATCCCCCTCGACATTAACCGGCAAGTCAAGGCACTCAAGCTCAGCCGCATAGTTAGGCCGGAGCAACATGTCCCTACAAGGAATAGCTTTGAAGTATTCGTCGCTGAGGCCTTCGACGCTCTTGTAGAGGTTATCGACGCAAACGACAGACGAATTCTTGTTGCAGAGTCTGACAGCAGTGCCAAGTGGGATAGTCAGAAAGCTCAGGAGAACATCCACGAAGTCCTTGTCGGATTCAGCGAACAGAACTTTGCTCCTGGACTCGTCTATTGTGAGCTTCACGGTAAGGCTTTCGTTGGTCTTGGCCATGTTTGTTTTTCTTCTTCTTTTTTTTGTTTGTTTTATGAGATCATGAGATCAAAAACAAAAATATGAAGTCTCCTGATTATAAAAGGATTGAAATTTGAAAAGGAGACGGTCAAAGTAATTTTGAAAAGGGGATGGCTAGGTTGACCGTTCCATGCATGAACTTGCAAATTGCAATTACTATTTACTAAGGAAAATGCACCGGATTAATTAGAGAGAGTCGTTTGAAACTAATTCACTAAAGTTAATTTTTTGGAAATCATCAGTTCGTTCTTTCAGATTCAGCTGCCACCTAATTCAAAACTTTCTTCGAGGACCATAATTAAGTTTGCAGTTTCATTTGCCTCTTTAATTTCCTTCCTCCTTATTTTATTTATTTCTATATTTCTATTTTGCCAAGTGATCATGAAGTGACCCTTCCATTGCTTTAGACTTTAGTAGTAATAAATAAAATTAATATATAGTATGGATTGTTAAATTTTAGAGATAATGAAACTGCCCAGAGAACCCTCAAACTTTCAATTTTGCTCTCAAATTTTTATTTTGGATAAATACCTCAAATATGGATTTGTGACAATTTTTTTTTTTTTTTTTTTTTTTGTGTTTGATGATATATAGTTATATTGAAAAAGACTGTCTTATGATGATATATAGTAATATAAATGATGAGAAGCATTCTAATCCCATAAGTTTTGTATACCACCAGACACAAAGTCACTTTTTTATAATTCAAAATTTTTGCGTTCAGATTCAAATGAAAAGAGTTGATTTAATTTGTATTCATGAAAGATGTGTGCTTATAAAATTTTATGATTTTTTTAATTCTTTTCGTACAAGACAAGTGGCTTAAAAATGAATGAATCTAGTTAATTATGATTGATTCATTTTAATATATGTATCTTTAACCCATTTGATCATGTACAAATGAACTCCAAAAATTGTTAAATTTTATATGCACACAATTTTTTATAGATATAAATAAGATCATTGATTTTGATTTGAATTTTCAATGCAAAATTTTGAAATTTGTATGAAAAAATGAGTTCGTGGCATTTATGGTATCAGAATCCTCCTCTATATAAATATTTGAAAAATTCTTTTGTTCGTAAGTGTTGATAATAAACATAGCTTAATTTAATTTATAGCTATATTGTAGAAATAAGTGTTTTTTTAACGCATCATGAAGAATGCAATTTATCAGAATGTATAGCACTTTTTCGCATGCAGTACCGTAAATTTGTATGGTTTGCCTTTCCTTCAAACTTTAGAGCGACTGATTAAATTTTCTTGTCCACCATTTTATGTTGATAAAATGGTTAATTGGCTCATATATAACGTTTGCAAATAATTCGTTTTTTCAACCTAGCCAAATCAATCTGCATATATAAAGCATCCAATTTTATATAACGTGTTTAATTTCTGAATTTAACGTTGTAAATGCGATATATTCGTGAAGGAAACACATAATATAAAATCAAAATGGATTTTCTATTTTGAATTCGTTTTTTCTTCAAATGTTTTACATTTTATTTATTTATTTTATTATATTATATGAAACAAATTAATAAATTATATTCTGAACTGTACACGAAATATTTCTTTTATTACATTATATGAAACAAATTATATTCTGAATTGTACACAAAATATTTCTGAATTATTGACGACCCTGCTGAACATATCCTGAAAGAGTACTTGTGAGTATGGTTTAGAGTAGAGATGTGAAAAGAAGAAACAAACAAGTACCTTGTGACTATGATTGGAATACAAATTTGTATAAAAAGTATATCCAAGAGTATGTAGGAAAGCACAATTTTGAAAATGTAGCTACATAACAAGTCTATTTAATATATTTTTTTATAAGTAAAGTAATTTAGAAATGCATATTTGCAGTCCAAGTTCAAATTTTCATTATAATATTTAATCATAAAACCTGTGTGAACAATTAAGAAGATAATAAGTGAACTTCACAAAATAATGGGCATGTGAAAGCTGAAGACCAAAAGTACACAACTAATTAATTAAGGATGGATTGATTGATAAGACATAAGAGACCACAATTCACAAAGCATAAAGGATAAGTGGATAACACAGTAAAATCTTTTGTACGGCTGGGCCGGTCATCCCAAATCTTTTGATATCATGATGATACATCCTACATTGATCCATGAATCACCCCAGTTTAACTTCTTCTCTCCCTGTAAATCATACTGGACAGTAAATTTCTCACTGAAAGCCAGCAACACTGTAGGTGTCCCTTGTTGTTTGGGTAAATGGAGAGAATATCAATATGTTTTTATCCAAGTAATTCACCTCGGTTCTCCCACTGCCGCTTCAGTTCAGCTCCCCAGTTAATCGCGTGCTTATACTCTGCTGCGCAGTATTGTACTACGCAGAGAATCAACGATTAAGATTATACGAGGGTTTTCGAGATTGAGTTGCACTAATCTCAAAACAGATCCAACAGTTGAAGGCTTTAGAGGATATGAATTGCAGCCCTTCCCTATTCTGCTCCTCTTTCCCACGCAGGTGAAAAAGTGCTTTCATTCTCTTTTTCACTCTCTTTGAAAACAGCACCCTGAAAGGCTACAAACTTCAAACACCCAAGAAGAATATCAATATCAAGGGCCTTCTGCTTTTTTACTTTTTTTCTCCCTTGGAAATTAAAAATTGCATTTGATGAAAATTAATTGTCTTACAACCAATATAAGTCCCAACCAAATTTCAAACAAATAATTACTAATACTATCATAATAGAGTGAACTATTATGAAAACGTTTGAATTTCGGATGAAATTCATCATATGAAAATAATAGGGGATACAAAAATTTTTAATTTTTGAAGTTTTTTAAGTATTTATTTCGGATTTTTAAAATTCCATGTACAAACAAACATTATTTTATTAATATTTTAGAGTTATTTTTAAAAATACGAAATAAATACTTAAAAAACTCCAAAAATAAAAAAATTATTGTATTCCCTAATATTTTCATATAATAATTTTAATGGGAACCATAAATCAAAATTTCAGATGTGATAAAGTATAATTTAGATCGTTAGCATTTCAGAACGAAATACAAACGTTTTCACAATAGTCTAACTCATCATAATAATATAGAAAATGCAAAAAAAATAAGACAATTATGTTGCATCACTCACTAGTCACTCCTAATTCCGACTGCATTACTTACTGATTAAACAAACTCTAAAGTGTAGTACATTTCTAGACCGATGACTCCCTTTTCCTTTTCCTTCTTTGAGAAGAAAGAAAAAGTAGAATTAGAAACCGGTACAGTGAGTACATTGTTGTAGCATGAGTCCAGCATGGTCGCTTCGTTCCCTTGTGTTTCGTCTTCTTAATCTTAGCTCATCTCTCTCAACCTCAACCAACCTACCTAGCGCATCCATGGATGATATACTTCTTTCCTGGCGACTTGAAGACATATGTAACCAAGACCTCTACACAAATCAGGCTAGTGTTTTCTTCGTTTCTTTTTCATGTTGATAACCTGAGAAGAGGTGTATATATGTACGAATGAGCTTGGAATGGTCATATATAACTTCAACTTTTGGTTTGCATCCGAAAATATTGTTTGTGATTTTAACCTGGTTTTAGATAACTTTTTTAGAAATAGTTTTGTTAGGAATTCTACCTGGATTTTGTTTCAAAATTAATTATTTGCCGTGAATTCCAAATGAAAGCCATAATGTCTACTAGATCATGAAATTCTTCAATATATTTTAGCGTATTTTATATGAAGGCAGTTGCATGCGTAGGAGGGATTTAGGGGGTTTCGGAAGTTCGGTACTGTTTTGAACATTTTGGGGGATATGCAACTTTAAGCATGGTTGTTGCATTTAAGATCATTCATAATATAACCTCTCATGACATTTGGTTGAATTTTGTAAAGAAGGTGCAAGTTTGTTTAATTTTTATTGTGTACTGGTTGTATATAATACACATGAAAATTTTGAACCTTATAAAGTTATA
Source organism: Cyperus esculentus (assembly GCA_030179965.1). Classification (NCBI taxonomy): domain Eukaryota; kingdom Viridiplantae; phylum Streptophyta; class Magnoliopsida; order Poales; family Cyperaceae; genus Cyperus; species Cyperus esculentus. The sequence goes on along the minus strand of JASGLE010000007.1, from coordinate 390,595 downwards.
CTTAATATAGAGAGTACTCCTGCACAAAGTGTGTGGACTTGTTGAGCACTGAAGTCATGTTCGGAAATTGGAAGAAAAATGGGGAAAAAAAAAAAAACTGAATTGTGTTGTGAATTTGTGATGATCGAGACAAAGTTAGGCAAATACAAGACTGACATTAACATGGTTTCAGTATCTGAAATTCTGATGCAATATTCTCAACTGAAGAAGTGATGTAGCATAATATTCAGCACAAACAGTATTTCTACAAATTTTGTGGAAATACATTTATGTGTTAGGTCTGCTATTCTTTGCACTGTCAGTGACATAAGTTCTCTTTCTCTCTTTGTACTTATCCAGGTCAAGGAAATTCCAAGCGAGTTCCACTCGGTTGGCGAGTATTTAAATGCATATACTCTTCCTCTCATGGAAGAAACTCGGGCAGAGCTCTTTTCTAGTTTGGAAAATATTTCAGAGGCCCCTTGTGCAGAAATACGGCATGTAGCACTGGAGCATACAAAAAGGGGACCTGTCTGTAGCATGGATGTTCTGGCTGATGGGTTTTCTGGTGGAACAGACGTATACGAGCCAAAGACTGGGGATGTTTTCTTGCTATTAAGCTTAAAACCAGAGGCCATTGATGACCTGCTTCGATATGGTGTGATTTATTGTTTATCCGTGGTAAAGAAGGTCATGGAGTTTGAATTGGATGAAGCTGTAGTAAATCAATTTAAAATGAGTGTGTCACCTACTGTAACAGAAGATGAGTTACAGGGATGCACTCATGCTCTTTACCTGACAACTACTGTGACAAACTCCCGTATCTGGAAAGCACTACAATACTCTGGAGTTGACCAAAATTTCGTGCTGCTCAAGAAAGTTCTTTCTGCAAATCAGATGGTATATTCTGTGATTGCGATGGTTTTAACTCATATTACATGTTTCTCTAAATCCACAATATTAATTTTTAATTAAAATATTATCTTTAGTTTGGCACTAGTTTGTTCATATAATTTTTATGCATGTACTGTCTGGTAGTATTTGTACTCTGTGGCACTCTATTACTATGCTAGGATAGTTGTTCCTTAAGTATAAATTATTGAGCTCTGTTATGGCATTGATATTGTTTTTCCCCCTGTAACAGGAAGAAAATATGCGTGGCAGCATCCATGAACAGAACATCCCGGAAGTGACTAGGGTTCTAGAGCAAATACAATTAGTTGGCCTCAATCAGTCACAAGTGGAGGTGGTCAAATCTACCATCTCAGCTGTCCAATGCAACAAATCAAGCTCCATAGAACTGGTGTGGGGTCCGCCTGGCACAGGAAAGACGAAAACTGTTGCTTCAATTCTTTGGTCCCTGAAACAGTTGAAATTCCGCACTCTCACGTGTGCCCCTACGAATGTTGCTGTTGTGGGAGTTTGCTCTCGTTTGGTGTACATGGTTAAAAATTTTGTTAGAAATAATGGTGATTCAAACGCCCCCCCTATCTCTCTGGCAGATGTTGTGTTGTTTGGTAACAGAAGTCGCATGGATGTTGTTGGTGATCTCAAGGACGTTTTTCTAGATAACCGTATTAATCAGCTCGAGAATTGTTTTCTATCAAACACAAGTTGGAGAAGGTCTGTGGATTCCATGGTTGGTTTGCTTGAAGATTATGTTAGTGTGTATGGGGTGTATGTGGAAAAGTGCAAAGAAGATCAGAAAGCTAGATTGAGCTTTGGGGATTATCTTAGAGAGCAGTATAAAGAACTTGAGAAAAATATCAGCAGTTGCTTCCATACTCTGTTTGTCCACATTCCAAGACGGTTTTTGTCATCTGAAAATTGCATGAGCATTCTCTCACTACTGGAATTACTGAGAGAACTCGGTGAGTTGCTATTGGGAAGTGTTACAACAGATGAGCAATTGAAGCAGGCTTTTGAATCTCCTCCATCATTGGTGTTTTCGGTGCAGAAGAAATTAATTGACTACCGAGTAGAGTGTCTCAAACAACTACAGAATTTGCAGGAGACCCTTATGCTTTCCATCTCCTCTCTCACAAATGGTTGTTCTATTAAAGACTTCTGTATTCAGAATGCAACTCTTGTGTTCTGTACTGCCTCAACTTCTTTCTTGCTTCATGATGCGCAGATAAGTTTTTTTAATGTGGTAGTTATTGATGAAGCCGCCCAGCTGAAGGAATGTGAATCAGTAATACCTTTAACTCTAAATCATGTGAAGCATGCTGTTTTAGTGGGCGACGAATGCCAACTTCCTGCCCTCGTACAAAGCAGGGTAAACATTTTTCTTCTTACCCTGTGGATTTTAATTCATGAAGATGGGTTAAAAATGATTAAAAATATAATTGTTGTTTTAATGTTGCATTATCTTTTTCTGCTCATTTTATTGTTAAGTGACTACAAAAAAAACCTCGCATCATATGTTTAGTTCATACCAATGGATTAGTCACCTCCAAAATAAGTAACAAACAGAAAAAATCTATTATCTTCTTGTTCTAGGTGTGCTTTCTGTATATCTATTGCTGAGTTCTAATATTTTTCAATTTGATAGAGCAAAAAGAAAATATAATACAAATAATGATATTGTTGACCTATCAGAGGGGGTCCTTTTATAACAAATAAATTAACTAAAAGTCATCTTTGGGATATATTGTCTTTGTTATACTTGATTTTACTTATCATTTTCTTATTAATCAACCTGGACTGTTACATCTTTGGCTCTGCCCTGGAAACATATTGTATTCTTGGCCTAAAGTACATTGAGTTATGGTTTGTTGAAGATTTCCTTCCATGGCATTCTAGTTTTAGTTTTTCAATTAAGATGTTCCCATTGGTTTGTTAATATCATATTCTAGTATTGTTTTATCCATTTCTTACACATAGTCATACTGCCTACCCTTGTTTTTGTTTGTAGCTGCTATCATGATCTCTTGATTCAATTGATCAATTTTTAGTAATTTCTTATTTCTGTGAAATTGAATTTTTTTTTATGAGAAAATATTTCTGTGAACTGAGATCTATACTCTCTTCTAGAAAATGAGATGCACATAGGTAGCCTTCTTCTTTCTCTAACATTACTGACGTGCTTTTTCTCATTTGCAGGTTAGCAAAAGAGCTGGGTTCGGAAAGAGCCTTTTTCAGAGGCTGGTGTCACTACGGCATGAGAAGCACCTACTAAACATTCAATACCGCATGCACCCTTCCATAAGTCTCTTTCCAAAAAACAGGTTTTATGATGGCAAGATTTTGGATGGTTCAAATGTATTGGAAGACGGATACAATAACCAGTACTTAAATTTTTTATTTGGGAGCTATGCATTTCTGAATATTGCTGATGGAAGAGAAGAAAGTGATGATGGTGGTAAAAGTTTGAGAAATTGGGTAGAAGTTGCTGTTGTTGAGCACTTGATCAAAACCATATATGAAAGTAAGTTGCTTTGCTATAAGACATCTGCTGCAATGAATTTTCTCATACAGAACAAGTGGTTTTCTATAAGCTAAAAAATTTGTCTCAAAATGAATCATCAAGTTCATTGTAATTTGCTTCACAGGACTGCACTAAATTTTCTCAATTACTACGTTTCAATTTAATTTATTTTATAAATCAATTTATAAAATTTCTCTTGAGTTAAATCTTCTTATAATATTCCTCATTATTTCCCCAGTTACTCAATTAGTTATGTTCCAATTTTTTGTAAAATATATGCTGACGCGTGTAGGTTGGAAGAAGACAAAAGGAAAGCTTTCAGTTGGCATAATTTCTCCATACACGGCACAAGTGAAAGCAATTAGGGACAAAATTGGTAAGAAGTATGAAAAAATTGCAGAATTTGAAGTACGAGTGAAGTCAATCGATGGCTTTCAGGGACAGGAAGATGATATTATCATACTTTCAACAGTCCGATGCAACACGAAAGGAAATGTAGGGTTTCTGTATGATAACCAGAGAACTAATGTTGCAATTACCAGAGCACGGTACTCTCTCTCACATAATGTAGTTTCAATTATCTTTGGAGGAAATGATATCCCAACAGCATTTTGTTTTACATTTTTCTTTTTGAATCACGTGTAGACATTGCCTCTGGATTGTGGGAAGTGCTACCACACTGCTGGGAAGTGGGACTGTATGGTCAGATATTGTTTCTGATGCAGAGCAGAGGGGATGTTTATCTGATGCAAAGGATGTTAAGGACATAGCAAACTTGATTTTGAATGTCAAAAATATGCTGGACCAGCTAGTGGATCTATTGAACCCAGACTCTGTCCTGTTTAGCTCAACAAGGTGGAAGGTATGCAAAATGAACTGCATTAGAACTTCATATGTGATCTCAGAGAACATTAATTCTCTTAGGTTAATTAGAGATGATTCACATCCAATCTAATTATGAGATGGTTCGTATGATGCATCCATTTCATTGTTTATCTGTTTAAGTTTCAAGCATGAAAGGGTGTTGACCTTATATGGTTTACCCCTTTTTTTTTGTCACACTGGTAATCTAATGGGTAAACATTAGCATTTCCCCTTGTCCTTTTATGGTGTTAACTTGTTGTATACTTGTATGACATGGGAGGGCCGAAGTGAACTGTGCTGTATGTTATACCATTTGAGCTCCACTCTTGTCTCCAATAATTGGCATTCATGTTTGATGTTTCTGGTTTTGCTTTCATTTCCTTTTCTCAGAAATAAAATTATCGTTGCAGTATAGTAATGTATCCTCTGTTTTACGATATCCTTCTCATCTTAGAACCTAATAATTTTGTTTCCTAGTCAATTCTGTTTTATATTTAGTAACTTAATTCTATTCACATTGCAGGTGATTTTTAGTGACGAGTTCTTGAGATCTTTCACAAGGTTAAAGTCGAAAAACACCAGAATGGGTTTGGTACATATGGTGTTGAAACTTGCAGGTGGTTGGAGGTCGAAAAAGAGAAATCTCAGCATGAGCAACCGTTCTTTCTGTCTGGCTAGAGTTTATGCGGTGGCAGAACATTACCTTGTGTGGAGTATTGACTTGCAGAAAGATCAAATAGCATATACACAAATTATTAAGTTGTGGAACTTTATTTCACTTTCCGACGTTGAAGGATTACTTAAACGCATGGATTATATATTTTCAATGTATACTGAAGCTTACATTGAACGATGCAAAACCATTTGTCTTGAGGGGTATGAACCATTTTCCTGCAGTATTCATGTTGTATGTATTTAGTTATATTTTGAGACAAACGGGTATTCGTATTAATTAGTCTCTCTCTATATGATCTATTATGCTATAACATTGTATATGCATTTTATAACTGTTGAATATATTTTTTTTCTTATGGCCAGAGCAATCGAAGTACCAATGATGTGGACAGATGGATATGAGATAGCTCAATACAGAAAAAACAATCCACATGAGATCACCGGAGAGAACCAAGACATCTCTGATATACCGTTTCTAGAAGATTCCCAAGTCAATGAGAGCCTTGTTTTGATGAGATTTTATGCTTTGTCGTCCAATGTGGTTAAACATTTACTTACGGCACGTGATGGTTCAGAAATTGATATTCCGTTTGAGCTGGACGACCAGGAGATGGAGATAATTCGATTTCCTTATAGTTCTTTTATATTGGGAAGGTCAGGAACAGGCAAGACGACAATACTAACTACCAAGTTGGTTCGAATGGAGCAGCAATTTTTTGTTGCATCACATGGACTGAGCTCGTCAGATGGGGGGCCATCTGTGGTTGCTGAGAGGGTTCACGGCGATGAGCAGATGGATGAGAACAAAGAAGTTGGTTTCTTGAAGCAAATGTTTCTGACAGTTAGTCCAAAGCTGTGCTCAGCTGTGCGTGGCCAAGTTAATAGGCTTGTAAGGTATGATTGCTTTATTTTATTGAGTTTTATAATCTTTCATTTTTACAATAAACTTTTTATATGTTAGTACATAACAAGATTTACATTAATAAAGATTAGGAATGGTTAAAATATAGAAAAGTTGATCAGAAATTAAGTACTGTACTGAATTTTCAATGGCATTTGGTGCAAAATTTTTTAAAATCTCAATTTCAGTAAACATGTTGTATTTGATTGAAATGCTCATTTATAAAATTTGTCCCTCATTTGTTTCTTTTCGCTTCATAATTCATTAATTTTAATATTATTTTGGTAATTTTTTAATTCAGGAGAGAAAAGTCTATCAGAGATCATATATTTGACTTTTTTTTATTTTCTTTTTTAGATTTGCCAACTTTGGTGAGCTTTCAGGTCCTATTGATTCTTTCATTATCCATGATGGCATCGATACATTGGATGAATTCACTGATATCCCCGACAACTTCTGTGATTTAACTTCGGAACATTACCCCTTGATAATCACATTTCGGAAGTTCCTTATGATGCTAGATGGAACAATCGGATTGTCTTTTTTCGATAAATTCTACTCTGACTGGGGTGCTTCAATGAAACAGGGTTCAATGTCCCGTACCCTGCAATCATTGATCCAATCAAAGGAAGTCAATTTTGATAAGTTTTATGGTTCCTACTGGCCTCGTTTTAACGAACAACTGACAAAAAATCTTGATGCTGCAACTGTGTTTACACAAATAATTTCACATATCAAAGGAGTATGTGATTCTGCCAAGGGTGCTGCCTCTAGCAGGGATGAGTATGTTGCACTTTCCGAAAAGAGATCTTCATCTCTGAGCAGTGTGGTCAGGGATCGAGTATATGATATTTTTCTTGAATATGAGAAGAAGAAAAGAGCAGCCAAAGAGTTCGATTTGTCAGATTTTGTCAACAACCTGCATAGCCGTCTCAAAACAGATAGTTGCCAGAACTACAAGGTCGATTTTGTATATATCGATGAAGTTCAAGATTTGACAGTCAGTCAGATTGCACTGCTCAAGTATGTTTGCAATAATTTCAAGGAAGGATATGTTTTTGCTGGTGACACAGCACAAACAATAGCAAGAGGGATCGATTTTCGGTTTGAAGACATCAGATCACTATTCTATACTGAATTTCTTTCTATGTTGAAAGGAAAGGAGAAGATGACCCGTTTGTCTGACATGTTTCAGCTATGTCAGAATTTTCGAACTCATATAGGGGTCTTGAAATTGGCACAAAGTGTCATAGATCTGTTGTACTACTTTTTCCCATTTTCTATAGATAAACTGGACCCTGAAACCAGCCTTATCTATGGAGATGCCCCTGTGCTTCTAGAATCTGGAGGTGATGAAAATGCAATCAATAAAATTTTTCAAGGAAGCGAAAATTCCGGCAGAAGACCAACTGAATTTGGGGCAGAACAAGTCATATTAGTACGCGATGACTCTGCCAAGAAGGAAATTCTGGAGATTGTTGGTAAAAGAGCTCTTGTTTTGACAATAATTGATTGTAAAGGCCTTGAATTCCAGGTATTATGAAAATGGATTTTGTTATTATAATTAACTAAATTGCAAATATAAGCGTGAACTATTTCCTCTTTGCTCTAAAAGACTAAAATTGATCTGTCTTATTCACATTTATATTACTTAAAATTCTGTGAATTTAATTTCTGATCATAGTACTTATATGGCACAACCATGCAATTTCTCCAGATCTCCATGTATCATTGCAAAGCAAAATTTAACAGTATAGATATAAAGTACATACACATAAATGTTGCAATTGTCTGTTTGCCTGTTTTCACCAATGGAGACTAATTGTCCAGCTCTTTCTTTCATATGCAGGATGTTTTGTTGTACAACTTCTTTGGTTCGTCACCCCTGGAGAACAAGTGGAGAGTTTTATATGAGTATTTGGAGAATGAAGACATATTAGATCCTTCCATGACAAGATCATATCCTAGGTTTGACATCACGAACCACTATCTTCTTTGTTCAGAGCTGAAGCAGCTGTATGTAGCCATAACCCGAACAAGGCAAAGATTGTGGATTTGTGAGAATTCGAAGGAATTCTGTATGCCTATGTTTCATTATTGGAAGCGGCTATGCCTTGTACAAGGAACACAGTTGGATACAGATTTTGTTGAAGCCATTAGGACTGCAAGTACTCCAGAGGAATGGCGAGTCCGTGGCATTAAGGTAGAATTTATAATGTTATTTTTTTGGTATGATTGTGTCAATGAAAATGAATCGAATCAATTGATAGATATTTCCAAGTTGAGAAGCTAAGAAGCTAAGTATCAGTATAGTCATGTACCTTTGCTGAACAAGTCAGTTGCAGTTGTTTGGTACTGTCCAATAAGTCAAGAACAGTTTGACACTCTTGCAAACTTGCAATTTCATAATACCAGTTCATCATTTTAAGGCAAGTTAATTTTTATTTTTATTTTTTATTTAACATCCACTTTTTAAAAAATTAAATATTGTTTATATTATATATATCTTTATTGGTATCAAATGGGACTATTATTATATTTTTTAAGTATGACATTGAGATTATTAGCTTATTAGAATTTATTACTTGGGCTTACAAGATTATGTTCTTGCTTGTTATTTATTCAGGACCAAGTCGATTTAGAGGCTTGTTTGTTTTCATTAAGTGACAGCAAACCATGTTTATTGTCAAAAATAATTCATGTATGCAAAATTTTTGTATTCAATTTCTCTTGTGCAATTTTTTTTCCTTTTTATTTGCAGCTCTTTAATGAAAAGCAGTTTGAAATGGCACGGATGTGTTTTGAGAAGGCTGGAGATGTGTACAATGGAAATTGGGCAAGAGCAGCAGGGCTTGTTGAGATAGCTGAGCGTCACAGTTTCACAAACTTAGAGAAAGCTCATACTGCTTTACAGAAAGCAGCAGACATCTATGAAGCTATAAGAATGTTTGACAAAGCTGCCACTTGTTATATCAAACTTGGCAATTATGCAAAAGCAGGTAATGATACTAGTCAGTGGCGGAGGCAGAAGTTTATAGCAGTGGTGTCAATTAATATGTAGATTAAAAATTTTTTTACTGGGTACTGAAGTTCACAATTTCGACAACAAATATCCTAATAAATTAAAAAAATCGTAAATATTGGAATAAACAACAATAATTATGGATTTAAAGTTATACATTGTTGTTTTAGATTTCATCCAATTTGAGCGTCATTTGACATTCTAACAAAGCAAAACAAATTTTAGACCGTTAAAAAATTATTTATATCAAAATCTCTTATGATACAAAAATTTTCAATTTTTTGAGTATTTTAAGTATATGTTTTTGAATTTTTTTAGGATGACTTTAAATAATAATAAAATAATGTATAAAACTATGCCGTTTTAAAAAAAATAAAACAAGTACTTAAAAAACTCAAAAAATTGAAAAAATTTTGTATCCTAGGATATATTAATATAAAGAATATAATGAGAACCATAAATCAACAATTAGTGATAGTTTAGTATGATTTTTGAGTTAGGAGCACGGAAGGCCTTTGTGTTCTCAAGAGCACGATAAATTTACTCTATAAATTCTATTTAGTATTAATCATTATTGATAAAATAACTCATGACATTCAAACCAGAAAATATTTTATGAATAACATATGGTCCTTAATTCTGAAAAACAAGGAAAGATGAAGTTGTTCTTAAGAAAAATCCCAAATCAGAAGGTTTGAAAGCAAATTTTAACTCGATCTATCAATTCACACAAGCTATAAGATATAGAGAGACGGAGAGAAATTAAATAAATTAAAATTGTATAAAAGAGGTGAAAAGTGGATTGTCAGGTGTCAGGTGTCAGGTGTTTGTTGCTGACTTTCTTATTAAGTATGTTAACCATTTTGGTAAACACCTCCCATTATAAAAAGGAAAAAAAAAGTACTTTCAATTTTCAATGTTTCTCATTGGTTCATGCTGCCTCTTCATCAAGCCCTTCATCAATGGGTTCAATAGTGGGAGACCAAACATGTTATCAGTGGGTTCAAATCGTGGCAATGTAGCAAATATTAATAGAAAATTGTTCTAATTTATGAAGACGTCTAATGCACTTGCAAATTCCAGTGGTGTCAATTGACACCATTATGGTAAATGTAGCTCCGCCACTGATACTAGTTCTTAACTTTTAGCTCGTTCATTTATTGAGATGATCTTTGATATGTTTTTGAAAGATCAGTAAACTGTTTATTGTTAATAGGTTTCTTGTCATTTCTGTTTCTTCAAATGTTTGTTTTTGCACAAGATAGTTTCAATTTTTTTTATTTAATATAATTTTGTAATTGTTCTAGAAGTTAGGTATAATTTTGTAAATTTTAGATACATATTTTTGTAAATGTTTTCCAAGATAGAGCCAATTATCATAATTTTCTTAGAAATAAAGCATTTTATTTTTCTGTAAATTTTAAGGGAAAATTTTGTAGCAACTTTCCCGGGTAAGGCCTATTTTCATAATTTTCTTAGAAATAAAGCATATTTTTGAAAATTTAGAGAATGTTTCTGTAAAAACTTTCCAGTGTAGACCAATTTCGTAGTATTTTTAGAAATAAACTGTATTCTCGTAATTTTATTATTTTATTATGTCAGGGGAGGACAAAAGGATGGGACACTATGAACCATTTAATAACATATAGCTGCACCTAGCACTTTTGCTCGTTGCCTTTGTGCTACAGCTTTGATCCTTTCAGATTTTGCAGTCATCTTAATATGCCTTGCTCTAATTTTGTTAGGTACAATATATGTTGAAAAATGTGGCACATCAAGGCTTGAGGATGCTGCAGACTGCTTTGATATGATAAAGTGTTGGGCACGAGCTGCAGATTTATACTTTCAAGCAAATTGCTTCACAAAGTGTGTATCTTCTTGCTTAAAAGGTGAGCTCTTTGTCAAAGGGTTGGAATATCTTGACAAATGGCGGCTTGAAGAAGAACGAAGCACAAATAAATTGAAGTTTGCAGGCTTGGAAGCTACTAGAGAAGAGTATTTGTGGAATTGTGCAATTTTTCTACATCAGCATGAAGATGTTAAGAACATGATGCATTTTGTGAAGGCATTCAAATCTATGGTTGAGGCCCGTAAATTCCTGAAGTCGAAATCATGTCTTGATGAACTGCTAAAGCTCGAGTTAGAAGCTGGTAATTTTGTGGAGGCTGCTGAAATTGCACAATCTAGAGGAGATCGTTTACTCGAGGCAGATATTTGGGAGAAAGCTTGTTTATTTGAAAAGGCAACACACCTTGTTGTCTTAGATGTGATATTTGAATCACTTTGGTCACATGGAAGCAAAGGGTGGCCTCCAAAATCTTTTCCAAAGTGTGAGGGTCACTTCAAAAAGGCTAAAAATATAGCTAACAAGGTGTCAACTTGTTTCTACAATTCAGTTTGTTCCGAATTGCGCCTTTGGGATGATAAACCTAAAACTTTTCCAATGCTGTCAAAAGTGTTGGTTGAAGCCGAGTCAAGCAAAAATACTCGGTTAACTTTTCTGTCTTTGCGTTGCCTACTTGATCTTCATCTGAATTATGAAAACTCTCAGTATTTGTTGGAAGCAGAACTTCCCTTGGATTTGAAGGAGTGGTGTCATGAACGTAAGGCTCGAGGTAGGCTATCCCTGAATACATTAATTTGTATATGGGCTCGGTGGCAAGACACTGCCATAGAGGTTAGCGCTTCACCATGTCAGGAGTTCTGCATTGATTATCTGGGAGTGAGGAAAGAGGATGGCAATGGATATTGTGTTTTAAATCCTAATGCTCGGTGGATTGGTGATGGGGTAAGAGCTTTGCTGAAGAAGTCGAGAAGTGGCAAGTATAATTTGATGAATAGCAATCTGTACACCTCATCTGCTGCTAGTTATTGGAGGAGTGAGATACTAAGTGTTGGTGAAACAGTGGTGGCGAAATTAGACTCCCTTCTTAGGTTCTCTGGCAATCAAACATTACCTCTTGAAACCAAAGGGAGGATCTCTCTTTCAGTGTATGAAGTTTTAAAATCTCTTAAACAAATTTCAAGCAGTAAAGATGATAGCAACTCTCAGAAAAACATTTCCTCAGTTGGAGAATGGTTTTGGGATGCAATATTTCCAGTGGACTCGAAGAACAGTTCTATTCAGGGTGTCCTATCTATCATTGATTGCTCTGCTGCTAATGAGTTGGTTGATGAGTTTCTTGAAGTAATCCTGGGTCGACAGAATGGCAAGTTTACCTATCAGCTGTTGGGTAAGGTGTCTATGATTCTTCTCTTGAGTGGGAAATTACCTGACAACCGGTTTGGAAAAATCGAACAATTTACTGAACATATGCCGGAGTGGCAGGACTTGTTTACTTCTCTGAGAGATCTCTTCATTGGCAGTTGTGAAAGGATATCCATGGTTGTGAACTTTCAGAAAGCACTTCAAGCAACATACGAAGTGGACTGGGGGAGAGAACATGACTACATCTCTCCACATTGTTACTTGTACCTTCTAGAACTCCTCACGTTCTTTACCTCATACTGCCTTGGGTCGGTTAGTTACATGATTACTACACGATCTGTGCTTGCTGAGATTATGAAGTTAAAAGGCTGTAGGATTTTTCTGGATTCACCAATAGATCAAATGGCTGGAGAAACTGGAACTATAACTAGTTTACAGAGATTGTTTGAATTTATTGTGCGTTCTGTTCAAGAGCTTCTTTGTGACAAGGGTGCTATTTCTATATGGATAAACAAGTGCTCCCACTCCCAGCCAGGAAATTTTTACCGCCAAATGGTATTGAGGTTAGCCATCACATTGCACATGGCATATCTGAACATGAGTCGGGATTTTTATAGTGCGGGCAAGTTTCTTTCTAGCTGTTATGATATATCGCGTGATTTACCAAGGCAATTTACTAGTAAGATCCGCCAATCCATGTGCAGCAGGGAGAGGAATACAAGTCTCGTTGCCTTTGTGGAAGCTTTTGCTTCAGTTGGAGATCCTTTGGTTGTGGTCAGCAAGAAGAAGGATAACTATGTGTTTCCTCCATCTAATTTATTTTTCTTTCGCTGTGATGAGATGAGGGACAGAGACCGTGTCATGTCAATTCTCTTCCCAGGAAGTGTCGGCCCTGATATTGCACCATCCATGGTGAGTTGTACCGATCTTTCATCTTCCACTGCAACATTAGACCTAACTTCAGGTACAAAAGACAGCCAAGGTAAGATGGATGATAAGCTTGTGAAAATGCTTGAAGCGTTCCAACAGTGTGAAAAGGTAATAGTTGTGTTTCAGATACTTTATTCTATTATATTTGGAGAATAGCATTACAGCAAAGTATGTGAAGCTATCTGCAGCCAAAACCTTCAAAAGATAATAAAACAAATAAAGCTTATCAATTATAGTAGTACCAGATTACTTTTGGATTAATTTTGACATGTTGTAGCTTAGGATTGTGCCCTATGTGGATGATTGCTTACTTGTGCTGATTGCTGACAGTTTGTATCTTATTTTTTATATTTTGTAGAATGATGTTAGAGTTACTATAGATATTCTTGGTACTCTGCAGTCCTGGCTTCACCAAAGTAAACCTCCCAAAAGTTTCTATGATCTGCTTGTTGAAGAGATACGCAGTGTCTATGACCATTTTGTGAAGACTACTTGTCTGTAAGGATGTCAATTACATTTTTCCACAATATGTTCCTTACTTAAACACATGTCAAAATTCCCATTATTGTTCTTATAAATCACATACAATTTGCAAAATATAGGGTTACAAACTTCAAAGACAGTAATTAGTGCATCAATACTCTCACTATGAGTCTTTGACCATTTTTTATTTATGAAAAAAATCCAATCAAGGAGTATTTTGGCAAGTAAAAGATCTAAATCCAGGAACTTCAGGATTGCCTATCATGTTGGTTTTTACTGAAAATCTGAGTAAAGTCCAAGAGAAATAAAATATTCCTCAGCCAAGGGACCTAGATATGCTCTGAGAAATTTGCAACACAAATAATTTTGTCTTTGTAAACTTGATTATTGCTTTTGTTGTCAGATCTGAAGGAAAGTACACTTATCCAAGCCTGGAATCTCTTTTTTCCTACTGGAAAGATGGCGAGGCAAAACTAAATCTGATCATAGACACTCTTATTTCCAATAAAATGGGTAAAGAGGCCTCGGACAGCAATACAGAAGATGCTGCAACACCTGAAAAGAGTGAGATTATTGCTCCTGCTGTTGCAGAAAAGAAAGAAGTTGAAGCAAGAGAGGGACAGGAAGATACTCTCAAGGAACCTTTCTGGGATGTGCTCGAGGCTTTCCAGCGGAAAAGTTATCCGAAGGTTCAGAACACAAAGCAGTCTTTTGTATTTTTTTTTTAATTATCAATATTAGAGCTATAAACACCATACTAATTACTGCTTTTCTTGTATCATGAAGCAGGATGTGAAGGGCATTGCCAATCTTCTCTTGGCTGCTCACTCTTTATTAGAGGAAAAGAAATCTTTAATCAGCTTCAATGAGCAATTAATTGAAGAAATACAGTGTGTATACATATATATTTTACATCTGGTTGTCAGGTAAACTTTTTATATCTTCTCTAATATTAAGTTTGCTACTTTAATTGATCCCAGTCATCTGTGCATATACTCTATTGTTTATGTCAGATCCATTTCTTTTGTACAATTTGTCGTCTGTAGAGTCCGAACGCTAATTTGAGGATCTCCTTTTTTCTGTCTTAATTTGCATTTCAGAGGTGATGAACCTACCCTGGAGGATCTATATTCCCAATGGCCACATGGAGAAATAAAATTGAAGCTGGTTGTTGATACACTACTGCTGGCTTATCACGGAAGGAGGTCTGCTGATGGCAAAGAAGTCTCAGAAAGCAGACCTGACAAAGAAAAACTGGCCGAAGAAAAGGTTGTCGTCAAAATGGACGCTGGGCCTTCCAATCCGCAGAAGTTGAACAACGAAAAGACAAACAAGAAGCCTAAGAAGAAAGGGAAAAAAGGCCGGCGTTAGTTTTGTCGTTTCTGATCCTTATGTTTAACTCGAGTAGTTAAGTGGGTTCTCTGAAAACATTGCTATGTCTTTCTTTTTGTTTTCTTTTTGTTTTTTGTTTTTTGTTTTTTTTTGATGCAAAAGATGGAGCATTGCTATGTCTTTTTAAAACTTGGCTACATCTGAGGGAGAGAATGATACTTCTTGTTTTGGTGCTCTGCATGTATCCTATGTTTAAGATTCTATTATGATGAGAATTTGAAGTTAATTATATTTTTCTGTTGTGGTCTGAATTTGAGAGAACTGTGGTGCGGTGGTTTCCAATCGGTTGTTCTTCTATGAATTTGAGTATTTTACCGGTGAAGGAGGTATTTATTCGCCAACTCTAGATTAGATGTAGCCTGCATGATCGCCAAACAATGTTCTCCCCAAATTTACTCTTCTCATGATTACGGATGGATTTATATTAAAGTCCATACGTGATTTGCTAATTGAGATAATCAAATTCTAAGCCCAATTGAACTTGTTCAATCCTCATAATCCCAGTAGCTTTAAAATTTTAAAAGGAAATATGGTGCTATATAAGCCATTTTAGTTCATCAGCAGACCTCTGGTTCCTGTCATTTTTTTTATGCAAATTATTTATCTGATATCAATTTATTGCTACAAAAATGTTAGGAACTTTGGATTCCATAACTCGTGTAACTTGCATCATTTTTGCAGTAAAATGCGAATTCATTTATTAATAAATAGTTTAATATAATATCAAATGACTTAATTGAAACAAATAAAATTAGTTAAAGGCAATAATAACAAGAATTTGATGTAAGCAAGTTGAAAGAACGAGCGACATATATTTAAGGATCAGGACCTGCAAAAAAAAAAAAAAAAAAAAAAAAAAAAAAAAAAAAGCGAAAGAAAAAACTAGTTGGGTAAGTGTGGAGCCTATATCTATATCTATATCTATATCTATATCTATATCTATATCTATATTTATATCTATGCTATGTTAAAAAAAACATGTAAATGCTAGACCCTCCATTTGTGGTCACGGTTTTTTAGTAATGGAGAATAATAAAATGTTTTCACTTCCAATCCCCTTACGATCCGATTAGATGGTGATTTAATTGTCGACGCCCCGCTTCTCTCATAGCGCTCTCACTCTCCTCCATCATTCATCTCTCCCTCCTCTCCAATCAAAATTGACCCCTCCCCCCTTCTCCTTATTCACAATCCTTTCGTCCCTCCGGCTCTTCAGTGCCGACGGGCGACGGCCCCCTCTTCGTTTCTCCGCCCCTCCGCCTCTTTGGCACCAACATCCCCCTCTCTATCTCTCCCACTCATACTACAATTCACATAAAAAAAAAAAAGAAAATTTGAAAACAGTTTACTATTCTGAAAGAGATTATTTACAAACCAGCCTTTTGAAATACAATTGTTTGTTTCGTGTATGAGAACGGCAGAGTGATCATGTAGTTAATGTCAATAAAATGCTTGAGTGTGATTATATAACTCTAAATTCCAATTGAAATTTAAATTAAGGCTACAATTTTTTATTTATATTAAAGGTTTGCATAAAGATTAAGAGGTAGAAATTAATAATATTGCCCCGCCACAGCGCGCGGGTACGTCGCTAGTCTCTATTAAAAGTTGATAAAACAACGGATTCTCAAATAAATATAAATAAAATCTCTAAAATAAAAATTTTTGAGCAATTATATTATGAAACTCATGGATTGATTATGTTTCAATTTTCAACTATTATGAGTATCGTTTGATACTATATCAAAACTCATAATTTGAACCGTTATAAATATTAAGAAATTTTGATGAGTCCCAGTGGCGGATCCAGGACATAGCTCAAGCCTGGGCACAATAACAACGACGGCAACTGTCGCGACGACGACGACGATTATGGTGACGGCGGCGGCGGCGGCGACGGCGATGACGGCAGTGACAATAATAATGAAATTTGATCTATTGGTATTATTTAAAAAAAAAATGTCATCTAAAAAGCAAATTGAAAATATTAGGTGGAAATAAAAAAAAAAAAGAAAAAAGAAAAATTGAATACAAAGTGATCGGATTACAAATTGAATAAGAAGTAACTTTATGAAATATGTAAAAACCCAGAACTGAGGCCCACTTTTTATCCATAATTAACCAAGTATATGTCAGAGTCTGTCTCCCAGTTCTCACTCGACCTCTTCCTATTCGCTCTTGCTTCTTGGTTCTATTTAGAAACAGAGGTCAATTGCTAATGCAATTTTCGAACAAGTTCTCTGATTCTTCAATTTAAGAACGTTTCAACACAATTATACACATAGATAGATACTAACTAACTTATGAATTAAGCCTAGGCACAATTACATCTAACATATATATTTTGGAGTTCGTAAGGGAACAAATGATAATCTCACCGTGCCACTCAAAAATTAAGCCCGGGCACTTGCCCCCGCTTACCCCAATATAGATCCGCCCCTGATGAGTCTCTATGAAATGTCAAGCGATACTAAAATTAGTTGAAATTTGAAAAAAAAAAAAATCAATCTATAAGTTTCATAATATATTTGTATAAAATTTTTTATTTTAGAGATTTTATTTATATTTATTTGAGAATCCGTTGTCACGGTTGTCATAAAAAACGGTTGTCACCTAATCCCTACCCTATTATATTACATAAAATATTATGAACCATGAAATAGTTCTATTTAAAAAATAATGTATTTTGTGTTAACTAAATGAAATTGCTCTACCAAAACAAAAATACATAGCCATAGCATAGAACAAAGCTATCAAGTATGAACAGACCAAACTTGTTGACTTGAAAATTTTATTCTCAGCCCAACAAAAAAGAAGAATAATAATGATAAAACTGTCGATAAAAGGGGTTTATTCCTGACCCAAAAAGAAGCACGCGAAGCTAATCGGACGGCTATGAAACCATACTCGGCGAAATATAAGTAAATAAATAAATCTGGGGGAGATTGGTGGAGTGGAGTGGACTGGACAGGAATAACTCAATAATAAACCAAACCCCGCATTTTATTTAGCTTTACCAAACCCAAGTACCCAACCTCTCTTGTTGGGTTGTTGTTGCTCTTTCCCTATTCTATTCTTCTATCCCCAGCTCCATCTATTCCGCCCCTCTTTTGCGCCCGCCCGCCTCTGCCTCTCTCCGATCAAGCACAGCACAGGGATTTCTTATTCCGCTATCCCTATTCCTATTCCAGCTGGTATGAACCTAATTCTAATTCTCCGCTCCTCTCCTCTCCTCTCCTGATTCATTCTTAATTCTTTTGTGAGAATTTATTAATTCGACCGGTGACAGACAGGGAAAGTGACTGACCTGACCGACAACGTGACAATGAAGACGATGGAGACCGATAGAACGAGGAGGGATGAGGTCAAGGCCAAGAGATCCAGGCTCAGAGCTCCACCTCCTCTTCCTTGGGACAACAACAAAGGTACCAACTTTTATTTCTTTATTTATTGCCAGCTGCTACCTGACCTGATGATGAGCATTATAGATGAGTCCTGATATCCAGTTCACTTAAAAGTACTATTAGCTTAACAGATGCTACCAGTACCAGTAGTCAACTATATTATCATATACACAGCAAGCCGGATTTATTTATTATATACAAAACACAAGAGAGAGAAAAAGGATAATGAATTTGTCCGAATTAAACAGATGAATCAGGAAGGAAATCAATCTCACGATGTAGCAGTGGCCGGTTGAGAACCCCGAATTGGACTCACTCTCATGATGTTGCGCTGCTCACTATACTCAAACAAGAGTACATTGATGGAAATTTTGTCAATGGACAGTTCACAAGGAGCTCATGGTCCAGCATTGTACCGGCCTTCAATGCCAAAACGGGGCTCAGCTTTACCATTGAACACCTCAAGAACCGCCTTAAAGTGCTGAGGGTCATGTTCAAGCCATATGATGAGCTGGCAGTGATGAATGGGTGGGCATGGGATCCAGAAAACAATCTGCCAAAGCCTGGTGATCCTGCCGACTGGGACCGCGTTATAGCTGTAAGTATATTGTGGCGATGGTAGTTTTGGTTTTAGTTGAATTTTGAAATAATACTTGCAAATTGGGATAGTTGTCTTGTTTGCCTTGGATGGATGCTCGGGTAGATTTGTGTATTATGGTTTTGAACTTAATTATTCTCTTGATAACTTCCTGAGTCGTGATGAAACACAAAAGCTGGACCAGATAACATTTATGCAGATCTTGGGTTCTAATCTTACATTGTAATACTGTTGAACTGAGAGCAAACCATTGATGTTAGTCTTATTCTGGTTTAAAGGTCAGATTATTGTTTTGATAAAACTGGCCTCTTCACAAGTCAGTTTAAGAGAATGTTGAACATAGCAGTGGTTGTTTTTTATCTTTCAGTTTAAGAGAATGTTGAACATTTAATTTGTTTTTATCTTTGCATTTCTCTAATTTTATATATGTTCTTTCATTTTCCCCTCTTGTGTCAGATCAATCCACAATATGCAAAATGCCGGGAGAAACCTTACCCAGAGTATCCGATTTTGAAGTTATTCTTCACTAAATTCGCAACCAACAAGACACACCAGGATGCCATGGCAGTTGAATTAACAGATAAGGACGAAGGCAGTTCCAATTCACTAAGGCTGCCTGAAAACAGCATTCCTGATCATCACCACCACTATAGCAATACCACACCAATGCGCACTCCCCTTCACCCACCTCAACCCCAACCCCAAACCCCCACCCCAGTCCTTCCTCCATACCCCACCACAAATGACTACCACTACACCTATAATGAACATGATGACAACTCTAGCTCGGACATAACTGAAAAATCTCTGAATATTACAAAAGCGCTTGAAGAACTTGTTGAGCTTAGCCGGCGCCAGCAAGAGATTGTCCAAGATATTCTAAAGCAGGAACTATCATTTGGACCAAAACCTTATTCAACTGAGCAGTGCATTTTAAAACTCAAGACAGTGCGAAATCTCTCATCCCAGGCATTTCTTGCAGCTTGTGAGGCGTTTAGGGATAAGCATGAAAGAAGGGTTTTTATGAGTTTGCGCGGGAGGACTCTGACTGCATGGATTGAAAAAACAGTTTCGATCCAAGCCCAGCCCATGCAACAGAATTCTCGTGGGGACAATCGTATGGGGAATGCTGCAGGTCAGCCTCATCAGTCCCATGAAGTGAACTTCTCTTGAATTACTTGGTCGATAAGATGGATGTCCTATTCTGATCAGCAGTGTGGCCTTTCTTGATCCCATTAGTTTCATCAGGTGCAACTTTTTTTTTTTTTCCTTTTGTTTTCTGTATAGGTCTTTAAATGGACTCCGGTGGTTTTAGTTTTTTAGGTAAATGAAGACAGACCAGATGATCAAGTCAGTACTAGTGTTAGTTTTGTTAGGCAGAAGATGAGGTAAGCATTCTCACTTGGAATGAAAATGCTAGAACTTAGAGCATGCAGGTTACAAGTATCTAAGATTTTCTTGGTTGTTTAGCTTCAAAAATATCAGTTTATGTGTATTAAGTTATTGGTGATTGTGGTCCTAATTCAAATGGTTACACAAGCTGATACGACACCTGATATCTCAGAAATATGAAGTCTCTACAATATTTTGTCACGAAATTACACTTGCCGTGGCAAAGATGTTGCGCACACATATTTCGAACGTTACTAAATCTGCGAAGTAAAAGAAAACGCTTCTGTTGGTAACTCAAAGCCCTAATCTAAAATTTCCTACTTCAATTGATTGACAATTTGACATTATGCATGATTGGGTTAGCAACTTGGCATCAACTCAATATTTTTCTGGTATTGGTGCTGCCATGGAACAAAGGGAAGTGGCAAAGCATCAGTCTCGGAACATGACAGAGTCCGTATCGGCTATGATCCAAATTGGATCGGAGGACCCTCCAATCCCTGATCTGACGGCTATGGATTTTATGGGGGGTTTTTGAAATAATCCCAACCGTCCATTTGGGATTGGAGGGTCCTCAGATCCGATTTGGATCGTAGCTGATTTCAGTGCATGTCTGACATACCTCATATTAATAACAGAAGTATCTTGTTTCCAATTTTATAATTTTTACCACAAATTTGTAATCTATAAAATATATGGATGTCTAATCTATGGACACTAGGTAGTGCTCCATTACAGCTAAAAGTACTTCATAAATTATATTTCGGCACTGCCGGATTTTTTTTTTGTTTATATATATTTTTTGTTACAAGTCTTGGAGTTCTGTCATCATCGATCTAGAATATTGGATCATTTGCTTGAAACTTGGGTGTGATATGTAAATCCTTGTGGTGCTCATGGGGCTCATGGGGCAACCTCCAGAAACATATCAAATCACCTCCAAATTTTAATTTATATAACAATAAATTCTTTATATCAAAATCATATGGGAGGCAAAAAATTTTTATTTTTGAAAATTTTTAAGTATTTGGTTGATTTTTTAAAATAATACATAAAACATTAATTATTTCATTAATATTGAATAGTCACTTTTAAAAAATCTTAAACAAATGCTTAAAAATTTTCAGAAATGAAAATTTTTTATATCCCATATGATTTTGATATAAACAATTAATTGAGTCATATAAATCAAAATTTGAAGATGATTTAATATGTTTTTAGAGGTCCGCTCACGGAATAGCCCCGTGAGCTTAAGCTCACACTATATTTAGTCTCTTTTCACGTATCTTTTTATTCCTTCTCACGTGCATAATACAATATTTCATTGAATGAATTAATGCCAACATCTGATTACCTTTGATTTCTTTATTCTCTTGAGTGTCGTGAAACAAACAGCTTCCTTGCAAGCTTATGGGACTAGGAGGTATCTTATATTCTAATCAAGAACTACATAACACATGTTAACATCTGACTACCTTTCATTTTAGTCTTTTTTTCTAAAGAGCCATGGCCTTACAGCATATTTTTTTTTTTTTCAACTTATGTGCTACCTTGTTTAGAACTGAACTGAAATTGAGTCCTTTAATGAGGATATCTATCTGATTATGCATCTTCTGAATCTGAACCAAGTTATACCACATGCTACTTGGTTTAGAGCTGAATAGAAAGGTGCCAGTTAAGCAGTAATTTGAGTATAATTGAAGCTAGCTGATGGTGAAATCGTGATACAAACATATACAATTATATATATATTACTTCAGAAGTTGATGGGTTAAACATCAACTTTCTAATCTTGTGTGGGTAAATCAAGGGTATTAATTTACAAATAATTTGCTTTGCTTGAGCATGAATATTATGTTGCTTTCTAAATGACCCTGATAAATACCTGTTTGTTAAGGCTGCTTGGACTACTTGTAATCAAAAGGTTGCTTCTACCAAGGAAGATGAAGAGTTCATTAAGGCTTGAGTTTAATTATTAGCGGGATTATGAATGCAATTAGAGACTTAACAGTGCTAATTAACATGCTTAATTAATTATTAATTAAGGGGATTGTGTATTCTCAAGCTCAACACGTTAATAAACTATTTAATCAAACTAACTTGATATAGAATCACCTGAAATGCCTGTAGTTGTATCAGTATGTACTGATACTCTGATAGTGATATCCGAAGAGAGTCTTTCATGATTTGCCATACCAAGAATTAATGACTACATTTAATATATAGACATGCATGTATGGCAAGGAATACTAGCTAAGATTATAGTATTTTTCCTGTATTCAATCGTGTCACTCTACTATACATTTTACATTATACATTGATTGACAAAAATGCCTTCCCACTTGGAGAACCAAAAAAAAATTGAAAAAGAAAAAGGAAGTACAAAAAAACGTATTGCAAATTTGCAATTGGCAGCAATCATCTCTTATATATATTACATTATTTAGTATTTCAGAACCAGGAGCTCCAGCAGGACTGGTTAGGGACATGGCCGGTTTGTCTTATGAAATCTGCTTGTTTTGCGGTCCTGGCGGCTTCTTTCTGTCGTTTTTCCTCCGCTGCTGCTCTCTTTTCGTCAGCCTTGTGCTTCGCGGCTGCTAGTTTTTTCATCAATTTCTCTTGTTCGCGTGCTCTGATTTTCTCTAAATTGGCCTGCACAAAAGGATTCCAAATGCAGAGAAAAAGGATTTTATAACTCTTGTACACAATTTCGACATTTCTTATTAGGATTTAAGGAAGACACACCATGATGAATAACTAAATAAATAAAAAACCTCAATCTTTTGCATGTCAGATTCAATTTTAGCTTTTTGGTGATCTTCCCAAGCCTGGATCCTCGCCTCGTCTTTCTGGAACCTACATTTACCAAATCACCAATTCAACATAACAAGAACAGATTTGTTAAAATGTAAAAGGGCACATGAAAACCATACTAAATTACAATACCTGGCCAAATTCTTGGATTTCTCAGCTTCTTCCCAATCAGCGGCTCGAGATTCTGATTCAATTGTTTGCAACTGGTCAGTTGTTTGATTCTTATCTTCTCTTGATGCCTTGCTTGCCCAAGCTGCTATATTGGTTTTTCCTAATTGCTCACTGAGCTCCATTATATCTCTCCTGGTTTTCATCTGGGACTCTAATTCTGATGCAGCATTTGTTGACGGGGTTGGAGTTCTTGAGGAAGTCGAGTTGCGCTCCGGTGTATTTCCACGTGCAGGAGTTGTGGAACGTGAAGGCTCTTCACTTGCTATGGGGGTCATTTCGGTACCCGTATCTCGCATTGAAACTGATCTGACTTCAGAAGCCAGAGGTGAACTATTGTTTGGTTTGAGGTGATTCTTAGCTGGTAGATTGTTTTGGTTGACTGAAAATAAAATAAAATTGTTAAGTATAGAAATTCTTATCATGAATTGAAGAGTTATGACAATGAGATGAAACATTATGATGTGCGTACATAGTGTTTGCAAGTATATTTCATTTGTCAGCATTAATCTTAGATGTAGATATTGAAATTGGAGGAAAAATAATCATCATTCTGAAAGTAAAAAAAAAAAAATGTTTGCTTACCAGAAGAATCGACAACAGGCTTAGCAGCCCCAAATCCATCATCATTGACACCCAAATCCATCAACCCAAATGGCTCATCCACCCAACTCAGTCCCTTTGGCTTCGCCTTCCCTAACCCAAAACCACTTCCAGTTATGACTCCAACCTTTTTCACCTTACTCAAATCCACCTTTTTCGGATTCATAACCACCACCTTATTCACCACCAAACCCATTTTCCTGTTCATTTTCCCATTTCCGTTCATGTTTGAATTTGGGCTTGATATCCACTTCTCTGCATCATCCCATTTTGAAGGTGCTGGTTTTGAGAATGGCGATGGGAAGGAATGTACCTGTTGTTAATAATTCAAAAAAAAAAAAAAAAAAGTAGATTATAAAATCGTACTGCCTGATGTGAGTTTGTGACTGAATACCATTTAAACCACAAGTAAAATCAGTAAACCATGTAATTGCTTCAAACAGAATACCATATGACAGAACAAATATTCTTCATAATATCTGGCTAACTGATATTACCATGGTAAATCTCTGAACTGGTGTAGGGGCACTGTAAGTAGGTGTGCTGTCTTGTTTTTGGAATTCAAAGCCGAACGAGAAGCGATCAGAGTCAGAGCTATCTTTGTCATGGGTGAGGCCTGCTTTTGCCAGTTGCTGGGGCCCACTATCAGAAAACGATACTGATGTTGAGCATTCCATGTCCTGGCAGTCCATTGCCCGTGTGTCTGTACATAATTAGTGAGCGTCAAAACCACTAACAAATGATGTGCAAGTGCATTTAACTGTGCTCAAATCTTTTTGACATTTCAATAATAATAGTGTTTAATGTGGCATGCCGAACTCACGTCATTTGGAGAAACTGCAACCAACAACAAGTTGTTGATTCGTTTGAGGGAAATTCCAGTTACATTTCTAATTGTAAAATATTTTATGCATACGGTCTACCATTTGAATTTTCTAACTTCAGTATAGTAATAGCAAGTTTTCCTTGGTCAAAGTCTGAATTAATGATCCTCCTAGAAACGTACCAGTTTCGTGCTTCGACTTTCTTTGAAAAAAGAAAAAAAACGATTTGTATTGTGAATTGTTCGTTATTTCAAAACATCAACTTTGAGTCAGACTGGGAACTATCTAAGAATATGACAATTCCATATGGAATTTCTACTTCTTTTTTCATCATACCATAGACAAATTAATTGAATGGAAACAAATATTTTTGTGCTTGAATAAGAGAAAGGGTTAATTTGATCAAACTTAATTTACCAGAATGTGGTATATCCTGATCAGTAGAGATGGGTTGTTTCCCTTCTTCTTCTTCTTCCTCTTTATGGCTCTTCTCAAGCCCAAGAAGCATAGAGCGGAGCTTTTTCGGTGAAACTGAGAACCCACCTCCCTGTAAAGGGAAAATTAGAAAAGAAAAACAAAAACCATATATTGTTTATTCAAAATTTCAAATTGTCTATTTCTGTAATTGCTAAGATTTATCCTGAACTCTTTTTGCCATATTCAGGAAAAAAACAAAGAAAAATACCAACAAACCATATGAGCAAATTAAAGCGACCAAATCATAGTTTCCTATTTGTAAGTTATCGACCGGAACATAATTGAATGATCTTTCATGAACTTCTCTACAGTAAAGTTGGAAACTTTACTGTATTCATTCTGCTTTCCTTTCCATATGCAAGAAAAAAGATAAGACATCTGGCTATCCGGTAACACAATCAATAAGTTAAATTATTTTCAGAAGCGACTTGGTCATTTTGAAACTACCCAGAAACATCAAATTAAGCTCAAAAAGAAGAAAACATGTAAAACAAATTCACCTTAAAACTTTAACCAGACCAATAATCTCAGAAACCCAGAAAGTAACAAGATTTGATACACAGAGGAAGACAGATAGATACCTTATGAGGAAGAGGCTTATGTATCCGCTCATAATCCATGGTATGAGAGAGAATTGGCAGGTTATGAAGCTCAACCTGAGAGAGGGAGGGAGAAGAGGAGAGTTGTGATTAAATTAGTGTGAATGAATGGAAGAGTGAGTTGACCGGGCCGGAGGGAGAAATGGAACAGGTTTTGCTCCTTTTATTATTGCATTCTTATTTCTTGCCACTACCAAACCATTCCCTCTTTTTTTAAATATATATAAAATCCATACGTGTTTTAGATTAGTGCAGAAGAATAGAGTCTTCTGTGCCAAATAGCCTTCAGTTGTCTATGTAACAAGTCACTGTTTGTGTTGGTGTAGAATTGTCACTAGTTGTTTTTTTCCTGAAATCTTTGCAGCAGCGCAAAGTTGTATGGGCCGGTATCAAACTCTCGATCTTTGGGTAGACAACAGTTCTAAAACTTCTCTTCTAGTCAACTGAGTTGCCGCCCGTTTCCGAATTATCACTAGTTGTTAGAAAATAGAAGCAAAGTAGCAACCAACAATATACGTACAATTAGTTGTTAGAGGTCTTCGACTTATCCTACACGGTCCAGATTGATAACTTTCAAGCATTGATCTCATCTCACCGAGGGTCAAATTATCAAATTAAATTCAGTGTTATCTTCACAATATAATATGTCTCTGTGAGACTCTCTGTGTTATGTTTTGTTACTGTCAACTAAAAATACAACATTTTCAATATCCAACGTCACGTTAAGAAATGAAGAAAGAATCAAAATCAAAATGGTGACTCTTCAAAGTCTATATTGGTGAAATGTTAATTTATATAACAACAGCAAAAAAACAATAATTATTGAAAACTATGTACCAGAGTTCCTAGATATTTCAATTAAAAGGCATTTGGCACCTCTAAGTGGAGAAAAATTCAACATATTACAAAATTATGAATTATATATTCTAAAAATATTAGTATGTTATGAATCTATTTTTTAATTAGGTAAAAAAAATAAGTTTGATGATTCATCTTTTTATTTCCCGGCCTCTACATGAAGCATACATAGTACAAAAGAAAAGGTCAAATTAAAAATAAAAACAAAAAGAGTTTTTTGTAATGCCCAATTCACTTTAAGGGCTTTCGAATCCTATTTATGAAAGCTTATATCATCAAAATTGAATATTGGGAGCAAAGGATATATATGATCCAAATAAAAACGTGCAACTATATATACAATTATTTGGTCTATTAAATGAATTTGACATGAGTTTTTCTATTCCGGACTTTTCAACTTTAACGGGCACGTTTGGAGTTTGGACAACGATTTAATTGCATCTCTCGGAGCAGAATAATTGAAATGAAATGTGATCCAATTAATCATAATTCAATTTGGAGAAACCTACAATTTAGAGCTGTCAACGGGCACGATTTTTTGCGTTTAATCGTTTCGTTTCGTGTAAACGAAACGATTAATGCAAGCAAAAATTCTGGCGTTTAGAAAACAGAACGTCAGACGGAAGTAAATATAGTTACGTTTAATAAACGAAACGATACACGAAACTAAAGTATTCTGTTTTGTTAGTTTCGCGAAATTCTATTTCTCTGCGTTTTGTATTATTGCAGAGAAGCATTCACAGTAATCACTGCTATACTCTTTGTCTCTTTCCCTTCTTCTCTTCTTCCTCGCTCTTTCCGTCTGTCTTCTTCTTTTTTTTTTTTCCTACTCTTTTCGCTTCTCAGAAGTTCTTTTCCCCCACTCCGCTGGCCATGTCTTTGCCGCGACTCCGCTGGCCACGTCTTCGCCGGACTCCGCCGTGACTCCGCCGCGTCTTCTCCAGAAGATGGCTTCGCAATTTCGCCCGCGTTCTCCCTTCCAGACATGGCTAAGATGTGCCTAGATCTTCTTGATTTTCTTTTCCACTGTTTTGAAATTCTGTACACTAGTTGCAAAACCTTCAGATCTTAATGATTTTCACTGATTTTGTTGATTTTACTTGAATTTTACTGATTTTCTCCAATTTTTTACTGATTATTGGTACTAGTTTTTTATATTGCGTTTTTTGTTGATTTTTCTGATTTTTCTGGTTTTCCCAGTAAAGTACGCAGGTTTTTTTGTACCAAATTTGTTTTTATTTTTTTATTTTGCTGATTTTGTTTGTGCTGGTAAATTACCAGTGAACTGGTTTTTACCAGTCTGGTAAATTACGAGTCTTACTAAAATTTCACTTATTTACTCAGTTTGTACTAATTGTGAACGTTCAATCGTTCTGTTTCGTTTAAGATAAACGAAACGATTAACGAAATTAAATTTGGTGTCGTTCTATTAACGCAACGAAATACGAAACACTTTTTTTTTCGTTCGCTGAACGCAAACGATAACGGAAGAGGTTATTTCCGTGTTCGTTTTCAACGTTTGACAGCCCTACTACAATTGTTGACTAACTAATAAAAAAGAATTAAACAATCTTCGAAACATCCTCTATATATATATGCATACTATGAGTGTATGATACTAATTACTTGCAAGTTCCAAGGAACATAAACATTATTTTCCAGATATTATGAAATGAAATTCGATGGATAACCAAATAACCATGCAAAATTGCAAAGCCATAGAAGCTTCATATTTGCTTTGCAAACCACACGTAGAACGTAGTGTGATGAGTTTTTGTCTTTTTGACGATGCGTCAACAACAACGTAGCGCAGCTGCAGCAGTAGCCAGTAGTATACAATAAATATTACAATTACAAAAATGAGGCGTCGCTGGGCGGCCCCTGCGGTCGCCGCATTCCCTACTCCATCGAGATCCCCACCTACCATTTATTTATACCATTTCCCTTTCAGTGAGAATTATCCAATGCCAATGCACATATCCAAATTTTTTATAAATCGAAAATATAAAAAAAAAAAATTTGTGAAAGTAGTAAGATTACACAGGAAATTACACATACTAGCTTGAGCTGATTTTTAAAATCGGTTCCATCAAAGAAACCAATTTTGAAAATCGGTATTTTTTTTTTTCGCACGGAATAGAACACATTAAATGGAATGGATTGCCGCGTTTCAAAATGGGTTGCGCGCAAAATTTTTTTGCAAAATGGGTTTGCACCTGAAACTTTTTTAAAAATGGGTTTGCATCCTAAACTTTTTTTAAAATGGGTTTGCACCCGTTAATTTGCACCTGTTAATTTGATTAATGCACACATAAATATTGGGGAATACAAAAATTTTTATTTTTAGGGTTTTCTAAGTATTTGTTTGCATTTTTGAAAATAACATGTATAAACATTAATTTTCATGAGCTCTTTTTTAAAAAATTTTGGATGCAAACGCATTTTGAAAAAATTTTCGGGCCCAAACCCATTGTGAATAAATTTTGTCCGCGGACAATAAAGTAGCAAGAATTTTTTAAATGGGTTTGGGCCCGAAATTTTTTTCAAAATGGGTTTCACCCGAAATTTTTTAAAAAAGAACTCATGAATATTAATGTTTGTCTATGTGTATTTTCAAAAATGCAAAACAAATACTTAGAAAATCCTAAAAATGAAAAATTTTGTAATCCCCAATATTTATGTGTGCATTAATCAAATTAACGGGTGCAAACCCATTTTAAAAAAAGTTTCGGGTGCAAACCCATTTTAAAAAAAGTTTCGGGTGCAAACCTATTTTGCAAAAAAATTTTGCGCGCAACCCCTTTTGAAACACGCAATCCATTCCATGTTCTGTTCCGTGCGAAAAAAAAAAAACATACCGATTTTCAAAATCGGTTCCATTTGAAGGAACCGATTTTCAAAATCGGCTCTATTTAGTGTGTGTAATTTCTTGTGTAATCTTGTTACTTTCATAAATTTTTTTTTTATATTTTCGATTTATAAAAAAATTTGGCACATATCACATATGCACACGACAACACAACCGGATAATCCAAATTCATGATTTCATTTCCATCGCTTTCAGTTGCCGCCTAGCTACATCAACATATAGGACGATGATAGCACGCCGCAGGACTTGCCCCCAGACCCAACGATGCGCTGGCAGCATAATGTGAATGGTTGGGAGGGTCATTTTTGTAAAAATTTGTGGGGCGGAGGTATATTTTTGTAAGATTGTCAGGGTCATTTTTTTGAAAGAGGGATGTTTCTGTAAAATTTTCTGAAAAGAGGGATGTTCTTGTAAAATTTTTCCAAGTAAAGGATGTTTCTGTAAATTTTTTTAAAAAGAGGGATGTTATTGTAAATTTTTCCCAAATGTATTGGGATGTTGGGGGTATTGTTGGTTGCAACTTATATTTTTCCCAACATATATGATATCCTATCCCACCCACAAATCCTGATTTGTCTTGTCTTGTCTTGTCTATCCGTCTGCCTTAAAATTCTGGCTATTGCCTTCTTTCTAATCATATTTATATATGAAAAAAAATATTACATAGATATCAAAATCATACCAAATTTGTTACTCACTGACTGAGCTGTATTAGTATTTAAATTAAATGAGTAAACTATTCAAATTAATGACTTCAAGATGATCATACTTATTTTAGAGTAGTTCTGTTATGAATTGGCTAAGCAAACTTTCATTTTGAATCTACAAGTTCTTATCAAACATGTCTCTTTAATTGCATCTAAAAGAAATATCACAATCATTCGATTATAAAAAATGAACGGCCCACATTACATCCGATCCATAGCAAAATTTGCCCTTATTTATGTAGTATATTATATGAATAACTTGAACACTAGATGAGTTGATATGAATATCGACTTATTTAATATGAATACTAACACAGTCGATATCAATTTTGGTATCACTTTTGAAATGAAAAAAAAGTGTTGTGGGGATGAAATATTTTAAAACGTGTCAAGATTATCTGCTAATTAAGTTAATGATTTCCACATATATAAAGCAATAGCAAACGGAGCGATAATGTAATTATATATGGTCTACATAATTTTTTTTTTTTTTTGAAAACTTGACGGCGGCTGTCAAGTGTTGGTCTACATAATTATTGTCTACCATGTTGTCTTAACCCAATTTTACTGTGATCGCACTTCATTCCAAGGAATGAATATATTACGTACCCCGCCAGGTCATTTCTGTTTGTGTCAATTATTAATTGTTGACCAGATCTATCCAACTACAAAATCCATAATTAACCTCGCAAAGGTGGATTGCTTTTTACAAAGTATATATAGCCATATATTACGGGATAAACCATTACAAATTTGTAACTATTTAAATGAGAGTCAAACGAATTTGCCAAAATAATAATTATCATATTGCAAAATTAATCTCCTTGCAATTAGTGTGTTGGCTTGCGTTTGCAACTGCTTAATTAGCTAGCTAGGGGACGGCAAAGGTGCGGTACATGTATTTTTCTTTTTCTTTTTTAATGAAGTGCATTATAGAGATTCCATATTTTATTTTCTTTATATAGGCCTTAATTAAGGGGGAGCACTCAAATTTTATATATGTTCTTTAATTAACCACTTAACTTAACTAATCAAATTATGGGATCTTTTGCATAGTAGGCAAGCGACACAAGTTGAATTTGGATGCTATTATATATAAACCAATTAAGTTGAACTAGAAGCTTGATTTTGGAACAACTTTTCTGGATTAATTTCAGCCATCGTATTTATCAAATTAAGTACCTAACCCAACTAAAGGTGCTAGCTGCCACTATGAGAAAAGAAAATTATATGGACTTTTCTTCTTTGAAGGGACCAATTATGATTAAATGACTCTATGAGTATTTAATAACGATCGAATGTTATATAAAAGCTGTTATATTTTAAAGAAAAGGAAGTGCTAAGACTTTCAAATACTTTTTTTCCAGATATAAACTGGGAAATCTTCTGGTTGCCTCCAATGCGATCTTATGTGTACTACTTGCTCAAGGAAGTTTGATATGCATGCAGGAGTTAGGAGATCGAAGGCAAGTTTTTTTTTTTTTTTTTTTTTGAGATAAAGATGAGGGTCAAGCCACTCAAATTTAAATGTCTATAAAAAGACCTCCCATCCGGGTTTCGAACCCGCGACCTCCTACACAGAGAGCATTGCCACTACACCAAAGACCGGTTCTTAGGAGAATATAAGTTATAATAATGTGAGGGGGAAAGACAAAAGAGGCCATGTAAAAATTATTCTGGTTTACTTAATTTCCAACATCTTTTCGATCGTATGTATTTGGTCCTTTTTGTAATTAATGTGTTTATGAAGCATCCCAATTAGAAAATATCTGTGACTTTGA
The DNA here is from genome assembly GCA_030179965.1 of Cyperus esculentus. NCBI lineage: Eukaryota > Viridiplantae > Streptophyta > Magnoliopsida > Poales > Cyperaceae > Cyperus > Cyperus esculentus. Next base: position 358,617 of record JASGLE010000007.1, on the reverse strand, counting down.
CCAATGTCAATTTTCAAATTAAATAAAACAAAAGATTGATTGGTTGTATTTATATGGTTGAAAATTTTATCAGCATTCACACATATTTTACCAGCACATTTTTTTCATGTTTTCTTTGTGGTGTATGAACTCTTAATTATAAATTTGAAAAATAATATTTAAATTAGAAAAATAAAACATGGATGTGTTTGAAAATATTTTAGATTGCACATGTTAATTATCGACTAACTTGAAAATTAACATTAATAAAGGTTTAACAAACTTTATGACAAAAGACCGATTAACAATCAACTTTTTAAGTTGATGTAAAATTGACATATAACTCTTTGACTTAATGATTTTCATAAATCTACAATGTCATTACTGTGTTGTAAATGAAAAATTGCCAATTTATACGATTTCATGCAACTCCTTGGTGGTTGGTCAAAATGTCAAATGCATAAAGGATTAAAGGTAAGTTAACATTAGATTTGACTCCACCTCATCTTGTGTAGTCGTTACCAGACATATACCTGTCATTTGTACTTTGAGCAGGATTGTATTTTTGACATTTCCAAACAATAATGTTATGCTATGAGAACTAATTAATTAAGTAATTAAGCAGTCATCACAAGACATATGTCCCTGTCATTCATATTTTGAGCAGGATTGTATTTTTGACATTCCCAAAGAATAATGGCATCCGAACTAATTAGGAATTTTCTAAGTATCCTCGTTTTAACTATACACATGTTCATACATATACAAAAATTGTAACTTTTATCTCAAATTTTGTAACAGCGTTGACATGTAGACACTTATACTGAGAACACTAGATATGACCCAACTAATTAAGCATTAGACGTTTGGCAGTTGGAAATGTTAATACTTGATGATGAGAGCGGATTTTTAGGAACTACAATATATTTTTAAGTTAATTAATGGAAGTTCTATATGTAACATATTCCTAAACTTTTTTTTTTTTGAGGTGGCAGGCAATTGCCATGTTCCTAAACTTTTTGGTTCATGAAATAATTTCAAATGTCATGTTAATAAGTTTTAACGGTATATCAAATGGCACAATCCCCCAACCACACGCACACACACAAACCAAAACCAAAAAATTAAATTGCTATTGATATTACTCATTTTATAAGTAAAAAATAAAAAAAAATGAATTGCTTATGTGCCCTGCATTGTATTCTGCCAAAGGAGATTATCTAATATTAACAGTAATCAAATTATGTTCTAAATGGATGGATATAATATGAGAGTATAACACTATTTGTAAACATTGTTATTATTCTTATCTAAATATACAATTTAAATATTCTCTCTTTGAAGTAAGGCTACGTTAGCACCATTTTTCTGTTTCAAACTATTTTGTAAGAACACTGAGTTGGATATGATTCCTGAAACAAGTTTTATAATTATTTATTTATTTTTTTAATAAACACGAAACACTTGCAGCGCCATTTTGAAGATTATAAAAAACTGGGAATATAAGGTGGAGGCCACCAAATGCCCCACTACCAAACCAAGTCTCCTTGTCTACATATAAATCTTGGTCGGTTCTGATTTTGTCCAAATCCAACCAACATTTGACATGCTCATGCAAAATTCAAAAAATAAATGAAAATCAGAATGGTTTACAGCCGGCTAATACTCCATTAATTTTATTTTTTTATATGTCAGGAATTAGGCATGGAACTAACATTCCAACGGGCCACGGGGTGATTAGATTTGACCAGTGGTTGAAGAATTATAAAACCAAAGTTATACCAATGTAGAAATATATTCCTCTCTGGATTCCCGGTTTCTCTCTAGCAATTCATGATCGACGTTACTTCCATAGAAATCTTCAGGAACTGGGTTGTGGTCTTCGACTCTCCACAGCAGGTATCATGAGATGTCTTCTTTACATAGTATAGATAATATAATGGCAGCATTACCATGCTATACCAGTAACACTAGTTTTCTCCTTTCCTTCCTACTTCTGTTTTCCTGTGATAATATTGTGTTCAAGACTACCAGAAATTAAAAGAAACAAATTATCTGGTGGGCGGGTAGGCACAGTACAAGTTCGAAGAATCGTATGATCCGGCTGTACCAAACATCTAAATAAGAGCTAGTTAGAGAAGAGCAGTTTACATGAAGAAATGAAAAGAGCAACAGTTAGAAAAAATAAAGATATAAATTTATAAAGAAATATCTATATTCTTAACAAAATTGCTCCATGACCTCCCTACCTTAATATGACTGAAAAGAGCTACATAAGAGAAGATCAATTTACATAGTTGGAATGAACAAAGATAAGTACTAATGTTCTGTTACAGAAGACGGTATTTGTATACACAAGTAACCAGCGCGCACAACACCGCAAGTTCAATTTAAATAAGAGTAAAAAACTAGTAAAAGGATTCTACAATAGCTCTTCTTCTATCTCCATTATGTTTATTTGAGAAGAAAAAGGGGCGGCATCTAATGGATTGGGTGGTACTGTGTGATACCACGCTTTGGAGGTAACTTTCTTAAGATGAAGAGCACAAGTGCTGATGGCAGAAGTTCAACCAACTGCACAAAAAAGGTAAACATAACATTTTATTAATATATGTGACAGAAAATAAATCATGTGAACCAATGAAAACAACACCTAAGGCTCCACCTCAACAGTACAATGCAGCACTGAACTTTCTTGGTCAAGTTTTAAGACATGTAGTGACTCAAATCCAAATAGATAAATAGAATTTCTTTGATTCAAGAACGATTAATAATTACTAAAATTTTTTGGTTAGTAACTAGAAAGAAAACTCAAAACTATTGATTGTCGAAACTCACTCTTTGATTGAAATATACAATTTGTTCTTCGCGATGGGATGATTTTGAAGAGCTCGATTTTGAAATATACAATTTGAACTACTATTCAAAATATTCTTTTTTCGGATAACAATTCTATTAACATTAATCCATATTTCCTTTTCATTCTATGACAAATTTAGTTTGAGTAAAACTTTAATAGGCATGCCAGTATTGGTACAAGGTTACTGGAATCTCAGAAGTACTGGTACCAAAACAATGAGGTCCAGATAAAACATCGCCAATGCAGCAGAAAGATTTTTAATAAAGCCTAGTCTGAATAAAAGTACTTGACATCATACCGAGTAGTAAAAGAGGTTCAGAATTGGGTGATTGAGCACATCAAGATCAGCAGCCTTATCAAATGCATTCACGCACATCTAAAAGCAACAGCGACAACTTAATATCAATAAACATTCAAAATCAAAGTTCAGAACTTCGCATTGACAGGATAGGACATTCTTACCATTATACATCTCACAATGAAGCATGTGAAGCATATACTTGTGACGTACCCAACCTAAATAGAACCAGTGAAAGATGCTTGAGTTAGCAAAAAGGACTATGAATTGAACATAAACCAGTTCATTACACCTCACAAAAAATAAAATTAGCCACAACTTTCTATGAAAAAGTATTTAATTGACCCCTATCAGGTTTTTTTTTTTTTTTTTCAACAATTAACCACTAAAGTATGCATCCAGCATGTCAACTCCTAGTTAAGTTGAGTTTGAATCAGGCTTCAATATCTATAATAAAACCCATTTCTATCAGTTGAGGAAATGTAAAACACCAAACGAGTGATCAAAAGGGTAACAAAACTAACATAAAAGAGAGGAGATTAATGTATTTTGATCAAACCCATACAAGTGCCAATACAGAATGCTGGGAACACGGTACCTAAATATAAGAACGAAAAATATAAAATACCTCATTCAGCTTTTTGCGCCTTCCCTTTGATTCAACTGGAAATCTTTGCAACATCAGAAAAAGTCTGGACATAAAAGTATGATAAAATGATTCAACCCACAAATATATAAAAGGATAGAGAGCACTGACAAGCATGAATAGCTAACCATTCAAAAACTACAACCATTTAATCTATCAATTATTATTGTCTATATTGGAGCTTGATTGGTGGTCAACTGAGCCAAATTATCAGTTCTTATTACAAGTATACAGCTATGTTGAAGCTTGTGCAAGTTAGGCAAGTTAGGTTTTAAATAACCCCATCCCAGAATTTGCTCTTATGCAACCAATATGGATATTCAGACTTCTCACTTGGCATGAACATGCATATCCCAAAGTAAGATTAAATACTTGGGTGACCAACTCACCTCCCACCATAAAGGACGAAGCCCAAAGCCACAAACAATGAGACACCTGCGCCAAGGTTACAAGATCGGTTCAGTTTGATTAAAGAAAAAGAAAAAGAAAAAGAGGGGAACATATTAAGCTTGCTTCCTTACTTGCGAAGAATATCTTTGACAATATTATTATTGGGCGGATGGGCCTCCACCATAGAACCAACCACAGAATGATCTGACAACAATAAACAAAAAAAATGTTAAAGTTAGGATCATCATTGCTATTTTGACTACCAGATTCCATTTTGTTTATCTAATAGACTTGTACTGCTTTCTCAATTAGTAACATAGGTGAAGAGCAAAAAAGAACTTGGACTTTTTAGGGTTAATTGCACAATTAGGGTTCATATGACAACATTAGATCAGATCAATTTCAGAGTTAATGAGCAGAATTGCACAGTTAAGACCAATATAGCTCAAATTAGCTGCATTTTAAGGCCATTTAAATTCATTAAGCTCAACTCCACAACTGGATGCTCCTAATGTAGGTGTTATCAGAAGTCAACCATGGATATGTGACTAATAAATTACTAATTTGAACAAATAAATATGCCAGAAAAGAAATGTGATATATATTTTCAACAAAGCAAGTCATCTCATCAGGGTGCGACCATTCGAGAAGTCAACCAATATAATATGATATCTTCCATAATAGGCAATAAATAATGCATATAGAGTAAGACCATGAATCATTCCATCCTCCTTAATTAATGACATCGGCGTATCATTCAAAACATATTTTAATAACGAAAGCAAATCTGTAAACTACAGATGAAAAACGTGGTAGATTACCTGAATAGAATAAATGACAGCGTTGATAACATAGAATGTTGGTCTAAGCCCATCAGTTGACACCGCCCGAGCCTACAAGAACACAAGTCTTAGTACAAACATAAATACAATAAAACAATTTAATTGTAAAAAAGCCTTGAATTCTTATTGAATTAACAGAACCTAATCAACCTGATAATAAATCTCAGCCCAGAAAAGCACCAGGAGGGCATATGTTGTGAAAAAGGCAAGGCCAGGGAAATCCAGTAGCACATGTTGCAAGATCTGAAAGGTAAACCCCATACATGTTAAGCTAATTGATTAATTAATACAATGAACAAACAAACTGCAATTAAATTATGAAAAGAAATAAAAAAAAAAGGCTATCCTATAAACAACAATACCTCAGGGCTTATTTTCTGCACGTCTCGCCGGAACGAGAAAACAACAGCCCGAACTACATAAAGAGGATCGAGCATGCACTTATCAATAATTAATTATAATCCAATGTTATTATTATAGTAGAAAAGGAGATGCGCACTAATTAATTGATAATTATGGAAGAGAAAAGGGGGCAGTGACATACAAACATTGACGAGGAAGTTCAAGAAATGGAACACTTTCTGAGTCGTCCATCCGTACTCCGGCACTCTGCACTCAATCCTGATCAATTGGATCTGAAAGACCAAACAAACAAGCAATTAGCACAGGGGGGCAAGAAAGAACCCTAAATGGATGAAAAGGTGGACAAATTGGAGAGCGCATGACATACAAGAGCAATGAAGCCGATGACGCCGTACATGACGGCGAGCACATGGAAGATCCAATCCTGCCAGAGCGGCGAGTTGTTGACGTCCTCCCACCAATTGGAGGCGCTCTTCAGCACCAGTATGGTCGCATGCGGCACCACAGACGCCATTGCGGCAATCTACAACCTTCGAGATCTCAATTGGTTCTCGAATTTGGGGATTTCAAACTCTCAAGGCCTCAAAGGGATTGGATCGATTCTTCAATTTCGATTTCGGTTTTGTTTTTTGTGAGGTTCACCGTTCACGAAAAGGGAGAACGCAACGCGAAGGCAAAAGAAAGGGATCGCGGTGCCGGAGAAGAGATGCGAGTCCGTATCCTCTGTACAGTGCTGTACAGTGGTAATGCACTCTGTCCGTCGGATTGCTTTGAAGTTCAGAGTTGCACAGATCTTGAGGTAATTTAACGGTGATCGGGTATTGTTGTAGGATGAAGTACTTGCATGGGATCTGGACTTGTTCGGGGAGTTCTTTGGCTTCCACGTGGGGGTTCGTGTTCTCCCGTCAGTAAGGAAACGGAGTCTTGCCAATGCGGCTTTTCTTTTTCTGTTTCTACACGTTTGGATGGGAGAGGGAGAGCTAATGGGACGGACGACTAATTTCGCAACTGTCCATTTGCAATAAGGACCGGAGAGGATAAAAATATGTTGTAAGGTTATTATGGAGGCGGCAGATGAGCAAAATATTGCGCGGTCGAAATTAAATACGAAAGCTGCATCAGTTTTCATTTCAAACAATGCGCCATAAACGGCACTGTAGCATACTATTTCCGACTTTAGAAAGTACACAGGTAAATGTGGCTCACTCATAATTTATAAACCAGGAGTTGCGAATTTTTCGTGAAGCCCATGGGCATTATAAAAATATGTTTGAATTTTGTTTGTGACTTGCTTTGTGACTTGCTTGCCACACGAACACGATGTAGGTAGATTGTAGAGAAGAGAACTAATTAAGTCACCATCAGGAAAACTTTGTAGGGTTATACACGTGCATGCTGTCCAGAAACATTTTCGGTATGAGTTGTCCCCGGACGCTAGTTCTGTTTGTTTTGTCAATTCTTTAACGTTTCATAAGAAAAAAGGGAGCAAATTCCATGAAATTTTAAAAAATATTTATTTCTTTATTTCTTAAGTAGTAAGCAGGTTGCCTACTATATTTCATTAAGAAGAGAAAATTCTACATAGTACAATAATACCCATACACATATATTACATGCAAGTATGCAACATACGTCAAATAAACTAAAAGAAATCACAAGGCGAATGCCTATTTCTTTTCTTAATAAAAACTATCGATGTGATCTTTATTATGTAATACTTTACTATATAATCGAGTTTTGAAATATTTATTTCTTTTCTTAACAAAACGTACCATCAATGTGATCTTTATGTACACTTTACTATATTTCAATCGCTAATATCTCCATTAGTTCTCAATGTTTGTACCAAATTAACTAGCCAAATATTTAAATTCCCAAAAAAAAAATATTATTTTTATAGCATTATTTTTATTTTGAGCATAAGTAAGAATTCAATCAAAAAAAAAAAAAAAAACATGCTACTACAATTTGATAATATAGTATCTAAAAATATTATTCTTAGATATTATAAGATGAGGAGGGATCCACTTACACCACCGAAAGTTTTTGACACCAAAATTACACCAAACTTAATAAATTCATAAAAAATCTTTAAAAAAAATGCGTTTACAAACATATTCATCTACTTATATATTAATTGTAGTTCAAATTTCAGTTAATTTGAGTCTCATTTGATACTTTGTTCATAATCAACCTATTTTTTAAAATAGAAAAATAAAAAAATCTTAATTAAATAAGTATGGAAAAAAACTTATGTTAAACACTAGTAAAATCAAATCCCATGCTGAAATTCTTAGGATTACGCGACCTGATTTTTTATTTTTTATTTTTTTTTTGAAACTTTCTCTAGGTAGCTCTCGCTGTTGGCTATCCGTAGCCGCAAAGTTTGATATTGTCGAAATTTTTAATCAAAAGTTACAGTCGTTTGAATGTTAAGTGCCGAAAATTTAGGATAAGATTCAATATAAAATTCATAACAAAATTCAGTGCATCATAATTATTTATAAAATATTGCAGAATTTAAACCTTTTCACTCCCATTCCCTCTCTGACAAAGTAGAAAAATTGTCATCCACAGCAAAACGAAGAGTAGTACAGTAAAACATTTGACACGAAGATTAAGAAGCAAGTATTGTGAAAAGCAAACGAAGCAAGCAAAGTGTGGAAGCCTGAAAGAAAGGTAAACTTAGGAAGAATGATGCGCATATATCCTTACCTTTCTAAACCAAAAAACCTCGCCTCAAACCGATTCATTGGGGTTTTCTTGTGTTTTGGGGCTAGTTGGTGGGACCTTCTATATAACGAGGTACACTCTGATTAATTGAAGGTAACATAAAATAAAGGAAATTAATGCCAAAATGCAAATTGATCCTTGTTGTAATAATGTGGAGGCACAATATGTAGAGATGAGAGTACCTCTGTACTCCTATGGCTGCGAAAAGAAAGTTAAGAAAGCTTTGTCCCACCTAAGAGGTATATATCTATTACCAAATTGGCAAATTCCAATCCACCGCTCTTTGAATTACTGCTTGCTTCTTTCTCAACCTCTTCTATTTCTTTCGTTTTCTTTTATTTCCTAGCTAGCTAGGCAAGGCACTATTGTATTATTGGTCTTACTAAAAGGCATTTTACAAAGTTGATTTTTCAAGGCCAAAAGCACATGATCACTAAACAATTCTTTCTTCCCTGTTGGCAATGATGCAGGAATACACTCAATAAACGTGGACTACCACACAGAAAAAGTGACTGTGTGGGGAATATGTAACAAAGACCAAGTACTGGCCGCAATTAGGAAGAAGCGGCGGGATGCTCGCTTCTGGGACCAAGCTGCCGCCTCCTCAGACGACAATGCCGGGGCCAACATCAAAGAAGAGGAGGTTGAATCATCCGGGGATTCGTCAATGGAGAGCCTCAGCCTCAGCAGCCACAAATTCAGGAAGTCATGGAAAAGACTGTTTCCAATAGTGATGTAACCTTGCTGCTCATTCCTCATTCATTGATCACACATTGTAAAAACTGTACATATATAAAATATGATGTTTACTTGACAATTAACGTCTCTCTGTTCTTTTGAATTGACACACTACATCTCCATGGATGATGAAAATTTCTCGAGGCGCCCGGAATATGAGTGAGTAGGCCCAGTGCAATCGGCCCATTCTGAAATTAAACGAACGATTATGTTCCCTTTCAGGCCCATTACAAGACGTAATGTTAATGTGTTAGTGTTAGAGCAGAACATTGTTATTCCTTCTAATTGGGTCCGTCCAATTGAAAAAAGTAAAGGAAAACCAGACATCGCCCAGCCTATTTAATTTTATTTCCCATGGGCATGGATCGTCATCTCATTTCTTATGTTTCTAACTAAGAAATTATGACATAATGATAACAAGTATAATCTGCACCAGTAAGAAAATAAATAAATAGAAAGAATTAAAACAGGGAAAAGTGAACATTTTTGAAACCTGCATCTGAAATTCTGAATATATATATAGTTGCATCCTTGCATTCCAAATTTCCAATGCTGTCGCCTGTCGATCCGGATTTGCAAATTTGCATATAGTGCGTTCCACCTTTTTGGAAGCAATAGTCAACAAAGCAAGAATACTGCAGTATAATTGTGTCGGAATGCAAGGAACCCTTCTTGTTTTTATTTAAAAAAAAAAAATTCTCTTTTAAAAACAGGTTGGCAGCCTGTTAAATTTAATTTATTGATATTAAGAAAAAAAAAGGTTTATTTACATAAACGCACTGTCCCACCTGTTATATATATATATATCTATACTATATATATAATAAAACACGTAAGTATTGGACGCATCCATTTTTTTTCTTCTTTTTCAAATTTTTTTAAATCACATTCTACCATTAATCAACGGTATAGATCAAACTACATTGATTTCAAAGACGTTGATGTTCTCCAATTAAACAAGTTCCTCTCCATTTTGGTTTTTACAAAAATAGAAAGATATTAATCTTGGTACGGAAGACATCAATGTTGATAACAATTTACATTAATGAGAAATTAACGCTTTATATTTTAACATTCAATGAGTTGATTTAATATAAAGATGGGATTTAAATGATAAATAATTAGCCAAAAATCGAAAGCACGCTATATGTATTACACGGTATAAGATCAAAATTTAAAACGCCCGCACAATGGACGAGTTTCTTGCTAGTATATATAGTGGGGAGAGAGGTAATTATGAGTTGTGACTATATCCTCAGACTTTATGATATAACAAATTTAACAATCATGTCAAATGTTTGTCCTGCCATAATTCCTTGAGCCGTATTGACTTTCTGTTTGTCTAGCTTTTGACTAAAAGTTATCAATTCAAATCATAAGCAAAGGAAAGGGTCCCTTTAATTTGTACTATTATTTCCTCAATTTCCGGCATTTCGGTTCGGTGCCCCATGGCCAGCGAACATCATTGCTTGCTGTACCAAAAAGCCACAAATCAAGCTTAAATCTGTGGATTAGGATTAGCTTATTTAGTATATTCAGTTTCAATTCTCACTGTAACCAGCTATGTCTAAAAGAAAAAAAAAAAACTGATTACTTTTGGTCTCTGTGGTCAATCAAATCAGTAGGTATGACTCATGAAATTCCAATTAGCACCAAACTAATAAAACCTCTGAAGTCTGAACTGATGTAGTACTCAATTGCCATTCAATTAATAATTAAAAGCAACACTAAGTACTAGCCAGTAGCCACAATTACACTTCCCATTACAACCAACTAATTAATTAATAAAGCTCACACAATGACATAAATCATTACATCCAATAGCAACTACCCATGAACCTATTTTTCATGAACAAACCCTAATTCATTATTATATATCCATTACAATATCAATATACTTGCCCCTAGCTAGGTACTGTACTGTACGGATATATAATACTTGATGGATACTACTAATACTCACTACTACACATCATGATGATTGATGGGCATGCATGCATCCCCCTGGCCTTACATGATGTGGCATGCATTCACATCATCATCATTAAACATGTTGCTGACGCGGTCTTCCCCGCGCCGTGAAGGCGGGACGTGGCCATGCTTGTCACCGTTGTAACCATGCCGCCAGTAATTGTAGCTCTCCCTGTAGGATTCTTCGTCGCGGAAGTAATCTTTTGCTGATGTGAAGTAGCGCGGTATGTCAGGGTTGGGCCAGAACTCGGCCTTCTTGCCGCTCCTTCTGACGGTCTTCAGCACCTTGTTGCGGTCGACGTATCCTGTCACAGTCACCTTCTCCATCACCAGATCCACCTCAACTGAATCAACACCTAAATGTAAAAATGTTTGAATCACTACTTGAGAACGTTAATAATCAATTACTCAGAGCTGAATTATACGGGTTGATATATCTGATCCATCCATTTAGTATAGGTGGAACGTAGGGACCAGATTTCGCTATCATAATGAGATATATAGAAAGACCGAGACGCACCCAGCTCCACATATAATAAAGAATTCATTGAACACGGCGCATATACAAAAAAGTGGCCAGGCCAGAAAGATGGATGGATGGATAAAAGAGGAAGAAGAACATGCAATGCAATGCAAGCATTTATTCTATGTGAAAAATGAAAGATGTAGTAAAGAATATATATATATGCATTTAAGAGGGGTAATAATGCAAAGTGCAGGCTACCTCTTAGTTTTAGGAGAGCGTGTTTGACAACCCTTTCGCAACCTGAGCAGCACATCCGTACTTTTAGCACCACAGTCTGCAAAGTCAATTAGCCAATTTTTATATACAAAGATTAATAAAGGTATTACCAGTAATTATTTGGGATAAATAATAAAGCAGATAACACACCAAAACAGATGCAGAAGCTAAAAAAATTAGAACTTCTGGCGTCCACTCTTGTTAACTTCGTTTGAGTAGTTTTGCATTAGAAATTTTAATTTAGTATTGTAATATGGTGCCGGACTTGGCTCTGTTTTAGAGTAACAAAAAGTGGTACCGAGGCATTATCCTGACAACCGTTTGTGAAGTACTGAAGTTTCCTTTTCCCCATTAAAAGTTCATTTTCTTGAACTATTTGTACTATAAATTTTCTAGGTGGTGATGCATAATCATCTACCCAATGCATCAGATGTAACTATTGATGGCGAATTATGAAGCAGAATTTGAAAAAAAAATAAATAAGGAGGCTTCCAGCTTCCTCCGAATTTTTAGATTTATAAGTCTCGATAAAAGAGGAAGCATGCTGCATGCAGCACCACCAACCATATTGCTACATAAAAAAACTGAACTGAGCAACAGCAACCAATCTTAACTAATCATATATATTTGCAGCAGGCAGCAGGCAGCAGGCGAGTAAAGTGAAGAATGGGATCGCGAGCATGAGCATGATTACAAACTACCACAAAAGAAGACATATATTGGGGGACACGAACAATTTATACAATATATATACCAGTCCAATATACATAATTACATATATATGCTGGTATAAATAAGCTAATGTGGGAAACACAAACACTGTGCAAAATGAGTGGAACATATTCGGGGCATGCACAATAAAGTATATATGCATATGCTGGTAAGGTAATTGATACATGCGACATATAATTAAGTACTGTGCCTTTTTGTGCTCTGCTCTGGTCGTGCAGCACCACACCGGGACAAACGCTGGCAACACAGACATTGAAATCATTTTACTTCTTCGGGAAAACAATCCATTTCAGTGGAACCTCTACCTCTTTAAAAGTAGAGACAGTAAGGATATATATATATATATATATATATATATATAATTATTATTGCTACTTATTTAGCTTAACTACTCTTTATGGAAAGAAGTGACTTGTATATTAATAAACCCACAGAAAAGTTTCATAGAAAAACAACAAAGAAAAGTTTCATAAGAAAAACCAAAGAAAAGCATATATGTTTTTTTTTTTTTTTCTTGGATAACTAATTGGTTTCTTCTTTTTTTTAAAAAAAAAAACATAACTACTGGTTATCACTTAATTCTGTTCAATAAAGTCCTGTTAAATATTAAGGAGTATATAGTTTAAAAGGTCACAATAATATTCATTTAAATTATAAAAGGCATGCAACATATGAAAATAAATTCTGAATCAAAAGAAGCAGAAAATAATAGAGTCCACAAAGGCAGAGGCTGGCAGTTAAATCCATCTCCCTATTATATATAATAAGTTTATTAACTATAAACATTCAAATATCATAAATTCTGTTAACCTGCAAGGAAAGAGGGCGCCCTTTCGCCATCCTCCGGCTATACGCGTTTCTCCCGTCGACAAAGTAGAATGTGTTACTGTAACTGGGGTTGCTGTTGTAATAGTGCGGGGTGCTTCTGGTGTCGTGTCGGTAATCGCCCGGGTAGCTACAACAATAGATAATGGAGGAGAAGACGGAATAGACGGCTCTTTCTAGTGCATTTGCCATGACCTTGAAGCTAGCTCACCCTTATAGTGCAAGGTGGAGTTGATTAAGAAGTTTGGACAATGAATGAGCTAGCCAGGTTAGAAAGAAAGAGAGGGGTATTTAGTACCAAAGGAAGCACAAGATATTCTATATCCTTTCTTTCTTTCTTTCTGCCTCTATTATTATATCTCTTTCGTATAATATATTCTTCTAGTTCCCCTCTATACAATGCACCTTTTATATGTTCCTTCTCTGGCGGTCTGGCCCTGCCCCTGGCTGAGTGGCCAAACTTTTTGCTTGATACTTTTTTTTATTTTATGAAGCGATCGAGTGCATAATTAAACTTATTTAAAAAAAGTTGGATGTTATTTCTAGTGTTTCCCTCCTTAAGGCCTTGAACTACGGAAAGATCTTCTGTGGTCGTCTAAAATGACTTAATTTCTTGCAGCTTAATATGTTGCCTCTGTTTTACCCTTTTTTTTTTTTGGAATCCCATGGATCGATATATGTCATAAATTAGCACACTGAGTGCCGCATTGGATGGAAAAGAGTGAGATATATATGCAGGGTCCATGTACATTTGGAGTTTGCATACAACAGAATGTGAATGTGTGATGATGGACACAGGGGCGGAGCCAGGATTTGAATTAGGGGGGTTGAGATGTCGAGGGACAAAATTTATAGGGGGTGAAATGAAAACTCTCAACAAAATACACTACATATTAACGTTTCTGTATACAAATTCGAAATCATGAGGAGGTCACACCCCCCTCCGCCCCCCTCTCTCCACCCCTGGATGGACATGCAAAACTACTGTGAGCTGAGTGTATATCCAAAAACATATCAACTCAATTCTATCTTTTGATTTATGAGAAAATCTCTATATACCCCACGTTCTGTACCCCAATGATGTACCCCGACTCCGTATGGTAGGACTTCGGAGCGCTTATGTTATTCAGCGCTAAGAAAAAAGAGAGGACAAATTCTGAAGTTATGTCAGTATGCTCCATTCTCTCGGTACAGATTATAAACACTCGAGTTTTCATACACAGTGTATGGAGAATATAAAAACCAACACTACAAAAAAAAGAATAGAAAAATGATGCCATCGTGTCATTTTCTCCTGATGCTTATCTTGTAATTCCTTCAAATATTCATTGTTCACAACTTCAATTATGCCGAGCAAACTCAAATTTGAAACTGTAATTAAAATATAAACCATCGGCCCAAGTGTTTATATTTCTCTTTCGAGTATGTATGCTGCGAGTGTTTATATTTCTTGATCAAGTATTTATTTTTGTCGTTCGAGTATCTGCGAGTGTTTATATTTTGCGATCAAGTATTTATATTTCTCGATCGAGTAACCGCATAGCGACTGTTTATATTTCTTGATCAAGTGTTTATATTTCGCGATCAAGTGTTTATATTTGTCATTCGAGTATCCGTGTAGCGAGTGTTTATATTTTGCGATTAAGTATTTATATTTCTCGATTAAGTGTTTATATTTCTTGTTTGAGTATCTGCGTAGCGAGTGTTTATATTTTGCGATTAAGTATTTATATTTCGCGATCAAGTGTCTATATTTCTCGTTCAAGTATCTGCGTAGCGAGTGTTTATATTTCTTGTTCGAGTGTTTATATTTTGCGATCAAGTATTTATATTTCGCAATCAAGTGTTTATATTTCTCGTTCGAGTATCCTCGCAAGTACTTTAACATGTTTTAAAAAAAATATAAACACTAGTTATATAAATATAAACAACTAATATAAAAATATAAATATCGAATATCAAAATGCAATATAGCTAAAAGTTGTATGATAGTTTTGTTACACTTGACTTGATTTTAAGGATATAAAAACTATCTTGAAAATGTAAACACCGTTAAATCATGTGCTAGCATAAAGACCTGTATATTATGAGTTATGACTCTTAATTAACTATATACATATCAATTTATCATATGTTTACATGTCCTAGATTACTAGTATAAACACATAAAACTGAAATATAATCACCTTCAAATAAAATATAAACACCATGACATGAAGACTAGGCCAATTCAAGCTTAAAGATTAAAAGGCCGCTGGGAGTATGCCTGACACCTGCGCCATGTCCATAGGAGCAACCCACTTCTTTCCTTTTTTAACTTTCGCTAAAACAGTTAATGTCTCTATAATAGGCAATTCTGTTGGGGTACGAGGTTCGGTTAGCAACACTCTTAATTTATATGCATGTATGGCTCAATAATTCCCTACACCAATATCTTATAGGATACACAAATTTTTCATTTTTCAAAGTTTTAAGTATTTATTTGAGATTTTTTTTTTAAAAGTGACTATACAATATTAATAAAATAATCAATATTTTGTGTGTCACTTTAGAAAAATCTCAAACAAATACAGAAATACTTATAATTTTTCAAATATGGAAAGTTTTTGTATCGATCAACTAGGATTTTGATAAAATGATTTTTATTGAGCCGTATGAATCAAAAATTTGATATTAATTGATATGTTTTTGGAGCTGTGTTTCCATAAATTTGTCAATATTTTCTAAGCTACGCACTCAATTTTTAAAAAGACTGATCGTTCGAGTTTTAAGAATGTGCAGAGTATATTGAGTCGGAAATTAATATTCTCTTTGCTCCAAGGCTCCAACCTTTTAAAAATATAAGGTATGAGTAGCTCGTGCATAACATCATAGAGAATATCAGTCACGAGGGCTAGCAAAAAAGAATGCATGCATGCATGTGGAATTAATATTTATACATATAATTAATTAATATGGCTGGGCAATATGAAAGAACAAAGATGCAGTATAGTTGTACTTGTATAACATACTAATTAAACAATAAAACCACCTTGATCAAGTTATATACATTAGTCTTTTCAAGGGAGCAAATGGTATCTCAAATATATTATTTCCTTTCCTTTGTTCTCGGTACAAAGAAGGGGTGAAGCCCCCACGAAGGAATTATAACATTATTATCACACAACAGAAGAATATATATATAACAGAATATATTTGCACTATTTTATTCAACTAGATTTTCTGAGCATGGAAATATATATATATATTATATGCGCTTGCATTACACATTACACATTACACATGATCATGGTATAATTATGTTAGGAATTTATCTCAGCTTCTATAGCATATTTCGTTTGGTTCAACTAAAATTAGAGAAACTTTTACTTAACGATCATTTAGGTCTCCTTAATTTTTCTTTTGCCCTTTTCAATCAGCTTCACTTTTATCGATCACTCTTGATCCGATCCTTCCTACATTTGCAATTCATAAAGTTGAGTGACTTATACTTCGTCTTAATTTATTTAAAATAAAATTATAATATATACTTATTATATATCAGAAATTCACTGGTAAAACTCTCCATCTAATTTATATATATAGCCAACTTTTTCGATAAATTTCCGATAATATTAATTAAATCATGAATATTAAAAACTAAAACGGATAATGAATGAATTTCTCTTTTTCCAAAAGCTTTCATGGTCATGAGCCATTTATGTTAAAACGAATTCATTCGCAGTGCATGAATAGGACTTGCTAAAGGCTAAAGCTACTACTTTTTGACAGTCCTCAAGATAGAACAAAACTGTTATTAAATTGGATTAGGGGCAGAAAACAGTACTACATTACTAAGTTGCTATAAATAGCTAGCAATCAACCATGTATTGATTGAGGAATATCCTGATTCTTGAGGCATACTTTTTAAGGGTAAGCATATTTTGAAACATTCAAGATCTTTCAGTGGATTACACATCGGCGCATAATTTTAATTTGAAAGAAAATAAATTTAAAGTTTACTATGAATTGGGCATCACGAATAATAAATAAATTCTAATTATGCAAATTAAAGTTCAACGCCAATCTTGAAAATTTGTTGACTACCAGAAGATCTTGAAAAATTATATACGGGCATGTTTGATGCTACATGCACTTGATCCAGATTTCCATGATTCCATCCATTCCCTGCTAGCTTAATGTAGTTTAATGCTTTTTTTTTTAAATGTAATTTACAAAATCAAAGCCAACTTCAAAACCAGTACTTTGTAATTTTGGAATTTTTAAATTCTAAATTGGTGAGACAAAAGTAGCAGAACACAAATAGAGAAATGCTGCTCAGATACTAAACTTCAGAGTTACTCATACATTCATACTATGCTCTCGTGCCTTAGCGTGCTGACATATTCTGGCGGCTTAAAAGGTGCAAAAAAGTTGGGCATATTTTCATGTGCACAGAAAATACCCCAACTGATATTTCCTTTGCTCCGAAGTTAACTTAAAAATTAAAAAAATTATAATTCAGAAGTACAGAATATCGGTTATATATATATTAACCTAGATCAAATTCCATCTTTTTATCTCAACAAAAAAAAAAAAAAGAACATTCGAATCTCGATTAAACAGTTGTTGAAGGCCACTTTGTAGAAAGTTAAAAAGGAAAAACAAAGGAAGAAAAATAGCTTGAGCTGAAGTTGATACATGGCCATCATATGAAAACACTACAATATCTTTTTAGTGTTGTAAACATGACATTGGACAAGTAGTTGATGTCGGAAGACAGATCGTTATGTATACTATTTAAGAGTATCTCTTACTGTTAGACAGATGTGAAAAACAAGATGAACTCCAAACTCAATAATTAATCATGACTGTTAAATCACACATATAATATCATGGCACGGAAATGTTATTTTTTAATTTGAATCTAATTTTTTTCTTATGAATCAGATCAAGATAGCAGTAAACTTTGCAGATACCATTATTGATAAGTTTTCAAGTATTTATTTGCTCATTTGAATATCAAAAAAAAAAAAAAGTTCATAACAATACGTGGTTAATTTGTCCCAATTTAATTTCAACAGTATTCTCATTAAGTAATTTTATTGAGAATCCAATTTTGGCCTAAGTGTGATAGAAAAAATTCAGTTATTAATTGAGGTTTAAATTAGATTGAATATTAACACTGGGTCATTGATTATAATAGTATTCAACTTGTACAGTTAATTATATATGAGATTTGATAGGGCCCATAATACTTGGCCCAATAAGATATTATGGGCCTTCACTCAAGGAGGCTAAATATGACACGCGTAGTGCCACATGATGCCACATAAGATCTAGATACATAGGGAGACAAACCTATATTAAAGGCATAGAGCATCTTCAAGAGATCTCTAATATTTATTTCCAATATGATCATATTGGGAGCTGCTCCAAATTTTTTGAATCGAAATTATACCTTGAACTCCAAGAGTTTCCCTAAAGATGGATCCCAGTAAATTTAAAATGGGCCACATCATTGGGCCTGGCCAATCAAACGGCGGAGAGGGAAGGGGAGGATTATTGGGACTGCGGAGGGAGTGCCTAAATATAGCTAATATTGGCTTCGGTTTGGGAATAACGCAAAAATTGGGAAGGGTTTGGGGCTTTTGTTGGAGCTTGATTTTTGTCCTTAATTCTCAATAATTGGTTTTAGAAATGGTTTAAGGATGCTCTTGGAGATGCTCTAAATTCTAAGAAATAGGGGCTGAACTTTGACTCATTTAGGCTAGACACATATTAGATCTGTACTTTGTACTTCACTAGTGCATTGTACTTACACGCAAGTGTCAAGGTTCAGTACAGAGAAACAATTCTTACATGTTTATGGAATTCGAATACAAATTATATATATGTGCAATTGGAAAATGATACTGAAACTCATTTGATTCTTACTGATCCGCAAGCCTGTACATGTTGGAGATTTCTGAGATTTGATTTTGTGATCCCCTATATATATGTGCAATGAACCCAAACATATGCGAAACATTGATTGATGCCAAATTCATTGACATTAACCTAACAACTAACGTGTCTGTTGATGCTCCTACAGTTATTCTTTCAGGCAAAATTCTCCTGCATGACATATCTATCTTTCTTATACGAATATATAATAGTATTAATCATCGATATATATATATATAGAGTTAGACTATCAATACTCGGAGATAAATCCCCGGAGAAAACCCCCCGTACGTTTTCCATTTCCGGACAAACGCGCTTTCCAAAAATGGAAAGCGCGTGACCTCATGCGATGCGCAGAAGCAAGTGGCCCCCCCGCGTGACCCCATGCATCTATATTTCTTTGACAGATATTTATGTTATTTATATTTCTGAGATAGATGTTTGTCTTTTATATTTCTCAGAACAATATTCACATCAACATAACAGTATGATGCATTTATATTTCTCAGACAAACATTTATCCACATAACATAGGTATTTATATTTCTGAAATAGATGTTTATGCACAAGACAAAGGTATTTATGTTTCTCAGAACAATTCACATCAACAAAACAATTCACATCTCCGTCGGAAATGGAGAAGAGGCAGAGATGGAGAATCGCGACGGAGATGGAGAAGAGCGCCGGAGATGGAGAAGAGGCGGAGATGGAGAAGATGCCTTCAGCGTGACGAAGAGAACGCACGTGCGAGCGGGCGCGTGCGATGTGCGTGCGTGCCGTGCCACGTCAGGGGGACAAGTAGGGGGGGTAAAAGTTAGGGAATCTTAAGATTTTCACATATATATATCATTGTTAATTTTGGATAGAAAGGAATTTTCAATGGAATCTGTGATCACTTCTAAGTTCTATCTATCTATCTAGATATATATGTAACTTACAAGGGGAATTTACTTTATTTACTCGGGATATAAAGGACAAAGTGTAGAAAGGAAAGGAAAGGAAAGGAAAGGAATATATTCAGGTCTTGAAGCCTTTTTCATAGATTCTGCACTTAATTAGACGTTTACGTCAATTTTTAAATATCTGATTCAATCCCGGCCGGTTGAAAATTCGAGAAGCATCGCTGTTTCTCTTGAAATTTATAAGATTGAATCAACTATGTCATCAATTAAAGGAGCAAATAAAAAAAAATAAAAAAAAGAATGCTACATCATATACGTTGCTCATCTATTGGAAAACTACCAATTGACAAATTTAACTATTTGACAAAGAGTTGTATAGGATCTTGTGTTGAAGAGAGAACAGCAACTATTATTTTGTCGCTCGAGGCCGGACAACTATAAATTACTTGTTTTTTGTTTGGCTTTTTTAGATAGATATATTTAATTTAAGGCATTGAATTTTGAATGTTATAAAGGATTTTGATGTGAATTTGAATAAACTTATGATCGCTATGATTAAGTTTGATTTATGAAAATGTTAAAATTGTGCTAGCTAGTATAGTAGTATAAACACTTTTGATTGAGCAAGATTGATGCAGAAGTACGTAGAAGACGTAGACAGAGATATGGTATAAAGGAAAGTTGGGTCTGCAGTACCTGCGTGCATCCATTGGTAACACACTAACTAATCCGTAGAGAAAGGAACATGACAGTCTGCATTATGGTGTAGGTATTTAGGCCTAAAAAAAGGAGCAGGATATGTGTTGGGCCAATGTGGGCCAAAACCCAACATTTGATTCATGACAAGAGAAGAGGAGAGAAAGTTGTTAGCCTGTTATCCTTCTAAAAAAAAAACAAAGAAAGCTGTTAGCCTGTTACAAATAGAGGGAGAGAGAGTCGGGGGGAAGATTTTCTTAAAGGGCCTAATAATCAAACTTATCTTCTCTAAGAGCCCTAAGTTCAACTTATTTTTACAGAGGGCCTTAACCGGGGCGCAACTCGGGGTCACGTCTCAAAGAGTACATTTTTGCTGCCCACTCGGTACCCAATTTTGCTGGATCTTGCTTCTGGGGCGCAACCCGTACTTGCGTCTCAAAATTTTATTTATTTTTTTTCATATTTGTAATTGTGAGTGGTATAGATTTTTTCATGAGCTTTCCGGATTGGGGTTGTACATTTTATGAGGAGTTTCCTATCAAAAGTTATATCCGTTTATAACTCAACGCATCTCTATATTTTTATTTAATATTAAGTGGAAAATCAATTTTACAAAATTTTTTTATTGTTTAAAATATAGTTATTTGTGATTTAATTTTGATCACAAAAAATAGTCATATGATCCTTCCTCATAATTTTAGTACGTGATAATAAGCCACTAAATATACTTGGCAGCCGCTGCCAAGGTTTCAAAAAATATAATAAACGACTAAATATTTTCCAAGTCATATGGTTTAAAGCTCCAGACCAAAGGAGGAAAACTAAATAATATTGATAAAATGAAAAGAAAATAAAACATCTCGAGTAATACAATGATATAATTTTTGAAGGGAAACTTCTAATGAAACGTACAACCCCAATCCGGAAAGCTCATGAAAAAATCTACAAACCAATCACATTACAAATATGAAAATTTTTTTTTCTTTTTTTAGGCGCAAGTAAGGGTTGCGCCCCATAAGCAAGATCCAGCAAAAATGTACTCTTTGAGACGTGACCCCGGATTGCGCCCCGGTTAAGGCCCTCTGTGAAAATAAGTTGAACCTAGGGCTCTTAGAGAAGATAAGTTTGATTATTGGGCTCTTTAAGAAAATCTTCCGAGTCGGGGAGCTGAGCTGAGCTCCAATTGTCTGATGATTGATTCGACTCGCTCACTCACTCACTCACTCACTCACTCCAGTGAAGTGACTCTATGAGTATGAGGTGCCCCGTCTCCTCCGCCCGCCCTTCCACCTTTCACCCCCGACTTGACCTACTGCTCTTCCACGACGCTCCCCGGCCGAAAGCTTTTACTTTACATCTCCATCTCTGCGCACCTCAAGGGTACAGTTCAAGCCTCTCTCTTTTTTTCTATTTTTATGTTCATCTTCAAGTGGTAAATATAATATCAGTGCATTGACCGGTAAGTCATACGTACTCTGATTTTCAAGATTCATTTCTATGCATGTCAGTCTAAATTATATTTAACTGACAGTTGTTTGTATTTTGAGGTTCGGCAATATTAATTGTTGTAAATTTAAACACCTTTGATACACTTTTACTTTCAATTTTCCTTTTCAAAAGCCAATAATATCATATGATTCTTAGTTTCATAAGTTTGAACCGTTCGTTGTAATGCATGGACATATATATTACTAATAAAGGTTATGTGGAAATTAATCTGTAACTTTTGAATAATAGCGACAATTAGATGTTATAATAATTGTGATAACCGTGATTGTTTGTAACTTTTCGGTGACATGAATATTTCCTCTAAGTCTGTAACTTTTGGATCTGCGATTTCAGACTTATTGAGTCTCAGTCTCTCTAGCTCTTCTCTTCTCTCTCACCTGAAAAGAGATCTATGGATTGGAGTTTGTACAGGTTTAATTTGTTCTAAGAGAAGGTTTGCTAAGTTGTTCCTCTCAATCTCCCATCGAGTCTAGAGGAAGATTGGCACATACGGTGATCAATGACCTCAGTGATCAGCAGGTTGTGCATCTCCAGAAGATTAATGCAGCATGGAACTATGGTATTCTTATTTTCACATTTAAATTTCTCTCTCTATATATAGTCTATTCAATACTCCATAACCATGAATCTGGGTGATCAGCTATCTGTATATATATTAAACGAAGCTTGCTTTGCTACATCATGTATGCCTTCGATCAGGCTTCAGATCTTAGAGAACCGAAATTTTTGAGGGACGCTATAGAAGTTGTTGGCTGATTGTTACCTTGAGTCTTTCATGGGAACAGATTAAGAGACGTCTACTATCATAGATGTTAAATAATTAACTCTATAGGTAAATAAAAAAAGAAACTAATTAAGTTGGGAAATATATAAGATATAACGAAGTGCAGGAGTAAATAGAAACCTAGAGAAGTTTTGGCAGGTAAATAGAAAATTAACCCTGGTATTTAGGAACTATTCGTAAAGTAGAAAGAAATGCAATCACAATAACACTTCACAAAGAAACAAGTACATAAGTTTTGAACTAAACAAGTACAAAAGTTGTGACCTTACAATTGCAATTTAGAAAGCAACTAAACGACAACCAAATCAAGTACAACATGCTTTAATAACAACTTATTGCTGAAGTGAAATTACCAGAGAAATGCATATAACAGGTTTTGCTGAAGTGGTCAATTATATTAACGCAAAGAGGAAGATGTAAAGTAAAAGCGAGAACATATTTTGAAATGCTATGGTCTGAAGGCCGCAGAAATCAGCAATAAAAAGCTTGTAGGACCACTTGTTCATTTTAATAGCAAGAGGCATGAAGGGCGACCCCATTGGAACAACCAAAACTAGGACAAGGATGGCGATTCCCTTGCTAATTGGAGCAAGAATCACGTAGGACCCTAATCCGAATGCCATCACCATACAACCTGCTGCTGCTATGAACGTGTCTGTTGCATAACGGATATCAACAGCATCCGGATCAGCTAGGGCACCCAAAACAAGGACAGATAGACTTACAAATGCTTGCATGAATGATAAAGTGTTTGCTAAGGTAAATGCCTTGTAAACATATCTCCTTCCTAGAATTGGTGTACCATCATTTTGGTTGTAACCTCCTGGGATTGTGAATGCCGCAGCAAATGCTACAGTTGTAATAAGTACAGAACCCAGTCCAATGATTTGGGCTCTATCCCATTTATTTGGGTCGGAGTCGTACCAGGGTTTCATTAGTTTCTTAAACCACTTCTCGCTAAATACTTCTCCCTCATCTTCAATATACTTATCAATACGGATCTGAATATCCTGTAGAGAAGAAACATAATTTTTTTAATGTACTACATGTGGAATGGGCCACGCTTCACTAATCACTACACAAATATATACAGGTTCAATTCCCCCGGAATCTGAAGAGATAAATGAAAATGATATAAAGTCATTATTACTTATTTGCTATTTTTTGTTATTTGATTGTGCCTGACTTGTATCTAGCTGCATGTTGTATATTCAATCGTTGTTATGGTTATGTGGTATATATTGACAAGCTATTTACTATTTAACTAGGTATAAACTATGGAGTGCTACCTAGCGTCCATAGAATTCGTATGTTACAAATTTGAAGTAAAAGTTACAAAATTAATGTAACCGTTACAAAATTTGTACGTCTATGGACGTACGAATTAATAGTTATTCTATGGGCGCTTGATGTTCCGTGAACTATGAATGCTTGTCAGTCAGTTATAGGATTGGCCTTAATTAGACCATTGATTTATGGAACCTAAGTGAAAAGGTTATTATTAGGAACAAAGTCTAATAGATATTTCAGTTAAGAGGTTCTTACCTTCTTAGCGCTGCTACGTTGCACTTGAATCACTGAAAGTGCGAACGCTGTTTGGCCTTTCTTGTTTCGTGCTCCACATGCATCTCCAGGCATTCTAATCCAAAGAGCTTTTGCAACCTTCCTGTGGCCATTAAGTGCTGCAATGTGTAATGGCGTATTCCCTTGGTAATCTGTTGCATTAATCATGTTTTTGACCCCTTCACCATTAAGTGCCTTTGAAAGTTCAATAATCAAATCTCGGTTCTCTTGTTCTGCAGCCATATGATAGATGTTCCGTCCACAGGGATCCAAAAAGTTGATATTACTAGGATTATTTGTAATAAAATGCTTTACCAGTTCAATGTTACCCATTTTCGCAGCTACAAGAACCGGAAACATTCCATCTGAGAATTGGAAGCAGGCCAGAGCAGGGTCAACTTGTAACATAGCTATAGCCGCAGAGGTATGACCTTCAATTATAGCTATGTACAATGCGGAGAACCCTTGCTTGTTAACTTGGCATGCCATTTGCCGATCCAACTTCATCAGCTCACAGCAAATAATTCCATGACCGTGCATGGCAGCTACGTGCAAGGCTGTGTCTCCCTTGTTGTTTGCTTCTCTGAGGGCATCCTTGACGACATTGGAGTCAAGCCGAATGAGGTTGTGAATGGCCTCCTCATTTCCAACCTTTGCAGCATAGTGTAGTGGAGTCTCCAAATTGTTGTTGCGTGCTTTCAGCAAGGATTTATCACTTTCAAAAACCTTTAAAGCAAGCTCATTGTGACTCTTAGCTACAAGTAGGTGAAGAACAGTTTCTCCAAACTGTGTTGCGCTATCAAGCTTGTACTCCGCAACCACATCCTCCTCTACCGGTAATTGGAGATCAGTGGGATGAGAGGCCTCAATTTTCACCTGATTATGAAACGAGAGAAATATAATTCGATGAATGCTCCATAATAGAATAGAAATGTAATTGACTTTGTTAAACTTACCCACGATTTAAATCGCAAATAGGATTTTGTAGGAACATTCAAGTTAACTAGATGTAACTTATATAGACCCCCCATCTGTTTCAAGTAGAGGCGGCAAAATCGCAAAATTCGACCTGACCCGACCTCGTATTATTTAAAAAAGTCAAACTGATTTGATCTAATGTGACTTGAGATCAAACAATATGTAATCCAACTCTAATCAACATACATGATCCAGAAAAAAGCGATATTAAAATCGATCCGACTCGATCTGTTCGATCCGAACCCGAACCTGACCCGCCCACCCGATTTGCCACCTCTAGTTCCAAGATAAAACTCCAGCACTCTACTATTAGCAAGCGTTGTTGCAGATACAATTGGTTGGACACATTACGTACATGATAATTCTTCTTAATTTCCAAAATAAAGTTCTAATGTTACCAAATGATGAAAAAATTAATAAATAAATTATTGGAAAATGTTACACATATCGATGATACACATTTTAATTATGCAAACTAGATTATTATATAAACTATTGACTTTATTAGGTAACTTATTTTGTACAACTAACAAAGTACCTGAGCATCGCGGCGGTTATTATTAAGAAACTCATTCATTTGTGTGAGCCATTTTAATTTTAATCGCCGCAAATAAAATAAATAAAAGTATAAAACTAATCTACTAACAATTTGTATTAATGTTAAAGCTTAATTTAAATATTAAACTATCTCAACAAAATTTGATAGAAGTATGTGAAACATAAAATTACATAACTGAAATTCAGATATATTTGCAATAAAAAAAAATACAAAGCATGAATCACAATTATTTGTAGTAAGTTACTTTCACTTTCCTTTTATAATTGGCAGCCAAATTGCTTAAAAAAGTTAAGAAAATAGAAATAGCCACATGCATTTGATTGTCACATATTGTTGCCAATTAATATGACTCAATATAGTAATAGCGTAGTAATTGTCTCTCATTTCTTTCCTTATGCTGCCATGTATTAGAAATGGAGAGGAATGATTCAAAATTGAGACGATCGTAGCCGTTTGATCTGATAGAACCGATCTGCACCATTTGATGAAGGATATTATGGGTATTTAAAAAATTTGAAGAAGAAAGAAAAAATGGAGAGTGTAATAGTTACATGCTTTTTAATATAGTATAGATATAGATATGTATGTATATTAATCAACGTCAATATACGATATTATTGTGCACACTAGATGAGTTATTCTAAAAACTATGACTTTACATCATGTTTGGTCAGGGAATAAAGCTAAAGAGGTATAACTCACTATGGCAATTTATGACACTATAAAATATTCTTGTTTGGTTGAGCAAGTGGAGAAATAAGAACAATATACATTATTTTATTGTTATATTAACTATACTATTGTTTTGTTATTATTTTATTAACAATAATATTGGTATTATAATTAATAATATTATTAGTATTTAATATTAATAACATTATTTTATTGTTATGATAATTATTAATATTATTAATTTTATTGCTATTACTATTTTAACAATACTTTTACCATTATTATTATTATTATTATTATTATTATTATTATTATTATTATTATTATTATTATTATTATTATTATTATTATTATCATTAACTATTAACTATGATCATAAAAAATATTTATTGATATTATTGATTTTATTATTATTTTTTATTATAATTAAAACATTATATTTTTATAGTTAATATTGTTATTAGTGTCATTGTCATTATTATTTTATTGTTTTGTTAATTATATATTATTATTTTATTTTAAAATTATATTACATTATACTATACTATATTATATTATATTATATGATATTATTTTTATATTATATTATATTATTTTATATTATATTATACTGATATTATATTAAAAATTATTTTAAAATTATATTATATTATATTGATATTATTTTTATTATTTTTTATTTTATATTATATTTTTAGTATTGTAGTTAATATTATTACTTATTAAAATATTATTATTATATTAAAATTTATATTTTTGTCATTATATATTATTATTTTTATTAAAAATAATAAAATAATAATAATACATTATTATTATTAACATTATTATTTTATTTTATTATCATTAATATTATTAAAGTAGGTGATCATATTAATTTCAAATATCTTTTTGTTAAATGTATGGGCCTCATGCTACTTAAATAGGGGGAATAAGTTATACTACCTATTTTGGCTCGTTAAATTAAGGAGCCAAGATTCCATTCTATTCTCTTTTATGCATGAGCTATTTATCCATATTTGGCTCTTTAAATGGGGAATAAGAGTGTTATTTCTCATTTATTCCCTAATCAAACATGGTGTTATTGTGCAACTTGCTTTTTATACAATATTAGTTTTTTCATTGATAGTGGACCCTTTATACAGGGGCGGAGCTTGAAAAATAATTTTCAAAAATATACCTCTAAATATTTGTAAAAAATCTCTTTTTTGATAAAAATTACAAAAATATACTAAATTTCTAAGAAAATTTACAAAACTGGCCCTACCCTGAAAAATATTTTCAAAAATGTACCTTAAAAATTTTACAAAAATATATGTATACTTATAAAACTATGTTTCATCAAAAAAGTTGGACCCCTGCGTCGGAGTCTAGCTCCGCCCCAGCCTTTATACAAGTTGAATGAGTTATTATGCAAACTAATGACTTTATTAAGCAACTTATATTTGTACAATAATTCTATTATTAACTTCCTAGAAAAGCGCCTCAATTATATGCAGATATCATGAGTAAAAAAAAAAAAACAATTCTTATTGTCTACTGTGCAGGATTTTGCTACGCAGAGATCCAACTGTTTGATTGTTTTGAGATTCGTGCAACTCAATTCCAAAAACCCCCTATCAGTCCTCATCGTTGAATCTATGTTGTGCAGCAAAACACTGTGCAGTAGAGGATGAGCACGCAACAAAAACAATGAAATAAAACAAGTTGAATGAGTTATTATTGAAATTCCTAGTTGTTTGTCTTGTAATTTAACATTATTTCCGTTTATTTCTTATTATTTCAAATTTTTTTTTTTTTTTGATCCACAAAGGCCCGTAGGCAAAGCTTTATTGATACTTTAGTTCTAGCTTAAATTTAACGCTAGCAATATACAAGACCTAGTTCTTCTTTATGTTTTCTTTTCATTTAATTTGATCTTAGTTATTGAGGTGCGAAATAATGCCGAGAGGGACTTTGTTTATAATGTACCTATTTTATCTTATTGATCCTTTAAATCTGATCGAAAGTGCAAGATAATTACCTAACCAAAAAGGCTACTTTAGACTTTTATGCTGTGTTTACTAACAAGAAAATTGATTTTAAACCCATTTGTACCTATAATTTAATAATCAAATTCTAATATTTTCCATTAATTTATAATATTTTTTTGTTGTTATATTAATCAATCATTATTAAGAAAATACACACAGAGCTAGATGATAATTTGGAAGAATAAAAATGATATTATCAAGTTTTGAAGGAAAAGACATTTTTTTTTTTTTATTATAGCCCGTAGGCCGATAGGTAGAGGTGGCAAAACCCGACCTGTACCCGACCCGACCCGACATTTATAGAAAGTCAAATTGACCCGACCCGACTCAAACCTGACCCGAGATCAAACAGCATGCAATCCAGTTCAAATCAACATAGGATCAAAAAAAAAACTGATATTAAAATTGACCTAACCTGACCCGACCCGAGATCTTCTAGAAAGTCAAACTGACCCACCCGCCCGACCCGAACCCGAGCCGCCTCCCGATTTGCCACCTCTACCGATATGAGCGCATACAACATACACCCTACCTAATTCGGCACATCCGGGGTTCGATCCAAATCTCCACATAAGGAGCCAATGCCACTACCAACTGAGCCAATGCTCCGGTGGGCATGTTTTAAAAGGAGTTTTAAAAGGAGTAAATGGTATGTTATAAACTATTTAAGAGGGGAATGAGTAATTTTAATGTTTTAGAAAGGAAAATTAAGATATTATAAGTTTTAGAAGGGGAGATATGTAACTATGTTGTTTTAGAGAGGGATACTTAAAATTTTGTCATTATTAATAGTAAGTTGCATGTGCATTGCAACGGATAATTTTTAATAAAAATAATAAACTAATTGGATGATTCAAAAACCTTTAAATATATACTATTAAACAAAGCAGTATTATGTAGTAAAAAAAAATAACATAATTTACTTCCTTAATTATCGGTTATTCATTTTATTGTAAATTATTATATCATTAATTAAATATTAAATGGATTACAATATAAAAACAAACTACAAATGACAGATAGGCCACTATTTATTTCAAATTATCTGTGCCAGTACATATAGAGTGAGGTCATTGCGCTTTGTATTGCGCTTTGCAAAGCGCAATGACCTAGTGCACTTCGGCCCCGTATCGCAAAACCGTAACTCAAATGACTAATCTAAGTTGCTCAACACAATAACATATTGAAATCTTATAGATTACCAATTTTTTATATTTTTAGAATTTTCTAACTATTTTTTTTTTTTGATTTTTGAAAGTCGTATGGAAATGCACTAAAATTTGTACATAAAAAGGGTCATTTCAAAAATAAAAAAAAATAGTTAGAAAATTTTAAAAATGAAAAAAAATCGCTAATCTATAAGCTTTCAATATGTAGATTGTGTTGAGCAACTTGGATTGGTTATTTGAGCTAAGGTTTTACGATACGGAGCCGAAGTGCACTAGATCACTGCAATAGCCTCACTCAGTATATATAAATATATATACATGATTGAACATATTTATGTTATAAGCTTGTTCATACTTGAATCATTTTATTTTTACCATACAGTCATAGATTTAAAATCACTAATAGTACAAATTAAAATAACTCATGTATTTCTACGCTTCTCATGAGATAAAAAAAATGGTAAAGATATCCATTGTTCACGTTGATTAGACAAGTAGAAAAAAATTCTATGGTAGCATCCTTACCATGTATGGTAGGGCCAGCCAATTAGGAATTGCAATCTCAATTAGCATGTCATAGTAACTTTTTTGTTAATTGTCTACTGCCATGATTATACATATTAGTTCTAAATCGCGCTTATAGCGGGATCGTGGCAAGGTCTAGGAAAAGCTATCGCAGCTATAGTGTGCTATAGCGTAATCTATTCTATATAGCGTATTCAATAATTCATAATATATATTCTATATTTATATTTAATTTGAACGTTATTAAAGTTCTATAAAGCAATAAGCAATACAAAATTAATTGAGAAACTAAAATATTAGCATTAAACCAGTAAAAAAATTCAAATTATTATTCAAAATGTAGCTGATATAGTATTTTTTTCTATTCAAAATGATCTAAGCAATTACAAATTAATATGTTATTTCCTATAAAAGATGTCATAAATTGGAAAACATTTTTTCATTTTAAAGAAAAATCACGTTGAGACTAGAAGTATTATTGATACCATATAATAATTAAATGATTTGTAAAGTAAATCTTTTTAAATTATAATATAATATAATATAATATAATATAAAAGAGACATAACAATTCTCAAGTCAGTAAGTCCTGCAAAAATAACAGTTTGAGCTAACAAATGTATTATGTACCATAGCGTGCTATTTTGATGCTTCGCGCTATATGCAATAGTGGTCCACTATTGCGTCTATAGCGACAATAGCGCAACTAGCACAGCGTTGGTCTATAGCGTAGCGTTTGAGATCCGAAAATGCTATAGCACGCTATTTAGAACATTCAATCAAATGCTACACATCATTAAACATTTGAATCCATGTTCTATGTTAGTCCTTGGGTACTATATCCATGCCTTACAATTAGTACTAAATACAGTGGAAGAATTAACTGCAGTCGTTTTATTACCATATCAATGGCTTGCGATTATTACTAAATACAATGAAATAACTAATTTTAGATATGATTGTAGGAAATCTCTCATTACAATCACAAACCATACACTCTCTCATAGGTTTGTGCGTCTCTTTGTCTAACGATCTCATAAAAAACTAATTGAAGGTTTCAACACGATAATGTTGTTACAGAAGATCCCACTTAAGATCCTATGATTCATTTTAATCTGGAAGCTTAATTTAAATCCTAAACATCCAACATGCATTATAAAGGAGGAGAGATATTAATTTGTAACCTGACCTGCGGTCGGGCCAAAAAAACATGTACCAAATTTAGGGGTGTACAAAAAAATCCGCAACCCGGCCGACCCGTCCGACCCACCCAACCCAACCCTTTTTTTACTAGTTTAGAGATATTACCGGGTTGGGTCGGGTTGTAATTTTGACTAACCCATTATGCCGGGTTGGGTTACGGGTCGAGCATTTAGAAACCCATCTAATCCGGACCCGCCCGCAACTAGTTATAAATCATAATTTTATAGAAACTTACATACACAATTTATTAAAAAAATAAATAATGAGGAGTAGAAGTATTATGAAAACGTTTGCATTTACGCTCTGAAATGCTAACGGTCCAAATTATACTTTGCCACTTCCAAAATTTTGATTTATGGTCCCCATTATATTCATCATATGAAAATACTATAGACACAAATATTTTCCATTTTTAGAGTTTTTTAAGTACTTATTTCAGATTTTTAAAATTCCATGTACAAACAAGTATTATTTTATTAATATTTTAGAGTCATTTTTAAAAAGCCGAAATAAATACTTAAAAAACTCTAAAAATGGAAAATTTTGTATCCGCTAGTATTTTTATATAATGAATTTAATGGGAATCATAAATTAAAATTTCGGATGTGACAAAATATAATTTGGACCGTTAGCATTTCGGAGCAAAATACAAACGTTTTCACAATAGTCTAACTCACTAATGAGACAATAATTTAAGAATTAAGTTCTTATTTAAGATCAATACAAAATTTTTATGATGTTTTTGGGTTAATGCTTATTATGTTTAACTATTTTTTTAACTTTATATGCTCGTTCTATGTTTCTAATATGAAATTTAGTGAATAAATATATAATTAGTACTCTATATATAATTTCTAATTTATGTTTCACGTTAAATTATCTTTATATTACTTAAGTTATCCAAAATATATTATCATCAAGTTATAAATCACCATTAACATGTTCGATTTTATACAAAAAGTAAAAAAATATATGATTAATAATTTAACCGAAACTATAATATGTTTAATCCGCGTAACCCGTATATCCCGCAAAAACCCGTACATAAAAAAAATAGTTGGGTTGGGTTGGGTTACAT
Organism: Cyperus esculentus; assembly: GCA_030179965.1. Taxonomy (NCBI): domain Eukaryota; kingdom Viridiplantae; phylum Streptophyta; class Magnoliopsida; order Poales; family Cyperaceae; genus Cyperus; species Cyperus esculentus. The sequence goes on along the minus strand of JASGLE010000007.1, from coordinate 325,902 downwards.
GTGGGTTGAGTAACAATATATTGTATAACCTGGTTGAGTTCAAATTTTGATAAAAAAAACATTAATCTGCCCGTTCTACACCCCTAACCAAACTTGAACCAACACATTCACTCGGATAAAATAGGCTACTGGTTGACCACTTGAACCAAGCCTATACAGCTTTCTATTTTTTCAGTTTATTCAGAGGCCAAACACTAATTAAGATTAGTTATATATTAATGCCATTAATTTTTCCTAATAATTTCTAAAACATAATAATAATAATAAAATAACTCAACAAATCGAGACATGAGATGATCCAAATTCGACCAGACCCGACCCATTGTCATTGACATCCCTCAGTCTGTATAGTTATTCCCTTACCAAAACTTGTTTGCCATAGACGTGATACAAAATTTTAAACTTACTTGCTTGAAGGAATTTTAAACTCAACTTAGTATCTTTTTTATTTTTCCTTAAGTTAAAATATTACTTCGCGCAAATAAAAGTTTATTTATATATTAATTTGTATTCGCTTAAATTAAATCATGAATTATCCTTCAAAAAGGTTGGTCCTTAAATATTAAGTACCTCAAGCAGATTTCGTTCGCCCTCAGGGAGTCCGAGACATCGTACAAAAACGTCGCTATTGCCTGCAATTGCAGCCACTAAAAGATCAGCGGGTATTTCTGGGCGGTGCTTCTGCACTGTGCCAGTTGGTGCTCCTTCACTTTGTAAAACTGGCATCTCTTGATTTGGACACTAATCAGAATCGACGAGTGAGCAGATGATTGTTTGATCTTAATCCATGGCAGATTAATGCTGAGGGAAGGTTTTATAGCGTGGTATATGAGGTCAACGGCCTCGAAAAACAATTTTAATTTCCTATGGGTATTAAAAACAATTTCCTATGGGCATGAAAAACAATTTTCCTATGGGTATAATTTAACTTAAAATGAGTTTATACCGAGAGAGAGGTCGGATCAGAACAATGTTTTTGGGCCTTTTAAAAAGACTAACACATTGATTAGTACGTACTTCAGAATTGGAAATATTGCACACAACTAATATAGTTGACCTTTTTTTTTTACTTAAATATGGCAGTTGTGCATCTAAAAACTGGACAATCACAAGCACAGGCAGGGGTGTTCAATCGGTCGTTTCGTCTTGTCCAAATAGTAAATGATCAATCCAAATATTTTATTTTCGGTTGCTTCAATATCATAACCGATCCATCCAATTAGAAATGACAACCGAATTATAGCCGAATCAAACAATCGAAACATATTTCGGTTTGTCCAAAGAGATCGAAATGATTGTCCTGTTACATTTTTTTATAACTTAATTAAGTTGTTGGTTGTACAAAGAGTACCAGACACCAATTTGTTTTTTTATTGGGCCTTTACATTATTCATACTTCTTTACCCTACGTTTGGTAGCTGTAGTAAAATTGATTTAAGCTCTTAAATCAATTTTAAGTCACCAAATGGTAGTAATTTAAGGTGTAGTAAGTTAATGCAGCTATATAGGTGTAGTAAGCTAAATCACCAACACTTCATATCTTTTACACATAACATCAATTTTACTTTATCTATTTACTTCACTACCACCAAATACCACTAATTTAAGGTGATTTAACGTTTTACTCCGCTTTAACTTACTGCACACTTGCCAAACAACACCTTAATTCCATACACCAAGAGTACTCATAATTATTAAATCTTACAGCTGTCTGTCAATATGTTGTAACTTGTAACCTTTGTAGCATTGGTGAGCAACATAATAGAGATCATAATAGAGATGTTAAGCACACGAAGGTCTTCTGTGAGCTTAACACTAAAAACATATCAAACCATATCTAATTTTGATTTATATGACTAAATAAATTATTTATATCAAAATCATGTGGTATGCAAAAATGTTTCCATTATTAGAGATTTTTAAGTCTTTATATAAGATTTTTAAAAGTTGCATATGAAGCATTAAATATTTTATTAATATTGTATAGTTGCTATTTAATAATCCGATATAAATACTTAATATCTCTAAAAATGGAAAATTTTTGCCTGCCACATGATTTTGATATAAATAATTTATTTAGTCATATAAATCAAAATTTGGATATGATTTGATATGATTTTTGTGTTAAGCTCACGGAAGACCTCCGTGAGCTTAAATAAATTGATTGGTTGTTTGGTTTATCCAAATTTCAAAAAGCAAAACCGAATCAAATTAACATGACCGAAGTGCATTAGAATTTGGACCGAACTGACCCAATTAATTTAAATAATCGAACTGTTTAGTCCAAATTATGTTGGTCCGGTTAAAAACCAAATAACCGATCTATTTGAGCACCCCCTAGGCACAAGCTTGTAAATACACATATAATTTTTCATCAATGATACTAAGCCTAGGCACCTTACATAAATGTATTCAATTTTGTTGAAACTTTAGTAAAACTAGGGCGACACAAGTATGTTGAGTTGAATAATTAGTTTGTTTGACCAAGTTAAATTATAGAGATGGTATCCTCTATTACTATAAATTATCCTATTAGGAGGGGGGATCGTTTGTTTTGTATGAATCAAAATCGTTGGATCTACCCATTTTCTCTCCATCATTAAAAATAGCAAAAAGATTCTAAAAATCGTAAAATTTGGTTTTCCTAGTATATTTTGATACAAAAATCATATTGAGCGGTTCAGATCGACTATTTTATTGCAGATCCGACGGCCAAGATCCTGAAGCAGCCCGTGAGTTATGACTCATTTTAACAAAACTCTCTCTCTCTCTATATATATATATAGAGAGAGAGTTGGGTTACCGTGTTTTGCATAACAAACTGACCGTTTTGTTATGCGCTCGTATCTCATCAACTGTAACTCCGATGACCAATCCGATTTGACCGATGTAGAATAAAAAATTCATTGGATACTAATTTTTACTATTTTTGGAGATTCCTAACTATTTTTAACGATTTTTGAAATATAACAAAAAAATAATAATAAAATAATTCATTTGGAACTCATATTGTGGGTCGTTTTTTTAAAAATAGTTAGGAATCTCCAAAAATAGTAAAAATTAGTATCCAATGAGTTTTCGATATGTAGAATACACCAGTCAAATCGGATTGGTCATCGGAGTTACGGTTGATGAGATACGAGCGCATAACAAAACGGTCAGTTAGTTATGCAAAACACGGCAACCCAACTCACTCTCTCTCTCTCCCTCTCTCTCTCTCTCTCTCTCTCTCTATATATATATATATATAGAGTTTTGCTAAGATGAGTCACGACTCACGGGCTGCTCCGTGAGTCAGGATCTAAAGACATATCAAATCACCTCCAAATTTTGATTTATATGGCTCAATAAATTCTTCATATCAAAATCTTATAGCACGCAAAAAATTTTCATTTTTGGAGATTTTTAAGTATTTGTTTGAGATTTTTTAAAAGTGACTATACAATATTAATAAAATAATCAATGTTTTATGTATCATTTAAAAAAATCTAGAATAAATACTTAAAAATCTCCAAAAATGAAAAATTTTTGTGTGCTATAAGATTTTGATATAAAGAATTTATTGAGCCATATAAATCAAAATTTGGAGGTGATTTGATATGTCTTTGGACCCTGACTCACGGAGCAGCCTGTGAGTCATGACTCATTTTAGCAAAATTCCATACATATATGTATACACACACACATATATATACACACACACACATATATATATATATATACACACACATATATATATATATACACACACACATATATATATATACACACACACACATATACATATATATACACACACATATACATATATATACACACACATATACATATATATATACATATATAGAGTAAAACTATGGTGCTCCTAGGAGCACGGAGGCCTCCCGTGCCCCTAACTCAAAAATCATACTAAACCATATCAAAATTTTGATTTATGAGTCTCATTAAATTCTTTATATCAAAATATTATATGATACAAAAATTTTCCATTTTTGAGATTTTTAAGTATTTGTTTTGTATTTTTTAAATATCACATAGTTTTATACATTATTTTATTATTATTTTGAGGTGATTCTAAAAAATTCCAAAACATATACTCAAGAAACTCAGAAAACAGAAAATTTTTGTATCCTAAGAGATTTTGATATAAAGAATTTAATAAAAATGATAAATCAAAATTTCATTATGGTTTAGTATAATTTCTGAGTTAGGAGCACGAGAGGTCTCCATGCTCCTAGGAGCATGCTAGATTTACTCCCTCTCTCTATATTTTATTAATATTCTATAGTCACTTTTAAAACATTAAATATTTTATTAATGTTTTATAGTTACTTTTAAAAAATCTCAAACAAATACTTAAAAATCTTCAAAAATGGAAAATTTTTGTATGCTATAAGATTTTGATATGAAGAATTTATTGAGCTATATAAATCAAAATTTGGAGGTGATTTGATATTTTTTGGATCATGACTCACGAAGCAGCCCGTGAGTCATGACTCATTTTAGCAAAATTCTATATGTATATATGAGGAGAAATCCATTGACAATGAATATATTGACAATCTTGACAATAAAACTTTTCAAAAAATTATAAAAATTCGTGAAAAATCTTAAAAATGAAAAAAGTGTTATGGATGGATTACTTAACTTATAGATTGATGATGTTTCAAGTTTCAATCAATTTGAATATCGTTTGATGTCTTATCAAAAGTTTATATACTTTTGAACGGTTTTGTAATTTAACGGGTCTTTAAAGAGCTATCAAATGTAGCTTAAATTGAATATAATCAGAAACGTAATCAATCTATAAGTTAAGTAATATTTTGTAAATCTTTTTCTAATTTTAAGATTTTTTGTGATTTTTTATAAATTTTTGAAAAATACCATTGTCAAGATTGTCAAAATAACCATTGTCAATGGATCCCTTCTATATATATATATATATATAGAGTCCAGCTACAATAATATGCATATCACGGTTTTACCTGCTATGCGGTCCATATCTCAGTTTTCGGTGTCCAAATGGTCGATTCGAACCGCTCAATGTGATCTCTATATCAAAATATGTTTGGAAACCAATTTTTAGAATTTTTTTACTATTTTTAATGATGGAGAGAAAATGGCCAGATCTAAGGATTTTGGTTCATACAAAACGACAATTTTCTACCCATCACTAAAAATATCAAAAAAATTCTAAAAATTGTAAAATTTGTCTTGATAGTATATTTTGATATAGAGATCACATTGAATGGTTCAGATCGACTATTTGGACACTGGAAATGGTGATACGGACCGCGTAGCACGGTAAAACCATGATATGCATATTACCGTAGCCTAATTATATATATAGAGTAAAACTATGGTGCTCTTAAGCTCACGGGGGCCTCCCGTGAACTTAACACCAAAACCGTGTCAAACCATATCCAAATTTTGATTTATATGGCTCAATAAATTCTTTATATCAAAATCTTATGGCATGCAAAAAAATTTTATTTTTTGAGATTTTTAAGTATTTATTTCGGATTTTTTAATAGCAACTATGCAATATTAATAAAATAATCAATGTTTTATATGTAACTTTTAAAAAATCCGAAATAAATACTTAAAAATCTCTAAAAATGGAGAATTTTTGCATGACACATGATTTTGATATAAAGAATTTATTTGAGCCATATAAATCAAAATTTGGATATAGTTTGATACGTTTTTTGTATTAAGCTCACGAGAGGCCCCCGTGAGCTTAAGAGCATCATAGTTTTACTCTATATATATATATATATATATATATATATATGAGGAGGGATCCATTGACAATGGATAACTTGACAATCTTGACAATGCCTCTTTTAAAAAATTTATAAAAAATCTTAAAAATGAAAAATGATTTATAGATGTATTACTTGACTTATAGATTGATCGTGTTTCAAATTTCAATCAATTTGAACATCGTTTAATGACTTATCAAATTTTTGTGCACTTTTCAACGGTTATAATTTAACAGATCTTTAAAGAGCTGTCAAACGTTGTTTAAATTGGATATAATCGGATACATAATCAATATATAAGTTCAGCAATACTTCCATAAACTTTTTTCTATTTTTAAGATTTTTTATGATTGTTTATAAATTTTTAAAAAGTGCAATTGTCAAGATTGTCAAGTTATCCATGTCAATGGATCCCTCCTCCATATATATATATATATATATATTGATACAATTAGATCAACTAATTTGATGGAGAATTATTATTTAAAAAATTAAATTTGGTGTGTGGAGCAATAATTTTGTGTAGACAACACTTCCCATTTTAAAAGTTTTTGTACCGAGATTAAATGTTATGTTATAATATAAGATGAAATGATACGAATACCCAAAAATGACACCCATACGACTAAAGAAAAAATATGCGTTTAGTAAAATGGTTAAAAGGATAGATAAAACCTATTTTTTCTCTATTTTGGGCGGTACACTCGAATTTGTTGATTATATATTTATCTGCTCTCATTCGCACAAAAACTTTTTGGAATTGGATAGAAACGAATTAATTAATATCTATATTTATTTATTTGTACACAATAAATTTTTCAATGCTCTAATAAACTGTTCTGATGAACACTAATTTTGTACAAAAAAAACATGTTGCTTCAACGTCTATGAATTACTAATTATGTTACATTTGAGAAAATTGTGCGTGACAAGTATTTCAAAAATTCTCTATTATGTGAACATTAACATTTCGGTCTGAAATACTAAACCCTGAAAATAAATGTTACCATGTTCGAAATTATGATCTATGGATTCTTTGTAGAAATATATTACATTAGAGGATACCAATTTTTTTCTTAATTTTCCGAGTGTTATAGGAACTTATTTTTAGAGTTTTGAGAAATTGTCACAATGACAACTACTAATTAAGTAGTGTCTTCACCACTTAACAACCCACTGTGAAGTTTTCAAAAAGATAAAAATAAAAATAGTCTCTTCGCTTATTAAAAAATTACACTTCAGAAACAGTAAATGTCTTCACACAGGAAATTGAACTCAACTAATCATTAAATAATTTTGTTTCTATAGTAGCAAAATAATTAGAAACAGATGTAAATATATTTTGTAGATAAATTTTGGACCTAATGAAATTTTCATTATTCCTCCGACTTTGGGAATGAACTTCCCTCTTTATTGTTACCACTGTGAAACAAATTACGTATGGGAGATTGGGAAGAAATGGTTGTTGCAGACAACGTGAAGACATTTCAAATGAGAAAAGTTCAGTGGGGAGGTCTCTGGCTTTAATTAAGACTTCCCATGCATACCGAAATCACATCCCCTAGGTAGCTAATGTCAAAAATCTCCCCTAAAAGTCATATGCACGAATCATAAAGCTATCAATTACTTTACTTTGTAGTTCAAAACTGACCAATTCTACTCCATCACCCTGACCGTTCTAGAGGATACGAAATCACACCCCCCTTGTTTTTGTTTATCTTGTTTTTAATTATTTTATATTAGTCTCTTACTCTCTTCTCTACCTTCCGCCTCACCATCATCGACTTCTCCTTTTTTGTCCATTTCTTTTCCATGAGCTCTCAATGATTGTTAATTCTACTTGTTAATTCTACTTTTGAGTTTGTACCCAACAAAAATTTGACCTTATGATCTTAATTCTACTTGTTTATTCTTGTGACATTTTCGATTATGATCCCGGAAACTTCTGAGCCTTCATTGGTCTTCACGATGATGAAGAGAATATTATAAATTTATTATTAATTAGTATGGGGACATTAGGATTTCGCTATACAAACTGTATAAAATTCATATAATAGTATATCTCATAGTATAACAGTTAGCTGGATTACATGTATGTTAATTACAATGTTAGCAAGTTACATTGTCAACATGTTTTATTCACAATTAATACTGCTTGGGTTATTAATTAGACGACAAAATCGTTCTTTGTTAATTAATTTAGCTTGAGTTGACAATGGAACATATCACATCATCACATGTAACCTAGCTTATTATATTGTTAGGAATTTTAGTTAAATATAAAGTTAATAACAAAACAAGTTACGCATGGACAATTAATATTGCTTGGGTTATTAATTAGACGACAAAATCGATCGTTCTTTGTTAATTAATTTAGCGAGAGTTGACAATGGAACATATCACATCATCACATGTAACCTAACTTATTATATTGTTAGGAATTTTAGTTAAATATAAAGTTAATAACAAAACACGTTACGCATGGACATGTCACATCATCACATGTAACCTCAGTGACGAAGCCAGAGTAGACACCGAGCAGCTTGGAGACAAAAATTTTTTTTTAGATAAAAGATAAGAGTCAAGCCACTCAAATTTAATATCTATAAAAGAAAAAATTTAAACCAATAAAATAATTGAATTGAAATATTTTAATAAATAAAATGCCTTAGAACCTTAAAAAATCTTTAATTTTATTCCTAAATTCATAGTATCTTACCGAAAAAACAACTGAAAATAACAAAATATAAAATTCTGAGTGAAATTTAAGTAGATAACTAGATATAATTAATTTCGATCTGTATAATTTATGTTAATTAATAGATGAGTTATAAGACAAGAAATAAATCTTTTTTGCACCGTTTATAAGTCACGTCCTTTCTCAATTATATAGAAAGTCATCATTAAAGTATCAATCAACTAATTGCTTTTATGAATAGCTAGCGAGAGACACGCCCGTTGTGCGGGGCAATACAGGTGTTTTTAATATAGTATAGATAGCTACTTGAAATGTCAAGAATATACAACCAGAAAGGAAAATAATTAAATTGTTATACTTGAAAACAATTATCATAGATTTGCTAGTTCCAATTCCAAATAGAGAGATTGCACACCAACTACACTCTTAAAACAAATGGAGAGGAAACAAGATTATAAGAACCAATCGTAGTCATTCAACAAGCTGGAATTAATTTGCACCGTCCGATCAACACTGAAAACACTGAAAAAATTGGAGTGTCCAATTTCATAGGTTTTTTTTTTGATATAGTATAGATTGGGGGGGTGGTGTGGCAAATGGAAAAGTCCATTAAAAATGTATACTGTATTGCAAATTCAAAGAGGTACATGTTGGGATTCACATCCGCTGCCATAGTTTTTTCTATGGCAGGAGTGTGTCATACCTTTTACTATGACAAGTGGGACCCATTAAAAAGGAAGACCCCTCCATCTAAATCCGGGACGTGGAAATCAATCAACCGCCCAAAATCTATGGCAGCAATGGTGCCATAGATTTTTATGGCAGAAGATTGGAACCCGTACATGTTGATTATATATTTGGGCGGTACACTCGAATTTGTTGATTATATATCTATCTGCTCTCATTCGCACAAACTTTTTGGAATTGGATAGAAACGAATTAATTAATATCTATATTTATTTATTTGTACACAATAAATTTTTCAATCCTCTAATAAACTGTTCTGATGAACACTAATTTTGTAAAAAAAAAAAATGTTGTTTATTTATATATATAAGTATCTATAATGTCAAATAAATCTTCTCTAATTCCTATCAAAATTCACCTGTCTATTTTTTTTTAATATTAGAAAGCTACAACTGATTCCTTAATTATTATTTAAAATAAAAAATTCTTTCTAATAAAAAAAAAAAGTTCACCTGTATTTTACAAGAACGTATCTTTTTTATTTCAATATAAGATTGAACAGAAGTTACGAATTTGTAATGCTCCCTTGTGAAAAAAATAAAAATAAAGCTGCATATGAGGCAAATTGTATTATTTTGTATTTAAGGGAAGATGATAATTGCCCCTCTTAAAAATCTCTCTTAACTATCCCCATAATCAACTGCTATAAATATTCTTTGAAAAACGCATTTTTCCATACGCTTTCCCAGATTCACGCGTTTTCTCATGCACAAAGAGTGATTATACTAAGTATACATAGTGATTATACAAAGAGTACAATGTGTTTATACTTACTAATAACCAACCCGTACCATGCGGCGGGGCGTGCGAGTGATTCACTTCCCCTTGATTAATATATTTGTGTAGAGTCTTACATGTATTCGCTAATGAAACAATTGTAACATATTATTGTATAGATAACAAATTATTAAAAAAAGCTCCATAGTGTTTGATTAATTAAGCATCATACAATCTCGAAACATATCACACCAATCATTCGAAACCATGCACCTGTAGCATCATCTGTTGCAAATTCAAGAACAAAAACAACATTTCTATGGCCTTTGTATCCGAACAAATACTTGACAGAGTCTTACATGTATTTCCTCGTCTTTTTTACCTAATTGTAAGAAAAAATAATGTACAAAAGAAAACAGCAAACATGTATCATCTATGGTAATGGTCACAATGCATTGATTGTACAAAACAAAGGATTATTTCTCGTAAAAATAAAAATAAAAAAGGAAAAATAGATATCTTGCCAAAAGAAATCTCAAATCTCGTATCCCGCTCTCAAAAATGGCAACGTTTTTATCATTGTTCCTTGCTAATGGCAAAATGGTGATACCATACAATGGGGTCGCAAGTGGTTTTTCTTGAAACTGTAACAGGCAGCTTACAGGGACTTAAACGGATTAAACAATATCAAGCCTCGTTTAAGAAAAAAAAAATTATAAGAACAGTTAGTTTTTGTGATACATAAAGAATTTAACCAGATAAACCAAAAGGATGCTGGTGGAAGAAACACTAATTTTGTGAAATTTTTGTATACAAGGTTTATTCAACTTGTTCGGCATCTCAGATTTCCTAAAACAATTTCACAAATAGATTTGTATCACCACCTGCAGTCTAGTTGTCTGCCAACATTATTTTGCCCAAAAGTTACGCTCATCGCTGGTCAGTTGAGTACTTTCCATTTGGAAATGGGGTGCTGAGGCAGCTGTACCATCTGAGGCCGCTCCATGATCGAATTCTGTACATCTGTCTATTTTGTTGACACTCTCAACCTCCCCTTGTCCCTCGAGCAAAACCACCTGCTTAAAGATACTGATACTGTCAATTTACCTTCCTCATATACATGATTATATACACAAGGAAAAAAATTTAGTGAAAATATTTAAAAGACTTCTAAATTTACTGAAGATATGGCCCCCATAATAAGATACGATGCAATATCAGAAGGCTTCTATCATAAATTTCTCATATGAATATCTCATTGTCTGAATAAAAAAAAAAAAAAAGAATCAGACAAATACGCACAAGTTATTAGATTTCTCACAATATTCAATATTCTGTTGGAATGTAACCTAATCAAGATTAACTGACATGCTCACAAGCAAAAGTGATACCAACAGACCACACTACCCATTAAAACCAGAAAGCACCAGAAAGCAAGGAAAATAGTAGAACCAGCAGCTGACAACAATCAGTACGACAATTTGGCTCCTCTTACTGCCTTCTATTTTATTTTTTTTACTATACATTTTGCAGATATGTTCCTAGCTTCAAGTTTTGGTCAGTAATCATGCACAATTGCCAGACTATAGAAATATTCAAACCAAAACAACCTGGTACAGATACCCATACAGGTTTATCAGAATAATTGTAACCGATTTGCTGCTGCATTTAAAGTAACCAGAATAACTGTAACCGATTTGCTCCTTCAAATATTGCAAATTTTGAATTCAGTACTTGAGTCACCTTGTTCATTTCATACAAGGTGTTGGCCTCAGCTTTACCTAAAATAAACATTAAGCTGCAAAATTAGCATACTCATCACTCATCTTTTGACAATTAAAATATGTAGTTTGAGAACACATGTTACAGTTTGAGAGCAGCAATAACCCAGCTGGAGAACTAATAACAACTCCTGTCTTTGAATCCACCTTTGACAGATGTGAAATTGCTTACTTCTATTGTAGCTGATGATTTTTCAATATCATCTGCATAAGTTTCAATATAATAGACCAAAGTATTTGTTTTTTTTCAACTGCACAAAAAAAAAACGAATGATATATTATGTACCAGATAAAATGTTCAATTAACATCCAGTACGAAGATGGTATGAAATGCAACAAAAGTAAACATTAATTAAGAAAAGGAAAGATATTCAGAACCTTTAGAAAAAAATGTTCCAAGGAGGGAGAACCCCAATAAAGATATTATCTGGTCTCTCGAATCTCAGAGCCAAGTCTTCAGATCTGTCACATCGACAAACCATAGATATTATTTCAAAACAGGAAATATAATCGAAAAAAGAATAGGGTGAATAGATAGAAATTGCAACTTATTAGAGTCATATCTAGACCGATTCTTCAATTTCTCTTCTGCCATTCCACTCCCTACATTGGTCCACTTCTTACCACAAAACACCTGAATAAAAATAAATATACTCATGTTAGAATGGAAATCAGTTACCTTCCGATGAATGTCCGAGTGGAATCAAGTAGAGTAGTACCACACACAGTATCTGATGGCAACTCTTGCAAGGCACCATAACTCATATTTGTATCCTGCACAAATCAAATCATCCAGTCCCCTCTGTAACATGGCCGGCCGGATTCGTCGACTCATTCAAGTTCTTGGAATCGTTTGCTGGCTCCCTCCCAAGTTTTTCCTTCTTAAAAACAAAATAAAACCTAAATTAGATTCAGCAAGTGAGGAGGTAACAGTAACATCCAATTAATTGAACGATACCAATTGGAGATTCTGCCCTTATGCTCTTGTTGATCCAGTAAACCCTTTGTAGAAATAGAAGTTCCTCTGCAATTGGCCCATGACTTGTTTCACCCCAAACAACAATTCTGCCGACAAATTTGTACCTTTGAAGTGAGAAAAGGTTTGAAGCTGCGAGGCGGTTTTGGCCCGGGAGACGGCGGGGATGGAGGTGAAGAGGTCTCCTTGGTCGGCGGCTTTCACCCAGGAGACAGCAGAGGCGAAGGGGCCTCCTGGCTCGTCGCGTAGCAGAGGGATAGGGTTTGATCGGCTTTGGGAAGGAAGGGAGGGAACTGATGGAGAGGTAGCGGTGGTGCGGATTTGATGGATTTTGGGAAGGAGGGGGGAGAGACACCTTTGGTTCTGGGAGATGGTTTTCAGAAGAGAGGTTGGGGTTTTTGATTTTAGGAGGGAGACGTGAGTGGGGAGAGTAGGGACTAGGGAGTGAGTGGGGAGGAACTCAACCCAGCGAACTGATTCGGGATCGTCCGACACGCTGCGGAATTGGCAGTACGGTCTGGACCGTCAGATTTCGTCGGGATCCGTAAAAAAAGTAATGAGTCTGGATTTCGACGTAACCCGGACGATCTGCGCTGCCAATTCAGCAGCGCGTCGGACGATCCGGACTCCAGCAAACTCGGCTAAAAATTGGAACGAACTGGAGAAAAGTCTGGCGCGCTGACAAAATGATCCAACCATCGATTTAATATTAGATTCATCATGCACCATAGATCTGACAGGAAGATACAATTTGAACTGTCCATTGCAATCATATCTAACCACTTTTTATGAGATCGTTTTCATGAGACCATTAGACGTCTCCAGTCCTTAGACGCTTATTAAAATAAAGAGAAAGCTAAAAGTATCTTAACTTTTTATAACTTACACTTATGAAAAAAAATTTTGTTTTTAAAGATAGAAAATGAATTATTTATATGTTAAAAAGTATTTATACTAAAAATCTGTACTTATCATACTAAAAATCAGAAGTGGTTATAAAGTCTTGCTTGTCCTCAAGCAAAATCCTAGAACCTAAGAGACAGACTATACCTAGACCTAAACCTAAATTCCCAAGTAAACCTAAATGCAAGGAAAAACTTGGTAAAAATGCTAAACCCTAGATTTATGGGCAAGTTTGAATTTTGTGTTGTCGAAAAATTAGGTGTGATAACTTCACAGGACATGGGTTATGGTACATTAAATCAAGACGAGCGACTATTGTTCCATGAAACGCAACCTGAATTGCAAGTAGGACCATTGTGCTTTTTTCGGACCCTAGATCTTTCAATCAAACTACAAAGTTGTTATCCCAATTGTGTTAACCCCACAGTGAACAACTTTCTCCACCTTTCAATTCCACAGACCTTGAAAATGCCTTATTTATTTATTTATTAAATTGTGAGGGGATGAAGCCCGAATCAGTCGGATGAAAAAAATAAAGGTGCACTCGTCCTACCTGACCGCAGCTATTCCACCCCCTTTCATAATTCAAACATTATAGGCCCGAGTCAGTCGGATGAAAAAAATAAAGGTGCACTCGTCCTACTTGACCGCGCCTTTTTGTTTTGTTTTTTTTTTTATTTTTTTTATTATTAAATTAAGACATTCTAGGCTATGACCTTCCACAATTCAAACCATGTTCACGTGGATATCACAAACTGAAAATTTACCCTTCGTTCTTAATCAGATTTTCGGTTTGCTACTTTTCCAATTGGTGCCTACCCTATTCACAAGACTAGACGCTACAGAACAAGACTTCCGACCCTAACACACATGTCCATGAAGTTATCATACACAATTTTTCACAATACAAAATTCAAAAGTTCCCATATGCCCTTGAATTCAACATTTACCCAGATTTTTTTTTTAAAAATGCAAGCATGAAAAAGAAAAAGAAGAAACAGAAAAAGAAAAACCCTAAAACACAGATTTATTCTAACCCCCTCCTCAAGCTAATCCATGTACTGTCCTCAGTGCATAGAACCGTGGTTTTGAAAGTAAATGAGAGAGAGAAAGAATACAACCTGAGGGAATCACTGTGCAGACTGGCTCACTGCGTGTCCAACTCTGTGATGAATGACTTGCGTGGTGGCAAGGAGTACTTGTGGGGTCGCAAGGAATGCTTGCGGGACCGCAAGAGGCTGCCAGAACATCTTTTCTTCTCGATTTTGAGCTCCGATGCTTGCCGTTTCCTCGAGTTTGACTCCTGAGACTGCACGGACACAACTAAAAACACCTAATGCAATATTAGAATGAACTAGCATGAACTAGCATGCAAAAATAAACAATGCAAAAGAAATAAAAGAAAAGACAAAAGAAAAGAAAATAAACCAAAATCCTTGGGTTGCCTCCCAAGAAGCGCTTGTTTTAGGTTCCGAGCTTGACCCTAATGCTTCTAAGTTGCTGATGGAGAGGGCTCAGATTTGCCTTCTTGCGGGCCCGCAAGTGCCATACTGCTGGATGTCAGCGGTTGCCTGCGATGCAGCAAACACTGGATGAGCCCTGGTAAGCAGTGGGCCATCTGGATGATCAGTGCCCAAGTTATCGCTTGTGGGGCTGCAGGAGTTGCCTTGCGGACCGCAAACAGTAGCTCCAGCAGCTACATCATCGCTGTCAGCTGCACAAACTAACTGAACCGAACTCAACTCATCCTACACAAAAGATAGAAAGTCAAAATGATACCTGAGTGAGTTCTGATGCTCCTCCAGCAGATCTTCTTGCACCTCGTGGACCAGCTGATCGATTGTGTCCACTCGGTAGCAGTCTTCGGACAAGTCAGGGTACTTCATTGCATTTGCAACCTGAAACTGTACTTTTTCACCCCCGACATTCATGGTGAGAGTACCCTCATGAGTGTCGAACACGGTCCGGGCAGTTCTAAGGAAGGGGCGTCCTAGGATGAACGGTACATCCTTGTCCTCCTCCATGTCCATCACCATGAAATCTCCTAGCACAAAGAACTTGCCCACCTGCACGGGAACATTCTCGACTATCCCTAATGGCAAGCGTGTAGAGGTATCTACTAGCTGCAAAGTCATACGGGTGGGCTTGAGCTCTCCCACACCAATCCTCTGAAAGACGGTGTGAGGCATGAGACTCACACTCGCGCCCAAGTCGCACAATGCTCTCTTGATAACGACTTTACCAATGTTACAGGGAATAGTGAACTTTCCTGGGTCCCCAAGCTTTGGAGGAAGCTCACGGCTTACTACTGCGTTGCACTCGAGGTTGAGCTGTACACTCCTACAATCTTTTAAGCTCCTCTTGTTGGACAGGATGTCCTTCAAGAACTTGGCGTAAGATGACATCTGCGCAAGAGTATCAGTGAACGAAATTGAGATAGTGAGCAAGAGTGCAGGTGAGATAATAACCTCCATGAACCTTGAAAATTGCTCGTCCAGTCGGTGTTTGGCGAGCCTCTGTGGGAACGGAACAGGTGGTCTTTAGGGCTACTGGTTCACCGTCGATTTGCCCTTGTCCTTGGCTAATTCGGTGTGCGAAACAGGCTCGAAGTTCTGATCTGTTTGCCCCTCTGTTGCCACCTCTTGCGTGCCGCAAGAGCCACTTGCGGGGTCGCAAGTAGTGCTAGGCTGGCCTGTCTACGCTGGTTGCGCTGCTCCTGATGTTCGCTGGGTAGTAACCACCACTGGGTCAGCTTGTCTGGCAGCCTACTAAATGCCTTGCGGGATGCGAGAAGAGGGTTGCGGGCCGCAAGGTACTGCGCCAGTGGGGGTTTTCGCTACTTTTCTAGGCTGATTCGGCATTTGCTGGGTCTGCGGCTGTCAGGTCTGTTTCCTCTGGCAGAGAAGGGCCAGAGTACTGTGTGCCACTCCTCAAGGTGTGAATGGACTTAACCTCGCCATTAGGATTTGTTGGCTGACTCGGCAGCTTGCCCGCGTCTCTCTAACTCGATCCCGCATCTACGTCACCTCCCGCAAGCCTTGCCAACTTCTCATTCATGGCTTGCATCTGCTCAAAGATCATTTGATTCAATTTGCCCTGCTCGTGCATGAAGTTGTTGACCACGGCTGGCTTCAACTCTTGCTGAGGAGGCACGTATGGCGGGCGGTAGGCGTTGTTCGGCTGGGCATTTCGGTTCGGTTTTGTTTCTGGAAGTAGGCATTGCTGTAAAAGTTACGGCTGCCACTTCCTTGCCCTTGCTGATTGGGCCCCTTGGTTCTGATACCTCAGGGGGGGGGGGTTGTTGTTGGACCCGAAGTTGGAACGATTAGGTCGATCCCTCCAGTTTTGGTGATCAGAGGGGTTGTTGGAGTATGACTGTGAGAATGGAGACTTCGGGAAGAATGAGGGCTCGGTGCTGAGAGAGTTCACGTACCCTTCCTCCTCCTCAGGTTGACGCAAGGGACAGTGGTCGTAGTCATGAGAGTCCTCTCCACAAAGAGCACATGCTTGAACTTGCACCACCTTGGAAGTAGCCTTTTGCTTGTCAACTTGCAATTGAAGAGCATCTATTTTGGCTTGCATCAAGGCGAGTTGATCCACCTCATAGCACCCTTTAGAGCCTCTGCTAGACTCACGATGGGACCACTGCTGCTGCTGTGCCAACCTGTCAAACAGCTCCAAGATCTCCTGTGGCTCAAGGTCAACGATAGACCCACCATAATCAACCAACACAGGACTCTGTGAGGTCAGACCATCATAAAATGCGTCAACCAACATCCAATCAGAAAAGTTATGGTGGGGACAAGACTGTCGCAAGTGGTTGAATCTATCCCAAGCATCACTCAATGGTTCATTGTACCCTTGTTTGAAAGAAGAGATTTGTGACCTAGCTCTAGCAATTCTCCTAACAGGGTAATACTTTTCAAGAAATAGAGCAGATAACTCGGTCTAGGTATCAACTGAGCCGTTGGGAAGAGAGTTAAACCATATTTTTGCTTTGTCTCGGAGGGAGAAGGGAAACAAAGCGAGTCTGGTGTAGTCTGGGCTTGCCATGATGTTCTTCACGGTTCGGCAGCATTGAAGGAAGTTGGTGAGATGATCGTGCAGGTTCTTCGTCTCCAAACTGTGAAAGCAGTTCTGCTGGATGAGGTTGACCGCGCCCGAGCCGAAGTTGGGAGGATCTCCGAGCACCTGAGGGAGTCTGATAGGTCCCTGTGCATCGTCAACTCGGGGGATGTGGTAATCCCTGAGAGTGCGCGGTCTGAATGGTTGAGGGTTGGCCTCTGATGCATCGCATTTCTATATGTTTATTTTAGGAGTTGTATCTTTATTTTTGTCAAAAAAGTCTTAGATTTAGTCGTGTTTAGTTAATTAGTAGTCTAGAATCAAGGAATCTTTATTATTGGTTCTAATTATGAGTAAATCGAGTTTTTGGAGCTAAATTTGGAGAAGATGGAGTCAAGAAATGAGAATAGACAAAGGAGCGCTGACAGCAGACAAAGGAGCGCTGACAGCAGACAAAGGAGCGCTGACAGCAGACAAAGGAGCGCTGACAGCGGACAAAGGAACGCAGACAGCAGACAACTGAGCGCGGTCCGCAGACACGTGAGTGCGGACCGCACTCAGCTCAAAATTGACGTATCTAATTCTGGCCCGAGCACAACTGCCACGACTCAACCGACTCCCTATTTTTTAGGGAGTGCGGTCCGCACCGACAGAGGCACAAAACGCAGACAGCTATTTCTGGGCAACTTCTATATTTCTGGAACAGGTTTCAATTGGAGATATCTATTTCTACGTTTGTTCCAGAAATTAGAGGACGATTTGAAGAAGATATATGCGTATTTCTGGGAGCATCTAGGCCTATATAATCATCATCTTCGAAGAGGTTCTATATCTCGTTGTATCTTTTGTTAAGTCAAGTTTAGAGTCTTGTGAGAGTCCAAGTTTTTAGTTTAGTTGAGAGTTTAGTTTAGTTTAGTTTAGTCTAGAGTTGATAAAAATAGGGAGATTACTCGGAGGAGAAGGTCTTAGGCGTGTTGAACTTCATCGACTCGCCCTTCAATCGGTGTTTTCTTTCTCTCTTATTATTTTTATTGTTTATGTTTTTTTAGTAATGTTTGAGTAGTTGTCTTTGTTCTTAGGGTCTAAGATGATGTTTGTTTGTATGAATTAATTGAATACTCGTTTATCATGTTTATGAATTAAAGTTATTTTCAAATTTGCTTTGTGCTTAATTATAATTGTACTTGAGTTGATTCTTGTTCGTTTGGTAAGAACCTATAGATTGTGGCCAGGTCTAGTTGGTTAATATAACGTCATTTGATCAAGAACTGATACTTGTACTAATTGGGTAGTTGTTCCAAAAGTAACTGAAAAGTGAAATTGCTGTTTTAACGAGAATTAAACCGGATCCTAGAACGAAAGTAAATTGAATTTAGGTTAGAAATAATCCTAAAGGTTTCTAATTGATCTAAAAGGGTTAAAAGTGCCAACAAACGAGAGTTGAGGGACTTGTAATTGCTTAGGATTAGTTAGGAGTCGGTAACTTTAGTCAACCTATCTGATCTAAACCAAAACTGTTCTCTGTCTGTTCCTTGCGGACCGTAGTGTGACAGATTGCGGATCGCACTCCCAAGTAATTGACAGAATACCTATCTCTCAGACAGTTATCTGCGAACTGCAGTTAACCACTGCGGACCATTAAGCTGGTAACTGAAAGAGAGGCGAAATTGTATACCCTGCGGACCGTACCTGACAAGTGCGGATCGCAGGCAATTGATCCAGACAGCAAACTGATTCTGAAAACCCTAGGAACACCTGTTTAGTATCTGTTTAGAGTTTTTATTTACTGTTAGTTACTTTATTGCACCTGAAACCAATCTTCAAACAAACCCCTCCCCCCCCCCCCCCCCCAACTTTTATACAAAAACACCAAAAATATTCTTATTAGAATTAGGATAGAGTTTAAAGCATAGTTTAGAAGTAATTCCGTTCCTGTGGATTCGATCCCGACAATATTGCAATAGATTGTACACTTGCGATCGAGGACACTATTTAGGGTAAAAGCCTATACACTTTACAGAGGTCAGCCTCGGTGTCTCGCCTTTGCTGTTCGGCCTCCTCTTCCTGCGTTTGTCTTTCAGCCGCTGCCAACCCCAGCCGTTCTTGCTCTTGAGCGTTGTCGGGCATGTCAGATGAAGAAGAGGCGGTGTCTGAATCAAATGCAGATGAGCTGCTCTTTGCTCGCAGAGATTCCAGTTTCGGAATCCGGAGCCCACTCATCAGGTTGTAGTCACCAACCGGAGGGAATCGACCCAGCTTTGATCACCTGAAACAAAAGAAAGAGAAAAAGAGAAAAAGAAAGTTAGAAATAGAAAAGAAAATAAAGCAAAGTTTATAAATAATGTTGCCCTCCCTGGCAACGGCGCCAAAAAGATTGGTCACGCAAAATGGTATAGGATTTTAATACCCTAAATATGCCCTCGATCGCAAGCGTACGATCTCGTGCAGTACAGTCGGGGTCGAATCCACAGGGATGGAAATTAAATCTAAACAAGATCCTAAATTTAATTCTAAATCTTAAAATAATATATTTTTGGTGTTTTGGTAAGGGGGGGGGGGGGGTTTGTTGAAGATTGGTATCCTAAGTAATTAAAGACACTAGTTAAGTAAATAACTCTTAAAACATATGATAAAAAGGTGTTCCCAGGGCTTTTGAAATCAATTTGCTGTCTGGATTGACTGCTTGCAACCCGCAAGATGTCTCTTGCGGGGTCGCAAGGGGTTCGGTTAGGGGTTCACTTCTGGTTGCTGGGCCACAAGATGTCTCTTGGGTAGCAATCAGCGCTTGCACCTCTGTTTTGCAACTGCCTGCTGATGCTTGCGGGGTCGCAAGGGGTTCGGTTAGGGGTTCACTTCTGGTTGCTGGGCCACAAGATGTCTCTTGGGTAGCAATCAGCGCTTGCACCTCTGTTTTGCAACTGCCTGCTGATGCTTGCGGGGTCGCAAGGGTTACTTGCGGTCTGCAAGCTACTGACAGACAGCAGCGTCTGTTCTGGTTCAGTGTTCTAACTTGAGTTATCAATTTCTAATTGAACCAGAGATATTACAAGTCCCTCAATTGTCATGTTTTGGTACTTTTAACACTTTTAGTTCAATAGAAATTCATAGGAATATCTCTAAACCTATATTCAATTCACTTTTGTTCTAGGATTCGATTAAACTTTCGTCAAACCGCAATTTCCCCTTTCGGATACTCTTGGACAGTAAATTATCAACCCAATTAGTACAAATATCAGTTATTGGTTAGATGATATACTTAACCACACCAGATTTGGCCTAATCCGCGGGTTTACCATACAAATAAGTAATGATACAAGCACAATTTCATGAAAACGCTAAGTAAATTGAAAACAACTCAAGTCAAACAATTATTCAATCAATCCATACAAGCAAAGTTCATCCTAAACCCTAAGAACTAAGGAACTACTCAGCCATGACTAGAGAAAACAAAGAAAAAGAGTAAAAGAAAAAGAGTAAAACAAGGTGCTTTATCCGCTAGTTACTACCTAGCAAGTGGTTGCCAGCGCCAGCAAGAGGTAGAAATTGCAGTGTCGCCAGTGCTTGCAGGTCCACAAGTGAGGGTTGCGGCCCGCAAGGAATGAGCTCCAGCGCCTGAATGCTGCCCCGTGCTCCAAGTCCCGTCCAAATAGCTCCAAAAGCTCCATTTTCCTGAAAATTGGACCAAAGCAAAGCAGTAACCGGAATCTAGACATTTTGCTACCTAAAATGCACATGAACTTAGGAATTTTAGGTCAAAATAAAGGTGCAAGTCTGGTAAAAATGCAGATATAAATGCGATGCATCAGGTTATACAAAATATTGATACTAAATCTTTGTATTTAAAATGATTATACTAGTAAATATTCATACAATATTAGTACCTGCACTGCAATCTCGGTGGTGAACGTCAAAAAGTCATTATACTAAGTATACAGAGTGATTAAACAAAGATTACATTGTGTTTATACTTAAAACTAAAAAGTATTTTAACTTTTTAAAACTTACAGCTATGAAAAAAATTGTTTTTAAAGATAGAAAATGAATTATTGATATTTTAAAAGTGTTTATACTAAAGATCTGTACTTATCGTACCAAAAATCAGAAGTGGTTATACAAAATATTGATACTAAATCTTTGTATTTAAAGTGATTATACTAGCAAATATTCATATATGCAAAACATACACAAAAGTGATTATACAAAACTCAGCAAAATGATTATACCAGTAAGAAAAACCCAAATATGCTATATTAGATATGCAATATGCATACAACAAATTGTGCGTCATATAGAAATCCATTATTGGTAAAATGAATAAAAATGAGAGAAACATGGTATAGATTCTATGGGAATGTGAAAGACGGGGAGGGGAAGAATGAAGCGGGAGAGTGTGTGAGGAAGGACGGAGGGGTGGAGGGGCAGAGGGCGGAGGGTGAAGGGCGGAGGGCGGAGAGAGTGGAAGGGAGGTGTTGACCCCTGAAAAGGCTCATCATATAAGCAGGAGAATTAGAATGTTTCTGGAAGGCTGATGACAGAGAGATTCAGTTGAAAAGATTTTGACTATTAGTCATGTACTTGTTATTATAAGAGAAAAAAATTGACTCTCTTACAATTTCAAGAAATCTAATTATTTTAGTATATTGAGATTCCCCTCCAGATTCTGAGAATTTTGATATATTATTTGTAAAATTCGGAGATCCGGAGCTCAAGATATTCAAGAAAAACTTGACAACCAATCAGAGAATGACGCATGGCAGCCAACGATACTGATCCTGAGTCAAACTGACTTGTGGGTCCCACCTGTCATGGAGGGAAGAAGAGGAACAGAAATTTAAAGGAAAAAAGAGGGATGGAAGGATCATGCTCCTTGTCTTCTGTACACCAGCTTGCTGCCAAGAATTCATCCGAAATTTGGTTCATGAACACCTAGTGCACCCACGAATCAAGACATAACAGAGTTTTGACCCCTTCGCTGGAGAGAATTAAGGGGAATCCGACGGCTCACATCAAGAAGAATGCAGATCCAACGGCTCATATTAATCTCAGATTTAATTCAAACCCAAACTCAATTTAAACAAGATCTGATGGCTCAGATTAATCCCAGTTTTAATCAAATCATTCAACCAATTTAAAAGAGAAAGATCCGACGGTTCTCATCAAAGGGAGCAAAGATCCAATGGCTTTGATCAAACCCGCCTATTTTTAAATCCCCTAATCAGATTGAACTGACAGGAGGGGCCCCACCTGTCAGGTTCATCTTCCCCAAAACGAGCCCCAGTTTCCAACCCGAGCCACCACTGCCTCAACTTCGCCAATCGATTTCTCCCCACTCCAGCCACCGTTTGATGTGTTCTTGGGCTCTTTGGAATCGTCTCTCCTCCCTCTACACATCAGTGGGGCTGATTAGAATTATTGAGCATTGAAACAAAGAAGAAAAAGAAGGGGAAGGGATGTCCATTGTGCCGGGCTCAATTGGAGTTCAATCAAATTGGAGGTGAATTGATTCAATTGAGTGCTCCTATAGCATCTACTTGATCATGAAAACATGGTTTAAGTGTCAATTTGATCAATTAAGCACTGAGTATATGAGTTCCACCACCCCCATTTCGGCCTCAAATATGAGATGGTTGAATTGACTGTTGAGTGCTCTAATTGATGAAGTAATTGTGATTAGATGTTAATACTGAGTCATTAGAAGGTGTAGAATCTGTTAATTGATACAAAGGGATGGTAGGGATGTAGCTCTGGGATGTAGCTGTTGCTTTCTCAAGCAATTCCTCAATTGCACTCGGTTTATGCCTCAGTCACAGCAAAGGAGCACACCACCACAGCAGCACCTTGAACACCATGTGCAGCCGGGATACTTGACTCTCCTCACCTCACCCTGATGATTCTAGGCGCCGTAATCCTCTTTGAAATAAATCCAAGTGCTGAAACTGGAGCATGAAGAAACACAAACACAGATCCTATGGCTGGAACTGAATTGCTGCTGCCTCAATCCGTGGACTCCTCTCTGAACCAATCAAATCACGGCCTTCTCCTTTATCCCTGGCTGCAATTGGCACGAGTAATAACAAGGCAGCCTACCCATGATTCTTAGCAATGGTTCATTAAACCATGATCAACCAACAATGTTAACTCATTCAAACAGTTCCTTGGGCGCCAAACTCCCCCTCTTATCATTAGAAACTGATCTAAGGGCTGTAATTGAATGGAAGAACACAGATACAAATCTGATGACTGAAATTTACCAGAAACCTGATCGATCCGTGGGACAAGATTCTAACCAATCAGGAGAGCTTCCTTCTCCCCTAAGCATCCTCAATTGAACCCTATAAATACCCCCTAAAACCAGAAGAGAAAGAACCCTCCACACGCCATAGGCTAGTTGAAACTCTGCTCAAAACAACTCCCCCAAGCTGAAAGCCACTTGAAATTCTGCCAAAACCTGAACTCCACTGAAACTCTGAAAAACTGAAGCTACACTCCAAATTACTCCTCTCTCTACTCAATACCTGATAGGATAGTCTCAAAATATTGTAATTGAGTGAAGAAAATTTTAAATTCAAAGAAGAAGAAGGTAAGGAAATGATGTAATTTGCTGGAAATTGAATGAAAAAAGGAAGAGTTCAATCAATAACTCATTCCTCATATTCTTAATGTGTTGAATTATGATTTTTGCTCTTGATTCTATGATTCTTCATGCTTTGAAGTGGTATTTGTGTCTCTTTTTTCAATGATATCTCTTGCATTTTCTTTCTCTTTTGATTGAATTGAGTCGAATTATCTTATAGTTATGAATTGAAAATAAAATTGTGCATTTAATCATATGCTTGCAGTTTATTGATTGTTCTTGAATCCTTTTTTTGCTTCTTTCTTTGAAACACACACACAATTAAACATGGCATAGCCATGGGCCCCTTGTGAGCTTGCTCTAAAGGAGAATAACACACAATTAAACATGGCATAGCCATAGGCCCCTTAAGAGCTTGCTCTAAGGGAGAATTATATAACAAATATACATGTGAGCATAGCTCCATGGGCCCTCTCTTGGACTTGTCCAGACAGGAGAATTCCTAAACAAAAGTAAGGAGTTGAGAGTTAGAGCTTGGTGAAGAACCATGGCCCTCTCATCTCTTGAAAATGAATTTGCATTCATTTTGAGGCAAATTTGACATCAAATCTTCATTTTATATGGGGATATGCTGTCAAAATTCTCCCAGGTGAAATGCATATTCATGAGAATGATTTTTGACAACAATTCACTTATATTATATAGGGGAAATGCTGTCAAATTACTCTCAGATTCAAACAAATGAATTTGCATCCATTTGGAAGCAAATTTGACATCAAATCTCCATTTTATATGGGGATATGCTGTCAAAATTGCCCCAGGTATAATGCACATTCATGAGAGTAATTTTTGACAACAATTTACCTATATTATATAGGAGAAATGCTGCCAAATTGATCTCAGATTCAAGAGGCTGAGATGAACTATGATTCACAACAAACCTTAACTTTTTCTCATGAATCTATGAGCACAGAATATTTTTTATATAATTTTCTCTTGTTCACAGTGAAGTTATAAGCACTTTTTATATAAAAAGTTTTGTAAAATTCTGTGTATAAAAATTCATATAAATATTGCAAGCACTGTTGCACAGAAAAAGCAGATTCTGACAATGTTTTTAAGAATTGATGAAACATTAACATTTCTAAACCAAACATACGAAAGTTTGTTATGAAAATGTTCAAAACAACATGAAATAACTTACTGTTAAATTTATTTGCATGTTTATGTTCAAACATTTATCACAAAAGTCCAAATAACAGCAAGAATGACTGACTGCAGTATAGTTCTGCTTGTCTGATCTTCAACGAATTGAGCATAACACTAAATTGGCCTTCCTGACACATATTTTAAATATTTGATATGAAAATAGCATGATTTCCTTCATAAGTTTCATATAAATAGTTTAATCTAATTCTTTGTAGAAAAATTCTTATAAAAATTGAAAAGTGGCAACTGTATTGGCACTGTTTTCTGGTCGTCCTCTGGAATTTCTGGTAATTAATTGAGTGCATTTTTCTCTCTTCATAATGCATATTTTTCTTAATTTTTAAGCATTTCTGGTGTAATTCTAAGCATCTTTTGTGTTTTGCACTCATCCAAATTCATTGTAGAAAAATTCATATAGAAAATAATAGAAACCTGACAAGATATGGACAGAACTGCCCTTAAATTGAAAAGGTGACTGAAGCACTGAGAAAAGTTCAAAATTAAGATGTTTGCTGAATATCAAAGTTGTTCCTAATTCATTAATGTACACTTCTGTTAAATAATGTTAAGCACTCATATTCAAAAATGATGAGAAAAGGCTTTGTTAATGATACTGGTGCTGACTCACTTTAAGTTCTGACAATGGTGATTTCTTAAATTGACATACTGACTTTGTTTACCTGCAAGTATTTGCATCATACAGTGCGTATTGTCTCAAAGTCTTCTATCCAAATTCAAAGTGAAATTAATCTCAATAATCTGACAATAATTCGACACAGTCAAAAAGTGCCACTGTTCTTTATTAATTAAACTGACAACATTTGACATAAGTTGTTAAAAGTGGTTACTTCGCGAAGCAAGTGACATGGACCTATTACACATTCTTAAAACATGACATAAATGTGTTTAAAACGAATTTCAGCAAATCCAATTATTAAAATCAACTCTCCATCACCCAAAGCTATGTAACTGGTACCAACTCCATTAATGTTGTCTGATCAAAATTAATTTAAATTGGATATACATTCATGTTCTCTACACCAAAACGATTCAGATGGACTAATTTTGTACAAATTGGTTGTAAATTGAGTGAAAATTGGACAATCGAAGTTCAACCCAGAAGTTATCAGATGGACTAATTTTGTACAAATTGGCTGTAAATTAAGTTAAATTGCTCTTCTTGCCACCTCCGGCTAATCTAAAACCGTAGATGAGTTTCTCTCTCGGTCACGATCATGAAGAAAGGCTCTGATCTTTGTCCAGATGATGATGCCTACTACCTCCTCCCTTCGACGGATGGGATGAAGCGGACCTGGCGCCATGGGTAAACTTGAAGTCATCACTCATCAGGTTGGGCTCGAGCGGAAGGGAAAGGAGAAGAGAAAGTGGGCCTGCTTCGATTAAACCAGTTTAAATGCAAAAGTAGAAGACTTAACCCAGTTTTAAAAGGCCTAAGAACTCTTCAGCCAAACCCAAAGAACTAATGATCTGGCCCAGGAAATAAAGCGTAACAGACCTGACTTAAGCCTGTCAAGCCCAGCACATTTTAAAACTTCAAGTTGAAAAATATAAAAATGCTTTTCTTGTAAATAAATTCAAAAGTAAACAAATAAATGTCCAAGTGGTGAAGACACTTGGACCACGACATTCTATGTATTTGTCGTTTTCTTGTAAAAAATTTCTCATCAAAAACATATTTGGAAATTTTGTGCTAACTTTAGTACATTTTAAATGATATACTTGCACACACATTTTAGCATTTTCCTATTTTTAATTAGAAGTTCCTATAGTTAACAGCTTCAGGGTAATTAACAATGAGAGCTTGTGCTCATTGAAATCCAAGACCCCACAATCACTTGAAAATAACAAAGCCTTTGTACGTAAGTGTCTGAGAGTGAACGTCTGACGACGATTACTAACAAACGCACGCGTACAGGGGTGACCGTGTCCTTTTCCCTACCGAAAACATTTTAAAGCGCCTTTTTCGAGCGGCGAAATGGGTGGCACAGGAGGGCAGAGGGAGAGAGATGGATGACAATAGGGGAGTTGGGAGAGGAACGAAGTTAGGAGAAAAATAGAGAGTTGGCAGTTGGAAGAGAAAGGGAGAAAAGAGGAAATATTCTTAGGGGATACTTATGGGGGATTTGAATAATATCTCTTACTTTAAAGCTCTTAAACTTTTGCCGGGAAAATGAAAAATTTCCAATAATTGAAGTACAAAATTTGGAGGTGAAAACGTGCTGACCTATGTGGCATTGACATGGACACAAGCTTCGTGTCCGACACGATACGACACGGTATTTTTAAAAAACTGCGGACATAACACAGTTGAGGACACAGTCACACACGTAACATAGTTTGTATATTCATATACATAGTGCATCGGTTGAAAGAAGAGAAGAGAAAGAGTTGGGTTTAGAATTGTATTCATGCCATAATATTTGCTTGGATCCCAATATTAAATCGTTCTTAGAAATTCGCATCGTTCTATTCCAATATTAATATATCGTTCTTATGCATAGATGATAGAAGGTTGCACCCTAGGGGTGTCAAATGCACGAAATGATCAAGCAAATACACTTTTGTGTCTTCCGTTGCGTTTAACAGACGCAAATATAATGCATTGCGTGTTGCGTTGCGTTAACTAAATGAAACAAAAATTCCTTGCATCTTCTGTTGCGTTATATTTAACGAAACAAAACGCAATTGCGTTCAAAGACGCAAATTTTTGTACTTTTTTTTTGGAGGCAAACTTGCATATTATTTGTATGAAAAATAGAAATTAATACATAAAAATCATAATAACCGGAAAACACCCTCCAACAGTCAGAGTTGCACTAATTTTTCAAACCTGCATATATTTTTACACCGTATAACATAATATAACATGAATAAAATAGCTAACTAGCCAAGACATGTTTCAAGTTTACAACACCATCTCTAAATCATAAAATTATATAGCCAATAACACAACATGAAAAGAGTTTAATATATAGCCAACAGGCCAATAACAATCACATGTTCACAAATCAAAAGTTCACAACTAATTTCATGCTATATAGCAAATATGTAGAATTGCACGAAATACGCAACATAAATGACATAACACTGATCAATTGTGTTTACCGTTTCGTTAATCCAACGACGCCATAAATCCTTGCGTCTTCCTTTGCGTTGATCAAACGGCACGAAAAATCTTTACGTTTTGCGTTTCGCGCAAACAAAACGCAACGCCAAAACGCAAATTTATGTCCGTTTGACACCGCAAATTGCACCCACCTATATCTATTATAACTATAATATTAGTTGTTACCAAAATCATATATGAAAAGATTCCAAATTACACTCTCTCAGTACTCCCAGCGCCAGAAGTGTCCTAGTTGGCATGTCCTAGAGGTGTCCCTCGCGTGTCGAGGTATTAATTTGACTGTGTCGCGTGTCAAGTTTGACCATATCACACGCGTGTCGGACACGTGTCGGACTCCGACACGATTCATTTCTAGAAGAGTCCGACCCATTTCTAGAAGAGTCCGTGCTACATAGGTGCTGACAAATTATAAAGAACTTTTGTACCTGCTACATGAACCAGTCTTTTTTTTTTTTTTTTTTTTTTAAACCACAAAAGCCCGTCGGCGACTTCCATTACCACAGTTAGGGGTGCAAACGGAACTCGTTTTTCTGTTATTCCGTTCCGTTTCGTTCAGATGAAACAGATAACGGAAGCAATTTTGGTTTCGTTTGGATTACGAAACGAACAACGAAAACAAATTGGCTTTCGTGCTGTAAACGAAACGAAAAACACAATACGCTATTTCGTCTTCGTTATTTCATTCTGTCGTTGTATTTAGCGCATATAGCCCAGCGCCTAAGGGCAGACCACTACTGACATATAGCCCGTATAGATATAGTTTGGGGTTGGATTGGATTTGTGCTTTGACACCCATTATTAAAAAATATATATATAAAAACACATCGATGGTAGGGTTTGCACCGCTCAGAGCCGCTCTCCTCATTTCTGTCGCCCTTCACGTCTTCTCTTCCTCTCCTCTCTCAATCACCTCTCTGGCTGAACCTCTCCTCTCTCAAGCACGCCATCTGACATTGACAACAATCCACCAGGTCCTTTTGCTTAGCCCCTATTTGTCCCTCTCCAACACAATTCTGGCAAAGCTGTACCAACCCTTACATCATCTATGCGAGGTGCTTGAGTACTCTATCGATGGACGATCCACATCTATGCGAGGTAGCTCAAACGGAAATTTTTTTAAACGTTCTAATCGTTTAATCGTTTGTAATACACGAAACAATCGACGAAATAAATTTTGATACCGTTTGAGTGATGCAACGGTTAATGAAAATAAAATAGCTATCGTTTACAAAACGAAATGACTAATGAGGACACGTAATTCCGTAACCGTCCTCCACGTTAGACACCCCTAACCACAGTGCTGTTACAGATATATTAGAAAGCAGCATTCTAGACTTTCTAGTCAAGTTACATTTCAGGGGCCTCATCAAACTACCCTACCCTCCTTTAATTACTATTTACAATTGAGCTACCAAAATCGCACTTGCTATTCCAGTGCTGTTTAATTAAGGAGAAAATTAACCTAAGCTACTTAAACTGGAATTGAGATCCTCAAAGTTAACTTAAAAATTGAGTTTGTCTGTACAATGATTTTACAAAGGACGTCATGAATTTAAAACATAGACCGTCTTGACCATCCTGACCGAGATCTGAAACCTACGACTCAAATCTGTTCATAGTTAAATTCAAACTTTGAGTTAACTTAGAGGATACGGACTCCCTAAACTGTGGGCCCCTTAGAATGGTCATCCCATGTTAGCCTATTCCTAATTCCTCCCTCATCTTTAGTTCTACCTTGTCCACCAAATGAAATACTCCCCAGTCTCTGTAGTTCTGCTCATTTGGGAGCCCCAGAAATGTCGTTCCCATTCCTCTAGCTCTGTTGGCCAGCTTGTCAACTAGTATCACAGCTTCTCTCTTCCTGCGGATCAGTCGGAGGGTGTGCTCATTGGCTTGGAGTTCCTTCTTAAGATCCACAGCATCACGGGCTCCTTTCCAACAAGGCGGTAGGCACCGGTCATCCACCTCAGTGAAATCCACCAATTTCTGACAATCAGTGATAATGCACAGCAATGGAGAGGTCAGGGTGTCACTCCAAGTTCTGATTGCGCTTCTCACTCCCATCGTCTCAGTCTGGAATGGAGTTGATGCCAGAATTGACCCAAAAGTTACCAAGTAAATCCTGCCCTCAAGCATATCAAAGAAAACTGCAGCTGCTCCTGCCCTATTGGCGGTGTCAAGGGATGCATCAGTGAGGCAAATCGTGTAATTTGGTGGTACTGGTATGACAATCCTTGGGAGGCTCGTTCTTCGTACCAGGTGAGTTTCACTGATTGTACCTGCAACAGAAAATGTTAGTGCTTTTTGTACAGTGAGTTGCGGCTATGGCATCTGCCCTTTGAAAATGTATTCATTTCTCGCTTTCCAGATCTCCCATGCCAGGTTGAAAGCAATTGCGAGCCCTGTCTCACCGTGTGAGTTAGCGATCGCATGAAAGCGTCCCTAACCCCGAGGCAAGGGGGAATGTCGAGGCAACACTGACCCTGGGCTTGCATGAAAGTCTTGCAGAGGTTCCTCAAAAAAAAAAAAAAAAGGTCTTGCAGAGGTAGGAACAGCAAGACTGATCCTGATCTGACGGTTCTCAGGGCCCGTATCTGCTGAGTCCGAATCTCGGGGTCCCTGAGAACCGTCGGATCAGGATCTCAGGACCTTGAGATCCGATTTGGATCTCAGCCGATACCGACGCGGTCTGTAGGTGTGCTTGACTTCTGTTGTATACAGTGTTTTGATAATCGGACTGATCGGCCGTTTATACGGAAACGGTAGGGAGCCCGTTTCGATAAGCGATACGGGGCTTGAGCTTCGGTTTTACTGTCTACAATCGATTAATTTAGCAAAATGTGATGTATCCATCTAATTGACTCATTTTTAGTCACATGTGCCTCTCATTTCTTATGTAATATTCTAATTTCGTTGAAAATTTGGCATATTGTGTGAGCTATTTCATATTTATCTCATGACGTGTTAATAGTTTTTTAATGTTAGTAAATTGAATATTGCTTTTCTTTTACATAAAATTTCACAAATAAGAAGTTATCATTTATAAAATATCAAGATGTAATGGAAAATTATAGTCCAATAATTTTATATAGTTCATATAATAGCTTATTAAATGAAATATGAATAATTATGCACATATTTACAAGAACGCAAAATTATCCGCAAAAATCTGATTAATTAGCCGCATAACGATTAGTCGCTTAGCGGTATCCTATCTGTCCGACGAGCGTGTACCGTTATTTAAAACACTAGTTGTATAATCCGTAGAAAGAGGAACAAAACAGTGGCATGATGGTGTAGATTTAGGCCTAAAAAAGGAGGATATGTGTTGGGGCAATGTGGGCCAAAACGCAACATTGGATTCATGAGAAGATAAGAGAAAGAGAAGAGAGAAAGCTGTTACAATAGAGACTCGGGGAGCTCAGCTGAGCTCTGATAGTCCAGTCCGATAATTATTTCGACTCAAGTGACTCTATGAGTATGAGGTGCTCCGTTTCCTCCGGCCCGATTTGACTTGACTTGCTACTCTTCGCAGTCCCATGCAGGGCAGGACCCTCTTCTTCCACGCTCCCCCGAAAGCTTTTACATTAGAGAAACTTCACGCGTCCACACGATGGACGTCCATCACAGATACATAGTGTAACACGTGGGGTCCACCACGTGACACTTTGTGTTTGTGATGGACGTCCATCATGTGAACGCTAGGTGTTATTCTTTACACTATAACTCTCAGCGCGCCTCAATATTAATTAGAGACTACTCTTCCCACTTTCTATAGGTTTGCTGTTACGCTTCTGCTTTTGGCTTTGAATCCATCAAGGCTACAGTTCAAGCCTCTCTTTTTCGAGTGCACATCCTCTGTAGCGCGCTGCAAACTGTAGCGCAGAATGTGAGCCATTAGATCATCTCAAAATTTGTGCTGGCATAGATCTTGAGATAATCTAATGACCTACGTTCTGCGCTACACTGTGCAGCGCTACAGAGGATATGGACTCCTCTTTTTCTGCTTTTATGTTCTTCTGTTGTGTGTTTAGGTAGCGGGGCTGAGCCCTGTGCTGTATCTTCAAGTGCCACAATATATATCAGTGCATTAACTGGTAAGTCATACGTAGTCTGATTTTCAAGATTCATATATATGCCGATCTAAATTTATCTGATATATAGTTGTTAATATTTTGAGGTTCGGCAATATTGTACATTGGAAATTGAAACAACTTTGACTTTTACTTTCAATTATCCTTTTCAAGAGCCAATAATGTCATATGATTCTTTCATTTCATAAGTTTGAACCCGTTGTAATGCATGGACATATATATATTACTAATAAAGGTTATGTGGAAATTAATCTGTAACTTTTGAATAATAGCAACAATGAAATGTTATAATAATTGTGATAACCATGATTGTTTGTAACTTTCCAGTGACATGAATATTTCCTCTAAGTAAAAAGCCTGATGATTTGGATCTGCGATTTCATACTTTCAATTATAGGTGTCAAACGTTCAAAACGTCACGGAAATAGGGATTTTCGTTGATTGTTCCGTTTGAAACCACGGAAGAAAAAAAATTTCCGTTGATCGTGCTGTTCTTTACGGAAGCAAATTTTGTGCCGTTGATCGTTCTGTGAAAACGGAACAGAATAACGATGAAAACGGAAATTTTTTTTCTATTTTCTGTTCTTTACAATTGCAAGCTGCAGAAACAGTAACTTGTAATTTCACTAAAATGCAAGCAATCTAATTTGTGATAGTTAAATTACAACAACAAATCATGAAAAAAAAAACAAATTACAATCAGAAATTCATGAAAACCAAACCAAATTACAACATCCATTGCATTAAAATAACATACTCGTTTGAAGAAGTATCAGGTTCTGCTTCCTGTACTTAGTCTTCCACTGAAGAGTCTGAACCAGCCATGTAGCAAGAAAGAACTTTGAATATCAACAATTTTTTTATTTTTGCATGCAACAAAATTAAAAAAAAAAAAGAGTCAATACAAAAACAAAAAATAAAAAATGAAGTTGGAAATGCAACCAAAGTTACCTGGAATTGATTTAAGCCGCAGCCAGTAGCCAGCTCCATTCCTTCCATTCCTTTCTCTATTTTCCTTCTCTCTTTCTTTGTTGCTGCCCTTTTTTCTCCCAAAGAAAAACCGAACCAGTGTACTAGAGAAAGAGTGAAGAAGGTGTGCGATGGTGACAGAGACAGCCAGAGAGAAGAAGAAAGGTGCGCGTGTGCCGTGCGGTGCGAGAGAAAGAGGAGAGGCAAGAGAAGAAAATGGAAGATGGCGGTGAGGAGAGCAAAAGGGGTTGGTCTAGAAAAGGGCGGTGAGTTCAGACCCTAAGGTCGGTGCAGAGGGTGTAGAAGAGGAGTGATTGGGCTAGTTGGCATAGACAGGGAGGCGCCGCACGGCTCGGTCGTGGACCTGGCGAAGGTTAAAGGGAGGGTTAGGTTTAGGTGAGGAGGACGAGGAGGAGAAGGCAATACATCTTGAGCGGCAGAGAGAGCAAATAGAAAGAGGGGAAAGAAACGAACGAAACGAAACTAGTCGGAACGGAATAGCTCAGTTTCGTTCATCGTTCAGTTTCTTGAACGGCACTGCCTGATCATATTTCGTTTAATCGTTCCGTCCTCTAAACAAAATAAGATTATGTTCCGTTAACTGTTCCGCCAGGACGAAACGGAACGGAATAACGGAAAATTTTCTTCCGTTGACAGCCCTACTTTCAATCTCAGTCTCTCTCCTCTTCTCTCTCACCTGAAAAGAGATCTACTATGAGTTGTACAGGTTGTGCATCTCCAGAAGATTGTAGCATGGGATTACGTACGGTAGTTTTATTTGCAGATTGCAATTCACTATAGAGAGTCTAGAGTCTATTCAACCATCCATAATCATGAATCTATGATTGGCTATCTGTATATATCAGATGAAGCTTGCTTTGCTATCGTCACCTACGCCTTCACACATAAGATCTTAGAGAACCCAATTTTTTTGAGGGACGCTATAGAAGTTTTGAGCTTATTGTTACCTTGAAGCCTTTCACAGGAACAAACAGACGTCTACTATCATAGAGATGTCAGCCAATATGAAAGAGACCAAGAAAATAGGAATAAAGGCAAAATGTGAAAAGCAAATATATACGTACTTAATATTGAATAATTAACTCTATAGGTAAATAAGAAAAGAATCTAAGTTGGGAGATATATAAGATATAACGAATTGCAGGGGTAAATAGAATACTGGAGAAATTTTGGAGGAATGGAGGGAAAATAGAAAATTAACCCTGATATTTAGGAGCCATTTGTGGAGTAGAAAGAAATGCAATAACAAATTCACAATAACTGTTCACAAAGAAATAAATATAGAAGTTTGAATGAAACAAGTACAAAAGTTTTGACCTTACAATTACAATTCAGAAAGCAACTAAACGACAACCAAATCAAGTACGTACAACATGCTTGAATAACAAATTTATTGCTCAATGCAAGTGAAATGAACCAGAGAAACAAACGCATATAACTTGCTGCTGATGTGGTCAATTATATTAACGCAAAGAGGAAGATGAAAAGTAAAAGCGATAACATACTTTGAACTGCTATGCTCTTAGGGCCGATAATTTTGAGAATTGAAATGATAAACGCATAATACTTCTTGTACCATTTAATCGCAAGAGGCATGAAGGGCGACCCCATTGGAACAACCAAAGTTAGGACAAGGATGGCGATTCCCTTGCTAACTGGAGCAAGAATCACGTAGGACCCTAATCCGAACGCCATCACCATACAACCTGCTGCTGCTGTGAATGAATCCGTTGCGTAACGGATATCAACATCATCCGGATCAGTTAGGGCACCCAAAATAAGGACAGATAGACTTATGAATGCATGTAAAAAGGAATAAGTGTTTGCTATGGTAAATGCCTTGTAAACATATCTTCTTCCCAGAATCGGTGTACCATCATTTTGGTTGTAACCTCCTGGGATTGTGAATGCCGCAGCAAATGCTACAGTTGTAATAAGTACGGAGCCCAGTCCAATGATTTGGGCTCTATCCCATTTATTTGGGTCGGTGTCATACCAGGGTTTCATTATTTTTTCAAACCATTTGTACATAAATTCTTCTTCATAGTCTTCAACATACTTGTCGATATTGAGTTGAATATCCTGTAGAACAAAGAAAAATAAATTTTTATGATTGGTAGACTTTAGTTAGTGATTTTTTTTTACTAAAATATGTAATAAGAGTATAATTCTTATCTTTTTTATATTATTTTATATAAAAACGACTAACAAATTACAGATCAAAAGGTTAGTCCCATGAATTATGGGAGACTTAAAATAGCGTCATTATTACTTGTTTGCTACTTTTTGTTATTTGATTGTTGTGACTGAATTGTATATATGTACCTGCATGTTGTGTTTTCAATTGTTGACTTGTTGTTATGGTTAATATTCACAACATGCAGATAAATGTATTTAGCAAAATAAGTAGCATATTGTACTCATTAATTTGAATATTAATAGTATGAATTTTGTATCACTTGTGGTCTCTGTACAATTTTTTTTTTTTTTTTTTTGCTTTAGGATATTTTTAATTTTGTATTACCTTCAACAAAGAAAAAAGGGACACACAGAATCGTGTTTCATTTTTTGAGGAAGTAAATATGAAAATTTGTTAAACATAACATACTATATTATTAGGAACAGAGTTTGATAAATATTTCAGTTAAGAGGTTCTTACCTTCTTAGCGCTGCTATTTTTCACTTGAATCACTGAAAGCCCAAATGCTGTTTGGCCTTTCTTGTTTCGTGCACTACGTGCAACTGCAGTCATTTAACCCGCCTGTGGCCCTTAATTGCTGCAATGTGCAATGGCGTATTGCGTTCGTAATCTGTTGCATTAATCATGTTTTTGGCCCCTTCACTTAATGGTGTCTTTGAATACCGTAGTTCAGTAATCAAACCCTCATTCTCTTGTTCTGCAACCATATGATAAATGTTCCACCCACGGGGATCCAGAAACTCGATATAACTAGGATATTTTGTGATGAAATGCTTTACCAGTTGAATGTTACCCATTTTTGCAGCTACAAGAACTGGAAACATTCCATCTGAGAATTGGAAGCAGGCAAGAGCAGGGTCAACTTGTAACATAGCTATAGCCACAGAGGTACGACCTTCAATTATAGCTATGTACAATGCAGAGAACCCTTGCTTGTTAACTTGGCGTGCCATTTGCTGATCCAACTTCATCAGCTCACAGCAAATAATTTTATGACCGTGTATGGCAGGTACGTGCAGGGCTGTGTCTCCCTTGTTGTCTGCTTCTCTGAGTGCATCCTTGACGACATTGGAGTCAAGTCGAATGAGGTTGTGAATGGCCTCCTCATTTCCAACCTTTGCAGCATAGTGCAGCGGAGTCTCCAAATTGTTGTTGTGTGCTTTCAGTAAGGATTTACCACTTTCAAAAACCTTTAAAGCAAGCTCATTGTGACTCTTAGCTAGAAGTAGGTGAAGAACAGTTTCTCCAAATTGCGTTGCGCCATCAAGCTTGTACTCAGTAACCACGTCCTCCGCCGGTAATTGGATAGTGGAACGAGAGGCCTCCATGTTCACCTGATAATTAATGAGAAAAGTTCAATGAATGCTCCAAATTGGAATACAAATATAAACATTAACAATATATCTCCCTCTAAAGAGGGGGACAAATGAAGCCCCATGGATGATTTGAACTCCTGGGCCGTTGGATGGTGCGATCCGACGATTAAGGAAAGTTCGTGCTATGTCCATTTTTTCTTAAAATGGTGAGGTGTCTCTCATGTACCAATCAAATGACATCTATTCTTATGGAGATTTCATAATTGTGCAATTTGTATGGAGTACAAGTGTACAACTATTGTGCATAAATTCTAACGGTTCAAATTATATTTTGCCATGTCCGAAATTTTGATTTAAGGTTCTTATTAAATTCACTATATAAAAATACATTGGCATACAAAAATTTTACATTTTTGGAGCTTTTTAAGTAATTGTTTTGGATTTTTCAAAATTAATCTAAAATATTAATAAAATAATGTCTGTTTGTACATAGGTTTTAAAAAATCCAAAATAAATACTTTAAAAACTCCAAAAATGGAAAATTTTTGTATCCCCTAGTATTTTCATATGATGAATTTAATGGGAACCATGAATCAAAATTTTGAGTATGACAAAATATAATTTGAACTGTTAGCACTTTACTCCGAAATACTAACATTTGCACAATAGTTCTACTCATTTAGAAAATTTTTTTTGTCTATCCCTAAAAAAAAAATCTTAATACTATCCCTCTTTTCAAACAAATCTCGAAACTATCCCTATTTTACTGACGGTCATGGTCACAAGTCAAAGTGACCGCAGCGGTCAGCTCGGAATGAATGACATTGATCGAGAAAGAGGAAGCTAGGATTCAAAAATCTGTCTCAGTCAATTCTTTCAACTCAACCTCAGTTTTACATATACTGATCAGAGAAAGGCGGATGATTTTCTAATATAAAAAATAAAAAAATCTTATTTTTAATTTTCGAAAAAAAAAAACCTATTTTCAAAAATAAAAATCCGGGTTCCCAGAACCCGACCTTACTGTTGGTAGGCCGGTTCCTGGGAATCCGGCCTACCAATTTTTTTTTTTGATATTTTTTTCCAGATAGATCTCGTTGTTAGCTTTCCGTAGCCATGAAGTTTGCTCCGATCGGAGTTTTCTATCAAAAGTTATGTCCGTTTGAATGTTGAGTGCCCGAAATATAGGATAAGATTCAGTATAAAATTCAGAACGGAATTCAGAAATGTTTCCAATGAATAATATTATAAATAAATATTAAGTATCACAAATAATATTAGAAAAAAGATATAAATGAATAATTTAAATTTATTGCATGATAATTATGGCTGTTCGAATGTTGAGTACCCAAAATTAAAGATACGACTCAGTATAAAATTCAGTACGAAATTTAGTACATAACTGTTATTTACACAATCAATTTTTAATAAATCGTAGAACTTTTTGGTCATTTTATTAAAAGAGTGTTGGCATAGCAAGTTCTAGGATTTATTAAAAATTGATTGTGTAAATAACAGTCATGTACTAAATTTCGTACTGAATTTTATACTGAGTCGTATCTTTAATTTTGGGTACTCAATATTCGAACGGCCATACTTATCATGCAATAAATTTAAATTATTTCTTTATATCTTTTTTCTAATATTATTTGTGATACTTAATATTTATTTATAATATTATTCATTGGAAACATTTCTGAATTCCGTTCTGAATTTTATACTGAATCTTATCCTATATTTTGGGCACTCCACATTCAAACGGGCATATCTTTTGATAGAAAACTCCGATCGGAGCAAACTTCGTGGCTACGGAAAGCTAACAACGAGATCTATCTAGAAAAAATATCAAAAAAAAAAAAAAAAACTGGTAGGCCGGGTTCCCAGGAACCAGCCTATCAATAGTAGGCCGAGTTCCCAGGAACCAGCCTACCAACAGTAGGCCGGTTCTTGGGAAAACGGCCTCATAAAAGTAGGCCGTTTTCCCAGAAACCGGCCTACGAACAGTAAGGCCGGGTTCTGGGAACCCGGATTTACTATTTTTGAAAATAAGTTTTTTTTTTTTGAAATTAAAAATAAGATTTTTTTTTTATTTTTTATATTAAAAAATTGGCCGAGAAAGGCACCAAGTAGAAGACATGTTTGGTGTATGCATCAAGTAGAAGACATGTTTTACAGCTTTGAATGTACATTTCCTTTGTTGTTTATGTAGCCTTACGGATGAATTACCAAAAAAAGTTTCAATAAATTAAGAAATAGAGTATGATGGTTTTCGAATGTACATTTCTTTGCTCTTTCAGTTTAGGAGTTGATGTAGATAATACCAATATCTGTTTTTATTCTGAATGCTGTAAAACTTCACATTTATTTTTTTTTTCCCCATTTTTGAATGCAAATGTTAAATAACACAATTTCTATAATTGTTTCTTAATATTCGTATAATATTCGTACAATAGATAACCCATGAAGAGTACAGCCCCCGTGCTTCACCCCGCCGCGAAGCGCGGGGTAGACCCTAGTTGAATTAATTTGTTTAAAAGTTTCCTACGATCCAAATCCCAAATAGGATTTTGAAGGATTAACACTCAACTTAATTAGGCGTAATTTTAATTTAGATGAATTGAGATTTTGAAGGATTAACACTCAACTTAAGTAACTTAAAATTTGAATTTATAAAGGGCCTCATGAATCTTAACACAGAGACCGTTTTAATTGCTTAGCTCTGACCAAGATCCAAAATAGATAATCCAGATTGTACATATATAATATATATGGACAACTAACTCAAATTATGAGATAAGAAGATATGAACTCTACTTTAACTTCCCATCTGTGTGGTGCATGCCAAAATAAAGGTCCAGCACTCTACGATTAGTAACGTTGCATGTTGCAGATACAGTTGGTTAATTAATTTGACACATTACGTGCATGATTATCTTTTTTAACTTTCAAAATAAAAGTTAAAATGTTACAAATTAATGAGAAAATTTAATAAATAATTATTTGAAATTGGTAAAATGTTGCACGAATGCTGTCGGTCACTAAACTATTATAGAAACTATTGACTTTACTATGTGGCTTATTTTATACTGTACGTATATTATTCAATATCATCGATATATGGCCTTATTATGAAAAGTAAATGTGTTATTATACACACTATTACTTTATTGTGCAAGTTGTTTTTTGTACAAATTTTTATTATTCAATGCCGTCAATATATAGTTGACTTCATTATGCAAGTTAAATATGCAAATTTATGTCTTTATTGAGTAAAGTTACCCTGAGCTTACTCATGGAGCCATTCAGTGAGTGCACCTCTAAAAATATATCAAATTAACTCTAAATTTCGATTTATATGGCTCCATAAATTCTTTATTAAAAATCTTACTGCACAAAAAAAAAATTCAGAAATAAAAATTTTCTATTTTTGAAAATTTGTAAGTATTTGGTTTGAGATTATTTTAAAGTGATGCATAAAACATGAATTATATTATTAATATTGTATAGTCACTTTTAAAAAATCTCAAACAAATACTTGAAAATTTTCATTTTGAAAATTTTTTATATCCCATAAGATTTTGATATTAAGAATTTATTGAGCCATTAATATAAATCAAAATTTGGAGATCATTTGATATGTTTTTAGAGATGCCCCCAAGAATGGCTCCGTGAGCTCAAGCTCACTGTAGTTTTACTTGACTTTATTAAAAAAACTTATTTTTGTACAAGATAGGGTGACAACCAAATTTGGTGTCAACCACGACAATGGATCCTCAAATAAATATAAATAAAATATCTAAAATAGAAAGTTTTATACAAAAATGTTGTGAAACCCATAGATTGATTGTGTTTCAAATTTCGACCACTTTAATTAGGGATCCGCTATAACTATTTATATTATTATAAGTTTGCTTAATAATTTTAAAAAATAATAAATATTTCATCAACTCATGGTCGGGTTGGGTCAGATCCTCTATTCTGTCCAATTACGTACACCCGTAGCAACTTGTTTGACGTTGACATGCAGTTTAAAACTTTAAACGCAACTTAGTATTTTTTTAAGTTAATATATTAGTTGGTGCAAATAAAAGTTGGGCCAAATAAAAATATTATGAAGCTCACAAATTGACATGTTTCAAATTAGCTAATTTGAGTGTCATATGATACTTCGTCGGGACTCATCAAAATTTCTTAATATTTACAAAGGTTCAAAAAATTACGAGTTTTGAAATTTGAAATAGAATCAAATCTATGAGCTTCATAATATGATTATATGAAATTTTCTATTTTTTAGATATTTTATTTATATTGATTTGAGGATATATTGTTGTGATTGTCACAAAGAATAGTTGATCGGATCTCTACCCATAAAAGTTTTAGGAAAACATATAGGGGTCGTTCGGCAAGGAAGTTGGCTTAAATATTTAAGCCTCACTAAGCCACACTCGTTCGGAAAAAGAAAAAAGGCTTAAGAAAGCTTAAGCCTTAAGTCATGAGTATTGTTTCCTTAGGAATCCGGGCAAGGCTTAAACCC
The DNA here is from genome assembly GCA_030179965.1 of Cyperus esculentus. Classification (NCBI taxonomy): domain Eukaryota; kingdom Viridiplantae; phylum Streptophyta; class Magnoliopsida; order Poales; family Cyperaceae; genus Cyperus; species Cyperus esculentus. The sequence continues at coordinate 284,185 of JASGLE010000007.1, read as the reverse complement.
CAGTCAAAAGGAGGCTTAAGGAGAAACTTTTAATCCGTGCTAAGGAGCTTGCATTCGGAAGGATTAAGGGACTAAGGAAGCTAAAAGAAGTCTAAAAAGAGGTTCCCGAACGGCCCTATATTGTTCACCCTTACACTCCTTACGCTTTTATTTCACAGTCTAATACAACTATGTACACTCATGTACTTAACGCAAAAAAAAAAACAATAATATATCTGCTTGCTGAAAAATGGTATCTATTAATCGTATTGTTTACTGAAAGATAATATATGTTAATTGAAATACGACAAATAGATATACATCACAGACGGGTTGTCAATACTCAATACCTACTGCTCAAAGTTCATATATCAAATTTGATTTCGTTTGAATCAGTGATGAATTATCCTTGGAAACAATTATGAAGTACCTCAAGTAGATTTCGTTCTTCCTGGGGGACCCCAAGACGACGTACAAAAACGTCGCTATCGCCCATCTGTTGTATCTCCTAAAGACACAACGACACCAATTCAGCAAGAATTGGTCAAGAATCAAGCCAGAGTAGCTCAATTACAATTTCAGAAAGGGAAAAGTGGAAGAAAAGATAGAAACTTGGAAGAGAAGAAAGAAAAGAAGAAGAAAGAAGAGAAATGAAAATGATAATGTTCAGATTATTCAACGCATAAGAGTCCTTACAACAATGATCCTATTTATACGACCTATCTGTCAGCTGCAGGTTATTGTAACAAACTAACAGAATTACACTAATTGCTCTCCATTACAACTATATCCATTACAAACAATTACACGAATTAACTGGAGAGTTTTATTTAGTTATGCTAGGCTTTCCTTCACTCTGCTGGGCCTCCCTACACCTTACTCGGCCCAATGTTTAAATGTTTCCTTCCAACGGTCATCAACCTGACATTCCTCCCTCCTCCAAACCAACCTTGTCCTCAAGGGTTGTATGAGGGAATTGCTGAGCAATGAAATCATAATCTTCCTAGGAAGCATCTGAGACAGGAAGGTTAGACCACTGAACCAGAATTTGAGGCACAAGAATGTTACCTCTTTTCAGTAGGCGCCTTTGTAAGATTGCTACTGGTTCTACCTTCCACTTGCCTTCAGGTGATAGTATTGGCAGGGTTGGCAATACAGGGGTACCAGTACCAATTCTACCCTTCAATTGAGACACATGAAAGACTGGATGGACTTGGGAGCCAACTGGTAAGTTCAATTTGTAAGATACCTTCCCCACTTTCTCAATTACCTCATATGGTCCACTGAATTTGCACCTTAGTTTCTGATTTGTTTTTTCCCCTATTGAAACCTGCCTATAGGGCTGTAACTTGAGATACACCCAATCACCAATTGAAAACTCTCTCAGTCCTTGACTGATCAGCAAACCTTTTCATTCTTTCCTGAGCTTTTAACAAATGCTCCCTCAATTGCTGCATAGCAGCTTGTCTGTCAATCAGAAGATTGTCTACAGCTGCCACTCTACTGCTTGGTATAGAACCCAGAGGTAAATGGGGAGGGATGTATCCATATAGGGCTTGAAATGGGGTTGTATTGAGGGCAGCATGATGATTGGTATTATACCACCACTCAGCTAAATATAACCATCTGACCCATTTCTTGGGCTGAGTGTGAGACATACATCTGAGATATTGCTCTAGACACTGATTCAATCTTTCAGTTTGCCCATCAGTTTGTGGATGATAAGCTGTGCTCAGATTCAGAGTTATGTTCAACTGACTCATCAATTCTTTCCAGAACTGACTGACAAATACTGGGTCCCTATCAGTTATCAACTTAGATGGTAACTCATGTAGTTTGTAAATGTTCTCAAGAAACAGTTTTGCTACTGAGGGTGCTGTGTATGGAAGAGAAATAGGAATAAAGTGGCCATATTTGGTGAATTTATCTATAACTACCAAAATTCCATCATTGCCCTCCACCTTAGGCAACCCAGTGATGAAGTCCATACTGACTATTTCCCAAGCTCCCTGAGGAATGGGAATAGGCTCAAGTAGTCCAGGGGGTGAGATATGTTCATTCTTATTTAACTGACACACATGGCAGGACCTGACATGGTTCAAGATATCTTGTTTCATATTGGGCCAGTAAAACAGTTTCTTTGTTCTCTGGAGTGTACCCAGGATCCCTGAGTGACCTCCAACACTAGAATCATGCATCCATTTCAACACTTTACATCTCCACTCTTGGTTGACACCCACATACAACCTGTTTTTATACCTAATAATGCCCTTATGAATGGTGACATTTGCAGGTGGGAATGAACTGGTAGAAGGTTGAGAGAGTGCTTGAACCCATGGGTCATTGTCATAGCTGGCTTTTAGATCTTCTATCCATTTAGGAATCAATTCAGTAACAGCAAGAGACAATGCTGTATTCTCAGATTGCTCACTTCTCTTTCTTGACAGTGCATCAGCCACAACATTCTCAACTCCTTTCTTGTACTGTATAACATAATCCAACCCCAAAAGCTTGCACAGACCTTTGTGTTGAGGAGTGTGATTAAGTCTTTGATCAAACAGGTATTTAAGGCTAATGTGATCAGTCTTTATCACAAATTGTGACCCTTGAAGGTAATGCCTCCACTTGTGAACAGCTGAAACCACAGCTAACAGTTCTTTCTCATAGGTGGATTGAGCTTGCAGTTTTGGCCCTAAAGCCTTGCTGAAGAAAGCTATAGGATGGTGGCCCTGCATCAAGACAGCACCAATGCCATTAGCACTTGCATCAGTTTCTAGTATGAAAGGTTTAGAGAAATCAGGCATAGCTAGCACTGGGGCCTCACACATGGCATGCTTTAGGGACTGAAAAGCATGATCAGATTCTTCACTCCATTTAAAAGAGTCTTTCTTCAGAAGGTTAGTCAGAGGCTTGCTCAAGGCCCCATAATTTCTTATGAATTTCCTATAATAGCCAGTCAGACCAAGAAAACCCCTTAATTCCTTGACAGATTTTGGAGTAGGCCAAGAGCTCATTGCTTCTATTTTAATAGGATCAGTAGCTACCCCATCTTTGCTGATCACATGTCCCAAACATTCAATTATGTTCACCAGAAACTCACATTGGATAGTTTTGCATAGAGCTGGTGATCCTTTAGTGTCTGTAGAACAGCTTTTAAGTGACCAGTATGCATCTCAGTGTTTGGACTGTATACTAGGATGTCATAAAAAAATACCAGTACAAACCTTCTGAGAAATGGTTTAAAAATACTGTTCATGAGGGATTGAAATGTTGCAGGGGCATTACTCCGACCAAACGGCATAACCACATACTCAAAATGCCCTTCACCAGTTCTGAAGCCTGTTTTGCAAATGTCCTCCTCCTTCATTCTGATCTGGTGATACCCAGACCTCAAATCTATTTTGGAAAAAACTGTTGCCCCATGGAGTTCATCCAATAAATCCTCTATGACAGGAACTGGGTATTTGTTCTTGACTGTGAAAGAGTTGAGCTTTCTGTAATCAATGCAAAGTCTCCAACTCCTATCTTTTTTCTTAACTAGCAGGGCAGGAGAGGCATAAGGACTAGATGATGGTTGGATCACTGAAGATTCGAGTAACTCATCAATGATCTTCTCCATCTCCATTCTCTGAAAGTGACTGTATCTGTAGGGTCTCAAATTGACTGGCTTGCTACCTGGTATTAAAGGAATCTGATGATCAAACTCCCTTTTTGGTGGTAAGGAGGTAGGTTCACTGAAAACTTCTTTGTATTGGGTAGGTACAGTGGCTATTTCAGGGTGTTGAGCAGCTTGAGTGGGTGACATGGGGTTGATTAACATCACTTGTGCTATGATAACCTCTCCTTCATTTTGAACCTCCTTTTCTATATTAACTGATTGACATAATGTGATTTTGGCACATTCTGGTCTGTTCTCTAGTCTCACATGACTTCCTTTCATATCAATTCATGGGTCTATGTTGTACTAGCCAGTCCATCCCTAATACCATATCATAACCATGTATGTTTAAAATTCTGAGATCATCACAGAAGGGATAACCTTGCAAACTGTATGGTAGTTGTACACATTTAGCATCTGTGACCATTGTTTCTCCATTTGCAACCTTGACCACCATAGGTATGGTCTGAACAATGAGGCACCCCACTCTTTGCAAAACTTGTGGGTTAATAAAGCTGTGGGTGCTTCCACTATCAATTAGTGCACAGATTTCCCTATTTCCAACTTTACCCTTGAACTTCAAGGAATTGATGCTAGGTATAGAAGAGGTAGCACACATTGAAACTATTGCCTCCTCATTTTCTGTCTCTTCAATGTGTACTGCATCATTATTCTCCTCACTTTCTAACACAGGCTGTTGTTCTAGTTCAGTATCTCCAATCAACATATGCACTGTCATCTTACATGGATGGCCTGGGTAATATTTCTCTCCACATTTAAAACACAGTCCCAAAGCTTTCCTATGTTCCATGAGGGTATTTTTGGTATTGTTGTTAGCAATAAGAGGTTTCCACTCAATAGTTTTAGGTTTAGTAGCAGGTATGGTTGGTTGAGAAGACCCTGCTTGCTGTCCCATATTAGGATAAAAATTTGGTTTAAAAGCTGGTTTGGCTCTTTTAGCTTGATAATCAAGAGCTGCCTCCATGTGTTTAGCTTGAGTGAAAGCATCCAATAGATCCACTGGGTATTTCACAAAATGTTTTTCTGGCAGGTAAGGAGCAGTAACCAAGCATTTCCCTTTAATCATTTCAAACTTTTGCATATACTCATGCACAGAATGGTTCTGGTACAATCTTTACAACTCCTCCTGTGCACTAATTGTGGTGGTAGTGGAGAACCTTATTTTAACCAGCTGAACCAGTTCAGACCAGGAAGGATGGTCATGAGTGCTATGGTATCCCATATACCAGTTACTGGCTTCCCCTTGAAAATTTAAAACTGCCTGTAATGTCTTGTGCTCCTCAGGTACCCCATACAATTGAAAACAGTACTGACACTTAGAGATCCACTCATCAGTATTTGATCCATCAAAGGTAGGGAAATTTTGTTTCAATCCTTGTACCTTGATTCCTTTTACCTGACCTCCTTCAGTGTTATGAGGAGATTTACCATAAGATTGGCCAGATCCATCTGAGGTAAAGTGCACATTGGGAGAATGTCCCCCAGTTCCCTGCATTGACTGGGTTACTAAGAGTTCTAATCTTGCAAATCTTGCTTCATTTTCTTGCTGCAAAACAGCTCGAAAAGCACCAAACTGATCATTCACTATTTTTAGGGTTCTTTCATGCTGTGCCACTTCCTGTTGCTGAACTCTCTCAGCATCTCGCTGGATCTGAAGATCTTGCTCTATCTGCATCCGATCCAATCGTGCAACCACATCTTTGATCGCACTCACCATAGAATACACATCCCCTGATACATCCGACATTGTTCCGTTGGATCTGGTCACGAAAGAGATGGCAAACGGAGCAAGAATTGCTCTGATACCAGTTGTTGTATCTCCTAAAGACACAACGACACCAATTCAGTAGGAATTGGTCAAGAATCAAGCCAGAGTAGCTCAATTACAATTTCAGAAAGGGAAAAGTGGAAGAAAAGATAGAAACTTGGAAGAGAAGAAAGAAAAGAAGAAGAAAGAAGAGAAATGAAAATGATAATGTTCAGATTATTCAACGCATAAGAGTCCTTACAACAATAATCCTATTTATAGGACCCATCTGTCAGCTGCAGGTTATTGTAACAAACTAACATAATTACACTAATTGCTCTCCATTACAACTATATTCATTACAAACAATTACACGAATTAACTGGAGAGTTTTATTTAGTTATGCTAGGCTTTCCTTCACTCTGCTGGGCCTCCCTACACCTTACTCGGCCCAATGTTTAAATGTTTCCTTCCAACGGTCATCAACCTGACACCATCATTGCAGCTACCAGAAGATCAGTGGGCATTTCTGGGCGGTGCTTCGGCATTATGGTTATGCCAGTTGCTGCTTGATCACTTTAGAGTTTGAGAGATTGGCATCTCTTGATAATATATATGGACACTAATTAGGAGAGGCGAGTGAGTTGATGATGGTTTGATTTTAATCCTCTGCTGATTGTTGAGCTGGGATGCATGATTTTATAGCGGGGTGCCGGGTGCGTATATGAAGTCAATGGTCTCGAAAAACAATTGGGATAATGTCTCCATACACACCCCAATCTTTTCCACTGTGACAAGTTGCCTCCCGATCTTTTTTTTTTTTTTTTTTTTTGTGACAACCCCCCAACTATCTAATTTGTGACAATTACACCCCAATGACTAATTAACCCTCTAATACTATATTTAAAAGTGTGAAAAGACAAAAATACCCTTGAATATGTTTGTCGCATTTAGAATTTAAAGTACTTGTGTTTTAATAAATTTAATTTATAAGCGACAATATTTAAAAATATGTGTGCAACTAATTTAATGTTGTTAATATGTACCTTATTTGCACTGTAAGATTTTCTTAATTTGATTTTAAAAATGCCATTTTATATTTATAATAAAATATATATCTTATGAATAGTTAGATAGATTGTGTTTTATTTTTTTATAATTTCAGGTTGTAAATTAATAATAAAATTATTTATTTTATTGATTCTAATTTTATTGATATTAATTTTGATTAAGTTGTATATCAATATTTAAATAATCAAAATTATATAACTTTCAATTATTATGTCAATTGTATGTTTCTTATAATAATAGAAACTAAAAATTATTTTTTGACATATCAAATAAAATATTTATGTACTGCGGATGGTTAACATTTCGTCAATATTTTTAAGATAATACAAATTTAGAAATTAAATTTTTTTATGAAACATAAGTAAACTAAATAGTAAATATTATAACATATACGTAGGGGTATTTTTGTCTTTTAACACTTCCAAATAGAGTATTAGAGGGTTAATTAGTCATGAGGGGTGTGATTGTCACTAATTAGGTAGCTCGGGGGGTGTTTGTCACAAAAAAAAGATTGGAAAGCAATTTGTCACAATGGAAAAAATTAGGGGGCCTAGAGATATTATCCCAAAACAATTTCCTACGGATCGATCAATAATTCGATATGCTAATTTATCTTAAAATGAGTTTATACTTAGAGAAGTCGGGTCTGCACAATTTTTTAGGACCTTTTTAAAAGGACTAGCTAGCTAATTCATCGATCAGTACGTACCTCAAAAATAAATAAATATTGCCCACATAGTTGACTTTCTTATTTAAATAGAGCAATTGTGGATCTAGAGATCGAGCACGTTCCAAAGCATGTGCACAAAATTGTAAATACACAATACAATTTCTTATAAAATATTAAGCTTAGGCACTTAAACATAAATGTACTAAATTTTGTTGAAACTTTATTTGGAAGTAATAGTGGTTTTAATGACTTCTATCTATACTCTATAAAGAGGGATAGATTTCCAAGCATCTCAACTATACCACATCATCACTTTTATTAACCATTGATTTTGTTTGAAACTCTTCATCTACTTTGATCTAATGGCTAATATTTTTTTTTCTTTCCTTAATAAGATGAATGTGATATGTCTAAAACAAATTTTAACCCTTAAAATGATCCAACATTTATATATGTTATTATTTATTATAAATTATTGCATTATTATTATTATTGTTGTTATTATTATTTAATTATATTAAAAATTTAAAATTTTGTTCAAGTTTTGTTTAATATAAAATTTTAAAATTTTTTAAAATTCTTAGTTATTTATTTGATACCACTTTTTCGGGGCGAAGCCCGAGTTATAGCTCTAGTTTACATAATTGACTGTAATCTTTAGAAGATCTTATTGGCTTTCACCATGCATCTCAAAACTGCACACTAGCTTACAGATGATAAAAATGTTTATGATCATGTATAATTGCAACTTACAATATGATGGTGTTTTGTATTTTTTGTTCCCTCAATAAACCTTATACATATTGATTTATATCTAGAGTGAGGCTACGGTATATATTATCATTTTAAAGTTCAAATATTCAATTAAAACTACTCAATGTGATCTATATAGATAATATTATTCTAGACCAAATTTTATATTTTTAAATTTTTTTAACTATTTTCTTTAATAAGATAAAAACCACATTTTCCAATGATCCTTAATATTTACGTCAAGTCATTTTCTAATTATCTAAAAGAAATAGTACAAATGTACCAAAGTTTAGAAAATGTTTACTATATATAAACATTTATATACTTACTATATATAAACATTTATATACTTACTAGATATAAAAGGATATTGGAAAAAATGACATGAAAATGCTATCTTCCTCAAATAAGAAGCGTCAGCCGTTGATTTACGTTAATGCCCATTCACGTTTATGTCTCAGCCCATTAAAAGTTAAGGCTCATATTAATTTCCTCGATATAAAGCCCATTACATATTATCTTAAAAATTTATTATAAGATATAACAATTCCAGCCCAAAGCAATGCGTGAGCTCGTTACTAGTATATATGAAGATCACGTTGAGCATTTCGTAGCGACCAGTAGAACTTTAAAAATGATAATACAAGCTGTAGTACGAATCACTTTGTACTACTATACATAGTACCGTAGTCTTACTCTTATCGCTAACCCCCATACCCAGTAGAGGCCCAGGTCTTTTTATTTTTTTCTTTTTTAATTGTTCAAGTAGTCAAGTGTCAAAAATTATTATTAAAAAAGTTTGAAGAAACGACTCTCAACTGGCCTCTGTATTTGGACTTTGGAAATTTAATCTCCGTGAAGAGCTCTTTTTTTTTTTTTTTTTTTCCTTTTTATTACAGATTGTTGTCTAGCATGTTTAATGATACGTTTATCTAATAAATGTTTTCAATTAATAATGAATGTCGTATATGTATCTATTATAAGATTATTTCATGGTTTTTTAGCTTCATGACATTGAAAATGGCTCATCTAATTGAGTATTTTGTTCTTTAAATATATAATTGGATTTCAATTTTATAGTTTATATTGTCATTTCTTTTCTTTCTTTTTTTGTGCTTTAAAGGAGGCTCAATTTGTTAGTTGAACATGTATGTTTTGAAACACAAAATATTATAACAATAATAGAATGTTTTATTACCATTTGATTTTTAGAACTCTTCTTTATATTTTGATTTGGATATCTCACGGTTCTTGAATGGGGACTTTTGAATTTTATATGTATCTGGAATCTCGATGGTGTTACTTGTAATATGAATTATGAGGTGGAAATAGAAAGAGTTGGAAGCGGCTGCCGGGGGGTGATGGAAAATAATGGGTTGGCATACATGAGAATGACTGAATGAGAATGAGAATGAGATCTGATCTGAGTGGGCCGGGCCGATCGACTTCCAAGCCCAAACAACAGGTCTGTCTGTGTCAGGGCCAACTAGTTCTTCTGACTTCCGAGGCCCAAAGAGGTCTGTGCTGCTGCTGCCTGCCATCTCTATCTCCATCAGCACTTTCCCTTCATTTATTTCAACTAATTTAAATTAAATTAAATTCCAATTAATGAAGTTACTTAGGTTGGTTTTCTCTAAAACTACTCTACCCTGCTTCAATGTATGCACAAACTCATATATCAATCTGCTCACTACCTCACTGGTTTCTGGTTTCGTTTTTTTTTTTTTCCTCTTTTTACTTAGTTGTGCAGCTAGCGCCAAAAATATGAAATTCTTACTGCCAGTTCTTCTTCTCTGCATCCCTACCCTCCATCTCACACAAACTCTCTCTTGATTTCCTGTACTATTTCCACTTTTCCAGCTTATCTGACATTCGATTGCAATTGTTGTTTCCGTGGTGTTCATTTTCAAGATTAATTAATTACTTATTAAGCATGATGCGGAAAGACTAAAAAAAAAAGAAAGAAAAACAGTGTATTAATTTCTGGGATAATTAATTTCAACCTAAAGAGGTGCTCCTTGTACTATATATTCCCTATCTTATCTATTTATGTATATATGAAATGAAACGCTTTCAGAAGTGCGTAGTACTCGCTCCTAAAACATATAATAATAATAGCAAGGGGCCAAATCATTGGTCCTTTCCGTCCGTCGTCGCGCCGGCTCTGCGGCAAGTGCATTCGAACGCAATGAGCTGTTGAGGTCGACAAGGGCTCGCATGACGGGCCGAATTCGCGGCGGTACGGGTGCATCATGTAGCAGCTCCTCCAGAATTCGTACCAATACAAGAGCGTAATCCTGAAGCATCTCGGCTATTGATGTCAGTAGCATCATCTTGATCTTGGTGTGTTAATGATTGATCTGTTTCTTTCTGCTGATCTTCTTTATTTTACTGCTAATGGGGGTGTATATATGCGTAGAGCGTTTATTGGTTCATGGTTAGGACTTTAATGGTTATATATATGTACTATTAAGCAAGAAGAGGTTTCGGTTTGGTTTATCCGATTGATATGTTTTGTTTATTCGGTAAGCTTCTCGTTGGATCTTATCTAGTTCTTTCTTTCTTTCTTTCTGGGGCACAGATGCCCCTGATTTCGTACACTGTTTTAATTTCAGCCGGTTTGATTTGATTACTACTAGAAAACATTGGTCATCGATCTTGCATGCTTCATTATAATTAATTAGTTAGTTAATTACTCTAAGTTGTCGTCTTTGTTGCTCTTACTGTAACATTTTATATTAGAGAAACATTATTATAGTCAAGTCTGGCTGAAGAATTATATTCTATATTATTGACATATATATTGCATTTCTTTCTTTGGCTTTCGGATCATAAATTTATATGTAGTCATAAATTTAACATGCTAATTAAGTACTCGCTGGACATCTTTATTTGTTATTAAGTATGACTAGTCAACCCACTCATTGCAAGTCTCAAACCAATGCTTGCCTCCTTCTCAGCCAACTTTTTTTCATTAAAAAGTACTTTTTATACTGACAATTCTAGTTATTCATAATTAGAAGGGGATTGAGAAATATTGACAAACATTATTTGTACAATATTGACATATTTTTTTATTGGGTGAATTTTGACAATCAATTTAAAAAACTATATATATAAAAGTAATGGTGACATGCACATGATCGAAATTCAATTGTATTTCAAAATTCATAAAACTCACAATTGTCATTTGTAAAAACCAACAAAATTTCCTAGATTTGCAGTGGTCTAAAAATTAATGAGCTTGCGTAAAATATCAAATGATCGACATTCAAATTGCATGGAAATTTGAAAAATGATTACAAGTTCAATACTATATTTATCAATAATTTCTTTTTAGAAAATTGCCTTCGTGCCATTCCGTTCCATAAAACCGCTATAATATGATTTGTCTGTTATTGCAAGGAGAATAAATGGAGAGAAATCGAATTAAAAAATGAAGAAGTGAATGAGAGATGGGCAAGTTACTTTATTGCTTAATTTTGAAGCAGATTGTTAAATCTTAATGCAGCAGCTGCTCTTTTAGGAGTGCTTATCCTCTGTAGTGCAGTATGTGAACCGTTAGATCATCTCGAGATTCGAGTCAGCACAGATCCCGAGATGATCTAACAGTTCACATACTGCGGAATGACATCTGCTGCCATAGTTTTTTATGGCACAATGGTGTACTTTTTCATGTGTCTATGTAAGCGGGACCTATAATAAAAAAGACCCCCTATTTCTAATTATCCGGGCCGTTGAAAATGATCCAATGGACCGTATAAACTATGGCAAGATCCTGCCATAGTTTTTTATGGCAGCAGATGCAGACCCCACATACTGCGCTACACAATGCAGCGCTACAGAGGATATGGAATCCTCTTTTAGGAAGCAGCACTGACTGCAGCACTGCAGCTTAGCTAGCAGAGTGAAGAGCTTGGATACATCACATCACATCACATAACATATGATAACACATTTGAGTTCAATGGCTGGTTTCTTGAATAAAATGCTTCAAAATTGAAATCACAAAGGCATTTGTTGTCCTTAGTTAATTACCCGTCATGAAATAAATGCATTTCTCTATCCTTATTTTCTCTCTTTAATTTTAAGGATTTTGTTACATGGTTGGTTAATAATGTCTTCGTCATATCTCTCCAATATGTGTTTAAATTAGAGGATGTCCGAAATATGTGAATTTTAAAATTCAGACTTCCATACCTCAGAATTGAGTATTACATAATAAAAATACTAGTTATGTGTCCAAGAGTTGCAGTGGGAATAAAACACTTGTATAGTTATAAGAGCAAATCTATTTCAGTGGGCTTCCCTGGAGAAAAAGCCCTAGGTTTTCCCCTCTGGATCATAAACAATACCTCCTTCAATATCGAATTGGCCAAGAAGTCAAAAACATGCAACCCAAAATTTGCTGCAACATTGGATACAAGCAAATTTAGAAGATACAAATACAAGATTGCATTTTAGTATCCGGTTAATTCCATATAAATACACACACTACTGAAACAACAAAATAAGCAATCCTAACTTCTATAAATATTATATTTATCTCAAAAGATACCTTATGGCTGCTCACCATACTTCATTCCATAGAATGTTTACAAAAAGAATTCAACACTAATTGTTCCTGGTACCATAGCAGTATCCTACATGTTATTACTGGTTCCAGTCTACCGTACCAAAACATTTTGGTTCCTGGGTGAATTTGCTCAGATTAATACCTATATAAAATTTTAAGAGATGTATCTTACAAATAATTCCATAACTCTTGCATTCTTTTCCTGGTACCATATATAGGGTACCATATTATTACTGTTCCAATTCACTGCACCGCATTGTTTTGGTTCCTGGTTGGCCTAATCCAGATATTGTACCAGTATAAAAAATCTAGAGATGTATAGCCGATCTTATGATCGTGGTAATATGTCCATAACTCTTTTGCCTATTATGAATTTATGATGAACCGTTTTTATTTAGTTCTTCTATTTATTTGATAACTAAAATCCCACCTAAGGGTTAAGTAGACAAAGTTTAGTTGGAAAATATTAAATTCTGTTAGTAATACTAAGGTCTAAGCAATGATTGGTTTAGCTTAATTTACCACATCACATACTTATATGAAATACTAATATCCTATAATTCTCACCTTGAAAACAAAACTCAAGTATGAATTTGCAATCCTTCTCTATACATTATTTTTTATATACACAACCTGGCTTTGGACTATTATTTTTTATCTCTATACTTCTGGCTGCTCCTTTCCGGGTATCTTTAGTATATCTAACTATTATCCTACTGATGTGCATTAAATATAGAATTGTCTTCACAACTTTTAATTATTGCACCAATTCCTTTATTCAAGCTTTTTCAGTGTTACAGTGTGACCGAGTGTGAAAATATAGGCTATTTGGTACAAATTGAAGCTGTGCATTGCATCCACAGAAATAATGATATATTTGGGTAATAGTAAAATAAACCTTCTCATCGCCAATGTAGAATTTTAGTTTGTTCATCTCACTGGCAATATTTTCCAATAGAACACTTTGAGAAATTCTAGCACCAGTTCCACTTTCCAAATTATGCATGGTATCATCAGTAGCTACTGAATTGGCCTCCGGCCCTGACAAATCTGACGGTGCTGTAGGAAGCTCTTTTATAAGTTTTTCAACCTAAAAAAGAATAAAATATAAAATTTAGCAATTTCTTGAACTCTTACAACTTACATCTGAAGTTGAAAAATCACACACAATTATCTGCGATTTTTCTCTCCCTCGCCATGGCCAAGCACAAACAATTTTTCTCTCCCTCGCCTCTCCGACCTCCCAATCGGATCACCTCTCCTCACACACCCACCGTGCAAGCAGTGGCTCCTGGTTCGCTGAAGACCCACTTTAGCTTCGCACCACACCGTGCGCCTCCGTGGCCCCGTACAGCCGCACCTTCAGTCCCCGCACCGTCGCGCCTCCGAGCCCCGCACCGCCGTGCCCCTGGCCCCGCGCTGCCCCCATGGCCCCGTTGCTGCCTTTCCCCTGGCCTCGCCAGCCGTCGCCAACTCCGCAGCACACAGCCACGCGTTAACACTGCCCCAACCCTCCCCTGGCCGCGCACGTCCTGCCTCGCCTGGTCAGTTCCCCGTCTACAGCCGCTGCCAGCCTCCACACCACGGCTAGGAGAAGGGTTTTAGCCGTGCCGCACCTCTCCCTTAGACCCGCGTCGCGCCTCTCACTGTACCGGCGCCTCTCATTCATTGGTAGACACTAACTGGATCTTGTTTGTAGGCAGGGAATTTTGGTTTGGAATTAACAGCACAATACATAGATTCTAAGTTGAGGAGATCACAAGGCGTGGAGGCCCCACTTATTACAGGTTAGTAAAGCTAATGATTGTCAAGCATTAACTGGTTTTTGTGTACAAATTATTGAGATGAGAGTAAAAAATGAATTTCTGTGTTGACAATCTCAAGATAGAGGTGGAAGAGTCACTGGTGAATGGAGCTTTTTGCATGTATTTTCTACGCTGCCAAGCTGTTCTTCACTACAGAAATCATAAGAAAACCATGATGAGGTATTTTTGCCACTTTAATATTCAGATTTGTATGTCCAGCCATGTAATTATTTTTGTTTATATTATTTGTATATCCAAAATGTTGTTAAATTGTGCTCCGTTTCTAACTGCATTATATCAGTTAAAGAAGAACCAGTTCTCATTAGTCAAGTAAATCCCATTTTTTTATTAAAATTCATTGTGATTGACTATTGTTGTTGTTAAAGGAAACAAACTAGAATCTGTTGTAGCTATGAATCTGTCCTTTTTGTTTGCTTTCTTGTGTCAAGTAGCATTATTTTCCAACTGTTGTGAAAGTTTACATGGTGATTTTGAAGGAATATGCTTCATTTTTTAAGCTACTTGACCAACACATATATTGTAAGTTTAGATACTTCATATAGGATTGTTGTTTTAGTATAGTAAGTTCATATGTTGTATGACCTATTTGGTAAGATGAAACTTTTACCTTTCTGTTTAAAATTATTATGTTGTGCTTTAAGGCATGCTCAAATTTGATAGCAGGATAGGGCATGAGACTTGGAAATACAAGACAAAGGTGATAGTCAGGTATGATTTATTCTTTGAATCTCTTCTATTGATTGGGACTTACAACCAAATTATATAATTACATACGCTTGATTTGTGGTTTTGCTCTTCATTTGACATCTGAAACGGTGCTCTATCTCTGTTTCTGTATCTCAAGAATACTAATTTATGAAGTTTGACCATTTAAATTAGTTTTTTGTCGTTCACAGAGGAACTAAAGCAAATTACTGAATTAATCCGTAGTTTATGCCTATAGGAATGCAAATGCAAAGCACCAAGCTATTGATTCATGAGGTTCAATTATGTGGATAGTCAATTTAGCAATATTGTTAAAGAGAAGAGATTATTAATAGCTAGATGATCTCTGTGGACCTGTCAACTACCTGTGCAATTCTATCTTCTGTGTATGTCAAATCTTTACATATACCAGTCAGTATAGATGCAAATTAATTTTGTACCAGTCGGTAGAGATACAAGCCTTACATGTACCAATTGGACTTGAGAGTCTTAATTTGGTTGTGCAGGTATGATCAATTGAGAGGCACAATTATTGCTAATAATGAAATTATATTAAGAAATTGTCAGTCAACTTGTATATGTATATATCAAGATATGAAAAGGATTGCAACTTCTCCCCATCTTTCTAAGTGAGAACTTAGTTTGGTCTTAGCAGGAAATATTAATCAAGTATGTAAGAAAGCCTGAGTAGATCAATGTGTTGGTAATATTAATTAACCAACACATGCACGATGATCTGAAGGTAACATATGCACTAAAAAGGAGATACATTGATTGTGCCATATAGTTTTTGCAGATATTTGCTTATAGGTGATATGGTGTGATTCTTTTGTTTGTACAACAACACCCAGTTTAGTAAAATAAGGGGACTTATAATTAGCATGTGGCCTAAATTGTTGTCTTTTCAATGTTATTCTTTAATCATATCATGTTTACTTTTGCTAACTACGGAGGACAATGGTGCAGTCTTGGTTGATGCTGAGATGAGAAGCAGCAGAAGTGCTTCATTTGTAAACTGTTAATATAGGTGATAACTTTTTTTTTTTATTTGGCAAATTCTTATACGCTCTTTGACTTGTTGTTCTTGGTTGAGTTGAGCCATGTTTAGACCCGTTCCGATTTTACAAAATGAGAAAGAGACCTATTTGCTTTGAAGTAAAGACTGAAGAGATGAAATGTGGGGGTAAAATTGGAATACCAAAATACATATAAACTAAAATCATGTACAGATGATCGCGGATAATTTATCTCATTTTTACTCCTTTAATCTTTCGACGATGTAATATAAATATCGAACAATATGATGGAGTTTTTCTTTTATCACTTTATTATTTGTATTATTGTTTCTTGATCATACGATAAAGAGGTCAAAAGTTACATGTTACCTTGCATTTTTTAAAGTAAACATTACAGTGATACGATATTATTGTTTGCATTTTCTTTAACTAAAATATTATAGTAATGCAATATTATTACCCCTACTGCAACGCGTGGGCACATGACTAGTTAGAAAAAAAAAAAAAACAGTTTGGCGAAATAAATAAAAAAAAGACTTGAATAGTGAAAACATGTATATGGAAAAAACAAGGGATAATAGGCATCCAGCACCGTCCCACCGCCCCAGAAGCAACAAGTGAAGTCCGTCTCCAAAGAAACTTGCGTGATTCCTCCTCATTCGTGGGCGCAGGAGCCAGGACTGCAGGAGTCCGTATCTGCTCTGCTGCAATGCAATCCCGATCCGATCGATGTATACAGTTGTTAGAGGGTCCTTTTGAAATAATCTGAACCGTTGGTTGATGGATGGATCTCAGATTCCATAATTGCAATTGCATTCTTATTTCCATAAAATCTGCCACCTACCCCAGCACCTAACTTTAACCCTCCCTCCCTCTCTCCCCTTCACCAGACCCCCCAAACCCTCCTCGGCCGGATCCCCATCCCCATCCCCATCCCCATCGCAATTCTATTCAACAACCCAACCCCCATGCCGCAACTTCCCCTCTCCGCCGGTGCCGCCATGCCCTCCGAGTTCCGCGTATCCCCCCCCTCTCCGCAACTCTCCTCCCTCTCCCCGCTCGCCGCTCCCTTCACCGCCGGCGCCCGTCCCATCGCCTCCGATCCCATCCACAACCCCGCGTCGCTCGGCCCCACTGCTCCCGCCATGGCTCAGTCTGATCAGCGGGCCGCCACCGCCGATGCGTTCTCCTTCGCTGGTGGAGGTGCTGACGGGGTCGGTCCCGGCGGGGTGCCCTATTACCAGACCTATGAGCAGTGGAAAACATCCTGGCCGCCCTCTAATGACGCTGCTGATGGCAGCGCATCCTGGATCGATCCGGCTCACAACTATCCCTTCTCTGCCATCGATAATAAAGGTCTAATTAATTTATTTAGTAATTGTTAGACTTTACTTGTTTTTTTATTATTCCCACATTATGACTCCAAAATGAGTTTCTTATCACTTGGAACTCTGATCAGGCAACTAGGTAAAACAAGTATGTTTCATATTTTGATTATACTGAAATAATTACATCTAATGTTAATTGGTCATTCGTATAGTGATCCATATTATGCAGATAAGAACAGATGAAGTGATAATACTAAATGGTCATCTTAGGTAAGGTAACTGATGACACTCAAGACAACCATTCTGATGTGTCTATAAATCATTTCCTTCTTTTGAAATTGTTGTCGTTGTTGTTGTATTTCAACGGGCTTAAAACATTGGTATTAACACCTGGTGGTAACTTTTTTTCTTTTCCAGTTTCTGCAGCCCCAATGGATGTGAAGCACTATCCACAAAGCCAGTCCGATCAGAGGTGGCCCCACACACATTCTATGATGAACACATTTCGCAATGTCCAGGAGCCCTCTCCATGGAAGCAGGTCCCTGATGCTTCATTCTACAGCAAAGGCTCTTTTTTATCTAATGATGCTAGATCATCGGGCATCAGTCCCACTCCAACAGAACCCTTTTTGGACCTCTTTCCCAATCCATCTCGATCTTCGGTCCATGTGGACCCCTTCTCGATTGGATTTCGGTCATCTGTGGTCGGCCCAATGCTCAAGGACCTTTCAGATTCATTCTCTCTCGATGCTGGCTCGTCCAAGGGCTACCGTGGTTTGCCGTACGATAAGTACACGAACCCACTTGAATCACCCTCAACCCAAAGCACGGACCCACCCTTATATGGACCTGGCAGTTTTGTTCCAACTGACCGGTTGGTGAAAAACACGAGTGGTTATGCTGCAAGTTTGGAGAATCCATGCAGGATCAACTTGGAGTACTTGGATTTGCCTCATGAACAAAAGGATCCTTTTACTCATAGTACCACTAATCGTGCTAAAGTAACAATAGCTGCTCCTATATCCAAATTACCCGCAAGTAAAGGGGATAATCAAGTTATAAGGCCCCGTGAATTGCAGGTGAAATGCAGTCAGGGAAATACAATACTCAGCAACCCCTGTACTGGCTTTGATTTAAATTCTTCGCTACTAGAATCACTTGATGAACACAATGTTGTGTTAGATTCACCATGCTGGAAAGGAGTGCCTTCATCTTCTCAATATACATTTTCCCAGAGGCATACTGATGCTAGCAACTTCCCTTTGGAGAGTGAAAATACTAGTGGGAGTTTGTTGCCTTCTGATTCGGACCATGATAGAAAGTTGGATTCTGTGACCATTGGCTTAGTTAACCCATCTGAAGAAAAAACTAAAGATGAAAAAACAAATAAAAAATTTAAGGCAGAAAATTTACAAGAGAATGTTTCCTCTGATAATAACATGAAGGATGAGAAAGGTAAAAGAGTGGCATCAGCTATTCTGCCTGACACAGGGAGACCACAGCCAGATGTGATGTTGCTTATTAAATCTATGCATGATCAATCGCAAGTTCTCCTAACATCTCGTGGTGATGATATCGAGATAAAGGAGAATGAATTGAAGCTCCTACAGGTAGCAATAGAGAATCTTCAATCCTTCGCAGAAAGGAGAAATAAGGTTAGTTGGCAAACTATTCTTCTGGTGATTTGTTATTTTATTCTATCACTCAAAATGGAATTTAAAAATATAAATGTTTGTGCCATAAGGATATAGTGCTAAGCTGTGAGTTGACAGGGGAAATGAAAATGGTGAACAATTTGCTAGTTTTCCTTTCTTTTTTCTATTGTTTTTTTTTTTCCTTTGATGGATTATACCATGAATGAAAAAACATGTATATAATATTGATACTCTTTTGAACTGTTTAATATTGGTAACTTGAGATTGGTTGTGCAGTTGTGCTCCAACAGTTGAATTTTTTGAAAGATTTTCTGAGGTCCACTTTAACTGATCAACCCCTATCTATCTCTCAATTACTTTCTTCAGCACACCCGTTGTATTCTGTTAAAATTCAAACGACAATTCTAACCTAAATAGATCTTTGTATGGTTCTCGACCATGCATATACAGATGCTTATGAACAGTTTGCTTATTGTTTAGAGGACCCTGTAAACAACAAAATGCATATCATGTATTAATTAGCCTCTCCTGTGAATCTGTGATAGTTGAGGTTTTGAGTAACTTTTTGGGCAATATTCTCATTTCTGTTTTAAGTTAACCTTGAATACAATAAATTCAAAATTCATACAGCATTACTCTAATTCAACAAACATTATTGAATCTGATTTGCTGTTTTTATTGAGGAAACATTATCTAGGATTCCTCTGGAAATGCTTTTTATTCGGTGTTATTTTCCTTATTTGTTTTACATGAAACTGACAGGAGCCTTCTCTTTTCCTATCCTCATTTCCATGAACCCCAATAAGACATCAACATATCATTAATTCTCTACAAAACGGGAAATGTTTGTGTAGTCTCAAAAGGAGGTAAGAAACCACATGGACAGTGTCCTAAAAGCACTCTTGCCAGAGTTTGTAAAAGGAAGCATCCAATTCTAATACACATTTTTTTCCTACCTATAAGTAAATTGTATCCTTACACATAATGTAATGGTACTACATTTTAATCTTCCTTTCCAAATTCTGTTAATAAACAAGGGACGGTGATTTTAGAAAGTGGCAATGTTTGTATTCCAAATGTAATATCTCAAATGCTGCAGCTATATGGCATATTGTAATTCTCCCACAGATCATTACTATTCTCCTTTTAATGTGTATAACCTCTTTTTAAGCTAAAGGCCAACAAAGATGGGCCAGCAAGCAGCAGTACAGTCGCTGAGGAAACAGGTGCTGGAATGGATAACAAGACATGTATTAACGAGGCTAACAATAATCAGACTAATGTTGGACTCCATCTTGCTGACACAACCTACAAGAAAACAGTCTTAGAGGTAATTTCTTGAACTTTACATTTGAAGTATGCTTTCCTCAAAAAAAAAAAAAAAAAAAAAAAAATTGAAGTATCTGCTGAATTTCAGTATGCCTTAGAATAACTTGTGCTTCT
The DNA here is from genome assembly GCA_030179965.1 of Cyperus esculentus. Classification (NCBI taxonomy): domain Eukaryota; kingdom Viridiplantae; phylum Streptophyta; class Magnoliopsida; order Poales; family Cyperaceae; genus Cyperus; species Cyperus esculentus. The sequence continues at coordinate 263,737 of JASGLE010000007.1, read as the reverse complement.
GTGATTTTGTTGGTTTATTTTTTGCTCTACTTTCTTGAGTTGAAAAAGGACCTAAATCTGGTAGTACAATCGTAGTCCCTTTAAAAGAAAAAAAAAAGGTGTACTTAATATCGTAAGTTATTTGATAAATCATTCAATTTTTAGTTGTTACTCTAGGATTCAAAGGTCTGTGACCTCTTCTCTTAATTGAAGGAAATAAACAGGGAGGAAGAAGGTAGTTCTTTTAACCTTGGATGAGATTGGAATAAAGTGCGATACTTTCAATGGTTTCAACAAAATTAGCATATGAATTATTTTCAGAAATGAGTGAGAGGCCTTTTTAAGAAATGCACAGGATAAGCCTTAGGCTCACGCCTGGAAGGTTCTACAGTTTCCCCATGAGACCTAACAATTTGCATTTATAGTCTAAAATATTTGATTTACAAAATCCTTAGGCTCTTGACAAGATTCCTGAAGAGGATTCTGAAGTACAGGCTGAACTCTATAAAAATCTGTGGATTGAGGCTGAGGCTTCTTTGTGTACAATGAAGTATGAACTCCAGCTGGCGCGCACAAAGCTTAAGATGATGAGCCAGAAGCATGCCAAAGAAGGTTTTTTTTTTTTCCTTATTTTTTATTATATTAGTCACCTTATCTGTCACTTGATGACAAAAGTAGGGACTCTTAATATTCACATTCTTTGTTTATCATTTGAATCCTCATGGTCGAGGTTTACCCTACTAGGTGATCTTGGATTTAGTGTATCTTAGTTTGTATTCAGTTCTTCTACTTCTATTATGATTGCTTTTTTTTTTTTTCTCTAAAAAATGGAGGTTTTTCCACCAGTTCCAAGCTAAATAATGGTACAAAAAGAATGCAATGAATTTCTTCTCCATCCATAAAAAGATTCCCAGAAAAAGGTTTTTCCTTTTGGAAGCGAAACCTAGGTTCCGGTAGGTTATGTCTTACACTCCATTTATTAGTAAGCTGAATTGCCCTAACATACCACACACTGGTTTAGGATATAGTCTCAACTAGAATGAGAGAATTCCCCATCCTAGTACAAGGAATACATCATCATAGAACTTAGTACTACAAAATTAACAGAAAGCTTCATATAAGCTGTTATTGGAAGATTGTTATTTTATTAGTGTTGTTTTGGCCATAATTTAATTGTTCCGTTAGAATCCTGATATGGTAGTTTGCAGCCGAAGTGTAAGTAGATTCTGTACCATCCTGGAAGTGGAGTCATGGTTGCTATGGTACCAAAACCGAGTATTGCCATACTAAACTGCCTTAAACTAATTTGTGTTTCTTACAGTTAACTCGAGCTGCTCAAGTCTTGATGCAAAACTTTTTACTTCAGTGCAACCAGTTGATGCAACTGCACAGCCAAAACAGAATTTAAGGGACCTGGATTATGACATGTCAAAAGAGAGTGAAACAGAAGTCCCTGTGGAAGCCCCTGTGGCGGATCCTGCTGTTATGGCTAGATTCAGAATTTTGAAAAGTCGTACAGATAATGCCGCATCCCAAAACCAAACAGAAGTCCAAGACCATATCAATGCCGAGAAAAGTGTTGAAGAAAACATTGCAGTTCAAAATAAGGAGTTTAGTTCCCTGGCCAGCAGTGGAGACAAAGTGCTCCATGATGAGGCTAATAGTGATGTCATGGCCCGATTGCGGATACTAAAAAGAAGGGGTGATGTTGGCTTGAACGTGGAGTCTGTATTTCCAAATTTCTACAGTTTGGGATTTGCAATGGACCGTGACTTGCAACCTCAGGCAGGATCATCTGAATGGGAGCATGTGCTCAGGGATGAGCTGTCGCCTCCTGGAAATAATCCTATGAATGGATGAGCTTGGTTGCTTTTATGATCTTATAGATTACAGATTCTAACGCTGGTGGTATAATTATGGACATGTAATAGTAAGAAGCCCAGTTTGGATGTATATATGGGCTAATGAATGGTATCTTTTATGCATGCCTGCTATGTTGTTTGTGCGATTACCTGTGTTATAATAGTGGCTAATTTGCATCTATTATACTGTATTTTGTTGTCTTGATGATCAGATGATTAGTAGATGCGTCCATTTGCAGAGACACCGGCATGATAATAAGGTGATGTGATTAGTAATGCTGGCAATTCAAAATTGGTAGATAAGAAGCAAGCATTTAGCAATATGGGCAGCCGGTAAGTGATAGGTGTAAGAACAGGGTGATGAGAAGATGGCATTTATTCAGACCGATACTTGTTTACTTGTGTTCTTTGGTATTGTGGTTGTGAAGAATAATAGTCATGTTGTTAATGTGACTAATTTGCCTTCTCGGTAGAGATTGAAGCGATCAGCGCCTTGAAGCGAATGACTAGTTGGTCTAATCTCTTATTTAATTCAGAAAATGCAAACTAGTATTAGGACTTGAGATTAGAAAACAAAATGTGAGATCTCTATATAAACCAATCTCTTGTTCGCAATTATGTGTGTGAACGATAAACCTGGCTGTAAATGCAAATGTGCTATCGGTTCAGTGAAATCTCTAATAATATAATTGATATGTTTGGGAAACTAACTTCATCTGATTCCGACAGTGCAAACTTAATGAGAATCTGACAACCAAACTTCTCAAATGTCCCTTCAATTTGCACAATTCGAATATTACGAGACCCAATGAGCTTATTATCTTGAAATATTGGTTGACGACCCAAGAAAATGACAAGTTCTGGCATACCTTTCTGCAATTGCTCGCAGTTAGGGTGTGCCATTACTGATATGCATAACTGGGCTTTCGTGGCTGCATCTACCAAGCACACATTGACATCGGTTGTGTTTTGGAACTTTCAATATTGGCAGTTCTTTCATGTGTTTCTCTGGAAGATATATATATATATATATATATATATATTTGTATTATTTTGAAGTATACAGAACAGATATTATTATACTATTACTATGTGAAGGGCTAAAAACATGGGAGTTTTTAGATCCGACACCTGCAATTATGATGTTTGATCAAATGTGTGCATGTTCATATATCTAGATGTATTCATAGGGCAGCTAAACTAAACATGGGTTCGGTTGTGTGTGCAACTGTGCATTATGTAAAACTTATGAACTACAAACTCCAGGCAATAAAAGGATTGCCATGCCAGCTGATATATTAATTAAAAGGCATGTACAGAACAGCACCTACCTAGCACTAGCAGAGATGTCTTTAGACTTTCGGCGTCACTTGCTGCATGACAACACACAGACACATTGGAACTCATTTTTTACTAAAAATTTAAGGCAATTATATTCATCTAGTCTACTTAATGGTAAAAATCATGGTTCTGGAAAGTGGATTTTGGGGGTTGTGTCTTAGATTTGGGACATATTTTGGTGTTAACTTGTTAACGTAAGTAAGAGTTGTGGACATAAATTTGCTTGGTTGGGACTTGGGACCCAATTTGAAACAGCAGTACCGATAGCCATAGAAAGTAGAGAAACACGGGATCCAAATGGCTTAGCCTTGAATAGGCCCATTGGAAGAATGGAATGCTGTGAGCTTTTCCATGTCTCATGCAGCCCAGAAAGGAACAGGGGCATTAGTTGCCTACGACTGGTCGGTTTCATTTCTTAATTATACCCTATAAGCTATGGTACATATATAGCCCATCTACCTATCTATCTAGAACTGAATTTAAAACTGGAACAATTTTAGATGTAACCTTCAATAAATTTAAAACAAACATATAACTAATGCTCAACCTACAAACAAAAAAGTTGTTCTACAAAACATGTATTTATTATATTTTATCAGTTCCTCTGGGGTTTAAATTTTATAGCTACCATTGGTTATCGTCATACACTTTGTTCGATTTTTATTTAGTACATATTGATCAAGAAATTAAAATGCAAAAATAAATGTCAGAGTTCTGCAAGGAATAAGGAATTATTCTTCGTTCTAAGCTTTTATTAGCCTCTAAAGAGCCCATTAGCCCAAATACTAGGGGAATATTCTGTTACTATTTACTACATTACCTAGTTTAGTAGTAAGTTACTTCAACTAATTAATGTTTGTAATTCTATATATTAGTTTGGTCATGAATTGTAGATGTGATCTGCTGGCTCCAAGTAAGCTGCAATTACTACAACATAATGTAGGCCTCTTTTAAGCAGTTATTATACCCAGCGTGGAAATTTAATTGCTCTCCTGCTTCTCCATGCCTTATATTTCAGGCTCCATGTAAGAACAAAGTTAATTATGAGACTCGTTGCATCATTGCACTAGGCAGTACGACTGTACCAGGCTTCTTGTTTCGTACATTGCTCTTATTTGTACGGGAGCTAAATGTTTCATATAGTTATAATTTGGGTAAGATTGAAAGGTAGCTAGGTACTTCAAATAATATAAGAACTGTGCAGAGTTTGACATGACATATTCTGCAGCTGTATATATGGTTATGGTACTACTTTAATTAAATGAATAATATATATATATGTAATATAAATGTTGGTATGGTCGGAGTTCATCTTTTTTTATTATATTGAATGGGGCCAAGTAACAATATTTTATGTGGTTCAAACATGATTTTTCTAAGAAAAATGAAAGTATGACACCGAAAAATACTAGTATACTTAACTAATTAATTAAATTTAAGGAGGGCTCCCTTGACAATCCTTATTTTGACAACTAACAAGAAACCTGCTCGTTGTGCGGGCCTTTTAAAAATCTGATCTTATAACGTGTAATACATATATATAATGTGTTTTCAGTTTTTAGTTGATTATTTACCATTTAAATTTCATCGTTACACTAAATCAACTTATTGAATGTTAGAATATAAAGAGTTAATTCCTCATTAATGTAAATTCTAATCAACACTGATGTCTTCCATACCAAGATTGGTATCTTTCAATTTTTTGTAAAAATTAAAATGGAGAGAAGGTTGTTTAATTGGAGAACATCAATGACTCAATGTATTTTGATCTGTACCGTTGATTATAAGGTAGAATGAGGATTAAAAAAATTTGAAGAAGAAAGAAAAAAAATGGAGACGTTCAATTCTTACGTGCTTTATAATATAGTATAGATATATAGTAAAAATATACCCCCCTCGGGGGGGGGGGGGGGGGGGGGGGGCGGGGAGGGGGGGGGATGCTAAGGCCTCTCAATGATTTAAGCTTCAGAGCATCCGATCTTATCATCCGACGGTCATCGTAAGTTTTAGCCCCCTCCATTTTGTTTTCAAATGGAGAGGTGTTGAGAGTGAGAGGGGTTGGTTGTGTGTTGTTTACTATTGATTTATCATCAAGATTGTGATTACTGCTGATGAGCATTGTTTGTAAGTGGATATTTTTTATAAATAGGCTCAAAAATGTTAATTTGTTCTTACATTGTTTTAGTACCGATTTTTTTACTCTAATGTTTATCTCAAAATCAATTGGACATCTTGTTCTCAGCTTTTCGGTTAATTGAAGAAGGAAAAATGACCGGATTATATATTTCCCTGGATAAAATATTTTTATATTTTATTAATAAATTTAAAATATTTAAAACAATTAAAAAATAAAAAAATGATGCATGTATGCTATAAACTATAGGTTCACATTTATTTCAAAGGTAAAAAAGTTATATTTATTTTTTGGTCTAACATTTCTGATTATCCATATCTCTATTGGTATGGTTTGTCTTGCACAATTAGTGTGCATATTTTTTGTAACATATTGTTTATGTATTACACGCTTCCAATTATTTTGGATTTTTTCATAGCAACTATACAATATTAATAAAATAATCAATGTTTCATATGTGAACTTTGAAAAATCTGAAATAAATACTTAAAAAACTCTAAAAATGGAAAATTTTTGCATGACACATGATTTTGACATAAAGAATTTATTGAGCCATATAAATCAAAATTTGGATATGATTTGATATGTTTTTGGTGTTAAGCTCACGGACGGCCCCTGTGAGCTTAAGAGCACCATAGTCTTACTCTCTCTCTCTCTCCATATTCGGGCTTGATTATGCAACATATATCATCTAATCACTATACAACTCAACTGTTTCCAGCTTAATTAATTTTACAACCAAATTGTTAAGCACCTATAGATATACACTTTCCCGCCGCGAAGCGCAGGGGTCAACCCTAGTTGATTAAATTCTATAAAAATGTTTTGAAGCTCGTGGATAAAATATGTTTTGAAGCTCGTGGATAAAATATGTTTTCAAATCAGAAGCAATTTAAGTACATTTGGTAGTTCATAAAAACAAATTTGAACCACTAAAAGGTGTAAAATTTTTTGATGAGCTATCAATTAAACGATATTCAATTTGCTTCAAATCTAAACTGCTCTTAATCTAGAAGTTCAAGAATACATCTATATATTTTTTTTATTTATAATTTTTTTAAAATTTTCAATTGTCAATATTACCGGAAAAATCATTGTCAATCAAAACGGATACAGATATTGGTTTATAAAATTGAAGTTGTCAATTCATAGTACCAAGTTGTTGGAATTGATATAATCAATATTTTACGGCAGGATATTGATTTACAATTTTTAGGATGACAAAATTCTAAAAATAAACAAGGAGATGCATGCAAACGGGAAATTATGAGATTTTCAACATGTGGTATTAGTCCGGATGGATTGAATTGTTAATGTTATAAACTTATAATGCAACGAACCAGCCGATATATATATATAATTCAACAATTAGTAATGTTATAAAGTTATTCTATAAATTTGTTGTCTGTGACAAAGTTCACTTGATTATTTTTTCCCTCAATCCTATATATATCTTAATTAATTATTATGTAATAATAGAATACCCCCTTGACAGCAATTATAACATATATATAAACAGTAGGTAGATTTAAAAGAAGAAGTTGACTTGAGATAGTTTTTGGCAGGTCTGGAACCGGCAAAGGTACAAGGACTTGGGTAAGAACACCCTGTGGCATGACAGTTGATCTCAGTGATACAAAAGAGAAGGAGCAGCAGCATGCAGAGTGGCGACACAATATATAGGAGAAATGGAGAGTACTCTCCAACATACATGTCATAATATCTATAATCTTTTCGTGCGTGGTAGTTGATCATGCATGTAAGCATGTTACATTTGTACTGCATAGTATGAATGAATTAATTAATTGCAAATTAAAGAGGCAGGCAGCCCCTACACAGTACATATATATATATATAGCCAATATACTCTGGGACAGAACAGAAAACAGAAGATGAGAAGATGAGATGAGGTAGCAAAGCATGCATGGCGCTGTAGTTGTACAGCGACCAACCCCAACCTCACAGTTACAATTACAGTTACAGTTACAGTTACAGTTACAGGCAGGCAGCTGCAGGCCAGACCTGGGCCGAGAGAGAGATAGAGATAGATTATATAGTTGTTTAGAGCTAGCCGTCCGATGAGCATGCTTTGCTTACTACTTCTAATCAGTATGAAAGTATGTGTATCTCTCTCTTCCCCCCACAATGCAGTATAAATTACTTACAATTACAATTACAATTACAATATTACTGGAACAGACATGCATGTTTGGAGGAAGAGAATTAAGGACCGGAGTGAGGGAGTGAGTTAGCTAGCTATAGGCAGAGAGGGAGGTCGAGAATTGGAGGGGGGACCTGGAGATCATCGATCGATGCGTGCATACATGATACATGCATGGCATTGGGATCGGATCAGGCATTCAGGCTCAACTCAACACAACTCGATGGATGCATGCAGCATGCAGTTGCAGATGCAGATGCAGCATGCAGATGCAGTGGCCTGGCCATGCATCCATCATCATCAGCAGGCCAGGCCACTGTTCAAATTTTGTGGGGTTGGCTATATAGCTCTATATCTCTCTCTCTGATCTCTATCGCATTTAAAGAATGAAATTAGGAAAGGAAGGGGCCGAGGGGGGAAGAAGGGGACCTCAGTGGCAAGAAGACAAGTGAGAAGGAGCAAAGCGGGGTACACTTGCACATGCTAGCTCTTTCTCTTTCTCTCTCTCTCTCTCTTAATTCCTCCCTTGATTAATTATGATCCAGTGTTAAGCCAACTGGGCTTAATTGCTTATATTGAACATCTCTCTCTCTCTCTCTCTCTCTCTCTCTCTCTCTGTGTATATGCAACATGGGTTTTGTTTGTACAAGTGCAAAACTATATATCTACTATCTAGCCATATATGATATATATCTGTCCAGTCTAGCTAGCTGCTTGGACCACCAATTATATATGTATGTATTGGCGCACCCAACTTGTTAAGTCATTACCTCTCTTTTCTTCTCTTCTCTTTTTGGGTTTAAATGCAAAGATATTTACCGACATCTCATTCCTGCTGTTGAGTATGGAGGCACTAGCTATAACAATATTTTCTATTATATCTCAAAATATTGTTACAACTACTACTACTCAAATACTACACCTCCATATACCCCTAGCTTCTTACTACAATCCTAACCTCCAAGCTACTAACTCTTGCTTTGCTTGCTTGGTTTTCTTACACTCATGCCATTACCCCCTATTTATACTACTCCAATGGAAAACTCTAGATACAAGATTTTTGTTAAGATATCTTCTAAGAACATTCTAGATTTAAGATATTTATACTTAGATATTCTTAGAGCATATTCTAGAGATAAGATTTTTTCTCATTCTCTAGACTCTTCTTCCTAAATATCTTCATTCTATATTTTTCTAGAAATCTCTTGATCTTGGGCTTGATGGGCTTGGGCCTCAGCGTTGATTCTCAACACTCCCCCTCAACGCTGACTTTGTACTATTCCGATTTTGGTACTCCGCGTCCATCCGGATCATCATACTTGCAACCTCGCCTTTGTGCTCGTTGAGCTTGGCACTCCTCAGTTATTTGCGATCGAACTTCCCGATGGACTTCTTGAACCCGCTTTACTAGTGGTCCCGGGCACTAGTTTTCGTCGAGCTCCGACTTCTCGACGAATCACCTGATGGGTTGCTTCTTCTCGCATAACCACCCGTCCTTTGGCAATAGCGACACTCCTATGTGTCATCTTGCCTTTGTCATCATCATCTTCCTTTTCGGTGACGACTTCCTCCTCAACGCTCTTCTGTAGCTTCTCCTTATCAGCCACGACGCAATTTACAACTCTAGTGTTCTCCACGACTTTGGCCTCCTCATCGACCAATTCCTGTTTGACATCTTCGGTGTCTTCCATGAAGAACGATGACTCGAAATTGATCTCTTCCACCTCGAGATCACTGGCCTCCTTGACATCTATGCCATTGATGAAGGACCGCGAATCGATGTCTTCTTCCTCAAGCTCATCAACTTCTACAATGTCTCGTATATTGTTGATGGGCCAAGCCTCGATATCGATCTCTTCTTCATCTTCTATGGCATTTTCTTCATCTTTGATCGGCCACGACTCCATGTCAAACTCCTCTTCCTCTGATTCATCACTGTCGGCAACCTCTATGCCAACTACCGACTGTATTCCAACAGTCGTCACCGCGTCCCAATCTTCTTCATATGGGACCTCCTCCGGCACCATCTCCACTGTGGTCACCGCGAGGCTTTCTTCATCTTCCACGATTGCAGCAGTGAGTGCTACTTCTGCATCCCACTCTTCTTCACAACTACTGCTCTCATGGACTATGTCTTGGCTTCTTGAGGTCGCCACATTACCATGGCCTTTCTTCTTCTTCCGCCAGCAATCTCGTGCATAATGCCCTCTTTTGCCACAGTTATAACATCGATCGTCATCGTCTTCATCGTCATCGGATGAGTCTCGAGCTCCCCCTGAAGAATTAGTCTTCTCTTTAGGCCTTCGTTGCTGGCTAGACCTTCCTTCGGGTCTACCTCTTGACTTTCGGTCAGGTCGACCCGTCTTTCGGTTGCTGAACAAGGCCTCTTCTTCTTGCTTCAACGAGACTCCAGCCATTTGCTTCGCTAGAGCCTCCTGGTTTGCGAGCATATTCTCCAGCTCCAATAGTGTTGGCTGCGTTGGCCAACCTTGGATGGCTGTTATGAACCCGCTGTACTCGGGTCTTAGCCCATTGATGAGAATCCTTCTCATCCTTTGCTCGCTGATCTTCTCTTCAGGGTCTATTTGAGCAATCTCACTACAAAGAGATTTTACTTTCGTAAAGTAATGGTTAATCATCATGTTACCTTGTGAGATTGTCATGAGCTCCTTCTCAAGTAGTTGGAGGCGCGCGTCGTTCTTCTTTGAGAAGAGTGTTGCTAGGGTATCCCAGGCTACCTTCGGCGTGGGCGCTTCTCTGATGTACTCTAGTAGCTCGTCTTCAACGGCTGTCCTGAGTACAAACATCGCCTTCCCGGCCTTGATTCGCCATTTCCGCAGAGCTTCGGCTTGCTTCTCTACGGACAGAGTTTCGGCTGGCTTCTCTGAAGCCTTCTTCTTTTTCGTTTTGGGGCCAGCAACTTGTTCCGATACCGTCTCTTCTACGGTATCAACTTTCGGCGGGGTCGTCTCAGACCCGCCTACTACCTCCCATAGGTCCTGCCCTTGGAGGTAGGACTCTATGCATGCCTTCCAATATATATAATTACTAGTATTCAATTTCTTAATTCCACCAATCGTACCTGAGAAATCCATGGCTTCAACTAGGACGGCCGACGTCTAGTAAGCCTTCTTGAAGATTTCTCCTCCTCCGCACTTCGCAGTCCCGGACTGTCGTCAAGCTGCGGCTCCTTCGACAACTTGTCGATACCACTATACTGACTGGCGGAACACCGGCAGAATTCCGGCTCTATGCTTGACCCCTACCGCCGACTCTGAACAAGCTCCAACAACACCGGCTCTGATACCAGATTGTTGAGTATGGAGGCACTAGCTATAACAATATTTTCTATTATATCTCAAAATATTGTTACAACTACTACTACTCAAATACTACACCTCCATATACCCCTAGCTTCTTACTACAATCCTAACCTCCAAGCTACTAACTCTTGCTTTGCTTGCTTGGTTTTCTTACACTCATGCCATTACCCCCTATTTATACTACTCCAATGGAAAACTCTAGATACAAGATTTTTGTTAAGATATCTTCTAAGAACATTCTAGATTTAAGATATTTATACTTAGATATTCTTAGAGCATATTCTAGAGATAAGATTTTTTCTCATTCTCTAGACTCTTCTTCCTAAATATCTTCATTCTATATTTTTCTAGAAATCTCTTGATCTTGGGCTTGATGGGCTTGGGCCTCAGCGTTGATTCTCAACACCTGCAAACTCTGAAAAGATTTACTCCTCATGAGTCATGAAATTAACTACATGATGATCGATATATGCATCCTACCCTTCCTCTTCCTGGACCAACAATTATGATCTATTTATGTGACTTTACTTTAACTATACTATATATATTATATAATATATCTTGCCCATGCGTTGCAACGGGTCTTATTTAATAATTTTTTTTGATATAATTATTTTTATTATTGTTATAACTAAATAAAATTATATGTAACCAAAACGTTAAGATTTGAATTCATTTTGTTTATGTGTTTTTAGTTAAGTTTCAATTTATGAACAATGTTTAATGAGAAGGAAAAAAAAATATACAACGTTAAAATGATATTGTAACATTTGATGTCTTTAATTTAATTTATTTTATCTTATTTTTCTGAATTAATTAATTTATTAACAAAATCTAAAATGAGATTTGTACTATTTTTGGAACTTATATAATTTTGGTATGTATTATATGTATTGAACTTATATAATTTTGGTATGTATTGAAAGTTGAAAGTAACTAACAGCATTGCACGCGGACAGAGTAAAAACCAATTTAAGAAAAGACAACGCATTAACTTGCTTGGTTTTTGGTAACGCATTAATGTGCTAATTTGGAAATCGAATCATGAAAATTAGATGATCAACGGTAAAGATTTAAACAGATTAATATATCCAATGGTCTAAAATCGGTTTGGACAGATAGCTATTTGGATTTCCAAACAAACTCCTCCTTTTATAAATAGTAGGGATACATTACATAACTAATTGAGTCTTTTATTTTTCCAGTAGTATCTTTTTTTTTTTTTTTTTTGATTCAAGTACTTGTATCTTGGATTTAAAAAAAAAAAAAAGTACTTGTATCTTTAAGTCTACAACTGCGTATATGTCACTACTCAGTACGGATATTATCCATCAAGTCAGGCAATTGGGGCCGAGTGCTTATCCTCTCTAACATATGTATGTTCCATGTAGTACGTGGGCCGTTGGATCACATTGGGATCTGTGACAGCACGAATCTCAAGGAGATCCAACAATTCAGGGTGCCGCATGGCACATAGCAAATGTTAGGAGATCTCAATGGGGGCGTATATCCCATATCAGGGTCCCACGTGAACGGTCCAATTTATATCCTCTACTGTGCAGGAAAATACTGCGCAGAACTGTAACCGTTGGATATGCTGTAAGATTCGTGCAACTCAATCTCAGGAAAGCCATCCTCTAATCTGCATCGTTGATTCATTGCGAAGTAAAATACTGCGCAGCAGAGGATAAGCACTCTACGGGATCGGGGGTGAATTAACGCGTTTACGCGTATTGGGATTTGACTGGCAGGCTGGGTTAGAGAGGCTGGAAGGAAATAGAATCATTAAATCACAAAATCAACGGTCCATATTATAACAGATTGATATATCTGATGGATGAAAATTCGTTTGGACATATAGCCATTTCTATCTCCAAACCAACTCCTCTTTTTATTATTAGTAGGGATGTAGAGTCCAGCTACAATAATATGCATATCACGGTTTTACCGTGCTATGCGGTCCGTATATCCGTTTTTGGTGTCCAAATAGTCGATCCGAACCGCTCAACTTAATCTTTATATCAAAATATACTAGCAAACCAAATTTTATAATTTTTAAAATTTTTTTGCTATTTTTAATGATGGGGAGAAAATGACTACATCCAAGGGATCTGGTTTATACAAAATAGTGATATTGCCCCCATCATTAAAAATAGCAAAAAAATTCTAAAAATTCTAAAATTTGGTTTGCTAGTATATTTTGATATAAAGATTAAGTTGAGCGGTTCGGATCGACTATTTGGACACCGAAAACGGAGATACGGACCGCATAGCACAGTCAAACCGTGATATGCATATTATTGTAGCCTAATTCTATATATATATATATATATATAGAGCAAAACTATGGTGTTTTTAAGCTCATGGAGGCCTCCCGTGAGCTTAACACAAAAAAACATATCAAATCATATTCAAATTTTGATTTATATGGCTCAATAAATTCTTTATATCAAAATCTTATAGCATGCAATTTTTTTTCCTTTTTGGAGATTTTTAAGTATTTATTTCGGATTTTTTAATAGCAACTATATAATATTAATAAAATAATCAATGTTTCACATGTAACTTTAGATATTGCTCGTTAAGCTTACGTGGATTTTTTTTTGTATACGCATTGGTTTAGTAGTAATAGAGACAAGAAAAAGAGTTACTAAGAGATAAAGAGAGACAATATAATACTCATAAACTTTTCTATTGATCAAATTCTATCTCCCCAAAATCTATCTTCACATGACTTCTTATATTGCCTTACATGAACTAGAACATTTCACATAGAAAACAACAAACAATAACTTTTTTGACTCCTATATTTACTAAATAATAACTCTAGATATTAACTCTTCTAGAAGACTACAAATATTCTCCTAGATTTCCATCTCGTCAAAATATCTTAATTACTTATTCATGCATCTTCTTAAAGACCATGCCATTTAATTGTTTTTTGGAAATATCTCATGTCATTATGTATAAAATTATTGATCGACTTGGATTCGGCGTGGCCATCATTTACGTCCAAGTGTGAGTTGGACATATGTTCCATGCGCATTGCATCACCCATATCGTGAGCAAGAGCCACAATGTGGCTGGTGGGATTAATATTCCTTTCTTCTCCTTCTCCTTGGCATAACTTGGTTGGTATTTTCACCCTTTGTATGTAGGGTTTCTAGCTTGACAGAGATAGAGTTTAGGTCTTGTTAGAGAGTGAGAGAGACTCCATTGTAGTGAAAGAGAACTTGTTTGTGATCTTGAGAGGTGAGTGATAGTTTAGATATAACTATTGTACACAAACCTTGTATCTCCTCCTTGATAATGGTGAAATTATGTATCTCCTTCTTGATAATGGTGAAGGTATGCATCTCCTCTTGGATTCCGAGTCCATGAAAAGGTATAAAGAGGATGTACTAGTAAATTCCAATACCTTGGTGGTGGATTCGGGTATGCGACGGCGAGGTAAGTCGGCTTGTAAGGTATGCCATATGTGCGACAAGCCCGGTTACTTTGTAATGGACTGCTTAGATAGATGGCCGAGATGTCCCTCTAGACCTGGAAATGGTAGTGCAGCCATAGCAAAGGAGGATGATATCCTTGCTTTGTTTCGTGTGGATGTACTTGAGATGGTCAGTGATGGGACAGGTCGCAACAACTCTTGTAATAGCTGGATACTAGACTTGGGTAGTGCATTCCATGTATGTTCGTGAAAAGATTTGTTATATTCTCTTTGAGAGGCTTCCGATGGCATTGTTACTTTGGTATATGGCTAGGTTTTGCTGATTGCTAGAGTTGGGGACGTGAGGTTCCAGATTCGGGATGGTGTGGTACGCACAGTGACGGGTGTGTGAAGTATGTTCCTAGTATGCGGTAGAGTCTTGTATCACTTGCTGAGTTGGGTGCACCGGTTGTGAGACTTATGTCCACAGTGGATCCACCGAAGTGCTTCGAAATGACAAGGTGATCATTCGGGATACCATGGGTGGTGGAATATTATATTATATAGTCAATACGGTGGAGTCCGCTTCCACTGTCGTACCGATCGACTAACACTTCTGTGAGCAACAAGCGACCGAAAGATCCTGATCAGGTTTAACACCTTGATGTCCTTGTTGTCGGGAACTGTGCTTGAGCTTGCTGGTGGTTGTGGAGAGTTGGCCTTGTATATGGCCACATATGGTGGAGTTGCACGAGGACACAATGTGGATCACTGCATTGAGATTGCGGTGGTTGGAACATGAGGTGGAGGTGGTTGGCTTGGCCGTTGAGATCCTTGTGGGCGCCTTGATGCCGGTGGAGGCAGGCGCGGATTGGTAGGACACATGGTTTGTGATGTCATGTGGGGTGTTAGACCTGATCGGCCTCAAGCCATGGAATCGGGTTTGACACAGTCAGTATCTGGACTTGGAGGCTCGGTGGGAGACGACGTGTGATCGATAAATAACTATTGGGCTATGATGGTTGGCATGGATCTGTGCAGCCAACTTAAGCCTCGAGGTGGAGATTGTTGGGATCGTGACCCAACTTGGCCTGGCGCATATTGTGAGCAAGAGCCATAATGTGGCTGATGGGATTAATATCCCTTTCTTCTCCTTATCCTTGGCAGAACTTGGTTGGTACTTTAACTCTTTGTATTTAGGATTTCTAGCTTGAGAAAGATAAAACTTGGCACTTTTAGAGAGTGAGAGAGAAACCATTGTAGTGAGAGAGAGATAGAGAGAGAGAGGTACGACACTCATGGCCGGTACGATAGGCTCCACACCATATATCTCGTTACATGACGCATGGCCGGTACGACACTCACTGCTGCCTCAACCGCTAAGTAGTGAGCAACACCGGGTGCTGGAAACGAATGTACTACTCAATGCCCCTGACTTGCCAGACAAACCTGTTTGGTTCTGGACAACGAATGGCGAGTTCACTGTTAAATCAGCATATAGATTTCTCGGTCAGGGTGGAAGAGTTACATCCAATCTTGCTAACATCTGGAAGGCTCGGGTTAAACTGTCCTTGCGAATTTTCTTTTTTCTTCTGTTGCAGGATAGGCTGCTCACTCAACAGGTCCTCCTTCGAAGGAACTTCATGGTCACTCCTGGATGTGTTTTATGTCGGCACTGCCCATCGGAGACATCATTGCACTTATTCTTCCTATGCCCCTGTTCCGTACATTTATGGAGTAGGATTTCGCAGCTCTCATTCAGGGATGGCACATACATCATGAGATTCGGTTCATCTGTTATTGAGGTGTTCGACGCGTCAAGACCGACTGAGGCGGCCGGATTTAAAAGGTGGCTCACACTGTTTATAATCACAGTTTGGCAAATATGGTTAGAAAGGAACAGGCGAACCTTCCAAGGAGTGAGCACGCCAATTCCGGTGTTGGCTGATAGAGTTCTTAATGATGCCAAGTTACAATTCGCGCATGTTTAATGGATCTCCTATGTTCTGGTGTAGGTGTTAGTGGAATACAGGGGTGCATAAACGACGTGCATGCCTACAGCTGAAGCTTAAATATAACTATTGTGGTAGGGGAGCAGTAGATTAGACTACCTCAGCAGTTTAGTTTAGTTTAGTTTAGTTAGCTAGTCAGGGGGCCGGTGAATCGTGTGGAAGTGTTATTCAGTAGTTAGTATGAGTAATAATTTAGCTAGCTAACTGAGGCGCTGTCTGGGTCTATGCATGTATGTGTGTATATATCTGTGCATTTGTTCATGTTTTCAATTAAAAAGTGGTAGCTACTACCACACTTTCAAAAAAAAAAAGAGATAGAGAGAGAGAGAGAGAGAGAGAGAGAGAGAGAGAGAGAGAGAGAGAGAGAGAGAGCTTGCTTGCTTGCGTGTGAGCTTGAGAGGTGAGTGATAATGGTGAAGTTTGTCAGTCCTTGGCCTTTAGGTGGAGTAGGTCCTGGCCGAACCACTTGACGTTGGTGTTGTTGATCTCTTGTGCATCCTCTTTACTCGATTTATCCCGCGGTACTATCTTTGTATTTTCTCTCTCTTTCTTGTGGTGTATGGCGTTTGTTAATGCTTGGTGATTTGTCTCCCATTTTCTTGGTTAATGCGGTGTATGGCTATTGTAGTTGGTGCATAACTAGTTGCTTTACCAAGTTTGATACTTTGGGGTAGCTTCTGTGAACAAGTGGTGTTTGAGAAATTGCCGAACTTAAAACCCTTGGTCATAACACCTCTCACAAATTATGTTAGATATTTTACATGAATTCTCTAGACCTGAGATATTTTGGGTTTCTCTAAGAACTCTATAGAGCTAGATATTTTCCATACACAATTCTAGACTAGATATTTTCATACAGGCTTCGACTCAAAATATTTCATAAATTATTCTAGAATCTAGAGTCTAGATATTTTTACTAAGTAAGAAATTAAGTGTACCATAACTCAACATAAACTTTAGCATCCCTGTAACATTATTTTTTTTAAATGTAATATGTTGGATGCAATTTGAGAGAATTTGCTGTGTGTATTAGTGGTGATATTGGCTAGTTTAAACGATCTTAATATCAGATAAAATATTAAAAATTTGGAATAAAAATAAATGCAATC
Organism: Cyperus esculentus; assembly: GCA_030179965.1. Classification (NCBI taxonomy): domain Eukaryota; kingdom Viridiplantae; phylum Streptophyta; class Magnoliopsida; order Poales; family Cyperaceae; genus Cyperus; species Cyperus esculentus. The sequence continues at coordinate 246,389 of JASGLE010000007.1, read as the reverse complement.
CATGCAACTATATATATATGGACAAACACGAATACTTGTTAATTACAAAGTACCGGATTTTATTATTATTTTTTTACTATATTATTAGGACTCAGGTATGTTCATAAGATTAATTACAAAAAATAGTGCCACATCTTAAAGTGAGCAGTGTTTTCTTTTGATCGATCCATCATTATTTTTGTTGCATGTTAATGTATACAAATTTGTTGTTTTGCTAGCTAATAGAATACTTAATTATTATGTACTGTGTAAGGGTTGCCAGGTACATATCTACTTACATGACAATTGTACAAATTATTTATCTCTAGTGTGGATTGTTCCCAAATTTAATGAGCATATATTAGGGAATAGTAGTGTGGCAGGGTATGTAATGTATGTACCTAACAGGATCTGTGTAGTACTAGCTGGAGTCTGTCATCACTTACTGTTGATAATAATAGTGACTTAATAATGCTTCATCCACTTGGAAGATATTTGTTTCATGATTCTAGCAATTAACTTAATTGGTATCATCAATTACATTAATTTAGATTCTATTTCTTTTGCAAACAGGTTAAAATTTTAAAATATATAGTGGAATAATCATTATATTTGTCTTTATATATTTTAGAGTTGTTCATAATATTTCAAGTCAATACCATATAAAGTAAAGAAAAAAAAAAAAAAAGAAGTTTCTGAATCTTGTTATACTGTTACGATGCCATGCCTTGTTATGCAAACGGGTCCCATATTACCTTCTTTTACTGACAAACAGGTCCCAGGGATGTTGTTTTAAAGGAGGCTTTTATTGTGTATAGTAGTTGTGGCATTAAGGGGACATGCACATATATATATGGTTGGGGGCATGGAATCCCTTTAATTTTTCTACCTTTGTAGTTAGGAAATGAAGAAAAGGCTCCATCATTTTGTATTGTTTTCTAGATATTTTGGCCAGAAAACACATGAAATTGACTAGAGTGAATAAATTATTATGTATGTAATGATTTATTTATTTGGGATTTTGTTCTTCACACCAAATGGGCCGTACATATAATATTATTACTGCTAATATTGCAGATCAGTCCTTGTGAAAAAGAAAAAAAAAATACAGATTTGTAATTAAAAAAAGGATAATGCCGAGTCCATGTTTACAAATTACAATTAGCTCGGTAACAGTTCTTACTCATACATGAATGTTTGTGCATTTATAAGTTTTATCCTATCATTAATTAAAATTTAGATACGCAAGTGTGTGTGTGTATATATATATATATATATATATATATATATATATATATAGAGTGAGACCTATATAGTGTGTGTATTTCTCATATATATATATTTGTGTCTGGTATAATGATCATGCATGATGTCATGCGTATGGTATGGTATAATAGTAGTAGCCCATACTCATGGGAAATGAATCAAATGATGATGATAATGAAACATTTGTAATTTACCTTATACACATATATATACAAATGTTCCTCCAGCGGAAACACAGTTAAATGCCACAGAAAAACAAAAGATAGATATATGATTAAAGAGGATGGCTTGCAATCATGCATATCATATTTGTGAATTGTGATGCATTGTAGATTTGTAGTGTGATAGGGGCACCCATAAATCCATCTCACCAGAGGCATCATCAGCCACTTGGACAGCCCCCAACCACACCCTGGAGGGTCCATGCCATGCCAATGATCAATGATGCCATAGCAACAGCAATAGCATTGACATGCATACATACATTATACATACATACATACATATAGCTAGCTAGCAATAGCATGCATGCCATCAAGTCATGATCAATCAACATATATATACACATAGCAGCTCATGTAGCTAGAATGGGCCCTAGCTTTTCTTCTCTCCAAATTAAAGTGGGGTACTCTCAAATGAGAAATGACCCAGGTGGGGTGGGAGATGGTGCTTTGCTTTGCTGATAGAGGTGGGCTGTTCCTCTTGCTCTTGCTAGGGGAAGGGGACCTCTCTTCTCTTCACAAGTTCACATTCAATTATTAATATTAGTTTCTCTCTATTTTATAAAATAAAGATATCTCTAAGCCCCCCACCCCCTCTCTATATAGCCCTTTGCATTTATTCAGATGAGAGGCCACTATCTCCATACACAGATCGAGTGTCTTTAGTCTTTACATACATTTCTCTTAGTTTACATATATGCATCATTGTATGTTATATATATGTGTGTGTGTATATTGACTGTAAAGTTAATGGTCTTAATTAATTTGGGACCACGACTGCTTATTAATTAGTAACATATAAAAAGATAGCTAGCTCCCTACTCGGTCTACATAAAATCAATCAATCATATATATACTTTGTTACCAATATGTAAGAAATTCAAAGTTCTCTTAATTTCTTTACTTTCTTACCCTCATTAAATCTTCTTATTAACTTGCATGAGAAGCGTTAATTAGAAGCTAGCGTCATTTGAAGATTCCTGCTTAGTTTAAACTTTAAAAGATAGCCAACTTGTTTGGATGATAATATAAATAAATTAATTAGAATATATATAGTGCATAGAATCTGAGATTCATGGAAGATAAAGACCAATTGAACTAATAAAAAAATAAAAAATAAAAAACCGTGATGTATATTTCATATTTGGGGTAGCTAGAGTTGAAGAGCTAGCTAGCTAGCATTAAATGATGGGAGGAGAGCAGAGCAGAGAAGGCACATAAAAAGGGTATATAAAATGGCATTTTGCAATAGGATATGTATATGCATGGTCAGAACTCAGAAGAGAAGAGAAATAGAAGGGAAGGGCCCAATAGTAAAAGTGTAAAAACCGAAGAGAAGGGGAAAGGGGGTGCGGGAAACCCCAAAAGAATTCCACCCGATATGGAAAGGAAAGGAAAGGAAAGGAAAGGAAGGGTTACATTTGTTACTAGGATACTACTGGTAAGGTAAGGTAAGGTATGCTGGGCTGAGGCTGAGAGACAGAGAGTGAGTGGGTCTCACACTGAATTACTTCAATTCAATACTTGCTTTTTTTTTGGTGCCTGGGCTGAGAAAACCGTTGAGACTTACTCTGTGAGGTCCCTTTCCTTCCTCTGCTCTCTCTGCGCAACTCTAATTCCCTTCTGTACGTACGCTTTCCCTGCAATTCCCATTATATCCTTTTAATTCCGCAAACCCTCCCTGTCCAAGTTCACATCTCTGCACTCCCCATCGATATCCTCATCACTCATCAATACATACATACACATGAGATATATGTTCCTCCTTTTAATTATGAGGGTTCATCTTCACAATAATATATATTTTTCAAAACTTTATAAAATCTCATAAATTAAGAATCTTAAAAATTACATCAATAATATATATACCATTTTTGTCGGACCGGAAAAATTAAATAAAAAAAAAGGATCTTATAAACATTTGTCGGCATAATTATAGTATGATGGATAATATTGCAAAAGTATGGAAGCATGCATATATTGATATTTCCTTTGTCAAAAAAGTGATGGTGAATTCGAAAAAAGCTAGCTAGCTAGTGGACTGGATTATTTCGTCAAGCCGTCCAAGGTTCCTGTTTTTCTTTTCAGTTGAGTCAATGGCTAAGCTGCCCAGATACGGCAAATACCAACCGTATCACGTATCGGGTGCGTGTCTGATTCGGTCAACGATACTTCTCAGATACGTCTGAGAGGTTACCGGATACGTCAGGTTCTGCCCTAGACACGTTTCAATGGATTTCTTTTGCTTAGTTTGAGGTTGGCAGAGTGTGTCGGGTGGGAAAACATGAGCTGGAGTGCCACAAATAGCTAAATAGGGGGGCAGCAGGATTCGATCTTGGGTGAATGCGCTGCTCCAATTGAGCACTTGCCACTGCGCCAAGGCTTCCTTTGTTGCATATGATAGTTCCTTTTAAACATATATTCTTTTTATAGGTCTTCTGTTCCAAATTTTTTTCTTGATTTTTGTTTTATATTTTTATTTTTTTGTAATATGTATATTTAGATATTTATATATATTTATTTAATTAAATATTGGAACTCCCGTATCCGCGTTTTTTCAAAATTGCCGTATCGCCGCATCCGCACCGTATCGGATACGATACCCGCACCCGCACCCGTGCAACATAGGTCAATGGTCTCTTTCAAATCACAACTAGATATCCTACAGATTTTCCTTTTCTTTTTCCTTTCGAAATAACCAATCATGCACTTTGAGTTTCAGGAAAGATGACTGCGCCCGTTCGCTGGCAATAAAATTGTTTGTGGATTGCAGCATATATAATTAATTGTTTATGGGTTAATTAAAGAGGATAATTAATTTAATTTTCTACATACAATTAATAGTAAATGAGAGGCAAGAAATCTTTATATATATATCATTAATATTTAAAATAGTCTCAATAATCTCTCTCTTCGTGCGAGAAAAAGGCCAATAGTGCCATCATCATAAAAAAAAAAAAATTATACACTATTATATCTCTGAAATAAAAAAGGTCGTTAATTTAAATGCAAAAAATATGATAAATAGTTTTCGAATTGATTCATCACCTTTTTTATATAGTTAAACACGGCCCAGATCGAAATTAATAATATTAATAATTAAATTGTCGCATTTGGAAAATATCTTTTGTAATTAATAAGTTTCATGTATAGTATATTAGTATAGGGTTATCTTGACCATAGTTCCAAAGTTTGTGAGTTCCTTATTGCTACACGTATATATGGGGATGGGGGACCTATATATTTCGCTTTGTGTTTTATCACATTGTTGCTCGGGGCGTCCCTTTTTCGGCCGTCATATTGATTGCTCCAAAAATAATATTTCTTCCTTGCTTTTTATGCGTTGCAGTCTAACCATATTGATAATGAACCATTGAATCTATTAAACAATATATATATATATATATCGTAAGCTTGTAATTAATTAAGAAAATAAAGGGGACATAGATTATTTAGTATAAATTATTAGTTAGGAAAAATTCCCCTTTATAATATTTTCCACATCAAGCTTTTCTAAATAAATTAAAAAAAAACATAAATTCTCAATTTGTCATTACTTAACTACTCATTAATTAGCACATAACACTAATTAACAGCAAATTAACCAAAGCAATATAACAGGACAAAAGGCCTTCGCCACAGCAAATCGAGACTAATGGAATTGCAGTCAGTAGAGCTGCTGCATTATTTTATTTTGTTTTATGTTTTATATTTATTTATTTTCCCTTTTTTATGTGTTTAATATTGGAAGCAGAAAAAGCTGATGCTGGCGCCGGAAGCTAAAAAGGGGGACTGGTAAGATATCAGCTGTCTCGATCGATCTATAATGTAACAAAGTCTCAAGTCTTTTCATTAATCCCTGCAAAAAGCACTAATTAACCATTGTACGAAATGAAATGAAGTGAAATGTATATACTATATACTATATACATATATATATACCTGTCTTAGTATTTAATATTGGCTTCTAGCTATATATATATATATATATATAGGTTTAGGCCCAAGCATATATCGAGCATAGCATATTATCATAGGCATGCAGAATTTATGCAAGGACTTCATGGCCATTATAATTATTATTTTTAAAGTGTTTGATACTTTGATTAGTTGGGCAACAGATGCTTGACTTTTCATATCTTTTATTTGTTATTTCATCATTTTCATCCATCTATCTTCTCTTCTTTCTGCTGATCAGATCCTTCATATTCTTAGCCTAGTGCCTACCTCTGTTTCTTCATTAATAAAATAAAATTTAAATAAAAAAAGTTGTAAATATTTGTTCCATGTTACAGATAGATCGATGTTATCTGATTTGACCTTAATTATTGGTTGATCTCATGATCTTCATCATATTCATTTAACCAGTTGTAATTTAATATAGTGATTATTCAGCAAAATATCTGAGGAATATCGAAAGAAAAAAAAGAAGATGGAATCGGAATCATTAACAACATGAGTCACAATGCATTTTCAGCAGCAACGTGGCGCAACAGCAATACAATACGACCCATTATTTATCATTTGTAATTGTGTAGTAACATAAAAGGTACAACATTAATTCTTTAACAATCGGAGTTGGTTTTCAAAAAAATTGCGTAACAATTAATACACCCAAAAAAAAAAAAAAACATAAACAGCTCAATAGAGATTAACAATGTATTGTCACCCAAAAAAGAAAAAAAAAATGTATTGTATCTGCAATTCTGCATACAGTTTCTGAATTTATTTTTTATTATGTGGTTCATAATAACCTTTTGTTAGAAGTCGGCTAGCTGTTTAACTACTAGAAAACGAAAGCAATATGTTGTTATATTTGTTACGTACAACTGCCATAGTGCCATGTGTTGTTTTATCACAGGAGTAGGCAGTGTTATGGATAGTCTATTTTTTAAAGGTTTTATAGTAGTTAATGGTTGTAGTTAGGTATTTTGTACTTGTTTGAGATTTCTTCCGGTCCACAAATTAAGAAAGGGAAGGAGGTGAATATATAAAATCGCTTTTTCAAACAAAAAAAAAAAACTACTAGAAAAAGAAGTCGCACATTCAATTATATATCCCTAATTGCTTCTTTACCCAAGTTGATTTAAAACTAATATTATTTATATCAAATTAAAATGATCAAAAGATCACTGATATATATTGTTCGCTGACTCGTGTAGCTCTCTTAACTACAATTGGCCCCAAGTTACTTAATGTAGGTTGCCATTTAATATGTTGAACTGAGCTAATTAAGGTGTAACTCATCTGTTAACAAGCCATTGTTGTCCTTTCACAAATTAAGGTCCTCATTTTCTCCCTGCAAACATTATCTTTATTTGGTCCATAAATTGCTGCCCTCTGTTTCGAGGTCAAATAGTAAACTAATTGTAAAAAAGATATTTATAAAATTGTAACATTGAGATTGATGCCAGGAACACAAGTTTGTTAATATTGTTGACTTGACCTCAAGGAGGGAATCGCTGGCTTAACATTATTTTTACCATAAAGTTTCATTATGCTGGAAGCAATGCATGGTAAACAGATCAGGACTGGTTAATTAATTTGGTTCATAATATATCTTAGAAAAGAAAAATGGCATTGAAGATCCAGTTCCAGTGTAAGTATTATATATATATATAAGGCCAATGAGTTGCGGCGTTGCAGAGTATCTGGCAACTTGGTCATGACGCAGTTACACAACTAATATTATCTTATCATCTTAATTAGTTGTTGTTTTACCATTTCAATGTAATTAACTGGTAGCATATATAGGCGTCAACAAGCACATGCTCATATTACATCACATAGATTAATTAGATAAGCTGAAATGTTTGGTTCCTTGAATTAATTAATGTTAATTTAATTTGTGTCTTTGCCACATGCATCTGTTTTAGTGGCCATTTGTGTTGTTAATTATGGCGCATAATCCCCTAGCTTTATTTCGATCCCTTGTAAGCTAGCTTATTTTCTTGAATGAAATTAGTTAATTTATATATGCATCCAATATAATTAATATAATTGCTTGTACTTAATTAATTAAGCAGTTAAGCCAGAAACACTGATGACAGTCGGGATATAAATTTTCATCCAAACAGTTATTTTGACAAAGTAAAGACGCTATTAAGATGGATATATGCAATTACATATTGGGCACTGCCACAGAATTACTGGATGGGAAGTTGTGACCAAGTTGGGGGGTTGTTCATTATTCTACGTTATCTCCTTCTGATTCCCGATTTTTATATTAATTCCAATTGTATTGTATTGTATACAATTAATATATTTATGCTTTTACTATTAGGTGGTGTGGTGTTAGTAGGGACAGTACAAGAGAGGCTCGTGCTCATATATATAAAAGCCAAGCAGAAGCAGTTCCTTCTAATTACAAAGAAAATAAACGAAAAAGAAAAACCACATGATGTACATGCGCCGCCCGCAAAATTCTATTTCGGCAGCCTCGGATTTTATATACGTTTCTTCCCTTGCTATATATGATTTTAAAATAGTATATACGTTCTACCATAATAGATTTTAATTAATTAATGCAAGTGTTACTACAATTCTGACTTGTTAACAGAGTTCTGAGCGGAATTTATGACATGAAGAACAGCACAAAATCTAATCTCATGTGACCTGAGTAGCTGATATCTTTATATATACCAGTGAAAAGCCCACGCCTTACTTTGGGTCGAAATTGTTATTTCTTATAATAAACTTTTAATATAATATGTAATGGGTCTTAAATTGAGATAATTTATTTGGGCCTTTAATTTTATTGGGTTGAGAAGGTCAACGGGCATTAACGTACATCGACGGTTCTGATCTATCGAAGAAAATGATCAACGGCTCAAATGTGAGGATAGCCCTTTCATATCATCTTTTCTAATATGCTTTTATTATTATTAAGGATATCTAGCTAGTCGATTCCAACCGTATAAAAAACATTAATTAAATTTCATTAGTCTGCCTTTCTGCATCCTAGAGCACGGCAAAGCATCTGGGACTGGGACTGCGAGGCATATATAAAATATCAAAAAGAAATTAATACATATATATAAATGGATTCGTCGGTAGTACGTTACATTCGTATTATTATGTTATATATGTGCCCCATGACTAGTACATGATGTATATATGAATCCAGCCAATGATATATTTACCACATATTAATTAATTGATTGATTGATGTTGCTGTGGATTACAATTAATATCATTGTTCTGGTAATTAATTAAGACTTGTTACTAATATTAAATATATATTATAGATATTATTATCGGCATTATTATCGATCATTAATTAATTATTGTTATCATTATTGGTTCCAGATAAGCAGCAACTTAATTAAGTTTGGGCTCAAGCCAACTGGCATTTTTAGGACATGTAATTGTAAGGATAAATATAACTTGCCACAGACAATGTTCCAAAACACCCCAATACACTTGAAAAAATTTTACAAATATATCCCTTTTTTTCAGAAAATTTTACAGAAATATCCTTTATTTCTAAGAAAATTTACAAAATTACCCTACCATAAATTTTTTTACAAAAATAACCCTCATAATTTTACAAAAATGTACCTCGGCGCCACAAAATTTTATAAAAATGACCCTCCCCACCCATATGTCACCTCATCGCAGGGTTGTGAGGACATTGTTTATAGCATGGTATCATTGTCCGTAATTGTAAACCCAAGCTAGCTCAGCTCAGCTCGCCTAACTTACATTACATATAGAGGAGGGATCCATTGACAATACTTAAATTGACAATTTTGACAATCAAGATTTTGAAAAATTTGTAAAAATAGTTAAAAATTCTTAAAAATAGAAAAAAGTTTATAGAGATATTGTTTAACTTATAGATTGATTATGTTTCAAATTATATTCAATTTAAGTGACGTTTGATAGCTCTTTAAAGCTCGTTAAATTTCAACCGTTAAAAAATGTATAAAATTTTGATAAACCATCAAACGATGTTCAAATTGATTGAAATTTACAACACTATTAATCTATAAGTTAAAGAATGCATCCATAAAAGTTTTTTCATTTTTGAGATTTTTTATGAATTATTATAAATTTTTCAAAATCTTGATTGTCAAGATTGTCATTATAAACATTGTCAATGGATCCCTCCTCTTACATATATATGATGATATGAATGAATGAATGAATATGAATGAATACGATTTTTTTTTTTTTGTTAAATGAATGAATATGATAAAACCCAATTGGCAATTGCCTGAGATGAGGGTGAGAAGGACAAACAAGCTCACATGACCTCTACCAGATTATTTGTGGGCCCCATTTCTACAATTTCTCTACAGTCTCCCCTCCACAATTTTATTTCTTTCTTTCTTTATTTATATATTTATTTATTTATTTATTTATTGTGAGTTCTTCTCTGATGGTCCTCATGATTCATGATCCGTATGTATCACATTGATAGTTGCATATTTATATATAGACTTAATTGGGCCCAATAATAATTATTTTATGGGTTAACAGTTTGTATTTCAAAATTCAGATAGTCAATTCAAACTACTCAACATAATCTTCATATTTATATCAAAATTTACTAAATTTAGTAAATCTACTTTTTCTTCGTCTGTCAATAAAAAAATCTAGTTGTTATAGTGGATAAAGTTTTGTACACAATTACATGAGTTAGACTAATATGAAAACGTTCTCATTTCACTCCGAAATGCTAACAGTTCAAATTATACTTTGCCATCGTTCAAAATTTCAATTTACGGTTCCCATTAAATTCGTCATAAAAAAATATTAGGAAATACAAAAATTTTCCATTTTTTGATTTTTTGATGTATTTGTTTGGATTTTGCAAAATGACTCTAAAATATTAATAAAATAGTACTTGTTTGTACATGAATTTTATAAAATCCAAAACAAATACTTAAAATCTCCAAAAGAAATTTTTTTTGTATCCCTTAGTATTTTATATGATGAATTTAATGGGAATCATAAATAAAAATTTTGGGCGTGGCAAAATATAATTTGAACCATTAGTATTTCGAAGCGAAATGCAAACATTTTCATAGTAGTTCCACTCCATTTACATGGTCATAAAACTTATTTTGTTTTGCAAGTTCTCCCTCCGTTTGGCAAGGGAGTAAAAGTGTAGTACAATTGATTTAAGGTGATTTAAAGTGTTTTAAGTTACCAAACGGAAGTGATTTAAGGTGTAGTAAGTTAACGCAGCTATATAGGTGTAGTAAACTAAATCACCAACTTTTCACATCTTTTACACATTCTACCCACTTTACTTCATCTATTTACTTCACTACTACCAAATACCACTGCTTTAATGTGATTTAGTGTTTTACTCTGCTTTAACTTACTACGCTTGCCAAACGGAGGGTCTATACATTTAGTCTCATGGATGCCCAGCTATTAAGTGTCCATCTCGTGTTCACCTATTCAATTATTTAATTACTGACGTTATTTTTAAAATGTACTTATATGTGCATTTCCACATGGAAGCTATATGTGTTCATTTCAATTAAAAACCTTTCTTTTAATATCTATTGACATGCTGCATTTTCATGTAATATATCGATATATAACCGCATAATGCAATTCAAAAGATAGACAAAGAGGTGGTTAGTTTATTGAAAGGCGACGATTTTTCGTTTCTCGGAGTCGTCTTTTTTTTTTTTTATATGTTTTCTTTTTACTTAAAAAGACGAGGATGGAGCTAAAAAAATTAAATGTCTATAAAAAATTTTCATTCAGATTTTGAACTGAGACCTTTTTGTTTTTAAATTTACTAGTAAAGAGCCCACCCCATGCCTTGCTTTGGGCTGAAATTATTATATCTTATAATAAAGGGCCGAAAGCTCATCCATTGTGAAGAAATTAATATGGGCCTTAAATTTTAATTTGCCGGGGCATTAATGTACGTCAACGGTGGTGATCAATCTAAGTAAACTAAACAATTAATGGGTGAGGTTTTTTCTTTGAGAAAAATAGAACTTTCATATCAAAAAATCCAATTACCTCTTATTAGAAGTAAGGATATACCATTCCTTTTCAGAAAATAGGTTAAATAAATCCACAAGTAGATTTTATGCCTACCTGATTTGAAAAGGGGAATGACTAGAATATGAGTTGCCATTTGAAATCCCAATATATATCTTAAGTTTTCAGAAAATTGATTCCCAATACGGAGAGCGATTTACAAAGCACAGTAACACTAATTCGTCAAATCTATATATCTCTCTAGCCATAGTTCATATGAGGGATCCAAATTTCTTACCACAATCCACATATTAAAATTTACTGGAATAGCAACTTTTTTAATTTGAAATATTATAACACTCTTTTTTTGGTATTGTTTAAGCTCGAATGGAAAACACATGCAAAAATTGTATATATACATAGGTCATCTTCAAAACGTTCAAAAATAAATTTAAAATAAAAAAAATAAGTGTTTTTCCACTAGAATATATATTTCAGTATGTAGATAGCAGTGGAGCAATTTGAATCGATCATTCAAAATATATTTCTGAAAAAATGGGGCTGAAATACCAATTAATGTCACTACTCTTTGCAAAGCATAGTAGCCTGAGCATACATGAATTACATGCATTAATTACTATTACAATCTCATGATTTCCTTTATAGGAGAATATTTCATGATATCTTTCTCTTATTGATTTTGATGATCTTGACTCAATAAATCAAACTCATTTTTTTAAATTAAAATTCAATATAAAACATTAAAATGTTAAAGCCACTATGAGTCCTGCGCTAGCTTCTAGAATGAAAATATTTAATATATAGCATAATTGTCTTTCGCATTTCAATCTTAAAAATGTAAAAAAAAAATATATATATATTAATCTTCTAATAATGTTACACTAAAAAAATTATTCATCAATGAATAAATTTGGATACAAATAATCATTTGAACTATTTGAAACATGGAAACCATTAATTAGAGAGAAGATATAAAAAGAAAACATATATATATACTATAGAGTACAGTATATATAGAAGTTTCTAAATGCAAACTAGTAAGATGAGTAAGTGTAGAGATGACGTGGCAGAACTTGAAACTTATGTGCTTGGTTTATTTATAATAAAATAATAAGAAAAATAATAAAAATGAAAATGGTGAAAATAAAAGAAATATAGAAAATAATTCCAGATATGTAGGATCTCGTCTCGGCCTGTGTCTGTCTGTCTGTCTGTCTCTCCTTTAAAAAGCCACATACATACACATTGCCTACCTTTCCTCTCTCTCTCTTTCTCTCGCCCCTTTCTTCCCCTCTATAGACTAGCACTCCCCTCTAACACCCTCTTCTCTTCTCCCTCTCCTCTCTCCCTCTCCCTCTCCCTCCCCATTGCAAGATCGATCGGTGTGTGGTGCAAGCAATTATTAAAACCCTAACCAAAGCTCACAGCTTTAATTCTTCATGGAATTGATTATATATCCTTAATTGCTAGCTCACCTTGCTTTCACACATCTAGCTCATCCTTAATTTTCTTTCCCTTCTTACAAGTCTTTCAGGACAGGACCTAGCTACCACTACCACTACCACATATATTATAGATACACCTTAATTCCCCTTCCTTAGCAATTTCTCAAGTGCTCACCTATTCTACTAATCCCACAGCCCGCTTAATTGCCCGCTCAATTTCTCTCTAGAATCAAGAAGCTCATGGATATGGAGTTTACACAAGGAAGAACTGGTAACAGATTAGGCAGTCTCTACAACCTTGATCAAGAAGAACCGCCCAAAAATTACTCCGCTATCCCCTCCCCTTCCTCCACATCTGCCCCCGCTTCTTTACCCACAACCGATGCAATCTTTGTCGAAAAGGAGCACATGTTCGACAAAGTCGTCACGCCCAGTGATGTTGGCAAGCTCAATCGCTTAGTCATACCCAAGCAGCACGCAGAGAAGTACTTTCCTCTTGACCTGACAGTGCATGAAAAGGGGCATATGTTGACCTTCGAGGACCGTTCTGGAAAGCCGTGGAGGTTCCGGTACTCATACTGGAACAGCAGCCAGAGCTATGTCATGACCAAGGGGTGGAGCCGCTTTGTCAAGGAGAAGCGCCTCGGTGCTGGTGACACTGTATCGTTCTTCCGTGGTGTTGGTGAGGCAGGAAGAGGCCGTTATTTCATTGATTGGCGCCGCCGTCCCGACCCCCCTCTCCCCCAATTCCATGACAGCATGCTGACACACCGACAACCTATACCGGCAATCCCTACCTGGGCTGGCAGTGCACGTGTCCTGATTCCTCCTTATGAATGCGGTTCTTCAAGCAGGTATCAATATCAGCATCCACATTATCAGCACCAGCACCAGCACCAGCACCAGCATCAGCACCAGCACCCGCATCAGCAAATATATTTCTATCGACCACAAGTTGCGATGTCGATGCAAACAAGTACTGGGATACCAATGGTGCTTGACTCGGTGCCAATCAGAAATGCCCAAGTGTCACCAGCAGCCCCAAAGCGAGTGAGGCTTTTTGGCGTGAATCTCGATTGTCCGGGTACAAGCACTGCCACATCACCAGCAGGGAGCCATAGTATTAACACTCATGAATACCTTCCGATGGTCCAGAATGAAGGTCAACAAATGGTGCAGCCTCCGACGCCGGCTGACACAGAGTCATCTGTGTCAGAGAAGGAGGATTGCTCCTTGGATCTTGACTTGTGAGACCTAGCTCTGATCTTCTTCTCTGTGGCACTGACAGACAGGATTTGAGTAAGAGAATTGATCATGTTTTACACATTAATATTATTCATTTAGTTTCTTCTTCTATTTTGTGGGTCTTAATTTCTAGGATCTTTTATGGGCAATTTCAGATTCTAATGAAATATTATATGAGCTATATTCCCCTTGCCCCATCTATGATTGCAATTGTACATATATATGAGCATCTTAAATTAAGGGCAAGGCCTTTGGGATGTTCTTTCTACATGTGATCATATATATAATATATATGTTTCTTTTTTGTTGTTGTTTCTCAAAATCAAATGTTTAGGGTGCTTTGGTTTAAGGATCATTATGGTTTTGTACTATATAATATATAGTGGTTAATATATATGGTAGCCATGGAAATGGCCGAAAAGAAAAGAAAAGAAAAGAGCAGATGAATAGGGGAAGGGAAGGGAAGGGGAAGGGAAGATGCTACAAATGAAGAAGAGACAGATGTCAAGAAGGCAGAGGTCAGATCTCTCAGTTTTTTCTTCTGAAATCTATTTATTGGAAAATTATTGCCTTGTCTGCCTTGTCTGCCGTGCCGGCCAACTGGCCACTCTAGCCACTAAGCCACACCCACACCCACACCTCCACCTCCTATGGATTTCTGTCTATCTCTTCTCATCTCACATATATTCTCATGCACTAATAACAGATTACCCAAATTATATTATTATTCAATGCTAGTTCATTTTCTCATCTTAATATCTTATCCATGTCATTTACAAAATTATATATATATGGTGGCATTTCCTTCTTGTTTTGTTGCTCAAATGGGAGCACACAGTGCCAGAGTTAGTATACTTGGTTTTTCATTGTGTTTTTTCACAAGTTCAATGTTTCAATGTATCATCGATCTTGTCTGTCTGTCTGTCTGTCTGTGTGTGCAGTGTGCTGGTTGAAAAGTTGCATGTTGTTAATAAACTATTTGCATGCATATATTTTATACATGTACATGTACACACAAATCTAAAACAGGCTTCAACATTTTTTCTGCATTCTGCATCACATTTTTTCTTGCATCTCCCAAGAAGTAATACTCTTCCATAGGTACAAAAGCTCTGACATCGCCACCTCTCTTCGATCTCTAGCTGCCTGCCTGCCTGGCTTCTATCTTCTCCCCCCTTTCTCTTTCTTTATCCATTTTCTTATGAGCTGAGCTGTTAACACTTTTAGCAGTTATCATTAAATGAGCAGCGAAGCTTCTTTAGATACCTTCATGCTGTATTCTTGAGACTCGTGTTAATTCCAACCTACTTCTACTTTGTGATTATTTTCCCTTGTGTATACAACAATTAATTATTTTTTCCCCCAAAAAAGGCCCAACCTTTCTATCTAAATGATGTAATTGACTGATACATCAATCGAAAATCCCCTCAAAGATGATCTTACTAGCGTAGGAGCAGGTTTTAAAGCTGTAGCTCCTTATTGTGTCAGTCTCAGATATTATTGTACTGAGAAGTTGTCTTCCTATCTAATTACTATCTTATTATTATTATTATTATCAGTGTGACAGTGTCAGATATCAAGTAATTTCAAGTGGGTTTTTACCATTTTTATTTTTTTTTCATTGATTACCAGACTCCAGATGGATGTACCAATATTTCCTTGCTCTGATACCCTGAAATGAAGTTCATAATAGCCTATTACTTCATTATATTGATGTCATCAATTTTAGGCTTTCTGAACCCATATTAAAGTTCTGCTCAAGCACACAATTTGTGCTAGCTATGCCATCATGTAGGGCTGAGTCTATCTAACACAGAAAGGTTAGGCTAAGCCATGTAATGAGCTGCTCTAGCAGCTACATCAGTTACAAAATTGACACTAAATTGGTGCAAGCACTTTTTACACTATATATAATTATATTGAGTACATTATCATATTATGTCTGGGGTGGTTTATATAGTAATTTATGTCATGCTGTTCATGCCCAATATGCACCTTTCTGGTGATAATTTAAAATTTTTAATTTAAATTTCTGATTTTACTGCAAGTAATGTTAGAATATACAAATTTTCTGAAATAATCTTTGTAGTTGTATCTTTCTTTATTCATACAGTCATATAGCATGCATCTGTGATTGTCTTTTTATATAGACTCATAAAACTCTTTGTAGATTTAATCACACTAAATGTCATTTAAATCCTGCATTGACTAAGCTACATGAATTGCAGCTTTCGAAATTACATACATAAAAAATCTGAAAAAATTAATTTATTCATCTAGAAAAACAAATCACTACTACTCTTTTCCCATCATAAGTAATTAAGTTAAAAATATTTTAATCTCCAACATGTCCATAATTGGTGTATTTATATACGCGCGAGGAGTTCTTCTGATCATTATCCCCACTGTAATTTATGTATATACTAACCTTGAATATTTGAGGGTATCTTTTAATCGTTATTGGTCATATATATGTTAATGCATTTTTTTCAAACATGCATGTTTGACATTCAATATGATGTATATATGTAATTTATGCTGCTAAGTTCCTGCCATTGTCATTTGACACTTACTGCCGCATGCACATCAATCTTTTTTTTAAAGAAGAGTTACTATATTTCCTTGCTTCCATATTACATTTGCTTTTATAAGATATGTACTATATGTAATACACTAATTTATCTATACATATTACAGACGCATCACACATTAATTATGTATTTCCTTTTCTAGGAACCATATTAGATAGGCATGCACTCTATGATCTAACATAAACATATATAAGATCTAATATAAACATATATAAACATATATATTATCTTTATATACTACATAATATCATACGGATTAATTTACAAACCAACACACTGTTCTATTAATCTTCATTGCCATTATGGCAGGGAATGTGTACACGACCAAAGTGCTTTGTAAAATTAATTTGCAGTTTAGTGAACATCCGTAATCATACTCAATGTATTATGCTCTGAAGTCATTAATCTAATTTTCTGAATCGAGGTCCATCAAATTTGAATTTTCATCATATATGATTCTGTTGAAATTAAATTTTAATTTTAGATTTTGATGTTTCCTTTGTTAGTTATCTTTTTAATGATAGAAAAGCATAATACTAAGTTTTAGTTTTATACTAATAGTTCAAGTCATAAATACATCTGTTACATTGCATTAACCAATTAATACTTTTGTACAATTTCCGTTTTTAGTTCCCGAAGCTAACTATTTGCTTCATTGCTTGTTGAATGGTAAGCAGGATATATACATTTACCTTTGTGTGTTTGTTTTTTTCCTTTGTTTTGTTAGTAAGAGCATATTTAGATTTTAGAGTATTTAAGAAAACATACTGACAGTAGTTCCTTCATTTGAATAGTTCAGAGTAAGATATAGTTTTGAAGTACATTTCAAAATGCTGGTATACTAATCAAACTAGCTAGCTATATACAGTAGCTGAGTTTATATGATTAGGTATCTATATATCCTACATATATATACTTAATTTGGTGAATTTAAAAAAAAATGAACCATTTTTTTCATTTCAGTTGAAAAAGATTAATTAACAACTTCAAAATCTTATGAACTGATGACATTCAGGTAAACAGGATCAGAAATACTGCATTGCAATGTATAAGATGTACTAGTATATATGATACTGAACTTAAGAATGGTCAAATGAGGATAAATTAATTATGCATAAATGTATATGGTTTTTGTGAATATTTTCATTTGGTGACTACATTGTGCTTCTGCATGCAATTATATATGTTGATTATTGAAGAATCAAATAATCAACTTGCTTTATTTAACAGTTTGTTCCTTTTATATATATATACCTTATTTGGATGAGGTATCTAGAGGAAGAAATGAAGAAACGAATTATATTCTGTTTTGATTGGATATTGACAAGCGGGTGGATTAACAATGTTCAATCTTTTCGGATTTCCGAGAGTTTTTTTTTAATTATTAATCCTTTTTTTTAATAGTGGTATTAATTGGTACAGCCACCTGCATGTTTCACTAGAAACTCATTTCATATATATGCATATATGGTACTTAATTACCATAAACTCTGATCGATAAAAGTAGGTTATCCTTGCACTACATAATAACATCAAAGTGAAGCTTATATATCCTAATGTACCACACACTCACACTGGTACAGAGTGTAATTTAACTAGGAAACAAAACGTACCACATCCCTGTGAATGCATCATATCATTAATTATTGACGTGGTATGTATTTTTGTATCATAACCAAACCGATCGAAACAACTAATGTACAAGCTAGCAAGACCTCACCAACTCCTAATTAACTTCTTGAAAAATGTTATATAGATACAAAAATTGATATCAGCTGTATTAGTATTCAAATTAAAACATGTATTCAAATTATTTGTTTCATTATGCAACTTAATTTGTACAATGTACTAAGATATATTATACATTAAATAAGTTGAATAATTTAATGAGTTAACTCAAATATCAATCGATACAATATTTAACATAAATACTAACATAGTTAGTATAAATTTGGTTATCCCTGCATCAGTTCCCTAATTTCTTTTAATTAATTTTCAAACTGAGGCATTCACACTGCATGTGCTAAATAAATACAAGATTATTTCAATAATTTCTTGTTAGATATAACTTCTTCAAATAGATAATGTCAAATTTTAGGAGGTTCACACAATCTCTCCGGACAAAAAGAAGAAATGAATACTCTTATGTTCTTATGTATATCTCTCTCTAACCGTGAGAGTTTGCCATTTCGAATGCGCCAAATATTAATGATCGAAATGTACTGATGCACGCTGCTTTGGTTAATTATAATATACAGCAAGCCAGAGTTTGCCCCGATTTCCATTAATTTGGCAAAAAAAAAAAAAAATTAAAATGATGAGTATTCTTATTCTATCTTCTATATATATATATATGTTGTGGAAATGGACCGAACTAGCTAGCTAGCTTACCTCTTTCATGCTTAAAGGGGATCTTAATTTAGGCCCCATAGTGTGGGGATCAGAGGATATGAGAGCCACTATCACTAAAAATTAGCTGGATAGATCTAGAACTAATTAAGGGTACAATGAATCATGTTTATTCCAGAAATTTTTTTTTTATGTAGTATATATATAGGTCCTTCATTTATTATAAAAGGTAAGAGAGAAATTAAGATGGTAATTAATCCCTCGTGAAAATTTAAATGCAAGTTAAATTATTGTGCCACTTGTAACAATAAAAAGAATCATTTAATACGAGCAAATACCAAAAAAGAAAAAAAATGATATTCAGGGGTCAACATAAATTAACGTCATTTGATGACAAAACAAATTATATTTAATGAATAAAATTTATAATAATTAATAGTATATATGATAAAATTACTTTCTAATAAGTTTTTTTCCTTGACAGTTGCAAAAGCTTAAGTGACACTTCAATAAAAATTGCTAATTTGTCAATATTGATGATGAACCAATTATAACATATGTGTGTACATGGACGATGTTTTATGTAATTTCCATTTGAGATTGCAACTTTGCAACTGCCAAATTAATATATTTTAGCCAAATTTCTGTCATCTAATGGTGATATTTAATATATATATATATATATATATATATATATATATATGTATTTCACAAGAATTTTCATTTCAAAATAAATAATGTGTTGGCTTTCTATATATTCAGATGATTGCATTGCACATATATTGAATAATTGAATTATTGGTCACATCTCAATTTTTCATCCCACTTGAACCAAACGAAAATTAAGCTATAATAATATATACGTACGCACTACGCACATATATATGTGAATTATTTGTATATTAATTGCAAATTGAGTTAGACTATTATACTAACATTAGCATTTCGGATCGAAATGCTAACGCCTCAAAATTAGTGTTGTCGTGTGCGAAATTACGATTTATGCGGCTCAATAAATTTTTCATATGAAAATATTGGGGTATACAAAAAATTTTCATTTTTAGAGTTTTCTAAGTATTTATTTTGCATTTTTTAAAATAGCATGTACAAACAATAATATTTTATTAATATTTATGAGCTCTTTTAAAAAATGCAAAACAAATACTTAGAAAACTCAAAAAATGAAAAATTTTGTATTCCCCAATATTTTCATATGAAGAATTGATTGAGCACCATAAATTGTAATTTCGGACACGAGAACACTAATTTTGAGGCATTAGCATTTCGGTCCGAAATGCTAACATTAGTATAATAGTTTAGCTCTTGCAAATTAAGAAAAGAAGATATTAAAGATGACCGGAGAATAGTACATTCGTCTGTCACAGTCAGACCATAGCTAGACTGGTCCTACATTTATTTATATGATAGAGATTAGAGGCTGCACATATCATGATATATGCACATCAAGCTACAATTATACACATAATATATATGCAATATCAACTATCTATCAAATTCGCAAATATCGGCCCTAAGGCTTTATGCATGGTATCTAAAATTCTTCTCTCTTTCCCACTCAAACCAGTAATGCATGTATGAAAAAGAATAAAAATGCAGTTCCCTTAAGGGAGTGTTATTAATTGTTTAATGAATTCGTTATGGAACTTTTAATTTATTGAATTTTCTTTATGTCTTTTAATTTGTGGAATGCATGATGTCTCTTTAATTTCTATCTATACCAATTGAATTATAAATATTATCAATTGAGATATTGATCTGATAAAGAGTACCAAAAATCTTACGGTCTATGTTAAGGCTCTGGTCTTAATTATACAAAGAAGAGGGTAGTAGGTAGTGTTTATTTATATTAGGGGTAATGACGCCAGACCCCCCCGAACTTTCGGGTTTTGACAACTTGGCCCCCGAACTTTTAATTTGGACAAATGCCCCCCCGAACTACCGATTTGTGACAAATCGCCCCCCGGCTATTAATTAGCCATCTAATACTCCATTAAAAAGTATGAAAAGACCAAAATACCCTTATGTATATATTCATGATATTTTAAATATAAATAGATTAAATTCAGTTTTAAAAATTTTTATGCCTCATGAATATTAAATCTGAATTAATTATTAATAGTACTGGTATATAACTAAATATTTGTATATTATTTTTTTATTTTATTGTATATAACTAAATTTTTACGCCTTACTATTTTTATTTTATTTTATTTTGCTTGAATTTGTATATTGTTTTTTTCAAAGATAGATATTTATGATACATAATAATTCTTTTAATATGAGAAATTACGAACTAATACATTAATGATGATAAAAAAAATTGTTAACTTCAAATTTGATTGAAAATTTTAAATCATTTAAAATGGTAATTGATTTTTTCATTAAAATTAGTTACATATATGTAAATATTACGTTGATGAAATAAAAGAACAAAAAGTAAACGATAAATATTTTGTATAGATTTTTGTATTTAAAAAATATGTAATAATTTCTTATATATTTTTAATATCTAGTGATTTTTAATTAAATATTTTTTTGAACTTATTTATATTTAAAATATCATGAAGATATACATAAGGGTATTTTGGTCTTTTCGTACTTGTAAATGGAGTATTAGATGGCTAATTAACATCCGGGGGGCGATTTGTCACAAATCGGTAGTTCGGGGGGGCATTTGTCCAAATTAAAAGTTCGGGGGCCAAGTTGTCAAAACCCGAAAGTTCAGGGGGGTCTGGGGTCATTACCCCTTTATATTATCCATCCAACTAGAGATCCAACAAATTTAATAATCGTTGACTCAAAACGTACAGTAAATTGTGACAATTATATATAGCTGTTAATTTAAAATTGGAAAATTGAATGGGAACTGATACATATATACCATAGAGGATAATATTAATTCAAGTTAAATGAGTCAATAATATTCATATTAATTCATATAGTATTCAAGTGATTCATATAATATATACATTAATACAGTGTACAAATTAAGTGGCATATATAATAAAAACATTAATGTGAATAATTTACTCATTAATATGAATACTAACTATATAGTCAACAGTATCGAATTAATTGGGTAGCCTTTTCATTTTTGAAATTGAATTAATTAATGTTGGACACAAAATGTGTAAAATAATTTAGAGCACTAATGCACTATAAAGTAGCAACCATTTAGAAGTTCATTACTTAATTAAATTAAACATCAAAATCTGTTAAAGACATTAATTATATACGAGGGGCATCAAATCTTGGCAACACGTAGCTAGGTAAAGAGAGTACGTATCACGTATGTGTTTGTTACGGCGATTCTTTTTCGTGGCTTTGGGTCCCCCAGGGTCATGCCCTCAATTATATGGTAACGTCGCTTTTCTCCATGTGACTTCCTTCCCTTCCTTGCATACTTGCATTGCCCATGCAGCCATGCTTTAATTTCTCCCTATATCATTTATCAATATTGCTAGCTAGCTACCTGATGAGTATGAACAAGTTTAGTGCATGCTTCACTGCATCAAATTGCATGAAATTAATTTCAACGATAAAAAATTAAGTCTTTTTGCATCTAGTAACAACTACATGTTATAAGATAATTCACTGTGGAGTTTTATATTCTGTGTAATGATGTATCCATACTAAATTTCTTATAATTAATGTATAATTTAATCAATCTTCAAAATTATCAAAGTAATGAAAACCATTTAATTAATCCGGATCGAAATCCTTTATGTTGACATCTAAAATTGGATAGCTCAGATACTTTTTTTTTTTTTATCAAAAATGTTGTCATTGAGTATTAATAAAAAAAATGAATGAAGAAGAGCTAGAACTTAGTTATTATATGTAATTCAATAGATATAATCTGTATCAAATTTAAGTCATATTTGAAAAATATTAAATTATATTTTTGAAAGTTAGTCATTAAATCTTTGCATTATTACAATTGGAGGAACAATTAAAGAAACTTGATGAATTCAAATCGTATTCCCCCATGTGTAAGTTCGTATTTGAAGTTGAACTTATATAGAACCACATTAAAAATATAATTACGTAAGTAATAAACTAAATACTTGTAAATTGACATGGATATATTGTAATTTATAGGTAGAAAATTAAAGCACAGATCGAATTAAGAAATGAAATTGAGAAGGTAGAGAAGGATAAGCTAGCTAGCACGCCGAACAAATATTCTTTTGCTTTCGATGAACAAATATACAGTAGCTGGTCCCGGTTTGGAGCTTGCCAAGAAGTTGCTAGTTGCTTAATTCACACCGTATCATCTATTCTATATATCTATATATATCCCGGCCGGGACCTCTTTTTAATTTATTTATATATGCATATGCTTAATTTGATTCTCAACTTTAATTAATTTTCTACATGCATGACCATGACATCTCATTCTCATGAAATGGTAATCTACGGCGCCGTAGTCTTCTACAGCCTTATAAACTATTTGGTCTTGTATATAATAATTACTAAAATAATAAAATGTACCTCTCTCTCAAGGGTGACCGAATAAAAATTAAATTACTTGTATATCCTTACTAATAATAAAAACATATTGGAAAAAATGACATGAAATGGTTATCCTCACATCTGAGCCGTTGATCATTTTCTTCGATAGATCAGAACCGTTGACGTACGTTAATTCCCGTTGACCTTCTCAACCCGATAAAATTAAAGGCCCATATAAATTATCTCAATTTAAGTCGCATTACATACTAAATTAAAAGTTTATATTAAGAAATAATAATTTCAGCCTAAAACTAGGCGTGGGCTTTTCATTGGTATATGAAAAGGGCCTACCAATTAAAGTGACAAGGGTTTTTTTTTTTCACGAAAATTTCATCCAAATACCGTTGTTGATGCCTTTGGATGTGTTCCGATTTTAATAATTATTATGCATGTCAAAATGAGTGTGTTTTTTATTTTCTTATTTTTTTGAAAAAGCAAAAATATATTGCCGACTCTTTCTCTTTTAGGTATCCCAAAAATATAAAAATTACATAAACTATACTAACAATTAAAATAAAGCAGGATGCCAAATAATCACACTTAAAAACCCCCCATCAAATTCTAACATGATATTCTTCCTATCCGAGGGCTAATTCAAAACAAATGTTAATAACTTTATTATCTTAAATTTTCTAGTGTTGACTATCTTGTTTTTTTAAGATGCCCTCTAGGTGAGGTTTGTGAATTTTCTGGTCACTATTCAAAGTAAACGAGGTGAATTATTATTATTATTATTATTTTTTTTTTCTTTTACTATTTTACAAATTAAAATTGACCATGCGCTTGACGGCAGGATGATTCTATTTTATGGTTGAATGAATTTTTATTTGCCAATAAAGCATATGAGCTATCGTCAAATGTAGTTGAATACAATTCTTATACGTAAAATAAGAATTTAATTATACTTGTGTGAATCCAATAAAGCATCGGGGGGAAGAAGATATTGGTCCTGCTGCTGCTGCTGCTGCTGCTGCTTCTGCTTCTGGGTCGTGGTCCTGGGAATTAACTAACTGTTCATAAATCACAACTAATTAAGTGATTAAATTAGATCCACCGCGGGTTCCCTTCCCCTTTGTAACAGATGAATCAATTCGGTGAAGAATTGCTGCTCGTGATCAGGTCAAGCCAGTTCATTTGGGCTCCTAGCTTAGCTGATGGGCTTTTTATTTTTCTTTTTCTTTTATTTTTAATTTTTCAAACACTCTTAATTTGGACTTCTTTGTTTTAGTTTAGGCCTTCCGGAGCTGTAAATTAAATTGTAATATTTTTTTCTCTTTGTAGTTAGGAAGTATTTTTTCCCCATAATCTTGTTCCTTAAAAATTCAATGACAAAATCACAATCACTTAATTACGAATAGTCGATTTCTGCTGATGACAAAATCACAATAACTTTAATCAGTTCTAAATTTTTTGAACCAATTTCTTTTTTATCATGGTGTTTTTTCCAAAATCAGTTGAAGATCTTATATTTTTGTTAGTTGTAGTGAGAAATAAGATTTTGATCATAGTATTTTTTTTTTTTTTTGGATAAAGTATTTAATAGAATGTTCTTTGAATAAGCTCAAAATATTTAAAGAAATAAGAAAGTAAAAAAAAAAATATTGATGTGCCGTGGGTTCACAGTTACTACAAAAATAAATAAAAAAAAAAGAAATTGAATTTACTTTTTGTCCGTCTCATTTGTTCTATCCGTTTCTCTATTGGCTTGATTCGTTTAGAACAATTAGTTTGCCCATTTTTAGTATTACATACCTCCAACTATTTTGTCTCCAATCACATATGTTTCATCAATTGTTTTTACTTTCAATATTGTCATGTAATTTTAGAGTAAATTCAGACTAACTCTGTTCCTCCAAAAAATTGGCTCAGTTTTCCATGACAGTGTTTTTAACAAAAGTACTTGAATTGAATACAATTGAAAACCTAATTAATCCATATTTTTAACATTGTACTTGTAAGCTCTTTTTTTGTTTGGTTTTATCAAAAAACTTTATTGTCAAGATTGTCAAATGATATATTTAAGTTTTCTTTAATAAATAGAAAAGTAAAATCTCTACCATCAGGATATTAAAAGGTGATGGGAATAGAAAAATTATAATAAATTCTTGTAAATTTTAATAATAATAAAACCCCTTGTAAGGACGCGATGGTCCTCGAATCCATGAGATGGTGACATGGAGGCACATCATTAACTTGTTCATTTCTCTAAGATCTAGTAGTAGTAGGACTTCCTGCTTGAAAATAAATAAATGAATACATAAAAAAGAAAATTAATAGAACACTCTTTTGTTCTGGTAGCATCAGCATGAAAAACATTGTGATAAAAAAATAAAAATAAAAACAGAGAAATGAAAAGCAAGTACTTATGCAGTGTGTACACATCTAGACACTACAAAGCAAGTGAGGCCCATAAGTAGAGATGCCAGTGCAAAAGTGGGTAGGCCCAACCAGGGTAGTGTTTTAAAAAAATCCAAGAGGTTCGAACCCGACTCGAGAAATTCGGGGAAAATGGACCAACTGATCCGACCTGTGCGTCTGACCTGGGCAGCCCGAGAGGGTCGCAAGGGACGGTCCTCGCAAGGAAATGTATCAAACTTTCAAAAAAATTTCCGTGAAAACTCGACCTGAGCAAACCCGAGACTCGATCCTACCCGTCCCGGGGTACCGGGGCAACCCGGGACCTGACCCGGGGTACCGAGGCAACCCCGGGACCCGACCCGGGGTACCGGGGCAACCCTGGATCCGACCCTACCCGACCCGAGGTACCGGGGTAATAACCCGAGGTAACCCGACTTGGTTCCAACTTTTCCCGCCTACGTTAACAACTAATATAATATTATTTAAATTTTATTTTTCAAGAAGAATATTTGTTTTACAACAAATATAATTATTAAATTTTTGTTCTGATTTTCTATGTTATTTTTTCGGTTTAAATAATATTATTTTAATTTTTTTTATTTTTAATACAAAAATACTATTTTCCTAACTTTATAATAGTATAATATATATATATATATATATATATATATATACTCATATAGAGTAAATCTAGCGTGCTCTTAAGCTCACGGGGGCCTCCCGTGAGCTTAACACCAAAAACGTATCAAAATTTATATAATGAATTTATTGAGCCATATAAATCAAAATTTAGATATGATTTGATACGTTTTTGGTGTTAAGCTCACGGGAGGCCCCCGTGAGCTTAAGAGCACGCTAGATTTACTCATATATATATATATATAGAGAGAGAGAGAGAGAGTAAATCTAGTGTGCTCCTAGGAGCACGGAGGTCTCCCGTACTTCTAACTCAAAAATCATACTAAACCATTACGAAATTTTGGTTTATGGTTCTCATTAAATTGTACATATTAAAATATTATAGGATACAAAAATTTTCTATTTTTTGAGTTTTTTTAAGTATTTGTTTTGGATTTTTAAAAGATGACATAGTTTTATACATTATTTTGAGGTCATTCTAAAAAATTTCAAAACATATACTTAAGAAACTCAAAAAATGGAAAATTTTGTATCATAGGAGATTTTGATATAAAGAATTTAATGAAAAGCATAACTCGAAATTTCGTAATTGTTAAGTATGATTTTTGAGTTAGGAGCACGGGAGGCCTCGGTGCTCCTAAGAGCATGGTAGTTTTACTCTCTCTATATATATATCTGATTAAAACAAATAATTTAATTTTTAATAATTATTTATTTTTTTAAGTATATTTTTCGATTTTTGTAATATAAAATAGGTGTATTATATTTTTTTATATATTTTTTTGTTTTGTTTTCTTATTTTTTTTTTGACATGTAACTCCGGGACTGGGCAACCCGGGAGGGACTGTCCTAAGGTAGGTCCAAACTCCCTTCCCCCCAAAATTTTTCCGAGGTTTCCCGAACCGGGAAAACCGGTGGACCGGGGAAACCCGTGGACCGGGGAACCCGTGGACCAGGGCGGGTTTGGACCGACCCGGAGCTACCCGGACCGTTTTTAAACCACTAGACCAGGGAAAGGAAGAAGAAAAGAACTGGAGAGTAGGGGTGTAAGTCAATCCGTTCAACCTGCCGAACTCGACCGACCCGACCAACTCGACAGGAAAAAATACAGATTTTGATTATAGTTGATTAGGTATGGATTGAATTTTGAGCAATCCGATGATTAAAGTTTGGTTACGAATTTCTGTAAATATGTTGGATAAAACCCTACCCGACCAATTTGTTTAGATTTTTTAAAATAATTTATACTATTATAATAAAGTCACAATATGTTTATAGAAATGTAATGACTTTTTGTTATACTTAAACTTTTTCATTGAAACCTATTTTATTTTACTTTTAATTAGTGTATATGGAATTTTTTTTGTTGTATTTTTTTCATCATAACTTAAATTTACTTACATTTTTTGACAATTAATATCTTAAATTGAAACCCGCAGAACCTGACCACCAAAGTTGAACTTGAATTGAACTGTTTTTATTATTTATTGGTTAATTATGGATTGAAATTTGTACAACCTAGTTAGAATAATTTAGATTGTCTTTTTTTGAAAGGTTGGTAGAAGCTACCAACGAGAATAATAATTTAGATTGTCAATCTATACAAAATCCGACCAACCCGACCCGTTTACCTACTTGAGAGAACGAAAGAAAGAAAGGCGCCAGGGTCCACAAAAATAAAATAAAAAGGAACTGGATGTGGCCAGTCAGAGACCTGCGCCGGCATTGAATGCCCTTTTGTTTTGTGCATGAGAGTGAGACAATCTTCCGATGGCGTGAATAGTGTTTGTAGGGTCAGTTTTCTCTTCTGCATTTTTGGCTTATCTATAAAAGTCTGTATCCCCCTCTGCTTTTCCCTGCATAATTCTTACTTTGTGAGGAAGGCATAATAATTTATTCTCAAAAAAAAAAAAAAAAGGAAGGCATAATATTTGGATTTTTTTTTTCTTTTTTTAAAAAAGTAGTTTACCACTGCATGGTTTCTTGAGGAAAATAAGCCATTGAAAGCTGAGTGATAGAAATGAGACCAAAAAAAAAATAAATAAATAAAAGAAAGAAATTAGGCATCAGATCAATCACACTGGAAAACTGGATATATTATGACTAGCTCGAAAGATGAAGCTTTTTTTCTTACCTTTTCTTTTATGTGGGTAGATTAGTAGATAGTATTTGACTGATTGTTGGTTTGAAATTAAAGTCTATAATTTTCTCTTTTTATTTAAGCCGAATTTTTTTTTTGTATTATATGTATGATGTTGTCAAAATAATTTTATGGATTTGATGACAGTGGATATGTCAAACTGAATATCATTTTTTTTTCATTAGATTATAAAAAGAGTTCAAAATTTTATAATACAACTTGCATTAATATAATAATTTTCTAGGCACGTCGGAGAAACATATATATAGTTTAGATCATAATTGGATGGTCACATTCTAATTAATTTTTTGTAAATGTTCTTTTTTTTTTTTTTTTTTTGTGGATAGAATTTTTTTAAGAAAAATGTTAAAGAGATACCAAAAAGGATACTAGAACTGATAACATCTATATGAGTATGCATATATATAATTGCTTTCTTGTGCTAATTATTATTATTTTTTGGCAATGTACGTTTTATTCTATACAACATAAGTTGCGTACTAAATGAGTTGCTGTGGAGACCAATTGATCTAACATGATATTAACAAAGATGGTACCAATTTCTGCTATCATTTTAATTTTGTTTGTAATTGCATGTCAGCTCAATTGGAGGAGGATGACTACAATATATATACTTCACTCAAGAAAATATAAGTGGCTCTAGTTCTAGTTACGTCAGCATCATTACGAATTAACCATCTGCTTAATATTAAGTATACACTCATTTCTGAAGCTATATATGTTCAATTTGAAATTGTGAAGTAAAATTTTGTGGATACGTACAGTAACAACTAATTACGTGAGATAAGAGGAGAAAATTGACAAAGCCTGAGACTTCCCCATCCCTGCTTAATTTGCTGAGAAGACAGAGGCCATGCATGCATTGTCGCTTTCGATTGTATTGTATAATTGTATTGTTATTGTACTGTACGATATGATATGAATATCAGAATATGAATATATTATATATACGATGAGAGTCGAGAGAGCTAGATGATCCTTCATCCTTGTAGTGTGTGAAAGCCGGAAAGGCCTTTCAGTGAACAGCCAATTATCTATTTATCTGTGCACCGCCCCCAGCATTTTTATGGGCCCATTTCTATTCTATTATATGACATCGCCGATTCACTTCTCAATCCTCTCATAACAGAATGGCAGAGCTGCTGTATTTTCAAACTAATTTCAATTTCTATTATATATAATATAGAGGAAGGATATATCATTGACCGTGCATATTTTGACAATTTTGATAATAGTAATTTAAAAATTTAAAAAACAAATCATTAAAAATATGCGGAAATATTGTTCTAATTCGATTATATTCAATTCAAGTGACGTTGGATATCTCTTCAAAGACATGTCAAATTATAGCCGTTATAGAATGTATAAAATTTTGATGAGTCATCAACGATATTCAAATTGATTGAAATTTTGAAACATTATCGATCTATAAATTAAATAAGAAGGTACACAGTTTGATGATACATACAACATATTTTATCAATTAATTTGTTATTTAAGAGTTTAAAATGTATTTGTTTGATATTTAATTTCATGATCACTGATTACTTACCACAAACATGGTTATTTGATCTCTACTAATTAGAAAAAAAGGTCTATAGACCCTTTTCGTGTTTGAGCATTTTTATTGATTTTTTTTATTTTGAAAAGTACTATTGTCAAGATTGTCAAGACAAGCAATGTTAAGATTGTCAAGATAAGCATTGACAATGGTAATTTTGAAAATTTTTCAAACATTCATACAAAAAATCTTAATAATGGAAATTGTTTATGGTTGCAGTATTTAGAGTAAATCTTAGGAGCACGGAGGCCTCCTGTGCTCCTAACTCAAATATCATACTAAATCATCACGAAATTTTGGTTTATAGTTCTCATTAAATTTTTTATATCAAAATCTCTTAGGATACAAAATTTTTCCATTTTTTGATGTTTTTAAGTATTTGTTTTCTATTTTTTTAAAGATGACATAGTTTTATACATTATTTTATTATTATTTTAAGGCCATTCTAAAAAATTCTAAAACATATACTTAAGAAACTCAAAAAATGGAAAAATTTTTGTATCCTAAGAGATTTTGAAATAATGAATTTAATGAGAATGATAAAACAAAATTTCATGATGGTTTAGTATGATTTTTGAGTTAGGAACACGGGAGGCCTCCGTGCTCTTAAGAGCACGCTAGATTTACTCTCTCTCTCTCTCTCTCTATATATATATATATATATTGATAGTGTTTCCAATTTCAATCAATTTGAATATTGTTAATGGCTTATCAAAATATATTTTTTAACGGTTATAATTCGAAGAGTCTTTAAGAAAGTTACCAAATTAACATCACTTAAATTAAATATAATTGGAAATATATCTAATCTATACATAACAGTACTTCCGTTATTTTTTTTCTATTTTTGAGAAACTTTAATTATTTTTTTTAAATCTCATTGTCAAAGATAACTTGTGAATGGATTCCTCATTAAATGAAGCAGCTAATTAATTAAATAATACCTACAAAAATAAGGGTTAATCTATAGTCCAAGAATAATAAGAATAGTTATCTCCTTTTCTTTCACAAAATTGTATAATTGTTTTGTTTTTACCATTAGTACGATATACAATTTATATAGATATTAAATCTAATGTTGGACGCCATATCTATGAACTAGAAAGAGGGTAACTCTCCAAGCACCTCAACTATGCCACATCATCAATATTATTAGACATTGATTTTGTTTAAATCTCTTCATCTATTTTGATCCAATGGTTTATATTTATTTTCTCTCCTCATTTAATAAGATGATATGATATGTCTAAGACAAAATTTAATATTTAAAGTGGTGCAACATTTATATGCTATTGTTTATAAATTATACATCATCATTATTCACATCAAAAATTTTAAAATTATGTTTAAATTTTTTAAAATAAATATTTTTATTTTATAAGCTTTATTATTTTTTTGTTATCATATTTCGGGGCAAAGATCGATATCTCTAGTTATTATAGTGATGTTTTAATTGTCGTCAAATTGTAGTAATTACTGCGATCCTCGTATTTTTGAAATATGTAATATCTTACTTTTTTTTCGTTCCCAATTAAACTTTTAGTCTGTAATTAATACCTTAATTATTGTCGTCATTTAATTAAGAGTCTTGATCGAATTAGTTAATATGTTAAAAAAGAAAAGAAAAGAAAAGAAAATGTAAATCCAAACAAGTAATTAGTCCAGATTGAATAAATTTGTAGCAAACAGTGTACATGAGATAGGATGTGAAGTCCGGAGCACAAAGACATGCTGAATCCTAACACCTGAGATTGACGTGCCCCTTTGAACAAACAAACATTATAATTTATTCACCACACATTTGTATCAGTAATTATATATAAAAATAGGGCGCCATAGGAGCTAGCTAGAACAAGTGGAAAATTGAGTTGTGGGTATGGATCGGGAGTGCATATCTCCATCTCCATCTCCATCTCCATCTCCATCTCTATCTCTATCTATCTATATGCTGTGGACCAGACCAGTGGACTTAACTATTCCAACTTGAATTTTCCTCTTGTTGAAGCTACAATCCACAGATCCATTCCGAATTCCCAATCAGATACCAATTGCAAAGCTAGCTAGCGACTCAGAATTAATTAGAAAGGCGTAGAAAGCTAGCTAGGTTCCATTAATTCTATCTATAATTCCACATACACTAACACTTACATGCACTAGTGAGAATCAATAGTCAAAAAGTGAGGCTCATACGACGACTTTGAAAATGTTGAACAGTGAAACATATATATATGCACACACATCAGTCCTGGCCGTTCCTTTTAGAAGAAGGGAAATCATATTAATTAAACGGTGTTCACACAAGTAACTGTCATAGCTGAGATCGATCTCAGAAATGAACTTAATTGGATATATATATCAGGACACAGAGTCATGGAGCATCATTTGTCCCCGTGTCATCAACATCCCAGCAGATATTTTATCTTATAAATTAAATTATATATATGGGTAAGTAGTTAGTCGTGTTGTACTTAACTTTGCTGGATTTATTTGTTAATTCTCAATCATCTGTCGAATGGAAGCGAAAGGAAAGGTTAATCTTTACTAAATTGCGAGATCGAGCATGACATGTTGTTAGTAACTTAGTATAATTAAAGCAGTAGATTGATTACTCGTAGGTTGCTTTCGCTTCTTTTTGACTGGCATGCTATTCAAAAGAAAAAGGCATGCATAGCATATATAAGAAAGATTTCTCATACAAAATCACAATTTTGTATTGTGAGTGGGCGTCTTTTGAGTACACTTGGGAGAGGATGCATGATACATGAACCTATATATGATGGGTATGTAACCTTGTAGATTAAACTAATCGTCGAAGGATTTAATCCATAATAATATACCAAAGTTAGCCTTTAACAAAATATCATAAATTAATTCTATTTGTTAATTAATATAATCAGGTGCAAGGATGACCAGGTTGCAGGATCCATCGAGAAATGCTTTTTCTTTTTGCTTGAGGATCGACGATTCTGCAGAACATATGAAGGCAGCTGTCTAATTACAGGCATACCTACTGAGATTTATTTTTATTATACGCACAATAAAGTTAATTATACTTAATTATATGTATGCATCTACTTTAAGTTGCATCATTGCATGCAAATTTGGTTCATCAAAATGCATGCAATTAATTTTGACATTTTTTTTAATAAGAAATGATGCATACACCTCCAATAATTCTGCCCAAATTACAAATAGCACTTAAATTCAGCAAGAAAGATTTTACATTTCTCTTTCTGCTCCCTTCTTTTATCACGGGTTCACTTCAAAGTTCAAAACTTTAAATTAAAGGAAAACTTAAATAAAACGAAGAGTTGAGAATTTGTTTATATTTTGATTTTCCATTGTTATTGGGCGCTAGTGGTACGTAATGTATCTCCATTCAATGGTCGTGTATTATTTCTTGGGCTTAGATGCACGGAATTAACTAGTTATTAGGCTCAAGTTCAATTTCAGGCAGTTTCGGCCCACCCTATGAAAACGATAGTTTCAGAATCTTCTATCCTAATTAAGATGGGAAATATATATTAGGCAGGCCCAATTTACCACTAAGAAAGCATATCTGTGCAACTACAAATATAGCCCATTGTATAATTCTGGTTGCGTAGCCCACTTCTGTATTATATATAAAGCCCAGAAATATGTAATAAGATCCTTTCCCTTTGTTATTACTACTTGATTTCAATTACACAAACCAAACAAACTCTTAGCATTCCATTACAAATTTAAGAAAGTTTTCTTTTTGAAGGTCAAAATATTTCACCATTAAGAATATATGTAAGGACAGGTCATTGAAGTACATAACTGAAAGTTTAACGATTTAATTTCTAAATGAGGCACATGATGAAGTTGAACAGAATATGGATCTATATTCAAACTTTATTTTGATCCTTAATCTCTTACAAGTATAAATAGCACAAGTTACAGCTTCAGATACAACTTAATTTCCCCTGATAAATTAATTGAGACAAGGGCCAAAAGAGAGAAGAACAATATATATAAACTATGTAAGCACAGAACGAATAAGGTATCATCAATCTACTACTTTACAAAAATAATTCACCCCCCTTAATTATATATATTTACCCATTAATAACCCTGCAATTGGCTCTTATCTCACCAAGGTCCCCTGTAAGCACCTCCATATAACCCATCTTCACCATAACTTTAGAGAAATCGCTGAAGAAGACGTCGGAGTTGTTGGCATACATGATGACCTGACCAGCAGTGGAATCGTTGGACATCAGCGATTGGTCCGATGTGAACAGTCCTCGGTTATCTAACAAATCATTGAAGTAGCTGGTGTCGAATGAATCAGGGCTTGACGGGTCCATAGGCACCATCGCTTTGGTGTTACCTTGTGGGCACTGCTGCATTAGTGTGGAAACATAACCCGGGTCCATGGTCGGGTCCTGGGTCGCAGTAGGGCCGTAATTGTATATACGGTTGCTGAAAGAGCTGCAGTGAGCTAGACCAATTGTGTGTGCCCCTACAAATGCCAGAAGGGATCGATCATTAGATGCTCGCTCAGCATGTATATAGTTAATCATTTGCCAGCTCTTCTTTTAACAAATAATTGCTATCACTACATAAATGCAGAATTATGAATCAAGTGTTGTTGCTGGTACCTGATAGAGCAACCATTTCACTCTGGGTGAAGCCCTTATTAGCAAATGCCTGAGTCATTTGGTCAACTTCGGCCGAGGGCGGAGGCAGATTTCCAAGTGCTTCTTGTGAAGTTGATACATTGCCGTCTCTTCTACCGGCAGGTACCGGGTATGACTGTCCTCCAGCCTGCAGTACAAAATATTAACAATTAATAATTCTTTTTTGTTTAACTTGGTGACATAGTTAATTGTTGAGTGAGCTTTTAAATGAGTGGAGCTTTTTAGTGTAATTTCAGTGAGTGTGAGTGTGAGTGTACCTAACTAACAATTTCTTAGCTTTTGCCTTTTGGATTTATTATTATTATTATTAAGGAAAAAGGTTACACTTGGTGGTTGGTGATGGAACTTGAGAAATTAAGATCAAAGATGCAGCATGTGCAACACATCAACAGATGGAGTTCGCATTACCTACCCACCGCCACCGGCCTCCGTTTTGGATAATCTGTTTTATAATACAACTTTATTTG
Source organism: Cyperus esculentus (assembly GCA_030179965.1). Taxonomy (NCBI): domain Eukaryota; kingdom Viridiplantae; phylum Streptophyta; class Magnoliopsida; order Poales; family Cyperaceae; genus Cyperus; species Cyperus esculentus. The sequence goes on along the minus strand of JASGLE010000007.1, from coordinate 210,932 downwards.
AAGGACCTTTTATGATTTCATTTCAATTTTGTCTATTTCCTATGTTTCCATGTACTTAACTGCCTCTTCTCTTATGTAACTGTAATTAAGTCCATTCATATTTCTTCAATACTAAGTCCATATATATATTAATATTATGGGTATTTTTTACTTCCAAATTAGAAAAGAAAATATATAGATAGATAGATAGATAGAAATTACTATTCTATGATTGTAACTCATAAGAGAACTTGGGCAACAAATATCTTCTCAACAAGAGTACTCCAACAGTTAATTGGAATTGATAAATGCAATCACCGACGGGGGTTCATATATAAATTCCTAATAATAATGATCGATGGGAGTAAAAGGAGACAGAATTAATTATATAAGAAAATGCATTATTTGGGACAAGGACATGGTACAAGGGAGGCACATGGCATGATGGATGGATGGCATGGGACTATGGGAGGTGATTGCATTAGCATTAGCATTTGCATTTGCATCTGCATCATGGAGACGATTATTAATAATTAATTAGCTAGCTAGCTGTAACAACAACTACTCTACTCTAAATCCGTCCTTATCAAACGGGCACCGGCCCTCTAGATCTGTTCCCTCAACTGTCTCTAGCTGTGCATGCTTGTATGTATGTATGTATTGTTAGCAATATCCTAGAAGGGAAAGCCTCATTAAATGTTAGTAATATGTTCCTTCACATGCATGATGCATGATGTACCCATCTCACTATATATCTGCTATGTAATTATCATTATCATGTACTATTAAAGAAATGGAAAACAGTTGGATATATACAAATTAAGATGTCTTAATGGTTTCATTTGGATTTGTACATATATAATGGTTTCATATCGTAAGAAATTAGTACTAATGCTATTGCCTATTTGATTTGCCTTTGGGTATGTTTGTGCCACACGTGCTGCATGACACGGCCCACTGTTTGATCCTTTACCTTCACATGGGACATGGCCAAGTAAGCTACTCTTAATTAAAGAACCAAAAGGAAAACAAAAAAAATAAAAACAACTTTAACAATTTTTTATTTGCTCAAATGGAAAGGCCGGGGTTCAAAAGAGATTTGATTTAAAATATTAAAATTTCTAGACCACACATTACATTATGGCCAAGTGGGTTGGGTATCTCAGATATATAATATAATATAATATCATATCTAAATTAAGGAAATGCAAAGAAAGGAAGAGAACAGGTCAATTGCCTTGCAAATGGTCCCAAAGGAAAGGATCCGATACCCATCAGTCATGAGTCATGAGTCATGAGCATGAGAGAGGCATTGGCAGTACAAAAAGGTGCAGAACACAGCTAGAAGCCATGTGCTTTGTCCCTCTGCCTCTCTCTGCAACTGAACTTCTTAGAAGAATTGTACAACTGTAGAACTGAACAACTATGCAACTATGCAATGCAAATGCAAGCTGCCTGGATACCTTATGTAGTCTAATATTGGTGGATAGCGTGTGGCGTGGCTCCCTCCTCAGTCCTCATGCTTTTAATTCTTCCATGCTTTAATTTACTCTTTTCATTTAATTTATCAATACCAAGGATACATATATAAAAACATAGTAGTATGGTTCACATCTCCTTGACAGTATAGTATCCCACTAGGAACAGGGTATGGGGTATAAGCACAATGAGATAATAATTATGCTCCTTTTATTTTGGTGAAACTTGGATAATTAATTAATTATGCTAATTAGATTGAATCATCGAAATCTATATAACAGGTAACGACTGAAATGTTAGTTGGTTGATTAGATAGCTAGCTAGCTAGCTAGGTTGAAGAAAATCAGTAGAATGAGAGACCTATTTCAATTTCAATTGCATATCCATCCAATAATTCTACCTAGTTTGATGTTTATCATTGAGTTAATTCAAGATTTCCGAAAAGCTCTCCAAAATTTCATTAAATTTAGTTTTCTTTTTGTTTTTTTTTTTTCTAGATATGTATGTAGAAGAATTTAAAGCAGAGACTGAACTACATTCTTAAGATGAATTATAGGAATCAATTAAGATGGGTTCATGAATTAATTCATGATTGTGTGCTTTATTCAACGTTAACGGCGATACAGTTGGTTGCAGTTGGGTTGGGTACCAGTTGATCCCATTTATGAGCCCCTTTCATTTGGCAATGCAACTGTTAATTCCATGTGCATTGAGTCACTAGACAATAATTGAAGTTTTGTATTGGGAGTTTGGTATATATGGCATATTGTTTAATATAATAATATTTCAGGACGCATTAATTATCTTGTCACAGAGCAACTGCTCTGGCCTGGCTACTTGCGTACTGTTATTTGACTATTAGTCAAGTAAAGTAAACCAAAAATATGCATTTACTAACCCATAACGGTAATATAAATCATTACTTTTCAAACCAAGGACCATATATTAATTATTGAATTGGAGACAAAAAGATTGGCCTTAAGATTTACTCAATGTATCAGTGTCCTTGTTTTACCTGGACAATGCCATCTCTGGCAGCAAAAGCCAGTATATCTGCACATGAGACAATACCAAAGCATGCTTCCTCTAACCTCGCCTTTGCATTGTCTATCACTTCAAATCCTCTCAGGCTCGTGTTCGGCGGTGCGTCTTTCTCCGCCGTATTATTTGCTGTGGAGTCGAGCAGCACTGATCCATCACATCCCTGTTAATTTCCACACAACATGTATATATACATCATTTTCACAATTCAATTTTATCAATAAAGGAAAAAAAAAAAAAGAGCATGGGAACAAATTGTAATGGCTAATTATTAAGTTAAGTGGACATTTACTGAAACAGCTCATGATGGGGACTGGTACATTCTTGAGGCAAATGAATAAAAGTAAAACTGGTGAAAAAGACAACCCACAAAATAGGAAAAATGATCTTTCATAATTCTGAAATTTGATTTGATTGTTGTCTCAATGTGTACAAAATGCTTTTCATTGAACAAGGAACGATACCATCGGCAATCCAACCTATCACAATTGCATTTCAATTCAGCACACTCTGCTTTTCAATCCACACAACTCAATTTCCTCAAAAGAATTATCAATGTAACTGAGGACAAACAATCAATAGAGGAAATAAACGACTAACCCGAACAAAGCAATCGTGGAAATGAAGTCTGAGAAGCCCGGCGGCAATGCCGGGATTGTCATTTATGGCTTTGGTCACCTCTTGTCTTACAATTATCTCTGCTGCCGGGCAAGAAGTATCGTAAAATCCTACTTGAAGCTGAGCATTCGATCCCCGCAAACAAATCCAAAATGCACATACTAACATTGCTACTATAGCATTGGCTCTTCTTTGAATTGCCATATTTGCTCTCTTCACTCTCAACCTTTGATCAATGGTGCTTCCTTAATGACCAAGTCTTAAGAGTGTGGGGTGGTAGCTTATATAGCACTTGAAGTGTTCTGCGCTATTTTATTTATTCCAACTATAGTGAGCAATTTCTGTATTGGGACAGTTATAAAGTTCGCTAAATTGTCTGCCATTAAATTCCATTGCAAATTTTTAGAATTTGAACTTTTAAATAATTAATAATTGCTACTGAAAATAATGTGATACATTCTCTCTCTTTCTTTTTTTTTTAAGTACTACCAAAAGAGCAGCAGTGCACTAACTTTTATTTAAGAAAAGAAATATAATATTTTGAACCATATGATCAATAAAAAGTATCATTTTTTAGTAAGAAATTAGTGCTAAATTATAGGTGGTAAGCTATTATGTTTCTTTTTATTTTTTTTTTTTATTTTTTTTTTTTTGAAGAAAGTGGAATACTCCACCAGTTTCATTGAAACTTTTTATTTTGCACCTATGAAGGATTGAACCCATGACCTCTTGGAAGTCATCCTAGTTAGCTACCACTTGAGCTACTAGGCCATTTGCTTATGTTTCATTTTATTGATCTTAAATGTTCTAACTGTTTATCAAACAAAAGTTAGTGTTTTGCATAATTTGTCAAAAGCCCTACACACATGAAACTAATTTCAAAATGTCGTAAGCGTACACCCGCATTAACATGCTAAACATATTTAATACAGAAGATTTTATTTAGGAGTGTAATGCTATAAAGTATAAGGATTGTCATTCCGCAAACTAGTTGGTATCTAGACAGATTTATTATCATTGAGGAGGGATCCGGTGCCAAGTCTGATCCGGTGCCAACGGTGCCAAGTCTGCGATTTTCATATCCAAATTTTGATTTATATGGCTCAATAAATTCTTTATATCAAAATCTTATAGCATGCAAAAAATTTTCATTTTTGGAGATTTTTAAGTATTTATTTCGGATTTTCTAATAGCAACTATACAATATTAATAAAATAATCAATGTTTCATATATAACTTTTGAAAAATCTGAAATAAATACTTAAAAATCTCCAAAAATGAAAAATTTTTGCATGCTATAAGATTTTGATATAAAGAATTTATTGAGCCATATAAATCAAAATTTGGATATGAAATCGCAGACTTGGCACTGTTAGCACCGGATCAGACTTGGCACCGGATCCCTCCTCATTATCATTTGTCATGAATTGCAATTCCTATTATCAAATTTGTATCTTATAATGATAAAATTGTGTATTGTTTGTTAGTTGTGTGGAAAATCACTAACTTCCATGTGTTATGATGTTTATAATAATCTTTGATTTATTTTAAAATTACCTTCTAGCTCCCATTATTATTTGTTGACAACGATGGTTCAAATGCTTCGAATGTCCAGTACGTTCTTCATCATTTCGCAACATTCTTAAGATTACATATACAATTGTTCTTATTTGTAATTACTGTACAAATATTAATATGTAATCCGTAATTGTCCTCCACTTAATGTTTATTTCTAGCATTCCTCCTTAATGAAACTTTATGATCAAGCGTTGTATTGAAATATTTAATTTTAAGAATCAAGATAAGCAATCGGTGACAGAAAAATGTGAGATTATAACAGAAAAAAAATATCAATCAATACATTCTGCATGTTTAAATAAAACAAATTAAAGAAAAAAAATCAATTAAGAAACTAATAGCGTGCAATAATTGTGATGATTGTAGAAGAGATGAGCTAGGAACATGTGGGCAGTGGCGGAATGTGCGACCGCGTGAGAAAGAAGGCCATGTGCCAGCCATTTATATTAGTTGAGTTAATCAAGGGCAAGAGTCAAGCGTATGACTATGGTAGCAATCAACATGACAAATTAATTTGCATTTGATGGAATCACCCTTTAATTTTTCAATCAATTACCGACAGACAGATTGCATGCATAGTTTAATTGATGGTTATGGTTATGGTTATGTATCTCTACAAACATAGATACCGACAAACGTTAACACACTTGTTTTTTCTTTCTGTTTTTATTTATGGAATTGGAAGATTGGTGGTAATTGACTAATTGGTGATTGTTTGTTAATTTCCTAATGCATACGGATCTTTAGATAAGCATGTGAATTGTGATCATCCAATGTAGTTGCATAAATTGGGACCTCAATTTTTGCAAAGCGGTTTGTTTTTGGACCCATATATATTTTGTCCCCTTTGGTCTTTTCTTAAAGGAGACGGAGCCTACCTCTACCTCTACCTCTACGGCTCTACCTGGATGAGGATGATGGCAAAAGGTAACGAACCTTCTCTTCTGCTCTCTTCTCTCTTCTTCATTTATTAGACGACAGCGGTCACAGGTTTCAGACTTGCAGATTCAGTCCATATGAACAATGTTGTATAAGTTTTGTGAGATGGGCCTGGGCAGGGCTGGAGTTTAATTTGGGATGTAGGTTGTATGGTACTAGTTAAAGTTACTGACTACTGAGTTGTTCGGAAAGGAAAGCTTAGTGACATATTTGCATGTCGTTTTGCTGTGACTAAAATTAATAAAACAAAAAGTCAAAGGACAAGCTGATGTTCAGGGATTCTTGTTATTAGGAGGGGCCAGCCGGCCAGGCATACAGTGATACAGAGGAGGAATTAACCTTTTTAGTTGGCAATGGAGACATATCCTAGAGTTGATCACTTAACCAACGTGCGCTAGGAATAAGGGAAGGGAAGGATCACACATTCACACGGTATAATAATTACTTGAATGTTTATCAATTTTGGAAAGAAAAAAAATTAAATGTTAATTTTATAAAATTTTTAGATTTTTCTAACTTATTTATAATTTGATGACAACAATGTCAGAATAACCTTTTGTCAAATTATAGGTTACATGTTTTTTAAAAAGCAATCAAATGTTTGGTGAAGGGATTCTTTTTATTCTAAAATGTAGGGAAATGAAAGCCAAGACCTACAATAAAAATGAAAGAATTCACACCTTAAATGCTGAAGTGCCCTTGTGCTTTTTAAAGACAAGCAAATTTTGTATCAAAGAAAGCCCAGGTATTGTCTCACATCACAGCCACAGGGGCCAGAGCCTAGTTATCTGATATGCAAATTCTATTCTGTTTGGTTGGGCCTCATATTGATAACCTCCACTCGTGGCATTTGTCATTTGAGATGAGCGAGTACTTGTAAATGCAGACACTACGTTGTCAGTTGTCACTTGTGTCCTCCTCTCCTCTCCTCTCCTCTCCTCTTTAATCCTCCATTACATATTTCTTAGTTATAAAGTTATTTTATTTTCAGATTTAACATTACTCAGATTGATTTAAATTAAGACACATTAACCTCACTCTCAGTCACTTCCGAGCATGCACGGCAAATACGCGCTCGCACTAATGATCAATTAGCTAGCTGATGGGTCATGAACTCATGATGAACGGCAAAGCTCTCCAAACTCCCATCTCACAGCTTAAAATAGAGGAGGCAATTAACAATGGGCCGCACAATTCGATGACTTCTGCATCAATGATTGTTTTGTAAATATTTTCTTTTGTTTCTTTTATTTTCTAGTTTTTGTTTTATTGTATTATCTGCTCACTGTTTGTGAGCTTGTACCACTTTTATTTCGTATTAATGAAATTTGGGGGCTCGACCCTCATCTTTTGCTCAAAAAAAAAAATTAGCTAGCTAGTATGGACAAATTAAAAACCGCTAACGGCTGATGCTCCTCCAAGTCAGCCTACACATTCGTGGTTCACCCAGGCGTCTCACCAGTCGCCCCCGGGATACCATGGAAGCTACACCTACACGTACCTAACAAGGTGTGGTTCTTCTTATAGCTGCTACTAAAAAACAGGTTGCTAACCGACGAAAACCTGGAAAAGTGCAATTGGCCTTGCGGTATGACCTGTATGCTGTGCAGAGCAACACTAGTGGAAACTGCAGAGCACATCTTCCTATCCTGCCCCTACGCTACACGACTATATATGGTATGATACTCTGCCTGCAAACCTTCGATTGCCATCGTCACTGGAAGACCTCTGCTCCCTACTCAACTCAGTTAACATATATAGCGGCCATACTATGGAACACATGCATGGAAAGAAAGAAACAGGAAGATCTTCCAAGGAGTGCAGAAGCCAACCGATATCCTCATCTTCTCTATTACCACAGACATAGATCTATGGCGTCATTTGAGACACTCGGTACCAACATCAGTACGTACCAGCATATTGAATAGGAGCAGCAGATGGACTGGGAACACTCTCAACAATTCTGTTTTTTGGCTTTCTTAATTTATTTTCCCTTTTTATATTTATTTGGCTGGACTAGCTCTTCTGCTTTTGATTTTCTTTTCTTTTCTTTTCTAGTTCTACTTTTAGCAGGATGTAAATAGCCATGTAATTATCTTGTAAATTTTATTTTTGTTGTTTAATGAAAATTTGGAGGGCAATCGCCCTCTACTTCAAAAAAAAAAAAAAAAAAAACATTACTTCAGAGCTAACAATATAAAATCTACTCCATAAGAAATGTTACTAATTTAATACCAATCAATCAATAATATTAAATTTCGGCCAATTACATAGATATCAATTACAACGAGTTAAATAACTGTAACATCCACTTCCTGAGAGGAGGAAGAATTTAATTAATTTTCTTCAATATACATGTACAGAGAGAGAATATATATATGATTCAAGTGTTGGTCACATGGCACCAGGTTCTTATTTCACCGGCGGTGCCAGTGAGCACGCCAATGTTCCCCATCTTTACCATTGCAGCGGCAAACTTGGAGTTGAATATTTGTGGGTTCTGTGCGTATTGCTTAACAAGTGAAATGGTGGCGTTGGTTGAGGTGAGAGTCTGGTCGGATGTGAAGAGGCCGTTGTTGGTCAAGAGGTTCTTGTAGTAGTTGACATCGAAGGTACTATTGGTGACAGGATCCATCTTGACGACATTGTCGTTACCGTTTTGCGGACATTGTTGCTTCAACTGGGCGGCCAGAGTGGAGTTCATGGTGGGGTCTGTGCTGGAGTTGGAGTTGAAATTGTAAAGCCTGTTGGTGAATGAGCTGCAGTGCGATTGACCAATGGTGTGTGCCCCTGACAAAGTAACCATGTCATCTTGACTGAGGCCTTTACTGGCAAACATCTGAGTGAGGGTGTTGACATCAGCAAATGGAGGGGGCAGATTAGAGAGCGCCTCTGATGCAGATGAAGTCCTTCCATCTCTTCTACCAGATGGCACGTCATATGTAATGCCTCCACTCTGACATTAACATTCATAAAATATTACAACCACAGTCCACAGAAAGGGATCGAGAACATGTTCTACTGAATGCTTTTTAATTTCGTGAATCAAGCAAAATGTCCGTTAGCTGCGTTTCTTTTTTGGAACAAAATGTTTAGTGCGTGAATATTGGGATTTTTTATATAACTCTATGATGTACTTTTATGATTTCCATAACATAACGCTTTTCTTTTCCCCCTTCTGACATGCAATTGTATATTCTGAAATAATTAAGGAATGTATGCCCCTGTCACAACTCACAAGCAGATAATTATATATATGATGGTAAACGGTTACTATAAACTTTTACTTCTTCATGCCCTGCTCCTGCTGTGTGTCAGAGCTGTTTATGCGACAATTAATATTGAGTGCCAATTTCTTTACTTGAAACTAAGTAATCATTTTAATTTCCTCTGGTTTAATTGTAAGAAATTATAAGCTTGATATTCATACTAATTGTTAATGATTTTGTTAGACTTGTTCACGTTGATAATTTTCTGAAAATTAGGAATTCAGGATAACAAGATTTGCAGAGCGCAACAAAATGCAGGTCACATGATAGAAGGTATACTATCACACCAAGAAAAAAAAATTTGTATTGTAATACCAAATAGTAAAATTATAAGTAATCCTAAGAATTTTGCAAATTGGTTTTAGTGAATGCCTATATGCAGTTAGTTGTTTATAAAATTCGTCCTAGTGTTCAAAGCTAAGTTATGTCACACTGCTGCACAGAAATAGCACAGCACATGGCCGCATAATTAGTTGAGAAAATTCAGCTTGACTTTGAGACAGTATGATTTGGGACAGTCATGTTTTCTTTGAAGATCATTATTATATAGTCAAACTAATTAATCACTCAGAGAGTCTGAACTAACATGCATATATATGACTGTTGTTAAGAGAACTATCATTATAATTAATAATAATGAAGAGAATTATAGTATGATACGGGAAGACTAATTAATTACCAGTGACACACTGTCTCTTGCTGCAAATGCAATGATATCTGCACATGAAACGATTCCCTGGCAAACTTGCTCCAACCTCCATTTTGCATACCAGATGATCTCGTAACCACGTAAGCTCTGGTTCGGAATGGCATCGATCTCAGCCTGGTTCCATGGGTACGAAACGAGCATGACCGATGCATCACATCCCTACAAAGAATTATACTATACACAATTACTTCTAATTATAAATATAAATGGACTAATCAGACAAAGAACATCATGACAATTATATGTTATTCAATAGTTAAAGAAAATGGAAGACTAATTAATTACCCGGACAAAGCAATCATGGAAATGTAGCCTGAGAAGACCGGGAGCAACGCCGGCATCAGAGGCGATACCTTTCGCGACCTCTTGTCTCACAATGGTTTCGGCTTGGGGGCAGGTGCCATTATAGAAACCAACTTTCAACTGAGCTTCCGATACATGAACAAATAGGCAAATGCACAAAGCTATGAATGCTAGTTTATGCATAATTGTCAGAGCCATATGTATGTCTCCTATATTATCTTTGCAATGCTCGATGGTATGAATTGAAGTCGAAAAAGAGAACTATATATGGAATGGTGTCGTATGTAAACGATCAATTTATAGGGGAATTAAGGAACATTTAAAATATTTATTTATTTATTATTTTTGTTTTTGGGTGCTTAATTAGTGAGACAAAGGAATTTGGTTGGTGGGACGAGGAAAACATTATAATTTGTTTGCTGCCAACTGAAATTATGCATGCATGTGCAGTGTGGTTGAAGTACAACGGCTAGCAAACAAAAATAGAGATTTTAGGCCGAGCGTCAGAACGCCAGAAATTAATTCTCTGATTGACGCTTCCAATAACTATATTTAAATATGGTTTGTTGATTAAATAAAAGAAATCTATGTATATATATTGGATTTCTGTGATTAGCTAGAAGACAGAGGATATATATATGTTAGCTGCCACCGAGTCATATAGAATACGATGAATGTCAATATGTATAGATTCTTTTACAAGCATGCATAAATATTCACTCTATTTAGAGATAGATTTGTATCTTAAGTTTCATGCAGTTTGACTAGCTATTTCCGTGTTATCTCATATTCCATCAAAATGCCATTAAAACTACATGATAATTAATCGTAACAGTCTATATTGCATGAAATTGAAACACAACCTATAGTCCACGATTATGACGGTAATATTAGCTCTTCTCTATTTAAGATCTTTCTACCTATGAAATTAATTATTAAAATTGCTTGTTAAAAATAAAAATTGTCAAAATTAATAGTTATCTGGGCATCCTCGATCACTCTATATATATGTCGGCATGTAAATCAATTCAAAATGATAGGGTTTACACTTAAAATTATATATATTTACTACGTACAAGGAATTTTATCAATTGAGAATATTCAAAATACAAATCATAAATATTATTAGCAAGCGACTTGAAGGCACAATTTAGTTTGAATTTTCTTTCCTATACAAAACCATGGGATATTGTGGATAGAATTGCAGCTTTTGACCTTAACTACCATGCCAGCTAGCTAAGTAGTTAATAATTATATATTGCAACCATCGGCGCCATTTCAATTAATTAACCATCATCCTAAGTTTAATTTGGATACATTTAAAGCTTGAAAACCAATAAAAAATAACCATTTGCTCGCATTGGATATATCTCTCACGACTCAGGAAAGAGTATATGTTGGGGAATTGCGGAGACGTGCATATACAGAATATGCCAAAGATTGGAATTGGTTCCTCGTCTCGTCTGTCTAATTGCACTAGTACTAAATTAAGATTATGCCAAAGAAATGTGTTTAAAAGCATTATTGGTCCATGATCATGCCAATAAACTCGCAAATGTATATAACAATTAAACACACACATATATATACAATCAGGCCGAATTAATATCATGCGCATGCGTTTCATACGTATACGTACAGGTGGAACCAAAGTAATATTGTATCTTGCAAGGATTGGAGAGAAGAAAATATAAAGTAAGAGTAATTAAAGAAATAATGTGAAAGATGTATATATGTTTCCAGAAGAAGCATATTCAATGCTTAAATTAAGGAGCTTAATTAATTATATTGTAATAAGGGTTGGCAACTACATCAACTTGGGAGTTGCATAATTTAATGTACAATGGAAAGTATACATATATACATTTTATTTTATTAGTTAATAATTAATTATTATAGACAATGGAAGACCAAGTCGCCCCTCTGGAGCCCCAAATTCCGGTCTCTAAAGGAAGATTAATTAATTAAGATATGCAGCCGGAAAGAAAAGTTGAGGGAAAACGGAGCTAGCTCCACCGTCTCCCAAACAAATTAAAATATATATATATATATATATATATAGCAGAAAATTAAGAGAAAATGAATGATTAATTTCAAACAGCCTGTAGTGTGTGCAAACTGCAAAGTGAAAGACGCGTATCAGTCCAGCACTAATAAGAATCTTCATCTTAATTAATTTGCATAGATAGTATTAGCATAATGAAAATCAAGTACTTTTGTAAAAAATTAAAAATCTATAGACATATATAACATTTACAATATATATTATGCTAGCTAGCTGCAAATTAATTGAGTATTAATTATTAAATAATAATTAACTGTCGATGTGCGGTGCTCATCCAACTTGTAATTCGAAAAGGCATATATTTGACTGTTTGTAAAAGTTAAAAGTTCATAAGCCAATTTAAATGCCACAATTTAAGAGTTTCGACCATAAATAATGTTATATATATTTGGCTTATGTTGAATAATTTTCTTCACTCAGGGAGAAGTAGGTCATGACTAAATTTGTTGCATTATTATCATGTGCATACTTCATATGCTATATATAAAGAGGAGGGATCCATTGACAATCCTTAACTTGACAATATTGACAATTTGATACTTCAAAAATTTGTAAAAAATCATATAAATTCTCAAAAATAATAAAAAAGTTCACGGAATTATTTCTTGACTTGTAGATTGATCATGTTTCCAATTATATTCAATTTTAGTTATATTTGATAGCCCTTCAAAGATCCGTTAAATTACAACCGTTAAAAAATACACAAAATTTTGATAAGCCATCAAACGATGTTCAAATTGATTGAAATTTGGAATACTATTGATCTACAAGTTAACTAATGCATCCATAAGTCTTTTTTCAATTTAAAGATTTTTTATGAATTTTTATAAATTTTCAAAATGTTCCATTGTTAAGATTGTTAAAGTTAGCATTGTCAAGGGATCCCTCCTCATATATAAATTAATGGGGCAATATATTTACGGAAGAAAAAAAAAATTGTGCATGTAGTTAACTAGTTAAGAAATGTTTAAATATTTAATTTACACCTCATATAACAAATAAAATACACATTTCATTTCATTTAAATAGTACAATTTGCTGCACCAAATGATAGGACCTTTAATTACCAAATTTAGTAACAGATAAATGCAAACTCGACATTGCTTGAATATCAAACTTTGTAATTTGGATTTTTAGATAAAGATGAGGATCAAGTTACTGAAATTTAAATGTCTATAAAAAACTTCCTCCCCTCCCACCTTATCTGGGTTTTAAACTCGCGACTTTCTACATGGAGAGTGTTGGCCTTAATTAGCCACTTTCGTCTATGTGTCCTTAATTAGTCACTAGACGAAATGCTAATTCTATAAAGTTTGTAATTTCATTACAAATTTGTTGATTAATTATATACAACAAGTGTAAAGAATAGACGCAATAATTAATCATTAAGAAAACACAGGTTGGTGATGGTTATTGACTTTTTGCGAATCTCAAACATTCCTTTCTAAATACTAATCCTCACAAACGCAGGTGGACATCAGATAATTGGCCAAGTACTAAATCCTCTAGCTAGCTTTCATTTCTAGGTTCAAAAATTGATTTATAACTTGTACATGTTTCAACGCGCAGTTCAGTTACCATTATTATCCTTCCACGTATATATTGCAAGTTTAATTACAGGCATGAGCATGTGATGCTTATCGAGCTGGCTAAGACGTATACATCAATAATTCCTCCTTCTGAATAAATCTGTACGTATATTTTTTTCACGTCGGCTTAATTTGTTTTGATCTGGTAATTATAAGCGCTTCTCTTTCTTCGTGATTAAGGTTGTGCTTCTGAGTTTGAAGATGCAAATATATAAAGGAGCTAGCTAGGTCAATTAAAATTTTAAATGCCTTCAATTTGAAACTAAATAAAAAAACACTTGTTTTTTTTTTATTATTATTTAGTCGTCTCTATTAACTTTCTCAAATTATATTCAAAATTACGCAAGATGATTTAATCCCCCATCATTACTTTATTTTTCCCTTAAACTCCTATATTTAAAGCACAAAGAGAGCCGACTTGGACAGCGCCAAATGTCTCATCTTTCATTATAATATTGGTCATATATATGAAAATTATCTGAGAAATCAGATTTATAAAATGACTGTTCTGACTTATGAGGGATCTATTTAGATTAATTGTCTGTCTTTTTTGTTCGAGCTGGTCTTCTACTAAAAAAGAGTCAATTGGAAAGCAGCTAGTGCAACTAAAATTTTCTTAATTATTAATTAGGGCAAATACAGGAACCTTTTAGTTGATCCGAACCGTTCAATGTGATCTCTTTATGTTGATGTTGTTATAGACCAAATTTTATACTTTTTAGAATCTTTAAACTATTTTTTTAGATAGATAATAAACTACATTGTTTAATGGTTCATAATGTTTAAATAAAGTCATTTTCTAATTATCTAAAAAAATAGTAAAAATAGACCCAAAAATATAAAATTTTGTCTACAATGATATTTGTATATGGAGATTAAGTTGAGTAGTTTTGATTGACCATTTGGATTTTAGAAACTTTAATATGAAAGTTTTGATTTTTAAAAAGTGATTTGATATGTTGTTGAAGGCGCACTCACGGAAAGGCTCCGTGAGCTTAAACTCACGGTATCTTTACTCGCAATAATATTAAGTATTTGAATATTTTAAGATTTGTTTGAAAAGTGACTACAATATTAATATAATCAATGTTTTCTACATCACTTTTAAAAATTCTCAAAAAAATATTTAAAAGTTTATAAAAAAAACTTTTGTATCCAATAAAATTTCGATATAAGAAAAATTATTGAGTCATATAAATCAATATTTGAAGGTCATTTGATATGTTTTTAAAGGTGCAAAAGACTAGGTGAGCTTAAACTCACGCGGTGTCTTTACTCACGATAATATTATATATTTGGAGTTCTCAAATTAAAAAGAAAAACATGTAGAGTCATCCACTATAAACTAGGTCACACATCTATCTCCTCACAGTTCTGACACACCACGTGCAACTATGTGCTTAATTAGCACAGTTGCATAAATATTTACTAGAAACTATAGTATATCTGTTCACTGGAAAATGATATCTATTAATTGAAAAGATATAAATGTTCACTGAAAAATAATATTTATTCGTTAAAAATACGGTGGACCGGTAAGTACGTAAAAAGAGTGGACACTGGCTATTAGTCAATTAAAAACCTTATAAAAGACCGGAAATTAAGATTCATCAAATTGAGGAATGCCTTCTTTTGTCGGCTATGAAAACAAGGCCCAAGTGGTATATCACTTGGGCTTAAGATTTCCCCAAATCGGGTGAATTCTGTTAAATGGGGCCTTGTGAGTTGTGATTGCTTACACTTTGAATTTTCGGATGGCTGGATGCCAAGTTGCGAACACAAGCGTATCCCTCCCTCTTCCATTTACCATCTAATCTATTATATAGTTCATTTTGTTTCAAATTCAATTAATTCAAAAGTGATTTCCTTCTCTTTCTTAGATAAGGGGCATAACTTTAATCAGATTCTCAAGTAATGTGGACCCAGCTGGAGTCATTCACATCATTCAACTGTATGGATCAATTCTGCATTTTTTTCAAAGGCATTTTTACTTCTCGCCTTGTTTCCGGCATCTCCAGAAAATATTCAATATATAAGGGGAAAAAGGGTAATTCATTCAAGCTCAAACGTTGGCAATTAATTTATTCTATATATTGATAATTTAATAATTAATATTAATAAATCTATGAGTTAAATCAATTGTAACATCACCCACATGCAGTCCCACATCCTGAGAGTAATTAGAGCGTCCCTTTAACTTTAATATACAAATCAGGAATTAAAAAATGCATCATCAGTTGGTTACATGACACCAAGTTCTTATTTCGCCATCTGTGCCAGTAAGCACGTCAATGTTCCCCATCTTTACCATTGCTGCAGCAAACTTTGACATGAATGTTTGTGAGTCTTGTGCATATTGCATAACCAGTGAAGACGTGGAATTTGTTGATGTCAGAGTCTGGTCGGATGTGAAGAGCCCGCTGTTCGTCAGCAGGTTCTGGTAGTAGATAACATCAAAGGTATTCGGGGTGACAGGATCCATCGATACGACTGTTTTTGGGTCAGTGTTGTTCTGTGGACATTGCTGAGTCAACTGGGAGGCCAGAGTTGAGTTCAAGGTGGGGTCTGTGCTTGAGTTGGAGTTGAAATTGTAAAGCCTGTCGCTGAAGGAGCTACAGTGTGATCGACCAATCGTGTGTGCCCCTGTTGGCATACCAGAAACAATATATAATTAATAAATGAACATAAAAGAAAGAAAGAAAGATTACTGATGACTTACCTGACAAAGTAACCATGTCATCTTGATTGAGGCCTTTATTGGCAAACATTCGAGTGAGCGTGTTGACATCAGCAAATGGAGGGGGCAGATTTGACAGCGCTTCTGAGGCACTTGAATATTTTCCATCTCTTCTACCAGATGGCACATCATATGTAATGCCTCCAGCCTGACATAAACATTCATTCATTCATTCACAAAACACAGATTAGAAGAAGAACAGAGAGAGCTAACATGCTCAAACTTTTTTATTGCCTCCAGTCTGACATTCATTCTCCTATGCTCGATCTGGACATGTGTCTCAATATCTCTTAAATCCATATTAGATGTTTCGATCTATTGGAATAAAAAAAAAAAAAAAAAAAAACATTTCCTGATAAGGAATTGCTTTTCTAAGATTAAGAAATCTTTCATGACAGTTCATAATGGTTCAATTGTTGGACTTGGGAGGAATTCTCTCAATTCATTAATTAGAGTTATCATGCAAATAATGGCAATTCTTATATCGTATTCATATCAGGAATTCAGGAACCAGAGTGGCTCAAGGCAGCGTGCAACAGATTGATCAGGGCACATGGTCCACGGTTTCATACTCAAAGAAAATTTATTTTTCTGTACAGCAGCTGGCCTATATATAGAGTAAGAGTGCATACCATTGAAAGAACAAATTTTTAGGATTTAGTATCTTCCCCAAATAATGGGCATAATTATTTGTTCATAAATTTCATTCTAGGACTAAAATCATCACTGTGACCTTTTGTCATATTGTGACACAAATGCAGCACTATTTTAGTATTGATCGCCATTTAAGAGTTCTAAAAGATCACTTATATATAATGTTTCCCATTAATCAATTATCAATATATAGTCAAAGTAGTAACATGCATTTGGCAGTTGTAAATGAACTATCATTAAAATAAAAGAAGCGATAATGGGGAACAAAAATAAAACTATTGTATTGTGTGTGTGAAACAGAAATCCTTAAAATGAAATAAAATTACCAGTGCCACACTGTCTCTTGCAGCAAATGCAATGATATCTGCACATGAAACAATTCCCTGGCAAGCTTGCTCCACCTGCCACTTTGCGTTCCAAATGACCTCGAAGCCGCGCAAGCTTTGATTGGGGGGTGAATCCATCTCGGCCTGGTACCATGGGTACGACATCAGCATGATCGACGCATCACATCCCTACAATCGATCATTTCCACCATAATTTGTATTCAAATTAATGAACTAAACAATTAGGAACATATATAATAAATAAATATGTTTGCCAATATATAGATGAAAATGAAAATGCAATGAATGGCTGACTTAATTAATTATACCCGGACAAAGCAATCATGGAAATGCAGGCGCAGGAGACCGGCAGCAATGCCAGGATCAGAGGCGATAGCATTGCTGACCTCCTGCCTAACAATGGCCTCCGCCTGGGGACAGCTGGCGTTGTAGAAACCGACTTGCAACTGAGCTTGCAATCCATCAACAAAGAAGCAAATGTACAAGGCTACGACAAACACTATGTTATGTCGAATTGTAAGAGCCATGTATATATACTAGTACTAGTTAAATGGAAATTAATTCTTGTAGCTAGTATTACTTTGGATTGGAAGTGCTTGATGGTATTATGTATAGCTAGTATTAGTAAGAGGGTTATGGAATGGTGCCATATCCCATATGTACCGATGATCAATTTATAGGGAGTAAAGGAAGCTAGCTAGCTAACTGAGATAAGTAATTAGGGGTTGGTGGGGACGAGGAAAGTATAGTTTATTTTTGGTGAAGTAATTAAGATGATACTTGTCATCATGTGCAGTGACTGTGACTAGAGAGTAGAGAGGTTTAACTTCAAGAACAACGGCTAACAAACCAAAACTCAGATTTTACGCTGATCGTCGGGACTCGGGACACCAAAACTACTTGTGTGATTGGTCAGGCGAATATTTATTAAAAAATGTATATGGTTTGTTAATTTAATGTCTTAGTATCGTCTATTTTCATATATTATTTTATTCATTCTATAAATATTTTTTGGTGTTAAGCTCACGGGAGGCCCCGGTGAGCTTAGGTAGTTTTACTCCTTAAAAATTGTGAAATATAAACTTGGAAAATTCTAGCAACAGATTTTCTTTTTTATCTCATGAGAATTTGAAAATGCGCATGTGTATGTGTTTTTGAGTCAAGTTAGCTTACCAAAATGGCAAAATGCTTAAGCTCATAATAGCATTACTAGTATAAATTTTCATAATCTTAAATTTTAATGACCTTTTTTTATTGAATATCTTTTTTTTTTTTTTGAAGAGGTACGTAAGAGAGCCTTACCTGATTCCATTGATAAAATGATTTGTACAAAAGGAAAACCATAAAAGGAAAAGAAGAACAAAGGCAAGAAAACAAAAGAAAAGAAAAGTACTGTTAATTAGGTTCGGCACATTCTGTTATTTGCTGTACTTTTTTTATTGATTATCAAAATACACTCAAGACTGTACGTTCCTTATCTGCAACACCAACTCTTTAAGTTAAATATTGCACGTCTATCCAAATTCTTACAAGTTCATTTGAAATATATGCTAATGAAACTGGATTCCTGCATTGGATTGCTCCCGCACCATGACTGCTGAGACGTGCATTTACGACATCCTCTTTTTTTTTTTTTTTTCTCTAATGTATGAACCTGTAAGATCATGTGCCGTTTCTCTAGATTCAATACTAGTGCACGATGCATACTACATATGTATGAACCTGTAAGAGAATGTACTATGTAGTATTCTCTAATGTATGAACCTGTATGAACCCTAATCAGTGCACAAGTAAAACCAAGGAGCTGGCAAGGATGTTTATGTTGGTTGGTAGCTGCTACGGTTACCGACCTTCCAAGGAAAAAAAAAAAAATCATGTTTGTTTACGAATTTTTAAGGACTGGAATTTGACAGAAAAAAAATACCAATATAATGGTCATAAGAGTTTTAAAAATTAAATAAAAGAAAGAAAAATGTTATAGAAATATCAAACTGATCTGATTGTATTATTATTCATATTAAATAGATATGCAATCAAATTATTAGTTTCAATGTGTAACTTATTTTGTACACTGAGATGCATTATACAAATAAGTAGAATACTTTTATGAGCTAATTTTAATATCTACATATTTAACATGAATACAACATTCCATAATATTTAATGTGCCGCCGACTTTCATTGCATAAGGGCATTTAAGAGAAATGTTATATTATTTTTTTTCACACCATACAATATATTATAAAAAACTCATATCTCAACAACCGTAACTCCGATGGCCAATTCGATTTGAACGTTGCATTCTACATATTGAAATCTCATTGGATACTAATATTTTCTATTTTTGAAGATTTCTAACTATTTTTAATGAATTTTGAAAAAAACAACCCTGAATTTGAATATCATATAGATTATTTTATTACTACTTCTTGACCATTTTTCAAAAATCGTTAAAAATAGTTAGCAATCTCCAAAAATAGAAAAAAAAATTGTATCTTATGAGATTTCGATATGTAGAATGCACTGGTCAAATTAGATCGGCCATCCGAGTTACGGTTGTTGAGATATGAGCGCATAGCACGGAGCACAGTTTGTTATGCAAAACACGGTAACCTAACTCTTATTATTACTACAGGCTACGTTCGGCAATGCCATGGAATAGAGGAAAAGTGGAATATAGAATAGAGGTCTTTTCCACACTATTCTAAATGTGTTTGTTTGAAAGAAAAAGAAGCAGAAATAGTGGAATAGTGAAAGAGTCTTGATAATAGTGTCATTTCCATTGTAGCAAGAGAGCAATTCCTCTATTCCATCCTTTCCATGGAATAGAGAATTGGCTCTTGATGGAATAGAGGAGGGACTACTTTGCAAAAGACAGGGGTTTGACTGCAAAATTTGGATTCAATTTCACTTTTCCACTTTTCCACAATTCCATTCAATTCCAATCTTGTTCGGCCACTATTCCATTCAAAATCCCTACTAATCCTCTATTCCACTCTTGCCGAACATGGCCACAATTATTAGTACTACAGCTGTAACTCGGGCTTCGCCCCGAAATATGATACCAAAAATATAATAAAACTTATAAAAAATATTTATTTTAAAAAAAAATTAAACATAATTTTAAATTTGTGAGTGAATAATGATGATGATGATGATGTATAATTTATAAATAATAGTATATAAATGTTGGATCACTTTAAGAATTAAATTTTTTCTTAGACATATCATATCATCTTATTAAATGGGAGATAGAATAAATATAAGCTATTGGATCAAAGTAGATGAAGAGATTTAAACAAAATCCATGGTTAATAATACTGATGATGTGGTATTAATTTTTTTTTTTAGACATATCATATCATCACCTCTTTCTAGTTTATTATAGATTATTATTGTTATTATTGTTATTATTATTATTATTATTATTATTATTATTATTATTATTATTATTATTATTATTATTATTATTAATACTGCTACTGGTATCACTACTACTTTATTATTATTATTATTATTATTATTATTAGAGACTATTAGAGTAGAAGAATTTGTAGACTAAATTCAAATTTGAGATTTTTATAAATTATAAAAGCTTTTTGGGATAATAGTTTTGTGAATCATAAATAAACAATGCATCTTATCAGAGCCAACACTATTGATTATCAATTAACCGACAAACAAAGGGTTGGTGATGGTTATTGACTTATTGTGACAATCAAACATTCCTTTCTGTTATATATATATCTTCATAGGTGAGCATTAAATTAAATCAATGGAACAACTAAAATCCTCTAGCTCTTTGCATAAATTGATAAATTGCATTTCGTACCGCGTCGTGCCAATATTCTTTCCATGCATGCAGGGGCAGCATGTGAAGCAGAGCTGGATGAAATATATATTGTATATCAATATCACCTGAATATATATTCATATTCAACCAAATAAAATCTAATGTCAATATTCAACACGTATGTACGTAGGCGCTTACAAATTTTAATGTTGCTGTACCAAACTTTTATGTTGTTTATATTAATTCAACACGTAGGCTGTATTTTTTTCTTTTTTTTTAATCTTATTAGATTATTTTGAC
Organism: Cyperus esculentus; assembly: GCA_030179965.1. Lineage (NCBI taxonomy): Eukaryota > Viridiplantae > Streptophyta > Magnoliopsida > Poales > Cyperaceae > Cyperus > Cyperus esculentus. The sequence goes on along the minus strand of JASGLE010000007.1, from coordinate 189,532 downwards.
AAGTCTAGGGGATGAATTATACAAAATAAAATTAAAAAAAAACATTTGAAGACGAAAAATACTCTTTAAATTCTTACAAACCTTTTTCATAAAGAATATTCGAAATTTCGGGAGAAGCCTAGCTAGCAATCCTGGTCAGAGACTCAGAGTAATATAATTAATTAAGGAGCTGATCGAGTTGGAGCTAGGATGGAGTATAACTATGAAAAGGTACATCTAGAAATTGGATTTAATTTTGTTTATGATAGAAATACTAATTACAGATTTACAGGTGACACATAGATAATGCTTAGTTTTAACTTTACATGCAGACACTACTACGTGATTCTTTTTTTCTTCTTTAATAATAATATATTATTGAGTATTGACTGTGCTAGCTACAGTTAGTGCTGCATTTAATTGTACGCTGAACAGAACTTAACTTCTGCAAAATGATACTAATTTATTGTTGTGAGTTGAGTAACTTAATTCATAGATGAAAAATAAAATAATAATATTCCTTGTGCAAATCTAAACATTGCTTGCACTTAATTGTACATAACAATTAACAATTAATATATATTAATTCGATCTCTTAATTAATTTCTTTCAAAGCTGCAGGCAAGTGGTACTGATCATGCTTATTGCTTGGGCCGCATTATTAATTTTCTCCACTGTCCAAAAGATTTACAAATACCAATTAGGATTTAGGACATGCCTTGAAAAATGTCACGAGAAGAAATACGATCTATATATATTTCAAATTAAAATTTGTAACGTAAAAGCACAAGCAGAAGAATAAAGAAAGAAAGGCATGCATAGTTCAAGGGAAGGTGGGAGGCAAATTAATTAATTAAAGCTGGGTTTCGTGGGATTCTAAAAACTAAAAAGCTCACTGGTTACTGTTAATTAGCGGCTATATATATATATATGTGCCACATTCTTCGCCCCAAATTGTGATTTCATATTGACAAAAGGGAATTCAGACAAGGCAGGGTTTCAGATGAAGAATTAATTAAACACGATATATAATTTATATTACTCTTTTTCCAAAGGTTGAAACTAACGAATTAATAAGAATTAAGTAAAAGCAGATGTGATGATGTATGCATTGCATGGGTATTGAATTATATATTAATACAGAGATGGCTTCAAACTTAATTATATATTGGTTGGCTTGAATAATCATTTTTAATTATTTAATTAATTTGAAGTATTTGAAGTATATTGCATGATTTACTTACACTAGCACCATCATTATTAGATACATATTATTAAATACAAATTAGAATGCGCGCAGAAGCAACCTTTAATTATTCCTTAAATAGTGGAGGTAACATGACAAATTGACTTCGTTCATATGATTATTATTATATCTAACTCATATATATACATTACTGTACTGTACAATATGCTCTTGAAAGATCGATCATGCACTTCTACAACACTGACAGATCGGAGCAACGCGATTTCAACTTACATTAATTGATTCTACAAAATGCCCAAATTCTGTATGCAATGAAGAACATACGTCTAAGAAAATTAAACTAATAAAAAATTAAGTTCATATTTATATATCCAATAATATATTAATTAAACAGAATAAATAACATGATCTGCAAGGGAAAGTATATACGTATATGCAAGTATTGATCATTTTTTTATTTTTAGAACTCTAACGAAATAGCAACTTTAAATTAAAATTTGCACATATATATTGCAGCAATTTTTTTTCTGATTAAAATTATCAAAATTAATTTTAATTATTTTGCGCCGGCGGCCAGTTCATGGAGCCCATGCACTGAATCCAGCACTTGGATCAGTAGGTAAACTCTTTGTACCTTGTTGGATAAAATAATATGATTTCGGTACTCCCAATTAATTTCCTTAATTTCGGCTTAAGAAATAATGACAGTGGTACTAATTTGGGAAAATTAATCAGCATCTGTTGCATAAATTGTGCCAATGCAAGGTTGCTTTGCGTTGCGTGGTTGCTGGGCCGTCTCGAGAAGTGATAATGGTACCAGCATATATAGCATAATTATTAATTATCAATTAAAATCTGGGATTAGGTTTCTTAATCTGCGGCCACTCCCACTAAACACAGACCAAATATTCCCTGCTATATCAATTTCATGATCAGTGAATTTCAAGTACTTGGCTAAACTTGAATAGATTAGGATTAAACAGAAGAAGAATCTGCCAGAGCCGGTTTCCTGATCAGCTATATATTTACAATCAGTTTAATTAATGCACTTATTTATTATTCTTTTGGGGGTAAGTAGGTCGTCAAAGTGCAATTTACTAATTTCCTGCAGTTAACCTTAATTAATTGTTGGGAGACGAGGAACCAGGCACGAGGAGGGATCTACAACTACAACTACAACTACAACTGCCAGAAATAAAATAGTTAAAAAATTAAACACTTGAGAAGATTACTGACGTTACAAGTACAAATTAAAGATAATTTAGTTTAGACAAACAATTTGATCATATCAAAATTAATACTTAATTATATACATATACTTGTTATGACTGCAAAAGCAAAAGACAGCATCATTAGTTTTCAACGGCACGTTTTCACGAAACAAGTGTCAATAACAAGTAATAGTATAAATCTTTCTTCGTACCAAAATTAAAATTAAATATATAGTAGTATAAATATTATGACAAAACAATAGCTGCAGTTATTCCCTCCTTCCTTATCTGACTTTGCATGATTGTATTCACTAATCTTCTCATAAAAAATAAATTTATCACAGACCTCGATGATATCAGCGGATTTTTCTGTCTTAAATTTGAGTTGACGGATTTGTTGATCGAATAAAAAGAATTTAAAGAATATATTAGAGTACAAAACGAGTAAAGCTACCTCCAATCTAAAACATGTAAAATTGCTTCTAAGTTTCATTTGTACTGAAATATTAATGGATTCAGAAATTTTATATTTTTATTTACAAATTTAAAGTATTTGTTTATGATTTATTAAAAGTAACTATACAATGTTAATAAAATAATCAATATTTAATGTGCTGTTGTTAGAAAATCTCAATCAAATAAAATTTTGCAACATTTTACAAGTCAAACCGTAGATTCTCAATATTACGATGCATTTGAATCAAATAAAATGAACGGGAATCCGACTATATATTCACAAGAAAAAATTACATACATAATGAAAAATATTATAGAGATACTGAAAGTGATATCTGCTGTATTAATATTCAAATTAAATATGTTTATAATCAAATTATTGCAACTATACAACTTGCTTTGTACACATATATTATACAAATAAGTTAAATATTTTACCGAGTTAGCTTGGATACAAATAAGTTTGAATACTAACACAACCGGTATCAACTTTAATGTCACTTTTGATATCCATACATCACTTCCCATACAGAAGAATCCTACTACCTTTCCTTCATTCCGAGTTACTGTCCTCGAGAAGTTTAGATGCTCGTGAAGAGCTTAATAGACAAATTCTAGAACAGGTACAAATAGCAAACTGAAAATGTCGTTCCATCTTAATCGAAAGATTGGATGAAAGGTCATCAACAACAATAAAAATGAACATCCCAACTACTGATGGTGTTAACTTGATCAAACATGAGCTCAATAATTACAGACATCGCAACGTATGTTCGTTCCACTGTAGAATTTTGCAAGTAACATTTTTTATGATGAACATATTACTTGTTTGAAATTGATCTCAACAAAAGAAAAAAATGCTTGACTTTCTTTACAAATATTTAATCATCAACCATGCTATGACAACAAGAATAACTATGGCAATAACAGATAAAAGCATGCACATGCATGAGCATCCGGCTTTGGTCCTCTTGTTCAGGATTGCAAGTCTCTTTTGTACCCTCTGCATTAGTAGAATTTATCATTTAATACAGCAATAAACTGTAATATTATAAAAAGAAACCATCATCTGAAAGTGCTATATGAAGAGTAACAGAGATGATTCATCATAGACAAAGTTGCTTAAATGTACTCCATACAAGCAATAATGTACACAATCGTACACTTGACACTAAATATGCTGACAAGTGCATCTTTGCTTTTGAGGGTTGTAAAATCAGGATTGGCTGCCTGGTGTGGCATTTGAAACAAGGTGTGGGGGCATAATGGGAAGACTTTGATGGTGCGGTTGGCTCCTAGGATGTATAAGGTAAAAAATAATAGGAGCTTACAAATTTGTGCATGTTTACTAGGTTATCGTGGTGTTATAATTAATTATGGCTTCGAAAGGTCATGGTACAGTTGACTGGAAAGAGGGGGTACTAGTACCTTTTTACCACATTTCTTACATAAAAAAACAAAGTAATTTCAGATCAACAATATTTCTTTATTGATTAAAACCATGCATCACTTTTTTAGCACTTATTTAAAACAAGAAAAATGAAACCTGAAGTCTAGAATTAGTCATCTCCACATCCTCATCCAAATTATCCTGCCACAAGAAAAAAATAAAAATCATTTCTGTCTTGCAATGAATCAAGAATTCAAAACTAAATTGTTAGACAAAAAAGAGAGATTTATTTACGATCAATCTCGTGTGCAAGTCCAACTCTTCATTGACTGCCAAAGCAATATGCTTAGTGCTAGCGACAGTCTCCTCTAGCTTCTCAAGACCCTCATCTTGTTCTATAGTTGTCAGAAAACAAATGAGTTAGTCATGGATGAGCTAAAACTACAATAATTGTTGCCCAACCAAGTTTCTCATTCAGTGTATTTCCGTCTGGCATGCACATTCCAATGCAGTAGGCTTCATAAACTACTACAGTTAACATATCTTTCTCACCATGTTAATCAGGCTTATTTAAAGGCAAGTTAATTTGCCCCCATTGCGCAGTTATTATTATGCTGTCAATGCCAGCATTCATCTTAAACTGTACACAGGTCAGAGCGTCTGAGATGGGAATGTAATCAACAATCTACATAATACATCGAGACAGAGAGTATTGACTAATCCTTTGCACTTTTTAAAATGTCTCCATGGAATCTGTCAATTGCAACCCAGCAAATAAGTAGCAACTATATAATATTAATACCATATATTAACATTTTTAGTTGACTCAAGCTAGCAAGCAAAAATTATTTCTTTTTAAATATATTAGCATTTAATCACTATGAATAATTCTCTATTTCACGTGCTTCTACCATTGCTACTTAGCACACTACAAACTGGACCAACAAAGATATCTCACTAGTTCAAGAGTTCACTCAGAAGACTAGAATATAAAACAGCTAAAAGTTCCAAGATCCAAAGTAATGCAATTAGTACCTCGCATTATTTGTCTTTGTAAATGAACAATGCCTTGGTTATCAAGGCCAGAAGCTCGGTTTACTTCATCAGCTGGTTTTCTGCTCGGCCCTAGCAACTCCTCTCTAATTATTTGCAAAGTCAATTAAAAAAAAAAAAAAAAAAGTAAAACTGTTGTACTCACATATAGTCTTTATTTGTGCTTTTAGTCACAATGAACAATTGAAATATAATATTTCAATGTGAAACCTGTTAGCAAAGTTAGACATATTTAATGCAGAGGCCATTTGTTTGGCTTTAGATCTTAAATTAGCAAGCATATCTTGTCTCTTGTGCATCTCTTTGTTTGATCTGCGAATAACAAACATAAGGATGATAAGAATCGCACTCCAGAAAACTTGTTAAGGCATGCAAATTTAAGGAGGGTTACAATAAGAATAAGAAAAGAGAAGAAGTAATATAAGAAGCATGCATACATGGTCTTTAGAGCAGGAAGTTTAGAGAGGATGGAATCCAAAGTGTCAAGACGAGTGTTGAGTATGGTCAATTTTCTGCGCATGGCAGAGACGTGACGGATTGCATCAGGCCCCGATTGGGGAAGAGAGTCTTTCTCGGACATCATGTTGGCGACATCATCAGCCAATCGGGAAGCCTCATTGTACTCCCGAACCCAGGGATCAGATTTGGATGCCATCCTACAATTATACTAAAATTCTCTGAGGACCAAGATTGGTTGGCAGAAGAAATAGCTAGGGTAACCAACCCTTAATCCTAATCCTGTAGAACAATTAGGCAATGAATGAATGAATGAATGAATGGCGAAGGAGGATAGAAATACTTGAGCTAGCTAAGCTTAGTGGACTTGTAATAGGGGAATTTATATGTAAAAGAGTTGATGGGTCTTTCCTTTATTTAGGTTAGGTTCACCCCCTATTAATTGAGCTTTTGGCGACCAAATAAGGGGATTAGAATTGCAATTGCAACGGAGAGGTAGGAACAAGCTTTAATGGTGATTATAAAAAGGCAGGCTTAATTAGCAGTCGGCAACTAAATCTTCTTGTTAAATTATAATAGTGCGTAGAATAGAATAAAGAATTAGCAGAGAAATGAAGAAATAAGAGAAGAAATTGAGGAGAGAAGCAAATTGATGAGAAAGAGGCAAAGAGGAAGAATAGAATTGCGCACCTCGGAGAGGAGAGGAGAGGAGAGGAGAGGATTGTCCGCCCCTAATTCTATTCCGCTCTGGCAACTTGAACTTACTTGGTACCGTGAGAAGAGAATTAGGGATGAAAGAGGAACCGAACAAGAACAACCTCAGTTTCTTGCGTTTGCTTGCGTTTGCTTGCGTACAATTCTAGAAAGAAAGAGAAAACAAAAGAAAAGATTATTAATTGCACACCAGCTTTTGCACCCCAGTTTTGCACTCCTAATATTTAGACTTCTCGCGTGCGGAACCCAGCCAGCACTCCAGCAGGCAGCGGCAGGTTAGGTAGCGTCGTGCCTCACCCCTTTCATCCCAATTCATCCGTGTCGTCCATATATGAAAGGTATTGGATAGCTAGCACTTTCATCTGCATCCAAAACTGGTGATACAAACAATATTCAAAAGGTATATAATGTAAATAAGAAAACTGTTTACACAAATAACTAAAAAGTGTTTACACAAATTATTTAATGTAAATAAAAAAATGTTTACACAAATTATAAAAAAGTAACACTTTTAGTATTGCATAGATATATAATTGTCCATATAAGACACGAAATATAAATATATGTAGTCAAGTATTTGTACAATCAGTTGGTAAGTATCCCAAGAAAATTGTACAAGTTATTTAACTAGACTCATTTGCAAAAGTGTTTAGATTAATGAGAAAATCGGATTATACAAACAAAAAAAAAAAAGCCATATAATGCAATCATTATAATTGTTTATACTAAACAGAAAATCTGATTACACAAAGTATAATTAATCATTAAATACATTCATTTGTAAGTGTTTATACTAATTAAAAATTGATTTATAGATGCAGTTAGAGATGGAGACAGAGGGGACACTACGACTGTACGTGTATTTTTCATTTTGGCACTTTGTGTTTGGCCTTCATGAAAAACAGAGGAGAGGATATAAAGATAGACATGGTGAATACTGAACACGTTTTACTACGCAATTGTTAAGTTTAGAAACAAAAACGTGCAGGAAATTCGCGAACTTAACATGGTGTGCAGAATCGGAGTGCGGAAGACCGTGGATAACAAGAATTTCTCTAAAATTAATAGTACAAGGACTGTTCATTTGGGTCCTCTATCTTCTCATAATGCTCTCTCTATACATTACATTTACGGCCACCCTCAATTATAAAACTTCTCATAATTCAGTCATTTATTTGAGGACAACTGACCGAGTCACAGGCCGCTGATTTATTTTTTGTCTGACCATGAAAAAAATAAAATTAATACAACTAGATTATATTTTATTTTACAAGTGCATGTATACTTGTGTTTAATCGCTAGTCTTCATCAAAATAAATTACTGGTGATCTTCTCTTCCCCTTCGCATTTCTGTTCTACAATTGTAACTTAAAAAGAGAAATTTGACAACATATATAATTAATTTCATAAAACGAGACAAATAAATAAAAATAAAAGAGAACGAGTGAGTGAGTGAGTGTCAGATGATAAATGCACGTAAATAATGTTGCATTCAATTGTTGTGTTCCCTTGTCACCCGTATGCATTCTTGTTCTTGTAAATGTCCCAACTGGATATATAGTAAACGTTCTTGTAAAAAAAAAGTTATAAAATTGTCAAATTTTTTTGTAAATCAGATATAGTTATGTTAACTTCATTCTTTCTTCATAGTTGCTGATACATGCAAAAAGAAAGAAATTAAAAGTTGGACACGGTGGGGAAGCCGGGAAGCTGATCGAATATTATTAATACTAGAGCTGTAACCCGGGCTCCGCCCCGGACCTAAAAAAATTTATTAAGAAGCATAAATAAGAAGTAAAATATCAAACTATATGACAAGAAAATAGTTGACAGCATTTAAAAACATATATAATGTTGCATAAACATTAAGTATTACTGAAGAAAATTTCAAAGCATAAGTAGGCTGACAAATATAAACCTCAGTTTGAATGGGGTTCGACAAAATATTTGCTTTGGGGATTTAAATTTCCTGGAAGTAGCTCTCCTAAAAAATCTGCAAAATAAAAAAAAATGAGAAGACATAATTCTCACAGAAGTTAACAAATGATGAACTTAGAACTAAATATCAAATTTGTAAAAATATTTATCCCCGAGCTAAAATTAGAGAAAAAATATCAAATAGTAGACATTTGTTATGTACAAAGAAAGACAATTTTTCTATCATGTAACAAAATTAAACAATCATATAATAATATTAAAGAATGCACTCTATGTATGGCGTATCCTATTACTAATTCCCAGTCTCAGTAAGAGAACATGTAGCAAAGACACCAAATGATATGTGATTTAGAGAGGCCAATTAAGCAGTAAATAAAGAGTATAAAAGGGCAAGAAAATTTTTTCATATATATACCTCACAGCAGTTACTAATTGAGAGAAGATGGAAAGAAACTGAATATCTTAATGCATTATTGATTACTCCTGTGCTAAATTAATGTGAAATGTACAGCGGAAAGAAATCTTTCCATATTCCCTCCGCATGTAGGTGTATTAATTGAGAAGAAGCGGAAATTAAGATAGAAAAGGAACAATACAAATGCATTATTACAGTGCTAAATTAAAAGTTAGTGCTATTTTAAATGGAAAAAAATGTTGTTTTGATTGTATATTTGAAATAGTGATGAGGAAAATAAATAAAATATTGATAATTTTTTAGCCAACTCAAATTTCTTCGTAACTTATATATCATTTAATGAAACAATATATATGTATTCTCAACTTCGTGAGTACTACTAATTTTTGAATCTGAAACAATATATATGTATTCAACCCCACTCAAGAATGGGACCAATGATAAAAGAATGATGCTCCTTAATTTTAATAAATCCGGTGTAACAAAAAAAAAAAAAAAAAATGAATGAAGAAAGAAAGAAACAATTATTATTTCAATGCAAATTATTTCATGGCGCACAAGTGGAATCGAACTAGCTAGCTAGTAGTCTAGCAGATGGTCATTGGCTGAGCGGGTAGTCATCCTCATCCATGGCAGCGGATAGTTGAGTAAGCAAACAGACTGGGCGACCAGAGAGGAAATATAGTCATGTGGTGTGGTGTCTCTAAATGTTCGTCGTGGTGTGCTGATGACAATGGAAGCATCCCGCCATTTGGCCGGTTTATGGCTGTTTCGGCGAAGAATAGTGGCTCCGCTCTCTCATGAAAAAATGGATGGTGGCCGTGGGTGAAAGTTATAAAAAAATGAATAAAACAATTACATCTTTTGGTAGGATTAGCAGAACATAATTCTACCTACGGATGGGAATATGGGATGGACTCACAGTCACAGAGGGATACATATAGGGGTGAAAACGGAGCGGATTTTATCCGTCCGAATCCGCTTCGTATCCGGTATATTATCCGTAAAAATGACATCCGTATTCGAATATTAGTTATCGGTATTCGTATCCAAACCGTATCCGTAAAGACTAATGCGGATACGGATACGAATAATTTTCAAATTGTATAATTGGCCGGATATCCGAACTATCTGTATCCGAAAATAAGCAAACTGTACTAATATTTTCTAAATAAGATAGTGCTAATTACCAAAAATTTTGTATGCATATAATGTTTTTATGCATATATTAACTAACACATTCATCTTAAATAATTATTGTTAATTTAAATACTTATTGTTATTGTATATATGTACTCATTTGGTAATATATTTTAATTTTTATTTCACATTTGTAGTTAAATTCACATCCGAATCCGTATCCGCCAACTATCTGTTTCATATCCGTATCCGTTTAAGGCAGATTTGGTATTAAGTTTTGACATCCGTTTAATATCTGTATTCGTATTCGTATCCGTCTAATAGAATGCGGATATAGAATATTTGCATACATACGGTGACAGACTCACAGCCCACAATGTCCTCTCAAATGGAAAGGAGGCCCATTTCTTCACTATTCACAGCCCAAACACAAATTCAGCCCCATGGATTTCCAAATTTACTGCATTTAATAATTAAGCAAATATTCATATTGTATTGATAGATGGCTAGATGCTATTTATTTATTTCATTCCCTTCAATTTGGAGTCTGGATATCATAGATTCGTACATACATGATACATGTCAGTCGTGCACTTAGTTTTGCAGCAAACAACTAACTCTTTTAATTAGTTCACCTTTCATGCCTATTATATAATAACTAAATAAGCAATCCAAATCCTTAATTAAAATTGATGTGGATCTCCCCATACTAGTTTATAACACCACATACTTTGCGGATCTCCCCATCACTTCCGGTGAGTACATCAATTTGACCCATTTTCACCATCGCTGCCGCAAACTTGTTTTTCCAAAGGAACCTATTCATTGCGTTCTGTCTGACAGATGCAGCGGTTGATGTATTGCTTAGCAGTGTCTGATCCGATGTGAAAAGACCTCGATTTGCTATAACATTGGAGTAATAATTTGTGTCCAAGGTGTACGGAGTGCTTGGATCCATTGGGACCACAAGACTTGTATCGTTGCTCCCGTCTGGACATGATTTGATGAGCTGAGATGCAAGAGCTGAGTCCAATGTCGGGTCCAGTGCTGTTGTTGTGTTGAAACTGTAGAGCCGTTTGCTGAAGGATGAGCAGTGTGAGCGACCGATGGTATGTGCTCCTGCATGCATCAAATAAAAATATAGGCCGGGCCGGGGTGAATTGGTTCCAAATTAAATTAACAAAATAAATTAGAGATAATTAAAATTACCAGAAAGGGTGACCATTTCATCTTGTGTGAGGCCCTTGCTTGCGAACCTTTGAGTAAGTTGATCGACATCAAAAGTTGGGGGTGGCAGGTTTGCAGTTGCTTCTGTTGCCAGTGAGACTCTGCCATCTCTTCGACCAGCTGGTACGCGATACATCATACCTCCAGTCTGCAAATATTATTCTTAATTATCAGTACAACCAGCCGGCCAGCTCAAACGCATGCAACACTTTTTACCCAAATTGGAAACATTACAGAGCTAGCGTTGAGAATATGTATTTATTACCAGGGAGACACTGTCTCTTGCAGCAAATGCAAGTATGTCAGCACAAGAAACAACACCCGGACACAGAGCTTCAAGTCTAGTTTTAGCACTGTCAACAACTTCAAAACCACGTAAACTAGGATTGTTTGCTGGAGAATCCCTCTCCGCTGTGTTGCTATCTGTTGAGCTGATCAGAACTGATCCATCACATCCCTTTGATCAGAGAAAAAGTTCAATCAAAACAAATTATAAGTTTCTAGAAAACAATTGCTGGTTTCAATTATTTTCTTTCTAATTTGACATTCTGCATCAATTCAGTAATCAGTATGTCACTGGGTATATTATTGTGAGTCAGTGACAACTATATATGTAAATTTAATTACCCGAACGAAACAATCATGAAAGTGCATCCTGACTAGCCCTGCTGCTAAGCCAATATTACTCTGGAGGGCCTTTGTGACCTCCTCTCGTACCACAGTCTCCGCACGAGGACATGTACTCGAATAAAACCCTGCTTGAAGCTGTGCCTGCAGCTCCACAATGGAGCACAAGCAAACTACAAAAGCTAACAGCAATTCTCCTCTTGACGCCATTTCACTTCACAAATTAATACAAACAAGTGTAAATTAAATTAAGGTCACTACTGAGTAGCTAAGCAGTACTACTTGCTGGATATAATCAATGTTGGCAGTACTGGGCTTCTTATATATTGCTTCCCGTGATGTGTGTAAGTGTAAGTGTAATTGTAAAGTTAATTAGGTATGGGATCACTTGCATCCTATTTAATTCCCTCTTTTTGTTAGAAATTGGGTGGTATGTGGGGACTGTGCTGGCATGCAAGATCAATCACAATAACACCTCAATTTAAAAAGGAAAATGGCGCCAATCACCTGTCAACTCATCAACGGGCGGTTCTTTAATTTAATTTAATTTAATGCAAGATCAACAATCTAGTAAAAGATCGATGAAAAAGGTGAAAAATTAATTATTTAAATCCAAATTATAAGAATTGCAATCTGATCTCATTGATGAAGTATTATTTTTGTTTCCTTTAGCTGTTTGAGAATGTTAGACTGATCAGTACAATAGATGCAGATCACCATGCATTTATATTACAAGCTACATATATATCTGTCTTCTTAATGCAAGCGCAAGCGCTCATACATTGACATTGTTAATCAAATGTACAATTAATTTATACCTTAATTCTGTGTCCCAGAGACAAAATTTGTGGTGACCATGTATGATACTAGCTAGTCGCATTTCATTTCCTTAATTTCAGATGCAAAAAACAATACTAAAGAGTTTGCTTAATCCGCTAATTCTGATTTTCTGATGGATTTATGGATTGAAGAAGCTAAGCACCAGTAAGGTTCAATGTGATGGCAGTACAGCAGTAGTATAGTATATGGTGAGTACTGCACCTACATGACTTTCAAAAATCAAAAGAAAAAAACATAGTAAGTTTATTTTTTTCCCTTTAATTATTACCCATTACCCTGTGTACCTTCTTTTGTTACAAATAATAAAATGCTTGTATTCCCTAAATCCCTACATAGCTGGACTAAAGTGGAAAGAATAGAAGGACATTAATTAATGCTCCCAAATTTTTTTTTCTTAGAATATGCTTATAGCCGTATGATAATTTCAAGCAGGCACAAGGGTATTTTTTAAAGAATTCTTATATGGACTTGCATAAAATGTAATAATTTTTATTGTTGACATCAATAATTAATAATAATTTATAGTTTCTTAATTATATGATCACTATACCGATATTATGTTTCAATTATATGATCGTTGATTCCCATTTCAAAATTTTCGGACACTTGACTGGCTCCCAATTAGCATTATTTTTCCGTTCCTTTGTGTGATTTCATGCCCTGCTCTAATATATAAAGTTGGATAATATAAATTAGAGAAGGGATCCGATGCCACTAGATTTTAGTGTCATCCGATGTCACTATATCTCAATCATTCGATATGAATACGTGATTGAGATTTACAATTAAAATTTAGTCTTTTTGAGCTGTATCTTATTAACTTCTTTTTCGTCACCAATGTTTCAAGGTATTGAGACTAAAAGATACTAGTAAAAAAAAATGTAATACTTAAAATATTGGTGGAGAAAGGGAGTTAATAAGATAAAGCTCAAAGAGATTACATCTCAACCGTAAATCTCAATAACATATTCATATCGAATGATTAAGATGTAATGGCATCGGATGCCACTAAACGGATCCCTTCTTTATAAATTATATAAACTTTTGTTGTAACGAGTATTTGTGAAAGTTCTATAGTTCAATTAGTTTATTATTTATCATCGTAATCCTAATGTGTGACATAGACTGACAGAGTGATATGCCTTAATGAATCTGGATAAGTTTCCATTGGGGTTTAATTATGACCTTAACATAGATAATTTGGTCTGAACAGCTTGGATCGAAATTTTTTTTAGAAAAGCTTAGTAACTAAAAGTAGTTTGGAATATGTAATGATATTCATTGAAAAGAAGAAAAGTCGCGCCTCCACAAATCATGAAGGAGAGGGTGACTTAATTGACAATGTTTATTTTGGTAATCTTGACAACGATTTTGTAATCAAAATTGAAGAAAATTATAACAACAAAACTATATAGAAAAAAAATATTGATAGAAATATTATAAAACTTATAGATTGATTATGTTTAAATATCATACAATTTAATTAGTAATATTTGATAGTATGATAGAGGCTATTAAATTAGAAGGAAAATTCTATATGGATACCGTGTTTGATACTATAGTTGATACCATAAAACCGGACGTAGTTTTTTTCTGATCTAACGTCGGTTCAATGAAATTCAAAATCAATCAAATCAAATCGAATTACGAACTTCTCGTTTTCGATCTCCTTCTCCTCTAATCTTCTTCTCTCCAATCTCCTCTCCAATCTCATCCTCTCATGACGTGAACTCCTCTTCGATCTCCTCTCCGGTTTATTTCCCCTCCCGTCATCATCCTCTCACGACGCGAACTTCTCATCTCCGATCTCCCCCCTTTGATTCTCCCACTCCTCTCTGATCTTCTTATCCTTTCGTTCTCTTCTTCTCTCTTCATTCTCTGACTTCTTCTCTCTGGTCTTCTTCTCTCTGTCAATTCTCGGTTCGCTTGCAATTGGTCGGTGTTCAAGTTAGACCAATAGGTATTCAAGTTATACCGATGAGTATTCAAGTTATACCAATGAGTATTCAAGTTATACCAATGAGAATTCAAGTTATGTTAGTATTCAAGTTATAGCAATGAGTGTTCAGGCTGAAAAATATGTCAGTATTCAAGTTTTAGCAGTAAATATTCAAGTTATACCAATGAGAATTCAAGTTATGTCCATATTCAAGTTATAGCAATGAGTGTTCAAGCTGAAAAATATGTCAGTATTCAAGTTTTAGCAGTAAATATTCAAGTTATACCAATGAGAATTCAAGTTATGTCAGTATTCAAGTTATAACAACGAGTGTTCAAGTTATACCAATGAGTATTCAAGTTATATCAATGAGAATTCTCAAATAAATGTTTCTTGTTGAATGTTTGACCGGTCAACTATCTTGACATCAACTATGGTATCAATTATGGTATCACCATATCCGGACCCAAATTAAAATTGTGCAAATTGTTGATGTTTGTTGATAATCTAGCAAGCAACATTCACATTATGTAAAAATTTTTTTTCCCTAAACTCTAAACCCTAAACCCTTAAACACTATCAATCTATGCTTTAAAAAAGTATATACATGTATTTTTTTTTTCCTGAAAATATTTAAAATTCAGTTACCAAGTTATGAAAAAATAGTCATTGTGAAGTGATGACTCCCCATTAAGATAAGGAGGACACTTTCTGTAAATAGAAAAGAGCAAAGTTGCCCAAAATTAAGAAACGGTAATGTCAGGATCAAGGTGGACTAAACCACACAGAGTGATGTGTAATGCACCGTCCACTTCCACTTCCACTTCCACTATGCTATGCATCGATCCCCCGCATGCATGAGATTGAGCGCGCGTCAATCCTATTTATGATTTATCAGCGTGACAGAGATCAACTTGCTTACAAACTTTAATTTTATATATTAGGATTTAGGAGCAATATCGTGATTGCGTTTCGTTAAAATAGGATTGTTGGGTCTAATCTGGTCGTATTTTGCTGACTTAAGGGGACAAATTTTGACTTGGGAAGGACTTTTGGGAGGTGTTAGTGTTAATGGGTTATTGCGTGGACCTTCTTCTTAATCTTTAATTGCTTGGAGTTGGAGGAACAAAGTTTGACTTGAAGGGATCATGGAAGGCACTTATGGATGGCCATGGCCTACTTGACGGCTCTCGCAGCATTCCTGTAATTTTGTCTCGTGCGGAATTTGCGACTTGGTGCTAGCTATTATTGTTTATTATTTGTTTATCTGGTAGAGTAGATGAAACTGGATCGAGATCTCGCGTTGCTTTGGCAACGTTTTGTTTGTTACGTTGTATATTCAATGGTTACTATATTCAAGATTAGAAAAAATATTGATATATAAGATAGATAAAAATATTGTATGTAATTTTTTTTCTTATAATTATTCGTAATTTTAAATGTCCTTTTTATTATATATAAATAAGTTGACATATATTTGTTAACGGTTACAATATTTAATGTAAACATTTTCAACCGGTGTATATGCGTGTGTTGTCTCCCGAGAGTGACACTACTTTTAATTATCCTAAACGAACTACAGTCAAGCCACAAGCGCACGACTAGAGGTGGCAATCGGGTCGGGTCGGGCGGGTTCGGGTCTGGTCGGGTTCGGGTTAGTTTGACCAGGCAAAATTTGGGTTACGGGTCTGGTCGGGTCAGCACGGGTCAGGTTTCGGGTGAGCAGTACCCGCCATTTATCGAGTCACGGGTCGAGTCGGGTTAGGGCGGGTCGGGTTTTCGGGTCAGCAAGATCATGTTTTGATTGGGTCACGGGTCGAGTCGGGTCAGGGCGGGTCGGGTTTTCGGGTCAGCAAAACCATCTTTTGATTGGGTCACGGGTCGGTTCGGGTTCAACCGGGCTGGGTCTTGGGTCGACAGGTGTCGCCTTTTGTGGGGTTAAGGGTTAAGTTGAGTCAGGTCAAGTCAGGTTACGATTCGGGACAGCTTTCGGGTCATCTGATCTAGTCTTGACCTCTCGAGTCTTGACGTCGTATCTTTAATGCAACTTTCACAAAAAGAAAATAATATATATAAAATATTATTGATTAATTTTTTTTAAAACACAAAAATATTGGTGTCGTATCTTTAATACAACTTTCACAAAAATAAGATAATATATATATATAATATGATTGATTGATTTTACTAATTAAATTATTTATTTTCAATTAGTTATGAAATAAAATTTAGCTTGTCGTAAGTAATAATTAAAGAGGAGGGATGCATTGACAATGTCTATCTTGACAATGCCAATTTTCAAAATTAAAAAAAAAATAGTTAGAAATTCTCAAAAAAAAAAAAAAAGTTTACCAAACTATTGTTTAAGTTGTAGATTGATTATGTTTCCGATTATATTTAATTTAAGTGACGTTTGATAGCTCTTCGAAGTTCCATTAAATTACAACCGTTAAAAAATGTATGAAATTTTGATAAGCCATCAAACAATGTCTAAATTGATTGAAATTTGAAATACTATCAATCTATTAGTTAAATAATACAACCATCAACTTTTTCTCATTTTTAAAAATTTATATGATTTTGTGAGTCGCCTCAGCGACTCTCGAGCGGAAACCCTAGCCGCCTCGACAAGTCATCAAAAAGCACAAAATTTTCAGGCAAGGAGGCCACCGCGCCTCTGCCGGCTGGTCTCCCCTGCCATCTAAACTCTACTCCTCCTCCTCCACATGTAGCAGCAGCCACCGTAACCGCATCCGTCACTTTACCTCGCCGCCCTCGTTTTCACCGCATCCACCTCTCGGCCCCCTTTCACCGCCCTCTCCATCACCATCTATGCCTCACCTCGCCTCCATCGCATTCACAGCCCACGCCTCTCCGCGTCACCTCGCAGACCGCCACCCTCGCCAGCCACCGCCCTCGCCTTCACCGCCCTTGCATAATCCGTGTTGCTGCCATCACCTTCACCACCCGTCTAATCTACCTTGTGGTCGTCGCTTTCACTGCCTCTATCGTGTCGTCGTCGCCTTCACTGCTTTTGTCGTACCGCCATCGCCTTCACCACCTTCATCTTGCCGACATCGCCTTCACAACCTCGATCCCTCCGCCTCAACATACTCACCTTCTCCGTCTCCATCTCGACACTCTCACCTTCATTGCTCTGCTTATCACCTCTCTGCCTTCACTGTCCAGCCCTCGGCCCCGCCTTCACTTCCCATCTAGTTCTCTTTTTCCCTGGCGTTACCAATCACCATGGCGGTTGCTGCTTCATAATTTTACTTTTATTTCTTTATTTTTTTATTTTTTTTTTTTGGGTTTTACCATTTGTAAATATCCATATACCTTTTTTGTTTTGTTTAATGAAATATTGGTAGGTTTCTCTATCACCTCAAAAAAAAATTTATATGATTTTGTTAAAAATTTTGAAAATTGGTATTGTCAAGATTGTCAAAATAGGCATTGTTAATGAATCCCTCCTCATAATTAAAATCAAAGTTAAAATAAGGGAATCGTTGGAGTCGTATTGATAATATGAATTGATATGAGTTAATACATGCCATTTTCAATTCTAACTTAATCAAATTTGAATTTTTCATGAAAGTTCTATCTTCCCTGTATAAGAAACCTCAGCCGTTGATTGTTTACTTAGATTGATCACCGCCGTTGACGTACATTAATGTCCCAGCCCATTAAGATTGAAGGCCCATATCTGTTTCCTCACAAAGGACGAGCTTTCGGCCTTTTATTATAAGATATAGTAATTTCAACCCAAAGCAAAGTGTGTTTTACTAGTTAATTAAAAAGGTACTAATCCGACCGAAATATTGTTAATCGTCATTTAATATAATAAAACAATTAAGTTGGACTATTGGAGGAACCCAAAACAAAGCGAAGAAGGATTTTCATGGGCCAGCCCAAGATATTCTGTCTTTTAGGCCATGCCCATGATGAAGTTCCTGATATGATAACATTTTTTACAACATTGGAACAACATAGATTCATTGATAACATGAACATCACAAGTCTGTTAACTGTTACAAGTTATAACACGGTTCCTTTATTTTCTAAGACGGTTTATGTAAACAAGGTTCCATTTCTGGATTTAATATGCAGAGCAAACTATATTTTTCTCATTGAAGCGACATATATCATTACAGATTCTCCTATACAAGTACATCAGTTCACAACACTGCAATTCAAACGGACCTGACCACTGCTTCCTGTGAGAACATCAATCTGACCCATCTTAACCATAGCTGCTGCAAACTTGAATTTCCAGAGCAATCCGTGGAAGGCATATTGTCTAACTTGCTGTGCGGTCGAAGCATTTGACATGAGGGTCTGGTCAGATGTGAAGAGCCCACGATTCGCAAGAATGTTTGCATAGTAATTTGCATCAAAGAAACTTGGGGTGGTTGGGTCCATTGGGACAACATTCGTTGTGTTGTTGCCGCTGTTGGGACACAGCTGCTCAAGCTGAGTGGCATAAGCTGAGTTCAATGTTGGGTCTTGATCCAGGGTTGTATTGAAGCTGTAGAGCCTGCTGCTGAAGGAGCTGCAGTGTGAGCGGCCAATGGTATGAGCACCTGCAATATGCATGATGACAGTATCAGACCAGAGAAAAACTGATATATCAGTTGAGCAACTATGGTGCCCAGATATCATTCTGGACAAATCTTAATTGGCATGTCAGTTATAAGTGTTTCGAATTCAGGAAGAAAAACAATTCAATTGTATCAGTAATGATATAAACCTGATAAAGTGAGCATTTCATCTTGAGAAAGTCCTTTGTTGGCAAAGCTCTGTGTCAGCTGATCAAGATCAAATGTTGGTCCGGGGAGATTAGAAAATGTATCTGAGGCCAATGATACTGTTCCATCTCTCCGACCAGCCTGAACATGATACCACATGCCTCCGGACTGTAATCATAATAATTGAAGCCCACAATTTAAAAGATGCCAGCAATGTAATGCAAGTGAATTTGGATTTTAATTATTAGATCACAAGATTTTTTGCAAGATATATAATTAAGAATATTGTATTTACCAGTGCGACACTATCTCTGGCAGCAAAGGCAACCACATCAGCACAAGAAACTACACCTGGGCATGTGGATTCAAGCTGCGTTTTTGCGCTGTCAATGACCTGGAAGCCACGGAGGCTGGGGTTATTAATTGGTGAGTCCTTTTCTGCAGTGTTCCCTGGTGTCGAGTCAATTAAAACTGATCCATCGCATCCCTATATACAGTACTCAAGTAAGAAGCAAAGAAAAGTCAACATGTGAATTGGGTCAAATTGAAGGTGCATATATATAGGAAATATACATACCAATGTATTCATTGTTAAAATTAAGAATTTGTTATGCATATGCACACACACACACACATATATATATATATGTAACGTATTTCCACGAACAAAATGATTAGAAGAATTCATATATTACCCTAACAAAGCAATCATGGAAATGTAATCGAAGCAGCCCCGCAGCAAGACCAACATTACTAGATACTGCCTTTCGGACCTCTTCTCTCACTATTTGCTCAGCTTGAGGGCATGTGCTTTCATAAAAGCCGACTTGAAGTTGTGCCTCAAGGCGACCAATGTTCATGATCAAGCACATGCACCACAAAAGCAATTGCAACTCTTACAAATACCATCTCTCTTTTTTTCTTGTACTTAATTTAGTGGATTGTTGGCAAATTTGAATGCTATTACTTAAATAAGTTTGTATTTGATGCCAATTAATAATTTGAGACATAGGACGATGTATTTATATATAGATGGATCATCCAACATGGTTGGTTAGGTTTAAAACAACTTAGAGTGGTGGGATGGATGTAGCCAGGAATTTACTGTTTTGGATGAAATTAAGAATTAGTGGGCAACGATAGAGCCATGCATGTATTACATATTACATATATATAGGGGCTGCTCCAGACTAAATTAATTCTTGTAAGGAAAATGAATTATATATATATATATATATATATATCTTGTATCCTTTGTTAACAAAGACAAAGAGTGCTCTAGTCTAGTCAGTATGTATAGTATAACGAAAAGGAGGGAGAGAGAGCGATGGCGCATTGGCGCGAACCGAACCGGTGGCATATGAATATATGATATGATATATAATATATATGCATGACCGATCGAAAAAAAGAATTGAAGAGAGCAAACAACACACGCCTCAATAGTCAATTCCCTCAGTGCCAATCCAACGTGCCATGACATGACATGATATGATGATAATATATGATATATTAGAAAGAGCGCCTAGCTTTGCAATATTATTATTTTTTTTAAGCAATTTGTGTTTCTGTTAAATACTATCAAGTTTCAATGAAATTTGAAACATAATTAATGTACAAAAAAAATGTTTGTAAGATTGTTAAAATTAAAGTTCTCAAGAAAACTCACTCTTTGTAGTGTCTAATAAAATAATATTTATATAATTTAGTTTATTGTAATGTGTTAATATTAAATTAAATAATCTCTACATAAAATTTGAATGAAGCAAATATTTCTATAAACTATTATATTTTTAAATTCATTGCAAGTTAAATTTAATTATAAAATCAATCATTGTTGATATATCTATATTCTTTATGATCAACCTTTTGAACACTCAAAAATAAAATCAATATCTTTAGAGTTATATGAAAACCTAATATTATACTATAGCAATGTGCATATAGTGCAAACTATTTACTTGTCTCACGGTTACCTCCATGTATAGGGAGCAAAATCTGACCCGACCTGAAAAAATCCTTGCGACCCGACCCGTGTTTCAGGGAAATTCAGACTGATCCGAACCCGATCCGACCCATGTTTTAAGGAAATTCAGACTGACCCAAACCCGACCCAACCCATGTATCAGGGAAAGTCAGACTAACCCAAACCTAAACGACCCGAAACCCAAGATGACCCGAGAATAGAGGTGCAAAGTTTGATCAGACCCGAAAAACCCGTTCGACCCGACCCGAAAATATGCCGACAAACATCAACCCGATACCTGACCCAAAAAAAAAATGCTGGCAATTGTCAACCCAATACCCGACTTGAATTCGAACCCGACCCGAGAATCTATCACCCCTACATCCATGCTTTGACTCATTGTACACCAATCTCACCACACAAAAAAAAAAAATAATAATAAATACTATAGATCGCACTGTTCATAATACTGTGGTAATACTATAAAAGATATGGACTAGAGGAGGTATAGCATAACCGGTAGAGGAATTCAAAGCACGGTTGAAACGGAGTTACGGAGTAATTAATTAGTGTAACAAGTGCCATCGAAAATTGGATGTCTGTTTGTGTTGACTGTTGACAATATATATAATGAGGAGGGATCAAATAACTATGTTTTTTGTGACCAAACGGTGACCATAAAATTAAATCTTACAAGGAAACTATGCACTTATAATGGCTACTTCCAAAAACGTTTCTATCAAAAGACTGATGGCCACTACTAATTTTGTGGTATGGCGTGAGAGGTGTGCAAGGATATTTAGGGGGCAAACTAAAAATGTGCATGAATTGGCAAGAGAGGTGCTCTATGAATACAATCAATGGTTCCCTGATGTGACATGAAAATTTATGTATGGGAAATAATGTTTGTATGTGATGTGAATTCTATATGTAAATAGTTCTAGTTAGATATCTATTGTACGAAACTTACACACGTCTTGTGTGATTTAATAAAATTTAAGGGCATGACCCTTATCTTTTTATAAAAAAAAAAAATTTCTTAAATAACAAGACTAATTGATATAATATGTTGTATATATCATATTTTACTAGTAAGTTGTATGTGCGTTGCAACGGGATATATCATATAAATACAGATAAAATTTTCTAATACTAATGACAAGCTTTATTATCAAAATATGGCCAATTAGAATAATACTTATTCAACAATGTTGACAAACGATAGAAATATTTTTCTTGTAATAACAAATAAAAAGCAAATAAATGATACAAATAATTTCAGGCATTTGTTGCCAGTATAAGATAATTTTAATTATAATGGTATCAATTAGTAATCAATCAAAAAGTTTCTTAAATTACATTTAAAATATAGGAACAAAGCAATACATGACCACCAATGTTTACATACACATCTTTACAATAATACTAATTAATCAAAAAGTTTCTTAAATTACATTTAAAATATAGGAACAAAGCAATACATGACCACCAATATTTACATACACATCTTTACAATAAATTTCCATTAATACCTTTACCAAATAAAGAGAGACAAGTTGTCAGTATGCGTGTTTTCGTGTAGCGATCACAAAAAAATGGACTTCAACACCGAAATATGACTGCAGAAAATCCTAGCACTCATCCAATGGCTCACATCTCATCCTAAATTTGAAGATTAAATCCTGACCATTGCAGGATCAGGACATCCAACATGCATTATAAGGATCAGAGATATGTATGCAAAAAAATTATATCATTTTGATTTTATTTACATGTGCATCAAGCATTAACACATTAACAAAAATCAACGGTTCAAGTTTTATGATTTTTTATCCTATCTTGATGACTATCAAAACAATGTTAAAACTTTATGATTTTTTATGTATATGTTGTTGTCACCATGAAGACCGATGCCCATGGTTATTGGATCCCTACCTCATATATAATTATAATTGTGATAAGAATTTAACAAAAGAATATAAGCATGCATGCATATATACTCTCCGATCGAGCCTCCGACTACGGGCCATGACTTATCCCAAAAAAGGATTCCAACTGTATGCATTCAACATGTATTTAGCCCGGCGGCCCGGCCCATATCACACCTATGCCCTTAATCTTATAAATGATAATCTGATGGAAATCCAGTAACCGGGTAAAGCAAGCCCGTTGTTAACGAAATCCGATCCGATCCGATCCGATCCGTTTGCTTCCTTGGAGATGAGATGAGATAGATAAAGTGATAAAGAGAGAGGCGCTTGCTCCTCCTCTTGTGTGGTACTGGTAGCGATAAAACCAACTCTACTCTACTACCAACAAAACAACACAACACAACACAACACAACGCAGAGAAGTTAGAGCAAAGCAGAATAGAATGCCAGAGCCCCAGGCCCAGGTGCAAGAACAGCTGCTAGAAGAGCAGGCGAGTGAAGTAGAGAAGAAAGAGGAGCAGCAGGAGGACACAAAGATTGACAATGATGCTCCTGTGGTTGAAGATGGCAAAGATGATGATGATGATGACGACGACGACGACGACGACGACGACGACGATGCTGATGCCCAAGGTAATATATATGCTAGCTGAATTGTTCAGCTCATGGTAATCATAGGGGCTTTCTGCTTCTGTCTCTCTTTTTCTTATTTACAACCTGCAACTGCAACAACTAACAAAAATATATATGTTGTGTTTTGGTGTATAACGACTCTGCCATTTCGCTGTTGCTTATATGTGAGTGACTAGCGCAACATTTGATTTCGGTTTGTCTAAATATCAAAACAAGTGTGCAATTTCCATGGGGGGTCTAATTTTCAGTGCTGATTTAATTGCATTATTAATCTAAAAGCCAAAATATATAATAGGCTGATCCTAAATTGTCTTGCTTAAATTTAATTTGTGCATATTAGAGTCGGGCCTTTTGACTTGCAACCTTCAGACAGCAAAAGAGAACCAAGAAACAAGGATGAAATTTCACTTCATCCCTAAGACAATTCAGTATTTTCACATTATACTTATTTTCAAGACTGCAGTTGTATGATTTTGGAATTGTTTATATTTTAATCTATATCAGGAGAGCCCGGTAGTGGTGGAAATGAGGGCACTAAGCAAAGTAGGAGTGAGAAGAAAAGCCGCAAGGCAATGTTGAAGCTTGGTATGAAGCCAGTTACAGGAGTCAGTAGGATAACTATCAGGCGCGCAAAAAATGTAAATCCATCAACTCTTATTTTAGATTTTAACACATTCGTTTTTGCTGGTAATTGACTGCTCATTTATCTGATCCAAATTTATGGCTCAAAATACAATAATTTATTCAGTCAGTGGCTGTAAAAAATCAGAAAGATCCCCATAACTAATAAATGAGCTAGGAACTCAAATTGAGGGTTTCAGCCTCAATTATGTTTGAATTTCAGTTTCATCAGCTTAAATTCACTAGAAATGTGTGTACAGTACGATAAAAGTCAAGGAAAATATATGGATAAACCATTGTGGTAAATTAAAATTTTGTCAACCAGGACAGCTGACTGACACAATCTATGTTTTCATGAGATCCAGTGAAAGCAGATCAGTCATAATACATTAACAATTGTTGCTTGTTACAGATCCTTTTTGTCATATCGAAACCTGACGTATTCAAGAGCCCGAACTCAGAAACATATGTCATATTTGGTGAAGCCAAGATAGAGGACCTGAGCTCCCAGCTACAAGCCCAAGCAGCACAGCAATTCCGCATGCAGGATTTGAGCAAGGTCATGGCTAAACCTGAAACTTCTGCTGCTCTTGCTGGTGAAGAGGAGGAGGAGATCGATGAGTCGGATGTGGAGCCCCGTGACATTGATCTTGTCATGACACAAGCTGGCGTGTCCCGGGCAAAGGCCGTCAAGGCTCTCAAGGCTCATGATGGAGATATTGTTAGTGCAATCATGGAGCTGACAACTTAAGATGATCATGAAATTGAAAAAATCTGTTGTCCTTTTTTCAGTTTTCATTATCTGTGTTAGGTCCTTATTGTTACTTCCTGTTTGCTTTAAGATTTTGGTTGACATTTCAAATTATGAGGCTTAATTATTCATTTAATGTATTCCGCTAAAATAAACTCTTTATCATTTTTGTGCACTGTTGATCAATTTTGTTAGTGATCTGCTAAACATTGTCTAATACATTTCAATATGTTGCAACGCATTATCAACCATAAAAATTCAGAAATACATATATAAATCAACAATTGACACTATCGGTTTATTTTGTTCATTTATATAGTTAATACGCAATCTTTTTTTTTTTAGTGTGAGGACGACCTTTTACATAGTTGATACCTTGCTATAAAATATACTTACAAAGGACAATTTGAAACTACATATTATATCCACAAGTTCAGCTAGCTACGAGGCTCTGTAGAACCAGACTTTGGGCGGTTGCATCCAATAACTATAAATTTTGTTTCCAATTGCATTCAATAACAAAAATAATGACTAAAAATAATCTTCCACCAAAAAATGTTGGTGTCACTGACATAAGATGTCTCTAAATTAGAACATTTATATATAACTTGCTGCTCACAAAGCTGAAGAAGCAGGTTCAAATAAAATATATTATAAATCATCAATTACATAATTACCTCAAACGAATAAATTACTTTATGAAATCGAACAACAAGCCGGCATGAATAGAATAGAATGCTCACCTTTATTTTTCAATTTTTCTTATTGCTATAAAGATCTGGGTATAACTTATTAAGGAGATCAAGCAAAAGGATTGCAGCGGAGTCCTTGGCCTTCTTCACACTCGGCATTGGCTCCCCAATGCATTCGTCAGTCCACCCGCGATCAGCTGTGTTGACACGAACAGCATACACGAACCTCTTTGCATGTGCAGGGCCACCTTCGTTGACACATCTGTACTGGGGCATTGGCCACTGCCTTCTAAGGCAAATATCATTCAGTGTCTGTCTCGTGAACACTTGCAAGCCATTATTTTTGTCGCCATTTTTCTCAGCCTCTTTCATAGCCTCCTCCTTGTCCTTGTCTTTTTCCCTTAAGATCACAAGTGCATTTCTGGCTGCAAGCTTTTGGGCCATTTTCTTCTGAGGGTTCTGTGCAACACCAACTTGTACGCCGTCTACATAGACCTCGACAGTGGCAACATTGCCAGCTCGTGTTGCCTTGTACTCTAGACCTTCTGCTTGCTGCTGACAGCGCTCCTGGAGTTCACGCACTGGGTGCATAGGTAGAGTCTCTGGGGTCACCATTGGATCTAGCAAAGGTTGAAAAACCTAAAAGAGATGGAATAATCATCTTCAGAATCCTCTGTTCCAATGAAAAATAGATTCAGCTATCAATAGAAACTGTAGTCATAATACAGTTTCTATTAATAACAAAGTTTTACATCATAACCAGCTATCAGCACTTTTTTGTTGTAAGGGAATTTGAAAAAAGATCAATTAAAATCGACAATCTTATTTTTAAAACTTAAGAAGTAGTGGTTATTGTCTGCAAACCATATATTGCTTGTCAACATTGTCTACAAAAGTAACTACATAATATCGTATGTACTAACCAGAGAAGTTGCAGATATAAAATTAATTCACAGATTATGGATACAAGCAATATTTGGTTTGGAGACGATATATACGAACTTCCTTATACTGAAATTTACAGTTTCATGCACTATTCTTCAAATTTTTCTGTTTTCATATTATCAACAACAACCCCACAAAAAAACAAAAAACAAAGCCTTCAGTGCCAAACAAGTTGACTAGAGACTAAAAGGTGGTAATAGTTCAGGTACTTAATTGAATTTCTAGATCTTTTGACAAAATTCCTAACAAGAAGCACCAAACTTGAAATACAAAAACACAGAACTCATGAGCTGCAAGACAGAAAAGCTTCGGAATGATAAATATAACGTTTAATTCCAAAAACAACATTTTCTGAATTAAAGAAAAATTAGAGGTCTGAATGTGAAGGAAGAAAATTACCCTCCACACAACTGAAGTGTCCAGGCTACTATCTAGGAAGATTGCACCTGCGATAGATTCCACAATGTCTCCAAGGACCTTGGGAGCTTTGCAATCACTAAGACCAAAGGAGTTAAAACCCGGCTTCAGTAGCTCCTCTTCCACATTCTTTACAAATTCTCGAATCTGAACACCACAACAACCCAAAAGAAGTTATGTGTTGTTACTTGTTAATGATGCATTATAGCTCTGGATCAACGAAATTAAGGTTCTAAAGAGTCTGTAAAAAACTTTCAAAATCATGAAAGCAATAAGGTAAAAGAAAAAAAAAAAAAAAATCAGTTTTGGTACCACCAAAATAATTGCATGTATAGAGGGTTTACTGTTTAGGGATAAGGGAGGTATGTGAAATTATCCTTAATACACAGGAGGAACTTCAGATATCTCGATACCTAATTACTCGTAGGCACACACAACAAATCAAAAATAAAAGAAACGCAAACCTGTGAATCCAGTGCACTTGATCCATGACGGAGGTGGACGTGTAATTTATGTTTTACTGCAACCCTGGCAAAATTCTCATTATTTACTGCAGCTGCTCTTAAATCTGTTAGCCGTCCAGGAGGCAAATTTGTGTATGTGAAAAACAGATGGCGTGTGATAAGGTGATCCAGAACTGCATCACCCATGAACTCGAGTCTCTGATAACAAGACACACCTGATGACGGCCTTGAAGCATGAGTAATTGCCTCCACCAGAAGACCTCTACTGTTAAAGTTTATGTTTAAGGCACCTTCTAACGTATCAAAATCAATGCTCCTCAAGACAACCTCCGGGATGTTGTATGACTTTATGGGTGCAATGTCATTCAGTTCGAGATCAACATGAATCCCAACCCAGTTCATGAAGTGGTTTGCAGCCTCCTTCCCTCCCGCCACATAGTACACTCCAATTAATGCTTCAACTACATCAGCTAGAGTTTTGCTTGAGAGCACACGGTAGGAACCCAAGTCACCCTCCAACTCACCCTCTTCTCTGATATTTTCTGCACAATCGTCATATAAACTAATTTCTTTGATCTCGGGCCCAGTCAAAGGGGTAGTGGATTCCTCATCAAATTCTTTTGAATCCTCATCGAAGACTGGGAGTACCCCTGGGGCAGCCCACCGGGAGGGGGCAAAACGGTCGGCTTGAATGTAGGATTGGAGGCCCTTATTTAAGGCATATTGGTAAAGTGCCATGTTGCTCACCATCTGTTGTCTCATGCGAGTCAACTGCCCCTCATGCTTCTGTGGGTATTTCAGGAAGAGAAATTTACTGACAACCCACTTCAGGTAGGCATCACCTAGTAATTCTGCTCGTTCATAGCAAAAGGCCTCCTGACATGATGCAGCAGTCAGCGCCTCTAGTATCTGAAAAGGCATAAACAAAATTATATGAAAGTTAGACCAAAAACGAAAATAAAGATATGTGTTATACAATTATTGGACACACCCTTGAAGTAAGAACAATAAATAAGATCACTATTATTTTGATTCTCTTTTTATATTAAATACGTAATATTGTGTGGACTGTTGCAGCCAAACAACCCTTTATCACCAAAATGTTAATTGCAAGTACCATGGACAGAAGTATAATAAATGATGGCCATCATTTCACAATTTAGTAAAACATGTGTAATTTTATTAAAAACAATAAAACAACAGAGGAAGTGGAAGTACATTGAAAGCAGGAACAGGGAAATTTATCATATTCTTAAGCTGAACTGCAAGAAGCATGCTCTCAACACGTCTCATTATAGATGGTAACCTCTGAGCTCCTCGCACAAGTGTTCCAGGAAGAGGATGAACAAGGCACAGCTCAGGTGGTAAATACACATAATATGTCTTGTCAAGATTCTCCTCGGATTCACCTTCTCGTGCTATAAATTTGGAAAGGTATATATTAGAAAAACCGACATAAAAGAAAAATAATACTGCTCTATCCAAAATGTGAACTTTCGAAATTTAGAGATTCAGATATATAAGTAAATTTGCTTGGACTTGTTGTAATGTCGTTGGATTTGATGAACATGAAAAGGTTGAACATCAAACAAGCACCTTCAGAATGTTCGAATCTTGGAGAAAGAAGGTTCTTGCAATACGACACTCCACGTCCTCGTATGAGAGGTTGCTTCTTATACATTAATTCCACGCCATACCTCAAATTGACAAAGTTTAAGCACAATTCAGATACAATTAGAGAAATGGGTTTCAAATTCCTAAGTAGCAGAACAATATCAATTGTATTATTCCAATGTTCACCCCCCCCCAACAACAAAAAAAATAATAATAATAGTAGTAGTAGTAATATAAAAAAAAAAACAATGTAGGCTGTGCCCCCACCCCTCCTAATCAGGTCAAAACAATTTTGATAATCTGCTGATGATGGTCATTTTAGTATTCCAGCATTGTAATTTGTTGCCAAGTATGAAAGAGAGAGAGAGCTGCTTAGGCATAGAGACTTTTGGGTTGTGAAAGTACATACAGACTTAAATAATTATGCTTACTTTTGCCTATAATAATCGGCATAGGAACTGTACTCTAAAGGACCCAGATACCCCTCCTTCCTGGGAAAGGAATTCTCGGCATTCATGTTGTGGCAAACCGAGTCAACATAAAACCTTTTCCCGGAATGAACAGCAGTCACTATTCTCCCAACTAGTGACTTCACATCCATGCAAGAATCAGTCAAAAATAGCTTATCCTGAGGGCACTCTTTTGATTTCACACCACGGTGTGGAAACAGGCCCGAGGCTTTCACCACATCAAATTCTGCAACCGCTCCTCTGATGCCGTAAGTGGGGTGCACCTTCTGGCCAAAGGCTGTGGTGGAACCTGTTCATATAGCATTATTAGTAATATATAACGATGTGGTTTTACTTGAGAACATTGGATAATTAGCATGGACTAGGAGCAGGAAACTCAATAGAAAGTTTGATGACCTACGAGTATACAGAAAGAGTTGAGCCTACAGATTGTACGGATTGGCCGATACTTAAGGTCCACATTATCGTTGTCAAAGTTTGAATGGTCGATCTGAACCACTCAACATGATATCCACATGTAAATGTTCTTGTAGGCCAAACTTGTTATTGTTTTAGAATTTTTAATCTATTTTTTTTAGATAGACAAAAACAAAAACAAAAACACATTTTTTAATGTTCCATAATGTTCATTCCGGGAAATAGTAAATTACCAAAAATTATAGATGGTCTGCAATCAATGCAATACATTTATATATGGAGATCACATTGAGTAATTTAGAATCACCATTTAGACTTTGAAAATGATAAGATGGACCTGTATTACCAACCGACCCATACCATTAATAGGTTCATAGCCTTCACTCATGACATAATGTTAACTAAGTTTAAAAAAGAGTCCTTAAACTTTTACCTTGAGGCATTATTGTCCAAATATTTTAATATAAAACCACTAAATATTCGTTGAATTGCTTTAAGAATGTTAAAATGTTTACTGTTTTTAGATGAGAAATTGAGATTGAATTTAAACACAATATAACAGTTGCATCCCTTTGACAATCTCATGATGTAAGAATTATGTGCCATGCAGAACATATTTGGAGAATACTTCACACATAATTTAGGAACCTAATGGATTGGAGTATGACAAGGAAAGGTAAGGCCTTTAGAAATTTAGCCAATAATGGAACCCTCATTTCTTCATAAACCAAATTCTAGAAATTCCCATTGATTAACAGTACCATGACGCAGTTTCGCAAAGCCATATTCCCTTTTATCCCCACCAAGGGTTCTTTCATTCGTCCCGAGATAAACATCAGGACGAGCTCGATGGAGAGGGTTGTTCCATGCATCAGATTTAACTATGTCCTCAATCAATTCCCAGTCAATATCCTTAATTGGGTCCTCTGAGTTGTTGGATAAGACCGGGACGAAGAGATAAGCTTTTGCAGGGTCCCATGGTGTTGAGGAGGGATCAACATCCACATCAAGCACTATGCTCATCAATCTAACGTGAAAACTCTTCAGCATAACCAGCTGCAAATACACACAAACAGCCAGACACAAATGCATAAACTAAATAGTTAGAATTTGGCAATTTAGCATGCACAAAAACACTGAAGGCAACAAGCATTACCAAATTGGTCAATATATCAATGTGCAAAAAGTTTTATAACAACACAGGACCTGACCAAAATCCAACATAAACCACCACTAATACAGACAAGATGACTACTTTGTTTCTCATCAACAAATTGGTTGAAAATTTAAGAAAGAACCCTAGTAAGCCAGATGCGACAAAATTTAACACGTTCTTTGGAAAAAAATAAATAACCTGAGAATCAGATATCTCAATTTGTCCACGGAACACGAGAGATGCCTTTGTTATCATGCTTCGAGCAACAAAGAGATCCATCGTCATCGATAAAACCTACAAACAAAGATAAGCTCTTTATCAGTATGAATGGAGATTTTTAAAAAGTATAATCTAAAAGCACCAAAACAACACCAGCACGAGAAAAACAAAAAGCATAACTGCCTCTATCAATATAAGAAATGATGAAGTGTCCCTTTTCTCAGTGTAACTTGATCCATGATAACCAGTATAAAATAATCAAAAGTAAAGAGAGCAGATGGCATGTCTCAAGTTGATAGCGAGCAGATTTTTTTTTTTTTTTTTTTTCAAAGTTTCACTGGTAAGATTTAGTTTTCTATGTTTTACCTCTGCATCCAACTCAGCACCAAAGAGAACAGAAAATTCAGAAACTTGATTCAGAAAAGGGTCCTTGGAAGTCCCCAGGTTAGCAGTGTTCACAAAATACATCTGTAACTTGAACTGGCATTTGTAAGAACAATCTCTTCCCGACAAAATCCACTCGCCCTGATGAAAAAACAATGTCAAATAAATAATTTTAATTAAAAGGAACTATATTCTTATTAATTTGGAAGCTGCTTAGTCAAAATTGAAGTGAGAAAATTTGAACATAAGCAATTTGAAGCACAGTTCTCAAGGAGTACTTACACGGAGTATGTCTGCAACACCTTCCGGATAGAATTCCCTGTGGCGTGCTGTGCCTGGAAGTGGATCTCCTTCATCAGACTGGTCAACCTTGTCCCCCTCTTCCCTGGCCCCTCTGTCTGGCAAAAGCATATCAGTGAAGGCACCCATCTCGTGTAGCTTCTTACAAGCAGCTAAACAAACAGCCTGTGGATACAACGCAAATAAGATAATCCAATCCTTCACTGTCCCAGTAAAAATTATGCACAAAAAGTATCAACTAAGAGTTACATGAAAAAAATTAGCAATACAAAAAGAAAATTTTGTTCTATAGTATTGTCAAAAACCTTTTGTTAAATCCAACTCACAAAATTAGCTTTTATCACAAGATAACCAATGCAACCAAATAGTTTTTCAATATCCCTAAATGCCGATAATAAAAGATCATTTCAGAATTCTTATAGTCAAAAAATGACTGCCTTTTTTATCAAGGTTAAAAAACAATTATTGTTTAATTGAGTTAATGCTCAGCAATAAGGACACCCAATATTATGGCCATTTTTCTAATTCTTTTTCATGTATGAATAGTTAAAGCATTAAAATGAGTGTAAACATTTTAATCACTACAAACCAGTAAACGAAAGAGTATCCAAATAAATTACTTGCTGAGCTAGGCGCATAGAACTGCAAACAGGACCTTCAAGCTTCTCAAATGGAGCATTGCATGGTAGCTGAAGACTGCATGAGTATTCAGTAGCACCACCTGGTTTGTCATGCCTCTCCATTATGAACTCCGGACGAAGAAGCGAATATCTAAATTAAACAAAAATTCATAAAATAATTTACAATTTGCTTAGCGTCAGAAATATGCCGCAACAATATATTGCTTGGATCACAATACGTTTTTGCTATATATCATGTTTCATAGGAACAAAAGTCTAAAAAGAAAGATAATGAGCACCTGTCACTTGGTAACTGAGAACAGTACAGATGGATGAGCTGAACTGCAGAATTCAAGCTAACAACAGCACCTGTTGATTCAACCTGGTATAGTGAATTTGGATCCATGTCAGCAGCTGCCAGTTTTGGGTTGCCTTTGAGATGACTTAAATCTGTTCTCTCAATAGCCTCTTTCCTCAGTGTTTCTTCACTATTCCGTGCATTCCGCAGGAAAGTTTCATGTGATATGTTATCCCTGACATTTCATCAATATATCCAGTTCAATTACCGAAGTAACACATGAGGCCTTAATTTAATCCATGCTTACTGCAATTACTGTCAGTTCTACGACAAAGCTGAAGTTCATCCATACCCAACTATGGTTTCGGTCTACCTCAATTGTTCAATTTAACATGGTATCATCAATAAGTGGTCAAACTGTTACCCAACTGGTACATCACCAAAATCCTCATAATAGCCTATGCAATAGAAAGAATGCTTAATTGATATTATCTGAAGTACTTTTCAAGCATCAAAATGTAGTCAGATCCAGGCTTCCTTGCACGACCTCTGGATTGGATGTAAGCCAAAACTGTTTTTGCAAGGTCAAATCGGATTACGACATTGCACTGCCTAATATCAAGCCCTTCCTCTGCAACACTTGTGGCAACTAATAAGGTAATCTACAAATGCCGCAAAAAACTCTTATAAACAAGGTACTCATTATATTACAAATCAGGTACATAGGTCTTATACTAGCTACTCCTGACTGGCCATATCAGTAGCATCACCATATGGTCCATACCTGATATTAAAGGGTGTGTTTGGATCGTGCAAAGAATAGTGCAAGATTAGTAAAAGAGAATAGAGAAAAAATAGTGCCTTTTGGATTAGCTCAAAATTAGTAGAAATGTGGTGAAATTTGGAATAGTAAAAATATTGTTTAGATTTTATGTTTAAAACAGTGATAGATGGTTCAAAATAATAGTAGTTGATCCATGTTTCGCATGGAATAGTAAATTAGCAATTATTCTCACTGTTCCAAGTTGGTGAGTTTCAATGCACCAGTTATTCCACTATTCTTAGTGCATATTAACACACCCAAAGAGACTATATCACTGGTATGATGGCGATTCAATTTTTTGCAGATCTTTTTGTTTTGTCTAAATGACATTTCAACAGACTTTCTGTTTATCTTTACTAATTGATGGAAATCCAGAGACATATCAACAGCACAAAATAAAGGAGTTAAAAGCATAAATAAGTTTTACCCTTCCATCACGAAATTTAGCAATAGTGTCCTGTGTCTGAGAAGCACGCATCTCCTGGTTATTATTGTTTCCTATAAGGCTAGCGCATTTAACGAAATTCAATGAAGGAAGCTCTGAAAAGACCTGTTAACAAAATATATTTGCTCATTCAGCTTATCAACTAATCCAGGACACTCTGCCCCAGTAAATTTAATCCTGGATATGTGCAATTACAGTATGGTAAAGTTGCCAGCCCAAAAAGAACATTTTAGCTTGCTTAAGAAAATTGTGGGACGGGGGCGCTAATAAGGGCCTAAAATATAAACTGCTTTGTGGACTAGCACAGTAGTATAATTTCATGGTTGGTATAAAGAAGCATGAGGTGAGCTCTGACCTTGGGCAGTACTAAGGCTGTCACAACCCTTTCCACAAAAATAATAGCACGGAAGTCCTCAGTGTTTTGGTACTTGAGAAGAATTTTAATTAGCGACTGAACCTTCGGAGTGACCTTGCCATTTGCCACAGCAGCTCCTGCAATGGAATCCATGTGCTCTCCTCCCGAGACAGCTGAAAGAAAATCAAAGATAAAATAAAGCACAACTCAGAAGAGCTGTTATATCTCTGCTGCTGTCAGTTGCTTCTACTCTCTATGGGCATTTTTGGATAACAACAGTTAATTACGGTACCAATTGTGTTCAATAATATCACAGGAATGGACCGCATAGTATCCTCCGAAGGTAGTGAAAAGGGAACACAGCACTCTGAACTATATTATTCATTAGTAGATCCATAACACCCCTGTTTGTGCTCTCATGCAATGATGACACTCGCAATACTCATGATTAGAGGTAAAAATTATAATTTAAGAAATGCAACAGCAACAAACCATGACTTTCTGGAAGCTCTCCCTCCTCAAGCTCATTGATATTAAGCCTGTCATCATCATGTACCTTGGCATGGCTAAAATCACAATCAGCAACAGCTCCCTCTGATAGCTGGCACTGCAACAGTGCAACCACTCTTTTCAAGTACGACTCTTGAAATTTGACGTCGAGCTGGTAATTTGCCCTTTCATCATTCTGTAATGCTGTCAAGAATGAATGTGCAACCTGTTCTTAAGAAAAATAAAAGTATAAGATCAGCTCAGCATCATGGATACATGGGAGCTTTAGCTCAAAACTTTCATGCAATCAAGGGCTGTATGCCTGCACAAGATATTGCCATATCAAACAGACGAAGTCCAGCACAACCTCTTTCTATTTTTCTCGTAAAAAAAAAATAACAAGGTAAGCTAAATGAACAAATTTCAAAATAAGCTCCCAAAAGATCCATAATTTTGGTGAAAACTCAAAATTTGTTTTTAATTGCCAGTAAAATCAAAATAAGGATGATCTAAGGTTTGAAAGCTCAGGATGTCTACAATAACTTGCCAATAAGAATATCCTACATAACAATATTTTGAGCTTCAAAATAGATTACCTTAAAAGCACACCACTGGCCCAATTCACCAAGAGCATAATTAATTGCACGTAATTTCTGTATTAAGTTTGCAGCACCATCACTTTCTGTCCTCTCCGATACACCATACACCAGGCGCAGCTCCTCTCTATTTGACCCGGCATCCCTGGCACCCATGAACTGCCATTTGCTCCTTCTTGAGCTTGGGTGCACTGCAGTCTCAATCTCAGCCTCCATCTTTACTATCTGCTCATGCAATGAGTCAAATCTGGCTGCCTTGTCATAGTGCACCACTGTTTCGAGAGGCATTGGCACATGCTTCTCCAGTTCCTTCCTGTCCTTTACAGTGAAGACTATGGAATCTAGCTTTGTTTCAAGGTTTCGTATTTTTATGGCGCAGTCTTCCTGACTTGAAACCCCTGTAGAGGTAAGAACTCAGAAATTGCAAAATTGAAGCCAGAGAGTACTAGTATCAAATGAATTTTTCCGAGTCCTATAGAATGGTTCGGACTTTTTTCTAAGTTCTTATTTGTTCTCTTAACAAATGTGCAATTACAAAAGATATGGTCTGATTTCTTTTCTATTTTCCTATTAATAAAGGTCAGATTATTTACAAGTGCAACATCATTATCATAAGTAT
Source organism: Cyperus esculentus (assembly GCA_030179965.1). Classification (NCBI taxonomy): domain Eukaryota; kingdom Viridiplantae; phylum Streptophyta; class Magnoliopsida; order Poales; family Cyperaceae; genus Cyperus; species Cyperus esculentus. The sequence continues at coordinate 152,967 of JASGLE010000007.1, read as the reverse complement.
GTATAAGCAACAGATTCAACAGAAATCTAATAATTGTCAAAGAATATATGAAGGGGGCTACAAAAAGGTTGTACATTAGGGCTGCAAAATATAAGATATATAGATATATTTCCATCCACATAGCAGATATCAATCTCGATACCCATTAAAGTTAACTATTGGCTTCAGTAAAGTTCAATGTGAACAAGGATACTTTAGCCCATAAAAGGTGTGTATATGTTTCCGGATTTTCTAGCCTTTTATGAGAACCCTTAATCTTCCGCAGATTTGTTATTCATCATGAATATAACAATTTTTTCTTCGGTGCTGTAATTAAAACAGTTATGTTATCATTTAACAACCTTATTTTTTTATTTTTGATATATATTATTAGCAATCGTATCAGTAATCCAAATTTGTACTGTCAACAATACTAATACTGGCGGAGCGAGGAAAGTATGTTGTGGTGTCATTACATGTATTTTATCCTAATTTTTAAGGAAATATATTTTATCAATATAATTGCTCAATGAAGGTACAGGATTACCAATATCCATGCTGCATCTAGTCCTGCAGCTTACATAAAAAGCAAAGTACCTTTTAAGTTGACAGGGGAAGCAGTCATGCCGAAAACCATTGGCCTTTTCTCCTTAGGGGTAGTGTGGTAAAACTCGGACATGACCAGTGAATATGGATGTTTTTTCACAGCATGATGGCACTCGTCTAAGATTAGCAAATTAATTGCATCCATTTTGATTATGCTATGCCGGAGTATGTTCAACAAAATTTGAGCAGTCATGACAAGAACCTGCACAAAACATATCATCTCAGTACCAATAAATTAAAGAACCTGTCGATGACTTGAGGCTCAATTGTTCCCAAGGACAAGAAACAAATTGATACTACAACAAATTATCGGAAGCAACAGTCAATCAGAAAAGATTATAAGAAATTGCCTGCTTGGATTCAAATTCACGCTGCCACCTCTTTAAATCCCAAAAATCTTGGCCCATCTCTCCACAATAATGTCCGACACGAAATTCTGTCCTCTCTCGAATCACCTCAGCTTGCTAGGCCATGTAAATAGGAGTAAATACATCAGGTTGAAAAGGAACATAGATTCAAGAGAAAGTAACCAAGAATTAGTTACTGGAATTCTGAATAGAACAACGAATATCATACCTGATAAACAAGTGGAACCTTGGGAACCAAAAAAACAGCAAGCATCTTCTTACTCTCCTTGTTCATATGTGTGAAAACACTCTTCATCAAAAGTACTGCTATGAGGGTCTTACCAGCACCGGTTTCCAAAAATGCAATTGTGTTTCTCTTCTTTGCATGTTCTAAGACTTCTAACTGGTACTGTCTTGCCTGTTCTTCAACTATTATCTTCTCCTTCCTCCCAGCTTCCTCCCTTTTGTCATCGGCTCCCGACTCAGTTTCACCGTTGCCATCCTTTTTCGCGCGTTTCGTCTCCCGCTCTATCTCAGATTCCCATGACCCACTATGGTAGACCATTTGACCTGATTTATCCCTCTCCCAATACCCCCTACTATCTCGGGAATCAGTAGCAGAACCATCTCTTTCCCTTCTCCTCCCCCATCTGCGGTCAAAAGTGCCCCGCGGTGATCCCCTACTCCATTGTCCCCGCCGAAAACCACCTCCACCCCTCTCCCCGCCCCATCCATCGCCACGCAACCTCTTTCCATCTCTGCAGTCTCCATTAAAGGAGTTGGAGTTCCTGTCACGCTTCACGTCTCTGCTTCTGGCAGCACCATTAGCATTATCTAGAGGCAGTGTGTGTTGACAATTGTGGTCCTTGACTTGCAGCTGGGGCTCCTCTTTGTTGAGATGATGCAGTGCAGCCGGTTCGGAATTGATGGTGTTGAGAATGCGGTCGATCTCAGCCACGAATCCATCATCAGCAACTGCGGCGAAAGTGGGCAGGGACGAAGGGTCGAAGTCAGAGGCAGCTGATAAATGAAGGCAGGAAAGGGTGTTGACATCCTCACAGGCGTCGTACCAGTAGGAGGTGGGCTCAACGCCATTATTGGCCGCCATCTGATGGAATTGTAAATGTTGTATTTATAAAATTTAGTAAGGAAGAAAGAAACAGTAGTAGTAGGGAGTAAGAAAAGGTAGAAAAAGAGGAAATGAATACAAGGGCTGGGGCTGGGCTTGGTTGTTGTGATCGATGTGCTGATTCGGTGATGAAGTAGTTCCGTACGAATCACGCAATTGTGTTGATTCGGTGCTCTTGCTTTGTTTCTTTGTGTTTGTGTTGTTGTTGTGATGGGATTGGGATTGGGATTGGGATTCCGAGTATCAACGCTAGCTACTCTCTCAGTCTCTCTCTCTCTGTCTCGATGAGAAATGGAAATTGAAATTGAGAAGGAATGAAGGATCAAAGAATGAATAAATGAAAGAATGTGTTGTTTGAAGAGGTGGGTGGGATGGGTTAATGCGGGGGGCGGGGAGAGCCAAAAAAGAATAAGGAAAAGAAAAGGAAAGAATAGATTCTGCTTAGTTGCTACTACTTGCTACTACTTGCTGAATTCCTTCCTTCCTGATAGAATCATAGATGGATGGATGGATATTGCTTAGTAGTAGCAGGTGATAGGTGAAGCAGACACAGAGAGAGCGAGAGGGAGGGAGGGTCACTCCGCTCGGCGGACGGAGGGCGAGGGCCGAGGGGGAGGAGCGATTCTGCTTTTGCTTCTGCTTCTGCGAATCAATAGAATAGAATGAATACCTTTTTAGGTTTGGATTGGGCCTGCCTTTCTTTGCTCTCCTTGCATTGCATTTGGACCCACCCTTTTCCAAAGCCCAAGGGCTAGCTACAGCCTACTACTGCCCACTAGCTAGTAACTAGTACTAGTAGACAAACATCTTCTTTGCATCCATTCAAAAACCGTACGTCTATAAAATGTAAGCAACAGGTGTATTTCAAAATTTAACCTATAAACATTATGGATAAATGGTTGTTCTGTAGAAGCTATATGATACTCTAACTAGTACGACTGAGTAACTGAACAAGTACCAACCCATCCAACAATTTCTCATCTTCCGCTGCTCTCTAGTCTTCAAATGAATTCACATCCTCCGCTGTCATCCGCTTCCTCCATAGTTCATACTTGTTTCTACGCCACGGCCTGAACTACCATACTTTTCTTCTCATGACAAAGCAAAGAATTTTTTTTTTTTTTTAATATCAAAGCTGTAGGCAACAAATTTGAAAAATTTTTATGGATGTCCAAACTATTGATCTTATTTCTACCACTGCTTAATCAGTTAAGTTGTTTCACCAATGCCTAAACTAAGAGCGTGGATCTAACTTGCACCCGCTAACCTCTTCCTGTACTGCCTAAACAACTAAGTTACATGGGTAATGAACAAAGGGTAGGCAGGTTGATGTGAATCTAAAGGACGCAGGTTGTAGGTTGATTTGGACATCTGTAAAATTAACTTAACTGCTTAAGCAGTGGTGCAATTAAGATAGAAAGTTTGGGTATTTATGAAATTTTCTCACAGTTTTTTTTTCGAAAGAAGTGATTACAATATTACATCATCACAAAGCAAAATTTTCCAATCCAAAATCAAAAGATACAAGATTACATATCAAATCTACCATCAAACTATCTAACTTCACCAATTGAAATGGTCTTGACCCTTTCTCGAAGTCATGAATGAATCCTATCATCTTTGGTTAATGGATTTAGAAAAACTTTTATTGAGCACTTTGCAAAACTTCAATTTTCATCTATTTTGTTGAAGTCGAAGTAAAATCAATATGTCATCTCAAGGTTTTCATAGTACAACACTTCAAATAAAAAAAAATACTGAGAGCCTCTTGTTGAAAAACAAGAGCGACGAGAAAGAACAAACAAAAGACGAAGCATCAAATTTTGCACTTTATGAGTAAACAAAGCAAGGGACTTCCGTCTCTCCCAGTAGGGCTGGCAAAAAAGTTCATAGCTCGTAATTCGCTCGAGTTCGATTCGGTCTGAGCTCGATTCGATTTTTTGTCAGCTCGATTCGGTTTGAGCTTGGCTTGATTTTTTCTTGATTCGATTCGGATTCGATTCGTAATAGCTCGATATACAGTAATTTGCACATTTTTTGAACTATTTTGTCCAAATTGTTTGTAATAATATACCTATTTGATTATTTAATTGACAAAATATACTTAAAATATAATATTTTTAATCATAATTTATTACAAAATTAGTAAAAATAGAGATAATTTGTTTATATTATCAAGAAAGGACAAAATAATATACTTATTTTAGCTCTAATTATCTATGATAATATGAAAAATAAATATAAAATTATAATAATTGAGATTTTATGGAGCTCGAAGCTCGATTTGAGTTCGAGCTAGTTCGATTCGGTTTAGCTCGGTTCAATTTTAACTCCAACTCAATGCGGTTCAAGTTCGATTTGGATCAAATTCAATTCGATTTGATTCGTTGACTGCCCACCAAAAAATCTTCTGGAAGGGAACTTGTTTTCCATATGTGTGTTTTCCGAAAGAGTGTTTACAGAGAGAGCGTACCAAAGATGCCCTGACCTGTTGACCGACTACGACATTACGTCTCTTTTCATCAACAAAAGCCAAAAGGGCATCTCCTTTTTAATTTTCTGAAGCTCATTTATTATCTTTCCTAACACACAGAATTTCTTTGCTTTTAGATATTAAACATTTTATTATGCCATACGTGGGGATTATGTATTTGTTAATTGAGGAGGGTTCCAATACCTTAAATTTTTTGTGCCTCCCTCAACTTTTCAAATTTCAAATAACTCAAAATTTTAAACTAATTTTTCAAAACAAAATCGTTAGATTTGATCAATATGATATTCTCTATGTGCACATAACAAATTTTTACACTTTTTTGTTTTATTTTATATAAATGAATGAGTTATAAAAATAAACGTCTAGAAGTTGCTCAAATTAGTACATTTTTTTAAGTCCTTAATGTCAAACAAAATAATATTCAAATTTGATGATTTTTTACATATACATAAATGAAATGATATAGATTACATCTAACGGTTTTGTTTTAAAAAAATAGTTTTAAATTTTGAGTTATTTGAAATTTAAAAAGTGGAGGCATGATTGAGGTACAAAAAATTGAGGCATTAGAACCCTCCTCTTGTTAATTAAGGCTTTACAATTAAATGTCCATAATCAATTAATTATTCATATCACATGTCGAGAGTTAAATTTTTTTTAAGAAGAAATGATTATTGTCCCCTTAACTTTTCTCTTTATTCATCACTCAAGTTAAATTTATTAATATTCTCTCTTTCTCTCATGCTCGCTAAAAAAATTGTTAGATTATTATGTACGATGGAACATCTTTGGGGTCATTCGAAAGTTCGAAACCGAACTCGGCCCAATACCTGTATCAATACTCGATATATACCATGATAATACAAATATCAATAATAACTTAATAAAAAAGTGGAGTAATAATGATATGATCATACTTATTTATCGATTGTGAGTATATATGTTTACGCAATTCTTTAGAAAACAAATATTTATGATTGATTAAGCATTTTAACAATTACTAGCTGAATTATTTGATAACACAAACACTTTAGGCAATATTTAAATTCATATATTTCGGAATCGACCCTACCCGGAACGGATTTGGAACCGAACTGGATCGATAAAATAAGTATATGGATCAAAATTTGGACCCGAAGACTCTTAAGGTACGGATCCAAATATGATAGTATCCGGACCCTATCCGACCCGATAGCTACTCTAATCTAAAGTTGGACAGCGCTGTGGGTGTGGGCCGGGGGCGATATTGCTAAAACGAGTAAACAAATGCAATGTAAGAAAATAAGAACGAGAATCATTTATAGTTATTACAAGCCCGGTGGAACTTAAGTAAATGATAGCACTTGTGTAATTATATGATAGAAAAAATATTCGTTACAGTACAAACATACTTTTATCAGTAGATAGCTAGCTCAAAAGGAACTGAAAAGCAAAACAAAGTAGAACTTTTATCATCTCAGGAAGGGATGATGATCCTCTAACCCGGGTCACATGACCCGAGGCATGTGATCCGAGGCATGTGACCCGTTGAATCTCCTCAAGATTCAGGTTTGCCCGAATACTAAAGGGATTCAACCGAATTGCGAGGAGATCCAACGGGTCACATGCCTCGGGTCATGTGACCCGGGTCAAAGGATATTATGAATTGCTTAGGAAGAAGTTTACCCAACAAATTTAACAGAAAGAACAAACTTTCAAGAGATTAGTACTACTATGAACCTGATAAACAAAAAGTTTGGACAAAAGTGCAAAAAAAAAAGAAAAGAAAAGAAAAGAAAACAAAGAAAAAGAATTGCACTGTACTACACCAAACTCAAAAATTATGTAAGGTCATAAGCACATAACCTCAAAAAAGAGAAAAAAAAGCACCAGCAACCTCAAATTTAGATAAAAAGGTCACAAGTACTTTTTGTCAGAATCTTGAAGATGGAGGCTTGCAGGTTAAAGAACTGCGTGCAATGAATAATGCTCTCATTCTTAAACTGGCATGGCAGTTTGCGCAGGGACAAGATAGGCTATGGATTGGGATCATGAAGGCGAAATACTGCCCCGGGGATAGCTTGTGGGAGGCAACACAACAGACAGGTGATAGTCCGTTGTGGAGGAGAATGTTGCAACTAAGACATCACATAAAAAATGATGTCATATGGGAGCTAGGGGATGGGAGAACGGTGCAAATATCGGGCCAACCGAGGTACCCGGGATGGGATACGGCACCTAGGTTACACATTGAAGGGGAGGAATTGCATGTGTCTGACCTTGTTCGGAGCAGCGATGGCGAATGGCAAACCGATCGAATGGCGCGGATACTGGGACCGCAAATCTCGCACACCATTATCCAATCCGTTAAACCACCATGCAGAGAGGCTTTGCTTAAGGATAGATTGATCTGGCTGAAGGTTAAGTCAGGGGTATACACGGTTAAAGAAGGCTACAAGATGCTCAGGCAGTCCTACCCGACCTTGACGGATGAGGAAAGGAAAGCCTTTACGTTGATCTGGAAAACTAAGGGACTCATTCCGAGGGTTCAAATTTTCTTATGGAAGGCCTGCCAAGGAGCGCTACCGGTTGCCTCTGAGGTGCATAGGAGACTGCATAACATATCCCCAATGTGTCCACGGTGTAACTTAGAAAATGAGTATGTCACTCATATGCTATTTTACTGCCATGGTTCACGTCTAACATGGTTTGCGTCCAACCTGCCGGTAAGGGTGGAAGAGATACCTCTTGAATTCAAGTGCACCATCCTTTACCTCAACGAACAGCTATCAGAAAATGAGTTCGTGCAATCGGTAAACCTCATGTGGCAAATATGGAAAGGGCGAAATGAGGAAGTGATCGAAGGTAGAAGGCTGCACCCAATAAAGGTATTATCTAAGGCGAGGGCTATGATAAAGGTACAGCGGGCTCCACACAAAGAAACACTGCTACCGATATCACAGCCTACCGTACCACCTTCATTCTCCTTGATCATGGTTGACGGCTCCTGGGATGTTCAAGGTAGGGCAGGGGTTGGAATGATCCAATATGATGTTATGGGTATCCTTAGGGCAGTAAGGGGACGGGGGGTTCAAGCACGAGGCCCTTTTCATGCGGAGGCTTTGGCGGTACTGGAGGCGGTATGATGGGCAACAGCGTTACCCCAGATACAAGGAGTGCAGGGTTTTACGGTGGTGACGGACTGTTCGGTGCTAGTGAGAGCACTGCATGCACACCAATTGGACGGGTTACCGGAATGGTGGGCCCATGAGACAGTGGCGGCTATACGGCATCTCATCTCCAACTGCCACATCATCATAAAGGTGGCACACATCTCCCGCGAAGCAATCAACATGGCGCACACACTAGCAAACTGGGTCAGGCGAAACCAGGTTCGCTATGCATCACACGAAATGCCACCAGAGTTGGCACAGGTTCCATGCACGATACAACATGAAGCCTAATCCTGGTTTGGAGATATGGAATAGGCTTCCTGCTCTCAGCATTGTAGTTCAATCCTAGTTTCAATTGCTTTAGTTTCATGTTCTGTGTTTTCATGTTCGATCGTTTCTAGTTTTTTCAATGTAAACCGTAATGTAATGTAGAACGTAATGTAATGTAGGAACCTGTGGTAGGAACAGGCCTTACGGACTGTGCTGTAGGATTGTAACTTTAATTTCATGTTTGGAATGCAAGCCTAAGGGTATTTTCTCAAAAAAAAAAAAAAAAGATGAAGTAATTCTTGATCCCAGCAGGTATAGAGGATTCAACAGGGTCTGTTAAAATTTTAAACAGTAACAATTTCCTAAACAGACAAAGGCCGAAGAAAAGATAACAGAAGAAACAGCATTGCCAATCTTTTTTTTTCCAGTGAGCACCAAACAAATGTCCATTAAAACATCTCGTGAAATAATCAATTAAAACATCGTTCTATTTCTATGCACCACCAACAAATTAGGTTACTGACTTTCATTGGTATCAAAAACAAATAAAAATTCATAGCCTATATGATACACACCAGTACTGGTATCTGGATGCATCTCCTGATTCAATAATTTAAAATAGACCTGTTGTGAATAATTAATAGAAATTTGGCAAAGTTAATGGCAAATAGAACTCCTGAAGAGGCATCAAATTACAAGGAAGAGGCAGTTTATGTGAAAATAGGAAGAATAAGGCTTACCTTAAGATACAATTCATGAACGTCCTGAAAGAAGTTTTTAATGGCATCTTCATTGCGGGAATCATGGAGCAACATCAGTCTTGTATGTATAAATTGTGGTCAAAGGAAGTACTTATATGATTGATGAAGCAGACAAAAGAAAGAATTAGAACATAATATAGGAAGTACTTCTATAATAATCTCTCCATGGGCTTCCAAATTAAACCAACAGTGCCAACTCACCTCGCTACATCACCTTATTTCGTACAACGAATCCTTTGCATTCTTCTAAAAGATCTCCAATCCATCGTACCAATATTTACTGCTTGCACTCCAGTTTCTCAACCCCCGACCAACTACTTTGGACCAAAACATCCAACGGCAGGTACTCCTCCAGATCAGCATACAAGTTCTGTTATATTATTATTATTAAATAATATAATGTAAACTTCAAACTTTGATCATTTAATTAACACTATTAATGAAACGCACTGTTTAAATATTAAGGAGCACAATTGCTCTATTTGACAACTGGCAACAGAACTTTAAGTGGAAGGATGCATTGTTTGTCTCTTATAAATATGGGGATTCTGTTTAGAAGAGTGTAATTTTGATTTTTACAATCAATAATTACTCTCTCTCTCTCTCTTGGCTTCTGAAAACACTTGAGACATCAAAATTCCTCTTGCCTTCTCAGTTACCAGCGATATACTCTTTCCAATTATCATTTGACTGTACTTGACGAAGGAATTCGGCGCTCGGCTTCGCTTCTTTCGAAGTGCTTGCCATCCGTTCTGAGACTGTGCTACCGGATCGGATTCGAGACTTAGAGCATCATCAACGCTGGAGCGTTTCCGCTCCCAAATTGAACCGCCACATCAAATTATTTGATAGTGCGCAGCGACACTCCCAAACGAGCACATCGCTGGGAGTCGCTGGAACGGTCTCAACGCAAAAATAATTGAACTGTGCTTCTTAACCTCTCCCGTTGGTCACAAACTGCAGCCTCCATTTAAGTAATCCGCGTCTGAGGGTTTGTAGTGGTCGTCCTCTTCGTCGTCGGAGGGGAGGAGGGTTTTGGTGATGGATCTGGCCAGCCACGCCATATTTGGGGCGAGATCTTTGCTCCCCTGGATTATTATTCACTTCTTCTTCTTCTTCTTCGATGACGAAGAGGATTGGCCGAGACGAGCGCAAAATAGACGTAGCTTCTTCGATCGCCCACAGAGACGAGCTCGGAGGAGAAAAGATGGGGAGAGGTTTGGGAGGAGGTCGGAGGTCGGAGGAGAAGAGGACTGGACGAGTCTATTTTTCATTAGGCGAAACGAACGTTTCGCTGACATCACAAATTTGGGAGCGGTTTGTAATTTAGGGAGCGCTCTAATTTTTAGAGTCGCCCACAACGCTGGTATTGGATTTCAGATTGACACGTCGGATTTAGGGAGTCGATTTGGGATCGCGATGGGGATGCTCTTATTCGGGGTGTTGAACCTTGGAGACGGATAAACGATCAACCCTGCACAAGAGGGCGTCAATCTGTCTTTAGGGCAGTCGCGGCTCGATCGCACGGCAGCAATTCCCAGGCTTGTCTCAGTTCTTAATAACTAACTTTCTGATTTGGATTTGATCTTGTTCTAATATTGCAGGTTTACACCAACAATCTAAAGACATATTAATTGTTTAATTAAATTGATACAAATATTTAAACTGCAATATTGAATTAATTGAATCTAAATTGCTAGATCTGTTACCGAATTTGTTGTCAGATACATTTTTCTATTTTTTGATTTGTTCTTACATATCAGAGTATAGAGTATTTAATTCTTCTGCCCAAAGTTCTTTAAATTTGTCCGCTTGCAACTCTGTTCGTATATCCCAGAGAACCAAATCGAGTTCCAGTATTGATATTAGTACTCATTTTATACAATTTTAATTAATCATGATGTCTGACATAAGTTTTTCCAAAGACAAAACACTTATAGTTAATTTAATGCATGATTGGTGGTTTGATTCTGGAGCAAATGTTCATGTATGCATAAATCGCTCCTTATTCTCTACTTTCCAAAATACAAATGGTAATGTTACACTTCCTAATGATACATCTTCACAAGTGTTAGGACATGGCAGACTTAATATTATGATGTCATCAGGTAATGAACTTATTTTACATAATGTATTTTATATGCCGGGAATGAATAAGAATTTAGTTAGTGGCTCTCTTCTAGTAAAGAGAGGTTATAAGTGTGTTTTAGTGTCAAATAAAGTCATCATAACTGAAGGAGGATTATTTATTGGAAAAGGTTATATAGTTAATGGATTATTTTTATTAAATACAATATCATCATTCAATAATGAAATAAATTCTGTTACATCTTTCCCAGTTTTAACTTCCAACTTATGGCATGTTAGATTAGGACATGTGCATTTTCATAGAATAAAAGAAATGATGGATTTAGATCTAATTGCTAAATCAAAAATTGATTTTTCAAATAAATGTGAAATCTGTTCCAAATCAAAAAACAACCCCGAAAACCTTTTAATAATGTTAAAAGAGAAACAAAACTCTTAGAATTGATTCATAGTGATGTTTGTGATTCAACTAAAATTCCTACTAGAGGGGGTAATCGTTATTTTGTAGCATTTATAGATGATTACTCTAAATATTGCTACTGTTATCTTCTACAATCAAAAGACGAAGTTTTCAATAAATTCAAACTTTTTAAAGCGGAGGTTGAAAATCAATTAGAAAGAAAGATCAAGATCGTTAGGTCTGATCGTGGAGGTGAATATACCTCAAATGAATTTAACATGTTTTGTGAAGAAAATGGAATTATCCATGAAGTTACTGCTCCCTATTCTCCACAGTCTAATGGTGTGGCTGAAAGAAAAAATCGCACACTTTTAGACATGGTTAATGCCTTGCTTATAAATTCAGGTTTGCCTGAAAATTTGTGGGGGGGAGTATTACTTACATCATGTTTTATTCAAAACAGAATTATTTCTAAGAAAAAGAAACAAACCCCATATGATTTATGGAAAAATCGTACTCCAAATTTAAATATTCTCCGCGTTTGGGGCTGTTTGGCTAAGGTCAACATTCTTGGACCAAAAAGAAACAAATTTGGTCCGAAAACTATTGACACAGTTTTTATAGGATATGCACATAATAGTAGTGCTAATAGTTTTTTAGTAGTTAATTCTAGTGTTAATAATATTTCTAATAATACTATCATAGAAGCTAGAGATGCATCATATTTTGAAAATATGTTTCCATTTAAAACAAAAGTTTCCAATGAGATGGTTGCTGGTCCATCAAGCACGCAACCTTCTACTTCAAATAATAATACATAATCTGAATTTGAGATAAGAAAAAGCAAAAGGCAGAGAGTTGAAAAGAATTTTGGAAATGATTTTTATGTGTATCAAATTGAGGATAATCCACTTACATATTCTGATGCAATGTCTTCACATGAAGCACCTTTCTGGAAAGAAGCTATTAATAGTGAAATTCAATCAATTTTGCAAAATAATACTTGGTTTTTAACCAATTTACCCCCGGGTAATAAAGTAATTAAAACTAAATGGATTTTCAAAAAGAAATTAAAACCTGATGGTTCAATTGATAGATATAAAGCTAGATTAGTAGCAAAAGGTTTTAGTCAAAAGAAAGGCATATATTATTTTGATACTTATGCACCGGTTAGTAGAATTACAACAATGAGAGTTTTAATTACTCTAGCTGCTGTTCATAATTTAATAATTCACCAAATGGATGTTAAAACCGCATTTCTTAACGGTGATTTAGAAGAAGAAATATATATTGAACAACCTGAAGGTTTTTTAGTTAAAGGTCAAGAGCATAAAGTTTGCAAATTAATTAAGTCATTATATGGCTTAAAACAAGCACCCAAACGATGTCAAACAACTTTGACAGATGTGTATATTCGAAGGATTTTACTAATGGTTTTGTGATCCTTTGTTTATATGTTGACGATATTCTGATTTTTGGAACATCTTTGAAACTTATCAATGATGTTAAAATGTATTTGTCAAATAATTTTGATATGAAAGATTTAGGTGAAGCTGATGTTATTTTGGGTATGAAATTAATTCGTGCTGAAAATAATGTTGGTATTTCACTATCTCATTTTACTAAAGCTATGCTCAAGCGGTTTGATTATTTTGATATGAAATCAATTACGTCTCCGTTTGATTCTAGTGTTCATTTGACTAAGAATACTGGTAATCCAGTTTCACAAAAGTCATATTCGCAACAAATTGGTTCTTTAATGTACCTTGCGAATCGAACTCGTCCAGATATTGCATTTGCAGTGGGTCGACTTAGTCGATATACCAGTAACCCCAGTGAAGAGCATTGGGAAGCCCTCAAAATAATTTTTCGGTATCTGAAAGAAACTATTAATTATACACTTATTTACATTGGATTTCCTAGTGTGTTGGAGGGCTACAGTGATGCAAATTGGATCACTGATTCTCAAGATGTTAAGTCAACATCTGGATATGTATTCTTGCTTGGTGGTGCTACTGTGTCATGGTGTTCAAACAAACAAACAATAATAATAAGGAGTACAATGGAAGCCGAATTAACGGCATTAGACACAGCATGTACCGAAGCTGAGTGGATTAAGAATTTACTTAGTGAAATTCCTTTAGTGCCTAAACCACTTCCATCAATTTCGATGCATTGCGATTCAAAAGTAGTTATTGACCTGATCAATCAAGAAACTACGAATCGGAAAATGAACAGGCACATCCTTGTAAGATATAAATCCGTTCAGAAAATGAATAAAGATGTGATATCACTAAATTTTGTGAGATCGGAAAAGAATTTAGCCGATCATTTGACAAAAGGTCTTTTAAGATCTGATGTCTTGCTTTCATCGAGGGGGATGGGACTTAAGCCCACATAATTGTTACTAGCAGTGGGTTCTCTACCATTGTGGCTGGCTGGTCCGGACAAATGGTTCAAGGGGTGAACGAAGCTGCTAATGTAACACTTAGAAGCACAATTTATTAGACTTAAATGTCTAAACTCATCCCTATGGTGAAGTGCTTCAAGGCGTAGGCCAGGTTGATATTTTCTTAACTAGTCCAGTTGCATTTTGCGGGATATATTTCCACGTTGTATATCCCTTAAGGACTAGCCTATGTGAGAGTGTCGTGGGCCGCGATATGGGACAAGGGCAGTATCCCTAGTACTCTCATGAAAAATCAAGGATAGCGCATGGCCATAAATAGCGCACACCCGCTAAAAGCGCCAACTGAATTTCTTATGCTATGTGTGAGATTATAGAAGGTCGATTCAAAGACTCATGATTCAAGACGTAGTTCATCATGAATCTCGATCATATATAATTATCACTAAGTGTGGATTCAAGACTACGTTCATTCACACTTATGCATAGTAGATGTCAAGTATTTGATGGAAAGAAAATTTATTTACTCGTCAAAGTATTGAAATTTGAGGGGGAATGTTATATTATTATTATTAAATAATATAATGTAAACTTCAAACTTTGATCATTTAATTAACACTGTTAATGAAACGCACTGTTTAAATATTAAGGAGCACAATTGCTCTATTTGACAACTGGCAACAGAACTTTAAGTGAAAGGATGCATTGTTTGTCTCTTATAAATATGGGGCTTCTGTTTAGAAGAGTGTAATTTTGATTTTTACAATCGATAATTACTCTCTCTCTCTCTTGGCTTCTGAAAACACTTGAGACATCAAAATTCCTCTTGCCTTCTCAGTTACCAGCGATATACTCTTTCCAATTATCATTTGACTGTAGTTGACGAAGGAATTCGGCGCTCGGCCACGCTTCTTTCGAAGTGCTTGCCATCCGTTCTGAGACTGTGCTACCGGATCGGATTCGAGACTTATTCGGGGTGTTGAACCTTGGAGATGGATAAACGATCAACCCTGCACAAGAGGGCGTCAATCTGTCTTTAGGGCAGTCGCGGCTCGATCGCACGGCAGCAATTCCCAGGCTTGTCTCAGTTCTTAATAACTAACTTTCTGATTTGGATTTGATCTTGTTCTAATATTGCAGGTTTACACCAACAAGTTCTTGATGCATCCGGGCATCATATCCATAACCCCCAATGTACCATGGAAACTCAAAGTTCCAAGCAAGGTGAGATTCTTCCTATGGATTCTGCTACAGGATAGATTGCTTACCAATGAAAATCTGGGGAAACGGAATTGGCCTTGTGGCATGACGTGTATTCTATGTCGCACAACGAAGACAGAAACCTCAACACATATCTTCCTTTCATGCCCATATACCACACGTCTTTGGCTTGATGTCTTACTAGCCAACTTTCAAATACCCACAACTCTGCAAAGCTTATCCATTCATCTTGGCGCATCACACATCACCCCAATTCAGATAGCAACAGTGTTGTGGAATGCATGGAAAGAAAGAAACAGACGCATATTCCAAGGAGCACAGAAGACATCTGAAGTACTTATCTCCACAATCATATGGAAATTGACTTGTGGAAACTTCTCAAAAATCCGACATATTCCAAGGAACACACAGCCAGCCACATCAAATACACCTACCAGAGCAGCCCCGGATCTTCATCTAGTTTAGATTATACCACCAGTAGAGCATCTCTGTATATAGTTGTTTACGGGTCTGTTCGGCGAGAGGCGGAAGAGTGAGGGATTAGTGGAAAAGTGGAATTGAAAATTGGGTACTCTTCCAATCTATTCCAACTGCGTTCGGCTGCCTTGACATTTGGAAGAATGCAACAACACCTCTATTAAAATATAGAAAAACTAGAAAATGACTACTTTGACCTTCATTGTTTATGTCATGATTTTCGCATATTTAAATGAGATTTGGCTTAGATTATAAACTGAGACTTCATAAGCTAGCTAGTATTAATTACATATTATAAATTTGTACATAAGTATATCAATGGGAACCTTCTTCATCTTGATGCTTTAAATGGGTCTTGGCTTAGATTGTTGTTCCTATTTTTTTTCAATTAAGATCGTATTAATTGCCATGGAGCCATGGAGTCATTTTATTTGCAGTGATATGAGTCTAGCTGAGTTTCCATCAAAAGCTTCTCAATTGGACATCAAAAATCAAAATTTGTGACTTCATTTCTCAGTTCGTGTGGATCTCCAAACAAAGTTTGTGACTCTGTGCTCTTCATTTCTCAACTCCATGGGTGCTTCAAAGATGAAGAAGAAAGAACAAGAGGAAAGAAAATGGCCAAAAGTTTTGAGTCTCAAACCCATGGCTTGACGGATCTCATTTTACTGAGAACAAAAATTCCTATTCGTTCATGGTGTTTGATTTTCATACTTCTCAAAGGACAATGAAAGATCTAGCTGAAAAATGGCAGAGGAAGAAGTTGTTCTTTCCTCTGGAAATGTGAAAGAGGAGAGATGGGAATTCATATAAAATGAAGAGGAAGATGCCACATCAGCTCATATGAGGGTAAAAAGGTCTATCAAATCCTCTATTTCAACCTCTAAATCCTATTCCGACCCTCCCATGGAATTGAAAAGTCAAGAAAAGAGTCCAATTCCATCACCTCTAATCTGCTCTCTTCTGTTTCTGTTCGTTGGGAATAGACCTTCTAATCCGTCCAATTCCTCTATTCCAGTGCTCCCAAACAGAGCCTACTAGTTTAGCCCTTTTTCTTTTTCATTTTCATTTTCCTTTTTTGATCTTTATCTTTCTCCAGTGTAAATACTCATGTACAGATTTTGTTTGTTTAATGAAAATATAGAGGGCAATCGCCCTCTACTTCAAAAAAAAAAAAAAAAAATGATCGATGGGAATATCGTTGTTGCAGACGATGATGAAGCAGGGCGTAGTAGTCGCCATGGATTGGAATCAGAGACTTGCTTTGCGGGAAGGGGAAGGTTGAGGTCTGGATTGATCAAATGCGACTTGCCTGTTCTTTCTGCAATCCCATTTATTATGTAAAAATTGAGTTTGGTTCTGCAGCTGCTTACAATTTCCTTGCATATTTGCATGGATTCATTTGAAATGAAATAGGCCGGGCCTATCAATTCATTCCTCTTCCTCTCTTTATTGCAACTCGCAATTTCCATCATTCCTTCTTCCTTTGGTTTTTTTCATCAACCGCTAGCTGTGGGCTGCCTGCCTCTAATTACCTTTACAATGCATAACGGCCTTCTCACACTAACATGCCTCAACGGGCGGATGCATCTAACAAATTCATATTCACTTCTTTACAGCTACTCCACTTAGTAATTTAGTGCACAACTATTGTCTTCGTCTTAGTCATTCAGAATACTCAATTATATTAACTTATTCCTAACTTCATAGTTCATAGTGCTAACTATCTACTATTGGATTTGTGAAAATGGTGTTTCCATTATATATTCAGCAAAGCTACTGTGAGCGCACCTCAAAAAATATATGTCAACTCACTTCCAAAAAAATTTAATTTATATGGCTCAATAATCTTATAATATAAAAAAAAATTCATTTTTGAAAACTTTTTATGTATATGTTTGAGATTTTTTAAAAGTAATACATAAAACTGAATTATTTTATTATTAATGTATAATCATATTGTGATTAGCTTTTTGAAGAGGGAGTAGCACAAGTCGATCCGCAGGCAGGCTAATGTCTACACTCTACACTCTACACTCATCTGTGGTGTTAGGACGTTTGCAAGGGTCTTCCTTGCTTTAAGTGGAATGAAATCGATGTGAATCTTGATACCGGACTTCCTTAATTCTGTTTGGTATAAAAATAAATAAAAATTGACAGGAACGGAATTACTGGTGACTGTTACATCTGTTTACAAACCAAGAACTAAATCATCCCCCCCCCCCGCGCCCCAAAACAAAGATGGGGGAAATATTGGGTTGTGTGATTAATTAGAAATCCGAATTAATGCGTAATTGTGCATTGAAAATGGATTGACTGAAATGAATATATATCTGTGTTGTTTCAACGTGACGTCATCTCACACAGTTATCAATTATATGTGTAATGTAACAAGTGTGAACAATCTGAGTTAGTAACGGAACATTATTAAGATTAAGATGAATGAATGAATGATGGATTTGAGTTGCGTATGGTCATGGAGTTTGAAGTTTGAACGCAACGCGGAGTGGTCTTCGAGAACAGTAACACTCTTCTTCAATTCATTATTGATTGCATTGGATCGAATAGAAGAAAAGAAAATAAAGCAAGTACCTACGCTAGTTACGGCTACGCTGGTATGCAATGCAAATATTTTTTTTTTTTTTTTTTTTTGAGAGAAATGCAATGCAAATATGCAATAACATAAGTAAGATGTCAGTAGGGCCTCGGGAACAAGCTGCTGGCCTGGCCTTTCTTCCTTTCTTTCTCCCACGGTCAAAAGGGTCCTTCCTTTCATTTCATTGCAAGTGACCATGACCATGACCATGACCGTGACCATTGGCATTGGCATGTATCCTATTCCTAACTGGATTCCTATGGGACAAGACACAAGAGTCAAAGAAAGAAATATATATATATATATATATATATGTTATGTCATCTTACCGTTTCTAGGACTAGGGAGCAGGAGCCAGGAGGGGACTGACATGCAAATGCAATGCAACGACGTCTAGTGTTAGTTTCTCTCAAAAAAAAAAAAAAAAAAGACGTCTAGTGTTAGTGTACTTCTTTCTTTCTTTCTTTCTTTCTTTCTTTCTGTACATACCGGTTACATTTACGGGACAAGGGGCGTTCCCAATTCCCATGCCCATCGGACCAGACCCCGTCCGATGGGTTGTTTCAACCGTCCCATTTACAATTTGATGAGATCAACAGATTATCCGATTGTAAGATTAATAATAACCCAGTTTTGAACCCGTTAGCCTTTCCTTCAATTCGTCTGTCACCACTTATGCCAAACATATATTAGCTAAATGAATAGCTATTAGATTAGACTATACCAGTATTCTAACACTTTGGTGGAATAGCGGATTACCTATCTCATATAGCATAGAGAATAATCTCGAGTTTTGCCAAATAATATTTCCACTATCCGAATAGCTCTAAACATTATTATTCTTTTCACTCTTCCAACAATCACTAATCCATTTTTACTAATCGGATAGCACTATCCTTGATTTGCCAAACGGAGCCGTTGTGTTTAGAATACTTTCGGTGATATTAAAGGGCCATGATATTAGAGTAGAAAGGGTATTAATCGAAGATTATATGTTTAATTAATATAATATTAAAAAGATATATTAAAATGGGAAATTTTTGAAAAACAAATTAAAAATTAAAAAATCATTTCACAATTTTATATAGATAGAGGAATGCCTGACGTTTTTAGGAGATATCAATTTAGATAAATCGTGTAATTTTATTGTTGAGGTTTTGAAAACGTTGTCATAAATTAATTGTTAAGATTTTAAAAATACATTGCTAAGATTGATTAATTTATTGTTTAAAAAATATTTTGAAAACATTGTGTTGATTATACTGATGTTTTCAATTTATTTTGTTTGTTATTGGCATATTTGAAGATATTGAAAAGAATGTGATGTTTCATTTATCTAAAACACAGGTGATCGATGGGGGAGGAAGCAGTAAATGAGAGGAGAGGAGAGGAGAGGAGATGGAACAAATCTGGCTGGCATTGTCAGAGCAATAAAATAAAGGGAAATGAATCAATAATGCCGCAGCAGCAGCTTTGGCTTTGCTCTTTGGCCTTTCTTTTCGAACAAGAACAAGAACAAGAACAAGAACAACACGAGACAAGACAACGCCACACCACAATTCGCCTACATTCCAAGTCTGTCTCTCTCTGGCCCCGCCTCGCAAGTTCAACTTTTGATGGATCATGGCTCATGGGCCGGCCAGTGCCGGGTTGACAAGTTGTCATGTGCCATGTCCACCATAATACTACAATTGTATACTTGTATTTGATTTTAGCCAGCCTAGCCTCCTACAGATTACACATACAAATACAATTCTATTATTTGTATTACTTGTAGCTGCTAATTTATCTATGCTCAGAACAATCGGACGATCCATTTCCATTGGAATTAATGGGAACCATTGCATATATATATATATAATATATTGCATGGCCATGCATGCACTGACCACTGAGTAATAAATGGACTATATATATATGACAATTAATTACTATTATTATGACATCACAACGCATGCTGCATTGCTGCATTGCTGCATGCATCCAATAAATTACCCATCTTCACTATTACATTATTATTATTATTATTACTAGAGCTGTAACTAATGATCATGATGTATAAACCAACCAGCCTCAATCAGCTAGCTAGAGGCTAGAGCTAGAGCTAGATCGTCTAATATATATAGATAGCGATGCGATCTAAATATCTAATCCCCAAGTATTTTAATAGGAGGTCAAATTTATTTCTATGAGCCATTGAGCCTGTCAGGATATATAAAGCTTTTAAATGAAGCTTCGCTTTATTTTCTATCTTCTCTTCTATAGTTCTATGAATTATGAATTCCTGTATTAGATGTTGTTTCTAGCTTATCAAGCCAAGAATTAATTGAAGATGTATTTGGGTGTTACTTGGAGATTCTTTTGTCTTTTTGTTTCATTTTATTATCATTATTATTATTACTATTACTATTACTATTACTATTACTATTACTATTACTTAGGGCGTGTTCCGCTGGCTCTTTTTCCTTGGGAATGGAAGGGAATTACTACCCAATTGGAATTTATACCCAAATGGTGTTCGGCGCATTCCCTTGAGAAAATGAAAATCAAGTCCGAGTGGATTTTATTTTTCCCAACTGCGCTCAGTCGCTCGCTCTCTGCTCTCTGTTGAAATCTCCGCTCCTGTTGAGATTAGTAGAAGATCTGAATAGAAAAGTTAATACAAAGAAACAAGGTGTTCCAAGTGATTCCAGTCGTTCTTCAATTACTCATTGTTGACTAGAAAAGGTTGCAGGCTCTCTCAAGCCACTAATGCAGGTCTGGTCCTTCTCAATCCAATTTGATTGTTTTCTTCTTCTTTCCTTAAGATCGCATCTATTTTGTTGATTTGTGCTAATTTGATTGAATACAAATCACTGTAAAAGCTGCTTACATGACCCAGATTTTTGTTCACACGACTCGCAGCTGCGGCTCACCAAATCGACAATTCACAAACGGCTTAGCACTTGGCCAAATCGGCAATTCACCAGTATAGTGCTAAATAGAATAGTTAAGACTTTTCTGGTACATGATTTATATATATTGAATAGTCTCATATTTGACTCTTGAAAGAAATGACAAGGAATCCAATAATCTAGTTGACTTTGTGCTATGCAAGTGAAATTTACTTCTGATAATTGTGTGAGAGGCATCTCTTTCTTGTTATGAAGCGATCAGGGTTGGCTCCAGATAATGATGATTAAACGATACAAGGCTAAGCAGTGAGTTATATTCAAGTATTGACAGGATTTGTATATAATTTGGAGTTTTTTTTTTTTTTTTGAAAAATTGACAGTGGCTGATATTTTGGCTGATATAATTTGGAGTTGCTAGTAATTTTTTTTTGTTGACATAGTCTTTTGTATTTTGCGCAGCCTTAAGCTTCTAGTAGAAAAGAAAAAAAAAAAAATACTGACAAAGCCTGATATTTTGGGAGTAGCAGACGGTTGTGTGAATTTTGTGACATATTGATATATAAGAAAAATTGATCTGCAATATCAAACTTTGACGCAGTAAGCTCTCTTTGTAAATTAAAATTTATTATGGCATTTACTTTTTTTTTTTTTTTGTCTTCACAAATCACAATGGCATTTACTTTTATATGCAATAAGCTTTATTTTTTATTCTTTATCAATATATTTTTTTTGAGGCGGATATTCTTTATCAATATTATTGGGACAATGGACATACTTCAATATAACATGAACATAAAAAATCTAATTAATTAAAAGTTTAACAATGAATTAATTTTATTAAGATATCAATAATATTTCCCATATCCATTCCAACCAATCCGAACAAGGCTTTGGAAAAATTCTCATTCCCACTTCTACTTTCCCACAAATGTAAATTAAGATTCTCATTCCCAAATATTTTTATCCCATAAAATCCCGAGTCCACCGAACACGCCCTTAATGTATTGATCAAATTGCTCTGAAGCAGCAGAGTCCTACTTGGTAAATGTCAATGTCAATGTGCGTGATATCATAGAGGTGGGTTAAGAACTTTAGGCCGGTTCTCACTTTGGGAATGAGAAATGGATGGATTTCTTATCCAATCATGAAAAATTTTCTATCGGTGTTCGGTACCCCTTTTGACAGTACATGGAAATGGTAGAAATTACTTTTTTTCTACCTAACTCTTCACAAAATGGTAGGAAAAAGTTAATTCACTTGGATTCAATTATTTTTTTTCCCACATACTCTCTTTTTCTATGCTATGTTAATTTAATGATATTTCTTGTGATAAAATTCATTTTGCATCATTCTATACAAAAAAAACTACACATTAATCAAATGGTATTATCAAATGTAGTAGAGCAAATATTAATATAATAAACAATAATATATACGGTCAACAGAAAATTTTAAGTCCTATTTTGAATTTTTTGTAATATAATAGTACCCCTTAGATAAATATATACCGATAGTTTTATATATATTTAAAAGTTTGAACTCATATATAATTAATTGTTTAAGTTGTATATAACTTTTGTTTATTTATTCTATTATTTAAATTTATTTACAATTATTAACAGGGACATATATAGATATATGAACTATTTATTTTAATTAAAAAATAAGGATTTCCCATAATGTTTCCCATGATATAACCGAACAATCATATTTATCTACCCGCAATCATCCCCACGAGTATGAGTTCCCACAAATAAAAAAGTGGGTTTCCGTACCCATGAAATCCCACCCACACAAACCCATGACAACCAAAATTGTACTAGTAAAGAGCCCACGCCTTGTTTTCGGGCTGAAATTGTTATTTCTTATAATAAATTTTTAAGATATAAGATAATATATAATGGGTCTTAAATTGAAAAATTGATATGAGCATCAAGTTTTAATGGGTTGAAACATTAAAGTACTTCAATGGTTGTGATCAATCAACAGCTGAGATTTATTATTTGGAGGAAGATAAAACTTTCATATCAAAAAATCTAATCTCTTTTAGTAGGAGAAGGATATGGCAATGTAAACCTTTTAGTTAATACTTAATACTGTTTTTTTTTTTAAAAAAAGACTAAATATAGATTTTATTTTGTAGCTTGATGAGGTATTGGCTGATTTTTAAATATAAAAAAAAATCTTATTTTTAATTTTCGAAATAAAAAAAAGTTATTTTAAAAAATTGTAAAATCGGGTTCCCAGAACCCGGCCAACCTTTTTCTGGCCGGCTTTGGGGAAGCTGGTCGGCCATGTAAAGAACTTATTTTTTTTTTCTTTGATATTTTTTTCAGATAGATCCTGTTGTTAGCTTTCCATAGCCGCGAAGCTTGCTCCGATTTGAGTTTCTTATAAAAAGTTATGCTCGTTTGAATGTTGAGTGTCCAAAATATAGGATACGATTCAGTATAAAATTCAGAACAAAATAGTACAGTTTTCAATGAATAATATTATAAATAAATATTAAATAACACAAATAATATTAAAAAAATAATATAAGAAACAAATCTTAAATTTATTTGAAATGAGCAAAAAAATTTTAGGATTTACAAAAAATTTATTGAATAAATAATAATTATGTACTAATTTGGTACTAAATTTTATACTGAAGAATTTTTTACTCGTTTCAAATATTTTTGCTCTCTCTCTCTCCTGAACCGGAGACGGAGTGGTAGTTGGGGGTTCCGTTCGTTTAAGGAAGGAAGCTGCAAAGATTGATTCAGACAGCAAGTACTTCCTTCCTTCACTCTTCTCGATCTTCTGCTACCAACAGCGCTGCTCTCTGCTCTGCTCTGCTCTGCTCTTTTTTTATTTTTTTTTATTTTTAAGAAATCTGCTCTGCTCTTAATGGAGAGGCTTAATTAATTCCGCTTCTTCAAAGCTAGCTAGCTCCCTCCATTAATGACTGACGCCTTTCCCTTTCCCTTTCCCTTTGTAAGCACTAGCTTAGCTAGCTTTATTCCCCTCACTGCTCGATTACTTTACCCCACCCATTTACTCACTCTACAGTCTAATCTCACTGCATTGGATATTTGGATTGCGCCTCTCCCCTCTCCTGTCTCTCTCTATATATATGCATTCATTTGGATTTGCCGATTAAGTTTCTTCATTTCACTCTTTGCAATTGCATGCCCCTACATTGTCCATTGTCCATTGTCCCCCCACCCCCTTTTTACTTGAATGAATCCAATTTTATTAAATTAAATTAAAATTAAAATTAAATTGGGTTAATTGCCTCTTCTCTTCTTAATTTCCAATGCAACATTACTACTTGTTTCAACAAGCTAGATCATATCATGATTCATGAGCTCCACTACTAGTACTAGTACTAGCACCCCCAAATGCCATGCCCAGTTCATCCCTGGGCCTGGCTACCACCCCCAAATGCCATTCCTCAAACTCCTCCAATTGCACCCCCCACCTTTGCTTCCTCCACCCACCATGACCATGTGTCAGTGTGACCCCTCAAGAGGAGCTGCTGACATGCCAAAGCCTAGGAAGCGCAAGCGGCCTTGCACTTCTGCAACAAAGAAGAAGAAGCCTGAACAAGTTGAGTGCCAGAGGATAACTCACATCACCGTCGAGCGCAATCGCCGCCGCCTCATGAATGAGTACTTTTCCACTCTCAAATCCCTCATTCCTCCCTACTTAGTACAAAGGGGAGATCAGGCATCGGTTGTGGGTGGTGCCATACATTTCATCAAGGACCTTGAGCAACAAGTGTTATCTCTACAAGCTGAAAAGCGGTCGAGAGCGGCAGCTGGCAGTGGCACTACTACTAATTCAGTGGCAACTAATCTATTAGAGGGCTTCTTCATCTCACCACAGTACAAGGGGTATTCATCTTCATCATCATCATCATGTTGCAGAGGCGAATTAGGCGAAGGCGAAGGCGGGGTTGATGTGGAGGCGACGGTGGTGCAAGGGCACATAAACCTGAAGGTAGCGGGGAGGAGGAGACAGTCGCATGATCAGCTCATTGCATTGATGGCGGCATTGCAGGAGCTGAAGATGAGTGTGCTGCATTTCATGTTGACTGCAATTGATGCGCGGTCAGTGCTCTACTGCTTCAATTTGAAGGTCTGCAAATTATATATTAATCATTATTGTTATGATAATTTGTTATCTTATCTGTCTGTGTTGCATTAATTCTTAATTAGTTTCTTGTATTTGTTTTAAGAGGAATGCATTGCATGTGATTAATTCTGTATATTTAAAAGTTTAGTTTGTGAAATGCAATTCAGTGATACAGTCCCCTAATTTCCCTTTGAAATAAGTAATGATTTGCAGTTGCAGGCTTATATACGTTGTTCAATAGTGAATAGTTCCCCTTTGAAATTGTGCTTCCCACTGTTCAATGAGCTCAGGCTCACTAGTCAGTAGTCACTAATATATACTATATATATATCCAGTCCTCATTTTGATATATATATATATATATCAAATTAATATGAATTCCCATTTCTTTGGTATGTTTGGCATCTACTAGTATGTACTTCGTTTCATTGTTTCCCCTCTAAGGAGCAATTTGTATGTAGTATGTACAAACATACATTTATTGCGATGCTTGCTGCTACTGGTACACAAGTCAGACTCAGAAGTCAGAAGTGGGTACTGTATACGTGCAATGCAATTATGCAATGCTCCTTTTCTCATATCTCATATTCATATATAGCTAGCTAGTCACATGCATAATCTATTCCATCTAGTTAAGTTAAGCATGAACATACATACAGCTAATTAATTAGCCATGATGATTATAAGTAACATGCATGTTAATTAGCTAATTAAAAATTATATATGCATGTGCAGATGGAAGAAGGGTGTGGGCTAGGCTCTGCCGACGAGATAGCCGCGGCGGTTCATCATATCTTCTCTTACTCTTACTCTTACTACACCCATTGCTAAATGCATTGCCTTGCCTAGTTGCTAATGCTAATGCTAGCTACAATGCTAATTAATAAGCCATATAAAGTAAGCCTGCCCAACTGAGTGACTGAGGTGTTGAGTTGTTGTAACTTGTAAAAAGGGTGCTGACACAATTAGCAGCTTTACGCTTTTCTATCAGTTCTCACATTTTCTTAGCTGCTCAGTGCTTAATGCTCTCTGCTCTGTTCAAAGTTCAAAGTTCAAACCTCAAACTGTAAACCACCTTTTTTCTCTCGCTTGCTCTCATCTCTCTTTCTTTATTTTTGGCATCTTTTCTTCTCTGACTCGGGTCTCGGGCGTTGTCTTCAAAAGCTGTCCAATTCTGGCATTCGCAACACGTTGAGAATTTTGGAAGCGTCTTCTCCGGGACTTATCTATCAAAATTAAAAAGGATTCTCAAAAAAAAAAAAAAAAAAAAAGATATGAAGCGTGATTGCAGTTGATGCAGGAGCCTTGAAACAATGCTGCTGATGAAATCTCATATATTATTTCTTTTCCTGGATTTTTTTTTTCTAATATGTCCGTTTGTACATGTATGTACTTTAGTGGCATGTAGCTTTTGTGATTTCTTCTAATGATGATGAGGCATGCAGTCTTCTCAGTTCTCACTGATTATGAATCTTTTGTTGGTGAGTTTCAGTTTCAGACGAGTGAAAAGTCCCACGGTTAGTTTTAAGTTGAAATATTCATTCGATTAAACTAATGGTATATGTGTCTTTTTTTCTTTATTATGCACAATTTAATTTGGAATTATGGGGTTTGTAAGATTAGTAATTGGTAGCTGAGTCCGAACGTTTGGAAGTTTCAAAAAAGATTAATGAATTCCAGACAACACAATTAACAACGAAAAAAATGGCTTTGTAAAATTATATAGTGATAGTGTTCAAAAGTTAAAATTAATATACGGAGGACACACACACTAGGTATGACCCTTTGCCTTTGCAGCATACGTGTGAAGTAAGCGCTAGCTTTGAGTCGCTGTCTGATGTCTCACATCACATGCACCGTCAGTCTGTTACAGTTACGGACTTGCGATGCAACCTCTACCTGGCATCATGTCCATGTCCATGACCATATCCTATTACAGTATATATAATCTCGGATGGGTTGCTACAGTAGAAGGAACAGTAGAAAGAATAGTACCGTGAGCAGTGTTTTTTTTTTTTTTTTTTTTTTTTTTTTGTAAGATCCTTTAGAGGTGGCAAAATCTGACCCGACCAGAAAAACCCGTCCGACCCGAGTTTTAGAAAAAATCAAACTGATCCGAACCCAACCCGGGAATAGAGTTGCAAAATCTGACCAAAAATGAAAAACCGGCCCGACCCGACCCGACCCGAAAAAATGCCGGCAGACGTCAACCTGTTACCCAACCCGGAAAAAATGCCGGCAGCCGTCAACCCGATACCCGATGCGACCCGGGAATCTGCCATGGAAATCCTTTTTATAGATATTAATTTTGGACAGGTTTTGGTAAGATATTAATTTTGGACGTGTTTTGGTACTATTCCTTACACTCTAGCTACAGTGTAAGGAACAGTTCTACAATTTTTTTTATTTTTTTTTAAGACCAACATCATTTGATATCTGATCTTCCAGTGATCCAGTTCGCACAAAACTAAATAACGGTATTCAGATACATGAATTTAGTATTATTTGTATCAATTAGCAAAAAAAACAATAAAAATCATTATTATATGAGATGCCAAAATGTGTGAATGACATGAAGCTTCTATAATTGATAATTATTTATGATATGGAATCACATATTTAATAATTTATTTTAATCCGAATTGAGGCTTAAACAAGAAAAAATTTAAGATAATATCACTAATAAATTCAATTGTATGTGATGAATTTTAAATGCTTCTATTTATTTTTTTTATAAGTTTTGTTAATCCTTCCGTCATAATTTTCTGAATGCAAGCTATTGAAAATTAAATTCATGTTACCCATTTCTCACTAAATATCATTTGAAAAGATAAATTTAGTCATATTTATTAATAATTTAATAAAATTACTTTCATTTAAATATTTGAAAAGATAAATTTAGTCATATTAACTAAGAATTTAATAAAATTAATTTAATTTGAATATATTATACGGTATGATGGTTTGGGTCACTATACCATAATTTTTTTATGACTTTTCATAGTATATTTATTATAACAACGTATTTTAATAACGTCCAAACAAAGTACAAGAACCATAATAAGGTAATATTAGAGCTATATAATTGAAGCGTATAGATAATCTAAAATATCCTGATCCAATTTCCTAATGCGGATGGAAAACTTTACAAATTTTGTAAATTTAACAATAATTCCAAAAAATATATATAATTGAATAAAAAAAATATAATATATAGTCATCAATAATAAATATCATAAAAAATTTATCCTAACTTATCCCGATCAACACGGCCGAAGCAACGCGAGGCCATTATTCTAGTACATAAATAATCCAAGAAAGAAAAATGAACAAGGTAAAAGACCAAAAGATCACCATCAAATCTAATTTATCATAGGCATATATAGGCGCATATATAGCAGTTGAAATTATGTGTTCTTTTGATTGCATGATGCCATCATGACTGCTTGACTGTAGTCATTTGTATTTTGTTCGTTAGTTGTACTTGTTAGTCATGAATCTCATGATCGTCATGTTATGCAGCAGGCCCAATATGCAGCAGAAAAATTTGCCCACCCACCCCCTCCCCCTCCCCCCTGTATGCAGCAGCAGGCCCAATATGGAAGAGCCCAATTGCACAACGCCTCATTTTATCTATCTTCTAGTTTACTCTATCTAGCCTACTTCCCCTTCATCTTCAATACAAAGGCCGGCCCTAGGATTGGATTGGCGACAATCTGAGAAATTGAGGACACGACGACGAGTTGGGTGACGACCATCTTCAAAATTGATACTGAATGTTGAATCTGTTAGTATTTATGCTAAATAGGCCTGTATTCATATTAACTTTTAGAATATTCAAGAGAAGAGATCCATTGACAATGCTTAATTTGACCATCCCGACAATAACAATTTTCAAATATTTGAAAAAAAAAAATCATTAAAAGTTCTCAAAAATTGAAAAAGTGTACGGAAATGTTGCTTAAGTTATAGATCGATTATGTTTTCGATTATATTCAATTTAAGTGATGTTTAATAATTCTCAAAAAATCCGTTAAATTACAACCTTTTAAAAATGTATAGAACTTTGATAAGCCATCAAACATTGTCCAAATTAATTGAAATTTGAAACACTATCAATCTATAAGTTAAATAATACATCCATAATTTTTTTTTTCATTTTTAAAAATTTTTATGATTTTATATAAATTTTTTGAAAATCGCCGTTGTCAAAATTGTCAAGATAATTATTCAATTGATCCCTCCTCTTGAAGTTATTTGTAATATATATACAAATGTATTGTTCAAAATATTACATAGTAACGTCATGAATTTGAATAGTTTATTCATTTAATATGAAAAGTATATAGTCGGCATTGATTTTGGTATTTCTGTAACATTTTCCGTAATAAAAAAAAATATTTTTTTTTTCCAACAACAAGGTCACTGCCAGTTTTTAACTATATTTATTTCAATAGGAAAAATATTAATTATAATTATTTATTCAACCATATACATATCTCTTGTTATGAAAAATAAGACATATAAAACCAAAATAAAAATAAAATAAAATGTTAGTTACGTATGTGATTTTGTGAATGTTAACAAAAATGAAGTGCTTATTTGTCATACAGGGCAGGGCGGCAGGCTATTAATATTTTGTAAAATAAAAAATAAAATATTTTTGAGGGTTATAGTGCCTCAAAAATTCCGTGCCGCAATTGTGCTGCAAAATCTCAGCCGCACATCAGAGAATTGATCGACCATCCAGATTGATTCTTTTTTCCTCCCGTCTCCCCCAATTCATTCCCGTTTCCTCCCTCTTCATTCTCGTTTCCCCCCTCTGTAGAGAAAATAGAAACCCTTCTCCCCAATAAATCTCTCATGGAGATTGGATAACCTCACCTCGCCGCCGCTGAACCCCTTCTTTTCTCTCCCGTCGTGAATTGAGGCTCTGAAATTAACTTGTCGTCACTATCGACTGAGGCTTTTCAACAGCTGTCTCTCACAAATCTCCAGATGACGTAAGTATTTTCTTCTCACTTGCCTCTGCACTCCGGTCGGCAGCCCACGCCGTCATGGGCCAGATCCTTCTTTCCTCTTTCACCCACTCTCTTTGAATATTTGTGCTGCAACAGATATAGTCGGTCTATTCCTGATTTAGTGTCAACAAATACTGGCAACAAATACTGTGTCAAAAGATACTGTCGTCACTAATTGTGGTCAGGCTAGGTTCAATGGTAGTGAAAAGGAGGCAGCATCCTAGTCATTGCCGGTATAAATGTAGCCTCTACACTTGCCATCTCCAGCCCTATAGTAGTTACTGGTAACTGGCATGTCTGATATTTTATTCTTTCAATTTGCAGCAACCTCATGTAGGTGATACTCTCAGTCAAGTTGTTGCTTTATCAATTTATCTTTGTATTATTTGCAAACGGTAGGAGTTTTATTAGCTTAAAATAATAACATATATAAAGAAAAATACTAAGTTACCTCAATATCATGTTCTGCTTTGGTACTTTATAATTAAAGAGTATTATAGGAAAAAAATAAGTGTTGCATATAAGTGTTATCTCAACATTGGTGTATAGAAACTAAGTTACCTCAACATTGGTACATAGAAAGCAAGCTGCTGGACAAATAAGTGTTGCTTATATGCCACGGTTGTTGTATCAGTTGACGGAATGAACACTTATTTCAAAATACTCCGCAATAGAATGAGCACTGATGGACCGTTGATGATTTGTTGTACCAGTTACAAATAAGTGTTGCTTATATGCAAGTGTTGTTGTACCAGTTGGTACATATAAGTGTTTGCTGTACTAGTTGGGCACATAGGTGTTTGTTGTACCAGTTGGTACATGTAGGTGTTTCTTATATCTAGAAGAATTTTATTTTATCATTTAATGTTGTACTAGAATTCTTAAGTGTTTTACTTGTAAGGAGTTATGCTTTAATCATGTTCCGAAAAAGTACAAAAACTTGCTTGTTGTGTAATGTCATCTTGTTTCTTTTCCCTCAATCAAAGAATAAAAAGGATTCATATTCAAAGTAAAAATAAAACAGTCAAGCTTCAATTAACTTCTAAGCAACCAATAGTTCAACAAAATATATAAAAAAAGAGAGCTACAGTATTCTTTTCAAGCTCAATTAACTTATATATTAGCCAAGAGTTCAACAAAATATACAAAAAAAGAGTTAACAGTTATATTCTTTTTCTATATCAGCCAAAAAGTTACAATTTTGTCAAAAGTGCTTGATTTTGAAATATGAGGATCTCCAAGAAGAGGCACTGCATCAGCATCATCAATTCATCATTCTCTTCAATAGTTGCCTTGGTAATTCCTTCCAGAGTCCCCTGCAGATTAAAAACCTTCTTATATGTGTCATCTCTAAAGCCTCCATTATGGTGTCAAAAGCTTCCTCAGTTGAAAGCACTGAACCAAACAATTGGAAATTTCTCATCAACCAAATGGACTACTAAAGAAGCAAACATGTACATTTAATGCTACTTTGACAGATATGGCCTTTATTAATTTATGTAAGACTCATAATTCGTGAAATTGAATAGTCTAAACTTATAATTCGTGAAATTGAATAGTCTAAACTTATCTAAATTCAGAAAAAATGTTAACAAAGAAAAATGGGTTTATAGGGTTTCTACCTTGGATGCTTCTGAAAGAATGATAACATGATTTGATGGGAGACGATCAATAGAACAATCGACGTGGTTTGAATAAGAGAAGAGTCAAGTTGTAAGACTGGATGTAAAGAATGAACTGAGGAGCCTATGAAGTAAGAGGAAGACGAGGGTTCGAACTGGAAAACTAGGAGACGGTGAAGTGGAGAGAAGTTGAGGCATCTCCGAGATTAAGCGGAACAAGCGACGAGTCGGGGACGGGGTCTAAATTCTCCATGAGTGATAGAGGGTTTCCATTTTTCTATGGAAAGAAAGAAGGAACGACAGAGAGAAACGAAGAGAGTGGAGGAAGAGAGAGACAAAAAGTTTGAGGCACAATCCAGACCCTTTATCTGTTTTGTTGATGTGCGGCTGAGATTTTGTAGCACAATTGCAGCACGGAATTTTTGAGGCACTATAACCCTCCTCCATATATAGAGTTAGACTATTATACTAACGTTAGCATTCCAGACTGAAATGCTAACGCCTCAAAATTGTTGTTATCGTGTCCGAAATCATGATTTATGGTGGGCAATAAATTCTTTATATGAAAATATTGGGGAATACAAAAATTTTCTATTTTTAAAGTTTTCTAAGTATTTGTTTTGCATTTTTGAAAATAGCTTGTACAAACATCAATATTTTATTAATATTTATGAGCTATTTTCTAAAATTCAAAACAAATACTTAGAAAACTCTAAAAATGAAAATTTTTTGTATTCCCCAATATTTCCATATAAAGAATTTATTGAGCACTATACATCGTAATTTGGACACGGTAACAACAATTTTGAGCCGTTAGTATTTCGGACTGAAATGCTAACATTAGTATAATAGTCAAACTCTCCATATATATATATAATATATATATATATTTACGTCAGTATAGTATGTGATGTATCAAGTTAAGTATTGAAGGGACGAAAAATGGAGTGAAAGTGGGAGGAAACAGACAGTGGGGTAACAATAACACCAAACTAAAGATAAACCAACTCATCCAGGCCAGCTGGCCAGGCCCAGGGGAAGCAAGAGGTTTTATCAAGTGAAGTGGGCTTTGTCTTCTTCTTCACTCTTTTGACCAACTTAGTTTACTCAGAGACTTGACTTGGAAAGTTGCAATGGAGAAAGCAACCTCCTTCCTCTCTTCCCTCTTATCCGGAGGCGGAGGCCGCGCTTCCACCCCAGCTGACCCCGCCGCCACCGTCTCCAGCATCTTTGTCTACCCCATCAAGTCCTGCCGCGGCATCTCTCTCTCCCAGGCTCCTCTTTCCTCCACTGGTATGCTCTCTACCTTTCTCTTACCTTTCTCAATTATTATTACTCAGCAATTCCAATATCAGGCTTTCTATGGGACCGCCAGTGGTTAGTGGTCAACTCCAAAGGAAGAGCATATACACAGAGAGTTGAGCCAACACTTGCTTTGGTTCAAATTGAGATGCCCCATGGTGCTTTTCATGAAGGTTGGGAACCTACTGCTCATTCATACATGGGTACTACTTCTTTTTACTCTTCTCATCACATTTGCTTATCATTTTCAAGTCCTACTGATAAATATGCACTATCCTTTTTCTTCTCTCGCCTAGTTATAAAAGCTCCTGGAATGGATCCATTAAAGGTACCACTAGTTGCTGACCATACTGTAGCTGATGAGGTCTCTGTTTGGGAGTGGTCGGGACCGGCACATGATCAAGGAACAGAAGCAGCTCATTGGTTCTCTACTTATCTTGGCAAACCTAGCCGTCTTGTGCGCTTCATGACCTGTATGTAGGCTTGTCGTATCTGCTTGGTGATTGCTGGATTAGCCTCTTAAGATATCTTACAAAAACAAAAATTGTGTATTAGTTTTCATTGACTCAGGGTCCTCCCCATGGTATTGTTGGTTGGGTATACAATTTACCTGCCAATGAAAGTGCCGCACTGCTAGTTAGTAGTAACCAATCATTCATTTGTTTTTCCTAATCTGTTTGTTACCACTTATCAGAAAAATACATCCCGACCTTGGAAATTGTATGACTATTCTAATGCTAGGAAAAAAATTAATGTTTTTGTAATGGGTTTTGGCCCAAAATCTGTTTATGACTTGTACGAATTTAAGTATCAACTGAATTAACTTTTCGCCTCTTTTTTGAATTCAGCTTCAGAAATTAGACCAGTTGATGTGAAATATGCCCAAGGATACAAGGTCCTGTTTTCTGATGGATATCCTTTCTTGGTAGCATCCCAGGTAGATCATAATTAGAATTGACAGAGGTTAAGGTTGAGTTTAAAGTATGGTCAACTGAGGCTTGATTGACGCTTATATATATATATATAAGTTTTATTATCTGTTTCCAGGGCTCTTTGGATGCCGTGAATGAAGGTCTCCATGAACCAATTAACATTAATCGTTTTAGACCAAAGTGAGTGATATTGATTTTTCCCATCAATGCTTTATTATGAAGAATATTGCAAGTAAATTAATGAGCTTTGAATTTCTCTATGCTTCAGTATACTTGTAGACGGGTGTGACCCATTTTCAGAAGATCTGTGGAAAGAAATAAAAATAAACAATCTGAATTTTCATGGTGTGAAGTTATGTGCCCGTTGTAAGGTAACTTGTCTTTGCCTTTGCAATGTAATGTATTAGTGGCTCTTCTAGCTAATTTACAATGACAAAATTGTGTTCTTGTTTATTTATGGCTTGTTGGCTTTTCTTAGTATTATGATTCTATATATAATTTGTATTTGCATTCTAGTTGATGTTTTACTTATGTGCATCTCTTTGACAAACAATCCCTCAATATAACGTAAAGGTACCGACTATTAATCAAGAGAGTGGTGTTGCTGGCACTGAACCTACTGAGACCATGATGAAATTTCGGTCGGATCATGTGCTGCGTCCAAGCCGCAAACATAAAGGCTTGGTAATGTTTCCTATTATCCTGTTGGATTGAAAGCTCATTTTTTTCTTTAGAAAAATGCAGGTAAGCAGGTAACCAACCTAGTTTCACGAGCACCGCATAAACAGAAAGAATACCTCAGAATTTTTCCTAGAATACAAATATGATACTAAAACAAGTATTGAGACTGAACCTTGTTATATTTATTATCATTTATGGATTGTGAATAAATTGAACTGTAGGTGTACTTTGGCCAAAACATGGTCTGCCCAGAATCCTTAAAGACTACAAAAGGAAAGCTCGTGAAGGTTGGAGATCCTGTTTATGTTATAAAAGTTTATGCTTCTTGTGATGATGCACCGGCTTGAAATTTACAAGTAATGGTTTGAATTGAATAAGAATAATACTGGTGCACCAGTAATTTACAAGTACCTGTATTTTGGTTTGTGATGATTTGGTTTGTTCAACGTTTGTCCTGGAGTTGTGCGTTTATAATGTTGCCACCGTTGGTTGTATATAAATAATGTTTATGTTACATAACAGTTGAGAACTCAAAGGTCTCTAATTTTATTTGCTTCAGTGGTGATAGTCTTTGTTTGTTTGTTTGTTGGACCGTATAACATTTTCATTTTCTTTGGGGTACCTAAGGCCTCTAATTCTCACATTGAGCTTCGGAAATTGGTTTACACATTTTTCACAAAATTAGCCAGCAGTATGTATGTTTCTTATGTGTCATCAAGATTTGACCAAAAAGGCATGAAATAAACGCATTCCGATTTTTTTGCTTTCACCTATACTATAGAGTTCTTGACACCCGGGCAGGGCAGCAGTGCGTCAAATGACTAGACGCTTCAGTGCTTGACTTGAAGAAATTTAGTGATTGCTACATTACTTGCATTACTCTGTAATCCTTACAATCTTACTACCTGGTACTGGTCTTAGTCTTAGGGAGCATATATAAGAATTGCACAACCTCAATATTTTCTTGATTATTGGCTCCATTGTGTACCCAGCCAAATACTTGAGAAACACAAACACAAACACAAACACAAATGATTGAATTTCGCTCAGATTTATAGCTTGAGGCAACAAAAATAAGGCGGACACATGTACGCTACATTTTTTTTAATCTACAAATGCTTGCTCAGGAAAAGAAAAAAAAAAGGGAAAAGTCGGCATAAATAGAAACAGCTGACAACTTATAGAACAACTTTGACTTTGGGTTCAAGAATAGGTGGGTCAATGTCTATGCCCATATTTGCTGCAGTTCCAGCAATCATTCGCATTGCAGAGTCGATGCTTTTGCAGTTCAAGTCTGGCATCTTCTCCTCTGCAATTGCACGAACCTGATCCTTTGTGACCTTACCGACCTTCTCTCTCTTTGGATCTTTGGACCCCTTCTCGATACCTATACACATGTGTAGAATTCATTTTCTTATTTGGCTTACTTACTGTGGTATCAATCAGTACAGGCAGGGAAGTACATTTATTAAGTTGAATAGAGAAGTAGAACATAGGTACCCGCTGCCTTTAGGAGCAGAACAGAAGCAGGAGGGGTCTTCAGGATGAAAGTAAAGCTCCTGTCATCAAAGACGGTAATCTCGACAGGAATGATATAACCAGGCTTGTCAGCAGTTTTAGCATTATACTCCTTGCAAAAGCCCATGATGTTGACACCCATGGCACCAAGGGCAGGACCTACGGGAGGGGCAGGGGTGGCCTTACCGGCTTCCAAAGCCAACTTTACGATGCCAGTAACTATGAATATTAGTAGTATATTAATGCCTTGAATTCTCCAAATTAATTGCACATAATAATAGTAGAAAAACATTATGCGGTTCTCTGGTAATTTCTCGCTTTTAGTTGGTACAATCACTGGTTCAATTTAGTCCTATGAAGAGAAGGCAAGAATGACTAGTACTAAGAAAGTAGGTACCTTTCTTAGGCTTGTCGGAGGGTTTAGGGGGCGCCATGGCCCTGACAGTGATGGAGCGAAGAGGTGGAGGGGGAAGAGAAAGGGAAAGGGAGAGGGAGGAAAAGGAGCAAGGGAAAGGGAGGAGAGGGGAGGAGAAGAGTTTGGGTTTGGATTGGAGAGGGAGGGGAGAGAAGGAGAGGGAGGTGGCCATGGCTGGGGCTGGGGCTGGGGCTGGGGCTGGTGCCACCACGAATAGGGGTAGTAGATAGAGCAGGAGAGTGTAGGAGGGGACTGGGAGGGGATTAGGGGAAGGAAGAAGGGATGGATAGCTTGCTGCTTTGCTTTGCTTTGCTTTCCTTTCGCCTTCGGTCGGTATTATTTAGTATTGA
Organism: Cyperus esculentus; assembly: GCA_030179965.1. Taxonomy (NCBI): domain Eukaryota; kingdom Viridiplantae; phylum Streptophyta; class Magnoliopsida; order Poales; family Cyperaceae; genus Cyperus; species Cyperus esculentus. The sequence goes on along the minus strand of JASGLE010000007.1, from coordinate 116,186 downwards.
TAAAACCAACTGATAACTGATATATATTATCCAAGTATTCTATTCTATTCTATGGCCTGCATAATTGGGCTTTTCTGGGCCACTCCTAATTGGACGGACTCTCTCTCATGGCTCTTTTCTTTTCTTTTCTTTTCTTTTCTACATCTCATCTGCCGCCTCCTCTTCTCATGCTCCAATCCAAATTATCCAATACATGGACTGACCTTCAACTGAGTTCTCGTGCTCCAATCCAATACAATAGCATTTGAGCCAGGCCCTCATCTACCCAGCCGCCTTTTTTACATTCCTTATTAATCATATATATCAGTTGTTACATGTTCATGCCCGTACCGTACTCGTCTTCCAAAATAAATACACACAATTCTTAGCTCAAACCTAATTTAGTCTTTCACTCTTTTCTTATATCTATTCATTCATCTTAATACTTTCGAAATGTACGTGTACTCTCTCATGAACAAAATTAAGCATGCCCCGACCCACGCCCACCAAATTATATCATTAACTCATCAGCTTAGCTAGACATAATAATATAAAAATTCAAGTGAACAAAACTCTTCTCTAAGTGCCAAATTTTATTCCAAACTCATGCTTTAATTTGTGGGCTTGTCTTCCAAAATGGTTCTGTTTGCTGTTTTATATTGCACAGCACAAATTAAGACACCAAGCACTAGACCTGCCAAATTGGGTGGGTCGGGTTGTATTTGGGTCGGATAAACTAAGATTCGGTTTGCTTTTGGATTCAGGTAGGTATCAGATTCGAACTCTGTCTGATCGATTAAATTTGAGTTCGGTGCAATGACGGGTCAGGATAACTATATTGCTCGGATTTGCGGGTTCGGATCTTATTGGTTTTCGGGCCAATCTGGATACGGGTTGATTCAGGTGTCAGATTCTTCTTAATCGGGCCTTTATGAGTTACGGATAATTTAGGTGTAGGTTCTGGATACAAATCGAGCGGATCGGGTTTTGTCTTTATCCGGGTTAACAGATTAATTTATCTCTCAGGTAACTTTTGCATATAATAAAATAAATTATATGATTCAAATCATACCATTTCAGATCTTATCGGATGAAATAATCAGACTAAGTACTAAGAAATTAAATAATAATGCATGTATTTTGTTTTTATAGGCTACGATGCTACACATATATGATTGTAATAAAATAAATCTTTATGTTGTTGGAATATAACTTTATAATTTAAGGTAAACCAATCAATCATTTGAAGGAACATTTTTATTTGTGTGCATTATGCACAATTCTTAAAAAAATATATATACATTTCCGAATAAATGGAAATAATATAAATAATTACAATTTACAAGAATTATATAGGTACTTTTATCACATCTCGGGTATTGCTCACTCTCGGTTTGGTTGATTCATATTCGGATAATTGTCAGTTTAGTGTCATATGATTCCGGATCGTTTTGGGTTTGAGTTTTTATAGGGTAATGGGTCGCATCAGTTTGGATAATTTGTATTCAAATTCTTAATATATGCGGGTTTTTTCAGATTCAAATTTAATTTGGATCGGTCAATTACATGTTCAGTTGATTCAGTTTTTATGAGTTAACAGATCCGAGTCGGGTTCAGACTCAGATCCGATCATCACATGAGTATGACACACACTCAGTATTTTATTTTTACAAAGTGGATGCCAGCCCAACAGATACATCATACATCAGCGTAGTTAGTATTATATTAAGTTGATTTTGTTTATTAACTTTAATTGAAGGAGTAATTAATGGATAATCATGTCATCATACACTGTCATATTGAAATTGCTGTGTCGATATATAAAGTGGATGCTCAACAAATACATAGCATTAATTATAAAATTGAACAAGGTCCACACACATAATTTATATATATTAGATGACATGCTATGGTACTTAGAAATAATAATAATATGGCATTGTGAACATTATTTTAACTGTAATGACAATTTGTTCCTAAATTTAATATTTAAGATCCTAAGCAAAAAATAATTATTTAAAAACCGTATATGCAATTTACCTCCAAAAAATAATAATGTTCTGGAGTTGAAATTTGGATCAAGAACATTGTATGGAGCTTTTTAAGACCAACTCAGCTGAGCAAAAATAATTTTGGACTTGGTTTCATTTGTGAATGGGCTTTCTTTCTTACAAATAATAATGTTTTTTTTTATTTTTTATTTTTTTTTATTTTTCGGGATAGAGGGTTCTTTATAGACATATAATTTTGAGTCCTCTTTTTATGGCAGAAAATTAATAATGTTTAGTTCCTGAAGAGATGGAACAATGAACTTATTTGCAATTCGATCTTCTTATTATTTTGTAGGATTTTTATGATAATAATAATAATAGAGAATGTAAAATGATAAAAGTGAATAATATATTGAAGAAAGCCAAGCCCAATAATTGAATTATTCTTATTCGTATTCTTAGTTTTGGTGGGCTGAATGGGTCTTAAAAAGCTCCAAACAATGTTCTTGATCCAAATTCCTACTCCAAAACTTTTGATAATACTCATCATAAGTGTAGCTGCGGTAAACGGCGGGTGATCGCTGGGTGAGTTTGTTGGCAGGGGAGATCAAAGCAGAGTTGCAGGGGCAGAGAAATGAAGCAATCGACATTCTCTCTTTGTTTGAGTTCACCACTGCTCGGTGCCAAACACTTCGATATCTTCCATTACTCAAGGCCTGTATACCAGTAAAACCATCAAATCAAATTGTTTAATTACTTTATATAAACATATATGTACATAAATATAAAACAAACAAACAAAAAAGAATATATCATCACCTGCAGCTGGTCCCCAATGTTGATGGTCAGTGCCCAAGGCACGGGGTCAACGGCAATCCATTTGCCGTCCTTGAGAACCTGCAGCCCGGTGACTTGCTGATCTTGAAGGAGAATAGTTAGTGCATTTGGGTCAGTATGAGCGGGCAAGCCGTAAGTCAATTCAGGCTCGGGACACTGCGGATAGTAGTTGACGGCCATGTGCTGCTCTTGCTCTCCTAGTACATCCTTGATGTAGTCTTCTTCCAGACCCAAGCTCTTTGATATATACCCGAACAGACGGAAACCCAGCTGCCGCACCTCCGTACAGTATGTGCTCATTATGTCCCTGTTAGAAGCACGGGTTTTATTATGAGCATATGGACTTCACATGCTCCTTTTTTGTCCCTCAATGTTCATTTAAACTACTACTGTTTCATTGGTTAGTTATGTTATGTGCACCAAATCAAATGTTACTATATATTATATATTAATGATCTCAATTCAATGTACCGTAACTAACATGTAAACCACAGAGACACAGTACAGACTGCATCAGACAACTCTTTTATATCCAAGTCAAACCAAGGAATCTAGTCTACTAGTATATTCAAAGTCAAATAACGAATTGTATTTTGTACTCCACACAATTTTATGGTGCTACGTTTCAACAAAATTAACATTTTATCTCTCAATTAAATAATTAATACTTTTCATCTAATAAATTGTAAGTTTATAATCCATATGAACGACTTTCTATGTGTTTTTTTTTTTTCCTAACATAATGTTGAGAGTCCGACTCCTCAAATTTTATTTTTCCTAACATACGGAGGTTGAGGTTTGAATCCATAACTTTTTAGAAATTATTCTAGTTAACTACTACTTGAGCTACTAGGTCATTTCCTATGTCCATACTTAAAATTGAATGGTTCTATTTCATTTCCATTTTCAAACTTGCGGTTCTAAAAAGGATTTCGAATATAATAGTTAGGAACAAAATTGGACAAATAAAAACACAAATTTGTAGATGGATAAATGTATGGGTCCATCTTGTGTTGTGCTAAAACTCGTACTCGCCCAGGGCGGATCCAGAACTGATATGAAAGGGGGGCTGGGGACAATTCATGATTCCAACTTTCTAAATATTGATCTAAAATGGGTTCAGAGGGGTTACTTTATGGCTCAAAAGATAAAAAAATAATTATTATAATATATAACTTTTATATATATTCAACAAAATATATATCAAATTAAGAGTTAATTGCATATTTAAGTAATTTTAAGTAATAAAATATTTAATCAATTAATCATTGTCCATGTTTTGATGTCAAAAAAATGATTTTTAGCATCAAATTAATAAAAATAACACCAAATATGAATTTGAGTTAAACAGAAAAAACCGAGTTCAACAATTTCAACCGGGCCGGGGGGGGGGTAGCCGGGGCGCCCCCTAGCACCCCCCTTAGATCCGCCCCTGATCTCACCCTAACTCGCCCGTGCTTTCACAATGAGTGGGTTTGAGATAGGTTTTGGTCATCCTTCAAAACTTAACCCGTCCCATTTCATCCTGCCGCCTGTGCATGCCGGTCCCGTGTCTGTGTCTGTCCGTCCTGTCCCATTCCGTTCCAACCCGTTCCATAACATCACAGAAGGAATAAGACATATAATATAATACAATAACTTATTAATTGGGAATTCATAATTATGAGTTAAACACAATAATTATACCAAATATAATTTTTACTCAAACTTTTGTAATATTTCTGAAATTTATTAGAATTATTTTTGAGTTATTTGATAATTTCCGGATTAAAAATATTTATATATATACATATATGTAAACCCATCCAACCAGTCCCGTTTCAACCCGACGGGCCAAATCATGGTTTATTGTCATCCCCTCAAAACTCAACCCGTGGCAACCCATCCCGTTTGACCCGTACAACCCTTGCAACCCGTCCAGTAACAACCCGTGACCGGAGCAACCCGTACCGTGTCCGTCCGTCCCGTCCCGTCCCGTATGCAAAACACTAGGTCCATCTAAATAGGATCTATTCAAGAGTATAACTAACATGAGCACACACCTCCAAAAAATATATCAAATCATTTTTAAATTCTAATTTATTTGGCTCAATAAATTCTTTCTATAAAAAATTTTTGGATACAAAAATTACATTTTTGATAGTTTATAAGTATTTGTTTGAGATTTTTAAAAGTGGCTATACAATATTAGTAAAAATTATCAATATCACTTTAAAAATTAAATAAGTAATTAAAGTTCTAAAAATGGAAAATCTAACATTTTATAAAAATTGAGTCATATAAATTAAAATTTGAAAGTGGTTTCATAGAGTTACGAAGACTCCAATCAAACGTTTACATAGTATTTTTACTTCAGAAAAGCACATAGATCTTGCTTAGGGATTGAACTCATGGACTCCTAGATTTTTTCCTAGATAACTATCGCTTGAACTGCTTAGCACTTATAATGTTCAAAATTTATATCTCAACAGATATTTTCTTATTATTAATAAAATATATGAATAATATCATATGGTAATTGCTCGAAAACAATGAAAGTTTTCTGAAATTAATTAAGCTAGTTAAGAATATCAAAACTATAAAAAAGATTAGAGACATTTTTATCCACTAGCAAGAAAGCTGCCCGTTGTGCGGGCATTTTAAATTCTGATATCATACCGTGTAATACATATAATGTATTTTTGGAATGTTAGAATATAAAGCCTTAATTCCTCATTAATGTAAATTCTAATCAACATGGATGTCTTCCATACCAAGATTAACATCTTTCCATTTTTGTAAAAACCAAAATGGGGAGGAAGTTGTTTAATTGGAGAACATCAACGCCTTTGAAATCAATGTATTTTAATCTGTAAAGTTGATAAAGGGGTAGAATGGAAATTAAAGATATTTGAAGAAAAAAGAAAAAAAAATGGAGACGTCTCATTTTTACGTGCTTTATAACATAGTATTGATATGGTTAGCCTTTGGATAGGTTGTATCATTGAGCTCGAGCACTTAAAATTATTTTTGTATGTTTATTAATGTTTATTACATAAATGATAAAATTTAATATTGTCAAACTTTTTCATTTTCAATGTGCAAGATAGAGATATAGTTTAAATTACAATCCAAATGTCCGATAAATTTGAATCCAGATATATAGCACTTAAATCAAAGAGAATATGACATATTTGCAAGGTAAATAAGCGTTAGATCATAGTAAATAATAGTTTTGATTGGAACAATTTATCAAGGGAACGAGTAAAAAGTGCCAACTCTGTCATACTAATAAGGAAACTTAATTTTGAATTCCCTAATTAATAACTTAATTTATTATTTCAACAGCTATAATTTTGTAGTTCATTCACCTAAAATTAAAATATACGGGAGATGAGCAATTTAATTAGAAAAGTCCGAATGGAAGACCTCTTAAACATGTTAAATTTGTAAATTAAGCAACGTAGGTAGGAGCCACGTTGGATGTCAGTTATAAAAAGAGCTAGCGAGGCTTGAGGCACTAACTACAATTTACACTTAATTAATTAGTACTTTACAGAAATCAAACGAATCTTCTGTAAGTATCCAAGATATGAATATAATAGAAAAAGTATTTAAGTAGCTAGTTGGGTGTCTGTTAATTGCTTTCTTTCTTTTTAGTTGTTAATTAACTCAATTGTTGTACTTTAATATTTTTGTTTGTGCCACGCTGAGGCTGAGGCTGAGCTCTGTTTTTTATCTTTGTCCTCGTACATCATACATCATACATCATTCATCATTCATCTGTCGAGAAATTAAAGTAATACTGTCTGCCAGCAATAGCAATAGCAATAGCAATAGCATATATACATGCATGTGTACCAGAACAACCGAAAGCTCTTCAGTCTTCACCAAACAATTAATACCAAGAAGAAGAAGATGCTAATGCTAATAATAGTCTAATACTAATACTAATGATGATGATGATGCCTAATTAATGCACAATTGACTCTCATGGTAACTAATTTTCCAAGTCTAAATTAAACACAAATTAAACCAGACAGACAGACAGACAGACAGACAGACACACAGACAGACAGACAGACAGAGTTGAAGGACTAGTGTGAATTAATTAAGTACTTACTTGAACAGTTCCGGCTTGGATGGCCAGTCGGGCACGAATTCTTGGAGCGGGTAGCAATGGAGTCTCAAGTAGTCTCTCCAGTTGTGCACCTTCTCCTTCCTCACATTGAAGCTCGTCGACAGCCTCATCTTCTTGGCGGGGTCGTCGGAGTACAGCTTGGCTTTCTCCTCAGCCGGCAATTTGAAGAACTCCATCCCAATTGCCATCACTTGTAGCAGCATCTCCTTTGTGATGCCATGGTTCACAACCTACCTCATATATATATGCATATATGTATCTATCATTAGAAATTTAGAACACAGACAACTCCAACATATATATATCCCTATGCAATACGGTTGTTAATTAGAGCTAGCTAGCTTGCGAGCTATTCACTAATTCTAATTGCCACCAATTAGTGAGTAGTACGTGCGTAAGTAATTACCTGGAAAAACCCGTACTTCTCGCAGGCATTGGCGATTTGGGAGATGATAATTGTTTTGTCGGGCAAGCTCAAGTCGATGACGGGAATATTGGTGTCGGTAATAACCTCTGAGAGTCGGGGACGCTCGGACTCGGGTCGGACATAGTTTTGGGGGAGGTTTAAATGATGTGGAGCAGTGGAGAGCAGTTGGTCTGCCATTTGGGGGGAGGGGGAGGAGGAGGAGGAGGAGGAAGGGGGGGTTGCTGAATGAAGGGGGTGGGGAGAAATAGAATATAGAAGGCGAGAAAGCAAGCTAGCTAGCGTTGACTGGGCAAGTCTTCTTTCGGTTTTGGTATTGCTGATGTCAAGTATGGTGGCGTCAGAGTGATAGTAGCTGCTCTGCTAGCTAGCTCAGTCTCCCTCCCAGTCTTGCTGTGCAAATTGCAATGCATATCAGCATATATTAAGCTTCTACATGTCCAGTCCAGTCCAGTCCAGTCCATTGGTGGGGGGCATCAGGCTGATTTAGGCATCAGGCATGGCATCTCATTGGAGACTGGAGACTGGAGAGAGAGCAGAGAGCAAAGAGGTATATTTTGCTTTCCATGTATGTTGCGATCGATCGATCCATCAATAATATATTCAATCGATTGGTTCGATCATTTTCAGTCTTCTTCGCGCGTTTTGCCCACAAATTACAATAGATGACGGTGGCGGTGGCGGTGGCGGTGCAGGTGTCAGTTTCACACAGATCCTCAAGATCACGGGGGAAGACCGATCGAATTAACATGATTAATTTGGAACACAATTATTAATTAATTAATTAATTAATTAAGGAATTAAGGAAAGGCTATATATATAATATAGCTGCTGTTGCCTGTTGGTGCTGCTAGCTGTTGGACACGGACACTTGCCATTCCATGTTACTTTAGTAAAACAATTAATTGGTTAGTTAATTTCAAAGATCAAAAGTCAAAACATTAAAAAATAGTTTCAAAGATTAATGAATGATCAATTGATATCTCTCATTCTCATTGGCTCGGACTCGGAATGTGTGTATATATAGGAAAGAGAAAGACATATAATAATATCTGAGATTCAAGAAATTAATGTCATCTTACTGGTTGCAGTTGCAGATGCAGATGCAATATATAAGCACATGGTAAATCCCATCCCATCCCATCCCAATGATCCCATCCCGGAAGGCGGAAGCTTTTATGCTCTGCATTGCATCCTCATGCATTGTCAATTTGTCATTGTGGTCCACAGAGACTAGAGAGACCGATCGAGAGACTCCGCTAGGCGCTAGCTAGCTCAGTACACTCATAACTTCTGATGCACGGGCACCCACCCAAGTCACTTACTTGTGGGCCTTAATTCCTATTTAATTGTTCATTTCAGCCAGGCCATGATATACAGGATCTAAAAATCTATAATTATATAAGGAGACGGGTAGGTAGGTTCCAATATTAGTCATGCATCCCACATCACTGGACACTGTACACTGCACACTGGTCTTATATATTAATTGCTATATATATATCATCGTATAGCTAGCTGAATTTATTGTTTTTATATAAATTCATTCCGAAACACATCAACTACAATTATATATGTACTGCTACAATTAATTAATCAGTATATATGATTTCTCGTAGAAACCCTTCCACAAAATTATCTGTGTTACTGCTCGCTCTTTCAAATGCATGCCTTGTGTTCATAGTTCATACCATGAGATCTATCAGGAACTCTACGTACAAGCTAGCCAGCCTCATGTACATTTTCCAAACAATAAAATAAAATAAATGACATGATGCACCTATTTCATATATGCATATTAACCAGACTTGCACCTATATTTGCACCTAAAATCCTAAGTTCATTTGCATTTTAATAGAAGATTGTCTAGAATCAAGTTACTTCTGTGTTTTGGTCAAATTTTCAGGTAAACGGAGCTTTTGGAGCAATTTGGACTAAATTTGGAGCAAAAGAGCAAACATAGGCAAAGGAGCATCTAATTACAAGATCAAAACCGCCTATTTCGGTGCACAACCGCCATATCTAAATCAAGGAAACATGCAGAGAGCCAATTTAAGCGACATACAGGCTATTTCGAGGCCAAGCTCTCTTTGGACTACTAAATGCGGACCGTACTTTGCTAATTGTAGAACGCAGGAAGGCTAAAGCTGATCAGAACACCTATTTTCCAGCGCATGCTAATTTTGGTGGTCTCCTTTTGGGATTTTTCCTTAATTTCGCCCCAAGAAACCAGAAGATTGAACACCTAAAACTGAGACATCTTCTCATATAAAAGGGACCCCTTGAGGTGCTCTGATATCATCATGTGTTATGTTAGCATAGAGTTAGAGTACATAACATAGTTCATAGTCGTGTTGAGGGTGGAGCTAGATGCTGCCAAGGTGAAGGAGTTGGTTTCTCATCTTCTCCTAAACTCGATTGGTTCTTTCTTTTCCCTTATTTTATTTTGTTGTTTAGTCATGTCAAGGCGTGAGTAGTCGCCTTAGTTCTTGGGGTTAGGATGTTGTTTGTATGTATGGATTAATTGAATACTCGCTTTTATCGTTTATGCATTGAAGTTATTCTCATATTTGCTTGGAGCTTATTCATAATTGTGCTTGAATTGTTTTCTTGTTCTTTGATATGATCCTGTGGATGTATGTTCTTATTTAGTTGGTAGATTTATATCTTCTTAGGCTATAATTGCTAATCGCATGAGAGTGCACTTGTAGTAGTTCCCCCTATTTTGATAAACCTGTGGATTGGGTATAGTCTAGTTGGAAAACTTAACGTCAATTGATTCAGATTCAATACTTGCATAACTTGGGTAGATAACTTGTTGTCCAATTGTATCCGAGAGGAGAAGTTGTGGTTATAACGAGAGTTAAACCGTACCTGTGATCGAAAGCAAATTGGGTTTAGGTTAGAGATAATCTAAAGATCTCGAATTGATCTAAAAGTCTTTAAAAGTGCCAACTAACGAGACTTGAGGGACTTGTAATTGCTTTGGGTTAGTTGGGGATCAGTAACTTTGATCGACAATTGTATCTGAACTTGAACTGCCTCTGTTCTGTTCCCTGCGGATAGCATTGGTGACAGGTGCGATCCGTACCAAGCAAGGAACAGACAGAGAACCATAATTTGAACATACTGCGGTTCGCACCTGAGAGGGTACGAAACGCAGTCAACTAGTCCATTACATCAAATTGATTCCGAAACCTTGGGAACGCTTGTCTCATAATTGTTTTAGAGTCTTTTACTGCTTTTTCATAATTTAGGAACCAACCAACTTCAAACAAACCCCCCCAAAATTGGTTACGAATCGGTTACTTTTAGGATTAGAATTGTGAACAAAGATCTGTCTAAATTTAGTACCGTCCCTGTGGATACGATTCCGACTATATTGCATAAATCGTACGCTTGCGATAGATTGTTGTATTTAGGGTAAAAGCCTATACACTCCACGCGTATCATGACACACAATTCAATTTGATCTCATTCAATTGGAACACCAATTCAAGCAATTCAAAAGACAAGTCGTCTCTGATGGAACGTTGCAGATTATTCTGCCTGAATTTTAATAATTTAATTTATTTCCAACAACTATATATATATATATATATATATATATATATATAGTAAAACTATGGTGCTCCTAGGAGTACGGAGCCCTCCCATGCTTCTAACTCAAAAATCATACTAAATCATCTCGAAATTTTGATTTATGGGTCTCATAAAATTCTTTATATCAAAATATTATAGGATACAAAAAATTTTCATTTTTTGAGATTTTTAAGTATTTGTTTTGTATTTTTTAAAGATGACATAGTTTTATATATTATTTTATTATTATTTTGATGTCATTCTAAAAAATTTTAAAACATATACTTAAGAAACTCAAAAAATGGAAAATTTTTGTATCCTAAAAGATTTTGATATAAAGAATTTAATGAGAATGATAAATCAAAATTTCATGATGGTTTAGTATGATTTTTGAGTTAGGAGCACACTAGTTTTACTCTATATATATATAGAGTAAAACTACCATGCTCTTAAGCTCATGGGGGCCTCCCGTAAGCTTAACACAAAAAATATATCAAACCATATCCAAATTTTGATTTATATGACTCAATAAATTCTTTATATCAAATTTATGTGACATGCAAAAATTTTCTATTTTTAGATATTTTTAAGTATTTATTTCTGATTTTTTAAAAGTTACATATGAAACATTGATTATTTTATTAATATTGTATAGTTTCTCTTAAAAAATCTGAAATAAATACTTAAAAATCTCCAAAAATGAAAATTTTTAACATGCTATAAGATTTTGATATAAAGAATTTATTGAGCCATATAAATCAAAATTTGGATATAGTTTGATACGTTTTTGGTGTTAAGCTCACAGGAGGCCCCCGTGAGCTTAAGAGCACGGTAGTTTTACTATATATATATATATATCGTTGTAATTCATTAATTAACTTGATTATGCAAAAATCATTTCATACGTACGTCTCATAAACTCAAGCGCGCATATATATACTTATTGTTAAATATAAAATTGGTTTAATTACAAATTAGAAATAATAATAATAATAAAAGAAAGATTAATTAATTATGCAATTAATTAAATCGACAACTGTTCGATCTGTGTTATTATTTGATGACAAGATTAATCATTACCTTGACAACTCACACCTCGGAACACCAACCTAACCAGTAACCACTTGCCTAACCTTACTTGCCAGTTGGCAGTTGCCATGCATGTGTGATGTGGCCAATACATTATACATTATACATATTGTTATTTCTTGGGTGCAAACTTCAAAGAGTAATAATTAATGTACTCATCTGTATGTACGTAGTTCATGATGTCATTGCCTGACGTACGTACCTTCTCTAAATTGAAAAAATTAGTATTATAATTTAGAACATTGCGGCCAGTTTATATTTTTTTTATTTAGGGAACATCATCAAAATTGATACCGACTGTATTAACTTTCATGTTACATAGGCATGTTAACTCATTTAGTATTCAAGTTATTTATATAATACATACAATACAATATACATACAAGATAAGTAGCATATATTAAAAATTTAAAACCATTAATTTAAATCGTATCTCATTTAGTACGAATACTCATACAATATATATTCCCTACAAAGGGGGGAATACTAAGGCTTCTCAACGATTTGAGCTTCAGAGCTGTCTAATCTTATCGTCCGACGGTCATTGTAAGTTTCAACCCCCTCCATTTTGTTTTCAAATGGGGAGGTGTTGAGAGAGGTTGGTTGTGTGTTGTTTACCATTGATTATCATCAAGATTGTGATTCCTCCTGATGAGTGATGCAGCGCATTTATATCTGCATTTTTACCAGACTTGCACCTTTATTTTGATCAAAAATTCCTAAGTTCATATGCATTTAGGTAGTTAAATGTCTAGAATCCAGTTACTGCTTTGATTTGGTCCTATTTTCAGGAAAATTGAGCTTTTGGAGCTATTTGGACTAAATTTGGAGCAATGAGCAAAATAGGCGAAGGAGCACATTCCTTGAGGGCCGCAGACAAGGCCTTGCGGGCCGCAAGCACAACAAGACCACCATTTCTATTTCTTGCCGGCTCGCAACCGCCTCAAGCAAACGCCAAGAGCTATTTCAAGCAATCGACAGTGCTATTTCAGGCACTTGCGACCCGCAAGACCCTTCTTGCGGGCCACAAGGAGGTCAAAACTGACTGGAACTTCTATTTTTTGGCGCGCTCGCTTATTTTAGGTGATCTCTTTTGGGATCTCCACCTAATTTCGCCCCTAGAGACCAGAAGTCGGTTGTTTATTTCTGGGGAGCATCCTCACCTATATAAGCATCATCTTTGAGGGTTCTAGAGATGAAGTAGTATCAAGTTGTGTCATGTTGTGTTAGGAGTTAAGTTAGAGGTCAAGTTAGAGTCAAGTTTTAGGTAGTCAAGAGAAGGTTTGAACACTGCTCAAGTCAAGAAGACGGTTACTCGCGCCTTCTTAATCTTCATCGGTGTTTTCTTTTTCTCTTACTTGTTTTTGTTTTCCTTAGTCATGTCTGAGTAGTTTTCTTAGTTCTTAGGATTTAGGATGATGTTTGTTTGTATGGATTGATTGCATACTTGTTTTACTTTAGTTATTTTCAATTTACTTGCGCTTTCATGAAATTGTGTTTATATTGTTTCTTACTTGTTTGGTAAACCCGTGGATTAGGCCAAATCTAGTGTGGTTAATAATATCATCTGACCAAGAATTGATATCTGTACTAATTGGGTAGATAACTTGTTATCCAAAAGTAACCGAAAGGAGAAATTGCGGTTTGACGAAAGTTGAATCGGACCCTAGAACAAAAGTGAATTGAATTTAGGTTTAGAGATAATCCTATAAATTTCTATTGAACTAAAAGTGTTAAAAGTTAAAACACATGAGAATTGAGGTCCTTGTAATTGTTTTGGTTTAATTAGAAATTGATAACTAGAGTTAAAACACCATACCAGAACCAAAACCGACTCTCTGTCAGTTACTTGCAGATCGCAAACAAGTAACCGACAGAGCAGTTTCATCTATTGTACCCCTTGCGATCTGCAAGAGACATCTTGCGGGCAGGAAGCAGTTAATCCAGACAGCAAACTGATTCTGAAAACCCTGGGAACGCCTGTTTAGTATAAATTTTAAGTCTTTACTTACTGTTATTTACTGTTTAGCATATTTTACTGTTTAGGACATCAATCTTTGATAAACCCCCCCAACTTTTATACCAAAAATACCAAAAATATCCCCTTTAGGATTTAGAATTGAATTTAGAGTCTAGTTTAGATTTAATTTCCGTCCCTGTGGATTCGACCCCGACTGTACTGCATTAGATCGTACGCTTATAATCGAGGGCATACTTAGGGCATTTAAAAGCCTATACCATCTGAGCGTGTCAATGAGCATTGTTTATAAGTGAATTTTCTTATAAATAGGCTCAAAATTTTTAATTTGTTCTTACATTATTTTAGTACCAACTTTTTTTACTCTAATGTTTATCTCAAAATCAATTAGACATCATGTTTTTAGCTTTTTGTTTAATTGAAGCGGGAAAAATGACCGGATTATACTATTTCCCTAGATAAAATATTTTATAGGATTATTTTTTGAATAAATTTAAAATGTTTAAAACAATTTTAAAAACTAAAAAAAATTATGGATGTATCATATAAATTGTAGGTTTATATTTATTGAAAAGATAAAAAAAGTTATGTTTATTTTTTTGGTCTGACATTTCTGATTTAGCCATATCTCCATTGGTCTGGTTTGTCTTACACAATTAGTATGCATATTTTTTGTAACATTTTGTTTATATGTTTTCAATTATTTTGTCTCCAATCTCATTTGTATTCATCAATTATTTTGTCTCCAATCTCATTTGTTTTCATCAATTATTTACTTTCCATATTGTCTTGTAGTTTTAAATTATATTATTCAGGCTTGGTTATGCAACATATATCATATAATTAATATACAACTCAATTGTTTCGAGCTAAATAAATTTTTACAACTAAATTGTGAAGTACCTATAAATACACACTATCCGTCGCGAAGCACGGGGGTCAACCCTAGTGGGTATTAATTTTGGTATCATATAGTATATATTTGTATAACATTTTCCTTATATTTTTTATGCCTATTCACATATATCTCTCAATGCTACGTGCCTCCGGAGTCCGGATAGAATGCTGCCAAGGAGTGTTACAATTTTAAAAATAACTAGAAGAGAGCCTCGCTTTGCTTCGGCAGTAACTACTGAGCTGTATAATTTATGATGTTGAGCTATTTGTATTTTTAATGATGGTAGAACTAAAAAAAATAATAATATTTTTAATTGTCTTTCATAATTTATCAGAAGCTAGCAAGTTTTTATGAAAATTGAAATACATGTTAAAAATATTTTTGTATCTATTTTTGAAGTAGTTTTTAATATAATTAAAAATTCTATATGATTGTTAAAATAATAATTTTCAAGATATCATATCCTTCACACTGCCATGAGGATTCATTACATGATTATAAAAACATAAAAATATCTAAAATAACTCTTTAATAATAATACGGTTTTTCGGCAAATTATTAGTGAAATATAGAATGGTTTTCTCAAAGAAGATTTAAAAACAATCAGAAAGAAAAGAATGGTTTTTGAAAATTGGAAAATTGATATCTCGATTGGTCTTGAAATGGAGTTGTAAGTAAAATAATATAACTGGTCAAAAACCAGCATTTGGTCTAGTGGCTAAGAGCAACGTTCTCCGTACGGGAGGTTGCAGGTTTGAAACCTGGATGGAGGGTCTTTTATAGACATTTAAATTTGAGTGGCTTGACTCTCATCCTTATCTTAAAAAAAAAATTGGTCATCTGCATTTCAATCTTTAAGGATAACAAAAAAAAAAAAAAAAAAAAAAATTGAAGCCGTATGTATATTGGTATAACCGATCATTGCTCTTTTTTTATAATTTGATTGACATGGCCCAAATCATTCCTAAAAAAAAAAAAAAAAAAAAAAAAAAAGTTACTGTTGAAACTACTGTTGTTATCACTGTAGCAACCCGTCCAAGATTAAATAACTATAATAGGGATTAGTTAATTACGTACGGACTTCCATGCAATAATGCATAGCACAATTAAGCCGACGTCGTGTACATACGTAACAGCCAAATATTATTTGTCGTTATAAACGACTGACTGATGCATGCGTGCAACATGTTTATATACAGATTACGGGCATGTTATAAAAAAAAAAAAAAAATATTCATATACAGATACGCACCTCTACAAAATTAAAATAATTAATTTGGAAGCCAGAAAAAAAGAAAAAAACAAAGTGTGATTTGCATGCTGCTTTTAAAATGATGAAATTCATCATAGTTTGGTGTGAGTCGCTTTCTTGACACCGTCAAATCATCATAGCTACAGAGTTTTTTTTTTTTTATTATTATTATGCGGCAGGCGATATATTAAATTTTTTGTCTATCCCTAAAAAAATAACAAATCTTAAAACTATCCCTATTTTAGTGCGGTCACGGCCACAGTTCATTCTGGCCACAGCGGTCAGAAGAGTAAAAACTTATTAAATTTGTAAAAAATTCGCGTCTGAACGCAAATCTGACCACAAAGTCTGACCGCAGCGGTCAGACAAAGGGTCTGGCCGCAGCGGTCAGATATTTTAAGATTTTTATTAATGGGATCATGTAGGTCTCGTTGTTAGCTTTCCATCGATATGTCATATGCCCAAATCGGAGTTTCCTATCAAAAGTTATGAGTATTTGAATGTGTATATACTCACAACGACTAAATACAGAGTTACAATTTTCTATCAAAAGAGTTGCGTCTGTATACAGACACAATGTCAGAATGCATATTCAAACACTCATAACTTTTGATAGGAAACTCCGATTTGGGCATATGACCTATCGATGGAAAGCTAACGACGGGACCTACATGATCCCATTAATAAAAATCTTAAAATATCTGACCGCTGCGGCCAGAAGCTTTGTCTGACCGCTGCGGTCAGACTCTACGGTCAGACGCGAATTTTTTACAAATTTGATAGGTTTTTACTTTTCTGACCGCTGAGGCCAGAATGAACTGTGGCCGTGACCGCAGTAAAATAGGGATAGTTTTAAGATTTGTTTTAAAAGAGGGATAGTTTTAAGATTTGTTATTTTTTTTGGGATAGACAAAAAATTTGATCCAGGCGATATAGCATGCCGAATTATTATATTTATAAGGGGGGAATCGTTGGATGCTCTTCAAATCTTGACCATTCATTATCATTGAATCTTTATCCTAACCGTTCATGCTTTAACTTTTACTGTACAATGAACAGTAATCTACAGTAACTCTCCTTCTCCTGTTGCCTTCTCCTCCAGAACTTTCTTCTTCCTTCGCCTTCTCCGAGTCTCAGCGACGAATCGCGCCCTGCGCCGAGCACCGTCTCCAACAAGAAGACCAAGACGACCAACGACTCTGCCTCCCGGCTGCCCCATCTCATCGAGGATCTGCTCTATGGGGTGCTCTGCTGAGCCGACGAGCACACTCTCATCGTCACCGCCTGCGTCAGCTCCCGCTAGCGCCGCCTCGCGCAGGACGAGCGCATCTGGGAGTCCGTCTGCCTCTGCCATTGGGCGGCGCTCGGATGTGCACCCGCCTAGCTCCGATCGGCCGTCCTTTGCGCTGGGAGGGTTTCGCAAGTTGTATGTTACGTTCCTGGCGCCTACTGCTGGTGTTGGTGGTGGTAACCGGAGGAGGAGATGGAGCTAGGACGAACTGCAGACGTCGCTCTCGATGCTGTCGGTTGGGTTCTTTTCCGGTATGATGGGTGGTCCTTTGGGGAAATTGCTGCTCGGCTGATGCCGTTGAGCTGCGTACTGGTACCGAATTTTAAGTGCTCTGGTTATTCATTAAAGCAAAGAAAAAGAAACATTGATTTCATCTATACATAGAAAATAGGAAATGAAAAATCGAAATATAAATAAAGGAAGAAATAAAGAAAAAGAGTGAAAATGCTATATCAAAAACTAGTAAGTTGCCCATGCATTGCAATGGATATATCATATAAGAACAAATAAAATTTTCTAATAGAAATGATATGCTTTGTTATCAAAATATGACCAATTAGAATAATACTCATTCAACAATGTTCATAAACGATACAAATTTTTTTCTTGTCATAACAAATAAAAAGGAAATAAATGATACAAATAAATAATTTCGGGCATTTGTTGCCAGTATAAGATAATTTTAATTATAATGGTATCAATTAGTAATCAATCAAAAAATTTCTTAAGTTACATTTAAAATATAGGAACAAAACAATACATGACCATCAATGTTTACATACAGATCTTTACAATAAATTTCCATTAATTCCTTTACCAAATAAAGAGAGACAAGTTGTTTGTATGCGTGTTTTTGTATAGCGATTGCGAAAAAATGGACTTCAACACTGAAATATGACCGTAGAAAATCCTAGCACTCATCCAATGGCTCACATCTCATCCTAAATTCGAAGATTAAACCCTGACCATTGCAGGATCAGGACATCCAACATGCATTATAAGGAGCAAAGATAATATTAATCCTTACTACTAATAACAGGAGATTGAATTTTTTGACATGAAAATTGTATCTTCCTCAAATAAAGAACCTCAGCTATAGATTGTTTTCTTAGATTGATCACCACCGTTGACGTACGTTATTAATGTCTCAGCCCATTAAAATATCATTTTCCTTACAAGGGATGAGCTCTCAGCACATTACCCACGCGTAGGGATGCAAACGGAAGACGGTTTTCCGTTATTTTGTTTTGTTTCGTCCCAAACGAAACGAAAACGAAAAGGTTTTTTGTTTCGTAAACGAAACGGTTCTTTTCATTTCGTTTTCTACTTTTACAGAAAAATACTACTGTTAAACGATTATTTTCATTCTTTCGTTTCGTTTCGTCCTAAACGAAACAAAATGATTAACGAAACAACTCAGTTCCATTGCGTTTTGAACGTTATGCACCACTTCAGCAACTAAACATTTTTCTTTTTAGTCTGAATACACTTTTTTGACTAATAATCTACTCTATTCTTTTTGAATAAGCTTGATCTATTTCTTCCTGTCACATATTATCTTAAAAAATTATTATAAGAAATAATAATTTCAGCCCAAAACATGGTGTTGACTCTTTACTAGTGACAATATAATAGTTTATAGAAATAACAAAATGTAACTAGTAAGGTGATAAGTAATTATGTACTCAATTTATATATTGTAGGCATGTAGGGTTTAAATATGATTTTCTTAAGAAAAAAAATACTTTTGTATCAATTACATATATACATATAATAGTGAGGAGAAAGGGAAAAAAAAGAGAAAGAGAGTGATGAAACGGCTGAGAATGTCTGAGGATTTAATTGTGGTGATAATTTGTTCACCTACATTAAAAATTTTATAAATTAGAGGAGTAAATATACTGTGAGCTTAAGCTTACGGAGTCTTCCGTGAGCTTGACCTCCAAAACCTATCAAATAACTTTCAAATTTCGATTTATATGGCTCAATATCAAAACCTTACGAGATACAAAATTTTTCCATTTTTGAAAATTTTTAAGCATTTATTTGAGATTTTTTAAAAATAACTATACAATATTAATAAAATAATCAAGTTTTATGTATCACTTTTAATCTGAAATACACCCTTGAGGCCTTGTATGCGATCTCCCTCTCCCTCTCCCTCTCCCTCACGGCCTCACCCAACAAGCGCTAGCTCCAAGCTCTCACTGGTAGGGAGTCCGGATCTGCTGGCGCGCGTTCAGATCTGCAGCACAGATCGGACGGTGCGCTAGACCTCAGAATCCGGACTCAGTACTTTTTACGGATCTCCAGGTCTGACGCACCGTCCGATCTGCGCTGCAGATCTGGACGCGCGCCAGCAGATCCCGAGTTCACTGGTAGTGGTTGCAATTAAATTAAGCCGACCAAACTGAGTGCTTAATTAATTAATATATTCCCGTCCCCGTGCAGGCCCGCATTGAATGAATGCTATTTTATTTTATTTTATTGGCATTTACCTTTTCTTTTCTTTTCTTTTTTAAAAAAAGTCAGCTTACTTTCATAATCTATTATTATATTTAATACTGCAATGTCCAAATCCCAATAGTTACATGATTTTATCATACTGTGTTTTTTTTTTTCCAAAATCAGTTTATATATTCTCTGCATTTTTGTTAGTTCGAATGAGAAATATGACTCGATCATAGTATTTTTTTTCTTTTTGGATAAAATGTTTTTATATGGGTATTCTTTAAAGAGGAGGGATCCATAAAAATGCTTATCTTAAAAATCTTGACAATGGTACTTTTGAAAAATTTGAAAAAAATCATACAAAATTTTATAAAGGCAAAAAATGTATGGATATATTATTTAACTTATAGATTGATAGTTTTTCAAATTTTAATCAATTTGAACATTTTTTGATTACTTACCAAAATTTTATACATTTTTTGACAGTTGTAATTTAACATGTCTTTGAAGAGTTGCCAAACATTATTAAATTGAATATAATTGGAAACATAATCAATTTTATGAGTAAGCAATATTCCGTAAAATTTTTCAATTTTAGAAAATTTAAATGAATTTTTATAATTTTTTCAAAAAACTTATTGTCAAGATAAACATTGTTTGGACCCCTCCTTATCTTTGAATACGATTACAATATTTACAAGATTATCAATTTGCACACCGATAAATATTTAACTTGAATTTTCTCAATTCTCACGTGATAAGAATTTTTTTTTTTTTTAGTTTTTTGCTATTTTTATGCCTTATAATAATTAGAGAAAAGTTACATGAGGTTAAGTTCACGTAGCTTTTCATGAGCACACATTTAAAAACATATCCAATAATTACCAATTTTTGATATATATGGCTTAATAAGTTATTTATATCAAATAGTAGAGGATACAAACATTTTTCATTTTTGAAAATAAGTATTTGTTTGAGATTTTCTAAAGTGATAATTAAACAATAATTATTTTATTTATATTGTATAGTCACTTTTAAGAAAAATAAAAACAAAGAATAATTATTCAAAAATGAAAAAATATTTTATTGTATGTGATTATGATATAAAGAATTTATTGAGGCATATAAATAAAAAATTGGGTTTGATTTGATATGATACGATTTTGGATATTTTGTCAGAATTTCCGTAAAATATAAAAAAGTATCCATTATAAAGGTTCCTATGAATCCTTGATAAAGAATTAAAGATGATTGGGATAGAAAGTGAATTTTTGTGGATTGATTTGGAGGACCACGATCCCTTGGAAGTTGGAAGGGGGTAGTGGCAGTGGCACTGGGGCACATAGTTCATATATAGTTCATATATAGTTCATATATAGTTCATAGTTCATAGTCGTGGGAGCCCATGCAGGAAGAGGAATGAATGAGGATAGCTGGTCCATAGAGGAGTGGAGCAGATAAGGATAGGATATTAGGATATAACATGAAGATAGATGTATGCGTAGATCGATCCCGGAAGGCACGGCACGGCACGGCACGACGTGTCAGAGCCCCTGGAAGTGGCCGGCGCCTTACCATTCCAAAAGCAATAATCAATATTTCTGACCATTTCAACTCTTTCAGTTTTATTTTTGAAATTAAGGTGGGTGTGGTCTGTGGTCTGTGGTGTGGGTGGGGACTGGGGTTGAATATTCAATACATTTAGTGTCGCTCTCCTCTCTCCTCTCCTCTCCTCCTCCGTTCATTCTCCACTCAGCTCGATCAGCTCTTATCCTGTCTGTCTGTCTGTCTGTCCGTCTCTCAAAGTGTCAATCCATATTCCAATATTCCATACAATAAATACAATACAGTACAATGGAGCTAGCTAGTCCACTTTGATTTTCCTTCTTTTGCATTTAGCTAGCATGCGCGCGGCCGTTGAAATCGTCAACTTTCTTAAGCTGGAATCGTTAATTAAATAATTAAGGTAATTAGAAAAGGGAAAAGCATCTTTTACTAAGTCAGGAATCAGGATGGGATGAAATTGAAAGCAGCTCATCGATATTCCATATATCGCCTATTCGCAAGCTGGTAAAAGGAAAGGAAACAACTCAGTCACGACAACAACTGCACTAGCACTACTGTAAGTCTTCCCAAACGTAAACGCGCGTTAGTTTGTTAGACCCAATCGCGTCAAGCTTTCGTGCGTTGATTGGCCGGCAACACCAATGACCAGTGACCAGTGTCCAGTGTCCAGTGTCCAGTGTCCAGTGTCCAGTGTCCAGTGTCCAGTCGGGTGTGTGGCAGGGCAGCCCACAGCCCCACACTAGAGAATATATATATATAGCAACTGCAGCAGAGGCGTTAATCTTAATCAACACTCCGTAGGATCCTAATAATACTAATCCACATGCTAAAGCCTTAATTCCGATCCTAACTTAATCTTATACATTTCCTTAGTAGAGGAGGGATCATCCATGCTATTCGATCGTTATATGCATATAAAACCAACTTGCATTTTTACTTGCATGAAAAGAACATATGATAATATGTATTCTACAATCAATACATTATATACTAAATAAATTTGTATACATAATATACATCTTTACTTGCATATATATAGCATTTGTTATTTGCATTCTACAACCACTGCATACTAAATGATTAGTGTGTATAATAAGTAAGTTTACATGCATAATAAAAATGTATCTATTAACATGCATTCTAAAAAACCAACAAATTGCAAAATTAAACGTGTATTACGTAATAAATGCATTAGTTTGCATCGTAAGATATATATTATTCATAATAAGATTTATTGCATTGATAACAAAAACGTGACAATGAAAGAAAGAGATAAAGAGGGTGATGCTACAATGAACCGGGTGAAGGGGTCATGAACCGGTTGAAAAACTCGATCTCATTTAGACAACTGCTATTTATCTTCCTTGACGCGATATATTAATGGCCTTCGGTCACTCTCTTTTCGTAACTTCACTTACGTACGTGCAACTACTTATTTGTAAGTTATTGAATCTGGTTTGATTTGAATCCTTTGCTGCCTGGTCCAGTCTAGATTTGGTACCGTGCCTGCCTTGAACCAGGCCATCCTTCCTGACATGGTTTGGTTTGGGGTGAAGATTTGATTAGAAAATCAAATTAATCAATTATGACAAGTTAACAGTATTGCATGCAGACTGTTTAGAGACAGGAAAATTACACACTACCACTAACCGTGACGAATATTTCACTAATTTACCATAAAATTAATTAAAATATATAATCAATTATATTGTTCAAATATTAATTTCCTCATAAAAGAATGAAATACGCGTGTACAACACGAACCAGAACCAATCATTTCATTATTTAATTTACTCTTCTTTTGTATTAATTTACTATTACTATTACTATTTACTATACATAATTATATTATATTGGGTAATCAGATAAAAGTAGTATATATATATATATATATATATATATAGAGTTAGACTATTATACTAACGTTAGCATTTCAAACCGAAATGCTAACGCCCAAAATTTATGTTATCATGTTCGAAATTACGATTTATGATGCTCAATAAATTCTTCATATAAAAATATTGGGGAATACAAAAATTTTTCATTTTTAGAGTTTTCTAAGTATTTGTTTTGCATTTTTGAAAATAGCACGTACAAACATCAATATTTTATTAATATTTATGAGCTCTTTTCTAAAATTCAAAATAAATACTTAGAAAACTCTAAAAATGAAATTTTTTGTATTCCCCAATATTTCCATATAAAGAATTTATTGAGCACCATAAATCGTAATTTCGGACACGGTAATAACAATTTTGAGCTGTTAGCATTTCAGACTGAAATGCTAACGTTAGTATAATAGTCTAACTAATATATATATACACTTATATAATTTTTCATATTTTTGATATGCAGATTTCTTAGATTGAGAAATTAAATTGTGTGTTATTCTATGTAGACATTTGGACAGATGCATGCTGATAAGTGACATATGACATATTTCTTCCACTAGTCATTGTTCCATTGGGAATATATAGAGAAAAAAGTTAGCAGTACTTGCGTTTTCAAATTTGTTTAGTGAGTAGTGACCACCCAATAAGAGTTTGGGAAAAATATTTGACGAAAATTCAGTGAGAAATTCCTATTTTTCTTATTATTATTGGAAGGTTAATTGATTACTCCGATCGAGTCCGTGATAACAAACCTTTTGAAAGTCTGGGGAAAAATGGTTTCGACAATTAATTAATTTCGTTAAGCATTTTTTGTAAGAAAGGGAAGTGAAATTAAGAAATTAATTGGTCGTTATTAAATTAAATGATTATAGAGCGGCAAGGCAAAATAAGAAAAGGCGAGGTGATATCATGCATGTGACATGACATAATAATAATGTGCTAATAATTAACGTCCAAGTGCTTGCTCGCAATTAAGAAATATATATATATATATATATATATATATATATATATATATATAGAGTCCGGCTACAATAATATGCATATTACGGTTTTACCGTGCTATATATGCGGTCCGTATCTCAGTTTCCGGTGTCCAAATAGTCGATCCGAACCGCTCAACTTGATCTTTATATCAAAATATACTAGGAAAGCAAATTTTACAATTTTTAGAATTTTTTTGCTATTTTTAATGATGGGGAGAAATTCGTTGTTTTGTATGAACCATAATTCTTAGATCTAGTCATTTTCTCCTCATCATTAAAAATAGCAAAAAAATTTTAAAAATTATAAAATTTGGTTTGCTAGTATATTTTGATATAAATATTAAGTTGAACGGTTCGGATCGACTATTTGGACACCGAAAACGGAGATACGGACCGCATAGCACGGTAAAACTGTGATATGCATATTATTGTAGCCTAACTCATTATGTATATATATATTATGTTAGTTCAATAAATCTCCATGCATCTTAACGTACAGATGATCATTATTTCAGCCATCATGTCAACCAAGCTCGGAGTATAATTACCCATTAATTTGATATTGATATATGCAAGAGA
Organism: Cyperus esculentus; assembly: GCA_030179965.1. Taxonomy (NCBI): domain Eukaryota; kingdom Viridiplantae; phylum Streptophyta; class Magnoliopsida; order Poales; family Cyperaceae; genus Cyperus; species Cyperus esculentus. The sequence goes on along the minus strand of JASGLE010000007.1, from coordinate 91,271 downwards.
TAATATTATTCTCTTTTTTGTGTCAAATATAGATGGATAATAAATGAAATTTGAGGAGCTCGTTACGGTTTGACTCCAGCTATAGGTCACTAATGACGTCAGTGGTGTCAATCATACCATACGATTATACTCATAAAAAAAAAAAATCATACCATACGTTATACGTATCGGTCATTGCCTCATTGGTCTGTGAATTCTTTTAATTTGAATAGAATACGCAACAATAACTATACTCTTTATAATAATGAGTAAATCTATGTGCTCATAGAGATCTCCGTGCTTTTAACTCAAAAATTATATTTCACCACCTCAAAATTTTGATTTATGGTTCTAATTAAATTCTTTATATCAAAATGTCTTATGATACAAAAATTTTCCATTTTTTGAGTTTTTAAAGTTTTTTGTTTTGAATTTTTTAAAGATGACATGGTTTCATACATTATTTTATTATTATGTACCACAGGATGTTATTGGTTTACCTTTAACCTTGCAGGGAATAGAAGTAGCAGAGCATTTAGAGGAACTTTCCATAGGTTTGGAGCAGGGAGAGGGCATGGAAGCTCTGGAGCTTTTAGAGGTCAATTTGGAGGCAGATTTGGAGGATCTGGTGCAGGTTATTCATACACCTGGACAAAGAACTGATTCATCAAGTTCCTCTTCTTCTTCTGATCATTTTGAGTCTGTTGAGTCCTTTGAGGATTAGTAGTTATGGCTGTGTTTTTAGATATGCAGTTTAACCTGATTGTGGTGATTATGTTTAGTGATATATGATACTAGGATAATATTGTTGTTGGATTTGTAATAGCTTTTAGAATTAATTTTGTGATTTTATCCTTTAGGAAAGTACTAGATGTTTAGTACTTGAATTTAGGATACAAATCAGTAGGTTGTAAGTTCTCTAATTCAGTTTCAATGAAACTGGTGGAGTATTCCACTTTTTTCTAAAAAAAAAAAATTATTATTATTTTGAGATCATTCTAAAAAAAAAAAAATCCAAAACCTATACTTAAAAAACTAAAAAAAAAGAAAATTTTTGTATTCTAGGACATTTGATATAAAGAATATAATGAGAACCATAAATACAAATTTCAAGATGGTTAAGTATAATTTTTTAGTATGATTTTGAGAAATTAGGTTTTGTGTCCCTAAATTGTCTCCAAAATATCAAGTTCATATTAAATTATCGATCCTTGAACTGTCTGAAAACAAGCGAGTTGATTCTTGAAGTTTGAAAATTGATCCTTAAATCCTTAATCAAACCAAAATAAGACTTTATACTTTGACAAAAGAAAATAGAATTTAGATTCTTGTCCCTAAGCATTTCCGAAATAAAAAAAATATTATTTGGTCCCTGAAATTATGTGAATAATTAAAGAAATGAACGATTTAGACGCCGGAGAATTGAAAATAGATTATAAATGACTAATGAGGTAGTAGAGAGATAATTAATTGGCTTGAATGATCAATCACGCTTGGTGTTTAATTTGGTGAACTCCGAATCCGATATATCATATCATATATAATAATATACTCGTATCGTACTGTATCGTATCGTATATCGGGCAAACCCTGCTCGATCGCGCGTAGGCTATATATATATATATGCTGAAACTTTGGACCCAATTTGGGTTGAAATTGAAGTTGCTATATATAGTAGTTACTCTTTTAACCTCTTCATGGGCCTATGATCGATGATGGTGAATAATAAATAAGAACTGAGGCCCAAGAACCCAATACATCTTAACATATATTAATTGGAGAGATTCATAGGCCTTTTCTTGTCATTTGTCGTTAGTTACGTTGTTGAGACTTAAGTTAAGAGGGGAGTAATTAAAGAGAAAATGTTCATATCCCCGCTGCCTCGTCCCCGAGAAAATCCCCCGGCCTTTCTAGGCCCGCTCGATACGCGCAGCCCACTTAACGCGCAGCCTGATGAACGCACAGCCCGTTAGCCCATATAAATACCTGTCATTTTAACGCGCCGTCTTCTCTCTCTTCATTTACTTCTCGCGGTCTCTCTCACTAATTCAAATTTCGATCTCTTTCTCTGTCTTTCCTTCGTTCTATCTGATTCGATCTCGTTTCCATTTTCGTTAGATCTAATCTAGTTTCTGTCAATTGATATGTGCAACCTCCCTCAACCTTTCTCAATCGATGTTTTGTGTGAAAGATTGCTTAATTGATCTCTGCTCGATGTATGTGTGGGAGAACATGTTGCTCTAATTGCTGAAGTCGCGAAAAATTCTGCTGAATTTGAGGTAGATATCGCTCACCTCTTTGTTGTTCTTCTAGATCTGATCTTGTTTTAGTTTTTCTTGTTCTGTTTTTGTGTTTTTGTGATTGTATTTCTGTAGAATGGAAGTTTCTCGTTTAAATTCAAATTTTTTAGAGTTAGACTGATTATAAGCTCAGATAATTTAATATTTATGTTAATTTTGCTTTCAAGTTGTGTTTTAGAGAAGAAATCTAATATTCTGATGATGTATTGAATAGTTTACAAAGTGAAATTAGCAGTTTAGACTTGTTCTGATCTGATATGCTCATATGAAATAATAAATTGATTAATATAAACACTTTATTCAGTGATATAAGCACTTAATCTGATATACTGATGTATCTTTTCTACTGGTTAATCTGAATTGATGTAATGGTTAAATACTTGTTGATTAGTATAAACACTTTATATACATATATAAACATTTTATTCACTTATGTAAGCACTTATTTTGTAATGTTTTGTTGCCAGGTTGTGATGGATATTGTGTTGAATGAGAACCTAGGGGCAGATGCTACTTTTGATGATCACACAGGTTTTGATTTGAATGCTACTTTGGAGGAGAATGATGTGTATGATGGTATTAATCCAACTGAACATGGTGTTGTTGATAATCAAGAAGAAGTCGGTGATCCTGATGATCATCCAGATCATCAGGATGTAGGTATTAGTGAGATTGTACCACCTCAGATTGGTATGGAATTTGATTCATGGGAAGGGGCACTTGAATTTTACAAAGATTATGGTAAGAGGCTTGGTTTTGGTGTTGTGAAGAGATCAAATCACTGGAGAGATGGTGTATGTTATCATTATGCTTTTGCTTGCAACAGGCATAAGAAAGTAATTGAGAGAGATTCTGATGCGGCACCTTTTGCTGAAAGAAACCGACCTGTCCTTGCTAGAGAGTGCAAAGCTTTCTTAACAGTTACTGACAATGAAACTGTGCTAAACTTAATATGGAACATAACCATGAGTTCACACCTGACACCTCTTACCTAATCACTACTTACCGTGAAATCCCACCCGTTTTAAGAAAGAATTGGAAGTGAATGATGATGATGGGATACCAGCTTGGTTAAATATCACTACTGTTATTAAGCATGCTGGTGGATATGGGAAAGCAACATTTACTAGAAAAGATGCTAGAAATTACCTTAATAAATATAGAAGGGAGAAAGCAAAGAAGCTTCCTGGTAATGATGCATCTATTTTGATGGATTACTTTGATAAGATGAAGTTAAAAGACCCCAACTTCTTTTTCTCATATAACTTTGATAAGAATGGGCATTTGGTAAATGTGTTTTGGGCTGATGGTCGAGGGAGGTCTGCTTATCGTTACTTCCATGATGTTATTGTGCTCGATTCAACTTATCTGACAAACAGGTCAGTTTATATTTCATCTTGTACTAATATGGTAATTTGAAAACACTTGTTGATTAGTATAAACACTTTCTATGCCTATATAAACACTTTAGGTACTAATATAAACACTTATTTTGATATACTGATATCTGTATCAAACTTACTGGTTACTCTGAAGTCATGTGTGATATAAACACTTAGATGAACTGATGGTTACCAGAGTTATATAACTAAATATCTTTGTGAAGTATATAAGGACTTTATGAATTTTTTTTAACTGTAAATTGATTTAAAGCCGTGACTAGCGTTATCTTTTATTTTTCAGGTATGCGATGCCTCTTGTGTTGTTTGTTGGTGTTAATCACCATGGCCAGTCAATTATTCTTGCCTGTGCACTAGTAGCAAGAGAAGATAACGACACTTATGCTTGGGTCTTCTCAAAGTTTCTACAGTGTATGCAGAATGTGAAACCTGGGGATATCTTGACAGATCAGTGTGCTCGTAAACAGCATGGTATTGAGAAGGTTTTGACTGGTACCTTGCATAGGTATTGTGCATGGCACATTACACATAAGTTTTCTAGTAGATGGGGTGGGAGAGATAACAAAGAAGAGCTTACCAAGAAGGTTAAGAAAGTAGTGTATACATCATTAACAGCCCTTGAATTTGAGAGGAGATGGGATGAAGTAATGGAAGAAATCGGTTCCCAAAATGATCCTTGGTTCCAAAATCTACGGAGCATACGTGATAAATGGGTTCCAGCATATTTGAATCACAGGTTCTGGGCTGGAATGACTACTACTCAAAGGGCAGAGAGTATGAACCATTTTCTGAACAGATACTTAAAGAAGAATTCTACCTTGGCTGAGTTTGTTGTTCAGTTTTCTGAGGCTTTAATGAGGTTATTTGAGAGGGAGCATCTTGCTGACCATGATTGCAAAACCAAAACCGCCGATCTGGTATCAATCTTGCCAATGGAGGTGATATTCAGGGATCAATATACTCTATACACATTTTATAAGCTGCAGAAAGAATTTAGAAAGTTAATTAGTTTGCAGCATAAGGTGTTAATCAGGGATGAAAATAGAGTGATTTACCTTGTTGATGCACCGCATTCATATATGCATTTTACCAGACTTGTACCTTGTTTTCGACCTAAAATCCCGAGTTTAACTGCATTTTAGTGTTAGAATTCTTAGATTCCAGTTACTTGTTCAATTCTGTCCATGTTTCAGATAAATTGGGCTTTTGGAGCCACTTGGACGCGATTTGAAGCCCTGGAGAGCAAGTCTGCACTGGAACTCACTTCCTGCGGCCGCAAGACCTACTTCTTGCGGGCCGCAAGACCCGCGGCAGCGCTGTTTCTGTTTCTGCCGCCTTTTTGGCTATTTAAACCATCCTTTTGGACAGTTTTGGCATCTTACTTTCTGTCTCTTTCACCCTAGCCGCCAGGGACCAGAGGAGAGCGTTTTTGGGAGTCGATCTTCACCATCTTTCGAGGAGATTTCGAGAGGACTTCTTGGAGACGCTGAAGATTGAAGCCACGCTAGTTCTTCTTCGGTTCTTTAGTATCATGAACTTCTTCTTTGTTTTGCTTTCTTTGTTTTCCCTCGCCATGAGCGAGTAGTCTTTTAGTTCTTAGGGTAGATGATGAAGTTTGTGTTAATGGATTGACTTCTTATTGTGAGACTTACGTTATTTTCATGTTACTTGTGATTTTCATGATTATGTGTGTTTGACTTGACTTGTTGATGTGATAGACCTGTAGATTGCGAGCAAAATCTAGTTGGTTAATAGAATATCATGCTTGTTGTATGGTAAACCTGTAGATTAGGCACAAGGTTTAGTTGGTCAATAGAGTATCATATTTGCAAGAATTGTTATTTACACTGTTTGGATTGATAACTTGTTGTCCAAGAGTAACCGAACGGTAAAATTGCGGTTCTTACGAAAGTGGAACCGAATCCTAGATATAAAAGTAACTTGAACGTAGATTTAGAAATAGATCCACGAATTTCTGTTGAACCGGTATTGTTAGAAGAACCAAAATACGAAAGTTGAGGACTTGTACTGTTGCTGGTTTGATTCAGAATTGATAACGTGAGTCGAACATTGAACCAGAACCAGAACTGCTCTCTGTCAGATTTCCTGCGGACCGCAAGGATCTGCAGAAAGTGTAAGACAGAGATTACAAAACTGTTCGTAATTCACAGGAGTTATTCTGTGGGTAACAGGTAGTTTTGGAATCTCTAACCAACCCCTGCGACCCGCAAGAAACCTTCCTGCGGGCCGCAAGAAGTTAATCCAGAGACCAAACAGATTCAGAAAACCCTGAGGACGCCTTTTTAATTAGTTGTTTTCCAGTATTTACTTGTTGTTTACTGTTTGCATCTGCTACTGTTTAAACCAACCTTTCAAAAACCCCCACTTTATTTAGGATTTGAATTGCGATTAAAGTCTGGTTTAGAATTAATTCCCGTCCTTGTGGTTCGACCTCGATTGTACTACACGAGATCGTACGCTTGCGATCGAGTGTTCTGCTTCGAGTAACAAATTTAAAAGCCTATACGTTTTAGGACCATCAAGCTTTTTGGCGCCGTTGCCGGGGACGGCGACATTAGTTCTAAACCTTACTTTATTTTCTTTTCGAATTCTGATTTTTCCTTTTCTTTTCTCTCTTTTTCTGTTTCAGGTGACAGGCACTGGCACAATACCCTCCTTTTGGTGACTATTTTCTCAGAAGCGGACGCAGGAGCTCGAAATTCCATCCGCTGCCAGCGAGGGTCAGCCCAGACTCATCTGACTCAGAAACCACATCGTCATCTGACATGGGTGACAACGTCTTGGAGCGGGAGCAGCTCAGGCTGCAAGCCGCAGAAGCAGAAATGCAGAGGCAAGCTGCTGAAGCAGCTCGGCGAGAGCTTGAAGAGGAAGTCCGCCAACTCCGGCGAGAGGCAGAAGCCGAGCGGCAGCGAAGACAAGCAGAGCCGCAGACACTCCGAGACTACCACAGTCCCAGAGTCGACGACTCAGAAGGTCCCATCGTTCTGCCGGAGTTGCAAGGAGACCCTCCCAACTTCGGTTCGGGTGCAGTTACACTCGTCCAGCAGAACTGCTTCCACGGGCTGGAGTCCGAGAATCCTCATGACCATCTGAACAGCTTCTACCAAGCCTGCCGGACCGTTAAGCACCTCGCTACGATGCCAGACTACGTCAAGCTAGCCTTGTTCCCTTTCTCTCTTCAGGACAAAGCAAAATTCTGGTTCAACTCTCTCCCTAAAGGCTCAATTGGTACCTGGGCCGAAATGTCTGCTCAATTTTTACAGAAATTTTACCCTGTTAGGAGAACTGCCAAGGTTCGGGCTGAAATTTCCTCATTTAAACAAGGGTATGATGAGTCTCTAAGCGAGGCATGGGATAGGTTTAACCGGTTATGTCTGTCCTGCCCTCACCATAATTTCTCTGATTGGATGCTTGTTGATGCTATTTATGAGGGACTGACTGCGCAGAGTCGCGCTTTAGTTGATTATAGTGCAGGTGGATCGATAGCAGATTTGCGACCGCGTGCAATCCTGGAGCTTATTGAGAAGGCGGCCCACCAGCAGCAGTGGTCCAACCGGGAGTCCAGCAGAGAGACCAGCAGAGGATCGAAAGGGCGGTACGAGGTGGATCAACTTGCCTTCATACAAGCCAAGCTAGAAGCCCTGCAGCTTCGGATGGACAAGCAGACAGACCAGCAGAAGGCGTCTGCCAAGGCAGTACAGGTTGAACCTTGCACGCTTTGCGGGGAGGACTCTCATGATTATGACCACTGCCCGCTGCGTCAACCTGAGGGGGAGGAAGAGCACGTGCATTCTCTCAACAGCGAGCCCTCCTTCTTCCCCAGACCTCCGTTCTCGCGATCATACTCCAATGACCCAGCAGACCGCCAAAGCTGGAGAGAGAAACCAGACCGTCCCAGCTTCGGTACCAACAATTACAACCCTCCTCAGAAATTCCAAAGCCAAGGGCAAGGAAGTGGAAATCGAAACTTCTACAACAATGCTCACTTCCAAAACCAGAACAGAAACGCTCAGCCGAACAATACCTACCGTCAACCGTATGTGCCTCCCCACCAAGTGCCCAAGCCTGCCGAACCTGCTGTGCCCGCCGTGGTCGACAACTTCATGCAAGAGCAGGGTAAGATGAACCAGATGATATTCGAGCAGATGCAGGCTCTTAATGAGAAACTAGCAAGGATGTCGGGAGGAGGTGTAGGCGTAGCGTCGAGTCCCGGGACTACAGCCTCACTGCCAAGTCAGCCAGTGAACCCTAATGGCGAAGTGAAGGCCATTCACACACTTAGGAGTGGCACGCAGTACGCTGATCCGCCCATGCCGGAAGAGGAGGACCAGGCTGTTACAAAACCAGCAGCCGCTAAATCCCAGCCAGAACCAGTGAAAACCCATCCTGCCGCCGATTTCTGCGGCCCGCAGGACCCCTCTTGCGGTCCGTAGGATTTCCCCAGTGGCCAGTCAATTCTTCAGCAGGCGCAAACAGACCCTCTGCCGCCTAATCCCGACCTCTCAGTTTCCTCTCAAGGACTGCAGAAGGTGGTAACTGAGGGGCAAGCGAATCAGAACTCTATACCTGCCGAGTCAGTCTTGCCAGCGAAGGACAAGGGTAAAGCGACAACGGCCCCGCCGCCATACCAACCGCAGGTTCCATTCCCACAAAGGCTCGCTAAGAACCGTTTAGATGAGCAATTCTCTAAATTTATGGAGGTCCTCAAGCAACTGACTATCTCCATACCCTTCACCGATGCGCTCGCACAAATGCCGTCTTACGCAAAATTCTTGAAGGACATCTTGTCCAACAAGCGGAGCTTAAAGGACTGTAGGAGCGTGCAACTCAATCATGAATGCAGCGCGGTGGTGAGTCGGGAGCTTCCACCCAAGCTTGGAGATCCGGAAAAGTTCACCATCCCTTGCACCATCGGGAAGGCAACCATCAGAAGGGCGTTATGCGACTTGGGCGCCAGTGTGAGCCTCATGCCTCACACTGTTTTTCAGAGGATCGGGGTAGGTGAGCTCAGACCCACCCGCATGACCCTGCAGTTAGCAGACGCCTCCACTCGCTTACCGCTGGGGATAGTTGAGGATGTACCGGTACAGGGAGGCAAGTTCTTTGTGCCTGGTGATTTTGTAGTGATGGATATGGAGGAGGATAAGGATGTACCGATCATCCTTGGTCGACCTTTTCTGCGGACAGCCAGGACTGTTTTCGATACGTACGAGGGTACCCTCACCATGAACATCGGCGGAGAGAAGGTACAATTCCAGGTTGCACAAGCAATGAAATATCCCGATTTTTCGGAGGACTGCAACCGGTTGGATATCATTGATGAGCTCGTTTGGGAGGCGCAGGAGGATCAGCTGGAAGAGCATCAGATCGCACTCGGGTATCATCTTGACTTTCTTTCCTCCTTGCAAAATGAATTAGGTTCTTTTGATGAGGTGTCTGAGGAGGATGAAGGTCTGCTGGGGGGTACTGCCTGCAGCCTGCAGGGCATGCCCCGCGATCCCGTAGATGATGAGGAACCGCTACTCACCAGGGTCAAACCAGTTCTCTCGCTCTCCCAGTCTGCTGGTGACAGTTCTTGCGGCCCGCAGGACGACGGACCAGAGGCGAAAATTGACAAGTCACCGCCATTAGACGCGCCAAGTAAGGTAGACCTGAAACCATTGCCCGACAGCCTCAGGTATGAGTTTCTTGACTCCGACAAAACTTTTCCAGTTATTGTTGGCGCTCAATTGAGTTTTGATGAAACTTCGAAGCTTTTGGAAAAGTTGCGCATTCACAGGGGTGCCTTAGGGTATTCGATTAAAGACATTAAGGGACTCAGTCCTGCCATATGTGCCCATCAGATACATCTCGAGGACGACCACAAACCTTCCGTGCAGCATCAGAGGAGGCTTAACCCCGTGCTTCAAGAGGTAGTGAAAAAGGAGATTCTTAAATTACTTGATGCTAACATCATTTTTCCTATTTCAGATAGCAAGTGGGTGAGCCCAGTGCACGTGGTCCCGAAAAAGGGAGGGCACACCGTTGTCATCAACGACAGAGGCGAGAAGGTCCAGATGCGGCCCACCACTGGATGGAGGATGTGCATTGATTACCGCAAGCTGAATGCTGCGACCCGCAAGGATCACTTCCCGCTGCCTTTCGTGGACCAGATGTTGGAGCGCCTCGCCAAACATTCCCACTTCTGCTACCTTGACGGGTACTCAGGCTTCTTTCAGGTACCCATCCTCCCTCAGGATATGGAAAAGACAACATTCACTTGTCCTTATGGTACCTTCGCCTACCGAAGAATGCCGTTCGGTTTGTGCAATGCGCCTGCTACATTCCAGAGGGCGATGATGGCCATTTTCTCTCCTTACATTGAGAAAGAAGTCGAGATTTTTATGGATGATTTTTCTGTTGTTGGATCTTCTTTCGATGATTGTTTGGCAAATTTGTGTAAGATCCTACAGAGGTGCGAGGAAACCAATCTGGTCCTCAATTGGGAGAAGTGCCATTTCATGGTACAAGAGGGCATTGTGCTCGGTCACAGAGTCACGAGCAAGGGCATCGAGGTGGACAAAGCAAAGATTGAGGTGATTGAACAGATGTGCACGCCCACCACAGTCAAAGACGTGCGCAGCTTTCTCGGACACTACGGATTCTACCGTCGATTCATCAAGGACTTCGCTCAGATCACCAAACCCCTGACCAACCTGCTGGTAAAAGACTCTGATTTTGTTTTTACTGACGAGTGTGTTCAGTCTTTTCTCAGGTTAAAGGAAGCCCTCGTCTCCGCCCCGATCTTGCAGCCTCCAGACTGGTCTCAATCTTTTGAGATCATGTGCGACGCCAGTGACTATGCCGTAGGCGCGGTTTTGGGGCAACGCAAGGACAACAAACCCGTAGCCATCTGCTACGCCAGCAAGGTCCTCGACTCCGCGCAGGTTAATTACACCACAACTGAGAAAGAGCTGCTAGCCGTGGTGTTTGCGCTGGAGAAGTTCCGCTCTTACCTGGTCGGCTCTCAGATAATCGTCTACACCGACCATGCAGCACTCAGGTATCTTCTTTCCAAAAAGGATGCGAAACCACGTCTTATTCGTTGGATTCTTCTTCTGCAGGAATTTGACATTGAGATTCGGGACAAGAAAGGATCGGAAAACTCAGTCGCAGATCACTTGTCCCGCTTGCATTGGGAAGGGGAGGAGCAGAGCAACATTCCGATTAACGACTCAATTCCAGGGGAACAGCTCTACGTCCTGGGAACAAGCACAAACAGCCAACCACAGCCCATATCCGAGCAAATCAACAACCTGCCGAAATCCTGCGGGACGCAGGGCCGTTTCTTGCGGGACGCAGGAGGCACTCAGCAGTTTCCATGGTACGCAGACTTCGCCAACTTTCTCGTAGCAGGCCTCTTGCCTGCTGAGATGACCTCTCAGCAGAGGAAGAAGTTCAGGGCTGACGTCAAGTTCTACCTTTGGGAGGAGCCTTTTCTCTTCAAGGTAGGTATTGATGGTATCTATCGTCGATGCGTGCCGCAGGAGGAGGTACACTCTATACTCTCTCATTGTCATTCTTCTGCTTATGGAGGCCACGCCTCCTCATCTAAAACTGCTGCCAAGGTTTTGCAAGCAGGTTTCTTTTGGCCAACGATCTTCAAAGATGCACATGCCCTCGTGCAATCATGCGACCAGTGCCAGCGGACGGGTAACATCTCAAGGCGTAGCGAGATGCCACAGCAGCCCATCTTGGAGGTCGAGATTTTTGACGTTTGGGGTATCGACTTCATGGGGCCATTCCCTTCCTCAAAGGGATTTGAGTACATTCTCGTGGCAGTGGACTATGTGTCTAAATGGGTGGAGGCGCTCGCTTGTGCAAAGGCGGATGCGAATTCAGTTAAGCGCCTCTTCAATGATGTGATCTTCCCTCGTTTTGGAGTGCCCCGTGCCGTGATCAGTGACGGCGGCAAGCAATTCATCAACCGTCAGTTTGAGCAGCTTTTGAGCAGACACGGGGTGACTCACAAGGTCTCCACCTCCTACCATCCTCAGACTAACGGGCAAGTAGAAGTCTCTAACCGGGAAATAAAAATCATTCTTGAGAAAACCGTGGCGAGATCACGAAAAGACTGGGCTTTCAAGCTCAGCGACGCACTTTGGGCGTACCGCACGGCTTTCAAGACCCCGATCGGCATGAGCCCATTCAAGCTGGTTTATGGCAAACCTTGCCATTTGCCGGTCGAGATCGAGCATAAAGCGTTTTGGGCCACGCGCACCATCAACATGGACCTGCAAGCAGCAGGCGAGAAGCGCATCCTTGACTTGCATGAGTTGGAGGAAACAAGGCTTCACGCCTACGATAATGCCCGGATGTACAAAGAGCGCACTAAAAGAGTGCATGACAACCGCATCACGCGTCGCGACTTCAAGGAAGGGGACCTCGTCCTTCTCTTTAACTCACGCTTGAGACTCTTTCCGGGTAAGCTCAAATCCAGATGGTCGGGACCTTTTATCATCAAGAAGGTTTACCCATTCGGCGCAGTAGACATTGCTGGCAAGGATGGCGTAGCATTTAAGGTGAATGGTCAACGCCTCAAAGTGTACGTAGCCGATCAGCAGAAGGAGGAACGCCTATCCCTGCACCTGTCCGACCCCCCACCAGCAGATACGTAGATGCATTATGGTCAAGCTCGGGACCTAAAACAAGCGCTCCTTGGGAGGCAACCCAAGACTTTTGGTTTTCTTTTCTTCTCTTTTCCTTTTTCCTTATTTTAGTTCTTTCACATTGTTTTGCATTTTTTATTTTTTTATTTTATTTTTTATTTCTCATATTGCATAAGGTGTTCTTAGTTGTGTATGTGCAGCGTCGCAGAGCATTTCACGATGAAACGGCAGTAATCGGGGTTCAAATCTAAGGCGAAATAATCTTCAGAAAGAATCTTGCGTCCGCAAGAATTATGCCTTGCGCCCGCAAGAGTTTCCAGTTCGGCACGGACTCCGATGTAAACTGGTGGTTTGGAATTAAGGTAAGTGGGGCCGGTTTTATTTTTTTCTTTTATTTCTTTCCTTCTTTTCTTTTCTTTTCTTTCCTCTCTTTTCTTCCCTTTCTTTCTTTCCTTCCTTCTTTCTTCTTTTCTTCCCTTTCCTTCTTCTTCTTCTTTCTTCTTCCTTTTCTTTATCCTCCTCCTTTTCCTCTCCCTACCGCCACTCTTCCAGCCGACCACGCCGGACCACCAGCGCGCGCCACCCGTCGGACCACCAGCGCGCGCCACCCGTCGGACCACCAGCGCGCGCCACCCGTCGGACCACCAGCGCGCGCCACCCGTCGGACCACCAGCGCGCGCCACCCGTCGGACCACCAGCGCGCCGGCCGCCTGCCAGCCTGCCAGCGCACCGCCTGCCAGCCTGCCTGCGCACCACCGCGCGGGCGCCGTCTCCGCCGGTGCAGCCAACCGACCGCGCGGGCGCCGTCTCCGCCGGTGCGGCCAGCCGACCCCGCGCCAGAACCTCGCTGGAACCCTCCTCCGTCGAGCCCCCCGCCGCCGGAGCACCCGCCGCGCCAGAAGCCGGGCCTGCCAGCCCTCCGCCGCGCCAGAAGCCAGAACCCCGCCGCGCCAGAAGCCGGGCCTGCCAGCCCTCCGCCGCGCCAGAAGTCGGGCTTGCCAGAACGCCCGTCGCGCCAGCAGCCGAGCCTGCCGACCGTCGGCCTTGCTACACGCCGACTGAACACCGCCGAAACCTCTTCTCGCACCAAACCAAGTCCCACTGCGCAGATCTGATCAACAACAGGACAAAACCTCCAGGTTTGGACTTCCCGCGCTATTCAAATTTAAATCTGACAGTTGGTGGAATTTCAAACCGGACTTGGACTCGCGCCACGTCGCAACTCCTGTGACTTAGATTCTGCTAACCCTCGCGCCCGCAAGAATAGCCCCTTGCGCCCGCAAGGATTGACCCCTGCGCCGGCAGAACCTCTCTCTGCCAGAAACTTCTCCATGTCGCCCACAAAACGAGCTGTCGGGAAACCAGAGGCATCTCGTCGCGCAGCAGGCCCGGCACCATCCGCGGAGGACCTGCGGATTGCACGTAAACGCGAGCTCCTCGACGGTAAAACTGTTATCTCTACATCTATTGTCGATTTTGAGTTTCTTGAGGAGATCGGTATTCTTGACGATTTCACTCGTCTCACTGAGCGGGTGGGATTCTCCCGTGCCTTTTGGGAGATTCCGTCTCAGTACCCCGCCTATCTCGAGCCGACATTGGATTTTCTGGCTTCGCTAGACCTCGAGGAGCACCCTGACGAGTCATAGTCCATCTCTTTTCGCCTCCGGGGCATTACTTACCGCATGACCCTTGCCGACCTTGCCCATCTGTTTCATCTGAGACCTCACCAGACCGACTATTTGGGATACATCCCGGCAGATCAGGTTGATGACGAGCACCCCGTCTCTCAGTCCCGTCTCCGTGCCGCATTCTGGTACCGTATCAGTGGCCAGGAGCTTCCTCTGACAGGCCCGGACCCCCGGGTCAATGCCATCACACATCCCGCCCTCCGCTTCATATGCCGAGCTCTTGCTTCCTCGCTTTGTGCCCGCGGAGAGTCCTCGCTCCGACCTCGCCACGAGGAGCTCCAGCTCCTCGCTACCATGCTCCGACCGGATACCCATTTGCAGCGACCCCATCTGATTCTGACCATGGTCCGGTACAAGCTTTCCATCATTAGCGCGAAGAAGTCGACGGGTGTTGTAGCCATGGGGTCCTATGTTACCCGTATCGCTTCTCATCTCGGGGTAGATATCACCATGACCGGTGGCGAGGTTAGTTACCACCACAAGTGCACCACGGTAAAGACTCTTGATCGGGAGCAGTTTCGGACGTGGGGCTGGATTTACTATGCTGAGGAGACCGCGGCTGAGCTCGCTACCTGGAGGTGGACTTCTCGCGATGGTGAGTTTACCCTGCCCTTGCAGTACCCGCCGATCGATTTCGACCTGGAGTATACATGGCGTTTGCAGGATCCACCAGCACAGCCACACCAGCACAGTCCCGATGGACCGACAGACGACATCCATATGGAGGACGCAGCAGATGAGCCTGCAGCCGCAGGGTCGGCAGGCTGGGATGGTTGGTCAGCAGGAGCCGGTGACTGGTCAGCAGGAGCCGGTGACTGGTCAGCAGGAGCAGCAGGGCAGTCAGCAGGATCCACCGGATGGGACAGCTGGCCAGCGGGACATGGAGACACATCAGCAGGAGGTGGTGACACATCGGCAGGAGGAGCCGGACAGCCCGCTGGATCATCTTCGTACCCGCAGTTTCCACAGTATATGCTTGATCAGTGGACGCAGATGTGCACCCGAGTGCAGGAGGTGCATGCGATGCATTCTGACACCCTGACATTGCTTCGCCACATGCAGTTGGTCCAGACTGGACAGTCTCGGCGTCTCGAGGACCTACAGACGGGCCGCGCTCGCGACAGCACTCGGATCTCAGAGATTTATGAGCGGCAGGATCGCATCATGCTGGAGCAGCGACGATTCCGCCAGCGGCAGGATCAGATGCACGATGCCATTACTGCCCTGCAAGCAGGCCAGTTTGGGGAGGGTACCAGCAGAGGTCCCGCTAGAGCAGGCGACGACGACACTGCACCGTGATTCGCTCAGGTTGTATCTTTCCTCTTTCCGCTTTTTCGTCATATCTCTGATTTGTTGCACTGAGGACAGTGCTTTGTTTAGCTTGGGGAGGGGGGAAATACAAACCTGAGTTTTAGCAGAAATTTCTTTTTCTTTTTCTTTCTTTGTTTTCTTTCTTTTTCATTTTTCATGCTCGCATTTTGAGAAAGATTTTGGGGAAATGTTAAATTCAAGGGCACATGTGCACTTTTGACGAATGAATTGTGAAAAATTGTGCTTGATAACTTTATGAGACTTGTGTTAGGGAAGAGAATTTTGTTCTGTAGTGACTAGTTCCATGAGTAAAGTAGGCACTAATTGGAAAAAGTAGCAAACCGAAAGTCTGATTGAGGACGAAGAGTAATCTCTCGGTTGTGGTACCCATGTGAGTATGGTTTGGGAAATGTGGAAAGTCATAGCCTGAAATGTCTTAAAAAAACCAAAACCAACGGGCATTTCAAGGATGCGGTCAGGCAGGACGAGTGCACCCTTTATTTTCTTTCATCCGACTGGCTGATCCTTGAATGTCCAGATTTTCTAAAAGGGGGTTTGGAGTCGCGATCAGATAGGACGTATGCATCTTTATTTTTCCTATCCGTCTGATTCGGACTTCACTCTCTCTAAAAAAAAAAAAAAAAAAAATAAAAAAAAAAAATCAAAAAAATCAAAAAAAAAAAATCAAATAAATAGTCTTTCTTTCTATTAAGCATTTCATGGTCTATGGATTTGATTGGTTGAGAAAGTTACTCACTGTGGGGTCAACATAACCAAGATACCGACTTTGTAGTTCGATCGAAAGACCTAGGGTCCGAAAAAGTACGATGGTCCTACTTGCAATTCAGGTTGCGTTTCATGGAACAAGAGTCGCTCGTCTTGATTTTCTGTGCCTTAGCACGAGTTTTGTGAAATTGTCATGCGCACTTATTTACAATTCAAAGTTCAAACTTGCCCATGTGTTCTCGGTTTAGCAACTTCCCAAAGTTTTTCTTTGCATTTAGGTCACTCAGGGATTTAGGTCTAGGTACGGTTTGTTCCTTAGGTTCTAGGTTTTGCTTGAGGACAAGCAAGACTTTGAGTTTGGGGAGATTTGATGCACCGCATTCATATATGCATTTTACCAGACTTGTACCTTGTTTTCGACCTAAAATCCTGAGTTTAACTGCATTTTAGTGTTAGAATTCTTAGATTCCAGTTACTTGTTCAATTCTGTCCATGTTTCAGATAAATTGGGCTTTTGGAGCCACTTGGACGCGATTTGAAGCCCTGGAGAGCAAGTCTGCACTGGAACTCACTTCCTGCGGCCGCAAGACCTACTTCTTGCGGGCCGCAAGACCCGCGGCAGCGCTGTTTCTGTTTCTGCCGCCTTTTTGGCTATTTAAACCATCCTTTTGGACGGTTTTGGCATCTTACTTTCTGTCTCTTTCACCCTAGCCGCCAGGGACCAGAGGAGAGCGTTTTTGGGAGTCGATCTTCACCATCTTTCGAGGAGATTTCGAGAGGACTTCTTGGAGACGCTGAAGATTGAAGCCACGCTAGTTCTTCTTCGGTTCTTTAGTATCATGAACTTCTTCTTTGTTTTGCTTTCTTTGTTTTCCCTCGCCATGAGCGAGTAGTCTTTTAGTTCTTAGGGTAGATGATGAAGTTTGTGTTAATGGATTGACTTCTTATTGTGAGACTTACGTTATTTTCATGTTACTTGTGATTTTCATGATTATGTGTGTTTGACTTGACTTGTTGATGTGATAGACCTGTAGATTGCGAGCAAAATCTAGTTGGTTAATAGAATATCATGCTTGTTGTATGGTAAACATGTAGATTAGGCACAAGGTTTAGTTGATTAATAGAGTATCATATTTGCAAGAATTGTTATTTACACTGTTTGGATTGATAACTTGTTGTCCAAGAGTAACCGAACGGTAAAATTGCGGTTCTTACGAAAGTGGAACCGAATCCTAGATATAAAAGTAACTTGAACGTAGATTTAGAAATAGATCCACGAATTTCTGTTGAACCGGTATTGTTAGAAGAACCAAAATACGAAAGTTGAGGACTTGTACTGTTGCTGGTTTGATTCAGAATTGATAACGTGAGTCGAACATTGAACCAGAACCAGAACTGCTCTCTGTCAGATTTCCTGCGGACCGCAAGAGATATCCTGCGGCCCGCAAGGATCTGCAGAAAGTGTAAGACAGAGATTACAAAACTGTTCGTAATTCACAGGAGTTATTCTGTGGGTAACAGGTAGTTTTGGAATCTCTAACCAACCCCTGCGACCCGCAAGAAACCTTCCTGCGGGCCGCAAGAAGTTAATCCAGAGACCAAACAGATTCAGAAAACCCTGAGGACGCCTTTTTAATTAGTTGTTTTCCAGTATTTACTTGTTGTTTACTGTTTGCATCTGCTACTGTTTAAACCAACCTTTCAAAAACCCCCACTTTATTTAGGATTTGAATTGCGATTAAAGTCTGGTTTAGAATTAATTCCCGTCCTTGTGGTTCGACCTCGATTGTACTACACGAGATCGTACGCTTGCGATCGAGTGTTCTGCTTCGAGTAACAAATTTAAAAGCCTATACGTTTTAGGACCATCACTTGTCAAGGAAATTGGTGATGAGACATCATATGATGTGACATACGAAAGAGCAAACAATGAGGTGTACTGTGTTTGCCAGATGTTTGAGTCTACTGGCATTCTTTGCTGTCATTGCATTGAGGTTCTAAAGCAAGAGAGTGTACTTAATATTGATAAAAGATATATTGTTGATCGTTGGAGGAAGGATTTCAAGAGGTTAAATATGGAAATTGCTGGGTTTCAACAGAATGTTTCAGCTGATGATACAAGGTAGATTCTGAAATTCCTTGATTTCCTTTTATTTGTTTCTATTTGGCAATTATCAAATATTTATATTCTGTTTTTTCCTCCAAAATTGCAGTTTCACAATCTTATATAGAAGAGCAAATCCAATTATTGAAGATATATTAGAGTTTGGAGCAGAGAATGAGCAGTCAACGGAATATTTGATTAATGGATTAATTGCTCTGAGGAACAAATTAGCTGGTATATATACTCATTTCCTGTTAATTTTATTAAAGAGTTCATTCTGAGCAACATCCTGACTATAAATTGTTTTCATTAGGGGTAGTTGAGAATTCTGAGGTGGAGAGTAATGGTAATGCTGAAAGTTCAGTTGTTGGCAATGCTGGTAGAGGACGAGGAAGAGGTTCTGGTAGAGGAAGAGGTAGAGGAGGTGGCAGAGGAAGAGGGAGAAGAGGTGGTGGTGGTGTTGTTGTTGATGTTTCAAGTGTTAGTGAAGGTTCTGGTACAGGGAGAGGTTCTGAAAGTGCAGAGAGAGGAAGAGGTGCTGGTAGAACCCGTGGCCGAGGTGCTGGTAGAGGCAGAGGAGCTGGTAGAGGCAGAGGTGTTACTGACAATGAGGGTGGTATGACTGAAATGATTGATGCTAACCTGAATGTAAACCCTTTGTTAAGTAATGTAAACTCTTCTTCAGAAGTTTTAGATGCACATGCAGGATCGATGTCAGGTTCTAATCTTCAAGAATTCACCAACATGATGCCGACCATTGAGTTGCAACCTCCTGAGCATTCAACACCTAGGGGTAGACCTCCAAAAGATAAAGGAAAATATGATGCACCTATAGACAAATTTGTCAAGATAGTAAAAAGGAAAAGGCTTCAAGCAATGGCAGATGAACAAAATTCATGATTAGTTTAATTTTTTTATTTCATTGTTTTTGATGTTGTCAAGAAGATTTACAGCAAATAAGCAAATAGTTCACATTTACATGTTGTATTTGTTTAGAATTTATAATTTTGTTATGACATGTTATGATACATTTAGTAATATTTTTTTGTGAACATATAATTTGTCTCTTTATTGGTTAATTTTTGAATTAATTGACTTGCCTTTTCAACTATTTTGGATTGTGCATTACAGATAATTAATTGCATATAAACACTTTTCAATCTTAAATAAACACATTTGTCTGACATATAAGTACTTTAGTAATGTGTTAAGAAAACTGTAAATATATCTATTCTTTGTAATGGGCTTGAGTTGTATGCACTGGGCTTTGTTGCCTAACTGGGCTTGAAAGAAATCATGTGTGACATTCGATATAAACACTTATTGTATGCATATAAACACTTTTTGGATTTATATAAACACTTATAGCATCCATATAAACACTTATAATTTATGTAACGGAGACTTGACAAATGAGACTGACAAGTGGGACCCTTTTACTCTGAACGGATCATTTTAATGGGGCTCACATATTTGAATTTCGATAGGTTGCAATGGACATATCCATTTAATGGGGCTCAGAGGATGTTTTGTTCTGAAAAGATGCAATGGACACATCCTTTCATTTTTCAAATGGAGAAGTTTACATTGTTGTGATCCGTTGCCACTTGCCACTCAATTCACTTGACACTCTCTCCCCTCACTCATTCTGTCAGATCAAAAGGAAAGAAACTGAAAAAGAGGGAGAGAGAGATACTAGAGAAATCGATACAAGCGATAGAGAGAGATAAACCCTAGGTTCATTTTGATCAGAGAAGGAGGAGAAATCCTAGGTTTGATCGAGCAATGGCGAGGTTGAAAACAGCGGCGAGAAAGAGGAAGTGTCCAGAAAAGGACGAAATTCCTGAGAAAGACAATTTAGATGCCAGTGATGCTGAGGAAGAGGAAGATGAAGGTAATTTATATGTTTCTGTACTTGATTTTGGATAAAGAATAGCATTCTGTACTTGATTTTGAATTAGAAAACAACGAATTGTATAATCAAATGTTTAATTTAGGTTTTCTGAACTATTTCATTCGATTTTTGTGATTTTTGTTTGGGATTCGAGTGTTATTTTTTGTCTAAAAATGTTTTATACTACTTAATTTTGTATTTTTATTTGAATTATTGTGATTTTTTTTGCATCAGATCTCTTTTTATTTCAATTTTTGTGATATTTTTGCATCAGAGCAAGCACAAGAAATTGTGGAGGAGGGGCCAAAACCCCGTGGAAAGCCTGGTCGGCGTGTCGGCTACAGGAAAGGTAATTTCAATTATCAATAAACACTTTTATACTTGATCTGATCTGATATACTGATATGAAATAATAAATTTATTAATATAAACACTTTCTGAGCACATATAAACAGTTTAGTCACTGATCTGAGAACATATAAACAGTTTAGTAACTGATCTGAGCACATATTCTTATATATTGATGTGATATACTGATCTGCTGATATACTGATGTGATTTACTGATCTGATCTGATATATTGATGTAATTTCTGATTTACTGATTACTGATCTGATCTGAGCACATATAGACACTTCATCTGATCTGATATACTGATATCAAATATTAAACACTTTATTCAGTGATATAAGCACTCAATCTGATACTGATGTATCTATTCAACTGGTTAATCTGAATTATGTGATGTGTAAACACTTTTTGATTAGTATAAACTCTTTATATGCATATATAAACACTTATTGTCTAATTTTTACTACAGGTGTTGTACCGCCAAAGAAAAGAACAAGGGACACCATCATTCAAAGCCGTTGCACTGTCAGTGTAGCAATGGAGTTTTTACACACAAAAGTGATTCCAAAACTAACTCCATCTCAGATTAATCTCTTGGTTCGAACTCCATTTTTCCATTTGTTTGGGTTACCAAACAATATGAAGTCTTGTCTGCCGTTGCTTCATAGCATTCTTCTAAAATGGGATATTAGACAGAAATGTTTTGTTCATGAAGCAAAAAAGGTGAGTTTTTGTGAAGAAGATGTCTGTTTGGTAATGGGGTTTGGACAAGGAGGGGGTGGTGTCTTTCTTAGTAAGGAAAACCCAAAGTCTTCTAGGTTGCATAGAGAGTATTTCAAGGCCGGGTTGATAAGTAGGGAAAAGCTTAAATATGTGATTATGTCTCTGATTGGTGGGGAAAGTAACCAAGTCCTAGACAGTGATCTTATAGGTCTTGTTATCATGTATTTGTTCACATGTGTCCTCTTTCCACATTGAAATGGTTGTGTACCTGTACAACTGTTTCACTACCTCGATGATCTGAGCACACTGAAGAAATACTCATGGGGAAGGGCTGTTTATGAAGTACTGGTAGCAAATATCCCCAAGTGTGCTGCATGGTGCCAAGATGTTGAGCTTGGAACAGATTCAGATGATCAGTCAACACAAGACAGTGGAACAGATGCAGTTGCAAGAAAGAAAGGAAAGAATGTTAAAAAGAAGAAGAGCAAGAAGGCTTCAAGTTCAAAGAGAAGTCTACCTGGATGTTCAGTTGCTCTTATGGTACATATCTTCTACATAATGGCTTTATTGATGTTTTATAAGCACTTTAAAAATATGTTCTACATATTGGTTTTACAAATACATATGGTACGTATCAGAATGATGTGATGTGTAAACACTTTATATGGAGATATAAACACCTAGTCACTAATATAAACACTTATTCTGATATAATGATATCTGTATCAAACTTGCTGGTTAGTCTGTACAAGTACTTATATTTGTGTTACTTATTTTCCAGACAGTTTTTCTCGAGTGTTTCGATTTTGAGAAGCTTCGTAGAAACAGGTGTCGTATTCCAAGATATAACAACTGGTATTTCGACAGGTGTTATTCAAGGAGAACCCTTTCAAGGATGATTGAGGAATTACCTAACAGCAAGGTCAAACCAGAACCCCTGGTCGCATTACCAACTGAAGAAGAGTTTCTGGTAAATGGTATAAAGTGTTTAAGGTTGGCAGATCTCATTCGGAGTGAGGAGGATATGAGGATGCACTCAATTAGTAACCTCTCTGATCTTGCTGTTAAGCTTTCTCCAGTTTTTATTAGTTTTGGATTTGAAGTCTGTGATTATGTTATAGAAGCTGTGACTGTAGATGAATTGGAGGAACTGGAGTATGTTCCTGTGCCACGGACTTGTCAAGGTAAATTTACAGCCAGTGAAACAACAAGTTACATTGGTTTACTTTGCCAGACGACATCAATTACTGAGAGGGAGAGGGGCATCCACCTTTATCAACTTGATAAGGGTAATTGTCAAATTTTTAATTGTTCATTGTTTGATATGGTAGCTAATTATGATTACTTTAATTTTTAGCAGAGACTAGAAAGAAGTTGCTAATTTTGTCAAAGAGGAGGCAGATTGTTCCGCACAAGAAGACATATGAAAGGAAGAGAAAATTCACTGATGTGCACAAAACTGGAGAATGTGCTGATGACCAGAACAATCAGGAAGAAGGGGCTAATGGCCAGAACGGTCAGCAAGAAGGGGCTGATGGCTAGAACAGTCAGCAAGAAGGGGCTGATGGCCAGAACAAGAACGGTCAGGGAATAGGCCAGAACAGTCAAGAAAAAGGTGATCAGAATGATGGTAGTGGTTCACAAAAAACACCAGAAGGGAAAAGTCCAAAGGGAAAGAAGTCAAAGAATGATGATGAACCAAAACTTCTAACCCCAGCTGATGTGGTTCGAGTTGAATACAATTCTGTTACCCGTCTTGCACCACGAGAGAGTTCTGCACCACCAGACAATTCTGTACCCAGCTTTTCTCTTGGGCTCGAGTTATCGCAAGAAGATGAACAGCAAGATGTTGTTGTAACGTCTCACAGCTTAAATCCTAATGCCCTCAAAGAGCATGAATTACTTGTAGAAACCTGTGACTACGAAAGTTTCTTTATTGCTTACGTAGTGACCGAACCTTTACCAGAAATTGTTTTTAAGAAGAACCTGAGGTCTGATATAGGAAACAGTATTTACTATGATCCATATCAAGAAACGGCTAAACCAAAGGCATATACGAATTACCCTGGAAGACTATTAAGTAGTATGAAGGTATGCAATTTCATTGACTTGCATCTATCGAAAATCCATGCAAAAAGTTAGATGAAGAGATGGTGATTTACAGCAATGACCATGCTTCATGTGATATTAAAGATTTGAAGTCAATTCTTTGGAGGAAAGAACTGACAGCTTGTGTAAGTAATTCTATAACAAGTTAGAAAATATTTATTTTTTTGTCAGTAACACCTCTTTAATTTCTAAAATTATTTTTTTTTTGTTTGTAGGCTGTTGATTACTGTTTGTTTCTTCATATGATTCACACTCCAGCGGAAAAGAAATGGTTCTACATCAAACCTTATGCTGCTGTAAGTATCTCTTTAAGTTTTTCCTTATGTTGTTTTTGTAGTTGTTTACCCCTAAAATATCTAAGGGTATAGTGCAAGAAAAAAAATGAATTGATAAATTAACAAAATTTGCAATCCCGGAAAGTCGGGTGACATGTAAAAAAATGTCATGTCTAGTTAAGCACATTCCTGACCTTCATAACTGATCAGATATTTCTCCTAGCATGTAGGACCCACATGAAGGGGTTATATCATAGTACAAGGGAGAATGAAAGTTAATTCAATTAATTAAATTGATTAAAGTTAATCTTGTGCGTGATAATCAATTAATTAATTGGTCAAAGCAACCCTTACCAACCTCAAATGCTAATTATATAAACCAAGTTTAACAGGTTGATTGGGCCTCATCGGTTCGAGAACTAATAATTGATAAAACGAGCTGAAGAAGCGATAATGCTTGCTGCTCTCTTTGCTGGCCCATTAAACAAACAAAATTGCACAAAGCACTTGGCCTGCTTGCGACTTTGCTGAACCATTCAACAAGCAAAACCAGGCTGCTCTCCTCCTCTCATGGCAGCAGCAAAGCCCAGGATCGTATCCCTCTCCCTTTCTTCTCATCTTCCCCGACATCATCTCAAATTGGAAGTGTGCTGACAAGACCACTTCAGACTACTTGCAAGAGGCAATAATGAGCTAGTTGTCAGGCTTAAGAGTGAGCCTCAACCACCGAAAGCTGCTGCCTTTCTTCTTTTCTCCAAGCACCGGATTTGGTGCGGCAAGCCGGTGTGATCTTTGAAGCAAGACCCCCTCTCTCTCTCTGAGCTCGGAGCTTCACAAAATTGAAGAGGAGTAAGTTGGGCACAGGAGCTCGGACAAGCATCGGTGGAGATTTGACTAAAACCAAGCAACTGGCAACGCAAGTTGCTGGATTGGTGAATTCCAATGCTGCCTTGCTACTGTAGAGCTGTCAGGATGAGTAAGGTAAGCAAGAGAATTAATTTCGATTTGATGTAGAGGTCAAAGAGATGGTCCCACTTCACATGGGGCAGGCCACATGAATAATCAAGCTCCAGCTGCTCTCCTGGCTATAAAAGAAGCTCAAGACCGAAACTTCAAAAGGCGGAAATCCCCCCAAAGTTCTTCCATTCACACCGTAACAACACAACCCCTCCCAAGCTTCACAACGCATACACACAGCCACACTTTAAGGTTTCTTTTGATAGCAGAAATTTACTCTCTGTGCTAGGATAGTTGATTAGTTGAAAAGAAGTGAAGTAGAAGAGGTTGTATAAAGGTAATTGAAATAAAGAAGGTTGTGAAGGGTGGATTGATTCACCTCTGGCTGAGCCATTTACAGCACTTGGCATAATCTTTTCCAAGTGCTAGCATGGTGTAATCTTCACTGTGCCGCTGGCCAGAGGGGTTTCAATCAACCCTCTAAATTGCTCTTGATATTCGCTTGTATTGAATGTTGCATGCTTTGTCTTTTATTTCCTGCCTTTCTTTTAATTTTCTGTCACTTAATAACTCACAAGATTCCTTTGCTGAAATTGCATAATCTTTGCAACTCGGTGGAGGAACGGATGAAATAAAACGGGCATAAAGCACTAGACAATGACAGGGATTCAGCATGTGTAATTTGTGCATAATCTTTGCCCAAATTACTCATGTGTGATTAAAAGGGAACAAAAAAAAGAAATTTGCATTGCTTAAACATATTTCACATCCAAGCACTAAGTGTGGGTAGTGCATAATCTTTGCACAAACCATGCTTATGTGAATAAGCACTCACTAGCAAAATCTTTGCTAGCTGAAAGTTGATCTCCTTCTTTGCACAGTCTGTGCAAATGAGCTTGAGAAAAAGAGAACACTAGCATAATCTTTGCAAGTATTCTATCAAGAACACATCGTGCTCTTAATCTCTCAAGCTGATTTGCATATATTTGCGAAGAAGAATCAAGTTTCGGCCGACAAAGGATTGCTACGAGGAGTTTTGAACAGCTGAAATTCACTATGTGTAACTTGCGCATAATCTTTACACAAGTTGCACACAAGTGACAAAAACCAACTTGCATAATCTTTGCTAGTTGGAATTGTACTCTCTTTGCACAATCTGTGCTAAAGTGGTTTGGGGATGAAGGAAAGTTTGTAAGGTCTTTTTGCAAGCTTCCTTTAATCTTACATGTATAGCCGTGCATAATCTTTGCAAGGGTATACATATAAGAACCGACCCAAACCACTTCACACAAATTGATGCAATTTGGCTATAATTCCAACTTACAAGGGTTTCTCTCGTAAATAAAAGGGCTGATTTGCAATGAAATAGAAATAAGTGCTAAATGGATGATGCTTTGTAAATATGGCACGCTTGTATCATTTTCTGTTTTCAGCAGAACCACTTTGGAGCATAATTCACACGAAAAATGAAAAGAGGTAGCTCTGGTTGTCCAAATGCTTTAAAAACTTCAGCATATGTAAATAACATACAAATAAAGGTCCTGTCAAAGGTTTACCATTTTTGGGATTTTCTGTGAATTGATATGATTTTTCAAAGTCCAACCAGAAAATCAAACCGTCAAACTGCTGATACCTAGAAAAGAATGAAAAAACTGCTTTGTTCTGAGAATTGGACCATATTATTTTATTTTATATTCTTGCAATACACGTTTAGTTGTACTTGCACAAAAATTTTCATTAAAAAATTCCAAGTCTAAGGCCCTTAACTAAATATTCTAAGAAAATAGCAGCATCGTTTCCAGATTTGCCCCTCCGACGAAATTGGTTCAAAAGTGTATTAAAACGTCACCAAATTGAGAAATGTTCAACATGAAAAATGTCCCAAAACATTCCTCTAAATATCCATAGAAAGAAAATGGTGCACTGTTAACAAACTTTTCAAGTAAGGGACTGATCTATCCCTGACAATGTTGCTGAGTTCCAGTTACTAGTACTGGCAGCAGTAGAAAAAAAATCCCTTTTTTCACACATTTTTAAACACATTTTGTACTAGTAAGTTTGCATACACGAAATAAATGATATGAAGTGCCTCTTGACCAAATTTTACATTTTTTTGGATTTTGGTGTATTGTTGTGAATTTTACAAGTGCTCAAGCTTTCTTTCAATTGTTTCTGATTTTCTGGCCATGGTACTATTTTGATCTTTCAATTTCTCCTTCGTTTTGAACACGAACCATATATTAAATCTTGCACATGTAAAATAGGTATGCCGAATAACATATTCAAAAAGTTTGACCATTTTTCGAGTTCATTTGACGCCTGAAATGCGAATCACGAAACCGACTCCAGAGCAGCTCAGTGGTACTAAATCACCCAAACGTGGTCATGATACTACTTTCTTCTTGCGATTTCTCCTTTGTTTTGAACATGAACCATATATTAAATCTTGCACATGTAAAATAGGTATGTTGAACAACATATTCAGAAAGTTTGACCATGTTTTGAGTTCATTTGACGCCTGAAATGCGAATCACGAAACCGACTCCAGAGCAGCTCAGTGGTACCAAATCACCCAAACGTGATCATGATACCACTTTCTTCTTGCGATTTCTCCTTTGTTTTGAACATGAACCATATATTAAATCTTGCACATGTAAAATAGGTATGTTGAACAACATATTCAGAAAGTTTGACCATGTTTTGTGTTCATCTGACGCCTGAAATGCGAATCACGAAACCGACTCCAGAGCAGCTCAGTGGTACCAAATCACCCAAACGTGATCATGATACCACTTTCTTCTTGCGATTTCTCCTTTGTTTTGTACATGAACCATATATTAAATCTTGGACATGTAAAATAGGTATGTTGAACAACATATTCAGAAAGTTTGACCATGTTTCGAGTTCATTTGGCGCTTGAAATGCGGAGTACGAAACCAACTCCAGAGCAGTTTAGTGGTACTGAACCACCAAATCGGTGATAGTATCGCCCTTGCTCCGGCCGTCTTCGGCCCCATCCGATCCCACCGCTGCACTTCTCATGGCAAGGCGACGCCGTCGGTATCCTCGGATCGTCGATCAGACGACGGATCACCGAAGATCTGCCTCAGAAGCCTTGGATGGATGTCACGTGTCCCTAGCGAAGCAGGGACTTTCATGTTTGCGTGAGATATGCAGAGATCACCGTCGCACTTGATCTATGTCTTAATTAGGCCAAGTCAAGACCCACAACCCAAAACCCAGATACCAAAGCCCAAGCACCAAATCTCAAATCCCAAAACTCGAAACACAAATACCAAAAGCTCAAATCCAAGTCTCAAAATCAAAAACTCAAATCCCAAACTCCAAGTATCAAATACTCAAACTCAAAAACCCAAAAACTCAAACTCAAATCCGAAACCCAAATACCAAAAAAATTCAAATTCAAATCTCAAACACCAAATACAAAACCCAAACACCAAAAATCAAGTAGCAAAAACTCAAATCCAAGAATCCAAGTACCAAAACCTCACTCCCAAATACCAAAACTCAAGTTCCCCAAACTCAGACCCCAAACGCAAGTCAGAACCCAATTGATTTGGCCTAAACGGACCGGATTAAGCAAACTCAAGTTTCAAAAGCGTGACACAGAAGTCAACCAAATCAAGAGTGACACAGAAGTCGACCAAAATCAAGTGCGACCCAGAAGCCAATCAAATCAAGCGTGACATCGAAGTCAACCAAATCAAGCATGACACAGAAGTCAAACCCCAAACAAACGTGACGTTGAAGTCAAATCCATATAAATCGTGAAATGGAAGTCAATCAAATCCAAACCTGGGTCATAGGCTGGCATAGCGCTTCATATCTATGGCTTGGAAGATCGAGGAAGCATACCACGAGGGCCAAATCCTCTCTGCTCCCGATATCCGTTCTCGGACTGTGGATTGGCATAGCGCATCATATTCACAGTTCGGAACCAAATCGTGACATAGAAGTCAACCAAATCGTGACATTGAAGTCAACCAAATCGTGACATTGAAGTCAACCAAATCGTGACATAGAAGTCAACAAAATCATGACATAGAAGTCAACCAAATCGTGACATGGAAGTCAACCAAATCAACCAAATCGTGACATTGAAGTCAACCAAACCGTGACGTTGAAGTCAACCCGAATCAAACGTGACATTGAAGTCAACCCAAACCAAACGTGACATTGAAGTTAAATCAAACTCAAACGTGACATTGAAGTCAAACTCCAGTTAAACGTAACATTGAAGTCAAACACAAATCTAACCCAAATAAAATGCGGCACATTCATTTACTTATTTGCCCGTATCTGATTACTCTGCTTAGTCTTAATCAAAGGTTCTCAGGGTTCGGAGCCCGAGGTAATTAACAGCGAGGGCTTGCGCTCGCTTGAATCATGGTCCCACACAATCGTTTGATAAATCTAAATTCTAAATACCGTGTCCTCTTTCATGCCCCTCTCTCCAGGAGGCGGCGCGGAAAAGGGTCGCACAGGATCTGGCACGCCCGGTGGGACCTGATTCTCCTTTCATCTTTGACTAAGCAAAGGGAATTAGATACAGGCAAACTTTATGATTAAAAGCTACTATTGTTGACTAATTGAAATGCGAGTTTGTTGACTTTGCAGGTAGGATGGCGTACTCAAGCCCCATTGTGATCGGCAACAACCCCAATGTCAACGGAGGAATCGTCCTTGACATCGGCTGGATGAAGTTCACTCCAACTCCAAGTGGTGAGCAGTACCTCCGCTTCGGAGAATACTTGCAGCCAATAACCTTTGTCCAGCCCGCTGCTATTCCAATTCCCGCTCAGCCTGTGGTCACAGAGGTGGAAGAAGAAAGATGCTTCAAGGTGACTCCGAAGGGTCGTGAGAACAACATTCTGGATGCTCCTCCTCACTCTCTCAAAAGGAAGCGGCGTCAGGGCGCTAAGGGTGCTTCCAAACCCCAAAGCCGTGAGGTAGGCTCCACTCAACTTGCGGCTCGCCCGACTGTCCCAGTTCACAATTCATTTGCTCCCCTAAGGGTTGTGAAGAGGAACTCCCCCACAGCCCAGAGTCGTCGTGTGTGGGAGCTTCCCAAACCGGAACCTCTCGAAAGGCCAAGGACCCCCGTTAAGGAAAGACTTGTGTTCCCCTCCCAAGTAGAGAGGAACCAAGCTAGTTCCTCCGCCAAGCGACCACGCAAAGCTCCTCAGACTCGAGACATTGGATCATGGGTGGCTGAAGGCAAACCTGACCCGCTTCCCGAGAAGCGGGTAAGGAACCATAAGAACAAGTCAACTCGAGCTTCTGACCAAAGTGTGTTCAGTAGGCTGGGGCCCAAAGGCAACACTCAACAGAGCTCCTCTTCCAAAGGACTCACCATAACACTGTCTGGTCGAAACCGCAAGAAACGACACGTCACCAGACAAGCCCCAGAGGAACAAGCCTTTTGCCATGCTATATCCACAGGGAGTGACCAAGATGAACACTATGACCACGGCGGCAATTTGTATGAGCACTGTCAAGTGGTAGGAGATGGCTCTCTCTACGAACAAGGAGTAACTGGACCCACCCTCGAAGAAACTGATGCAGTTCTAACAAGGGCTAGGGCAAGAGCCGGAGAAAGGACACAGGCCACGGATCAAAGCCTGGCAGCACAGACGAGTCATCCCCAAGCCCAGGTTCAAGTAGCTGCAGATAATCAAAGACCCAATAACAATGAAGAGCAATCTGGTGGGGATTTGACCTTCCGAACCGCAATGGACTTGATATTGGGATTACGAACGGAACTAGCTAAACGCGATAGGGAGATGGAGGAATACCGTCGCCAAAAAGAAGAAGAAACTCGGGAACTTCAGAGGAGAAACGAAGAAGCCGCCAATATGTTGCAAACCATGCAGACCTTCCTCTCTGAACAAAGGACTGCAGGCTCAGCACCTCTTGTGAGGCCTACCCCTGCCATTAATGTAGGGCCAGTGAACCAAGAAGACATGCCAAGCCCTAATCCCCAGAATGCTTCCCCAAGCACATCCCGCATTGACACAGGAAATGCCAAAGTAGGAGCGGCGCCACAAGTAACGGTGGTATCTGCCCGCACGGCCCATATTCCACTTGAAGGGCACAAGCCCGAAGATGTGGTACGACCGCAAACACGAAATGTGGTCACACCAAACGCTCACCAGGAAACTCTTGAGTCAGATAATCTAAGACCAAAGGGTCCGACTCCAGCTGAAAGCATGGCATTGACCAAGAGAGAAATTCGAGAGATTGTCAACCAGCAGCTCAAATTGGCGAGTGCTGGGACCTCACGTACCACCTTCAGAAGACAGGGAAGACCATATCCGGCTCACTACGACTCAATACCGTATCCAGTGGGATATGTGCTGCCGAAATTCAAGACATTTTCAGGAGAAGGAACTAAGGGTAGCAACCCTGTCCAGCACTTGGCTCACTTTAGAGCCTCATGCGGGAATACGGGAAGTGACGACGTGTTCCTATTCCGCCAATTCCCTCAAAGCCTTATTGGAGCTGCTTTTGATTGGTATTGTTCTTTGGAGGACAACAGCTTCACACGATGGGACGATTTGGCCGAAGCCTTTGTAGCCAAGTTTGCTGTTATGACAGAAAGGGTATCCATAGCCGATTTGGCCACATTGAGGCCCGGCAAGGACGAACCTATCCTCGATTACATAGCGAGGTGGAGGAACCTAAGCATTAAGTGTGATAACGAGATAAGTGATAAGGATGCCATCAACATGATACGGAGAAATATTGGTGGCTGGATGGGCCCACTATTAGAAGTGGCGAATGTCACCACTTACCCGGAATTGATTCATTGTGTGTCAAGATTGCAAATTCATGGACCTCCCGGATTTGGAATCGGGACTGCCACATCGGGACAACGATTTCACAAAGGCCAAAAGGTAGACAGTAGGATGGCTAGCACTTCCACCGCCAGCAAAGGAAAGGCACCAATGGTTGCTAGTGTTGAAGGTAACCAGAAAAGGCCAGTCTATGGCACAGACACTCGGCCTTTGGACTCTCTTAAAGAAAGGAAAAGCAAGCCTTACTCCTTTCGGCGCGATAAAGTCGCTAAGATCTTCAGAGATGCATTGAAAGATGGGCTTAAGCTGCCAGAATGCAAGCGCCCGGATGATATGAAGAAGTCGGATGATCCAAACTTCTGCCCATATCACAGGATCCTCGGACACACGATAGAAGACTGTTATGTGTTCAAGGACTGGGTTGAGAGGAAGTATAGAAATGGGGAGATCGAGTTACCTAAAAGCCTGCTTCAAGACCCTGCTCCGCACGAACAGGTCAACATGATTTCTCATGTGGAGTTTGTCCCTGACAACAATGAGCCCCAAGATGACTCTTCAGAATCTTGGACTTTGTGTGTGTCTAGAAGGACACAAAGGTTAATCAAAGCTCTCCAAAAGGAGCCGGAAGACCGTTGGAAGGATGAGATGACACCGATTGTCCATAAGAAGGCTGTCGTGTTATACCAGGGGACATCAAGTACGAAGAGTAAGAAGAAAAAGAAGAACAATAAGAAGGGAAAGAAATCTGCAGAGGCAACCGAAATGTACGAGCAAGACACTCCTGCCCC
This sequence comes from Cyperus esculentus, assembly GCA_030179965.1. Lineage (NCBI taxonomy): Eukaryota > Viridiplantae > Streptophyta > Magnoliopsida > Poales > Cyperaceae > Cyperus > Cyperus esculentus. The sequence continues at coordinate 59,179 of JASGLE010000007.1, read as the reverse complement.
TCTATGTCTCACAGATTTCATTCAAAAGGAACTCAAGAGGGTGTCATCAAAAGAAGAGGCTGAGCCAAGCGGCCATAAGAAAGAAGTTGAGGAGATCTGGGGTGCATCAAGCCACTCCATCACTCACCAAGAATCATCCGAGGAGGAAGATGTCCCGAAAAATGAGTTTGACGAAGAAATCCCTGCAACCCTTATAGGATTGTTCACGGATAATGTGAGGGGAGAATCAAGCTGTCTCAAGGCTGAAAATGCAGAAAGCAAGGTAACCCTACGCTCTGGAGTCCGTATTCCTGAAAGGCAACCTCCTAAAGCCTCTGACAAAGAGAAAGAGAAAGCCCACGGCAAGGCAAAAGAGCAAGAGAACCTTATTGAGGAGAACGAGAAATCGAAGAAGATTGTCGGAGACTACAATGTGCTGGCTCATCTCCGCAAGATCCCTGCTCTCCTTAGTGTCTTCGATGCACTGATGATGTCTCAGGAATTGAGAGATGTACTCATCCACGCACTGCAGAATCCTGAGAAGTTTCAAGCATACTTCGCTGAAAAATGCTTACAAGAGGTAGCTTACATAAGTGGTCGCACCTCAGGTATCACCTTCACTGATGAAGATATGTTGTTAGGCACTGCAGGTCACAACAGACCACTCTATGTGACTGGCGAGTGCGAGGGACAGAAGATCAACCGTATCTTGGTGGACTCAGGATCCTCAATCAACATTATGCCCCTAAGGACCCTTGAAAGCCTCACGCTAAGCGTCAAGTCCCTATCAAATGAGAGGATAGTCATTCACGGCTTCGACCAGCATTCTCATAGAGCACTGGGAGCCGTTACCCTCGACTTGCACCTTGGCGGCTTGAAGACTCCGACCAAGTTCCACGTCATCGATGCCAACACTTCATACAAGGCCTTACTGGGACGGCCTTGGTTGCATGATAACGGCGTGGTGCCTTCCACTCTTCACCAATGCCTGAAATACATGAAGAATGGAAAGCAAAAGAGGATTGATGGAGATGTCAAACCCTTTGGAGTTCACGAGATCCATCATGGTGATGCCCGCTTCTACCTTCCTAAAGACACAAAGCTTGATGTAAGGCAATCAAATCAACAGGTCAAGCCTGCAAAGGTGGCGCAGATCAAAACTGTCTGCCTCAAACCCAAGGTGAAACCCAAGGTGGCGCAGACCAAAACTGTCTGCCTCAAACCCGTGTATGGTCTCTCTTCTAGCGATGAATCAGATGAGGAAATTGTTTTCAAGGCCGAAACCTCGCCCAAAGCCGCTAGGCACCGTAGAATCCCCATTTATGGTGTATCAAGCGATGAAGAATCTGAATATGAGAGGTCGGCCAGTCCAAGTTCACCTTATGAAGGGTCAAGCTCCCGACAAATCCCTTGGGACTACACTGCAGATGATGAGAGAGAATTCACCCTCCTTGTTGAGCGTGTCCCTGCAAGGCACTACAAGGACCTTTCCCCGTCAGAGGTTAACAACATTCAGGGGATGATTACATTTATTGTACCCCCAAAGGTCGAGAAAACAGACGATGGTGAAGTCGTGCATGAAGCAATTATATTTTATAGGAGCAACCCCCTCAACCCAAGCCGGGGCCCGCGTCCTGACAAATGGAGGAAATTAGATGTGGGTGCAGTTACAAGCGAAGCCAGGATTGGCCTCAACCTAAAGCTCCATTACGGAGATAAAGTCGCTCAGATGGCGAAAGCGGTCGGGTGCCCAGAAGCGATTTCCCAAGCTCAAATGAAGTATTTTGAGAGCTTATGGAATTCCTCACCTAGAAAAGTTATGGGATTGGACGGAAAGTTGAAAAGCACCCGGGGACTAGGTTATCAATCATGTGAAGAAGACCAGTCCCATCATGACGATGGTGGAAGGTCTTCCCGTGGACACGGGCGAGGCCGAGGCCGAGGTCGAGGTCGCGAACAAGGGAGGTCTATTGTCCCAGTGAGCTACATCCTTAGCGAACATTCCGAAGGAGCATGGTGCTTGGTGATGAGTGATGCCGGCTCGAGCGGTGTCGAAAGTAGCCAAGATGATTCTGACAATGAGGTGCATGGAGTATCCGACGAAGAAATCCCGGACGAAAACCCTCGATTAACCCTTGAAGGACTGGATTACAGGATACAACTCTGTTACGATGAGTTGGTCAGCATGCGTCATTGGAACTCGAGAGTGATAGACGCCATACATGACGTGGGTTTCGCTGTGGCAAATCCTCTTGGCCGTGATGAGAAGACTACCGATAGACCCCTTTACTTCCATGACTGGGTTGAACAAAGGAGGACAGAGGTACTTGCCAATAGAATAAAGGAAAAAGAAAAAGCGAGGAGGCTGGCTCGTTTACGGAAAGAGTCAGAAGAGAAGATGAAGAAAGCCGGTCGACTTCTTGAAAAAGAAGGGCAACGAAGGCATTCTTACTCCTTTCCAAAAGAAAAGGTGAAAGAAATTTTTGATCTCTGGATTTACCGGGGCCTTGACATCCTTGAAAGCCAAAGCCCAGTTGATGAACGTGTAGCTGGGAGCTGTGAATATTGTCAATACCACGGAGAAGTAGGGCACGTGATTGAGGACTGCACAACCTTCAAAAATGCGGTTCAACGTGAATACGAAGCTGGAAGGTTCCATCTGCCCCAAGAATTTAGGAGAAGCTACTCAAGCCGGGAATACGGTCAAAGCAGTAGAAACTACAACCGCTCAAGAACTCATAAACCTAATCATGCTAGGACCTTGGAGTTTGATCGCCGCCCCAGGGAGGAGTGGTCCAGACGAAGGCAAGGAGGCATCCGAAGTGAGGAACCTAGTAATGCCTACAGGTCCCGAAGGAGAGATGAACGCAAAGGGCGATCGCACCTCTCAGAGAAGCCTAGATCAAGCTATAAAGGGAAGGAGCCTGTTCAGTCCTCGAAGAGTCGAAGACACAGGTATGACTCTGATGATGACTACGCACACTGCCACATGATCTCGATTGAAGCCGGAGAGGATTACGTGTTGGAGTGTGACGTGGAGGGAGAAGAAGATTTGATCCCTCTCGTTCAGAATGCGATTAAGGAAATTGAAAAGGCTCCAAATACTGTTGATGAGTTGGTAGAGATCAACCTGGGAACCGAAGAAGAGCCTAGACCCACATTCATCAGTGGTTCTCTTCCCCTGCAGGAACAGGAATCATTAAAATCCTTCCTTCTCAAGCACATCGACTGCTTTGCCTGGAGTTATGAGGAGATGCCGGGTTTAGACCCGAGCGTGGCAGTTCACCATTTGAAAATCAACCCTGAGGTAAAGCCTGTCAAGCAAGCTCCCCGACGAATGAGAGTTGAGCTCGAAGAAAAGGTTATTGAAGAAACCAAGAAGCTCTTGAAGGCCAACTTCATTCGAGAAGAAGAAAACGCCGATTGGATAGCCAGCATTGTCCCGGTCAAAAAGAAAAATGGGAGTATACGTATCTGTGTGGATTTTAGGGACCTCAATAAGGCATGCCCGAAAGATGATTTCCCTCTCCCCGCCACGGAAATTATCATAGATCATACCTCATCGTATGAAGTATTCTCCTTTATGGATGGATACGCAGGGTATAATCAAATCAAGATGGCCTCGGAAGATGAGAAGCACACAGCATTTCGAACTCCGATCGGCATATTCTGCTACAGAGTCATGCCATTTGGTCTTAAAAATGCAGGGGCGACCTACCAAAGGGCAATGACTAAGATATTTGATGATCAAATACATCAAATTGTCGAATGCTATGTGGACGATTTGGTGGTGAAGTCCATGTCATACGAGGAACACCTCAACCACTTAGAAATGGTCTTCGGCAGGCTAAGGCACCATGCTCTCAAACTCAATCCGCTGAAGTGTGCCTTCATGGTGTCCTCAGGTAAGTTCCTCGGGTTTATTATCAGGCATCGAGGAGTAGAGATCGATCCGGCTAAGATCAAGGCAATAATGGAGTTACCCCCGCCCAGGAACCTCAAGGGGCTTCGCTCGCTCCAAGGCCAGTTGGCATACATTAGGCGCTTCATAGCCAATTTGTCCGGGAGGATCCAGCCATTCACCAGACTCACCAAAAAGGATGTACCCTTTAAGTGGGATGAGGATTGCCAGAAGGCATTTGATAGCATCAAAGCTTATCTTCTCAAACCGCCTGTCCTAGCGGCACCAATTCCAGGAAAAGAGCTCATTCTCTACACCACTGCCTTGGAGGGTTCACTGGGAGCACTCTTGGCACAGAAAAATGAAGATGGAAAGGAAAATGCGCTTTACTATCTCAGTCGTATGATGGTGGGCGCAGAACACAATTATACTCCGATTGAAAAGCACTGTCTGGCGCTAGTGTTTGCCGCCAAGAAGTTGCGACACTATATGCTAGCCCATCGGATCATCCTCATCTCCCGAGTGGATCCCCTCAAGTATCTAATGACAAAGCCTATGCTAACTGGAAGACTTGCTAGGTGGGCAATTCTCTTGACAGAGTTTGACATTATTTATACTCCGCAAAAGGCTATAAAGGGGCAAGTTATGGCAGACTTTCTGGCGGCTCACCCTATACCAGACGACTCTCCATTATCATGCGAGTTCCCTGATGAAGAAGTGTTAGGTGTCGAAGGCGAGGGACCTGCTTGGGAGATGTACTTTGATGGGGCATCCTCAATACGACCCACACCTTGTCCAAGGATCCCTATTATTAGGGCAGGAATTGGATTAGTGTTTGTGACCCCAGAAAAAGGGATCATCCGCCATTCCTTGATACTGACAGAGCCTTGCACTAACAATGAAGCTGAATACGAGGCCCTAATAGCAGGACTAGAAATAGCTTTGCACATGGGAATCAAGAAACTCCGCATATTTGGGGACTCTCAGCTAATCATCAACCAAGTAGCTGGAGAATACAAGGTGTTGAAACCAGAATTGGTAAAGTATCATGACAAGGCTGTGAAGCTACTCAGCCGAGTTCCCGAAGTTACAATTGGAAGGGTGACTAGAGCGGCAAATGGGAAAGCCGATGCTCTGGCAAGGGTGGCTAAGGAATTAGGTGAAGTGGATGAAGAGGAAATCAATGTTTTGATCAGAAACCGTAGACCACTGTCCATGTGTTTCCCACAGACAGAAGAAGACTTGGTGAAAGAAGACCAAGAAGTGAACTCAAGCCAAGCCGGACATGACGTCAACGTGGTGGCTAATAATAGTCATGATTGGCGACAGCCTTTCATTGATTATTTCAAGCATGGCACCCTTCCAAAAGAAAAAGGAGAAGCTGACCAATTAAGGAAGCGAGTACTTCGCTACGCATATGCGGGGGACACTCTTTACAGGCGATCATACGACCAATTGTGGTTGCGATGCTTGTCGGCCGAAGAAGCTGAACAAGTCATAAAAGAAGTGCACTCCGGACTGTGTGGAGCACACCAATCCGGACCCAAAATGCGCCTCAAGATCAAGAGAATGGGGTACTATTGGCCGACAATGGTGGCTGATTGCGAAGAACATGCAAGAAGATGCCACATGTGCCAAATACATGGCACTTTTATCCATCAGGCGCCCAATCCTTTACATCCGACAGTGGCATCATGGCCATTCAGTGTGTGGGGCACTGACATAGTGGGCCCGATTGACCCACCATCCTCTAGAGGTCACAGATACATCCTTGCTGCCACTGACTACTTCTCTAAATGGGCCGAAGCCATAGCCCTAAAAGAAGTCAAGGCTCTCGATGTGGTAAAATTCTTCAAGACCCACATCTTCTACCGATTCGGTACACCTCGGAGGGTCATATCCGATAATGGCACGGCCTTCCAAAATGCTAAAGTTTATGCGATGGCCGAACAATTCAAGATTGATTGGAGGTATTCAACTATCTACAATCCAAGGGCTAACGGGTTAGCTGAAGCCTTCAATAAGACCTTGATAAACATCATGAAGAAAACGGTGGAAGGAAATCAACGTAACTGGGATGAAAGGCTCCAAGAGGCTCTTTGGGCTTACAGGACCTCATGCAGAACACCCACTCATGCAACACCGTACTCTCTAGTGTTTGGGGTTGAGGCAGTCCTCCCGCTTGAAGTTGAAATGCCATCGTTGCGGGTAGCGATGCAAGCCAACATGTCCCTGGAAGACCAGAAGCGCTTAAGGTTGGAAGAGTTGGATGCCTTGGATGAGAAAAGGCTCATAGCCCAACAGAATTTGGAAGTCTATAAGGCGAAAATGGCCAGAGCATACGACAAGATGGCTCGTATCAGGACATTCAAGCAAGGAGAACTTGTCTTGGTACTCAGAAGGCCGATCATCGGTCGACACCATGGACCCAAGTTCTCACCAAACTGGGAAGGCCCCTATGTGATTGAAAAAGTGTATCAGGGCGGTGCTTACCAACTCATTAACCATGAAGGAGAAAGGCCACTGCCGCCCATCAATGGCCGATACCTGAAGAAGTATTATGCCTAAGGGCGAGACGACAAATTCCCTTGTAAATAACCTCATGTCAGACGAAACCTAAAAAAAAAAAGAGAGAAAAAAAAAAAGAAGAAGAAAAAAAAAATGTGTAAATAACATTACACCAGACAAAAACCTCTACTAACCAAAAAAAAAATGTGTACATACCCAAACAAAAGAAGAAAAATCCATAAGCCCATATGACGGAATCTCGTCAATCCTGTGTCAGAATAAGGGGGCCCGGTAGAGTCGGGATATGGCTTTGGTGTTTGCGCCTTTAATGCAAATACCGCTGGGTTTGTCCATTTGATACAGACTAAATATAAAAATGGACGGGTTTGTGTTTGTCCCTAACAATACACCTCCCGATGATGAAAGTTGCACCCATATGTGACCCCTAGATATTAATAAAAAGGGCGCTCCTGAGGGTGAAAACTTAAATAACTCTCGTACTACTAGTAATAAATATGCCTCTTTCAAACACGTTTTTTTTTTAAATTAAAAGGGAATACATATGATATATTATGTATATATAACAAAAAGAAACGGTTTTTCAGTTCTTTTCTTCGTGGGTTTTCTTTGCTCAAGGAATTACTCATTCCACCCGGATGAGCGACGAGAGCGCCTGTCCGAAGATGCAATAAGTTGCGGAGGGTAGTCCACCTAAAACACACACACTGTCGAAATGAGTGGAGCAAAATATTGAGTGACGGTGAGGTCCACCTAAACGCGCAAAGCGTAAATGAGGGGAGCGGTGTGAGGTCCACAAATGCATGGCACTCACAAAACACTTACACCCACATAATTTGCAATCAATCAATCAAAGAAATTCCACAAAATGGCTTTTCCAATATACGCCATAAGAAATTGGGCCTGGCCAGTCTATTCGTCAGGTTAAAAAAGAACAGGTAAGTTTTACACTTTGTACTGGTATAAGGTTACCGCACAAAGTGATTAACGAAAAAAGCAAGAGATGTCAAGAAGTAAGCACGAAGCCTTGGCCGAAGGTGCAAGACTGGTGGCTAGTTGCTTCCCGCTTTGCTTGCCAAGAGGTAAGCCCAAGCCTCGATCGAATGAGCCACACCGGTGGCTAGTCACTCACGCTCTGTGTGCCTAGAAGTAAGACCACAACCTGGGCTGAATGTGCAACACCAGTGGCTAGCTGCTTCCGCTTTGTCTTCCAGGAAGTAAGCCTTAAACCTTGGCTAAAGATGCAACACCGATGACTAGGCGTTATCCGCTTCATCAAAGGAGGAACCAGAACCGGAAATGGTGAATCTAGAAAATTGGAAATAAAGAAGTGGTGTTCTGGGACCAGAGTCGGTGAATCCAGGAACTCTGAAGCAAAGAAGTGATATCCTAGGAGGTGGATCCAAGAACTTAGGATCAAAGAAGAGTCACCCATGAAAAGGGGGAGCTGGAACCGGAGTCGGTGAATCCAAGAACTTGGAAGTGAAGAAGTGGTGTTCTGGGACTTGAGTTGGTGAACCTAGAAACTTGGGAGCAAAGAAGTGCTACCCATGAAGAGAGGAACTGGAGCCGGAATCGGTGAACCCAGAAACTCCGAATCAAAGAAATATATCATGGGACTGCAGTCGGTGAATCCAAGAACTCCGAAGCAAAGGAGCGATACCCTGGGACCAAAGTTTGTGAATTCAAGAACGTGGAGGCAAATAAGTGGTGCCCATGAAAAAAAAAAAAAAAAAGGAACTGGAGTCGGAACTGGTAAATCCAAGAAGCCAGAAATCAAAATCCTTGCCACCCTTGAAAAAAAAGAAGAAGAAGAAATTAAGAATGTCTTGAGATACGAGGACAATTGCCATCGTAGGCTCGTCCTAAGGAATCCCCTTTAATCGAAAACTTCACCAAATGAAATCCGAAACCTCTTCGACTCAAGGGTTCGAGTACTGAGACCTCGACAAGATCCTCCAGAACTACAAGCCATAAACAAGTCGCCATCAAAAACAAAACCCCCTTCAAACCAAATCTAAAATCACTTCAAGTGAAATCCAAAACCTCTTCGAGCCAACGGTTCATATGCCGAGGCCTCGACAAAGTTCCTCAAACTATAAGCCGAAAGAAAGCTCAAATGTAAAAGCCCAAAGTTCCTCCAAAATCAAATCAAAATCCCTTCCGAATCGAATCGGAGACCCGTGCGGGTGAAGCTTGATATCTTTGGACGTTGAAGGTTCAAGTACAAAGGCTCTGCTCTTTATAGCAAGTCAAAGACAAACCAAAGCAGGCAAAAGACCAAAAATCAAAAGGTCCCTCAAATTCATGAAGCTTCCATGAAATGAAGGAGAAAATAAGATTCAAGACTTCTCCCAGCGAGAGGCTTGAAATGTCGAAATTTCGGCAAACTCCGCCAAAAACTTCAATTGAAACTTTTTCAAATAGAATTCAAGACCTCCCTAGTGAGATGCTTGAAATGCCAAAATTTCGGCAGATCTTTAAAAATTTTAACCAAGACCTCTTCAAATGCCAAAACTTCGGCACCTCCTTAAAAGTTTCAGTCGAAACCTCTTCAAATAGAATTCAAGACTTCTCCCAGTGAGAGGCTTGAAATGCCGAAACTTCGGCAAACCCGTCCGAAAACTTCAACCGAGAACTTCTCAAATAGAATTCAAGACTTCTCCCAGTGAGAGGCTCGAAATGCCGAAACTTCGGCAAACCCCTCCGGAAACTTCAACCGAGAACTTCTCAAATGGAATTCAAGACTTCTCCCAACGAGAGGCTTGAAATGCCAAAACTTCGGCAAACTCCTCAAATCTGCAACCGAAACCAAGTCCCGAATTCCCTAGATTATGAGCTGGCACAATCCTTCCTGTTCATAGTCTAGGTGATCAGCTAGGATGGAGACGCTAAGTCTAAACTGCCTCCGTCTAAACTGATTCGATCTCTAGGAGATATCAAGTACATCTCTCTGAGTTCATCACCCATGGGTCGCGTGCTGGCATAGCGCTTCACGTACGCGGTTTGGAAAGATAAAAGCAAACAAGGCGAAGTCGCCCTGCTTTTACACCTTTTCCGAAAGAATTGACATGGACCACCAAGGCGAAGTCGCCACGTCCTTGTCAACCTCCTGGGTCGTGAGCTGGCATAGCGCTTCATGTTCACGATTTGGAAGATCAACCAAGATGAAGGCGCCAAGTCCAATCTGCCTCTGTCTGACTGATTCGATCTTTGGGAGATACCAAGTACGTCTCTCCGAGTTCCTCACCCCTGGGTCGTGTGCTGGCATAGCGCTTCATGTACGTGGTTTGGGAAGATAAAAGCTACCAAGGCAAAGTCGCCCTGCTTTTATGCCTCTTCCGGAAGAATTGACATTGACCACCAAGCCGAAGTCTTTGTCAAGCTCCTGGGTCATGAGCTGGCATAGCATCTCATGTTCACGATTTGGAAGATCAGTTAGGATGAAGGCGCCAAGTCTAAACTGCCTTCGTCTGAACTGATTCAATCTTTGGGAGATACGAAATATATCTCTCCGAGTTCAACCCTCATCTTTGTCAACATCCTGGATCGTGAACTAACATGATGCTCCATATTCACGATCTGAATAATCAAGCAACGCAATCAAAGGCTTCAAGTTTAATCGCCTCTGTTTGTTGACACCAGCCTCATGAAACGCCGAGAGGATGAAGTTAATATCCTAGTTGCTAGGCCAAAACCTCAAACCAACCTGCAAAGCACAAGAAATAATCTTAATGTTCATGATTTCAAGCTGAAACCTCAGCATGTCAAGGAAAATGATTGAGACAACACGGAAATTGCACAAAAGCATGTCCTTCGTATTTTTGAAGACTTCATGACCCGCTTTTGTGGGTGGCTCTTTGTTTACCCCTAAAATATCTAAGGGTATAGTGCAAGAAAAAAAATGAATTGATAAATTAACAAAATTTGCAATCCCGGAAAGTCGGGTGACATGTAAAAAAATGTCATGTCTAGTTAAGCACATTCCTGACCTTCATAACTGATCAGATATTTCTCCTAGCATGTAGGACCCACATGAAGGGGTTATATCATAGTACAAGGGAGAATGAAAGTTAATTCAATTAATTAAATTGATTAAAGTTAATCTTGTGCGTGATAATCAATTAATTAATTGGTCAAAGCAACCCTTACCAACCTCAAATGCTAATTATATAAACCAAGTTTAACAGGTTGATTGGGCCTCATCGGTTCGAGAACTAATAATTGATAAAACGAGCTGAAGAAGCGATAATGCTTGCTGCTCTCTTTGCTGGCCCATTAAACAAACAAAATTGCACAAAGCACTTGGCCTGCTTGCGACTTTGCTGAACCATTCAACAAGCAAAACCAGGCTGCTCTCCTCCTCTCATGGCAGCAGCAAAGCCCAGGATCGTATCCCTCTCCCTTTCTTCTCATCTTCCCCGACATCATCTCAAATTGGAAGTGTGCTGACAAGACCACTTCAGACTACTTGCAAGAGGCAATAATGAGCTAGTTGTCAGGCTTAAGAGTGAGCCTCAACCACCGAAAGCTGCTGCCTTTCTTCTTTTCTCCAAGCACCGGATTTGGTGCGGCAAGCCGGTGTGATCTTTGAAGCAAGACCCCCTCTCTCTCTCTGAGCTCGGAGCTTCACAAAATTGAAGAGGAGTAAGTTGGGCACAGGAGCTCGGACAAGCATCGGTGGAGATTTGACTAAAACCAAGCAACTGGCAACGCAAGTTGCTGGATTGGTGAATTCCAATGCTGCCTTGCTACTGTAGAGCTGTCAGGATGAGTAAGGTAAGCAAGAGAATTAATTTCGATTTGATGTAGAGGTCAAAGAGATGGTCCCACTTCACATGGGGCAGGCCACATGAATAATCAAGCTCCAGCTGCTCTCCTGGCTATAAAAGAAGCTCAAGACCGAAACTTCAAAAGGCGGAAATCCCCCCAAAGTTCTTCCATTCACACCGTAACAACACAACCCCTCCCAAGCTTCACAACGCATACACACAGCCACACTTTAAGGTTTCTTTTGATAGCAGAAATTTACTCTCTGTGCTAGGATAGTTGATTAGTTGAAAAGAAGTGAAGTAGAAGAGGTTGTATAAAGGTAATTGAAATAAAGAAGGTTGTGAAGGGTGGATTGATTCACCTCTGGCTGAGCCATTTACAGCACTTGGCATAATCTTTTCCAAGTGCTAGCATGGTGTAATCTTCACTGTGCCGCTGGCCAGAGGGGTTTCAATCAACCCTCTAAATTGCTCTTGATATTCGCTTGTATTGAATGTTGCATGCTTTGTCTTTTATTTCCTGCCTTTCTTTTAATTTTCTGTCACTTAATAACTCACAAGATTCCTTTGCTGAAATTGCATAATCTTTGCAACTCGGTGGAGGAACGGATGAAATAAAACGGGCATAAAGCACTAGACAATGACAGGGATTCAGCATGTGTAATTTGTGCATAATCTTTGCCCAAATTACTCATGTGTGATTAAAAGGGAACAAAAAAAAGAAATTTGCATTGCTTAAACATATTTCACATCCAAGCACTAAGTGTGGGTAGTGCATAATCTTTGCACAAACCATGCTTATGTGAATAAGCACTCACTAGCAAAATCTTTGCTAGCTGAAAGTTGATCTCCTTCTTTGCACAGTCTGTGCAAATGAGCTTGAGAAAAAGAGAACACTAGCATAATCTTTGCAAGTATTCTATCAAGAACACATCGTGCTCTTAATCTCTCAAGCTGATTTGCATATATTTGCGAAGAAGAATCAAGTTTCGGCCGACAAAGGATTGCTACGAGGAGTTTTGAACAGCTGAAATTCACTATGTGTAACTTGCGCATAATCTTTACACAAGTTGCACACAAGTGACAAAAACCAACTTGCATAATCTTTGCTAGTTGGAATTGTACTCTCTTTGCACAATCTGTGCTAAAGTGGTTTGGGGATGAAGGAAAGTTTGTAAGGTCTTTTTGCAAGCTTCCTTTAATCTTACATGTATAGCCGTGCATAATCTTTGCAAGGGTATACATATAAGAACCGACCCAAACCACTTCACACAAATTGATGCAATTTGGCTATAATTCCAACTTACAAGGGTTTCTCTCGTAAATAAAAGGGCTGATTTGCAATGAAATAGAAATAAGTGCTAAATGGATGATGCTTTGTAAATATGGCACGCTTGTATCATTTTCTGTTTTCAGCAGAACCACTTTGGAGCATAATTCACACGAAAAATGAAAAGAGGTAGCTCTGGTTGTCCAAATGCTTTAAAAACTTCAGCATATGTAAATAACATACAAATAAAGGTCCTGTCAAAGGTTTACCATTTTTGGGATTTTCTGTGAATTGATATGATTTTTCAAAGTCCAACCAGAAAATCAAACCGTCAAACTGCTGATACCTAGAAAAGAATGAAAAAACTGCTTTGTTCTGAGAATTGGACCATATTATTTTATTTTATATTCTTGCAATACACGTTTAGTTGTACTTGCACAAAAATTTTCATTAAAAAATTCCAAGTCTAAGGCCCTTAACTAAATATTCTAAGAAAATAGCAGCATCGTTTCCAGATTTGCCCCTCCGACGAAATTGGTTCAAAAGTGTATTAAAACGTCACCAAATTGAGAAATGTTCAACATGAAAAATGTCCCAAAACATTCCTCTAAATATCCATAGAAAGAAAATGGTGCACTGTTAACAAACTTTTCAAGTAAGGGACTGATCTATCCCTGACAATGTTGCTGAGTTCCAGTTACTAGTACTGGCAGCAGTAGAAAAAAAATCCCTTTTTTCACACATTTTTAAACACATTTTGTACTAGTAAGTTTGCATACACGAAATAAATGATATGAAGTGCCTCTTGACCAAATTTTACATTTTTTTGGATTTTGGTGTATTGTTGTGAATTTTACAAGTGCTCAAGCTTTCTTTCAATTGTTTCTGATTTTCTGGCCATGGTACTATTTTGATCTTTCAATTTCTCCTTCGTTTTGAACACGAACCATATATTAAATCTTGCACATGTAAAATAGGTATGCCGAATAACATATTCAAAAAGTTTGACCATTTTTCGAGTTCATTTGACGCCTGAAATGCGAATCACGAAACCGACTCCAGAGCAGCTCAGTGGTACTAAATCACCCAAACGTGGTCATGATACTACTTTCTTCTTGCGATTTCTCCTTTGTTTTGAACATGAACCATATATTAAATCTTGCACATGTAAAATAGGTATGTTGAACAACATATTCAGAAAGTTTGACCATGTTTTGAGTTCATTTGACGCCTGAAATGCGAATCACGAAACCGACTCCAGAGCAGCTCAGTGGTACCAAATCACCCAAACGTGATCATGATACCACTTTCTTCTTGCGATTTCTCCTTTGTTTTGAACATGAACCATATATTAAATCTTGCACATGTAAAATAGGTATGTTGAACAACATATTCAGAAAGTTTGACCATGTTTTGTGTTCATCTGACGCCTGAAATGCGAATCACGAAACCGACTCCAGAGCAGCTCAGTGGTACCAAATCACCCAAACGTGATCATGATACCACTTTCTTCTTGCGATTTCTCCTTTGTTTTGTACATGAACCATATATTAAATCTTGGACATGTAAAATAGGTATGTTGAACAACATATTCAGAAAGTTTGACCATGTTTCGAGTTCATTTGGCGCTTGAAATGCGGAGTACGAAACCAACTCCAGAGCAGTTTAGTGGTACTGAACCACCAAATCGGTGATAGTATCGCCCTTGCTCCGGCCGTCTTCGGCCCCATCCGATCCCACCGCTGCACTTCTCATGGCAAGGCGACGCCGTCGGTATCCTCGGATCGTCGATCAGACGACGGATCACCGAAGATCTGCCTCAGAAGCCTTGGATGGATGTCACGTGTCCCTAGCGAAGCAGGGACTTTCATGTTTGCGTGAGATATGCAGAGATCACCGTCGCACTTGATCTATGTCTTAATTAGGCCAAGTCAAGACCCACAACCCAAAACCCAGATACCAAAGCCCAAGCACCAAATCTCAAATCCCAAAACTCGAAACACAAATACCAAAAGCTCAAATCCAAGTCTCAAAATCAAAAACTCAAATCCCAAACTCCAAGTATCAAATACTCAAACTCAAAAACCCAAAAACTCAAACTCAAATCCGAAACCCAAATACCAAAAAAATTCAAATTCAAATCTCAAACACCAAATACAAAACCCAAACACCAAAAATCAAGTAGCAAAAACTCAAATCCAAGAATCCAAGTACCAAAACCTCACTCCCAAATACCAAAACTCAAGTTCCCCAAACTCAGACCCCAAACGCAAGTCAGAACCCAATTGATTTGGCCTAAACGGACCGGATTAAGCAAACTCAAGTTTCAAAAGCGTGACACAGAAGTCAACCAAATCAAGAGTGACACAGAAGTCGACCAAAATCAAGTGCGACCCAGAAGCCAATCAAATCAAGCGTGACATCGAAGTCAACCAAATCAAGCATGACACAGAAGTCAAACCCCAAACAAACGTGACGTTGAAGTCAAATCCATATAAATCGTGAAATGGAAGTCAATCAAATCCAAACCTGGGTCATAGGCTGGCATAGCGCTTCATATCTATGGCTTGGAAGATCGAGGAAGCATACCACGAGGGCCAAATCCTCTCTGCTCCCGATATCCGTTCTCGGACTGTGGATTGGCATAGCGCATCATATTCACAGTTCGGAACCAAATCGTGACATAGAAGTCAACCAAATCGTGACATTGAAGTCAACCAAATCGTGACATTGAAGTCAACCAAATCGTGACATAGAAGTCAACAAAATCATGACATAGAAGTCAACCAAATCGTGACATGGAAGTCAACCAAATCAACCAAATCGTGACATTGAAGTCAACCAAACCGTGACGTTGAAGTCAACCCGAATCAAACGTGACATTGAAGTCAACCCAAACCAAACGTGACATTGAAGTTAAATCAAACTCAAACGTGACATTGAAGTCAAACTCCAGTTAAACGTAACATTGAAGTCAAACACAAATCTAACCCAAATAAAATGCGGCACATTCATTTACTTATTTGCCCGTATCTGATTACTCTGCTTAGTCTTAATCAAAGGTTCTCAGGGTTCGGAGCCCGAGGTAATTAACAGCGAGGGCTTGCGCTCGCTTGAATCATGGTCCCACACAATCGTTTGATAAATCTAAATTCTAAATACCGTGTCCTCTTTCATGCCCCTCTCTCCAGGAGGCGGCGCGGAAAAGGGTCGCACAGTAGTATAATCAGGCATAAGTTTGAAGCCAATAAGCACTTTTCTGGTATAATGGTAACTGTATCTGTTGGCTAATTGTTTCTGGTATAATGTTAAATTTTCTGGTATAATGGTAAATGTTTCTGTGGGCTAACTGTTTCTGGTATAATGGTAACTGTTTATGTCAACACTTTTCAAAGCTATATAAGCACTTTTCAGTTGTATATAAACACTTTTTAGATTTATGTAAACACTTTTCAAAGATATATCAGTTGTACATAAACACTTTTTTGGTTTATGTAAACACTTTTCAAAGATATATAAACACTTTTCAGTTGTACATAAACACTTTTTAGGTTTATGTATACACTTTTCAAAGATATATAAACACTTTTCAGTTGTACATAAACACTTTTTACGTTTATGTAAACACTTTTCAAAGATACACTCTTAGTTATCTGTTAATATTTGTTTAGGAATTAATGAACTGCTCTTTCTCTTTTTCTTTACCAGTTGAAGGCTGCCCATACACTTCATTCTGAAATGTATAAAACCCACCCATTCTTGTACTCAAAAGAGTTTGATGACGCAAGATTTCTTTTCATGCCTCTTGTGGGCAATAATCATTGGGTATTGATGGTGGCTGATCTACAAGAAAAAACTCTGGTGATGTACAATTCATTGGCTAGGAGTTGCAGAAACAAGATGTATGAACATCTGCACACTATGCCAATAGCCTGGTTGAGGAATTTCTTGCACTTCAGGATGAATAGTAAGTATAAATTGACATCTAATATGTTTTCTGCAGAAGATCATTTAATTCAATTGCTAATTTAATTTTTTGTGCAGAAGAACAAGCTTGGTTAGATGTTAAGATTGTATGGCATGATGCACATCCGAAGCAAGAAGGAGAGTCTGATTGTGGTTTGTATCTGTTGAGATATGTGTACCACATAAGTTCAGGACAATAAATGACTTTCAATAAGGTATATTTTCAGCAGAATTTATGTATCTCTTTGATTACTATCTTATAAAATGTGTAAGTATAGATGTCAATATAATTTGTAAGAGACTAATTTTGTAGGAGGACATTAAGAAGGATAGGACTATGTTGGCTTTCAAACTGCTGAGTGATGCAAGCAACACTAAAAGAGGTCATCTTTTGGGTAGAAAGGACTAAAATGTGTCAGATGTGTCTTCTTACTTGTATGTGAATTGTGTTGTGAGTTGGTACTTTGTGTTCTAACTTGAATTGTGTTGTTTTGTTGATAGTGTTGTCTGATTTGTATGCTGTGGGATAATTGTTTCTGGTATGAACACTTTTCTGGTATAATGGTAAATTTTTTGGTATAATTGTAAATGTTTCTGTGTGGTAACTGTTTCTGGTATAATGGTAACCGTTTATGTAAGCACGTTTCAAAGCTATATAAACACTTTTCAATCATACATAAACACTTTTTAGGTTTATGTAAACACTTTTGAAAGCAATATAAACACTTTTCAGGTTTATGTAAACACTTTTCAGGTTTATGTAAGAACTTTTGAAAGCAATATAAACACTTTTCAGGTTTATGTAAGCACTTTTCAATCGTACATAAACACTTTTTGATCGTATATAAACACCTTTTAGGTGTATGTAAACACTTTACAAAGATAGATAAACACTATTCTAGGGAAAATTGTGAGCTATTCTGTGGGCCTGACAACGCGCTTGCCTGTAAACACTTTTTGGGTGCAAGTGGTAGCGCGATTTGGGCCAGTTTGGCCTGTAAATAAATAAACGTTTAATTCTATATAAACACTTTACAAATATATATAAACACTTTTTACGTTTATGTAAACACTTTTCATAGATATATAAACACTTTCGGACAAAACGTCGTGTGTTTATTTGGGCCTGCTATGTCGTTGAAGGTCCCGCGCTTCGATGCAAGTGGGTCGCACGCGTTTTGACAGTCTGGCAACGCGTTTTCTGTTTTTGGCAATTTCGGGTTGCGCGCTGGGACTGTTTTTTAGCCGAAAATGGAAAGTTAGTTTGGGAGATTTTCTTGGAGATTTAGTTTGGGGTACTATTAGTCTCTTCCGTAATTAAATCAAGCCTGATTTTTCGATAGCAATAGCTAGCATGCATATTGTTGGAACTTGAAATTAATCGACACGCTTAATTGGTTGGAGATCGATCGATATAATTATGAAACATAACACTATACTATTATATTATATTATATTATATTATAAGAAAGGAATTAAAAGGAGTCACCTATCACAGACAGAGTCAAACAGATGTTTTAATTTATTGGCCCAAGATCAATATGAGTAATTGGCTCCACCCACGCAGCTGGAAACTTATGCTACGTACGTATAACATTGATTCCCACGGCTGACTGGCTGTGTTGCATGTGTTTGTGTTGTAGACCCAATCAAAGAGCTAGCTAATATCAGGTATTGAGCTAGCAATTACAAATTTACAATATACTGTATGTCCTTGACTAGCTAGCTAATTAGTATATCTATTTTGATTCTGGTGCAGTACACGCATGTCCAACGTTCCAAGCCTGAGCGATCCAAATCATAAACTACAAAGTTTGTGCGCTATTAACATACTTGTAAATGCTATTTGCAAGCGGAAGCTCAACGAACTCACACAAGTACAGAAATGCATGTCTTCAACCTTGTTCTACAACCAAATAAATGTACTGTCATTCCAGAAAACTGCATGTTGATTGTACACTAAATATATATAAAGTATTATTATTTGCCAATTCTTATCATATCATAAATAAACTGGTTAAGTTTATCATCATTAACACATCTAATAAAGATGATAATCTAATGATCAATTATATTTCCACAAACTTGTAATATTGCCGAACTTAGTAGGATATATAGTCAGAGAATTGCAATACAAAATGTAGTAGGCATATTGTTAATTTGTTATATTATATTTCCAAATGTATTAATTCTGCAAGCCACAAAGTATAAATTTAATCGGAGCTGATATCCCATATATCATCATGTACAAACATGTCTTTGAAAATACTAAATAGCTATTAGTTTATCTTTGAAACTATGAAGTCCCCGCTTATTTGAAACCTCCTAACGCAGGGACTTGACACAGCCAACTAACAGTGTCAAACAGTAATTAGTATTTACTACAACTATATACATCCTCATGACTTTTGCTTTTTTTCTATTCTTAATCAGCAGGCCCTTCAGGATATAGCCTTGATGGAATGAAGATCTGACCTTGAACAGGTAATGCAAGGGACAAGCTGAGTTCATCCGTGCAACATGCCAGATCAGCCTGTCTGTTTGCACTGGTTTCGGTAGCATATTTTTTTTGTGCAAGCAACTAAAATTGAGTAGGAACAGATGTTAATATATATATATATATATAGCATGAAGTAAGATAAAACTATGCAATTTTCTAGCTAATCGGTGTGTGTTTTGAATGTACACGAGTTCAAATTCACATTAATTTGGATAAGAATTCAAGCTGGAAATTGAGGAATGTTTTTTTTTTTTAAAAATTAATTCTTTTGAAGGTAGCAGCTGCTGTCAACTTGTATAATCCAAAAAGAAAGGGAGAAACAAAATTGGTGGAAGCAGGGCTCAAATAACATAAGCTGGTTTCTCTAAGGCCAAATTGGCAATTAAGTTGGCCATGAATTTGAAGTGCACTAATTTTGCAATGAGAACTGGTCTGGGACTTTTCTTCCCACACTTTCCCAGCATCTCTGCTATCTTCTGTACCTTATCTCAATTAGGTTTCAGAAACATGGAGGATGAGATATGAATTCAAATGATAAGCCTCTTTTCACTTATAAATTGTTCTTGGCAGAAAGAGAATATAAAAGGAGCACAATGAAACCAGAGCAATAAGTGATGAACCACCTACTGACTACTGTATCAGGCAGAGATTGATTGAACAATTTGATTACAAGTCTCTTGGTAGAAAATGAGGGCGGGATCGTTTCTAATGCTGACATAGATATCTACATGCAAAGTTATAACTAAATAGAAATGTTTCACCTTTTGACGCAGTTCTTCATTCTCCTTAGTCAACAAGTCATTCTGTTTCAGAAAGAACAAATAATGAATCTCAATATTCCAGAATAAATAAAAGAGAAACCTTATGTGCCTACACAATGGACATCCATAGAAAACACATGGGGATGTAAGTGTTATATTGTCGGTCCCATTTGTTACCCCCCATGTGTCTTCTATGGACCGGATGTCCACTATCTGGATACTAGGTCTTACTCTAAATAAAATTGTGCCGATTTGTACACATTATAAAAGCTAAAAACTAAGTACCTTCTCTTTAATCTTTTCTATTTGGTCTTGGAATAGCCGGTCCTAGATTATAAATAACAAAGACCAAAAGAAAAAACTTAATAACACAATTTTTGAACAATTACATCTTAATTAATAAATGAATGAACTGTTGGAATAAAAGAGAGAAGATCAGTTCCAATTTTCATCTACACAGCAAACTTGAATTTTATTCTTCATATAAACTATATATGTATAAGATCTTTCATGCCAAACAAATTAAAGCTACTGACCTCAAAGATTTCATGAATATATAGCTACTGAAGTATTAAGAATACAAACTAATAACTAAAAAAGAAACCCAATGGATGATCGCATGCTCAAAGTCAAAGCATATATAGTGGGTCAAAGTAGAAAGTTCAATGGTCCATTCAAAATGAAAATATAGGCGATTTAATTTATGAGGAGGGATCCATTGACAATGCTTATCTTGACAATGGAGATTTTGAAAAATTTGTAAAATTTGTAAAAATAGTTAAAAATTCTAAAAAATAGAAAAAAGTTTATAGAGATATTATTTAACTTATGAATTGATTATTTTTCAAATCTCTTCTTTTAAAGAAAAGCGGAAGAAATTGAAGCTTCTACAAGATGCCACGTCATTCCCACAAAACGTTTTATTTAAAGCATCCCTTCGTGTATGAACTTTGGATGCCCTTTGAACTACAGTTTTACACTCATTTGGACCCTGTAAAGCATCTCTTCGTGTGCTTTATAAGCAGGCTTAGGCACCTCTTCACTTTTTCCATACTACATTCTTACATTCATTTTTCTTTTCCCATTTGTAATGGACTCTTTTGGTGCCCTTTGAACGTCTGACCATGTCTCTTTTAGCGCCTCCTCCATCTTCTTCTAAAAACAGGTTTGCTCTTTGCTTTCTTTTTTCTCTGTTCTTTTCATTATACGTTTAAAAGTTCTTATTTCATCATACTTCCAATATTTTATTGAATGAGCACCATTTTCCTTTCTCTTCCCACAAGTTTCCATTGTCTCCATTCAATTCTCTATTAACAATTTTACTCCTTTTTTTTTTTACTTTTTAACTTTTACTTTTCTTTATAGGGTTGGTTCATAACAAACTGAGGGTTGGACGATATCATTTATGATTTACAATTTTTCCATGTTCCGATGTTCACATGACGTGCTTGATGGAATACGTTACAGAAGCAACATATATTGTTAACTGTTAATGATCGAGGCATGTTGAAAATCATTTTTTTCTCGAGATGGATTACAAGTAAATGCATAAAATCGATTTTTCTAGACTCCAGTTTTGGAAGGCTGATTGAGTGTTTTTGTTCAACAACAATTTTTGGTTATATTTAGTGATTTGTTCTTCTAATTTGTTGTAGGTTTATCAGGAAAACAGGAGGCACAAATCAGATTTTGAAGAACATGGCCTCTCATACAATATTCATGATTATAGGTAATATACTATTGAGTTCAATATTCTTACAAATTTAGCACTGCAGTATATATAAAAAAAGAAAGTTTTTGATATTTTGCAATCCGTACACATATTCATTATAAATTCAACAAAAAAATAAAAAAATTACAAAATTAACTTGCTACTAATATTTTTAACATTATTTAGTTCTTGCCTTCACTTTATTTTCATTTTTTTTATGAAATGATTGAATCAATCATTCTTATTAGGTATGCTCAGTGTTGTTAGTGAAATATATGTTCAACATAAATTCCATACAATATGATACATCAATTCAAATTCAGTTATGCCATCACTATGATATAATTATTATCCCGGGCATTGCACGGGTCAAATGCTCGTTAAATTTCAACCGCTAAAAAATGTACAAAATTTTGATAAACCATCAAACGATATTCAAATTGATTGAAATTTAAAACACTATTAATTTATAAGTTAAAGAATACATCCATAAAAGTTTTTTCATTTTTAAGATTTTTTATAATTTTTTTTAAATCTCAATTGTCAAAATTATTATTATAAGTATTGTCAATGGATCCCTCCTCTTAATTTATATACAAAATAAACTTCATTTGGCAACTCACTTTAGCTTGTCTGATGTGGTCCAAGGACATCTCAATCGTACTTATTGATTCATGCAATTCATCTATTGAGCATCCCTCTAGATCTTCACCAAAAAGCTTTCTGAAACAATTGTATACATGGTAAATCAGAACCCAATTAATAGAGCAAAAATATGCATGGTAAATCAGAAAGCAAAAATAGAGCAAACTGCATGGTAAATCAGAACCCAATTACTATATATGCATATATACCTCTTTGCAGCCTGCACATCCTCAAGCCTCTTCTGCAGGTATGCATGTTTTTCCATCCAAAGCTGCATCAAAAGATGGATTTGAGATCCCCAGTACTTCTAAGCATCAAAATTTAATTCTAATACCACTTGATGTAATGTTTCAATAATTCTTATATCAAAAGTAATACCATAACACAATTCGGTCTCTCTATATCATAGGGAGTATACTTGGCATAGTTCACTCTTGATGTAATGCTAGCTGCGCGCATCCACAATCCGCCTCTTGTAGATCTTTTATTCTCTCTGTCTCTTTTTTTTTTTTTTTTTTTTTTTTTTTTTTTTTTTTTTTACCGTAAAATGGGGGTCCACTCTCGATTTCGTTTGTAACATTATTTTCAGAGTTTTTCTGGTGGTAAGAAACTTAATTTACAGTTTTAATTAAAACTTTACATGAGATTTCTATTTCCAAAAGCTCCATGCAATTACACAGATGTTAGTCCTTGTTTTTTATGCAGGTTTCACTACTACAAATACATTTGCAGATTGGAAATGAAGAAAGAAGTATGCACTCTTGTAGGAGCAATTAAATTAGTTTTTATGTTTGTCACTCTTCTGCTGGACAAATTAACAACTGATTTAAATTTTAATATTTACCAAAAGCTTGCTTGAAGAATCATTAGAATACAAATTTCACCTATACTGTGTAATGTGAATGTTTGGAGTACATAACCAAACTAGTTAAATTAAGTAAGATAACCAATACCTGTGCATCGTGCAATTGCTCTGGATTGTTGTCACCACCTTCTTTATTTGTAAATGCTCTATAGCGCTTAATAGTTTCATGCACACTGCCAGAGATAGAATACAAATTTAGAATGTAGCTAGAATTAAGTGATTATAATGCTGCATTTTAACATTTCAACAGTCATGTCAATGATGCCAATATAACACTAGCTAGCACATTCTTCCACAATTGTGTTTTCACCAGATAGAAAACAATTTGGAATTTCTAATATTTATTCGATTCAATAACATCAATAAGAACAAGTTCTAATTGTGATAATAAAAATAGTCAACTAAAAACTCCTTGTCACTACAACAATTCAAAATATACACCGGAACTTTGTATTATATATATATATATATATAGTATATATGTTGTATAAAAAGCATTAATGATCATGATATGACGGTCCTAATATATAGTATAGCATAATATATTGTACACCAGCTATTCTGAGCAACAAGATGCTTAGAGAAACTTTCAATAAATCAAAAAGGGAGAGTGCTTATTAATTAATTTATAACTTGAGCATACAGTATTACTTGCAATCGTAAATAGGAAGGACTTCAAATGTACGTTCTAACATTGTATTTTTTTTTTGATGTAGTAGGCGATAGCCTACTATGTAAATTTTATTAATAAAAATTATGAAGAGTTTACAGAAGACCGAAGACAAAAGACAGACAAGAGTAGTACAAACAAGAATAAATATTTAGTCCCTCTTGGGGGTTGAAGTATAGCCTATAGCACAATTAGAAAAACATAATCTATACTAAGCTATGCCGTGTGATGCCTGCTCCCCTGGGCCATCCCTTGATGCAGTAGCGCTTGCGCTTCCTGGTTGACGTTGGCTATCGAGCGACGATGTTGATGGAAGATGCGAGCGTTTTGTTCTTTCCAGATGGTCCATATCATCGCCGCCCACGGTAGAGCTTGTCCCGATGCACACATCCATCTCCATTGGTCTTGGGCCGATTGAGTTGGTGGGGAGATTGTGAGTGTAGCCGGCAAGGTAATAGTGAAGTTGCAGGTTGCAAAAAGATGGTCGTTTGTTTCTAGTGATTGCGAGTGACATAGGGTGTAAGTTTGGTGGGCGGGGCCATCCCTTTTTTAATAGATTTTGGGAAGTTTGAAGTTTGTCGTTTAGCATAAGCCATAGGAAAATCTTGACCTTGGGTGGCGCTAGTGATGCCCAGACAGTGCGGTAGATGCGGCACTCGACCCCAGGGTCATTAAGTAGCCTATAAACTGAGTGAACTGAGAATTGGTTGGATGCCTCCCATCGCCATATGATAACTCCACTCTAGGGTTGCTCAATGGATATTAAGAATATCGGTTTGAGGGTAGAGAGGTCACGCTGGAAGAATGAACCCCGTGGCTCGTAGCCGCTGCTCAATGATAGGTCCGATGGTTGTAAGTCTAGGTGATTGAGGGTTGATGTCCACAGTGAGGTTTGGTCTGTGGCTACCAACCACAACCATTTGAGTAAGAGGGCTTGGTTTTGTTGATGGAGATCATTTATTGCCAAGCCGCCACATTTCTTTGGCAGTGTTACCCGGCCCCAAGGCACGAGACAGTGACCCCCGGAGAAGTTTGTAAGCGCCCCACGCCATAGAAATCTCCTTGAAATTTTGTGTAATGTCGCAAGAACTCCTTGCGGTAGTAAGAATGCTTGCATATAGTGCAATGGCATTGCATTTAGCACAGAATTAATTAGTAAGTACTGCCCGTCTCGCAACCGAAAGGTGCCTACCCGCCCAGCTCTCGTATCTGTGCAGGACATTCGTTATTAGTGGAAGGTAAGCCTCTTTAGCAGGTATTTTTAATCGATAGCAGAAGTCCTAAATAGTGAAACGGCAAGGTTAGTTGGGGGCACCCGAGGATGTTGGTTATGGCATGCTGTAAGTGTAGCGGGATGGTGATTGGATAGAAGCCACTTTTTTGGGGGTTGACTTTGAGACCAGAAACTTCTCCAAAAGTTTGTAGTGTTTGGTGTATTATTTTGAGGTTGGTGGCTTGTGCCGGTGTGATGATGGCCGTGTCGTCAGCAAATTGCAGGATTGTGGTCGATAGCGTCGGTACTGAGACTAGTTCATCTTGGAGTTTGGGGAAGATAGTTTGGAGTGTGTCAGTCGCCAAGACGAACAAGAGTGGCGATAAGGGGTCACCTTGCCTCAGTCCTCGTCGGTGGTAGAATGATTGACCCTTGAGGCCGTTGACTTTGAGGAAGGAAGTTGAGGATATTATGATACTGTTAATCCATATAGTCCATAGTCTCGGGAACCCCCTTGCTCAGAGCACTTCCAAGATGAAATCCCATGAGAGGGTGTCAAATGCTTTGGAAAAATCGATTTTGAGGAAGACGGAGGGGATGCGATTTTTGTGCAGGTGGTGTAGTATTTCGCGGAAAGATAGAAAAGTTTTGCATGAGTTGACATCCCTTAACGAAGGCTGTTTGATTGGGATTTATGAGTTGTGGAAGGAAGGGCTGTAGCCTAGTAGTTAGGATTTTGGTTATGATTTTTGGAATTGCAGATAGTACACTAATGGGACAAAAGTCAGAAACATTTGATGCACCCTATTTCTTTGGTATTAGAGTTATGTAGGCTTGGTTGATTCTCCATAAATCAAGCTTATTATGGTAGAAGGCTGTGATTGCCCGGTAAAGATCATTCCATAAGGAGTCCCAGTATGACTGAAAGAATTCGATGGAAATCCATCCGGCCCTGCTTCTTTGTCTTTTGGTAGTGAGAATACTGCATCCTTTACCTCCTGAAGCGTAATTGGGTCGATGAGTGCATGTAGGGCATCATTTGGGGAGGTGTACGGGTGCATTGGGTCTTGGTGCTCAGTGAGGAACAGGTTGGACAAGTTGAAGTTAGTTTGGTTTGGGGGGATGCGACCCAAGAATGCTCTGGTAATGTGATGTGAACTCAGCTAGAATTTCGGGCGTGTTTGTTATGGAAGGTGCATTATCTGTTAAGGAGATTTGTGTTATGTGATTCGTAGCTCTTCTTGATGAGGCTAAAGTATGAAAATACTTGGTGTTCCTGTCACCATTCTTGAGCCAGTTGGCGGAAGTCCTTTGCTTCCACTTTATTTCTTGCAGGTTTGCAAGTTTATAAGCATGTTCTCTAAACTCAATTCGAAGTTGGAATTCCCTGTGGTCGAGCAGCCTTGCCTCTTCCCCGTGATCGAGCAGCTGAATGATATATTTGGTTCGCTCCAGTAAGTTTGAGAAACCCCTGAACTTAGATGCTGCCCATTTTTGAATGGTCGTGCGAACCGCAGCAAATTTTTTAATTAAATCAAGTGCCGCATTTTGCGTGATCGGTACAGAGTGCCAAGCTTGGTGTACGATCTCACGGGCTTCACTAAATTTGAGCCAATGCCTCTAAAAAAAGAATGCTCTATATCTTAAGTTGTGTATTTATTTAAATTGCAATGAAATGGGTGCATGGTCCGAGGTAGTTGCGGGTAAGTTTGTTAGAGTGGGTATGTGAGATGAGGAGGCTTGCCAATGATGTGAGAGGAGTACCCTATTCCAGCTTTGAGAATGAGGGGTTGGGGCGTTTATTTGACCACGTGTAAGCACGTCCCATAAGCGGGACCTCAGTGAGCTCTAAGTCAGAGATGAGGATGTTAAAATCGATCATGGAGTGGGTGTTGGGGTTGGTGGAAGTCGTTTCCGACGTGTCTCGGATTATATTGAAGTCACCCATAACGATCCATGGGATGTCATGCATACATGCTGTCATCCTTAATTCAATTAAAAAGTCATGCTTTAGGTCATTGTTAGTAGGGCCATACACATTTGTTAACATGAACCGGAACCCCATGCTGTTGGTTAGTACTACCATGTTTGAGTAAGTCAGAAGATATTCATGGTTGAGCGAGAGGTACGCTGACCACGCTGTTAGAGTGCCCCCCCGCGATCCATTAGCCATTACAGATGTGTAATTGGAAAATCGATGTGGAATAAAAGAGTAGTATTTCATCATGTTAATTTCACTAAGTTCGGTTTCTTGTAAGCAAACTACATTAGCACTCGAAGTGCGAATTGTATCCTTGACAATCGAACATTTTCCCGAGTCGCCAAGACCCCTTACATTACAACACAAAATACCTAAATTGCCTAGATCCATGATTACTAAATTCCCTTAAGTTAACAAAATCCTAATTGCAACAACATCCTGATTGCAACAAAAAACCTAGCACCTTCTTACTTGGAGGCAGCCGACTCAGTCATCATCTGCCAGGTTAGCAGTTCCCAGCAGTGCATCGGCGTCCCAGTCATCAGAGTCAGAGTCGGGGTCAAGGTTGGCCAGATCAATTCCTTCCAAAGGTTGCACTGTTCCGTCCATCTGCTCACCTAGAGGAGACAGAGTGGGGCTCGCATCATTCTGAGCTGGCTCGCGGTCCCCTGGTTGCTGAGAGTCCAGTTCCATGTCCTAAGTGAGTTGCGACCCCACGAACCCCCTAATTTTGGTGATGATTGCGTCAGAGAGTGGCGCTGCTTGCGTGATCTCTTGCTGGAAGCTGTCATTAAGTCCAGCTTCTTGCAGTGCTGCTTTGAGTGCCTTTGGGGTGACCCTAGGCTTCCTGGTGTTCTTTGCCTTGGCCGGGGTCGTTATGATGCCCGGGAATAGTGCTGTTTTCTTGATTTGACGGGAATTGTGCCTTAGCGTTGGTCCTTCTAGGGGGGTGGCCTCCATTGGGAGCTTGCCTTTTAGGGTCGTGTCGGTAAGATGGGTGCCCGCCTTTTAGGCGTTTGGCGGACCCCGGCGGCGTCTCCGGACCCCGGGTTAGGGGCTTCTGCTTGCGGCCTAACCTTTCCTTTACTGGTAGATTCTCTCTTTGCTTTCTATTTTTTAGCCGATTTTCTTACTGTGGGGAGGAGGGGAGAAGAGAAGATTGATCCATACTGATCAAAGCCTTTTGGGTTCAATTCATCAGGTGGTAGTGCAGGCTGTCGGATTGGGCTATCATTTGGGTAGGTGGGGGACGGGTTGTCATCATTTGGAGAGATATGAGAGATGGGCTGCGATATGCTGTGGGCCGCATTTCCTTGGTCTTCAGGTTGGAGGCTGTCGGCCCGGGTGGATGGGGTTTGCTGGTTGGAGTTGGAGGTTTGTTTGGGCCCCTT
The DNA here is from genome assembly GCA_030179965.1 of Cyperus esculentus. Classification (NCBI taxonomy): domain Eukaryota; kingdom Viridiplantae; phylum Streptophyta; class Magnoliopsida; order Poales; family Cyperaceae; genus Cyperus; species Cyperus esculentus. The sequence continues at coordinate 31,028 of JASGLE010000007.1, read as the reverse complement.
TGTTACTTGACAATGAGGGAGGGTGTTGGCCTTTTGTGTATTGGCCTGGACCCATTTAAGTGAAGGAGGAGGTGGGCCCATGTTGATCTGGTTAGGCGGCCCAGATTGGTGTTTGGGCTGTCTGGTTAACTGATATGGCCCTGATCTGGTAAGTAGTGGGATCTGGCCGCGCGCAAGTCTAGTCTGGCCCTTAGCCTGTCGCAGCGGCGCGGGTCGTATCACAGGAGCCACGGTTGATAGCTGTACCGTTTGAGCGTCCTGTTTGCGTGCAGTTTTGATAGAAATGGAGGTGCCCAGTGCCGTACTGACGTGGGCAGAGGAGCTGGCCTTGCTGGGTGAATGCCGGCCATCCGACAGGTTTCTAGCGAACACCTCGACCTCCCCATCGGTTGCCCCGATCGTGAACATTAATCTGTTCTTGGTTCGCGATGGTGATGTCTTGGCACATAGTTCGAGGATGAAGTCGCGGTCTACCATGTATCTGCCGGTTGTTGGGATAAAGTCCTCTATTAGGGGCCTGCCCTGCGAAGGGCGGGGTTGCCCTGACAATGGCTTCTTAGCATTGCTAGCTCGCTACTCCTCTTCCAATCTAGCATTTGCCTGCATCGCACTATCCTGATAAGTGGCAGGGGATGGGGTATTGTCAGTGATGGATTGAAATGTCACTGATTCTTGGTTCCAACCTGCTACTACAATCGGTATCGTAGCCAATCTCCCCATGAAGAAGAGAAGAAGGTTTTTTGGGACTTTGGAGAGGTCATTTGTAGTAAGGACCACCCTTAAACTCTTAAAGGAGGCCACTGCTCTAAAGGGGGGAGTGAGCTAGTAAAACCCCGAATGGTGCCACAATTGTGGCAAGTTGTCTGTCAGACTAAGCAAATAGTGGTAGGACGACAAGGTCGATCAGGTTTGAAAAGCCAGTGACCAGAGGAACAGTATATAGCCCAAAGGCTTGAGGTGGCGGGTGTAAGCTGAGTCGATTTGCTCCTTTGAGATGTTGGAATTGATGTTCAAGAGATAAAATGAGCCCGAGAGTGGAGAAAGATCAAACTTGGTGTATTTTGGCAATGGACGAGAGAGATCATGGTTCAGTTTAGGGAGGCCGTGGCCGGTGATTATGAATCTGGCATCGATAACATAAGACTCCGATATGCTGTCTATGTTGTTATGGAGTTCATCACTTTCAGTGAGAAGATGGGTATAGAATCTGGACGGTTTGCAGGCATGAGGCTAGGCCCTAAATGGCCTTGTGGTAAGAGTTCCGTCTGTGGGGCTTTGGTGGGTGGCTTAGTGGGGCAGAGGTTAGCTAGGTGTCCTTGGAGGCGATAGAGCCTGCACACGACCTTTCCTGTACAACCATTTCCCCTGTGGCCATACGCACAACATTCGAAACACCGGTTATCCCAATACGGGTGTGTGGAATCAGGGGGAAACGAAAGCCAGGTAAGGACTTGGTTGAGCAGGTACTGGTTCAGGGTTGACCGATACATGAAGGGCAGTGAGGATGGGGATCTGGTGTGGTGTGGTGGCTGGTTGACTGCCGTTGTAGCAATTTCGGCGGTTTGTTTGGGCTGGGAGGACGAGGCAACTGCTTCATGCCTCTTCATGCGTGCAAATTCTTGATCGGCGACGATATAGGCTCGAGCGTAGGGCTAGGAACTAGGATTGTTAAGCAGGTAGTCTGGGATGTGCGGGGGTGGTTGGAGTCGGCCTATGAGGCAGTGCGGTATTGGGTAAGGGTGGGAAGTCCTTGAGGTTCGATGGGGCTGTGGTGAAGGTGAGCGGCGGTGGCGGTGAGTGGTTGAGGGTGGCGGTGGGCGATTGGGGCGCGATGGTGGGCGATTAGTGCGTTGGGGATTCTGGGTGGAGGAGGTCATTGTAAAGGTTGGGCGGGAGGGACGGGAGGTGTAGTTTGAGGTGTTACTGTACCGCAATTTATAGTGGCGGTGGTTCAAGTTTTTGGGAGCGGCGGCCATTCGCCGTACTGTAGCAGTTGTGGGTAGTGATATGTGAGACAGTTTTGAATGCCCATGATGGCAAGTACGTTGACCATCCATCAGAAGAAATGTATAGCTTTCGGCGGCCCATTGTTGAGCGGCGGGGCAGGTTGGTGAGTTGCAGCTGCTGTGAAGCGGCGATGTGACGGGGAAGGTAGGTGGGTTGTAGTGGCTGCTAAGCGGCGATGGGACGGAGGCAGGTGGAGCGGCGATGTGCTTTGTTTGAATCTCAGAATCACCCTTTTTCGCTTTCGAAATCGCTAGCAGAAGAGCTCTCCGTACAATCCTCCATTTTTTCAAGTAGTCCTGTTGCATTTCATGAATTCTATATGTATCTCCATGTACATGAATTTACACTCACATCAAGATCAAATTTATTATATTTCATGAGGTTTATGTACCTCAATCCATGACCTAGCTAGTTTATGCCAACCTAATCCGTACAGCTGCATAAATCTATAGAAAACTCAATGTCCCTTAATTTTGGCACCATCAGAGAGCTCATATATTACAGCAAAAGTACAACCAGGAATTGACGAGTCAATATATAATTTTTGTATCTCCAACATTTTCTATAAATAAATTTATTGAGCACTATTTATAAAATTTAATAATAAGGGTCTAGTTTTTTAAATGTCCATCTATTAGCATTTCTGGTTCTCATGGGTTAATTAAAAAGAGAGAATTTTTTATATAGCCGTTACAACTTTCAAAATCTGATATTTCTCAATAAAAACACTAAAATTAGTTATTTACTCATAGAAATTTACTTTTATGTTAATTTTCCCCATAAATGGTTGTCCACTATATTGATGTTGTCATAGTGGGAAAAAACAATCCATATTAAGGTATTTCCCATTTATTTGTTGATAATTATTTCCAGTTCTAAATTTATATATGAGATTAGAAACTTGAATCCTACCAGTATCACTCAAAAGGCAAAATAATTCTAAATATATTGTTTGAGTATCAAAATACTTTCGTCTTGTGCTTTTACTAGAACTAGAGTACTAGACAACTACTAATTAAGGCCATATATTTAGTTGGTATTGATGATACGTCGGCTCCTGAGTACTTCTCTTCCAATAAACATTAATGTCCCACAGCTTAAGTTTTCTAGTACCATATATCAAGGAAATTCCTTCAAACTCTTAACAAGCTATATCAGTACAAGTAAACTTATAGCTAATATGAAAAAATAGTATTTTATTGTGAGAAATTATAATTTTCCAGTGCTTTAAGATTCTTGTAATCCATTTCATATTTCATATCACGAAACACATTGTATTTTCCATTTTTATTTTGTCTTAATTAATTATCTAAATACACCAAATTGAGAAATGGGGATATGAATAAAAAAATAATGCTTAAATGGGTAAATATCTAATTATGATAGTTTGATGGAGAAATATAAAACAAAAAGTTTTAACGGGCATATAACTAATTATTTTCTCTTAAATTGAAGGTGGAATTATGACAATAGTACAGCTCGAGATCAATACGAGTCATAAGTTCAAAATTATCTTTTGATGAAATTTCATTAATAATGACAAAATTTAGACCATATAAAAAAATTATTAAACTACAGGACCCTCAAAAATTAAAATAACTTTAGTTTAGCAGCTAATTTTTGTTTTTTATTTCTTGAGGTAAAGTAATTCGAGCTGCTAATTTTTCTTATCTGACAATTTTTGTTGCCAATGATTCATTAGATCAGTTAGAAACTTCTGAGTAAAACTGACTGACCAACGAGGAACACCTAAGCTGAAAGCCACTATCAAGAAAAGAAAAGAAAAGAAAAGAAAAGAAAACACAGCATTGCTGAGGAACGAACACTAAGTACTAGCATCAATGATTTATCATACTAAGTTGTGCAGTTGCAAATCATAGATAAAGAAATACAAGTCAGCATAAACGTAATTATCTGAGGAACAATTAATAGGAGCACAAATGTATGAAATAATACTTGTAGCTAGATAGCAAAATAACTCTTTTTTAATTGTAGATAGCAAAGTAACACTAGTTGGTCCAAATGATTTAATATATTTCCCCTCATAAAAAAGTTCATTAATTGTAATGGCAAATTACAGGTACAATACATATATACCAACAATCCGACGAGATATATACTTGAGTCCGAAATAGTACTGCATTATTACATGCATGATGATTGATTTGGCATGCAGATGCAGCATATTATGTGAGTGACAGTCTTCGCTGCTGCCTGCTGGCATAAATATCTAAATATAATTGTTGTTCATTAATTTATGTTTCAAGTTGAGAAATACATACTGTTTATTCTCTACATATATAATTGTATATATTAATTGTACCATTAACATACATATATAGACATAGCTACTAATTATATATAATACATACATTTTTAATCGTAGAAGCTAGAGCTGCTAATTAATTTGTACATGGATCATTTCAAGCATCACTACAAATATATATATGAGGAGGGATCCATTGACAATGCATATTTTGACAATCTTGACAATGGTCATCTTTAAAAATTTGTAAAAAATCATAAAAAATCATAAAAATGAAAAAAGTTTTATGGGTGCATTATTTAACTTATAGATTGATAGTGTTTCAAATTTTAATCAATTTGAACACCATTTGATGCCTTATCAAAATTTTATACATTTTTTAATGGTTGTAATTAAAAGATCTTTAAGGAGCTATCAAATATCACTTAAATTGAATATAATCGGAAACATAATCAATCTATAAGTTAAGTATAACTTCCATATACTTTTTTTTCATTTTTAAGATTTTTTATGATTTTTTACAAATTTTTAAAGATGACCATTATCAAGATTATCAAAATATACATTGTCAATGGATCCCTCCTCTGTATATATAGCAGTCTATGATTTGATTTCTAGCTTCGTACTGCTGAGACCATCATTTCTAGCTTCGTACGTCTGACAACTGCATGCCCAAATTTTTCTTTTCTTTTAATGGAAACCAATTCCAATTGCAGGAATCTATAATACATACATTTCATGATTCTTTCTTTGGACGACCTCTCCTTTTCATTCAAGAAATTCAAAACATTTGAATGAAAAGGAGAATCCAGTTGCTAGAAAATATATAAGAAGAGCATGATCATGCATGGAGAGGAGGAACATATATATATTACCTTTTGTTCGCGAACTGGGAAAGCTTTCCATTTTGGGAGAGAACGATCAAGGCGACCTCGGCATCACAGAGAATGGAGAGCTCCTTGGCTTTCTTGAGCAAGCCATTGCGTCGCTTGGAGAAAGTCACCTGGCGAGCGGTGTTGCTCTCTATGAGTTTGACCTTCGTCTTCCCCCTCCCCATCCTCTGGTCGATCAATATGTAGAGAGGTGGTTTGATTAATTTGATAAAAACCAAGTTAGTATGGATGGATGTATGTATGTATGTATGTATGTATGTATGAGAGAAAGAAAGAAAGAAAGAGAAGAAATGGCAATGTTAATGTTAATGTTATTGCATTGTTATATGACTATATATATGAGATGAGGATGTGGGGAAGGAAGGACTGAACCAGAAAGATTGGGAGGTAGATGTAGCAAGCCAGTTGAATTAAGCAACTCCGCTCCAAATAAGGAGAGGAGGCCAGGCCACTAGGTCTAGGCCAGGCGGGGGTGGGAAAATAAAAGATTTTTCCAAAGAAAAAAGGCCAATCCCAAATACAGAAAAGAAAAGAGGGTGGGGGGCATTGCATTTATTTATGGCAAATTCCACAAGTACATGGCACCCTTCTAGTTTATTATACTCTTTTCTTTAATCACGGTCACCTTCACCTATTATTGGACATTTCGGAATTCATGGGGTCATGGCTGGCTCTGCCTGGCTGATTGCCTTACCCGCTTCTCCGCTTTCTAAACAAAAGTAATCAGGAGCTTTTTCTTTCCCCTGCTTGCCTTTGCCATCTTTTATTTCTATTACTTGCAATTGGTTTTCTACTATTTGGAAAACTTAGACATTAATTCTCGATTACTAATTTACTATATAAACTGATGCTAAATATATACCCCCTTTAAAGAGCTAGGGGGAAAGATATATGGAGTTCTCTCATTCATTTAAGCTTCACAGCCGTCTGATCCCATCATCCGACGATCATCATAAGTTTCAGCTCCCTCTTTATTCTGTTTTCAAATGGAGAGGTGTTGAGAGAAGTTGGTTTTTTGTTGGTTACCATTAATTAATTTCTCATCAAGATTGTGATTTCTTTTATGAATATTGTTTACAAGTGATTTCTTTATAAATAGACTAAAAAAATTTAATTTGTTCTTATATTATTTTAGTACCAACTTTTTTTATTCTGACGTTTTTCCCAAAATCAGTTGGATATCTTATTCTCAGCTTTTCTGTTAATTAAAGTGAAAAAATGACTAGATCATAATATTTTCCTAGATAAAATATTTTTATAGAATTATTTTTTGGATAAGCTTAAAATTTATAAAAACAATCAGAAAAAAGTAAAAGAAAAAATTATGGATGTTTACTTATAAATCATAAGCTCATATTTCATTAAAAGGTAAAAAAAAATGGATCAATTTTTTGTCTGACACCTTTCATTTATCCATTACTCCATTGGTCTAATTTGTCTTGCACAATTAATCTGCATTTTTTTGTAACCTATCGTTCATGTATTGCATACTTCCAACTATTTCATCTCTAATCTCTCATTTGTTTCATCAATTGTTTACTTTCCATATTGTCATGTAGTTTATAAACTATATATTCATGCTTGATTGTGCAACAAATATCATTTAATCAATATATAACTTCATTATTTCTAGCTAAATAAAACTTATAACTAAATTGTAAAGCACTTAATTACAAATACACCCTAGTGGGGACTTACCCTAGTATATCTAGAAATTAAGTACAAACTAATTGTCAAATTAACATATAATAGGTTTTTATGTTATCTTTCTGTGTTTCTTTCAATATTTTTACTATTGTAGTTGATAGGTAGACAAATACGAGCATAACTTCTTTAGGCACCAGCATTCTTTGAATCCATTCCAACAATATATATAAATTAACAATTTTATTAAGCGCCAGTCAAATTGCATAAAAACGACAAAATAGGCTAGCTACGGTATACATGTATATAATAATCTGATTTTACTGTGATATTTTAGCCATCCGATCACCTTTAAGTTTTGAGAGCAAACAAAAACTAGAGTTTCTGAAAGAAAGGTTCTTTCTATTAGTTAAAAATGTTGTAACAAAATCAGCAATTATATTAAAGTATAATCTACTTCAAAAATTACTATCTTAATTAATTCTTAACAGATATTTATATTTTGAAACAAGCATTAGCTACATCATAAAAGCAACGTTAATAAAAATGTGTCAAATCTTGAATTTTAAACAGAATAACTTAGAAATTCCAACAAAAGAACTTAGAAATATGTTTGCAATTGACCAAATGAACGAACATATATCATGATTCATGATGAACAAATGAAACTAGGTTATCGCATAACTACCTCAAGCATGATGAATCTTATTTAACAAATTAAACCTATACCACAAGGGAATCATACCGCTTTGTCAAGTCTTTCCTCCTTCTGGTAATCAGGTAATGTACCTATCAGCTTGTGGGCCAGAATATGCCTAGCTGACTTCACATGTTAGCTTGACTCATTTGGAGCACTCCATTATCTTATCTAGCCTTTTCAATTGTTTTGGAATTAGTTGTCTGCCTTCTTTATTAATCGAGTCTTGAAAGAATGGTTCATTGATCTTGGGAAGTTGGAATGATATATGACAATGAAGAGAAATTATTGTTATTCCCCTTAACTACACCCCTTATTTGCACCCCCATTACTATTCTTTCTTTCTCCTTCTTTCCTTCATCTTTCCTCCATTGATTTCTTTCCCGCCACCATACCACCTCCGCGCATCTCCACCCTCTCCATCCGCACCTCCGCCCTCCCTCCGGCCGCACCTCAGCACCCTCCAGCCGCGCCTCCACCCCCATCTCCGGTCACACCTCTATTGCTCCACCTCTTTGATACATATTTAGTTATTTGTATAAACACTATTAGTGGTTAGTATAAACACTTTTGCGTGCTAGTATAACCGTTTTTCTGTTATTATCTGGGAAATGTAAAATTATATTGGGTGCGGTTAAGGAAATTTTTTAAGGGGTGCAAGCCCGTTAAATGAAATGGAAAGGTTACTATCTTTTTATTTTTGCTTTTTGGTTGGTTCTTATCTTTATTATCCTTTTTACGTACATCCTGTCCCTGTTTAACCAAATCAGAAAATTATAAATAGAAATTCCAAATATAGAAGAGGAGGGATACATTTACGATGCTTTTTTTTTTGTTTGAAGCAGAGGGCGATTGCCCACTGTATTTTCATTAAATAATAAAAAGTTGTACAATGGTATTTACAAGGAGAAAAAAGAAAGCGTGAACAGAAATACAAACAGAACTAGTAAACTAATAAAAGAAGAAGTTTAATATACATCTAATTCAGTAAAGAAAACAAAACTGTAATATACATTTACGATGCTTATCATGACAATCTTAACAATGGAGCTTTTAAAAAATTTGAAAAAATAAATAATAATAATTCTTAAAAAAATATAAAAAAGAAGTTATCTTTAACTTATAGATTGATAGTGTTTCAAATTTCAATAAATCTGAACATCGTTTCATATATGACTTATCAAATTTTACATATTTTTTAAGGGAAAATTGGTTTCATGCCAACCCAAAATTGGGAAATTAGTTTTATGTGACCCCAATGTTTGGAGTTAGCAAAATGCCACCCCAAATTCAATTTATTTTGGAAACTGCCACAACTTACAAATTATTTAAAATTTTTAATATAAAAGCAAAATTTTCTGTTTTTAATTTAATTTGGTATTTTCTTTATACCAAAATTACCCTTCATACTCTCTTGTTGAATACAATCAAACTCCCTAGCCAATTTAATTAGAATAGAAAATTAAATTAATTGTTGCTATGAATTTGGTTGTGATGAATTGATAATTAACATTCTTATTTTAATATAAAGCGAGTGATAGTTCATTTAGGTTTAGGAATGTGTAATTTTTCTCCTATGATGGCTAATAAATTTAAGTGTATACTCATAAAAAAAACTATTTGCTTGTATTCTCATGTAATAAATTTTTAAGTTATATATATTTTTTTAATTCTTAATTAAGCCTTTTGTTTTCATGTTTAATAATTCACAAAAATTAACCATTCATAAAAAAACTTATGCAATGATTCATAAAAAAGATTGAAACCTTACATGTATGTGCACAATTAAATCTATATATTTAACAAAAAATTCAAAGAGGTCCAAGCAATTGATCCGTAAATTAATATCATACAACATAAGCAAATTGGCTCCCATTGCTCCACTAAACGGCTAATCAGATCAAATATCAAGGAAAATATAAAAGGGTATTTTGGACACTCTAGTTATATTTTTAAGAAAGCAATAAAAATTATACACTATTATGGTATTTGTGGCATTTTCCACAATAAATTGAGTTTGGGCGGCATTTTGCTAAGTCCCAACAGGGTGGCATAAAACCAATTTCCCCATTTAAAAATGGTTGTAATGTGGCAGGTTTTTGAAGAACTATCAAACATCATTTAAATTGAATATAATTGGAAAAGTTCCATTGTCAAGATTGTAAAGATATAATATATCCCTCCTCAATGTAGAATTAAATTATCGGAACTCAAAATTATGAAAATGTTCTGGGCACTTATTTGCATAATTCTCCGTACTGAATCATGTGAGACTTAATTATAATTAAAGTTTATTTGTTCATAAGTTATATTATTATTTAGCAAATAAGTGATGGTCCCCTTGCTGTGTGTTGGGACTTGGGAGCTATGAAACAAAAAGCAGAAACAGATTTAAAATAGAAAAGAAGCAAAGGAAAGCGTGAGAGAGATGAGATGAGATCCCTGAAATCATGTAAAATTAAGTTGGAACCATGCAGTACTCACTCTATGCAATGCCAATGCAGCGAATAAAGCTTACAATTTGGGACATAGTCATCCTCCGATTGCGCCCACAAACCAAAAGACAGCGGGTGTTTCGGGTTGAAAATTGGTGGTTGCATAGGGAAGGATTCAAACAGATGTGTGAAGATAGTTGGGTCCAGATGGAAGGGCTTAGTTGGGAGGATAGGCATCGAAGTCTAAAGGGGAGCATTCTTGCTTGGAATAGTAAGATTAGCTCTCCACAGAAAGAGGTGGAACGCTTGCAGCAACAAATCCTGAAATTTCAATCCATTCACCCGCCAATGCAAGATCCGAGGGTGGAGGAAAGCCTCCTAAGGGAGTATGAGCAAGCAGAAATGGAGTTGGATGAGTACTGGAAACAGAGATCGCGAGTCGATTGGACCCAGCAGGGAGACCGAAACACAGCTTTTTTCCATGCCACTGCGACACAGAGGCGCCGGCGAAACAACATCCTATCTGTCACCTCCATGGCGGGAGTTCAGTTGACAGAGGAGAAGGCGATAGCACGGGAGTTTGTGCGGTACTACCAAGATCTGTACCGCTCTACTGTAGGCCCAGAAAATGCAGCGGTAAGCTGTTTCTTCAATGGGCTTTTAGTGGACTTTGAGCAAAGAATTCTGGGACAGGCTGGGCCCTTTTTGCAGCGCGTACCCACACTGTTGGAGCTCAAGGAGACCTTGGAGCAGTTAGGGCCTGATAAGTCCCCAGGTCCTGACGGGCTGACTGCTCGGTTCTTGAAGCAACACTGGGACATCATGGGCCCAGAGATTCTCAGCATTACTCAACAAGCCTTCAGATCGGGCTGTGCACCTCAAGATTGGATGGGCTGCAACATAGTTTTGCTTCCAAAAAAAGAGGAGCCTATAACCCCAAAGGATTACAGGCCTCTTGGAATTGGTAATGTGGTTTACAGGCTTATGGCCAAGTTAATCACGAACCGACTGCAACCTCATATAGCCAAGATCGTATCTCCATCTCAGACGGCCTTCATCAAAGGTCGATGCATATCTGACAATACGATCCTGATGAGGGAAATAATTCACTCCTTCAATCTTCAGAATTATGATTCCGAATCCTTTGCCTTAAAAGCGGATATTAACAAGGCCTTTGACACCTTAGAGTGGTCATTCCTGGAACAGGCAATGGATGCTGTGGGAGTTCCGAATATGCTGAGCAAATTGATCATGTCATGTCTGAGAGAAGGAAGGGTGACGGTGATGATTAACGGAAAAGGTGACAGGTTTTTTAAACCAACGCGTGGACTCCGCCAAGGCTGCCCAATGTCGCCGTTCCTCTTCATTATCGCTATGGAATTTCTCACAAAATCCTTGGACAAGGCACAGGCAGAGGGGCGAATCAAAGGAGTACAAGTTGTAGCAGATGCGCCGGTAATTACGCATATGTTATATGCAGATGATTTAGTTCTATTTGGGGCAGCCCAGAGGAATGAAATTGAGCAATTCAAAAGAATACTGGAGCACTTTGGATCAGTGTCTGGACTGACGGTGAATCCGGAGAAAAGCACGATCTGGTTCAGTAAAAAATGTGCACAACATACAAAGGCAGAGGTGCTTGATGCTTTCCAAGCCAAGAGAGCCGGACAAGATGAGACATATCTGGGTATCAGTATCCCATTAACGAACAGGGGGTCGGATCGCACTCACCAGATCATCTCAGGTAAATGCTGGGGAAAGTTCGAAGGATGGAAATTGGGACTACTATCTCACGCGGGTAGATCTGCTCTGATCAATTCAACGATGATTTCCCTACCGATTTATTACATGTCGGTAACAATGCTACAAAAAAAAGACCTTTAAGGAAATTAACACACTGCTCCGAAAATTTTTGTAGGGTAAACTAAAAAAACAAAGGTATCTATCTTTCATTGCATGGGAAAAAGTATGTCAGCCTTTGGAGAACGGTGGATTGAATGTAAGAGATCTGGAGCGTACAAACGAATCCATGATTCTCAAATTGGTGTGGCAAATGGCTGAAGGGCGTCAGAAGCTGTGGGTCGGGGTGATACAGGCCAAATATTGTGGAACTCGTACGTTTTGGGAAGCAGGTCATGTACCGGGTGAAACGGCGTTGTGGAAAAAGATGGTTGACTCTAAAAGTTTTTTCAAACAACATGTTTTCTGGTCCTTGGGAAATGGGGCCACGGTGTCGGTGCATGGGCAACCATGGTATGCAGGTTGGGAGCATGCTGAGGTACTGGGTGACCAATTCCGGCATTTCAAGGTGCTTGACCTGATCGAACAAGATTCTGGAAATTGGGACAGTAATTTACTGACCAATATATTGGGCGAACAAAATGCTGCCACAATCCTGGAAACAGTACCACCTCCGAAGGAACAATCTATGCTTCCAGACAGGCTCATTTGGGATGGTAGTTGTACAGGCCAATACAAAGCAAAGGAGGGGTACAGGGCGCTCATGCCAACACAAGAAACAGACCATTCCGCAAGGGCGATATGGGAATTCATTTGGAAAAAATGTCATATCATCCCAAGAGTTAAAACCTTCCTATGGCGGGCATGCCACGATGGACTGGCCACGTCAATGGCTATGCACAGAAGGATAAGGGAAATCGATCAAACATGCCAAAGGTGTGGGGAGGAGAACGAATACCTAACACACTTAATTTTCTTCTGTGCAGGTTCTAGGGCAGTATGGTTTGCCTCCCCTTTCAGTTTAGGGGTGGAAGACATACCACTGACTTTCAAGGATGCTCTTTTGTTCTTGTCAACCAAAATTGCAGATAGCGGATGGCCCCTCATGTGCAACCTGATGTGGACCATATGGAAGGCGCGCAACAAGATGGTCATAGATGGAAAACCATTTCAACCAATGGCGGTACTGAGACAGGCGCAGTTAATGGCCAATCCGCAACAGATAACGTGTCTCAAATTGGATCCTGCTCCATATGGCATTCCGCAGGGTACAGAGGCAGTAATCACAGACGCATCATGGGATCAGTCTTTGAAGGCAGGTCTGGCTTCGCTTCAATATGATGAAAGAGGCATGCTGGTCAAAGTGAGATTCAGAATGTGCAGTGCTGCGGACTCGGCTTTGGCAGAAACCATGGCGGTATGGGAAGCATTGCAATCGTGGGATCAGGGTCCACGAAGGGGGAGGAGGGTGATGATATTCTCGGATTGTAGGACTATTGTGCAAGTCCTCAATTCAGGACATTTGACGCAGTCACCATCATGGAGGGCAGTGGAAGTGCTAATGAAAATCAAGGACTTCATTGCTCATTCGGAATGCAGGATTGAGATCTTGCACATTAGACGAGAGGCAGTGAGAGATGCACATGTTCTGGCAAATGTGGCTAGGCGTACGGGATAGTCCTTTGACGGCATACCAGTGCGTTCCTTCCAGGAAGCACAAGGAATTCAAAACAAGCTATGTGGCAAGCATTTTCAGCACATTAGCTCTGAAGTTCAAACCCATTGAATTGGGGGTAGAGATTAGGCAGTAGTTAATGTAGGAAGTAATGTAGTTTTTGTTCAATTTCTTAGTCATACGTTTCCAATGGCCTTTTGTCTCTATGTTCGTAAACTGGTAATGAGCGTTGGAGAGTAGGATCCAGTTAGCTTAGTTTTAGTTTTAGGATTAATGTTTTTTGTAAGGACTTGGATTTTAAATGAAGTGGCACCTACGGGTTTTTCCTCAAAAAAAAAAAAAAAAAAAAAACTAATGAGGAGCTTACCGTACCGAGGTGAGGTCTAAGTAACTCTTGGTTCAAAGCAAGCAAAATAAGCAGCCCCAGCGTGTATGAGTACGACTACGAGTACGAGTACGAGGGTGGGGAAACGTGGTCGCCAATGCGATGCCATCCTCGGACCTCTCCGTCTCACTACGTGCGCACCCCTCAGATGTCGACACGTAGCACTCCCTCACATATTATACTATTATATTATTATTATTATGGTTATCGTGATTGTTGCCTCTCCAATCGCCTCCTCTCCTCACAACTACTCTCCATCACGTGCCTACCCGTTTGCACTTGGCACTTCACTTCTTTTGACAGGCCAACCTCAGTTAATGTTGTTAAATGTTGTTGATGCATCCATTGGATCGGATGATGTGCGAGCGCAAGCGCAAGAGAATCCTTAAAGTTTGGCTGATGCAATTTTTTAGGACGGAATATTAGGAGATCCTTCATTTATATATTTAATAGTGAAAATCTTATAATCCCCCAACTTTTGTCCCCCACATTTGTCTCCCCTTAATTACTGTGCTTTGAATTTTCTTTTATTCCCTAAAAATCTTTCTTTTGACTTCTCTTAGCCTCTCCTTCTCTTCAACAATGATGACAATCACTCCCGTTCTTGCTCCGGCAATCACACAGGGGCGGAGCCAGAAATCTAGCATGGGGGGGGGGGGGGTCGGATCGTCGGAGTCAAAAGACAGACATATATATAAAAAAATTGTCAAGTATCGTTGAGAGCTCGAATACAAATAGTCATAATAAAAGACAGAACCAAAGGGAGGAATAAAGAGATGGATAAGAAAATGACCACGTTTCATATAATTAAATTAATAAAGCAATAATAATTGAATTTACGAAAAACAATAAACTTTTCAATTAATTTTAAGACCTTACTTAATGGGTTTTTTATAATTCTATATAAAGTCTAACTCCATATGTAATTTGAGGAGAGATTCAACAACCATGGTCATTGATATCCATGGTAGTCATTTCATTATTTATATATGAATGAAGAATTGTAAACCGTTAGATGTATTCTAAATCATTTTAATAACATATACACAATAAAATAATAAATGATAAAGTATTAACATCATTTCGATAGTAATTAAGAGGAGAAAAAATTATAAAATTTCAACCATTGATTTTGTTAATTTTGATGCACATTTAAATAAAATCAAAATGATATAATTTTTTGTGTACACATAAAACATAATATTTTCTAACACCAATTATCAATTAGTTTTGTTTATTAAGATTTTGAAATGTAGTTATTCAAAATTTAATTTCTTGATCATTGATCAGTCACCAAAATATGATTATTTGATCACTCTTCATGTAATTTAGGGAGCCAATAAAGACTCATACTAGTGCATGAAAATCATAGGGGGGCAAAATAAAATTTTTTACAAAAATGCACTGACAAATTAAATATCAGTACGTAATTTGGGAAATCATGGGGGTCTTAGCACCCCCCAGTCCCCCCTTCTCTCCACCCCTGATCACACACTACCGATCTATGAGTCTATATGATCTATGCCCACAAAATTTTTGCTCGTCACTCCGGTCCGACCGCTGCTCTGGCTGTAGCTCAAGCGCGCCGTTGCTCCAGCCACTGCTTCGGCAGCTGTTCTGACGATTCGCAACGTCATCCTACACCTCTCCGAGATGCTTCGGCAGCCCTTTGAGTCACTTTCTAAGACCATTGGTTACTCCTACAATAACCACTAATACTTTTTGTGCAAGTTCGTGTAAGAAGCACCTCCATTGTTGCTCCACTAAAATTTCCACGAAATTATGTTAAAAATATTTTTATGAACACGCTTAAGATATATAAGTACTTGACAAAACAATATAAGCACTTGCCAGAGTAATAGAAACACCTAGATAAACACATCAGTTTTTATGATTGGCAAATAAATAAGAAAGAGATGAATTTGACAAAAGAGAAATATAAATACTTAGTATCAAAATTTTAATTGTTGACAAATATAAACACTTGCATGAAAAATATAAGTACCTAGTATATTAGTATAACACTTCATAAGCAACCAATGATTATATAATATTTTTTGATTTTTTCTCACATACAATTAAGAATATAAACACTTGCTCTCAAGATATAAACGTCGATGTTCGAAATATCAATATATAGTGTAGAAAATATAATTATTTCAAAAACATAAATATTAGTGCGTGAGAGATAAAATACTTAGATGTGAAACATAAACACTTGATTTTGAAATATAACTACCTGACTTTGAAATATTAACCTGTGGGAGATAAAACAACTGGATGTGA